>JARFIY010000370.1:11652500-12902500 GCA_036346155.1 Sinelater perroti | reverse complement strand
ATGATATAGATGAAATGCAAACAGTGCTTACGATAAGGTTAAGTGAGCCAGCAGATATTTTTATGATGAGACCTGGAATCAACTTTGTTACGTACAGAAATTTTCAAGACAATCAAAATTTGATTATTGTCAGTAAAACCTAATTCTTCTTCACGTATAGAATCACAAAGATTTTATTCTATAGGAACAATAATATCACAATTTAAAATCAAAATATTTATTCAAAGGTCAGTGAGTTTAGTCTTAAATTCTCAGATATCTTGGTAATATAAAAAAGGTCAGTCTTGAATGGTGTTTTGGATGTTGACTATTGAAAATATTTTTCACATAATGTATACTTATATTGGATTCGTGTCGTTGAAACTCTTTTTCTTATGGAAGACTATTGAGGTAGTTTCGTTAGTTAGCTATATGATTAAAGCTCATTTTGATATCAAAAAGTAAATTTTTTTAGATTTTGAAAGAACACGGTAGCCTCAGCAGACAATTATTAGAAGATGAGGAAAGGCAGTGGAATGGACTTTATAATGTTTATTTCATATTGAAAATTATTATGAAGATTATAATGTTTGATGCTGATATAAATTTAATTTTTTAGTAAAACCTCTTCGTGCTCAAATCTTGGTTGAACTTTTAAGTGACTTAAGATCTTTATGTTCAGAATGTAAAAGCATTTTCTTCACTGATAGTAGTACATGTCCTAATTCAGGCATAAAAATCGTAGCTAGCATTTTCTAAGGGTTAACACGATTAACCAACATTTTTGAAAGTTTATTATAGTTGTGGATTTAATGAGTTATTTATCGTTTTTTTTTTTGTTTGATGTTGCATTCAAAATAGTTCCGATTTATGCAAAAGATGTTTTACAAGTTTTTTGTTTGATTTGATGCTGGATTAGTTTATTTCTAATTTATCTTTTGGTCTTTTGTAAAGTTAATAAATTGATGTTACAATTATCACAATCGCCAGCTTTACTCCTGGACTCAATATTCCATCACTAAAAATAATTGAGTACCTGGGGTTTACCTCGAACAAGAGATAATAATAGCACTCATCTAAGGCGCGATACTTGCCACATTGCCCCGCATCAGAGATGGTGCGCGACGACCGGGAAAGAGAGAGAACTTAAGGAGGCTCAACCTTCTCAGTTCACAGGCCGTGCTTCCACGCGGGGAATTAGAACCTTACCATTACCATTATAATTTTTACACATTAGAATTTTACCTTCTTCAAGCTGTTATTTAGTGGTTTAGCTGATTACTTTCTAAGAAATGCAGTAAAATCAAGTAAGAGATAAATTTCTGTTTACAATCTAGTCGATAATATGATTTCCAATATTTTTCTAACATTCATCTAGATGAACACCATGTCTATTGAATTGAAATGGTAGATTATATTCCAGTGTCAATTTAAGTTGTTTCATAAGAACAAAATAAATTATATTTCACCATGCACATGACGAGGTTCTAATATAAAGCAGATTTTTCTTTTGTATAGGTTAAGGTGACTTTTCCTCGTTTCTCTCTAACGATGTTGTTTAATACTTTAGATTTTCAGTAACCAGCCTATACACAAATGCTTTTTTATTGCAACGAGTAAGGTAATATAAACATTCAGTGCCAGTGAGACACATTCTTTAATTGGCGTGAAAATTTCGGCAAATGTCTATAAATTATCTTAGACGTAGAATGGAGTTGCTAGACTACTTCTTGCCTTTTGCCTTACGGTTACACGCAGCTTTTTTACAAAACCAATTGGTCGTCCAGGTTGTGAATTTGTCAAACTACCGTTGACTATTGTATACACTTTTATAATCCACAAGAACATATGGTTCATATGCTCCTTACTCACTTCTATTTTAAAGTTCCTTACTCTATAAACCGCAATAATAAAATGAATATGTGTTAGAGCTTTGTGGTATCTGTTCCAAAATGTTTAGACTGAACTTAATCGCGCCGTCTCGTACTGCTGATATTGTTTGTGAATTGACGCTCTACAACCACATTGGTCAATTAATAATAAGCTGCTAGTGTTATTGTAAAGGACAACTCTTTTTTGGGCATTGTATTTGGTCCTGAAAACACTGCTCTTAAAACTACTATTATTTTGGCTGCTGAGTGACATATTGCGCCATTTTGTTGGATCCATTATCTCTCTATACCAAATTCATTTACACATGGCTGTAGAACGTAGCATTTCTCTCCATTAACAGTTACGGTTTGGTCTCCAATACCCTCAAAGTAGAATGGCTTGACAATTGTTTTATTCTATAACAAACAGTAACCTTCATTATTTATTCCAGGACTCTTTGTTTTTCACTAGATTAGTTTGTTAATAGATAAAAGTGTTTTGTCACTCTATGAATTTGTGAGTAGTCAAAACGCTTCCAGATATGCGCGGTAAGAGTTTATTTGCAGTTTCAACTTTTTTTTTTATTAATAATATATATATATATATATATATATATATATATATATCCATACATAGAAACTTTCATCTAAGCTGTATGCCACTTGGTTTTTGAGTGAGTTACATCAGCGCGAACACCCTTAATATTTTTCTTTCAGCGATTAGTGCGATGTCTACTATCATACTTGATACCAGACCCTAAACTTTTATTCAAGAATGCATTCGCAGAAATAAATTTCTATCTAGAGCACTTCAATCGTGACATTTTGTGAAAACTCGCCGAAGAATTTTTTTGAAAAATATTTTAACAGTCGCTGTGTATTCTTATCGCTTTCTAATAAATTATACTTTACATTTTGTACAATAAAACGAAATATGTTAACAAATAATAAATTAACAGAGGTTTTATTTTACCATACCCTTTACTTACATATTTCAAATACTTTTTTGGCTTCTTTAATAAATCACAACGTTTTTAATTTAAATTCTCAGGCATCATTATCACATAGTAAATAAAAACTTATTAGTATAATTAATTTAGATGTCAGTTTACTAAAGGTAATATTTGATTTGCGTTTATTTAAAATAAATGTTTTTTGCAACTTCTCATATTTCTCTTTAATGGGGCTAAACATCATTCTTACTATTGATTTCTGTATTAATTAGTCATAAAGCCGCAACTAATCTTTTTAAGTGGCGCCATTTTCATATGCAAAGCCAAGCACGCGTCCCGTTTTTAATTTATCTTCTTATCTTTAATACTCATAGAACGCCTTCATCGCCTCTTGTGGTTCACCTACAGCTACAGTTGATGTTTTTGAATGCTCTTAGTATATTAGTAAATTGTTTCATAGGAATGATTGGGTCATCTCTCAAAGTATTTTACATCAAAGGTTGTAAAAGAAACTAAAATCACAATAGGGCGCATTGCACAAATTTAGATCAGAATCCTCATTATAAAAAAATTTGCGGGCGCACACAAAGGGGTGTGAGTTGCAGGCGAGCAACGAGAGATAGAACGTGCCTCTTAAGTCTCAATCACATTTTTGTACTACAAAAATTTCTACGAAATAATTGTTTTAAAGTCGTCAAGATACTAAATAATTACCGAATTTTCTACTAGCTCATTAATTGCTACAGTTAAGACAAATATCGATATTATATTGTAAAGTTTTTTTAAATTTATGAACAAACAAATTTACACATTTTATTATATTAACATAAATACATTAAAAACATTGAAGGAATTTAAAAGAATTTAAAAAATGGAAATTTGAGTGGGAAAAAGCAAGGCAGAAAAATATTTGGTTTCGCCAAATACATTAAATGATGAACTAGTCCAGAAAGATTTAAACTTTGTTGCATAATTTATAGCGTAAAATATGACGACAAAAATGTATTGAACTTTTAAGTCAAGTTTGACGTCATTTCTTTGAGGAGTATTTTAAAATAGACACATTTTTCTAGTCAAAGTGACTGTTATCTGCTCAGGTGAATTGATTCCACCCTGTGCAAATTAATTGCTAACATACAAACTGTCCATTATTAAACTTGACTTACAAAACGAACAGAAGAGGTTTGGATCTATTACTAAGTGAATTTATAAAACGTCTTGTGTGGCGAGTCTTCTGTGACAATGATAAAGTTTAAAATGTGCATCTCTGAAAACTTTTAGACGGCAGCCAAACTCTGAAAGCATCACTATACCACCAGAAACTGTTAAAACTGTCTAAAATGTTTAATGTTTTGGGTAAGACTAAGATGTGATAGTACCTTATAACAGAATAACGTCTCCCACATTCTAATTAAAATTCAAACGTTTCTTGTTATGGCTATTTTCTTTTTCTAACAAGAACGGTGTAATACCGTAAAGAAAACTTTCTACAGCGATGCGAAATCGTAACGGTAACTTCCGGTTGCCGTTAACCGATTTGGCTGAAAATCAATCCCATGAAAGGTACTGACCTAAGATGTGTGTGCGTGCGCCAAGTTTGAAGTAAATCCGTTGAATAGGACGGAAGTTATAATGTCTCCAGACACACAGACAGACAGGATGATAATCTCATTAACTTTCTATTATAAGTTCCGCTGTAGAAAGTTAATAAATACACGCGAATTGAAATGCTATTGAAAGAGATACTTTGGTTGATGTTTAATGTGGCGGAAAGTGCCAGTCACAGAGGTGCTTATTGGACAAACACAGAGGGAGGGTGGGTTCACCAAAGTATTCGAATCAATATTGTCTAAATATTTGTGAACCAACATACCTAACTTTGTGCGTTTTGACATTGTCCTGAAGAACTGTAGGTTTGGCCACCTTTTCTGAATAATTCAGTTAGAAATGTGAGTTGCCAAAAATGCGCGGCTACGTTGACTAGACACGTCCAGTTTTTCCTTACACGACTTCCAGAAAGCAGTCATCAAAACTCATTGCAAAAATCAGCATTGCCTTTTTCTTTCCTAACTCACGATTAGCTGTTAAATAAGTAAGTCTAACCAAAATTTATTTTTGGTCAATGTTAATTGTGATGATTTTTTCAAAGACCATTATTACTGTAACGTTTTCACCCTCCACAGTGGTAAATAACACGCTTAAATTTACTTACTTATTTTACTTATAGAAAATTGAACTTTTTACTAATTCGCTACACAAAAAATTACCAAAAAATAAATAAAATTACATTCTGGGACGGTATTTGTGTATAACACAATTTATGTCACACTAACACAGTTCGTTTCGCTTGCGGTACTTGAGTTGTCCTGGTCGCTTCGATGCGTGATATTTATACAATTCAAGAGCTGTTCTGCGGCCTACAGAAACTGTCTGATAAACACCTGGAAATTTCCGCATTGTTCTAGTCCTTGCACCCCAAATGTTTGCCTAGAAGGTCGATAGTAATAAAAATGACGGCTGCAAACGCCGACCGCAACTATTTGCCTATGAAATTCGTTACACTATTTCTTAAGACTTTGGTCAATTTAAAACTTTGTGATTTATGCAGAAACGCTTGCTTTTGGAATATTGGCATTGGTGACTCAAACTGTTAGGGATTAACCTCTCATAATCACCAGTTATTGTTTTACTCACTCGATCTGGTAATCTTTTTCATAGTTAATGTTGTGTAAATCGCCTTTTGGATCGCTAAGGTCAGTTCTTTCGTGTTATACAAATACACAGTACCTAATGCAATCAACTGTGTGTAGATTTGCATTTCATCTTGTTTGAAAATGATGCCGCTCTCGATGAAGCGATTCTGTTTCAATGCAATCACCAAGAAAAGTATAGCTTTTTTACCCACGACTTTGTTTCTTCTTTCTCAATAAACTTTATATTTTACGTATCTCTTTTATAGATTTATATATTTTGCCCTTAATAGTATTCGTATTTTATATTTAATTAAATACTTTATTGTTGTTTTTGGTTCTAATTATATGCTGTATTTGTTTTTGATATTCTCTTTTTATTTGTTGTCTATTTGTTTTTTAAAGTTTATTTTTTAAATACGAAGAGGTACAAGTAGTCTTTTAAAAGGAATTGTGTTCGATGAGTGTAGACATGTTGTGGCTGACTATTATTAAATGATTCGATAAGGTTCAAAAAAGTGAGCATAACTAGCAAAACAAGCCAAGAGCTAAACGTAGATCAGCGGATACGATAAACAGTTATGAGTATGAAAAGTTAGTTACAACACACAACGCGTATATTTCCATATATTTAAAATGTTATACGACGATGTGCATAATATTTTTAAAATCTGGTGGCATGAAGATGGTAAAAGAGTTGACTGAAATCATAAGTAGATCCGGATTTTTACCAACTAAATTTCTCGAATCAATTTTCAAACATCTTGGGCTGCATAAAATGAATCTTTTGTATGGCAACAGTTAGATAAACCAAACTTAAAATGTGCACCAAAGAAATTTGGTAAGCCGTGAGAGAACTTGTGCATCGCTATACAATTAAAAACTGCAAAAAACTTAACCGAATTTTTAATGTGTTGACGAATATGAACAAATGGTAGCAACTTGTAGCAAGATAACGTAAAATCCTATTCCGAAAAGCGACTTACAACAAATCGTACCAACTTGGTCGAGAGCTTGTTCCTGTCCAAACTTTGCTTGCTCTAATTATTTATTATTCTTAAGCGATAAGAGTGATATTTAAGAGGAAGAAAAGCTTCAAATTACAGGGAGAAGATATTATCTAGATATTTTCAAACCAAGATAACGTTGTTAGATTTGGAATGTAAGCATCTAGAAATTAACTTACTCTCTAGTTCATTACCAAAATCTTTCAATTTGCCGGTGAGTAAAGACTGGCCCAAGTTTTATTTATGATTAATGTTTGCTTTAATAAGTCATTGCCATACTTATTCCGAAGATTGTTACTACAGCAAATATCGTTTTGTAGGATACCTATTTTCAAAGCTTTTAGGTCAAATTATGCGAAAATACTTGTTTTGAGAACATCAAAATTGGTGCCTATAATTGTTAGTGATCAACTTCTTATAGTCAGTAACTGTTGTCTTACTCATTCGATTAAGTCATCTTTTCTCGATAAATGTTGTGGCACTCCCTCATTGGTCATTGAGATCAGTTTTTCGCGTTATGCGACCACTGATGGATTTGCTTTTTGTCTTGTTTGAAAAGAATTTTTATTTTGATGAAGGGGGCTACTCAAAGTCAATTTTGTTATTTTTATTTATCAGTTCGATAAAAGTAATCGAAACCGATTTCAAATGAAAGACTGCTTATATGGTACATTGAGTGTGCGTGTTATTATTTTATATAAATATCTTGTTTATATATTTATTATTTAGAAATTAGAATCCCAAGAAAAACAGATATTCTTTCAGTAGAAAAATGCTTAAAAGGTCTAATTCGAATATCAAAACAAACTGCAAAATGAAGAAGAAAGGGGAGATTTCAAAAAAAGAGAAAGTTTGCACTACGAAAGGCAAATAAGGGACTTATTGGACTGTCTGTAGATTCCACCACAAAAATCTTCCAGTCAGGAAACAACCAAATTCAATGCACACATTGCATAAAGTTTAAATTGAAATTAGACAACTTCCGTCGGTACTGCCCTCTCGGGCTCCAAGTTTCTAAGCGTCGCAACATTTAATTTTAATTACAATATGCTATTTATGGTATATGGTAGTTCCAGTTGTAAATGTTTCTAAGAGGCAAACCTTGATATCGAGTTTTCATCATTAGCAAGTGTTTCTCTTGAGATATTATTTTTATTGTTCTTTTGAGTGTTTTGACGTTTATACACTAACGTGTGCATCTGGCGTCATTCTGTGAGCTATGATTGATCTTTAAGTGCAGCCGTTTGTTTTATCGACACACTTGGCGATTTTCCATCACAGCATCGATTGATGCAACACACTCGACGTCACTATTTATATTTAGTGTGCTGAAATCGGCCAAGCAGAACTCGCGCCGTTTTGCGTAGTCTAGTCCATTCATACATTTGCTGGAGTAACGTTTACACATGACACACTGCAATTTTTACTTTTCAAAAGCTTCTGTAAGTTTTATATGCATTCAGAATAAATTTAGAGCTCAATTTAACTTTTTGTACGAAACAAATTTTTGTACTTTCTTTTCGCACTTTAAATCACTACAAAAAGCAATCTTCTATTTTTACTTCTATGACAATAAAAAATTTCTGTCCTCAATAGTGCAACAAAAAAAACTGTTTTTGACAGTAAGTGATTTAGAGAAGAACAATAGAGAACATGGGTATCTATTCTGGTTCTTTGTAAAGACAAATTTAGAAATTTTTAATTCAGCGAATACTTCAGCATTTGTTAAGGGATGAAAAAAGTCGTAAGCTTGACATTTGGTAGTCTAGATTTGAAAGATATATAAAGCTTTGGATAGTTTCCAATATATAAATCATGCAATAATTTGCATTAATAGAGCAAAAATAACATAAAAATGGAAACAAACAAGGAAATAGCTTTGATGATTGCAGTTCTGGCAAAGAACAGGATAATAATTTACACTTTTCTTAAAAAAAATCGACAGTCAAACTGAGAGTGCGAAATAGAGAGTTATATATTTTTTTAAACGCATTTTCCAAAAAATTGTATATATGAGTCCTAAAACAGTGTCGATAAATTCCAAAAAACATAAGAAAAAGATTTGGGAAATGCTATGGTCATATATGCAGACTCCTAAAGACTTATATAAAACATCAGATGTTGATGAGATTATTTCTATCTTACTATAAAGAGGTTGCAAAAAGATGACATCGAATCTCTTAAAATCTATATAAGCAGTTGGTATTAGGATATATTTCTCTACCTACCCCAATTCTACAAATCGTCGAGTGATTATTGCATCTGGTGAAAAAGAAAATATCACAGACATACATTACTCCAAATGCTATTAAAGGCACCCCATATTTTGCAAGTTTAAATTTTTATATATGGAATTTTTTATTATAATTGGTTTTATATGGTAGAAAACAGTATAGAACTGCATCCTATAACAAAAATTTAAATTTAGAAAAAATTTAAAAAGAAAATTTTACTCAAACTTAAACAGTTTAATAGCGAACTCCAAGTCCTTTTAAAGGAACTTAGCTTTTTTTACTTAGCGCAAGCTTTCTTGTTATTTATATCACTTTAATTATATTTATTATTATTTTTTAGAACAATGACTAAAGGTTCAAAGCTCTCCGAATATGAAAAAGGTCAAATTTTAGCTTATAAGGCATCGGAAAAAAGTAACAGAGAAATCGGGCGCATTATCAACAGATCTGTCATCGTTATCAATAATTTTGTCAAAGACCTCAATAATTATGGCGAGAAGAAGGTTTGAGACACCACCAGAAAGCTTTTTGACCGCTATGACCGAATATGTCGCAAAGCATCAAATTCCACTAAGCAGTGCAGTCAATTCAAGCGTGAATTAAACTTGAATGTGTCACCAGACAATTTAGGAGAAAGAACACCTTGTTTCTTAAAAAATCGAATGTGTCCCAGCTTTAACTGCTGATCACAAGATTAATCAACTCGAATTTGCCCGTCCAAACGTCCGCAGGCTACATCATCATGAATGAGGGGCTTTGAATCGAAAACATACAATCGGTAATTGTAAACAGAAAGGTATTCTGTTACATTTGATCTTTTAGACAAATTATCGAAACAGGGGTATTTAAGACATGCAAATGATGTTGATTTGGTCGCCAGCGGAAAATTTTGAAAAACAATTGGTTAGTGGAGCTAGAAATAAGCTTTAATTAAACTTTGTAATTATTATACAATAAAAAAGGTGAAACGCATACGACTAATTAGTGAAAACGGCGATGTTGTTGAATAAAAAAACAAAATGAAAATGTGGACGTTATCTTGTTTAAAACATTTGTGTAAAGACAACGCATCGAAGAGGTAACAAAGAAAACTAGAGAACAATAAAGATGTACAAAAAAGTAATAGGAACTAATTAATGATGGTAAGCTAAATCATCGCTTACAAATTAATGGTTTGGGAAACCAAAAAAGAACGTATTATAACAAAATCCTTGAAGTAATGTTTATATTAGAGAGAACCCCAATATAAAGCTCAGCACAGTAATCTTAAATCAAACCGCGTATACATGGATTTTCATAACCGCACAAATACTGTGAAAAGTTCAATAGCACTTTCAGTTCTGGAGAAATACTGGTATGGAGTCTTTATATTAACATGGAACTTATATTGAAATCATTTCGTCTTCATCTAGTAGTTAAACAGCCGATAAAAAATTCAGGTCCACATAAAAGCACATGATACTTTTCTTATATTATAAAGATCTCTGTCTTTTCCAGTTCTTAGATTTCATAAATAACACTAAAATAGCAGAAACTTAGTTTAAACCTTTAAGCAAAGAATTAAAGACAAACGCGACAAAAGTTCTAAAAATTTAAAAGAATTGAAAAGGGGATTAAAAAGTAAATGTAGACACAAAATAAAGTTTCATCAGCTCTAGAGAACAATTACAAACATATAAAAATATTTCAAAAGTTTGGTCGAAGAAGTAAAAAATAACTTACAAAAGCAACGGTGTAGGATAACAAATCAGAAGTTTTAGCAAAGTGTTGAAGACGAAATTTCCAGATGAAAAGGTGAATACAAAAGATCACTCTATAGTCCAACAGAAGATATAAAAATAAGTGCGAAATAACATTTTGAAAGCTTTGGAAGAGTTGAATGAAAATACAGAAGAGTATTGGGAAAGTTTAAAGTCAAAGAGACGCACGTTTATTGATAAAGTCGTGCTCGAAGGCCTAGAAGAACCATTGAGTTATGAGTTAATAAAGTGTTTAACGATCGGTAGTTGTCACAAAGAGACTAGGCACTTGATTTAATTGAAAGTAGAATGGAAAGAAGTTCGTATACTCAATTCAGTGATAATGGCTAGTTAGATATAAAAGGATTTCTTGAAGTTAGAAGTTGATTTTGAATAATCTTTAGGAAACGTCGGTGGCACTGAATCAAGGTTGCAAAACAAGAGTCGAAAGTCGTATATTGTCTGCATGATAAGGTGTTAAGAGGATATCTTGGAATTAAGAAGACGTTGTAGAAGGTTCAATTACTTTTATTAGGAGAACTGCTATAAGTGCAAATTGTTTGCGTCGAAAAATCGCTCTTTTGAAAAGAGTAAAGCACTTAACAGACAATCCAATACAGCAAACTCAAAAAGGGTCAACATTTCTATCCCCATTCTCAGAGATAAATAACGGCAACAAAAATACCCTTGTTGTTGTTAGTTATTTTACTAATAGGTCTGAAGTTATCTACGTTTCAGTGCTATTTCCACTATTAGAACCACCATTGCTAGAACTTTTCTTTGTGGCCGTGTCATAGCTATAGAGTATCATCCCGAACCTTTAGCAGTTCTCTTTTTACGAAACCTGCACTGCATCTGGTTCTGAGCCCTTTCAAGAAGACCCGGAATCGACTCATACACTATATTTCAATGAAAATAACGAGGAACAGCAGCCGATTGTACATTAAAATATAGGTACATAAATAAAAATAGCAAAGTTACTATTAGAATTTTCCATATTTGTTAACTGATGCTAAGTTAAACAAAAATGTATGAAATAACAATTCACAAAAAATGAAAATAAACAAACAAGTGAGGTAAGGGAACCATTTGAAGATAAGTATTAAAGAATGCAACATTTAGTATAAAAAATTAAGAATACAACAAATATGTTTTCCTATGTGATTATATTTTGTTCCTTTTTTGTGTAGACTATGCAGATAGTGTCAGCGAAAGCATTTAAGTACCTAAGTGACGAACACATTTTTCACAACGTCGACGCCATGATTTCATGGCCGCTGTGAATGCTTCTTTAGGAGTCTTCTTTGACCAATGGAAAAACGCTGATGTAATAGCTGCACGACTAGTGAATTTGCGACCACGGACAGTGTATTTCATCGTTGGAAACAGCCAAAAGTCGTTAGGGGCCAGGTCAGATGAGTAGGGAGCATGAGAAATCACTTCAAAGTTGCCTGCATTCGTGGCACCTACCTGGAGGACACTTTTCGCATTTTAAGGTCTTCATGCAGGATTGTGTGTACAGATCCCACGGAAATGCCAAGTTTCTCCACTCGCTTGATCATGTCGTCAGACCGGCTGGTACAACTTGGTTTGTTGTCACACGAGATGTTCTGACTTGTTTGAACTGTCGCACCAGAAACGCACATTAGAGACGTCCGTAACACTATCACCACATGTCTCACTGAACTGACGATGAATTTCAATCGGCGTCATACTACGAAAATAGAGAAAACAAATGATTACACGCTGTTCTTGTAATGAAAACGTCGCCATTTTAAGTATCAAAAACAGTCCTCAGTCTCGCCGCTGCCGTTTGAGTCTGGTGTGCCGTGCAGTGTTGCCATCTTTGTCATGCATTCACAAAGAGTGTTCACAAACCGCATGTTCCTATCTGTTCCCAGTACTGAGAAAAAAAATTTGAGGTGTTATATCTTGAATGCACCTCGTACAATGATTCCAAGATATTACACTTGCACCATGTAAATTATTAATCTGTTATATATGTATATTATCTATCTAATAACCACTATTTGTCAAAATATATCAGTTGATGGTGTATAACCCTATTTTCGTGCTATTAATTGTTCATTTGAGTAACTCATTTGTGTATGTTCTGAAAAGTCAAAAAACTTCTACAGGTTTTCTTTAAACCTGTTTTAATTTTGATTTAACAAAAGAAATCCGTGACCAACTTAACCATTGTAAGAAAAAAATATCAGCAAACATAGCTTGTATCTTAAATTTTTTGTCTAAGTTCTTAGTAATGATTCTCCTAATAATAAAATTTATAATCAATAAAAACTGCTTGTGTTGAACAAAGTAATATTTCCTAATAGACCTTTTTCCATTACCAGCTTTATGTTGTGTTGTTTTCCAATTATTTGCTTGTCTATATGTTTAATTTGCGCGAAAAAAAAAACGTGCTATTGCATATACACAGAACTTTCAAGAAAGGAGGTTAATGAATATTATCAGAGTAACTGATGTGGTTACTCAGAGGACATTACTATTACTATTATCTCCAATTTTTTCGAGAAAGTTTAAATTTCCGGATGGACAAAATCTGTACGTGGTTCTGGCAAGAAAAACTCAGCGAATGTGACTAAGACTTCTCAATTTTGGGGGAGAATGAAAACGGGAGTGCTACAGGTCTTCCAGATTTTTCGGTACAAATGCACCCTCTGTAAGTCTCACACATTGTCTTCCGAGATACACGATAGATGCAAATATGTACTATTTTCTGTCAAACCTTGCCAGTGCAGTTGAAGGAACCTCTTCAAGCGGTGCAATAAAGAGTAACGTTCTTTAATGATGGTTTATGGAAAATCTTCCTAAGCTGGGAATATCAGTAAGCTCAGTACACAACACGAGTGAAATAATTCTTACACTGTCGGATATAAAATGAAAATAAAGCCCTCTAAAATAAAACCGATTTTTGCTTTTGAAGTTGAAAGAGAGAATCTAAGAGAAGTACTAAGTACTTTTTTGGCATGCACAAAATATTGGCTGCTGAGGTTAAAGACCTTCAGCAGAGTCTAGGAAAGCAAGTCTAGACATACCCTCCGGTTCTATTTGAAAGCTACTCGAGCTCTAGATTTTAACAATAGCTTTATTCCGACCCCAGCTACAGAGAGAATTGCGCTATTCTCACCACTATAAACAAACTCGAAGCCTTTACCGTTGATCCTAGGTGTCGAGGCGAAAAAATTTAGGAGAGGCATTATTCTTAACATAAAATTGATAAGGGATGCCAGAAAGATGATAAAACGGGCGGAAAATCAGATTTGTCTAACTGGAGGAATTTTTAATTATCAGCCTTGCACCCAGGATCAAACAAATATCGTTATTCTTCCTATTTAATTGAAAATGTCAAATTTATTTTCTTCTTTGATTCAATTGATTCATTTACAGATGCTTGATGTAAACAAACAAAATTTATTTTTCAGGTTGTTACCACAATTACAAAGAAAGTATTATTTAAAAAAATACTCCTAATAAACATTTGCAAAAACGAAATGGTAATATGCGATTATCATCTTTATACGTCTTTAATAGATCAATAGATCTCTTCGTAGTAGATTTTATGTAGCATCTAATTCTGGCCTTTTCTTTTTCTTTTTTACTTTTTGTTTCTGCATCCAGACTAGCTAATTTTTTTATTCTTCTTTTTGTGTGTTATTTGTTAACCACATGTATTTTGTAATAGTGCAGACATAAACTCCTTCGATGAGAAAAATGTTTGCTTTCTGAGACAATCATTTAGATTCTGTTAATCCACTTTTATCAAATACAATAAGAGTATTTGTTTCTACTTGACTATATAAAAAGCTTCTTCCCGTTTACTACTAAGCTTTGTGTTTTAACTTGCTGTTTATCTAGCTTAATTCATTTAGACATATTTTTTCTTTGTGGAGAAACAACCTGATGTTTTTTTATGAATAATAAAATTGACGTTACTGTCGGTTTTGTGTGTAAATATTTAATATAACTATTAATATAATCAAATTTAGTTTCTATTGTCTCAACCCAGTCGCTTATTGACTACACCTGAGTATAATTGACCGATTTGTTGTTGTTCCCCGAGTCTACAAAGCAGCCATAGGACCTACATTCTTAACTCAGTTACTATTGTTTTATAACCTGTTATTATCGTTAGTCATATATTGGATTTGGTACGTGGATATATAAAAAATAAATCAAAATTTATTTTTACAGCCTGTGAGGTCAATGGAGTTGGGCGTAGCTTCTGAGTGTTTCAGGTAGAGATCCCTAAAGATTTTTCCACGGCTCGAAATTTTGGAAAAGTCTGAGGACAATACACTCAAGAAAATAGTAGATGAAAGTAAAGATCACTGATGTCACGTAGAAACCAACATGACTAATGTGAATATTTATATCTTTCGCCGCGTTTTCAGGATGACCGTCGATCAAAAGTTGCCAAAATAGCTTCTGAGGTCAGAATAATTTAAAGCAGTATTCAGCGAATTTAAGACCATCATACTTTACGATAATTCCGGTCTCATACAACTGTCCAAACTCACCAAGAAATCGAGAGTGTATTCTAGACTATACTGAAATATTTTGCCTACAGTCTGAATTTATCAATCTTAGATTATTATTTATTTAGACTATTAAAAGAAGCACTTGGAAGATTGAGACTTAACGACGACGTTGTTGTCGTCTTCTTTGTTGCATTCTTTATTACTGAAAGTCGTGTCTCGAAAAAGCCTTCGTGACTTTATGTACAATGTTCTTCTATTTCGTTCGTTTTCGGCTTCTCTTAGGACGGTTGTAACAGAGAATCCAGTGAGGGCTATTACTTGATCCGACCAGCGGCTAAGTGTACCTTGTACATCACCATCAACTTGTCAAGGTTACCTGTTCTCGACGGGCACTGTGATCAAAGTAACCGAGAATCCTTCGGTAACAGATCGTGGATAGTCTAGTTCTTATGTGTAGTTGTTCAAAGATAGATTTGTTCGTTTTCTTGGTGGTTTATAGTATGCGGAGCATTCTTTGCCAACAAATGCTTCGGTCTTTTTCCGTTCTATTGCCCAAATAGTTCACGACTCTGAGCAATAAAGGAGTATTGAGAAAACCATTGTCCGGACTATTTTCATCTTGGTGACATTAAAGACCTTTCTGTTTTGCCAAATATGTGTGAGCTTGCTCATTGCAGCTTTAGCCATTTGAGCCCTTCTCTTGATTTCCCATTTGCTTCCTCTCTGGTCAGTAAATAACAATCCTAGGTATATAAACTCGCCGACAAATTCTAGATCCAAGAGTTCTCCCGTCCTAGAAAGTTAACCGTTTCTGTCGATGAGCATGACTTTTGTTTTCGATTTATTTATAGTGAGTCCAACTAGTTCATTCTTGTACTTTACAAAACAAATCGGCTAGCTTCTTCTCCGAAGATGCAAAGAGTATAGTGTCGTTCACATATCTCAGGTTGCTGACCTTTTCTCCACCGATTGAGACTCCTCTTTCCCATTCTTCTAAGGGTTTCCTTGTTATGTATTCACTATATATATTAAAAAATGGAAGAGAGAATACACCCCTCTTTTTAGCGATTAGCGAAACGAGTTGAGGTACACCCATCCCTTATTGTATGGTCCACAGACAATCCTTTCACGAAACCCGCCTGTTCGCTAAATATCTGCCACTGAAGGTATGATTGTAGTCGGCCGTTGATTACGTAAAGCATTATCTTGCCACTATGAGATATAAGTGCAACTGTCCGGTAGTTCCCGCATGTTCTTGTTGAGCCTTTCTTGTGCAGTGGAGTTAGTAGAGACTCTTTTCACTCAGTGTATCATCTTCCTGTTTTTCAAACTTGATTGCATAGGTCAACCACTACCTTTACACCTTGATCCCTTAGGTGCTTAAGCTCTTCAGCAAATTTTTTGTCTCTATCGACTGGTTTGTTTATTTTGAGTTTGCGCAGTGCATCTTAGATTTCAGAATCGAGGATATCGGGTTACATACAATGCTTGCCTATAGTTGCAGTACTTGCAGATCGTGTTGTAGAATCGTTGTGTAGGCCTTCACAGTACAATTTTCATCTTTCTGTAACTTGATTTATCTCGGTCAACAGTTTTCCCTCATCATTTTCTATGGCCTATGTTCTCGGCTTAAGTTTTCAAGTAATGCTTCTAATTTTCAGAAGAGAGCTTTTGTTTGGAATTTTTGCGCATAATTCTCTGTCCCGACAGACTGAATTCAGGTAATCATTAAAGTCCCTGCGGCATAGGCAACTTTTGTCGAAACAGTGTCAATATTGCCCTTGAATAGTTCCTTTCTTTCTCTGATGGCCTTCCATATTTCTTTCGTTACCCATACTTTTCTCGGAGCATCGACTGCCTTTCTCTGGCTATCCTTAGGAGACGAGAATATAAGGTTTTTCACTTTGTACAATTGTCGACGACATTGTCGTGACAATTTATGGCAAAGTTGGCTGATTTGGTTTTAAAGCATTTATTGAATGCTGTTAGTTCTCCACGTTCAGGTCTTCTTTGTGCCGATTGAACTAATCGTTGGCATTTTTTTAGTTTAAGACATATCTCTGCTACAGGGAGTTTGTGGTCACTTCCGCAGTCAGCTCCAGGATATGTTTTAGTGCTGCTTATACACGATCTCCATCTTATATTAACAACGATATAGTCTATTTGATTACGTGTTTGGTTACCTGGCATTATCTACGTGTACAGTCTCCTCGGGTGGTTTTTAAAACAGGTGTTCATAATCGTAAGGGAGTTTTTTGCGCAGAACTATAGCCATTTCTCACCTCTGTCATTTCTAGTATCAAGTCCATATTTTCCGACTACTTCCTTTAGATGGTTATCTTTGGACGTGTTCCCTACCTTGGCATTAAGGTCTTCCAGCAGAACTGTGATATTTCTTTTTGTCAGACTTTTTAGAGTATCGTCGATTTGGTTGTAAAATTCCTAAATATCAAATTCTGTTAAGGTGGTGCATATACCACTATCACATTGACACGACATGGCTTTGTGTTGATCCTTAGAGTTAATATCAGATCACTCACTGGGTTATATCCTAGAACCGACTTGTTGACTTCGGGGATACAGACAGAGCTACACCATTCTTACTTTAGCTTTCTGGGTCTGAAAATTATACAGTGTAGCCCTGTGGTGTTGTATAGTATTCTGATCCTCTCATGTGAGTTTCGGTGATCCCCAATATTTTCAGGTCGTAGTGTGCTTGGTCTTTGTCTATGATCTCCTTTTCCCCTAGTTGAATCATTCCCCGAACATTTCAGGTTCCCAGCCTTATCTTTTGCAAAGACGTTGTTCTGTCATTAGTAACACACTTGTTGAGTTGCGACAGTGTGGTCAGTAACATAATTTATACGGTGGCAGCCGGATCGCATCCTATCACTCTCTTTTCTTGGTCCACTTTTATAGGATTTCTTGGGAAAATAGCGCAGTGATTTTTTTTTTGTCTTGTGCACCACAGTGGTGTTATACATGTAGTCATTACGTCTTGCTTCAAACGCTTAACATCCGGTTTAAGTAGAGAATATCCGTTCCGGATCCCCGTTTTATTTTATGTTATGCCCTACATTTCAATACACCTTATTATTGTCGTAACCACCTTTCTCTTATGGTAACGGAACAAAACAAGTACGGACGTGAACTCTGGTTTCTATACATAACAAAAGTTTTCGGCCACTTTCGGTCAAATACTGAAAATGTTATGTCTCTACCTATCACAAATAAAAAATTATAAGGCGTGACAGATGTCAGAAATGACAGAAATAGAAGCTGGTCTTCAGCTTGGAAGCTGCTTTGATCAAAAGTTATAAAGAATGACATATTGGAAGCAGGATGCACTAAAAAACCTTATTGCATTGTTGTATGACATCCCACTTATGCCAACTCGCGGATGTGAACCCGGCAGGCCATAGGCGCTTTTGCATGATGACTCCCTTATGTCTTTAGGTTCAGTAGTTTTCGAGTTGAAAGTCACGAAGAACGGACAGACAGACGTCCAAATCGATTTCATTAGACTTGTCTTTCAGGTATAGAAGCCTAAAAACTACCCACCCGGAAAATAACTTAACGCATTTATGATGATTTAATAAATTAGACAAAAAATTAAATTTATATTCGATTAACTCCCATATTCTCGTTCAGCCACTTTATTTATGTATCTAATATTATATTTAATTTGCACTGCAAATATGTCACGTCGTATCCTACGGTTTAATCCTCATACATTTCACAAAAGTGACGATTAAGAGTTGTTGATTTCAGATTTACTAAAGTTTGTTTTGAACAATGGAAACTTACAGTAATGCGTTAACACAATTTCAGCGTATTAAAAGAGCACATAAGGTTTCACAATATTTATATATATGTTGTAGACATGTTTCGTATGTGTAAGGCAAATTCAAAATCTCATATACCACTAACATTATTTGAATAAATATTTCGTTGTTAATTAAACAATCTCGCTCTCAAAGTTGTCACTATTATTTTAGATTATACGCTTCGCCTAATTTTTGCTATCTCTCTATGCACATAGTTCTCAACTTATGTGAATTCTTCTATTACACTTGTGACCTACTTTGTGTAAATGTCTTGTTCACTGCTGTATCGTTTTAGATACATGCAGTTTCAGAAAAACAAAGCAAACCGACTTGGGTGTTTAAAAATGATTGGAACTTAAGAAGGAAGTGAGTGCACATTTTATTAAAGGTATTCTCCTTCATTGTCTATACACTTTTGAAATCGCTTCAGACGCATAGTGTTTTAGTGGCTCGCAGTAACTAATCAGGGAAATCCCTTCTGAAGAGACAATCTCCACTTGTCATGGCTTTTTGAGAGGAGAACTTTTCAATGTGCTGCAGCTATACAGTTTGACATAACTTCATTAGTCTGCCGTGGCCAGACTTCCATGATCTAAGCTGTATAGCTGTAGAACAAAATATAGGAAACCCCCACTGTGCATTGTCCATAGATCTTTGTTATCTTCAGATCCTCATAGATGATACTATATAAAGTTCCGCTAAACAGATGTGTAGCAACAAATGTAATTCGCTTGTTTGTCACTATCAAGTCGGACATGGCTGGATAATATGCGGCTTGTGCATATTTGCAAGACGCGCCCTGTTTTTATTTTTCCCCCTTGGACTCTTTAAACTTCGACTTCTAGCAAAACACAGTTTTGCAACTGAGTGCTGCGTTCGCACTAACCTTGTATGAATGTTCAAAGCCGTTACTCTTTCCTTTCAAAGAAATCATGCGGTCTATCGATGTCCATGGTTATCTGCTCCCATTGTTTTACAAGGTTTATCTACGACAGTAGCTTGTGTTTGTCTTTTTAAGTGTTTTTACTATTTTGCAAAACATTTTAGTGTTTTTTGTCTTAATTTTTTTTATAATCCTGCTGTCTTGATCTGCCCAAGAAGTTTTCTTTTGATCTTTTTTTATTGTTGTGTTTTGTAAGTATCTTTCATTGGTAACGATATAGTAAAGTAAGCAAACAAGAAGAATAAAACGTTTCTTTCTCTCTTTCTCTCTCTCTCTCGTGTTTCCAATCTTCTTTTCTCTTCATTTTATTAATTACGCCCGTCCGCGTCGTCCCTAATTTGTTTGATACATCGGTGACGTAGACGTTCTTTTGTTCTTTTTCTTCTATTTTTCCTTCTATAATTGTTTTCATAATGTGTCTAATTAACTAATCTCCCAATTTGTATGTTTCTACATCTTTTCCACTACTTCATCGTTGCTAACCCTATCCATCCAGCTAATTTTCATCATTCTTCTATAACACCATTGTTCAAAAGCTTTAATATTTCTTTTTTCTTTTAGGCTAATGGCCCACGATTCACACCTATGTAAAAAAGTGTGTATAAAAGCTTTTTGTACGTTTAGAAAAATATTATTGCAGGTTAGAAGACTTATTTTACTTAGGAAAGCACTATAATTCGGTGGTTGGTTTTTATTTTAATTTGTATTGATGCTGTCTAGATATACATTTTCATTTACCTCGCCTAGTTTCTCTTCACCAATGTTTACTTAAATCTTGGTAGTGTGTTGATCTTTCACATTTAACTTGGCCTTCTTTCTAGTAAATTTTAAGTTATATTTCGTTTTTATTAACGCTTCCATAGTATTGAATGTCTGTTCTGTTTTCTTTACTGGTTGAGCGAAGAGCTAATATAACATTTTAATATTTTCTCCGTGTATATTGCTGCATTGCGTGAATCATTAACTAGATGAAAAAAATTGATGAATTGTCTTCTGGGTGTAGAAATTGAAAATGAAAGAGGATAAAGCACATCCCTGGCTAATACCCTTTTTTATCTGTATTTCTCTTTCTTTATCATTAACCGATATTACATTACATGGATTCTTAAAGAAACTTAAAAAATATGTTCTATTTTACGTTGTCAAGTACTTTTTTTTTTTTTTTAATACATTTTTCAATAACTTGTCTTATCGCCAGATTTGCTTCCCTTGTCTCTGTGTTTTCAAGAAGTCTGAACTGATCTTCTGTTAGTATATTGTCAATGTTTGCCTCAATTATTCTATTTATCTTCATCGGTATTTTTAAAAGTGTTTACAGGGTTTACCGTTCGATGCTCTTCGCATTTATGATTTCCAGGCCTTTTTTGTATAGTAACTATTATATACACTTGGTAAAATTTCAGGGATGTGCTCATTTTCATAAATCGTTTTAATGAGGCAAAATATTAAAAGTAATGTTTTTTGATTTAGGCATTTCATAACTTCACCAGGTATTTTATTATTAAGGAAAGGAACTAGTCCTTTACAGCTTTGTGAAATTCTCCTTTTATTTTTCTTTATCTCTATTTCCTACATTCAAATCCTTACGGTTATCTATTATATAATATGTTCGTCTAATTTCTTATTTTGTAATCTTCTATAGTTTCGTTGTCCTTTTTCTGTGTTATTATTTTCATATTTTAGTCTCTTTTCAATGAGTTGTATTATTTTTTTGGTTATCCAGGGTTTTTAGGTTTATTGGGCATCTTTTCCTAATTATTTATTTAATCCTGAGTTAATTTTTTGTTTTATATTCATCCACATGCGTTACTTTTTTGAGAGTTTTATTTTAATGTTACGTACTAGTTTTTCAGGAATTTTAGTAGCATTTTTCGTCTTCTTTAAGAATTTTTATGTTTCATTTCTGCTTCTTCTTCTTCTTTATAATTTTCTAGCTGGTATTTCATCATTACCATATTGTGGTCACTGTCCTAGATAGCTTCTGCCGTCTTTAACTTAATTTTTAAACCTTTGCTTGACTACTATACATATCAATAGATATCAAATAGACTACAGTCTATTTGATATCTTGCTATGTTTTCTAGCATTTTCCAAATGTAGGGTCTTCAATCATGATGTTTAAAAATTGTATTTGTTGAAATTAATTTATATTGTATATAAAATTTAGTCGTTCTCCTTTATCATTTCTCATCTTTTCCCTCTTTTAGTGTAGCATTCTAGTCCCTAGTAGTTATTAAGTTTTCGTCGCTTGGTATTTCCTTTAGTATTTTATTTAGGGTCATAATTTTTTTGTTGTATTGTTTGTAATTTGTTACTTTGCTTCCAATTTTCCTGTTTAAAATTATACCAACTTTTGCTATCCCTTCATAATATCAATATTTAGATTTTCTTTGCCTTTATTTCTTTGTACAGTTTCCTCTTGTTGTCTTCCCCGGAGATCCGAATGGAGTTTTATCTCCAGAATGAACTTTAACATAGGAGACAATCCATATGATTTAATTAATGTTGTTAGAATTGCTGTTTCTGGGAAATATGTATTGGTGCAGTAGTTTTCCATTGTTTCTTGCAGAATAAAAGGTAAAAAACTTAATAGAGAAGAAACTTATTCGTATCTTCATAAAACATACCGCCACAATCGGTATTGTGTAATTAAGTACCAAAGACTAGTAAAAAAGTAGGCTTATGTACATTAAGCTCTCTGGGGTAAAGTAAACTTTAATAAGCAAGATATATCTTTGTAGCAGAACCGAGATTATTGACCACCATTTTCCGAAGAATTATGAGCTTGTAGCAGAAGTCTTTCCCCCTAGACCCTATTTTTAGCAATCGCTGATTTAAGGGCGCATAATAGAAGCCAAGGGTACGCGGTGCGTTGGCGAAAACCGCCGAATTCCAGCAGAACATCTTCCGATCACGCGATCCCGCCCGTCGGCCCGTAAGTATGAGGGATGGCCCGGGACTTAATTAGCATCCAGGCGGTCATTTTGTGCCGGCTCCTGACATAACAAACAGCCGGCTGGCGGCCGTTCGGCACGCTAGTCCGCATGCAAATGCCCGGTCCTCCAGTCCGGGCCTGCAGCGGGAAGCCTTCTGCACGGCCGCCGCTCATGAGCAGGAACGGAGGAAGGATAAAAGCCATCCAAAGCTCGCGCTTTGTTTACTACCACTCCGAACGCAGAGCTTGCTCGCCGTAATTGCGAGTGTCACGTGAGTTCGCGCGGCTGAAAGCTGAAGGATCACTCCGAACTGTAAGTAACTGAGCGTTTTTTACTTTTCAAATATTCGCCGGTTTTAAAATTATCGAGAAGCAAAAATGGAATGCATGCTGCCCTTGCTCACTTTCTTTATCAGTGCAGTTTCGAAGTAAGCGGCGTGGTGCCCTTGCAGCGGGTGCTGTCGCTAAAAAGTGCAAATAACGAAAGTAAATGTTTGCCGTTACCGTGTGAGAAGTTTTCTGTTTAATACTCTCATATTATTATGACATACGCGGGTTATTCAAATAGTAGAAGGTCCTGGTTCTTTTATTAAAGCTTATTAGAGTTTTAGTTCCTGAAAAGCTTCTAAATTTTATACCTTAAGTGATTGAAGTTTGAATTAAAAAGTGAAGGGTTGCCATATCTTATTCCCAATATTATTTTAAGGATAATTATGAGTTGGAGCAAAATCTCACTAAAAGATCTGATCTGTTTCTTGATCTAGTCTGTAGCACTTATGACTTTTCATGAAACTAGGTGAAAGAAGTTTACTGAAAACGCAAAGAAATTTTTTGAGAAAGGGAAGTTTGGTAGTTTATAGATGGTATGGAGACAAGCTCAGTTTATTTTATTTAGTAGAAAATTATTCCTTTAGCTGCTCTACAAATTTCTTTACCAATAATCTCTGATTTGTACTCCTAACAATATAAAAGTCTATCTTTGTACTTTTGCAGCTTTTTTAACTACATGATGACAGCATAAAGCTTCTTTAACCACTAGTTTTGTTATTATTCTAAACAACCGTTGTAGATTCTTAAAAAATTAAGAAATTAATATTATCTCAAGCGCGTGCAACGTTTTCTCACCTTATAATCTAATTAAAAATTAAAATTAAAACCAACAAATAATTTGTTATATAAATGGCGCTGGTTGCCTTGAATTAGAAAAACTATTTTTAACTTTTAGAGATTAATTTAATTTAATTTCATCAATTCTAGAAAAGTAAAATTAATTAAACAAAATGTACAATACAAATGCAATTATTAATTACCGTTTCATGCCATTCACTTTCAACATAATTTCATTATAAAAAAATTTAATGTGCAACAGAATTCAGAATTAATTAAATTAAATACATAGTGCGACAATAAAGTTATAAAACTTGTTTAAAATTTATTTATAAAGAAATTTGGTACCATCCAAAACTTGTAAGAGGAAGGACTGTGCTTGTCAAATTTTGGACGTACTAAACTAAATGTAATATTAGAGTCTTTTTAGAGGATAATAAAATGGTCAAAAGTTTCTTCCCGCCCCCCGTAAACTATATTTTATTTATTTTTTAATGAGGTTGATGTAGCATTATGTCACACTCTAATCAGATTCAGGCACGCTACATCTATCTAATGACTCACACAATTGACAGCAAAACAATTCAAGTGCGAGATGACCTGAAAACGGACCTTGGCACGGCCACGGCTGCATGCTTGACCCCCAGAATTCTTCAACACCTATTTGGCAGTCTCGTCGTCGGCCGAGCGCCTCCGGTCACTAATGGCCGCGATCTTCAATGCCAGATAATCATTGATAATAAAATATATAAGAGTCTTAATGAAAACGGATCTCTTTTCCGTCCAATTCATCTGCTCCACAATTTGTACGAATTACAGGTAATGGTGAAAACATGTCGCCGTGCAAGCCACTCTGATAATTGAGCCGCGGCCGCTTTACCCCATTAAACGTGATAATTTGTTTAATTCAAAAGCAATGTTTGCTGAATTTCTTGCATGTCCAAGCACAAAGTGCTGTTCTGAAAATAGTCGTTTTCAGATCTCAGTAGTGGTGTCTGGAAGGTTCGCTGAAGGCATCGAAACTGGGATTCGTGATTAAGCTCACGATGGCCGACAGGGCGCTGCAAAATGGCGGGAAGGTGACTGTGACGGTGGCCCCCGTCTCGGGGTTGATGTCGGTCGACACCACGCCGCAATCGAGCGCTCCGAACAGTGCAGGTGAGTGAATTAAGCCACTTTAGGTAATATCAATAAAATTACAACAATTATCAAGCCATTTAAATCAACAATAATGTGAACGGTTGTTATATCAGTAGTATGCAACCCATTTAACATTGCAAGCAAATAATGTGAAGTCTACCTGCCAAATGCGTGCCTAATTTTACGAATTCGAGTAGATGAGCTGGGTGTTAATTTAAATATTTATTTAATTAGTCGATAAGTTCTGAAAATTAGAAGATTAACTCGCAGCCCATTACGTGAGTAGATGCTTCCCGGCTAAATCATCTTTAACCTTTTTTAGGCATAATGGAGCTGCACATTGTTACAAGTGTCCTTTGAGCGGACCCTATTGTTGTAAGGAGCGTAAACTGCATGCTTAATTAATCTAGCAAATTTTAACAACTAATTCGAAAGGACACGCGTGCATCACTCCACGCAGGACCTTCGTTGGTCTAAATAACAATAGTTACGTCTTCGTGCGCTCTAAAACTCGCTCATTGAAGGTCAGATGCGCCAGGTAGATAGTAATTATCATGTAATACAGATATCAAGTAATTAAAATCTTAAAATAAAAAATATAAGTTTACTTGTAATGTTTAAACAAGAATAGCTTGGATGCCAAGCAAATAAATATTAGGTGCGTAATTTAAACTTATATGTCGTACGCAACGTATAGTTATGGTGACCATCATCTGTTGCCTTTACAACGCACTGCCACTAATAAAGGTGCCGGCCGCGCTTGAGAAATGATTTGAGTGACATTAGGAAAAGATCTTGTTTCTTCAATGGTTTAAAGCTAGAAATACCGACTTGAATGTTTTGAACAACCAAAGGCAGTTAAAGATAAGAAACTAGAACAACTTTTGAAGGACGATTGCTGTCGTACACAAGGGAGGGTTTATAAAGAAAGTTATTGGATTCTCTACCAATTCACAGTTAAGAACAGTAATATATGCTATGATATCGCAATGCCGTTCTTCTCCAGATTTAAGAAGAACAATTTTTGTACCAAATTGTAAACTGTTATAAGTTTTTTTAGAAGAATTAAAAAACCAAATTGTAAATTTATCCAAGTAAACCGCCGTCTAGTACCATATGATCGAATATCCATGTGAAAAAGATATTGCTATGTATAAGGGGAATTAAATTTTGATTACAAAAACGTATTGCGTTAAATCAAAGACGTAATTGAACGAACTACAAAGAAATCAGTAATGATAAGACAACTCGCAGACCACATCTTGCTAAAACGACTAAACGATCATCAACTGGTTGGAACTATGTCGATTATCGCCATTTAAATTCTAGGCTGATACCGTTATTGACAAGAACATTTAGAAGAGTTTAGTTGAGTTTATCAGCTCTAGGCAACCCTTTCTCTAAAACCGAATAAATGCAGAGATCGCCACGAATGTTACTAGATAAGCATCTAACATTCTATAAATTAATAGAATTAATAGAATACCACAATTTATTACAATAGGCCATATTAAATTTTGATTACAAAAACGTTTGCTACTAATAAAGACTAATGGCAACGAACTACAAAGTATAATCCAGTAATAATAAAAACGAAATAGCAGCAGCGCCATCTTGTTGCGTAACAACAGTCACTTAAGCTGGTAGTACTATGTCGTTTTGCACAATGTTAAAAATCAACCACCGAGCTGTGATTAAATAAAAAAGTCTTAGTTGCAGTGATATTAAACGACATTCACTCTCAATCTTTCTCTTTATATTTTACAATAAGGGAGAGGCGAACAATTTCGTTTGGACCGAGAAAGCATCGAAAATAAACCATGAGTAGGTTAGCTAGTTGAAGTACCCTACTTAAGCTTGATGTTTTGTAAGATAGGCGTTAGAAGTTAGGAATTTTTGATGCAGCCGTTCGGCACATTCTCCATGAGCACTTTTATATGAATAAAGTTAGTGCCAGATCAGCGGTTTAAAAACTTAATGAACAATTTTTAAACCTCTGTTGTAACAAAAAAGAAGTTTTTCTATTGATTGTTACAGGAGATGAAATATGAACTTGTACTACGATTCTCTAGCAAAGAGAAAGTCAGTAGGATAGCGCAGATAGAGAAAAAACGATCAAGGAAGGTAAAGATGATTCAATCGACAAAAAGATCATGGTGGCGGTTTTTTGATATTTTTTTAACGGTAGCTTTCCTATTCACAAGACCGCAATGTCGAAGTTGTGGTGAGGGACTGCGTTTTGATAAAACTACAAAATATTTTTCTAAGGGTATTAAAACATCAAATAGGTGCGAAGGCTTTCACGGCCGGTGTTATGGTGCATTGTGTGGTTGGTTCTCGGGTTATAATGCCGTGGTCAGAGTTCAAAAACTATTGACGTTTCGTCCACAACTGCGGTGGACATCTTCAGAACAAAATCTAAAAATTGTTAAAAAAGAGTTTCCGAACTCCGACCACGGCCTTATAACCCGAGAACCAACTACACGATGCACTATTAAAACATCGGTTTAAGATGTAACAAGTGTATTGAAATATATGGAGACCATAATAAAAAATAACCCTATAGCCTTGTTTCTGTCACCCCTAAAAATCGTCATACAGAGACTTTTGACTCTCACCTTGTAATTAAATATTCTATTACTCTTTGTATATTAAAAACAATGTTTGTTCCAGTCAATTTAAAAGTATGAAGTTTTTTATGGTATAAAGATTTGTTAATGACTCAAGTGTTGTTGGATCCCTACTTTTAGAGTGAAAACAAAAAATACACAAGGTGTGACCTTTCAGTAACAACTATTTTGGACTCTGAATCGGTAGTATGACCGCATAAACTTGAGCTAAATTTAAGTTATACTTAACATGCTACAGATGGTGAGTTTGGCAAGACTCAAACTAGACATAAAAAATAGAGACCTGAAAATTCAGTGGCCAAAGCTGAATCGAACAACGCAAAGATTTGCGTTTGACAAAAATCGATATAAAGTTTTTATATCCGGCAGAATATTTTAGTTATGATAACAATACATATCAATATTTGAAGAAACCTTAAGGATGATACCCCAATGTGTCGATTTTTAAAAAAATTGTAAAAAATGCATTTCTCATAGGTATTTAAAGTGATTAAATCATAAAAAATAATAAGAGCATTTTCTAAAATAAATTCCTTTAAAAGAACGCTAACAAAGCTTTTTAATATAATATTTTACGTTTCTGGAACATTATAGGTTACTAGAATGTTAATAATTTTTATATTAGCGTTCTACTAGTAGTGAAGCACGTCATTGGGATAAAAACAGTTTTGTATTGAAATCCCCATAAAAAACAGGAGGTGATTGAGATACAATTTCAGATTATCACAGCTAATTCCGATTGGTTCTAAATTTGATGAAAAAAATTATATAAATGCCTTACTGGGCTTATCACGAACCCGCCAGAAAAACAGCAAGAAATTAAGAAAACCTCATTGAATCTACCAGAGGTTTAAAACTGTCAAAATTATTATTACTTGCATGGTCAAAGTGACTTGATAATTTTGTAGGGTTCTTATTTATTACTTTTAATTTTTTTTGGGTGACTAAGTGAAATTAATGGTACTGTAATATTAATTTGAAAATTTTATTAACCTCTGAAAGAGTTGCGTCAATCACATACATAGTTTGTCTTGAAAGTATCATGTTGTTAATTAAAAAATAAAATGATAACAAAAAACTTGTATATAAATTAAAAATAGTCCAGCGCATAACAAACATTGCATGTAACCTTAGTTTCCTTAAAGTAAGCACCTGGTTGTTCCAGCATCGTTTCCATTGTTCAAAATATTCTAGTCTTGTGTTGGAATAACCAAAAACTGTCTCGTCATGTTTGCTTAAATCTCGTTGACGGTATAGAATTTCTTCTCTTTCAAAACCATTTTACATACTTTCGTTTTGCAATTTTCAACTTATCTTCTAGTTTTCAGACTGCAAGTGTTCTGCACGTTGCTTATATAGTGTCCGTCAATTCAGGCACAGGAAAGTAAACGCTTATTGAAACTACAGTAATAAATGTATAATCTAGTGGGGTATTTTATTTTAAACATTTGTTTATAAAAAATGATATAGCTTATAAGTTCATCACGACCGGCTTTACAAACGTCGATAAGATAGTCAAAATTTTCGATGAAATTTTCACATGGAGTCGCTCAATTGGCATTTATTTCGGCAATTTGTGTTATTCTTGAGGTTTTGCATGGTGGCTGGTTTATTAATGCAGACTTTACTTTTCAGAAATCCCCCAAAAAGTCTAAAGGCGTCAAAGTGCACGAACGAGCAGGCCAATTGACATTTTCAACGTGCACCGAATTTCGACTGCAATAATTTGATATTCGCACGTGTTGTGTGGCACGTTGCACCATCTTGTTGTTATTATTTACGTCAGTTTGATTAAGTTTCAGGAAGAAATAGTCATTAATCATGCCGCGGTATCGTTCAGAATTCACAGTAATCGTATTTCTAGACTCATTTTCGAAAGAAATGGTCTGATAACACCTTTTGACCACAGAGCACACCAAACAGTCACTTTTTAAAAATGCATTGGTTGTTCTTGATATTCTTTTGGGTTCTCGTTGGCCCAAATGCGACAGTTTTACTTGTTCGCCGTCTATGTGAAATGCGCCTCATCACTAATTTTCGATAAAAAATTCAAATCAATTGGAGGAGCCAATCAGAGAACACACGTTGGTTGCTATGGTCAATTGACTTGAGTCAATAAATCAATTGGATCTTGCAATCGTGTAAATTTAAATAATACGACGTAAACTGATCTTCGAAATAATCATTTCTTGCGATCGACGAGTTATTCAAAGTTGTGGTCCTCTTTCACATTTTCCTTTACCGCAGCGATATTTGCCGGTGTACAAACACTTTTTGGTCGTCCGCCTTTTGGCATATCTCTAACAAGACCAGTGCCCTCGAATTTTTGCACTAAATGACCGATGGTGGTCTCATTTGGATAGTTGACCAAATAATCGTGGAGAGCTTAATAGGTGTTTTTATTTTTTACCATATTTGTAATGTTCTTTAATTATTTAAGGCGGTCTTCAATCAAATATAACTTCATAGCGAAAAATGGCAAACCTTAATCTAAAAATGACTCTGGGTTGACGGGAAAAAACATAGCGTCTGTGTGAAATTAACGTTTACTTTCCTGCGTTCCTGTTGACGAACCCTTTGTTTTGAAATATTGATCATTTTTAGACATATGTTGGACCACTTTTAAATTGTTTCTACCATGATGTCCCAGTTTTGCACACAATTTGATTTAATTTGAGGCTGCTCTACTTACTCAATCGTCGTAACGATCACATGCTACATGTGCTCACTTTCCGTCCAACTCCTAAATAACTGGGCCATTAAAATCGTCCTCACTCACGCATGCGCATTACAATCCGGCTGCTACGTTATATTACGGTTATACAAAATGTTTTTATTATATTAATATTGGTATGATACTTTTAAGCAAATTTCGTGGTACTACTTTTTGGTCATTTTAAAGACGTATGTATGTTGGTACATAAACTACGAATTACAGTTATTCGAATAATTATTATACTGATCACTATATTTATAAACATTGCGTAGTAACTTTAAAAATCGTTAAAAACGCGCAGAACGAGATTTGTTTAATTATTTTAAACCCATTTATCTGCTTTTATAAATAATTTTGGCAAAATCTGATAATAAGAGATTAAACAAATCGAAACGAACCTTAAGCTATTTACAGCTGCCATCCGGGTGTTACAAATTCTAAATTTTAATGCGGTTATTTAAAATGAAAGATTCAATGTATTGGTCTGTGTTTTTATACAATTCTACAATATAACAAACAATTATTTTGAAGGGTATAATAAACTTACGGCTGTCTCCGTAGTTTCGCGGTTAAGAACTTTGCTCCGCTGTCCGTGGCCCGACACAGGAGAATTCGAGTCCTGTTCAATTCTTGGTTGTGCGTCCCAACAAAAAGAGTAATAAACTTAACATCAAAAACATTAAACATTGCAATGTTATGCAAATTTATCCTGTATTAGGAAAAATATTCTATACATCGCATTGTGAGAAATCAAAATTTCCTTGACAGCAATTATTAAGAACACAGAAAGTAAATTTGTTGCCAACAAGAGGTGAAGTGAAAGAAAGCGCAAATTAACAACACAGAAAAGCAAATATATATTGGTCATATATTGCTACTAGCGCTAGAAGCCACAAGTATAGTAAATAGCGCAAAACAAGAGCAAAACTTAGGAAAAGCAGAACTGCATGGAAGAGTTGCTTAAAAAACACTTTTTAAAAACAAATCAAAGTAAAATGACAGGAATGGGTAAAATTACACTAAAACTGTACACAACTACATTTGAATCAAGAAGCAGATAATTTTCGTAAACATTAGCTATATTTTATAGAAATCATCTAACAATGCGATTTTTAAATTATCTCTCCTTCTGTAGCTTGTGAAGATTTAACTCTCTTTTCAGATCCAATATGTTATTTCATTTTTTTGTTTATGTGTTCTTTTTCTGTATAGTTCCTAAATTGTTTTGTATTTATTAATCTTTTTGGCATCTTATAGTCTCTTATTCTTTATTTGTTTTTTATCTTAGCAGTTGTCTTCTTATTATTTATTTTTTTATTTTTCAATTCCTTACAAGCGGTCGGTAATAATTTATAATTATTTCTAATTATCTCAACGCTCTTTTCCTTTTTTTCCAGTATATAAAAAATGCAAAGACGAGGAGTGGATTGAATATCGAAATATAGTAAACATTCAATAATTTACATGCTGTAGTCTGTGCAGATAAAGGTCGTGTAGATAGGAAAAATTGTGAAAGCAGATATTGGCTCAATTTTAACATTTTAACCACAAATAAATATTTAAAGTGCATTTTTAATTATTTAAACAGATCTAGCATTTATCTGATTACCCCGTGGTCTCAACAAGGTGTTTACTTGTAGTTTTTTGTTCGAATGAAAAAAAAAATGTAAACAAACAAGAATTGTTTAATACCCCTTCGTCGTTGCACGGCATCTCTAATGTAAGGCGATGTGGCAAGCACCGCGTCTTAGACGGTTCCTTATTCAAAGTGATCGCAGGTACTCAATTATTTTTAGTGACTGAGTAGGCCACTCGCCAGTCATCAGAGAGCTTGGGGAATGGAACCTGGGTCCGCCCGCATCGCAGTGCGCCGCTCAACCACGGGGCCACGCTGGCGATACAGTAATTTATTACAATTAAATATTTTCTATAAAACTATTAGGCTTAAACTTTGATCATCAATGCTTCAATTAGTAATTTGTGGTAAGAGAGATTCGGATTTTATTTAACATTTAAAAATTTAAATAATCTTTTAACCAACTCCACATGTCAATTGGTATAAACCTAGACTGGAATTCGTCTTCAAATAAATCGAATATTCAAAAATGTTATGAATTAACAATTAGAATAGGTATAACTGGAATAATGAATAGTTCGATATCTTATTAATGTGAATAATTAGAATACATAGAAGACTAAGAACAGAAGCATGTGTTATGATATTACTAAAAAAATTGCTTATTTTTCCCACTTCATCTGCAATTTTGCTAGTGAAGAGGAGACCCAGAGTGATTCTATATTTTGCAAAAACTGGTTTGGATTTAGAGACCAGATTACAGAGATGCGATTTCAATTAGGCTTCGTATATGTGGGCTGTCCCAAAACTATCGGGTCACACAATACAATAATAAAGGTCTATACATTTAGTGATGATTGTACAAGAATTAGAAAGCATTGAGCGCTTTGGGATGCTTGTCGTAATGTTCTGTGTTGGATTCGTGCATCGGCTTTTCAAAGGTGGTTTGAGTTTAAAAATTTTGCGGCGACCGATTTATGTCAAGACCTTCCATTAAAGTTTCACATACTACAGCTTTTGTAATATATTTATCAGCAAATAAAGCAAGATATTTTTCTTACTTTGCCAGGGCCTCCCATTAAAATTTCATAAATCCTAATTTTTAGAATCTTTGGTTCGTCTAATTTTTGGACTGCCAGTCACCTTATTAATTGTAGCCCATACACACTTGCAATTTTTTGGTGTCCTGCCCGTTGCTAGCCTTTAAGAACATGGATCACTTTAAACAAATTCCAAGTTGTTTCCAAATCGTTTATACCATGAACCGTTTCCAATTTTTTTCTGAATCGATGCAGATTTGCTGTTCCACTACATCGAACACACGCTACACGTACTCACTCACCAACGTCTGACTACCAACTGACTCTGCCATTAAAGTCGTTTTCTTTGTGTATTTTGGTGCTTCTTATAGTTTTTTACAACATAAGAAACATTTGAATTTTTATTGGTCAAACTAATAACACATTAAGTTGCAAAAAGGCATGCGCCTTACTCCAGGTATAAGTGATTGTATAGTTTATTTGTTTATTATTACTTTCTGATATTTCTTACTAATATACAACTTTAATAAAATAAAAGGTATTGTAAATATTGAAAGAATAAAAAAGCCACGCTCTCGGTACTTAGTAGGAATTAGAGTATTACATTATTAACTTAGTAATAATATGCTAAATATATATGAATATTGCCAGTATTACTTCTATACAGATCCGTAATTGCTAAGATAAGAATCTATTTTTCTCTATTTAATACTCTTTTTGTTAAATAAATTAGCCAAAAAAATGTAAACAGTACAGCACTCTCAATGTAACATGTATCTTAATTTACACTAGAGACAATGTTTAAGGGTTTATAAAGAAAAAATTCCCTCGCCAACGCTGATCTTTATAAATTGTATGGGAAAAAATAGGAGTGTTGGACAGCGTTTAGCAGAGTTAGATAGAGTCAACTCTTTGAAGGATGAAGGGTGTAAGTATAAAGTATAAAATTAGGAAAATGGAAAGCAGTTCATTTTAATAAGGCATTTTTCACATATCAGAAGAGAGGGAAATGAGTCTGGTAGTACAGAGTCAGCAATAGAGAAGTGATATTAAGAATTGGAAAGTTACTATGACTACTTAGATAACTGAAAAAAAAAATTATTAATTAGGACACTCTGTAAAAGTGATTATGTAGAAGAAAATATGTTCTCTATGTAGAATGTTATTAATTTTGTCATAAAGTATATGCATTTTATTGAATTTTTATTGACAAAGTTATTTTGTAGCCATAAAAATAAATATTTCTCTTTTAGTTCTAGTATCTTGTAATTTAACCCTAATTGAGCCTGCTTTGTATTTCTTCCCTTAAATTTTCCAAATTAATCTTATTCATTTTTATTCCAGGATTTTTATATTGAAAGTTTAATTTTTCCCCAAAAGGACGTTTTGTAAGTAAAAAAATCAATGGAGAGTGATAATATGACATGATTTAAATCTAGTAAACATTATGGATATTTCAATAGGAGCGTCTTGTAGTGATAAAGGATTTAAAAGTGTTTTTTTTTACAATTTTGTTCTTTTTTAAAGAGAGTAATCTTTAAAAATTTTGATTCTTTTTGGTGTGAATTTAATTATTGGTGCGCTAGTGACATTTAAAGCAGATATGTTTTTATTTAGCGGGAAAATCTTTTATAAACACATAGCAAACCTGTGTGAGTTGGCGTGTAAGATCCTTACTTGCTGAAGTTGTCGGTCTTCAGTACGTAATCTGCCTATGGAACGGTCAGAATTTCACATCACTTATATCTTCTGGCCTACATGATTCGTTCTCTTTCTTTCTTTTACCTGATATTTATGACTATTTCATTGAACTTATTTATTATTGTTTATTGAATATTTTTTCTTTTTCTTTGTTCTGAAGAATTGTATACCTTCAAATTATTTTTGATTTTTTGTGCTACACATTCTATAGGGATAATACCCGTTAGCAATTGCGATCTGTATGACATAGTTACGCTTCATTGTTTCCTTTGTTTGTTCACCAATATATAAGTTTAGTGTATGTCCCTCCATCCATCTATTTAATCTGTGCAAGTTTTCATCTATGTTATTGATTAAGAAATTTAAATGGTTTGCTGATGCTACAAGTACCAGATCATCTGCATAATCGACGAGCAACTCCTTTTCTCTAGAGCTCCCACCTATTGTAGGGCTTACCTTTTTTGTTAATTAGACATGTAGATTATATACATGATATGGGATGGCGTTAATAAGATATTTGGATATAGTCCTTTTCTTCAATTTTTCCATTTTCAGCTATCGCTTCTTTCGACCTCTTACCACGTTTTTAACAATTTTCAAAGCTTGTATTTTAGATCGCCATACTGGTGCTCTCAAGTTTGTTTTTTTATCCAGTTTCCGTTTTTATTATTAGAGTTTTGTTTAAGTAGTCTGTAGGGATATTATATATTTTCAGATATTTTTCGTTTTTCTCAAAAGTATTATAATGGGGTCCACTTCGGCATTCTGGTTTTTTATACCTTCGAGTTTTATGCTTTTTAGTTTTCTTAACTCATATTCCACCCAACTCAAAGATGATTGCTGTTTGCTTTATATATTTACCAATTTCCACGTTTTTTTATATCATTTTCCTCATTATTGCTCGTCTGTCATTGTAGTCGCACCCATACCCATAACATATACTGTTTTGCTTCTTCTGCTACCAACTTCAAAGTTCTGCACTTTGTTTTTAATACTTTTTTTAGTTTATTGGTCACATCGCCTTCTCCTCTCACGGTAAGCAGTGGGAATTTTCTTACTTTGTTAATTTTAACCTCATTTTTAAATTTTTTAGACGTTTTTTATAAGTAAGGTTCTCTCTCGGACTTGTTGTCGCTATGCCGTCTAGTTTTTTCGTTCTTTATTGTTGTACTTCCAAGTGCACCTTAGGATTTATTAGTCTTTTTAGTTACCTTCTTACTAAAAATATGTTCACTGTTTTTTAAAATATGCAGTATTTACTTTGTTTCCGAACAAATGTTGTATATGGTTAAAAGATATTCTTTAACAATATCGGATTAAATTCTTTATATATTTTTTCTTCCTTGTTTGCCTATACTTAAAGGTAATTAATAGATAATGCTACTACTTTTGTTATAATTCTATATTACTACTTTTCATCGTACTAGTGTAAATAAGATAAACAATTTGTTTACTGTTGATTTTGTTTACAGTTTTTCGATTATTCTGAAATTACTAGCATTCTTTATTTCCTTTTTGATGTTTAGATTGCTATCTGGCATTTTCTTTTAAGTTACTGATTTTTTCCACTATTAATTATAGAAATGTTCTTGTTGTCTTTTCTTTTTCCTCTTTTATGTAAAAATTTCTAAAAGAAATTGTATGGCTTGTATGTCTTGCTTCTAAGTTTAAATTATTTTGCTTTTAATATCTTGCATTTCAGATAATCTTATTGGTGCTTTTCTTTTCTTGTTTGTCCTGATACGTTTTTTCTCTTTTGGTTTGTCGGACATATTGTCTTGCATTTTACTGGCAAGTTAATTAAAAAAATTAGCGTTTTGGAGCTACCAATTGGTGTAGTTATAAACAACGACGATGTTTTATTGATATTATGTGCTTATATGAGCTCATAAATTCCAATTTGTCACAGCTAGGACTATCTCCCATTTTGTTTACATTTTCAATACCCAGAATGAATAAATCGGCCTGATCACCTACCAATACTACTGAATAGTCGCATATTGATAATCCAAATTCCAAACAAAATTGGATCTTTGTTATAGTAAGCTTTTTCAAGCTTTTTAGTATGCGTTAGTCCACAAAGAATAAAAACTAGCATAGAAAAAGATTTTTAATTCTTAAATACTGTAATAGCATCAGAGTTTAAAGAAAAATAAAGAAATTGACAAGATGGGGCAATGAGAAGGCATGAGAAAAAGATCAAAATTAAGCTGAAGTAGGTATATGTGTGGTTAAGGTACTTTAGGGGTCACTGCAGTCCGTACTCACAAGCGCGAGCCCTTAAGTAGCTTTTATAGAAGTTTTTCACCGGTTGGTTTGCGAAATTACTTTAACCTACCCGCCACGACTCAGGGAGGCATCCTGTTGGACGTGTCCTTGCAGAGTTTAAATCAGATATTGTGTTATATAAAAAATATAATTTTTGTAAAGTTCCCCGCACACGTGCCCATTGAAGCTTTCTTTTGGTCAAAAGTGAAGAGATTTAATACCATTTTCATATACAATTTAACATATGAAATTTTTTATGTATAATTCACCTGGTGCGTAAACCATTTTCGCCGATATTTTTTTTTGAAAACTTGAATTACTGCAGTATTTGGATATATATGTAATGTAAAAATTGATTGCATTCGTTTAGATTCTTTGAGCTTTACAAGGTATTTTATCTTGACGTATTAATCAATTTCGATGAATTGTTCAATTGCCTTAGTTGAAATTTTTGGAGGAAAAATACTCCATTTTCTAATGTTTATAAACAATACCTCGTATGAAAGGAAAATTTTACTACGCATTCTAAAGTTAGAATGCAGCATGATTTACTGCTTCCGACTGAATAAAATAAATAAAATATTCGCTTTACAAAATGTTCACCCGAACTTTCGTGTAAGTAATTCACACCCAATCTTATCATAATAATAAAATTATGGTTTTAATCAGCACAAACTTACTAATCCTTGATAAGGTCGTAATTTTTTGCGAGAATCTTTCTTAATCAGTCTCCTACTGTGCAAATTCATGCCCAAGAGTAGCAACAGATAACAGTATAATAATCCCCCCCCCCCCCCCCTCAGTACTGTTTTGCATCAGTTGGGGCAATTCGAGTTTATAACGAGCCGTCTCGTGACTTTTAATATTAATAGCTCAACATCATTCGGCTTGACGAAATGGTGGCGTGAACGTTGATTTTCTGACGAATTAAGCTTCACCTTGGGTTGACGCAATGTCTTTATTTTTATTTATAAATATCACCACAATAGAGAATCTTATTGATACATTACAATAACAGAAAGACATATGAGATATTTCAACAAAAGGACTCCCATCCATATATCAGATGCGTTGTGTTAGCTCTAAAGAGTAATGCATGTTGATAGGAAGAGATGAGCTTCTTGAGGTATGTCTGTGTTCTGCCAAACGAAGAAAATTTGTAGACTAAGGTAAAACGAGCCTATTATGAGCTATTCTAAATCACCATTTGAGTTGCTTTTGACTAGATAGAATGACGAGCACAAACTATTACTTATTTACTCGGATCTCTGCGTTTATAATTTTTCCTTAGTCCTTTCTCTTCATTCCTCAGTGATCTATCACTTACTGTTCTTACTAGTTTTTTAGTTTTTTTAATTTTTGTCATATCCTTACTTAGTTCCAGTTCTTATAGTGTGCAATAGTTCTCATTTACTATAAGTTTATTGCAGATTGTCTTTACTTCAAAATTATTTATTTTGTTGTTGAATTTTTCTCTAGTTCTGTTTTTTCGTAGTCGTCATTAAATCAAATATTTTTCCCTTCGCTGGCGAACACCTTTCTTTATGAAAATAGATTCATGTCTCGACATCGTTGCGTCAGGACACTCAAAGAAAAGATTTCTTCACGAGTACCCAGTCCTTTTCGAAAACCAAATTGCATGTCATTGATTTGTCCTTCACATTTATTATATTTATTATAAGACGTGTGACATTAGGTTGATCATTTGATATAGTCATCCCTGTAGAAAGGGCTAGGCTTTTTTGGTATTGTGTTGAAAGTTGATTTTAACCAGTTCGTTGGAATTTTCCCCGGGCGATATATTGAATTGAATATTGATACCCCTGCGTTGTCTAGTTCCGCAATAATCTTTAATATCTCACTATGAATTGTATCTGGTCTTGCGGTTTTCGCATCTTTATGTATTTTTATAGCATGGATAACTTCTGCTTTAGTGATATCCGGACCTTTGCCTATTCCTGCATCATTTACTCGCTCAATTACATCTATCCTGTTATCATCAAAGAGCTGTTCGACGTATTTTTTCTACATTTCTTTATTTTTGAGTGTTGGCGTTTGGTGTTTTTTATTTTTCTGTGTCATTTCCTCGACCTTTTTTTGAAAATTAAACGTGTCGTATTTGTTCTGGGATGTTTCTATTTCTTGAGATTTTTCCGCCATCCACTGTTCCTTGGCGTCCCTGCACTTTTGTCGAATTAGTTTGTTTATCTGTTTGTATTTATTTGAATTCTTAGATTTTTACTTCTTTCGTTCATAAGATCTAGTATTGCGCCAGTCATCCATTGTTGTTTTTTGGCATTCTTTGCTGTTCCTATTGTGTTGTTCTGAATGTCTACAATATTATTCTTTATAAAACCCAGGTTCCTTCAATTTCAGTTTTAGTTTTGTTGGGATTTTATATACTAAATTTTCCTCTAGCTTCTTCTTAAATCTCTGGTATTTTGGTTTGTCGTATGTATATTCTTTTGGTTGTAGGCGCTGTCTTGACTTAAATAAGCGCGTTTTGAAGTCCATAATCACTGGATTGTCATCCGAGTCCGCGTCTGCACCCGGGTAGGTTCTTCAACTCTTTCTCAATTATGATAAAATCTATTTGGTTTCTCACAATACTTCCTACTACAACTTCGTCGTCTTCAGGCTTCTCGTTTGGTGATGCGTAAACTTGGATAATATTTGTAATCCCATGGGAGGTTTGTATGTCAATAACATCATTCGTTCGTTGATGGTAGTAAATATGGGAACTGATTCTGCTATTTGAGATGATACCATAATCGCTACTTCATATTCGTATTACCCAGAGTAGTAAATAGTGCCATTTTTGTTGTCTCCCTCCGGACCATCTAACTTCGCTGAGGCCTAAAATGTCAATCTTTAATCTATATCTTTCTAAATCCACGTTTGATTTTGTTTTCTGTCATATACAGGGTGCGTATGTTCCAGGTGGTAATTAATACAATGTTGTTATAGATTTGTAGTTGGTTCATATCACTATTGGTGAACGATGGTGGATTATTTGCACCCCTTCCTCACTTAAGAAGTGCCTCGGACTGAGAGCCAACTATATATTTTCGTCAGCCATAAAGATACATTGGAATAACAATAATAATAGTAGTAGTACATTAGTAATTCCGTTTGCTTTCTGTACCGCGGTACAGAGGTCGTCGATGCTGTTACAGCTGTGCTTTCCGCTAGTCAGTACTACTGTTTCGAAGTCATTGTTTCCATACCGTATGTTGATTTTGACGAAACTGCTGCCTTTCGTAAGGTCGCAGTGTCACAATCTACAAAATCCGTTGAAATTTTCTACTGGAAGTATCTGACATCGAGCCATTAGGGAAATACATTTTCAATAGTCTCGATTCAGTAGAGACATAATTGTTGTCTTACGTCCTCCTAGACGAGTGAGTCTACCTTGTCAAATTAGCCCCCCCCCCCTCATTCTGGATCAGATGCTCCTGCTGGTTTTGGTCCGCCCCGGGTATTATGTTTCTCCGGTACCCATCATATCTGGTGAACATTCCTCTATCCTCCACCTGGGAAGGCGCCCAATGAGGGAGTAGCAACTCCAAACGGGTGGTAAGTATATAGACCATAGAAATAAAAAATGTAACAGTAGAACTAAATACAGAATAAAATAAAGAGATGATAATAAATAAAAAATAAAAAACCAATTAAAACAACAAAGATGTTAAATAAAAAAAAACTACTAGAAAGAGTAACACATTAGAATATTTGTTATATTACTATTTTGACGTAAAATTAAAAGTAACGGACAGGGCAAACTATACAAAACCATACTAAGCAAAGCAGAAAAATAGCCAAATAATTTTGCTAATAATAACACATGCAACTAAAATCTGAACGATACAGAGAAAATACAAAACTAAAATTAAATCGAGATAAGCATCTGCGAAGGATGTCAGAAGAAAATAAATAGAAAAAAGTAGGGAAGAAAGAATTGACAATAAACAATTAAACTGATATGGTTATTCTTGTAAGAATAAAACATAATAAAATATAAAAAATTATAATAAAATAGAAAAGTCAAAAAAACAAGAGGTATGTAAGAAGCAAATAAGACAAACTAGGAGAAGAAAAAGACGAAAATATTTTTCTTTTGGTGTTTGAATGAACCTTATATAATAATGATATAGTGAGATAATTGGATATTTCATAGAGACGTGCCGGTCTCCACGCAAATTTCTCGTCAATAGTAATAGTCATGCAACACATTACACAAAAATGTTGATAATAACAACGACTATCTGGCATAACGCCATAAATATTAATGAGCAGTGGATGTGTTCCGCAGTGCCGATTAAAAAGCACAAACCAGCGCCGCGATAAAAATCGAGCCACGAATTGTTTCAGCGTAATGAGCTTTGGGTTCTGATCTCGAACCCCATTGGCCAGTAAATCGGGCGTGTTTTGGCGCAACGGGTCTCCCGTCTGGTTTTCAGTATAAATAAACGGCGCCGCCGATTTCGCTTTGGCACGTGCTTTATTTCGTACGCCCGCCCGCGGCCAGCGCCGCATTTCAGGTGGTTGCTTTCGTGCTTCCAGGAGGTTTGCAGGAGCGTCGACGCAGCATGTGATTTACAGCGTCTTCGCCTGAAATAGCCGCTCTGACGCAACAGCAAATACCCTTGCGGCGGTTGCAGTCTATGCTGCATTCTGAAATGCAAAAGGTCGGCTAATTGCAGTATTTCAAGGATAGGCTTTTTCCCCGCGCTGCGAATATAGTAGGCTAGGCATTATCTAGTTTTATAGAAAAGCAATAAATCATTAGTAGGTTTGTTTACTGAACACACGTTTGAAATAACAAACGTTCTACCAGTTCATGAAAGCTGCGGTGTTTATGAAACAGTGAACAATATCGATTTTCCGTATCATGACATAAAATCGATTTAGTATTAGAAAAACTTTGCAACCCCTTGAAAGTGAATCCAAAGTCTCAAACCTTTTTTTTACTTGACTCTATATTTCATTTTTATTACACTCTAAATATAAAATGAATTTATACATTTTAATGTAAGAAAATAATTACACAACATGGAAATGCAAAAAAAATTAACATTTGTTTCATCCAATATTGCTGTTACGGTTCTAGGGATTTTTCGATTATTTTTTTAATTTCTCGAGCGATAAATCTCTCCAGGCACCTTGAAGAATAATATATAAATGATTTTTGGGCGTGAGACGCTCCTTTCTTACTTTTCTGTCCAGCTCATCCCATAGCAACTCTATGGGGTCGAGGTCTGGGCTCTGTGGTAGCTATGTCATCATTTTGAGCACTTTCCATCCTTTTTAGTTTGGTAGATAGATATGAAGAACAATATAATCATGGATGATTTTTGTAGTCTTAGACCCACGTACCAAAATTCTCCGTTTCTAAGTGAAAATTTTAAGTTTGGATTCGTCGGTCCACAATACGTTTTGCTACTGTTAACTTGTCCAGGAACGATGGTTTTGCGCCTACTAAAGCCGTTTAGCCTTATTACCACGCCGTAACAACGTTTTTTTTGTCGCAATATGCACATGAATGTTGCTCTCCTGAAAACGGAGCTTTATTGTGCTGACTGATAGTATTTTATTACATCGCTATTAAACTCTGCAGCAATATCTGAGGCAGTTAATTTTCCATTTCTCATCAGTCTGGTGATACTTGTGATGACCCAGGGCCATAGCAATCCTTAAGACTTACTGTCTCTCTGTAATGTTGTAATGTAAAATTCACCGTTGACGCACAAACTCTTAATGTTTTCGCGATGCTACAAATTGATCGCCTTTCTCAATGTAAAGTGAGAATGGCTGAATAAGTTTCTATAGAGAGAAACTTACCAAGGGTCGTTGAATGCAACAATTCAAAACGAGACCTGATAAAAAAAAATAAGCGGCACAAGATCTGATGATATACTTACGAGCTCGAAAGTCGGAGCTTCGGACAGTGCATAGTTTTTTAATGTAACCAGACAATTAAAACAACATATGGTTATAGAAAGAAAGATTCGAAGTGTTGAGTGACAGTTCAAGGACGTAAAAGCATTATGACTTTATTTATTCTAATTTTCGATCCAACAAATGCTTATAAAAAGATCTACAAGTGACTAATTATTTTTAATTCAAAACAATATTGTCTGGAAAGATGGTAAAGGTTAAATAAAACAAAATTAATTGAGAAAACTACAGTTATTCACTGCAAAACATAATTTTAATGTGTCCATACTTCCATGAGCGGTAGTGTATGTCCTGAAGAGTAATGCTCCTATGAGCATTCTCTAGAAATCAATAAAACATAATGAAATGCCAATTACAGTTTGGGTTAAACCTTTTTACTCTTCTAGGCTTATATTTGTTATCAAATAGGGTGCATGTAGCATTGTGTTCAGTACATACCTCATTGTGATGTGTTTGTCATACTATCAGTACCCCATGGTAATATTCTATACGCTTAAATGAGTCGTAAGACCATCTTAATCAGGTATGAAGACACTTGCAGAGATGACGACACATCCAACGATAAAGATATATAAATATGGAAAATAAAAGTACCACAAATGTTCTTGCTATAAGAATTGATTGTTTATTGCTTATTTTAGAGTGTATAAGTTTATTAGTCAATTCAGTACATTAGGAATTTATTTTTTGAAGATTTAAAGATTGCTCTATATAAATTGTTTATAATCAAATGTATGGATTGACAAACAAATTTTTATTTAAGGATTTCTCTATGAACACAGCTGTATATGTACTTGTTGGCATAATTCTCAAACATTACTCCTTGCTTTGTACTCTCCTTGAACTGGACGAATAAGCCAGCCTTGCTGCGTACCCTAGAAAACGCCGTGTACAACTAACCATGAGTGAAAACTGATTTCGGAAGGTAAACACCAATTCGATCAAACGTTTAACTCTGTGACTTCGTAATTGTCACGAGAGTACGCTGCAGAAATTGTTATATTATATATTTATTTAAATAATTTACTTAAATAATGAGGATTTTTATGTGATTGTGGAAACCCTAGTTTGTTCCTAGTTGAAAATGTTTTTGGTATATGTTAAATGGATTATAGACAGAAAAATACTTCTTTAAAACATAATGATTATTTATTAGAGTTTTCTAGTAACTTATTTAGTTACTTTTAAATTTTATTATAAATGGATCAGTAACAAATATTTTATAAAAAAGAATGTATATCTAGGAACTATATGATGTGACCCGTTTGTTTAGTGATTTAAGTAGTGTTCGAGAAATTTTTGAAAACTAGTTTTATTTTTTAACTCCCTCTCCCTTCCTTCTTTTTGCACATTGGTTCGATTACAGAACAATAACAAAAGTTAGCAGTTCCAAGTGTTCACTTACGACTCTTTTAAATACACCTTGAAAAGAACTTTTGGATTACCTCCAGGACAAAACAACCAAAACTATGTGGTGAAGTATAGACCGCTTTAAAACCGCCAATATAAACAAAATTGAAAATATGTTGTTTTGATCAAATACAATACTTTTTATGTAGATTAAAGGTGTAAACAATACTTTAAAAATACGGAACTACTTTTAGCATTAATACGTCGACTGGTCCAGAAACTGACGTTGCAGTACAATTTACTTGGGAACTAAAATATTAATTTATAACGCAGATAGTTGGAGTGTTTTTCCCTAACTGGTATTTTATTAGGAAGAAGCAATTTTATTGGAAGTATTCCGCTTTATGTTCATGCACGTTGTTGTCAATCCGACATTTTTTGTAAAGCTGCTGCAAAATCATTCTTTGGGTGTAGCATAAAACCACTTATGGACAGTCGACTGAAGCTCGTTATCGGGGAAGGCTTTGTACGGAACACTGCCTCTTCATTGAATTAAATGTAGCCGCTCAGCACAAGATCCGGTGTATTCAGGACAATAATGTTACATGTGACTAACATGTAACCACTCATTGTCATGTAAAAGCAATGCGCCCCGTCTCTATTTTCCGTTGCTGTGTCACCTCAATGACTCGCATTGCCACTTACTGGTAATATTTTTAAGAGGGGGCAGCCAATCCATCAGCAGAAGTCACTCCTGGCTCAACAAAAACAGTCGCCATTTGTTTTACAATAAACAGTTTGGATTGTGGCTTCTTGGAATAAGCTTTTCCAATGTTTTGCCATTCCATAAACTGGCGTTTCTTTTCTGAGGACTCCTGTCAGAACCATGATTATTCTGCTGTGATCAGATACTCAAATAATGACCTGGATCTATAGTGTACAGCTGCAGTAACTGTTGACATACCTCCACACTTTTCTGCTTTTGCTGATAGGTGAGAGTGTGAGAATTATATTATGCGCAAACCTTTGTTATTTTCAAATACTTATGTATGATGGTATGCAAGGTTTTGTAAGATAAATCTGTTGAATCTACCAGTGGATCGCATGCAATTAGAAGTCAAATACACGTTGAATAATGTGTAGCTTGTACCGGACGCCTACTGCCTTTGCCTTTTTCAACACAATCCTTGCCACTTTTAAACTCCTACATTTGCAAAACATATTTCTGGGATTCAGTGCCGCGTTTTCACACGCGACTATTAATTTCAAATAAAATGACATTTACCGTTGCTTATGACTAATTGTTTTCTTTTTGGTTTTTTCTTTTTGTCGAAAATTACACATATAACATTGTATGTGATATTTTACATTTGAACAATGTCGTAATGTGGCACTGTAGTTTAACTTCACAAGCACGCACGAGTGCTTTTTAATTTGTGACTGGATCAAAATTTTGAGCGGGAAAGTCTTGTAAACACTTTTATTTTCCAAGTAACCATGATTCGGTTTTTAAATAATCTTCATATACATTAAAAAATGTTTTAATCAATCACGCCTTATACAATGTTTAGTAAAGTGTTATAATTTTAATTTTATGCTCATCTTATTATAATGTAAGGAAAGGTTTCCACAGTCAAAGATACCTCGTCGATTTTTGGAAAATTTCCGGCGTTTTAGCATCAACCTTAATTTTCAAGAGATTTTTAGTTTTTTACCCAAGGACACAATCTGCCTACTCCCCTTCTATATTTACTGATAGATCTCATTGGGGTTTAGGTAGATAGAGACCCCAAGTAGAGAACTAAAAATCTCTTGAAAATGCCATTGAAGTAGATGCCGAAACATAAAGAATTTCTCAAAAATTGAGGCAGGTCAACCCGTAAACTTAATTGTTTATATATACAGGTATTGGACAAAATAATGGAAACACTTGTGGGAGTCGGAACATCTTGCATTAATACGCTGTTGGTCCACCTGTAGCACGCAATACACCTTGAATTCTGGACAGAATAGGCCGATGCAAGTCCTGAATAGTAGTGAGTGGAATTTGAAGCCATTTTTCATGCAGCACAGCCTCCAGCTCAGGTAAAGACAAAGGAGGTGGAAATCAACGCCGAACCCTGTTTTCCAAAATAGTCCACAAAGGCTCGATGATATTCAGGTTTGGAAACTAGACGGGTCAGGGAAGATATTAAACCTCATCAGCATGCTCTTGAAACCACTCTTGAATAGGGTCAACGGTGTGAATGTGGGCATTATTATCCTGAAATATGGCATTTCTGTCTGAAATAAAGTTTGCATTACTAGGTACACCTGGTTACCCAAGAAATCTCTGTACATTCCTGTTGTGACCCGACCATGTAATGAGACAAGGCGAACTGCTAAATACCATGATATAGAGTCCCAGACCATAATAGAGGCGCCACCATATTTGACAGTCGGACAGTCCATATCGTATGCTTTAGATGGTATTCACCAGACAAACACGAATCTAGTGGAGGGGGAAAGAGTGTAAAGGGTGACTTGTGGACATTACACTATGCACTTTGCCTTTGGACATTCGTGTCTGTTATTAGGGACTTGGCAATAGCAACACATGGATACCTATTTTATGTTTATGTGCTAATTAAGTTCTGTAGTCACTTTCTTGGCAGTTGTTTTATTCTGCGACGTTACAATACGCTTCGAGGGCTGGCTATTCTTATCGTGCAGCTTCGTCTTTCGACCATTATTATGCTTCGCCGACCTTGTCTTAGCGTGCAATGTGTATGCGGTCATGACTTTCGGAACGTTCCTAGTGTTCCTCATCATAATATCACTGTTTTACTTACAGATGCTCCAGCTAGGCGATTGACATCAACAATTAGACCTCTTTGAAACCCCGTCGTATCCGACATACTGGTCACTCACTACACTTAAACAACTACTCTGACTCACCCTACTATTAGTTCACAGCCAGTGTTATCAAGTATAATAAAGATGTTCCGCTTTTGAGAAGCGTTTCCATTATTTTGTCCAATACCTGTATATGCATTCATTCTTGGTAGAAGTAGATAATCATCTTTCTTAAATGCATTAGTTTCCTGGTTACCAATCATTTTTTCTCTTTAGAGTTAGATGAATTTTTGCTTATAACTATTATTACCTTCCTTGTATTACTCTGTATCTTGCTTTCTGCTTCCAGTCCTTAATTTTCAAGTTTCTTAGATCTTTTTTTAATACTCCGTACCATCTATTTTTCTATCTCTCTCTTGGCTTGTTTACATCATGTTTCCATGTTATTCTTTTAACTCTCAATATATGCCCAAGCCGTCTAATCTGCTGTGCTTTTATTATCTAAACTATGTCATCTCTTTTAAATAATTGTTACAATTTAAAAACCAAAGCATTCCACACTATCTAGCTAATTTCACAGCCCTGAAACCTCTGACTATTCGCTTTGAAAAGTGGTCAAGAAGTTTAAAGGGCTTAATATGCACATACCACCTATTATCAAGTCTGATGCCCACCAGTAAAGATAAAGCAGAAACCTTTGCTGACCACCTAGTCTACGTATTTAAACCCTTTCTCAGGCAGTGTCTAGGAGAAGACACTAAAATAATTGACTTTTTTAGATCCTTCTATTAAATGAGCATATAGATCAAACTATTCAAGCTTCATAAAGTACAAGAAGTCATCAGCAAGGAAATTAATCCTAAGAAGGCTCCAAGTTTTGAACCTATCACTGAAAAAATCTTACAATAGTTACCTGAACTCGCAATCCGTGCGATCACCCAAATATATAATGCCATTCTCTCCAGTAGATACTATCTAAACACATGAAAATTAGCACAAATAACAATAATTTAGAAATCTGAAAGCCACCTTCTGATCCAACATCCTGCCGACTCATCAACCTCTTTACAATTCTCTCCAAAATTTTTGAAATGTTACTGTTAAAACGACTCCACCCAATCTTAGATGACTATGGATTAATTCCCAAACAACGACCTTGATGAACATAGATATTGGTCTGCTGTGTTTTTAGCCATCTCATAAACCTTTTTATAAGGTGTGGCATCTGGGCTTCTTCTATAAATTAAAAAAGTATCTGCCATACTAAGTACACGAAATATTGAAGTCCTTCTTATTGGAATGATACTTTTTTGTAAACTATCAAGGCGAATACATGCATCTTCAACCGGCCACACCCGGAGTTCCTCAGGGCAGCGTGCTGGGACCCATCCTATACTTACTCTTTACAGCCGACTTACCAACTACTAATTTGATTACAAGAATCGCTTTTATTGCTGATATAGCTATCTTAGCCTCACATCTTAATATCACTACAGCATTCCACAATCTGATAACTGTTTAGTTATTTCGCTCAACAGACAACTAAGACACACCTGTTCTGCAAAGTACTTGGGCCTTTTTAATTTTCTTCTGAAATTCAAACTTTTGTTTAAACACTCACTTGTATTGGGCTAGTGAAATTGATAATAGAGTAGCTTGTTGGTGCCTGACTATAGATGTCCTTAAGAATTTAGTAGTTCCACATGCTACTTGTATTATTTATTATATATAACACACTAAACACTTATTGTCCTTTGTAAATAGGATAGACTGTACAATAAAGAAGTAATAAAATAAATTCGTACCTTTTCCCAATTTTAATAAGTTGTGCAAGCGTGTATCGTTCCATTTTTGCCACATGTCAAAGAATGATAGCTCTAACATTAAAAGATAAAAAATAAGAAAATTAACATAAACATTAACAACTTTAGAAAATACAAAAGCAAATTAAGTAAAAAAAATATTAACACGACGTACGAAAGGTTGCCATTTTTATGTTCGACAACATTTCTACTTTTGTTTTGATGGCGTTTCTTCATGCTTGTTGTAATGTTAGCTTGTTGACCAAAACTATATGTAATGGTCATAACTGACTGAATTTCTGTTGGGGGAATAGTAACATAGTTATTGTTTTAAATGATCTGAAATAAATTGTATTTACAAAAGCGTACTTCTAAATCGGCCAAAGGTCAAGGGGTCAACGGTGAGGTCAAACTGTCTGTGTGTGGTGAGGTCAGTGTGTCTGCTGGTTTACGATATAATACTTTACCAAATCATCTATTATTTATATGGAATTAATCAATCCTTTTTCTAATTGAAGTCGACTATGATTTATTTTTTTTATAAATCCCTTAAGTTTATCTGTGAGTGGTATTAAAATTACTATACAAAAGTACTTAAGCGCTTGAAAATATGAGCAAGAAAGCCAGATAAAGCAATTAAAGATTATTAAAGAATAGATTATCATATTCCGATTTGTCACCTTGCTGATATATCAAAAGTTCTGATTTTAACTAGAAGATTCTTTTTAATGTTACATATAAAGAATCCCCGTAGTCACAATTTTTTTAACACCTTTCCTTCAATATAATTTACGGTTTGAGGAACTTTTTTAACAGCGATTATTTCAGAAGGTAACAATTTTGTCCTAAAAGCTTCTTGGTATGTAGTAACTGGTATTTTTGCAATTTTAGAATAAGATCACATTGACGTTTTTTCACAGGCTTGGGCCATCACAGCATGTAGTCAATATTGTTCTTAGTAGGTTTTATAAAAGTGTCAACTAAAGATTTTCTGGCCATTTTTCTATCCACATTAAACAAAATAATAAGCATGACTTGTAACTTAAATATTCTACGTTACACTTAATAGTCAACAGCACAGCCTATAAGTTGAAATGATGATTTATCATATTTTGCTGCTTATATAAATTCAAACTAAAATTTTTAGAAAATTCTTGTGCCATCTACCACCCTTTCGAATATGGTAAAATGTTTTGAAGACTTTGAAAATTTGCCTACAAAAGAATAACTGACGCGAGAATTTAGAACAAAGAAATCAACAAATTGCTAAATATTTGTAATAAGACAAATTACTGAAAAAATAATAGAAACTAAAAGGAAAATATTTGTAAGAGCCATTGGCTTAAAAAAGCATTTGATAGTATAAACAGAAATGAGATATAGAAGACTTCGAAAAACAAAAATGTAAGTAAAAAATAATTGAGTTCTAAGATATATGTATAAAAATATACAAAACTTATTCAGATCAGAAGAAAAGTTGACGAACTTTTTTTACACATAGAGAGGAGTAAGGCAAGAACTTATTCTTATTGTTCATAACAATAATAGATGAGATAGTCAAAACCGTAAACAAAAAAATAAAAGGGACGATTCTGAAGTACAGAAATCATACAAAATGTGAAAATAAAAGAACTTACTGTGTGCAAACAATAAAGAAAACCTAATAAATATACTAGAAAAATGGATAGAAGAAATAAAGAAGTATGACCTTAAAATAAACATAGAAAGAAGAGAAACTACGAAAATGGCCACCGAGGAGGAGAATAATAAAACGGGAAAAAAGTTATTTAAGGAATAAAAAAGAAAAACTTCATATGCAGCAGCTAAGATGGTTCGGGCACCCAGTAAGAATGGATGATAATAAAGCGGTGAAAACTATATGGGAGAAAAACGAAGAAAAAGATCAAGAACAAAGTAGAACACAAAATAGCTGAAGCACAAAGGAAAAGATCTATGAACTGGACCCAGCAAAAAACAAGGCCAAGAACAGGGAGAAATGGAGAAATAACCCCTCCACCCCTAAGATAGAAAAGGTCGTGGATAAATAAGTATATAAGATATTTTAATTCACATTGTACAGAAAAGGGAAAAAATTATTAAAGCGCTTTTGTTTTGTTGTTTCTTTAATGATACTCTTTAGGGGGACTGGGCCACTACTATAACGAATATAAAGAGCCTTTCATTAAGACGTGACATTTTAAATTTTGCGTTTGTAGATAAACTATACGGTTAGCAAAAATAGAACGATACTCGCTTTCGCGACGTACTAAAATTGTGGAAATTTATTATAAAGACGTCGTATATTTTTGGTCGAAATGAAGTACCTGATTACACAGCAATTATGAAAGTAATAGAAAATTTTAGCTTTTTCGTCAAGTTTTACATGCAAACAAAAACTAAAGCGTACTCGGCAAGTTGAAAAAAGATCAGAATTTGTCGATTTCAAGACTTTTATAATAATTGGGCATCTCACAAATTAGCACCGTACATTGCACAAAGTTTAGCTGTCACAACAGATCATGGGCAACGCAGTATATTCGTTAATTTTGTGTTGGAGATGCTAGAAGTAACCTTTATTTTTCAAAAAATTATCCTGACTGCTGAAGCCTATTTCACCTCATTGGATAAAAAAACAAACTGTCGCATCTGGAGATCTGAAAATCTAGGAAAAACAATTAAAAATCTTTCTCTTCCCCAACAAGTTAGAGTTTGGTACGGTTTTTGGGATGTTGGCATCCTTGGTTCAAATTTTTCAAAAATAAGATTAGTGAGATCGTTTCAGCGAACAATACACGTTATCGTGAAACTCTAACAGACTTTTTGGCCAGAACTGAATATTTTCAAATTTAGGGTTACTATAATTACGTATAAATAATCGTCCTTAGAATTTCTAATAGGTCACAGATAAGCCTGTATCAACCAACATTTTTCATGTTGCTTAAATCCTATGTTCCTTCATAATTTATTAGACATATAATATCAAGCTAAAGTGAATCATTTCGCATCTACTTATTTTACTTTATTTTTTTTTATGAATTGTTTGAGACAAGAAACCGAAAGAACTATTATTTTTGTTATGTAATTTCAATTTTGGATTTTTAGATCATTTATGTTATTGTATAGATGTATCACCATTACATAAATTATTTATTTAACTGTTTAGACAAAGCTGATACTGCACATGCGCAACGTAACGTTCAGCCTCTATAAATTTGCCCTATCTGTCAAAGAGTTTACAAATACTATTTAGTAGATGAGAACCGGGTATCCCGCCACGTCTCTTAAAGAACAAAATCTGGCAAATATACGTAGTGTGACAAATCTCCCAACTCAAATTAGTTATGGTTAACAACATTATAAGACGTAATTTTGTTTTCATATATGATTTTGTGGGAAACCCAATTATTTCTCCTTTGGTTGTGTAAATGCTTAGAAATAACTTCCTTTTCGAAAAGTTGTTCTAGTTCCTCCTCATCTTCAACTTTCTTTGGCTGTCCAGAACACTCAGGATCATGTAGGCCAACATTTCAGTTTTAAAACCGCAATCATTTTCTAAATTTACATTTTCCAAGATTTATCAGCACTTTTTTTTATTAAAACGAAGAAGAAGGTGGTGTTGAAAATATATGCTTACTGCACAACACTGTTTTCACCGCCGATTTTTAGGTTATATTGGTGGAACAGGCACTTTTGCAGCGCGTTATAAAGTTGATAGATGGCGCTTTACTATAAGTATTCGACAATATATGAATTCGAATCCGCATTAAAAAATCAGTTGACAACATTTTGTTTATGTTGCAGCTAGTCTAAGATTTTTATAAAGCAATTTGAAAATGAATTTTAAGATCTTTATTTATCTTGACACTAATATTATCAGTTCTTCGATGAAGTCCTTTTTACTCTTTGAAGTCTGGCGTATGTTATAATGGAATTTTGATCTACAGTCGCAGGTGTTATGTGTACTAATTTAAAAATACAAACGCGTTTTATTTTCAAAAAAAATTTGCAAAAATACTAGTTGAAATATAATAAATAAATTAATAAAATAACAAAACTGCAGAACTTGTACCGCAAGTTAATAAGTCGATCTCTATTTCATTATTCGATCTTGTTAGTAACAACACCGACAAAGATGATTCATAACAAAATTATTATGTAGATTTGTAAAACCAATTTACGTATTAGTAATAACATTTAATCTATCTAATGGTAATTTAAATTATCTACCATTGCGTAACAAGGTTATTCAATGACTCGTTTAAAACTATTAAACGATTTATTTTAAAAATTATCTCTTGAATGCCTAACCAGTTTTTCTTATTTTGTGCCGAAATAAATGCAACCCCCAATCTCATCGAATGTGGAACGCCCTTTAAATAGATACCTTTAATATTATTTTTAGCTATTAATAGCTTTCTAGAAAAATAAAATCAGTAATAAAGATTATTTATTAGAATTTCTAAAGAACACTAAAAGCACGAAAAGTGCAATAAAATAAGTAAAAGTTATTAAATAAATATCTGTAAGATCGAAACACTTTACTAGTAAGCTGTTATATAAGGAGCATTATAAAAACAATCAGGAAAATTACCGTTTATCATTATCATAATTGCATATAAATTACCTGTGAGAATAGTAATTACTCGATTTAACAAGAAAGTGGAATTTTTCCAACCTATTAAATGAGCAAGTTTTCTCTAGAAATGCAATGTGTTATATAAATCATATAGAAATACTTAAATACAGCAAATTGTAGCATTAACATACTATTAAAATGCAGTAAATAACACTAAATTATGAACAGAAGAAAAGAAGCTGCAAAATAACCGACTAGATCACAATTGTGCTCAAATTTAATATTTCACTGTATATTCCTAAAAGCCGATGCCAAATCCACTCTAATTAGAAGGATACTAGAGAAAACAGACTTTAAGTGTTTATAATAATTTTAGAATAGTGGTTTTTAAGCTTTCCTATAACGAGAAAAGAATTTTATTGGCGGCAACCGCAACTGCGCGTCCAAATAATCTAGAACATTCATTAGCAAATAGTTCAATGTTTCTTTATTGCGTCTCTGCAACTGTCGATATCACATGGTAGTGTAATAAAGAAAATTATTTTCTAATAGATTAGAAAGAGCAAGGTAATTTTCAAATCCGGTAGGATTAAAAACACAGGGAAAACCATCGAATCAGTGAGTAATATTGTTGTAAATAAGATTTGCTAAGGTTAAACGATAGTAAATTAGCCGGAAAGTTGCATGCAGCTTACATATAAGAAAAATAGTAATACAAAAACTAGAACTACAGCAAAATTTTTGAGGGTAGGCAACTGTACGTTGTAGTTGGCATAGTGGCTTAATTTCGGGGACTAAAACACAAATTGAAATACACAAAGACAGGTCGGACCTCTGAGGTGTAGAACCGAGGTCAACACTTATCGCTGTGTGGAAGGAAAGTTACTAAAGCAAATACAGAGCATGCTGGAGGGAATAAACGAGAAGCTGGAACAAATAGGTGATATCAGTGCAATAAAAGAATAAAAAATAATCTGAAAAATAATCTAAAAAATTCTACAAGGAAGTCAAAAACAAGAGAGATGGCAAAATAATTTTGAAAATATATCAAAGAAGAAAAAAGCGAAAGCTTAGAGACTGAACTTTGTACGGAAGAAACTGATATACAACAGCCAGAAGAAAATAAAGTTATAAAAGTAATAACAAAGCAAAGAATAATGAAACTCCAGATGGAAAAACGAGAAAATGTCAGACCGATAGATAGAAGCTATTATCAAACTATTGTTGAAAAAGGAGACAGTCAAGATATAGCCTGCTAGATATCGTTTATAACAGCTATATTGATTAAGAAAAGATGGGAATGAACTATGGAAGATATAGTTGGGGATTATCAGGCGGGTTTTAGAAAGGGCAGGTCAGTGGTAGATCAAATACATATCGTAAGACAAAGTAAAAAGCATAGAATTCCAAAGATTGTTGTCTTAATAGATTTTAAGAAAGCATACAACTCGACAAGAAGACACAAAATTCTGGAAATCTTGCAAGAATGTTGAATAGATAAGAAGCTGTTTAGACTAGTAAAAATGACTTTAAGCAATACAAAATGCAAGGTAAGAGTAGAGGGCTCATTAACAACGGGTTTTGAAATTACGATAGGATTACGACAGGGAGACCCCCTCTCAAAAAAAAATGTATATAATTCATAAGCTACCAATATGTGTAATAAGAAAATTCGAAATAGAAGCGAAAATTTTGGGCTACAAATAAATGACAATAAGAAGAAATTTATAGATTTAGGAATATAGAATAAAAGTGGGAGAAGAGAAAATCTGATTCTAGAAGAAATAGGTTAAAATAAAAGAGTAGAAAGTTTTATCTATCTGGGAGCTGTATTCCACGAAAATGGAGGAAATGAAGAAGAAACAAGTTATGTGGCTCTTATAAGCGTCAAAAACGTTATTTAAAAGCTCAAAACTCAGAATTTATAAGATAGTATCCAAGCAACAGTGGCATGTGCATGTAAAACGTGGGTAATTATTAAGAGCATATTAAAATAAATAGATATATGGAAAAGAAGGATGTTGAGGAGAATATGTGGAAGGAAGAAAATGCAAGAGATGTGGGAGAAAAAACAATCAGAGTTCTATGAGCTTTATGATAAACCAAAACTATCAAAAGTGGTCAAAGCTCAGAAAATTCTACGCACGGTATATATTTCACGGGCAAAAAAAGGAAAAATAATTAAGGAAATTCTGAATACCCAAACTAAAAATAACAAAGAAAGAGGAAGGACCTAACCTCTTCTGTCTGGCGATACATGTCTGTTAGACTGGAACAGATTTCTTTCTAGTTTTCTAGTTTTATATTAATAACTAATACACTGATATTTTCAATTATTCTTGATTATAGTAAGTTATTTGCTTTATGTAGTCATAAAGTTTTCTTCTTATAAATATTTGATGGTTACGAAGTGTTATGACATTTGTGGTTTTATAGTTGTTCAAGCAGAAACGCTTTTGGTGAGATTGCAAAACGAAGAAACTAAAATTGGTAGGGCAATTCAATTCTTAAAAAAGCTGCAAACTGAATTTTTTCCCGCATTTCGTACTTTCTGCAAAATTATCTAACTTAAGTGGAGAATGGAACATGCACCACATCTTGGAACACTCGAAAATAGTTGCCACGCCAATGTCCGTAGTGTGGCCGACAAACGAGTAAGAGTGTGCGGGTTAACAGAGGTCACAGGCATCTCAATTAAGATTTAATTTATTTAATAAATTGCATATGAAAAAACTTGGTAGGGGCTTGCCGTACCTGCTCACACCAGAGAAAAAACGAATTTGTGTGTACAGTTTTGTTGTCACAGTTTGTGCAAAAGTAACATGGCCTCTTACACATAAAATTTAAAGCTTTACGTGATTTTATTATTTATTGAGCATAAAACGTGAGACTTAATTCATTTTTACAGGGGAACAGATTTAATATAAACAGCAATTTAAATACTGGATTATTCGAAGTAAACGGACAATAAGAGAAAAACTATTACCGGCGAATACTACACAGAAAATTCAAAACAGTATGTCTAACTTTCCCAGACTATCATCTATTTCTGAAATTCAAAATTCTTTAAGCTTGGCAAAATTTTTGGCTCAAACGGAGAGGCGAGAGTATAAAGAAATATTATGAATCTAGTGGATAGGTCGCTAGATTACAAAACTTAGAGATGCAGGTTCGAATCCTTTCTCGCCAATTTGATCACTGGCATTTTTACGGCCCAGCTCGACTCAGGCTGCAATAACTGAGTACCTGGAGATCAAACTCCGAGGTAATAATAGGCGGTCGGTACGTAGCTAGCCACGTTACTACCCTTGTGTACCGTAGGCTCTAGATTGTAGCAGACCTTTCCTGTTACGACCCCAAAGAACTTTCAAGGACTATTACTGGGAACTATTATTATTATTAAGTTTCTGTCTCGTGTACTTCCACTTTTATACTTGTGCATGTGTGGTAGGTACGGTGGTGAAACAAGAAAGATTCTATTTACAAAAATCTTGATTCATTGCTCTTAAGGGATAAAAAACAACTGCCACGCAATAGAAATCTGAGTGACAGCAACAAATACCGAAATGTTACCTGCAGTGACCCGATTTACGTCAGCAACTAACAAGCTAACGTTAACAACGGCCTCCCACCATCATACCACCACATGCACACTTGTATTGGTGTCTAGAATAGTTTTCATATTAACGAAGAGAGTTCAGATATTTGTCCGTAACCTGCTTTTGAAAGTGACCCTAAAATATGTCTAAAACTGTTAACCTTTGCATCAATTCAGATTGTTCTCGCTTTTTCTTTTTTGTTTCACTAGCCACCCTTTCCTCTCTGTATGCAAGTCGGTGTATTTTTTCACACCCAAAATTTTGTATGCCTCTGATTTACTTTCATATTTTGAAAATTGTTTTTTGTATATTTTGTTTTTAAATTACGAAATAGCGCGTTTATCCGGTTTCGAATTTTCCATCACAAAAAAATTAAAATAATCCTACACTATTTTTTACGCAAATGAATCAAATAAAAACATTTTTACGTGCTATGAGCTAAATTAAGAGAGGTGTAGGTTCTAAAGTAGCTAAGAATGGTCGAGATGGATTGTTTCCGTAAGGTAGTAAACACTAGCGTTTTTCTAGTCAGTATTTCAATGGTAAAACGAGGCAAATCGTTGCATAGCGGATTATTATTAAGTTTCGCACGAAAGAAAGTGAAAAACACCCAAAAAATTGGGGACAACGCCCTTAAGAAGGCTTGAGTTCGCGCGTAGCATAAACAATTTTTTGGAAAACTAGAATCAGTTGAATATGATCACCGATGTTGCCTGAGAACTAGCGTGACTAAGGAAAATTTTCTTATTGTTCGTCGTGTTCTAAAGGATGACTGCTGATTAACGTTTGCTCAAATTACTTCTAAGGTCCGTGCTCGGACAATAAGTACTGATGACTGAAAACGCCAATCTGTTTATATTTAACGAAAAAGCAATAATTACGGTTTATAAGTTGACTGCTAGATTTAATTTTACACCTTTTTTAATTTGTGGTCAGCAACTCTGATACTTTGACAGATACCATTTACCATTCTTCCAATTAGTAAATATGAAACGCTATATGAAAGAACAACGAGCCACTATAATTAAATCTATTACATATTTGATGAAAATTTAGCAGAATAGTACCAAAACTCCATAGAATTATTGGTCGAAATAATGCACCAAATAAATCAAATGCTTTAAGTTAAAGCTAGATAATAATTTATACAAAACCTTGGGAGTATCAGCGTGGAGTAAGGTTCTGTGAAAATATTGCCACAGTTAGTCAAAGCGTCATCGACTCGACATTGTGCACAAAAAATGGCTATTTTGAAAAGCTCCCTTCACTAAAGACCTGGACTTTCATACGTATAAAGTTTATCTGACGCAAGAGCTTAAATTTGATGACCATCGTTATCGTCAGACATTTGTCAATTGGTTTTTAGAGCATCATGAAGTGGATTCATGTTCATCTTTAACGATGCGTCTTGCATTTTCAACTCGAGGAGCTTGTCATATTTGGAGTTTGGAAAATCCTCGCATAACTAATAAACATCTGAAAAAACTAGAAACTGACGTTATCACCTAGTAAGTAATCTAAGATAGCATTCGGCAGAGCACATTGCTAGATTACAAGGTAATTGTTGGATCATGCGAATAACCCAATAGGGGCCACGTAGATACAAAGGACTAATAGGTCGTCCATCAACAAGATAGACAAATGATATTAAAAAGCACGCAAGACATAACTGGATGCAAATAGTTGCATTGGGGAGGCTTATATCTGACGAAGAATATAATAGCTTAGATGGAGATGATGATTTGGTGTAGGTTTTAGACAAGAGGCGTGATAGGTCCATGCGTCTTCAAAAATGTTGCTGGATTATCTGCAATTGTGAATGGCGATTTAGAACAAATGTGGTTCCAGCAAGATGGCGCAACCTGTCATACAGCTCAACAACATTGGATTTATCGCGGAAAAATTTCCTGGTTGCGTAACTCCGACATCAACTGGTCTTGTGATTTAACACTTCTTTTTGTGGAGTGCAAGGTTTATTCTCGCAGTGTATAAATAGTTGACGACTTCAGGAGTGAAATCCGACCTGTTACGACAATTCAATCATAAAATTAGTTCAAAATTTATTTTGTTTGTAATTTAAACTCAACTTTAATTTGGGCCACCCTTTATTTATAATATTAAAAATAATCTTGTTATTCCACTAATTGTTTACTTGTCAGACTGAAAATTAATATTTAGAACATGCGATAATCTATCTAAGTGATGTTTATTATTCCCAGCTTTGGGTTTATTTTTCTTTATCGTAATTATCCTTACTTCAAAGAAAAACAATAACAAACTCCTCTTTACTTCAAGTGACTACGTTGAAACGCACTGAAGAGTCGCTTAAATATTTTTTAATAATGTGACGCAGTTAAATTTGGAAAGGGTGCGCTAATAGTTACTACCACAAACGCAATTGCAGTAAAATTTTATAAGTAAACGGTAACTATTTAGAATTTAAGAAATTGGCATTTAAAAGTAACGAAAATTGGCGATAAGTGCCAGTTGCTAACAAAAAACCAATCACCGTATTAGGGACCAAATAAATTAAACGTGACCAAAAATTAGGGGCACGCGTCATAAGCATGCACACGCACTTTTAATTTTACACTAGTCGGAGAAATACAGTTAGCAACGCACAAATACGACTCAGATAAATACAAGTCAATTTGCAAAACCTTGACCGTGGAAACCGGAGTATATTGCACAGCTTGGAAAATTTCCTTGATATTGGAAATAGAACTAATGTAAAGATAAACAAAAATAAATATTTGACTTTAAATTAACCTCAACGGCATAAATATCCAGCAACATTTACTTGAAGTTATCTGTAGTCAACTTTGTAACAGAAACATATTTTGTATTTTGATAAAGTTATTATACACGGTTCAACTGTTTTATAAAATTACTCTTTATGTTTCCAAAAAACATTAGCTTTAAAAAGCAAGTATAGACACAAAAAATATTACATTAAAAATGGAAAACGCTAGTAATTATTTAATAGACGCACTTAAAGTATTATAAAAGAAAACTTATAAAAATAGTTGTTCCCATAAACCAATTCGTGAGCTTGCGAAGGGCATTTAAAGACGCCAGACTTAAAAGGGTGTAAGAGTTGCAAAATGCAATCTCCAAGTGATAACAAATATTTTTGTATTGCAACAATTTCTATAATATAATTAAAATATTTTAAATATGTCATTTCAAACTTTTCCCGATACCCTTAATTGCGGTTTTTAGATGTCCATAGAAATGACCAGAAGCTTTTCTGTGATGCGATTCTTAAGTTTGTCGATAGTCTGTGGTTTGTTCCGATACACCATATACTTAAGATTACCCGATAAGAAGATGCAACTTTTTATCTTGTGGGGGCGTCTAGATTTATGATCCTCTTTCCCAATACTTCCGTGAAGATATCAAAGATACTCTGAGTGCAATGGATAGTGGCTCTATCTTGCTGAAACCAATGTCGGCTGACTTGTCTTTTGTCTCTCACAATCGGAATAAATTTCTCAAGAATATCTGTGCGGTAAACTTCTTCATTCACATATTTTATGAGAAAAAGTAGATCAACAATTCCATAGTAGAAAATTACTTTTTCTGGGCGCAATCGACGAATTTCTATCAAATGTGTGTTTTCGGTAATTATGTTTGTTGACATAGCTAGCTAGTTGAAAATAAGCCTTATCCGTCAAATAGACGTTCTTTATGTTCAAATTTTTGGTCTGAACAATCTTCATAATCACTTTTGGCAATATTGACCTTGGTCAGGGGCGTTTGCAATTGAATCTTGGTGAAAATGGTGTGCATAGAGCCCAAACTCACACTGAGTTCAGCTGCACCTTTAGAGGCCGCAGTTTTGTGCTCTTATTCATAAAGCTCCCGAGCTTGTTCACGATTTCGGAAGTGGTCACAGGGACTGATCTACCCGTTCGTAACCAATTGTCATCCATTATACTTCTTGTCTCAAACTTTCTAATTAGCCTATTATAACATGATAAAATAAACAATTTAATTATAGAGCACATTTTATTATGATATTTTTTATCTTGTTATTGTAGAGACAAGCAAGGTAGTGTGCTTGTTAAACTTGGCCTTGAAAGCAGTTAGCGCTCAACTAGCACTTTGGCCGCTCTCATAAAAGAAGGCTACAACGAAGACCCTTTCTTCGGTTGAATAACTGGTCTTAGGTGACACCATGTTCAGGATTGACCTAGAGTGTAAACAAAACCCCAAATATTGACCTAGCTATAACTGACATCAAACATAAAATTTTTAGTTTTACCATGATATTAAAAAACTCTTGTGCGTGACATAATAAAAACCCTGTACATTCAAAAGCATTTTCACATAATGTTTTTATTAATTATAAATGCAAATGCTTTATTAAAAATGTGCCAACTATATTAGCCTTGACACGTTTGGGCCAATTGCATTATATCCACCAGAAAGTTGTGTTGACTGCAGCCTTTAAGGCTCGCTTAACAAAATAGCACAAAAATGTTTTCTTTAGCAAGTCATTGCCTTGGAAATTACCAGCAATTTATAATCCAAACAATTAAGGTATGGACCAGTCCATCGTCTAGCTTTTAAAAATAAGGCACGTTGTTGCTGCAGAAGCTAAATATAAATTGACTACTTTATAAGCTAACACTGAGAAACACCTGCAAAGGTAAAAACTGGCATAAAACTAGCCAAAAATGGCAAAGCTACTAGGTCTGATCAAATACCTTTAGAACTCCTGAAAAGAAATGGAGAAGCAAGCATTTTATGGGTCACCAACCTCTTTAATCTTATCCTGAAAGAAGGTAGAATGCCGGATGTCTAGAGACTCGGTGATTTTATCCCGTTATAACAAAACACCGCGCCATTAAACTCACTTCCCATGCTTTAAAAATATTCGAAAGTGTAATAGCTAAAAGAATAAATAAACTGACTAATACTAGACCTAACCAATGTGGATTTACAAGTGGGGTTGGAACAATAGAGGCCATTTATATAGTCAAAATTTTAATGGCAAAGTATAAATCTCTCAGAAAAGACCTGCCTTTCGTTTTTATAGATCTCGAAAAAGCTTTTGACCGAGTACTAAGACAACTTATATGGCAAGCTCTCTAGGATATGTACGACAATATTAAAAAGTTGTAAGCCCGGCAGGTACCGATAAAAATTTAGAGGTAAGAGTTGGGGTACTCCAAGGGTCTATTTTGAGCCCTTTGCTGTTCAATCTTCTTATAAACTACGTCACGGCTAAACTCAAGAAACCAACACCTTGGACTCTGTTATACGCCGACGATATAGTACTTGTAACTGAGTCACATCAAGAAATACAAGCTGACTTAAATGCATGGTACACTGCGCTAGAACGAAGAGGACTGAGAGTAAGCAGAACCAAAACAAAATATATGTACTGCAACTTCTGGTCAAAGTAACGGAACGCGCTTGCTGTATCTCGGAGACATACTCCTTGTCACAGTAGACCACTTCAGTACCTTGGATCAGTAGTAACATCGACAGCTGCAACGAGTGAAGACATAAAGAACCGTATAAGAACAGGGTGACTTAGATGAAGGTCTCTATCTGGAGTTATGTGCGATAAAAAGATGTCCATACAGGCTAAAAAATATGTATATAAAACAGCAATTAGACCAGCTTTACTATACGGATCAGAATACTGGGAAATGCACAAAATAAATGAACAGAAATGAAATGAAGATGCTACGATGGTCGGGGGGAGTAACTCGTGAAGACAGGGTTCGAAACGAATATATGCGAGGGACATTGAAAGTTGCGAATATAGTAGATAAAATATCAGAAAATTGCCTGTGTTGGTACAGACATGTTATGCGTAGAGATCCTGACCATATGATTAGAACAGTCATATAGATACAACAAAAAAAAGGGCACCCGCCGACGATCTGGATTTGGACCATTAAAAAAGATATGAAGACAAAAGGTTTCAAACCTGAGATAGATCAAATACGCCCAGAATGGCGAAAAAGGACCAGAAGGAGCACCACCAAAAGAAATTGGACATAACGACATGGAAGAAGAAAAAGATAATCTAACACTCAGTGTTATTGGAAGTTTAACCAATACACATATTGGTTTAGCACTAATTAAAATATTTCTATAAAGGACAGCATAGATCCCATTATTTTATTTGATAAAGGATTCCTTTGCTATAAAAATTTCTTAAACTGTAAACAGAATTAGCTAGTATGGGTGTGCTTAGTCAACAATCCCTTTGATTTTTTTCTGCTTTTTCTTATAACATTTGTTAACAAATGTAACATATGTCTTATAAACAACTAGCCTTCATGTTAAGGGTTGCTGGATAGCGTGCCAATTTTTTTTAATGTGAGCACCTGGTCTTCCAAATTTCTGTACTCTTATTGAAGTTTGATAGTCCGGTAAACGTACAGCTACTGCAGAGGGTTCATAGTTTTACAAGTGACTATTTTTCTATTTCACCCTTATGTAACGCTGAGGTTACAATATATTTTATTTTGTCAGCCTAGGCCATCATTATTCACCAAAATATATTTTGAGAAAAACAAAATACAATTTTCTAATTTTCAAAATAAGTTACAGCAGTTCTAGTTGGAAACAGAGAAAAAATTCGAAAGAGCTTTATAAAATAATACTCCGTTAATTATAAAATTATTTAAACTATTATTATTCTACTATTTTGGCAATAAACTTTCTTAAGTAACTATAACAGCAGTTATCCCATGATTACAAGCTTTGTACTTAATTAAAGGCCTTTAGCTTTCTTTTTTGACCAAATCTATAAAGTTTCAGTAAATTACTTGGAGTATACCCAATGCAACTAATGCTGATATATCAATATGTAAGACTAAGTACTATTTGTTCATTACTTACGTGGTACTTAAATACATTTTTTTAACGACTTCTGAAAGTTGTAGACGGTTTTGGGGTAACATTTTTAAAAAAGTTTAAGAATAAACGTGGCATAAACAGTTTTTGGGAGAACTAGGAGAGTTGAAAATAGAGATCACCAATTTCGGCCAAAGACTAGCGTGATTGAGCAGAATATTCGCATTGTTTGACTTTTTATGAAGCATGATTACTGATTAATAGTTGCAAAAATTGCTTATGAGGTCGGAATAGCTGGTACAAAGTTTAGACAATCATTTGACGACTGAGTTTTACAAAGTGTTTTGACAACACCCAGCCTCATACAGCTGCTCAAATTTGATAAAAAATTGGGGATTTATTCTGGACCATAAGAGTATACACTTCCTATCCGTTTGGAAAGAGTGTTTTTTAACTCAAGAGATTATGTAGAAAAATAGCTTCATATTTCGTAATACCTTCTATAAATATTTCTTAAATCTTTGCGCTTTCAAAAAACAAATTATCGGAAAAGATATTGTTAGGTTTTTCATTTCTCAAAAGTCGGAGAAACAAACTAATAACTCTACTCATAGATAATTTACAAAATCTATTTCCGAGTTGTGCTACCCTCCCATAGCCTGAAAAATGAACTCTTTCTGGGCTTATAGAAGTCGGAGAAGCAAACGAAAAATGGAACATCATGCATTTATAGCAAAGACACTTTTTAAGGACAACAAAATGGCAAGTAATTTTTGTTGTTTATCATGTTCTATATCGAACAAATTGCACAAACAATCAAAACAAAACTATCCTGACTTCGACCACAACCTTGAAACAAAATGTCCACGTTTACTTTCAAAAATCGGAAAGGTTTAGTGTTTTTGTGATAATAAAACTTAAGATACTTGTAATTGATTCTAAATAGTTTGCAAGGTAATAGATAAATTAATGTATCTATTAGGTTGCTTTCTTTGTGGGTAACGATTAAAATATGCTTCATTGGAAGCTTTAAAATTATAATTACTAAGAACCGAACATTTCAGGATACTGAAATTTTTTATCACCAAAAACTAATAATAAACGAAAATCTTCTTCTTTGTCTTTGGTAAACTACTAGTTTGTTCATTTGCCAATTTCTTCTTTATTCTTTTTCAATCATGTTGTTTTTTCGCCTTTTGTTCGGGCTCCCTACGGTTCTTTTTCTCATTAGTCTGTTATCTCTTGCTTTCCTAACTACCTTAATCTGATGTATTCTTGATATGTGATCTTCTATCTGCCATCCATTCTGATACATTTGTGACTGCAGCTTTCTCTTTTATGTACGTTAGATATTCTATCTCTTCTTGTTTTACCTTTTATTCTTCTTAAAACTCTGATTTCTGCTAACTCAAGTTTACTTTAATCTATAGAGTACACCAAAAAACAAATAAGTAAAATTTCGGTTATCCGATTCCAGAATGAGAAGCATTTTCACTAAATTTTTTACAATTTGTTGGTATTTTTTACTAAGAACGCCAATTTTTATAAAAATAATTGATTTTCAGAAAAAATCGCCTAATCTATGCTTCCCATCATTTTGAATACACCAAATACAAGTTTTTAGAGAGTGCTTTGCATTTACTTTGTAAATGAGAATTATGTTCTCAAAAATGCAACCAGCTACAAGCCATAATGTGTCATAATTTTTTTAGAATATTTTGTGAGACTGTTAATAAACTTGATTTGTTTATATTTACGTTACGGAGTAGGTGCTGTAGAAAATATTAAATATTAAGCACACTGAAAGATATAAAACTCTCACATTCAGTAATTCCCTTGCTTTATTATATTTACTTAGTTTTCCTTTTTACACCTTGTCAAGTGTAGAATTATTGGAGTTCAGTTATGTAGTCTCTTTGGGCAGTCTTGCTTATTAACTTTCTGCAGCGGAGCTTATAGTAGAAAGTTAATGAGATTTTCATCCTGCCTGTCTGCCTGTGTGTCTGGAGACACTATAACTTCCGTTTTATTCAACGGATTCACTTCAAAATTGTCATACACACATCTTAGATTAGTACCTTTCGTGAGATTAATTTTCAGCCAAATCGGTTAACGGCAACCGAAAGTGACTGTTACGATTTAGAAAATTCATTATACTCACATATGTCATGCAATATATCATTCGACAGCATTTTTGACGCTGATCATTATGGAGACATTAATCAACACCTTAATTCCTTTTAAAAGTTTTTATCCTAATTTTATCGCACCGCTGTAGAAAGTTTCCTTTACGGTATTACACCGTTCTTGTTCTTTCTCTGTTTTCATTATTTCTTTTAGTATCCTTCACATTGTCCCTTTTGATCTATTTTTGTTTTTTTTTTGTGTGCATAATCATGGTTTATTTTGTAACATACCATAAAGAACATGTTATAGTTCTCACCACTGGACAGTAATTTAATTTAGATTTTCTTCTGAAGACGTTTACCGCAATTGTGGACGAAACGTTAAGAGTTTCCACAGTCCTAACAACCCGAGAACCAACTACATACTAGTCGTGTAATCGACAAATGTGGCAATTATAGTGTTGTCTGTAATAGGTGTAGCAGAGGTGTGGTCCTAATACGTTGCTTTGTGGGATTTCAGAAGTAATTGCATGATAGTCGGACACAAACTTGTTTATTTTAACTTGGAATATTCGCTAGAATAGATATGACTTTAGTATTAAGTACAACAATGCAGCTGTATATGTTCGATGACTTTAATGCATTGTTAAATGATATTGTTAAAATCCAAATTAATGTGATGGTATTATATTACCTAAAGCGGCAGTTTCGTAAATTCTTTTTAGTAGCCTTTCGGGTATCTTAGACATTAAGGGTAAGAGGCTGATTGTTCGATATGAACAATGATAATGAGCTGGGCAAACTTTCTGTGGCCAGCAAAATAATATAGTCTTAATATGCTGTTATAAATAGTGGTAAGAAGCATTAAAGCTTTCCTAAAGTTTTGTAGGACCTATCATCAGATCATACCCCGTGGCTTTACGGCATTGGTGATTAGGCTTTCTTGACATACTTCAGCTGCTGGAAAAGGTTCAATTGGCAATGACAATTGATATAATGCATCCACAAACGATGCGATTTCAGGATTGTCATTTTTTTATTGGTATTGCGGCGTTGTAAAAACAATAGCAAAGTGTTTGGCAAACGCATCCACTTTTCTTTTTTCTGATATGGCCCAAGTACCGAATAGTTTTTGATTGAAGGTACATCTACTAATTTTTTAAACTTTTTCTTTGCTTAGTCATCAGAAAGTATAGAAAATTAGATTAAAAATAATTGAGACCTAAGACATACAAAACGGTAACAGACAGACAAAACAAGAATATAAAGAGAAAATTACCAGAACTAAAAAAACTTAAGCGTACCTTCACGTCTCATTATTTATTAGTAACGCCTGGTATTTAAAATTTTCTAGCATAGCAATCTTTTGGATAAAAGTTAACTATTAGCTGTATTTGAAAGATGAGCTTAAAAGGAACGTAATGCAGTGTACATTGCGAGAGCTCGTTGCATATTTTTAGATAAAATGTGATTTTATGCGAGCAACAAATAATGGCGGTTGCCAACCTCTCTGGACAGGAATGCTGAAACAATAATAATGCTGCAGCTGCCGCCTCTCCTACGTCAAAGAGATAACGCGCATTACGCAAGATGTTCGCAAGTTTCACGCGACTTTCTAACACTATTTTTAGGGATGATTTTTTTAAATAATAGTTCTAGTTTACCATTAAAAAGTACAAGGTGTGGTTATTAAATAATGAGACAATACTTTGAAGTTCCTAAAGAAATCCTTTAACTCTTCCAATTTTTAAAATAATTTAGGAACAAAATTTACCTTTTAAATTTTTCTTTAAACGCAACTTCTCTCTTTTTAAATTTTTTATATCGCATAAGAAGACTTTTTAAAATACTCTCTTGACTAAATATTCAAACATCTTGACGTTTGTACTATTCACAAATGCAAAATTGGCTTTGTGAGAGATATCTGAACTATTTGGTACCAAAGTAATATCTTTTCTGCTTTAACTTTATTTTGAAAAATAAGGAGGACTTACAGGCGAGATTAGACACAAAGAAAAGGTATGGGACAACCGCCAAGTTGTTCCTTATCAAAACTGCAATATAAAAATGCTAATGTTTATAAGTGTACACACTAGTCAAAATACAAAATTTAAAAGATTAAATTTTTTTGAAAATCTAAAGAATTATAAAAAAATACTAGTCTCTCGCAAATACATACACAAAGACTGACAGAGTTGTTCAGTGTTTAAAAAACATTTTGTTAGAAGAACGGTACATTTGAATAATAAATATTGCGAAACTCTTGAATGTTTTTGTTTTTATATTTTGGTTTGCTGGAAACATCGGTTTCTAACTGAAGGCTGATTCGCAGCAGCCAATAAAAATATTTTGCAACTTACATTAGTGAGGCAGTGATGAAATTGTTCTTAACAGCGTGCTAATGTAGATTTTATAATCTTCAAACACGCAGCGTTTGTAATTTTAAAATAATTGTTATTTAAATATTTACGTAGTACCAAATATGACTAAAGTTGGCGGAAACCGTTTTACAACTATCGTTCTTTATTTGTATTCATATTTTTTGGCAGAGCATCTTAATGCTTCAATTTTAAAATTATCCAAAATTATATTATTGCTATTGAAGTAAAATAATCTGCAAAGGGCGTCAAAGACACTTAACAGCGCTTAGTTTGCTTAGTTGTCCATTCCTTTTAAGTTTATCTCAAAACACTTTAAGAATGCTAACTATTGTTACTGATCAAACACTAACTTTTCATTTGTATTGTTTAATTTTACGCCAAAACTTGCTTTCATTTTCTGGCTTGTGTGCCCATAATATTATTGTAAGATGGCGGTCGAAGGCGATGACAGTTTTCCAAGAACCTCTTTATAACATGAAGAATATCAATTACCACTTTGTAAAAAAAGATTTTAATTGAGTTTGTGGGGTCGCCATTTTGTGATAAGACGGCGGTTGATATCTGTAATAATTTCTAAAATCTCCATGAGTAAATAAACACAATAGTGCTTTAGTTTTTAAATCATTTGAGCGATTTAGCCATTGCAAAGCGTGACGTCGAGCCAAGAAAATTAGCCGCCATTTAGTTTTTAACGCCAAAACGGTTTGTACAAATATATTTGTGCAAAACACTTCAGTCAAGCTACAATATGCCCTTTTTCTGTTAGTGTAACCATAAAATTGTATTGACCTCTTTTAAAACAGTTGCACCATTTCACCAACGCGTGTTGTAACACTAAACGAAGAAATATATTTTCCATTTTGTTTTTTAAAGCAGCAAGGGTTTGGGAAAAATGTCTATAAAAGACGCTTTAATCAAGGTGCAATACGTTATTTTTCGTTTGTCTCTTCGACTTTCAAGAACCCGAAAAAATTATTTTAATTCTAGGCTTGTATGGGCGCCATGTGGTTGAGATCATTTTTTTTAGACCCTATAAAAGTAGATGTACACGATACCATTTTTGTTTCTAGTTGCGACAAGGAGAAAATCAGTTACTAGTTTGATCTTTGAAACAGCCCTAAAAAAAACTAATTTTCGTTTCTCTTCGGCTTTCGAGGGCTAAGAAAGATTTCTTTAATTTCTGGGTTTGTATGGTCGTCATTTGGTTTAAAAAGGGTGGTTAATATACAGAAGAATTTTTTAAGACTCCAATACAATAATATATTTCAATTTTACGTTGATTACGTCAATTTGGCACTACATCAATTATCCTCAAAAAGGCGGTAAACAAGAGAATATTCTTCTTAGCCACGCTGGTGCTCAGACGACGTCGGTGCCTTTTACGTCTAACTGCTTCTTGTTTTCCCAAAAAATGTTAATGGCACGCATATACTTGAGTCTTCTTAATAGTATTGTCTCAAAACTGGTTTCTTCTAAAATTCTGGATTATACGCCCTCTATCGTGGGAAACTTAATCTTCTCACTATCTTAAAATCTCGATATTTTATGTATGCAAAATAAAATAGTAAATTTTTAAGACAGTGAGAAGAAAGGGTAAATGGAGAAAGAAGTATATACGAGGGTTATTTTTTTTTCAAGGTCCGATTGGTCGCTAAATGAAAATCACAGTCAGAATCAAGAAAATTTTATATGGAACAATGTGATACAATGTTAAGCTGCTTTTTGACGTAATCGCCGTTCCGATTCATACATTTGTCGAAGGGTGGTACCAATTTTCCAATACCTTCATCATAGAAAGCAGCCGCCTGTGTTTTCAGCCAATTCTGTACGCAATGGTATAGAGCTGACCATGAAATTTCCGGAAACAAATCACTCAACCCAGAAATTGTGAACCGACGATTTCCGCGAATCGCCTAATTCGCGCGCTGAACAAGATCATCGGTTGTCACTGGCTTCCTTCCCTGGCCGCCTGCATCATGAACATCTGTGCGTCCAACATCAAAATTCCTGCACCATTTCCGCACTTTGCTGTCACTCATGAACGTTTCTCCGTACGCTTTACTCATTCGTCTATGAATTTCAGCTGCATTGCTTCTTTCAGCATGCAGAAATCCAATGACTGAACGCAATTCACATTTGGCGGGAGACTCTATTTTTCGAAGCATGTTTACGTGCTCCCTACGTACTCAGAAATAACAACCGCGAATCGACGTGTTCCCCGAGCCAACTACAGACACAGCACAATATGTCTGCGGATTTTCCCCGAAGTTTTATTTATTTATTTATTAATATTTTGATATCGGATTGATTGAGAAGGGGTGGCTTGGGTATTACAAGAAAACGAAACTTTCTCGCATAAATTTTGTAGTTTTCTTTGTATTAGAATCCAACAGAGGGCAGTAATAACATCATCGAAGAAAACGTTGATCTTCTTTTACCTTTCCAATGAAAGATTCGAGTTGACAAATACAAAAAAATTACAATTACAAAAATTTAGATTGTAAGTAGCTTAAGTTCCCTTTAAGGAAAATACCTCGTCATCCCATATACTTCTCTCAGCGTCAAATCCACTATTCAAGAAATTATGCAAGGTCCTGTGTTGGAATCAGACGTTTTTATGCTGTGCTAGCAGTAGCTACGAATCGAATTTCTCCGCGGCATGTTTCATCTCCTATCAGAATTTCACGCACCTTGGTTTTTGAAATATTTAACTTAGCTTCTAGTCTTGGGAGTGTTAGTTGCCCATATTTGTTGATTATAGTTCACACGCGTTTAACATTTTCCTGTCTTCTTCTGCTTTCTGATCTTCTAAAACGTGAATCACTTTTAAGAAATTTCTTTAAATCGCTGGTACCATGCTTTTGTCATTGCTAAACTCAGTGCATTGCTTCCGAAAACCTTTTGAATCATCTGAAGTTTTCATGAACGAAAATTTTAACTTCGCACAAAATTTGAAGCAAATTTATTGCTCTACTTGCTCAGTCATTGCAGATGCAATATCTGACTCCCAACTGATCCGGACAGCAAAGTCGTCTTTATTCACGCATGCGCATTACAGTCTTAACTGCCAGGTTATATTTGCAAAACCACAACAGCAAGTTCTGCAAAGTATGGAGATAGCATGGCCATACAGATGAAGATAACGTTACTGTAAAAGTGAACTTTGTTACCTGTTTGTACATTTTATTGGGTAAAGTGCTTTTATATGGTAGGTAGTGAAATTTTTCTAATAAAATATACAAAAGTGGGCTTTCATTTTAAATACAAAAATTATTTCTTTGTGTCAGTCCGTTATATAATCATAAATTGTAAGTTTTGAATTCTCTAATGTTTTCCCGACAATTTTTTATGAGATGCACAAAACCGGCAACACTAGATATACTGATAAAGCAAATCAAAGAACAATGTCTTGCAATTCAAAATAAAATGTCTCGTAAGGCTGTCGAATCTATTGAACATTCTCCAAAATGTGTCTTAAGCCTTCTCAAAATTTTGTACGGTTTTACACCTTTTGCCGTGAGAAATTTGATAATAATCTATTTCGCACCTCTTGCTCTGACATCGAGATCATGTATTCTACAGTGAAAATCACTTTAAATCATCTTTAACGATGAATAAAAAGGAATTTCAGTTTATATTTAATTTACCCATATCATCTAAACCGCGGGCTACATACTGAACTAGATCAAATCCTGCTGAAAGTAAGCATTTTGGATAAGTATAACAAATATAGGAGACGTCTGTGCCTTGGTATTATTAACTATGAAAACAGCACTATCTGCGCAATTAAGCAGAAAAAATTGTTGGCATGCATGCTCCTTTGCAACGTCATCATAGAAATAGCCATAAACTTTGTTTACAGCAGAACGTAAACACACGCTGCACTTCAAATTCAATAATAAACTCGGTACTGTGATAAATATGCAAAAGCGTGTAACTAACACATGTCAAGCCTTTAAAAATTTTCCTCATGAAATTTAAAACAGCAATTTACATTTTTGATACGAAGCGCATTCAAGTTATAACACCTCCGATTTTTTTTCTCACAAACTAATCACAGGAAAACTGTGAAACTTCTGTCACTTCTCGACGTAATCTCCCTGCAGCCGTAAACGTTTTTTTACAACGTCGACGCTATGATTCCATGTCCTTGGCGAACGCTTTTTTAGGAGTCTTCTTTGACCACTGGAAAATCGCTGATGCAATAGCGGCACGACTAGTAATTTGCGACCACAGAGTGTCTTTCATCGTTGGAAACATCAAAGAGTCTTTAGAAGCCAAGTCAGGTGAGTAGGGAGCTAAGAAATCACTTCATAGTTGTCAGCATTCATGGCACCCACCTGGAGGATGCTTTTCGCATTTTCAGTTCTTCATCCAGGATTGTGTGCACAGATCCCACAGAAATGCCAACTTTTGAGGCGATGTCTTCCACACCCATTCGGCGATCCTCCAAAACAAGTTTCTCCACTCGCTTGATCATGTCGTCAGACCGGCTAGTGCGAAGGCGAGATTGTCTTGGTTCTGCCTTCTTTGAACTGTTGCACCCACAAACGCACATTAGACACATCCATAATACCATCGCCGCATGTCTCACTCAACTGGCGATGAATTTTAATCGGTGTCACTCCATGCAAGTAGAAAAAACGAATGATTACACGCTGTTCTTATAATGAATACATCGCCATTTTAAGTATGATAAACAGTCCTTACTCTCGCCGCTGCCGCTAGAGTCCTGTGTGGTATCCAATGCTGCGATCTGTCACGCATTCACACAGAGTGCGCGCGTATTTTAAAGCAAACCGCATGTTTCTATCTGTCCCCAGTTCTGAGAAAAAAATTCTTATTGAATGCACCTCGTACAGGCTTCTTCTTCTTCTATCTCATAAATAGGCATCTTCTACTTTAGATCATCGCATCATCGTTTTCTGGGGCGTCCTATTGCAAGCAAAGAAACAGGCCACAAAATTAATTTCTCTGAGGCTAAAACCATTGCCCCCATTTTCCATTTTACCAGCAGAATAGTACGTGAGACAATTGAAATAGAAAAACGCCCACAGTGCCTCAACGCAAGAGATGACAGCCAGCGTTTGCCTGTCATGTGGAAGTCCCTTATTGCTCCGCACCGCCAATTACGCAACACCCTTAATCCTACAAACTTTCCCCAACCCAACGCATCTCCCGCCAAACAAACTTTTACTTCCAGCCCTAGATCAAGCAGGTCACACGAAAGCTCAGTCTTATTCAAAGACTCATAGCTCTCCTTGGGGAGTAGGCAGATTGAGACCCCGAGTGAAGAGCTAACCTCTTGAAAATGGCATCAAAGCCGATGCCGAAACGTCGGGACTTTTCTCAAAATAGACACGGTTCATCCCGTGAACTAAGTTGTTTAAATATATATGTATCTCTAATCTGAAGGGTCGGTTGAGTGTTTTACGGTGAGTATTTTATTCTTCCACCACCCTCCGATACTTCCGAATTGCAGTGCCGGCGAGTTTTCTTCAAAGAGGTATCAGATAAACTTGCACACGGGAGAATTGGATCTTTGAATTTTCAAAATTCGCCACTGAGAGGAGAAAATGGGGATGCGTTATTGGTGCCCATAAAGGCTAGGCATGCGGCATATAGTTGAACACAAAGCAGAACAAGCTTTTTCTTTTGTATTTGGCGATTGTTAGAGTAGTTACAGCAAGAGTAAGGGGATGAACAACCCCGAATCGTAAAATACTAAAAACGTAACGTATGACATCATTAGAAAGAAAATGGAACAACATATTTATTTTTATTGCTCAAACTTTCCTCACTCAATTTATCCCTTGAAAAAGTGGAGTATTGAATAAGATATTGCAATTCAGAAACTCAAGCACATCATTTAATATGGAATGAAATGTACCTTTCACCTGTATTTAGGTTCGACTGTTAGGGTGCTTGAAGTGAGCGTGAAGTATGAAGAACTCCTGTAATCGTATGAATACTGTAACATATCATTGGATCAAAAACTAAATACATCCTCAAAAAGGAAGTTTGCAAGACAACATTTAGAAAGTTTCGATTTTTCATAAAATGATAGGACAAAAAAATTTCCTAGATATCAGACAACTCCTGCAAAGTGTATGAAGAGCATGTGACATAATAGATGATGAAAAAGAGAGATAGGAGGTAGAAATAAAAAAAAGAGAAATGTAAATTAGAAAGTAAAAAGGGTAGGCCGGAAGAGAAAAGAAAGGAAGAAAGATGAGAGAAACCGAGAAAAATATTTAACTGGATGGAAGTGAGTTAGTCAAGAAGAAACCTCATAAAATTAAAGTTTGCAGAAAGAATACAGGAGGGTTATCAGAATCCTTAATTAATCTTCAGTTGTTAACAGAAAAAACTGCTGAAGCTAATCAGAGCAAGTGGGTATTTGAAACAACCTTTATAAAATTTAGATATTGTAGATTTTCTGTGTTAGTTTTATCATTTAATGCGCACATTTGCATAGATTTAACATTTATTTATCTCGTGTGTTCAGCTTTCAAATTTTCATAACATCTTGCCTATTGGACTCGCATTATAAAATTGTTTTAAAAATTATTTTTTATTAAGTAACATTTAGGTTTTTATATACTTAAGGAGAATTTTTTTGTTAGGATACGGTTGTTCATAAACTTTGCATATCTTTTATTATTACAGTCGTATTGCTCTTATTTAAAAAATGTGGAACAAATTATTAACAAACTTATTAATTTAGTACAAGTACTTTGGCCGCGTTTGGTTTTTTCTACAGCTACTTGAAGATTATGTTATTCTTATCTCGATTACCATGACAACAAACTGCAATAAATTTAAGCATTGATGTTTGAACTTGCTGGCTGCTCTGATATGTTGGTAAATATTACTACATAAATTTAAACTGTTTTATTTCAAATTAATATTTTGACAAGACCTTTAAAGCATTTTAAGCTGGTGTAGATAAAATTTATTATTTTGAACAGTAATCGTACTTGTTTTATCGACGGCGACAACTGATAAGAAACTATAAATTACATTAATGCGCAATACGGTAGTAATCAGTTGTTATCAATTTGTAATCAGCCAAGTTTTATTACTGAATTTTGTAATACACACATTTAGTAACATCATTTTCAAAATGTCAAAGTTCTTCTGTATTTGATTCCGTAATTACAAATGAAAATAAAAAGAAAGTCGAGTTAATTTGCAATGTAATTAAGTAATGGCAGAATTCTTGTAGGTTAGATTGACTTCGGATATTTAAGAACGCTTAGCACTACAATCGTTTTCTCCTCACTAATCGGTTATTAGAAAGAAATGAGTACATATTTTATTATAACATGGGTATCCCCTTTAATGTCTATGCACTTTGGTAATTTGTCCAGCTTCATTCTTTGAATGCAACACGGAACTACTTGTAGACCACTGACTGCGGTTCATCGTACTAGGGACTGTGTCTTCTAATGTGTCAAGCAGAGCATAGCTTCCTGGCAGCATAGCCTACCCTAGAGTCTACGAAATGGTAAGAATTAAGCGTCGTCACGTTAAAGCAACGCATTTCCTTTCCATTTTCTGTAGCGGCGTTGCTAAATACTCTTCGGTGACTCAAGGTAACACTCACTTGTAATACTCTCACAAGCCAATCCCATGAGCAGAGTCCTACCTGTTCAAAAAAACAATCGCTATTTGTTTTGTAATAAATAATCCCGGCCCTGCCTTCTTTTGACAAAAGTTTTGAATATGCTACCATTCAATAGACCGACCTGTCTTTTCCAGTGTCTTGTGTCAGAATCATGTCTTGAATATGCGAGTTCAATTTTAGCAAGTTTTTTAATCTCTTCTAGTTTTGAACAAAAATTATTAAGGGTAGTTAACAGCTCCTTGATTACTTAGTTACTTTTCTTTAAAAAAAATGTAAATTTTTATTTGTAATTTCCTTATTGGGCAGACGATTCAGCCTGTCTGAGTCAAATAAGTTAAACGAATGTTATACCAATTTTTTTGGTTTTAAACTACAAATAGCTCCAGGCGCGATCCAATGCATCTATCATTAATTATTACTAAAGCTGACCTTAAATCAGACAGGAAGTATTACATAATGATATAGTTCCTTCTGTGTTTTTTTTTAATTAGAATTCAAGTATTTATATTAACAATTACACTTTTATGAAGGCCTCCAATTATTTAGCTTTTTAAAGAGTCTCGACTTCAATTCTCTTTATTGTGAGCGGTTAACCGTTATCGTCTCTAACGCTAGTAGTAGTGTAACAAACAGCGCAAGTTGCAAATGTTTATCTAAAATGGAATTCACAATTTTTAAAAAACATTACAACATTAGTGTTAACACGTGCTAATTGACTTACACATTTTAGATCCTTTGATTTATACACTAATCAGATTTAGTTTTTTCTATTCTACATCTGCATCAGTTGAACAATTATGACCAGATTTAAAATGCAAATAGCAGGAACCTGTTCTTATGTAATAAAATTCCTCGCCAGTTCCTTATAAAAGGTTGAGTCATATGAGTAGTATATAATATATAATAGTAAATATAATTTATAATTTACTTTAGACACATTTTGGGAGTTTTAAAATGTAATGAAATGACGTAATTTTTTTTCTGGTGTTTTACTTTAATAGATAATCACCAATCGCTTAACTACTAGCAATTTTAGCTGTTAAAGTTTAGCACTTGCAAACAGATGAGGTAGCTGATCCAAAGTAGGTTTACATAAACAAACCATATAATAATAATAAAATAATGGTAAGCCTCACACCCTTCGCGTGGTAGTACGGCCTGCAAACTTAAAGTTAAAGCTTCCGTATGTTTGCCCAATCGTAACGCACCATCTCTGATGCGGGGCGATGTGGCAAGTATTGCGTCTTAGAAAACCGCATTATTATTTCTTGATTGAAATGACTGAATAGGCCACCCATTATACATCTGAACCCTAAACCCGAGTTTGTCCGCCACATAAACAAACGTCTTACCTACTCAACTAGAAGCCGTGACTTTTTGGATACTTAAATGAAAACGAGTTTAAGTTTAAATGTCATATTTTTTGGGTTATCTGCAATATCTCCTATAAGCACCTTTATATGAATAAGGTGGTGCCAAACAGACACCCAGACTATTGTCAGTGGTTTAAAAACAACGTGTACTGTAAACGATATTTAAATCTCTGTCGTAACAGCAAGGAAGTTCTTCAATCCATTATTATAGAGGCTGAAAAAGGGCCAAAGGAAGGCGAAGATGACTCAATCGATAAAAAGAAGTTTTGCTAATTTTTTTAAAGGAAAAAGCGATACTACGCCATCTTAGTGCATAAATTACGTGACCTTATAGTGAGTCAAATTGAGGATAACGCCTCTGTCAATACGGATGTAACTTGCCGCAAGTAACTATTACCTATTTTTAGAAATGAAAAAAGATTTTTGACTTAAAAATTTTGACAACGACGCAGAGAATATTTTGCAGATAAAACTTTGGAATACTTTTTTAAGGATATTGAAGTGCTAATTTTGATATGCAATAAATGTGCTAAAATACATGGCGACTATTGTGTTATTGCTATCACCTCTGGAATATAGTCGGACCGGAAACTTTTAGCACTTACCTTGTACGCTTTGCTGTTGAAATACGGGATGACTAAGATATTAACTTCCACCAGTTACGTAATTAACCGGTTAAAAATCTCCACATCCTAATTCAGCCTACAATAATTTTTGGATTCGTTTAAAACTTTTAGGTGAAACCTGTCTTTAAGTAAATCCCCTGCCTCCTGCTACAAATGTACTATTAGTGATGTCCTGATCGTCACTCTAAGCAAGTTACTGATTATTTTATTGAACTTGACCTACTTTCGATTAACGTAAAAGCTTCTTTAAAAAAATGTCAATGTAGGAATACCGATCTAAAATCCATAAAAAAGCACAATTTTTGTTGAAGTCTTTAACATTCTTCAGTGATACTAAAGCTTATTTTAAATCATGCAATAACTTCTAATAGCAGTCTGAAGCTTTCTACCGGAAATGGGGTGGTAGTTTTACGGAAAAAATGACTATTGGACTGGTTTTCATGGTGTCGTGTATTGTATGGTCATTTTAAACAAGTTGTTTGCAAAAAAAATTAAATAAACAATTGTCTCCAATAAAAAAAAACTATTGGATATACAGATCTCACTCAAAAGATACTCAAAGCATTACTTTATCAGCAAAACTTTTCTTTCGAAAATTGTAGAGAAACAATAACGTGGAGATTAGCTTTTGCATATTTAGCAAAAAAGCTCTTGTTAAGTATGCGAAACGCCTTCCAGCTTGGAACTTGACTTTATTCTTATTGAAGGACAAAAATGGGGTAGTGTCTGACCCCAGATCCTCCTGCTCACTTGCTTTATAACTATAAAATTGTAGGGCTTTAACGTGCACCAAGGAGAAGCAGCTTTACGAGGGTTTTGCCCATCAGCTTCACAGACACAGAATCAAAGTGTCTGGTGAACTCTAAGGTGAGACCTCTGGATTCCTAAAACCAAAATACTCCTGCACCACTCTTGAAAAAGCCCATACAAACACTAATACGAGAAGCACTGCTAACTTTTAGGGATAACCCGGTTGAAATGTTCGAAATTACCCTTGCATTTCTGGAGGTAAACTAAATTGCCAAAGAAATGTTCTCTCTCTTATGTTTTATACGTTTTGATCACTCTGTAATAACTTCAAAATAAAAAACAGTTTAGCATTGTCATCGACGTAAGAGCTTCAGGTATGCTCAATTCAATAGTTAGTCTCATAATATGTTAAATGCACGATTGATCACAACTGTTTAGGATCAATCTTTACTATTTTCATCTACATATCAAAATTTGCCTCTAACTTTTGACATAGAATAAAAAATGTGCTATCGCCCTCCGGGATTAAAAACTCGAGGAAGTTTTGCGACTGATCACAACTGTTTAGAATAATCTTTAATATTTTTATCCCCATTTTATAATCTGCCTCTGACTTTGAAGTACAATAAAAAGCGGAGCCATCGATATCAGGGGTTAAAAAAGACTCTAGAAAATCAGTAGTTTTCCATTCTGTTGATCAGCAAAAGTTCACAAGATTAGTTGGTTAAATTTGTCAGAACAAGCTGGAAATTCTCAACGTGGTCGTTAACTACATCTGGAGATGTACTCTACTCATCTACAAAGATAAAAGTCTATATAGCTATGCTTAAATCGGAAGTTTTGCGTTTCAATACCGGCGCTAAGGTCTAGGCGATGAGGCAATCGTTGTTTTGAGGTATTATTAACCTCGACATAAAATTGATAAAGTGTAATAAGCAGAGATATTGGTTTTTACAATAGTAATAATAATAATTCTATAAAAATTTCAGAGAAAAATGTATGTTAACTTATAATTCCCAATTAGCCTACGGTTTATATAAAAAACAGTAATAAAACTATTTGGTATACTTTCCTATAATAAAATGCTTAAAATAAAATAACATTTGTAAATAACTTGCAGTCACAATGGGAACAAAAATTTACAAATTTGAAGTAAACTAATTTTGAAAATAAACAAAGTAGAAAAGAAGACCTACAAATTGATAGATAAAACTTAAAAGAGTATAGAGGGACATTTTAGGAAAAAATTCGATAACAACAAAAAATGTAAAAAGTGTTAAATAAAGCAGAGTCGATTCAATATTGTGTAATAAAAAATTGAAACACAAAATTAGATCTGCAAAATTTAAATCAGAACATACGCAAATAAAGTGTTAAAGCACTTTATTACTGCCATAATTTAACTTTTTAATACACAACCAACACAGACAAATAAGTAATTAAAGGATCATAACGAAAAACCGAGAAAATAAATAATTCAATTGCAGCACAAGTAATGTAAAACTCGAAACATAAGGCGACACATCAATTAAAGATAACATCAAGACAGGAACAAGCGCAACAAATTATGCAACAAATTTATAGCTATTTACATACATTTGGAAAACAATGGTGAGATTATTTAAACGACTACAGAGCAAACCAGAAATAGCATCGATTTTAATAAACCAGACAAACATGAAAAGGTAGTTCTTTCGACCGCGAAACACTCGAAACAATTATTTTATAAAAATAGTTCATTATTTAACCCCCTCCAGCTCGTTTGCAGTTTCTGCGCCCCTTGTGACAACCCTTCAAAATGCAACTTCTGATGTAAATTTATGCAATGCGCCCTAACTTGTTTACAACAAAAGTCTATGATCCTTTTAGTTCATTTCACAAACTTTTGATGTTGCACTTTGGCATGCTACAATCTGGCAGGCGGTTAGGGTGTGTATTCGAGACGCGTGGCTGCCAAGGGTGTAAAGAGAGAGTTAGAAGGGTTCTAAACGCGTTGTAGACGGAGTGCATAGATCATTAGAGTAAGTAGGAAAGTTTGCTAAAAAAATATTATCCAAAGAAATAGAAAAGTAACGAGAATAAATCCAATATAAAGCAAAATTGTTCTTTTAAATTTATCGAAGCATCCCAAAAATACAAAGTTATTTTTCTACATACAGTTGGAAACACATTTTTCCCCACTAACAGGTAGTTTCTTGATCCAGCCATCGTAGCAGGAAACTGGTTGTGACACTAACGCTTTGAGAACAACGTGATTGCAACATCTCTGTCATTCAAGTGCTTTTTTTAGTATTCAAGCAAATTATAATCGCAAAACAATGAGCCTGAAAGGTGTTCTAGTCTAGTCCAAAACAAATTCTCAATTTTAGTTGAGTTTGGGCAGCTGTGCAGGACTGGGCGTTGCCATTTTCCTCAGTTTCACTTGTTATCTGGTGGCATAGGAGACATCAACTTATTCTCGCAGAAAAATTTTATGTCGTATATAACTTAAGTTTTCTTAAAAATGTAATCACCGAACTGTACCTTAAATTTTCTCAAAATACGAGACCGTTTTGCACTCTCTATTTTAAGAAAATTGATAATAATCCGCAATTTCTTGGTGTAATATGATAATGAATAAAAAAGCGGTAGTGTAAAGTACCCTTTATAATAATCAGTCGTTAAAAATAATTGAGTACCGGCTTTCACTTCGAACAAGAGGTAATAATGACTGTCGTCTAAGGCGCGGTACTTGCCACATCGCCCCGAATCAGAGATGGTGCGCGACGACTGAGCTGTGAGGGCAAACTTATAAAAGCCTTAACCTCTCAGTTCACAGGCCGTGCTTCCACGCGGAGTTTTGAGTTTTACTATTATTATTTTAAAGAGCACCCCGCGATTACAACTTAATGAAAGAAGTCAAAAGTTTAAAAATACGATAGCGTATCAAAATTGAATATAGATATGTCAGCAATGTTTGTTGTGAAAGATAAAAAGCTAAAACAAATATATAAAAATAGTACAAAACATTAAAAAAAATGTTTTAAAGTTCTAAAAATATTCAAAAAGAAATGAAATCAAAATGCTAGCGGATTTTTATTAACATAATATGAAAAAATGTGATACAGTCATACAAAATAAAGCTATAATCTTAAATAATAAATTAAAAGATGTCTAACAAGCAATATAAAATTAAATTATTAAGTCTAAAATATACAGAACTACCAGATGCAGCTAAGAACTTCAAACACATCGAGTTGCAGCCAGTAAAAAGTGATAATAAAACCAAAAAATACAACTCAAATGGGAATTCGTAAAAAAGCACAATAGCAATTATCAGTAAAGAAGATAAAGCCTGAAGTAAAAGAAAGGTTAAAGAAAATGGTTTTACAAATTTGTAAAGACAGTAGAATATGTAAAGAATCAAGAAGAAATGATATCCCTAATAGCCCAGCGCAAAAAAATGATAGCTCTTGAGAGTAGAACAAAACCAACTAAACCACTATAGGCAGTAGCTGTTGAAAGGCCTAAAGTCGCAAAAAAGAAAGAAAAGTTTTCATTTAAAAATGGCGTCGATTGTGGATAACCTAGTCAGATGTTCTAAAAAAGACGTTGAAAGGCAATCAATATTGCTACAAAGGCAAATCAAATACAAACCAGAATTTCTTTTTACCCCCATGAAGTAAACGAAGCGGAGTACGGCTTTTGGCCACTGTAGGTGAGGGTATCTGAAATAGGTTTTTCCTTAGGGTACCCTTTTACGATCACTTCTATAGTTAAGCTGATGAAGTCGTCTCTTGCGCAACAATTATTATCAAGTTTCTCATAATAGAAGGCTTAAGACTGAAGTGTACGTGTGGCATAAATAATTTTGGGAGGACGAAAAAAGGCCTTCCAAGGACTAAGTTAAATAAAAAAAAAATTTGCATTATTTTTAGCCTTCTTAAGATGAGCACTGATTGCTGAAATTTGTTTAGAGGTTAAAATAAGCTACTGCAATATTCAGGCAGTAGGAGATATTATACCTCATACAGCTGCCTAAAATCAATTAAGGATTTGTTTTGAACTATTCTGAAACACCTCCCTATAATTCAGACTCACCGTCCTAGGATTGTCATTTGCTTGGCAATGATGTTGTCGTCGAAGCGTCTGTACGCGATTGGCTATTGTGACCAATTACTTATCAGTGGAAAAAATTTGTTTTTAAGTCAGGAGAATATGTAGAAAATTAACTTTGTATGTTTGTACTATTATAATGCTTCAAGAAATTTAAAAAGGTAATTTTGGTTTATATTTGATTTATCGTCATAATTGTCTTGCCTAGGACACAATGTGGATGTAAGAGCATATACCAAATAAGGAAAAATAGATCTAACCAATTGCAATAATTATAGGAGTAAACTCCTTTAAAAGTCTTCTATGGGAACATATAATGACAAACAAGTGGTATAGTCAATCACAACCTTATTTATTTCTTCTATTATTTGGTTGTAGAAAATAACGAAATAGCTATGATAAACCCCAGAATACAAAATTTTGTTTAAAGTACCTTCTCAAAGATACCACAACATGTTTCAAATTTAAAGAAAGCAATGAAAATAGATCGGGTGTACCTATCTTCTGGAAGCGTCTTACTAACTAGAAGTGTCAGATTATACTCTATAAGTTAAAATATAAACAAGCCAACAAGATATTTGGGGCAAACTATATAAAAACCAAACACGTTTAAAGACGCTCAAACACTTGTATTATAGCAAAGAAATTCCCCAGAATCAGAAGAAATTTGTTTGAACTCTAAGACTTAAAGAGATTTAAAGCACCACTAATAGAAGGATAAATAAATAGATAAAGCAAAAGCCTGTGATGCCTAATAATGAGAAAAGAGTAAAGTTGATAAAAAAATTAATAAAAAATGATAAAAGAGCATAGCAAGAAAGACTCTATAGACAAATGGATAATTTATTTGCAAAAACCACAGTCGAAAGATTGATTATAAACATGGTAAACAAATTAGTTATACTAGGAATAGATTTTTGATTCAATATAACTTTATCAAACCAAAACATTAGTTTTAAAAGTCGTTCAAAAATACTGGAAAGGACTTTATTACTTAACAACATGATTGAAATTATTTCATTATCCACATTCAAACATCTTAGATGACAATTGCAAAATGTCGAACACTGCCTTCTGCACTTGCGACCACCTTTATGGAACTTTCACTACACACTGCAATTTGTGTTCTTATTGTTTCATGAATGATGTTTCAAGAATGATTATTTAAGACCTCAACAGCTGGGCTTTGCTTTTTGGGGTGAATGTGAAGCTGGTGTACATTCTCTAAGAAATTACATTACCCGTTATTCAGGGACCCGAAAAGCTTCTTAAAGTCAACATCAAGAACGCCTTTGATACTCTCGAATATATTGGAAACTATTGAAAATAAAATTCCATCACTTTATCCCTTTTTCCTACAATGTTATGATCAAGATTCCTTACTTTTTCATGGCTCGCTATTTATTGATTTAAAGACTGGTGTACAACAAAGCGATCCATTCAGACCTCTTTAGTTTGTGCATCTATTCTATAAACACGCAACTCGAATAAGAGATGATTGCGTGATATCTGGATGTCGGAACACTAGCAGGAGACCCCAATACTGTTTTACGAAGTTTTCTATACATTCAAAAACATTTTGAGTCTTTTGGACTTGTCATCAACCCAAACAAATATGAGTTGTTCTTTCTTGATGACGTTGACCTATTTATAGTAACCGAATTTAACTCTATCTTACCAGGGATAACAATAGTCAAAGAAGGTTTTCTTAACTTGAGCTCTAATTCAACAAAGCGCAATTTTGCCAATTTAAAAAAAATATTGGAAATAAATTTATTCTTTTTTCGGCTGAAGACCACTAAATTTCACTTTGCATATTATCTTCTTTAGCATTGCCCATTAATATGCCTTCTTGGTGCAACTTTTGCCTTCAAAGTTTCGGAGCTCCTAGATACTTTGGATAATCTATTCAAATCTGGATTAGAATCTCTTCTTAATGTTTCTCTTAGTAATAATCAATGATTATAAGCATTGTTACCTGTTTGTGATGAAGGCCTAGGAATAAGAAAAACAATGAAACTTTTTCTACCCGCCTTTCTTTTTTTTTTTAAACTCAACTCCAGCTCTCGCTAATTCAGTAGTTAAATGGAGAATCAATTTTGGAATGTCCAACTTTTCAAAAAAAAAATAGGATAACATCAACTTGAAACGAATAATTGATTTAATTAATTTTGGAAATGATCAATAAAGGATCCATTTTAAATCCATTAATCGCTTATCTTAACGTACTACCTTCATTGGCTCTAGACACATTCCTTGGCGAGAACTCGTTTAAGATTGCTATTGGTTTTCGTCTTGAATCCTCACAGATGCTTCTGGGGAGCAGAAATGGATAGTCTTGGTTATCGCAGTCTCCATTGTAAGAAGAGCGCAGGAAGACACTATAGACAGAAGAATTAATGATGTTTTAAAGCGTGCAATTTCTTCTACTAATACACCTTTTTGTTTGGACCTTATTGGCTTATACCGTCATGATGAGAAGCGCCCAGGCGGATTGACTGTAGTACCATGGAATAAAGGAAAAGTTTTGGTTTGGGATTTCACATCCAGTGTCACAATGGTCTCTTCATACTTGGATATTTCATTAAAGAAGACTGGTTTTGTTGCCGAAGCAGCTGCTACAAAGAAGAGGAATAAATACAAGACCATCATTGATCAAGGTTATCTATTCATCCCTTTTGCTGTTGAGGCTTTTGGTGCTTGGTGTGAGGATGCTATCACTTGACTTAATGATATAAGTTTACGTCTATGAATTATCAACTGGTGAATTACGTTCTCGTTCATATCTATCACAGCGCATTAGTTTGAAAGTTCAACATGGGAGTGCTGCCTGCGTTATGGAAATATTCCCTCCTAACGTCCCCATAGATGAACTTTTGCGAAATGTTTTGATGTTTCAATAGATTTTGTCGTCTTTTATTTATTGGTTGCAATAAGCAGCATACAGCAATTTTGTGGTAAATTAAACAATTCAATAAAGTAAGCGAGAATTTAAATTAAAAGTATATAAATTGAGTTCCGCCTAATAGTAATGAATAGAGAAAAAAGACTAAGAAAACTAATAAATGTGAATACAAAATATAAATTCAATAGAAGTCAACTTTCCAGAAAAAGTAAAAAAGATAATAATAGGAAGTAATACAAAATCTAATATAATTTTATTTTGTCTGAAAATTTAACAATGTAAACAAATTATTCCTAATTAGTTTTGGAGTGACCCTTGTGAGTCAACATTAAATATTTGGTCGGAACATTCCGAAATTATGGAAAAGTATGATCTATAATTACAGATTTGCAATTATGGTGACTAATGGAATTTTACTAACTTTCTAAACTGCTTAGATGCTTAACCACTCTTCTTACATTATTTGCGAAAAGTCAAGTCCGGGCCTAATAAAAAAGCTCATAAACCCTTCGACGACCCAGACAGCCCCGCAAACCTTCCCGGCGACTGGGATCTTCCCATCGATCGCAAGCGCCGCCACACCTTCGGAAATTGACAGTCCACCCCAACAGCAAACACGTTGCGACTACAATCTCCTAATTAGCACGATAAGCTATTTAGGGAGGGAGGCGCGATTCGAAATCGAACCGGCGATTCACCGGCTTTTCAGCGATTCTCGCTAGATCCCCCCGGCTCCCATTGATCACCAGTCGAGGGCCGCCGCGTTTCCTCAGACGCCGAAAGTCAGTCGGGACTTGGCTTGGCGCCGCGCTCGGGTCTGTTTTGAGTTTGGTGCTCGCTGGAGGTGAAGGTTCCTGAAGCAGCCATGGCAAGAGGTAAGCCTTTATTTTTTTGAGGACTTAAAGTGCAGGAAGATTAGCGGCGCTTGTTTATCATCATTGCTCGTAATGTCCTATTTTTAACGGGCTATTTTCACCAGACTTCAGGAAAAGTCGGTCGCATGGGGAGTGCAAATAAAAACTTCCAGAGCGCGCTATTTGTGGACTAAAACGCGAATTTTCTTGCTGAAATTGTATTCTATTTGTTAAATTAGCTAATACTAATCATAACCCTTAAACCGATAACAAATAAAAAGTCCTCCGTGTAAGTACTGGGGTTTGTAGATAAATTGTTTAATCGTAATAATTGCGTAAGTAGTTGTAGGAGCAACAGGTTATCTCAGCAATTGAGAAACAGGTTTCGGAATAGTTTTCATTTCTAATTATAACCGCATAAAAGCTTGAGCCAGTACTCTTTCAGTTTATTTTTACAAAAAACTATAGGAATAGAGAAGGTCAATAGAGGTCAACGAAAGATGACCTAAAGTCTCATTAGAATGTCAAAACCGTTTCAAACATTTTTATTAATTAATTAATGTACGGCTTGCTTATCGTTTTGTTATTTCTGCTAGGGGGTTCAGAAGTTCCGAAAAATGTAACTGTAGTACAGGTAAAAAATTCCAATTGAATAAACCAAACGCAAACGTCAGGTAGCATCCTTGGAGGTGTAGTTGCATTAATTAATGCAACAATTAGATAATGCAATGGCGTACCTATTATACCTTATAGGGCGACTTTAGCCGCAAACCTTCACGGTTGGATAGTGCAGATATTAAAATTGCAGAAGGATGAGTCAAAACTGGTCTGAGGCCCGTTCAATTTCTGGTTTAAAGTGGGGCTGTTCTTTCCATCGACTATAACGGTAAAATTTCGGCTTACAAATTGTGACGGAATTGATCTTCTGAGCAACCTACTCAAGTCCAAGCCAAATAGCGAAAACAACTGGCCCAAAAATGTCCTCTGGTGAGATGCTGACTCAAAAAAATTTGAAGTTGTACAAAATTGCACTGCAAGTGAGCAAATCAGTTAACCATTCAAGTGTTTCGGGGCAAATTATTTATTTTTTAGACGAAAAGGAAGTTTACAAAATTAGAAAAGGCAACAAGATCAAAAACGGCTCAACCACTGGTTGCAATTTATTATTTTATCGTTTGTTGCGTCAAGATTTGTTTTGGCGGCTATTAATACGACGCGTCAGTTTAATTTCCAAAATTATTTATTTGTTTGAACGGGTATCCTTGAAGTGTAAGTGCAAAGAAATAAAGTCCAAGTACAGACATTTGCATGTATTGCTTTTAATCAGCTGCGTTTATGTGAGCCGTGAGCGGCCGTCCAGCAGTATACGACCAATTTAATTGCAGTTTGAAGCCTTAAATAAAACCACCTGTTACTTTCAAATTTTAAATCAAACAAAATTTACGCTTTCAGCGATTCATAATTTGGTATTCCACTGAAAACATCGAGTGGCGTGGGTAAATCAAATATAAATATATAATTTTGAAAAAACCTGATACAGTTCAGAGACAACACCCTTAAGAAGATTAATGTAGCCGAGGGGAATATTTGCGCTGTTCGCCGACCCCTCGAGGATGGTCGCCGATTAACAGTTGCTGAAATTGCCTCTGAGGTCGGAATAAGCTACGGCAATAAACAAATAAACTTAACAGCAACATTATGTAGAAATTTGAAGGTGACATCTGAGCTTTTAAGTAAACTTTGTATGTTTAAGCAGCATCTTGAATGCTTTTTGTGACTATTTCGTCATAACAGTTATGGATCGCGTACTTTAGTTAGCTTATGTTTATCTGCAACGTGCTGATTTATAGATCGTTCTAAGATGCTCCAAACTGTTGAAGAGCGCTCTTGTAACTTATTGTGAGCTTTGCAATTTTTTATTTTGACATAGGAAATTACCGTGGGGGCAGCCCGCTCAGGATTGTCTTATTGTTGGTGATGATGAGGAGGTCGTAATCAGAAAAACAAATTATATGAGATCTACTGCGGACAGGAGGTCACAGAACCAATAAGGAAAACTGAATTAGTCGATGCAAGGTGCAGAAGACATCTCACGTTATAAGGTACAATTGAGAAAGGCACATAGCCAAAAAAATATGCTCGTGGCTTAGCGAATAATTTCTATTGCATCATAATCAAGTATAGAAGTGCCAAAAGTGAACTTCCTATGCCTCCACGGAGACGTGAATAATTTTAAAATACAAATAGTGGCGGAAGTGTGATCAAATCATGAATAGCTGAATGCCTAAATAATTACGAATACATCATTACACTCAATACGTCAAACCTGCTAAGGAGGTGCGCTTAAAGTCCAATGAAGACATTAGGCAACGTTTTAAACCAACAATAACAAATGAAATGATAAAAGTCTGAAATTAGCATGATACAACAGAAAAGTAATGATCAAAATTAAACATAAGTAAAAACAAAATATCTATGTTCTTACATTTCTTCAAAATAGACTTAAATTTGGTAGATTTTTAAATATACAGGGTGAGCTAAATTAGTTTGATAAAATATTGTGGCTAATGTCAACAAAATTAGCATCTGAGATACATTTAAATGGCTTGTAAAGAAGAAGGAAGAGACCATACGCAATTTTTATTGCAGAGGGTTATTTTAAAATATTTTAGGCTATAACTTTCTTGGCAGTTATTGGATAAATACCTGAAAATTTAAATTACAGTTAAACCATATGTTGATTTTTTATATCTTAAGTCAATTAACGGAATAAATTTAGTTTACAGCAAAAGCAACAACAAGGTACTGATCAATCCTTTGCAGAATTATTCAACAAGCAAAGTCTTTTAGCTCACCCTGTAAATCGTAACAGAAAACTGGAGCAAAAATGGGATCGAAGATAATTAGATGTATAACTAGTTATAAAGGTACAGATTATTTAAATTACTTTATTAATAGGCTCGATTGGCATAGTAAAAAAGACCTTGGGGCAAACCTAAAAATCGGAAAGGCAGGCGGACTCGTATCTTATTAAATACATGGGCTTCGTGGCATTTAAATAGTTAAGTTTCTTTTAGATTAAAAGGCATTTGGCCGCATTGCCGTTAAAATACTCTTCTTTCACTTTTAATGCCCTGCTGCTAGCGTTTCTTCAATTTTTCGAAACTTATGCGGGACACTTCTTTTTAGATCTTGTAACTTGAAACGTCCGCCCTCCGACGCCATTTATAAGTTAGAAGGTAAAAATGTCTGTTGGTACAAGGCCGAGAGAGCCTCACGATATTTAAAATGCATGAGCCCACCAGTTTTTCACAAGCCCAAAGATTTTGACAAATTTTCTCAATGATTAAAGTTCCGACAAAGATTTTCTGGAATAAAATTACAGGGGGCGCCTAAAGTATAAGCAAAGGGCACTACAAGTAAATAATAAATTAACCTCCGGTACCAAGAAGGGTCCACATTTACCAGTGCCAAATAACTGAAGTAACGGGGTTTCAGAAAAACTAATTTTTATGACGGGCAGCGGTTCCACGAGAATAAATTGTGTGCTTTCATCATTTTGCTCATTATTGTGGTAGATAATCAGCGCCGAGTACAAGACCCTATCGAGGATAATTTGCCCACCTATATAATGTAACACTTTCAGGTTTTAAAGGAAATATTTGGGCACCACCGTAACCACAAAGTAACCTTTAATTTTTATTTGGAAAATATTACTATCAAAGCCGCAAAAACAATGGGATAATAGAAAAAACTTGCGGTCTAAAACCCAGGAAGGCTTTTTTGGTATACACAAGAGTGATCATATAGTTTTCAATCCTATAGTAGCATAAAAACAGAAACAGAGTGGTAGTCAACAAATTAAACAAACTACAAAATATATATATTAAGGCGATGTCATCTACTCCTACACCCTCGATGGAAACAACGCTAAATCTTCTTCCACTTCACTTAATAGTGGAATCCTAAAGATTGGTAGCAGCATGTAGACTAGAAAATAACTGATCATCGGAAGATGCAAAACGGATATCTTAAAACTACATACCTAGCAACGCTATGATAAAATGCACTCCGTTTGGGATTTCAGAGAACCTTTCAGGGTACTAATACCCGGAAGGAGGAGCGGGTCAAAGAACAAAAACAAGAACCGATTCAAAAACAAAAATCTATACGTACACACGTGGGTTTTAAAAACGGACAAATCTTTATTTTAACAGGCAATCAATTGGCGTTAAAGGCTTCTGAAAATACTGAACTACGTTCCATAGTCTTGCTTAATTGTACAAATTGGTGGCACTGGCTTAGCGCAAGAGAATTGACTCAAAATCACTAAGGTTATGACGGTAATAAAAGAGCCGACCGACTTGCGAGATCAACTTTTAAGCAAAGGTTACTAGGCCTCCAACCTACATACGGAATTCTTTACCTAACCGCAAATGGAGACCTACTGAAGAAAGAACATACTGTAACCTATTGAAAACAAAAACATTAACACAAACCTAGTAAAAGAAGGAAAATGATAAAACTAAACAGTAAACAAATAAAGAGTATAACAGAACTATTAATAGGATACTGTAGCGTTACAAAACATAATAATATAATGCTTATTGTTAATGATCCAACTTGCAGACTGTGCAGAAAGAAAATATATACTCTACGTCTTGTTTCAATGATAATTGAGCCATAAATCAAATACTAAGTTCTTATACCTATTCTCAACCACACATATATTGGTGTTTGAAACAGACATTTAAATTAGTTAGATTTTTAAATATAAAGGGTGTGCTAAATTCATTCGATAAGACAATATGGATTATGTAGATCAATCACAACAAAATTAATATATAAAATAACATGTAAAAAGGCAAAAAGGCCATGTAAACTTTGAAAGATTTTGGGCCATAAAATTTTTGGTCGAAAAAATATATGAAAATTAAATTATGGTTAAATTTGATTCTTTTTTTGCCATTTTAAGTCAACTCCTGGTTAGTTATTTAGTAATAAATCAATGGAAATATACGAAGGAAGGTAACAAAAGGAGAAAATCATTCATTTAGCTGGATGTCCATTTTCTTTTGATGTGCTGTGAAGTAAAAGATTTAGTTTATAAAAACTCATTCTGTGAATAAAGAAAATTATACCAGAAAAATAATTAAAAATACAAGAACGATAATTGGTTAGGAAAGTCCAGATTTAAGTTGACTCGATTAGCGTAGTAAAAACGATCTTGAGGCAAACCTAAAACTCGGAAAGGTAGGCGGACTCGTATCTTATTTACATTCTGATTTTTCTAAATATAAATTGTTTATTTTATTTTAAATCTATTTGAACTTATCGCCTTCAAAATACACTTCTCCTACTTTTCACACATGCCTACTAGGGTTTCTTACACACCTTTTGGAATCTGCCATATTTCCTTCCCTCAAGTCAATAAACTTAAACATCGGCTCTTCAATGCCCACTTCTAATTTTAGAGAGTAAAAACTTCACGACCTTTAAAACGCACGAGGTCACCAGATTTTTACAAGTCCCCACGGCTGTGACAAGCTTTGTCATCGGTTAAAGTTCAGCTGTTTTTAAAATTCTAAATGTTTCCGTAAAAGGTTTGAAACTAAAGGGTATGCCGAAAAGTCTATGGAACCTAGTATAACCGATATAAATATATATTAACCTCAGATGTATGCATTAGTGTAGATCGAGGCCCCAATAAGGATAATTCGCCCCCCTATATAATGTGCCATTTGGAAGAAACCTTTAGGATTTGAATGAAATACGAATTCGCCTACGAAACTGTTAATTATCTCATTATGGGAAAGTGCACCGTAGAACGGAAGCCAACGCCGAGATCTTTAACATACTGAAAAAAAAACTGCATACTTAACAAGCAAATAGCTAAAATCAACACCGTTTGGGATTTCAGAGAATCTTTCAAGGTTTAGAGAGTGGTGGCAAAGAACGAAAACGGGAGCTTACTCAAAGACAAAGAAAATAGACAAATATTTATCTTAAAAGACAGCAAGTGATGTTAAAGGTTTTGGAAAGTACTGAAATACATTTCAAAGTCTTGCTTAATCGTACAGAAACACTGGTGATACTAGCCGAGAGCAACGGAGTCACTTAGAATGGGCCCCACCATGGTTATGAAGGCAACAAAAGAACTGACCAACTTGCGAGATCAGCTTTTGAATAAAGACTAGTCTCCGAACATAAATACGGGGTTTCTTATCTAATCGCAAATGGAATCACATACTAGAAACTACTACAGGGACACAGCTTTAGTAAGAAAATGAAAGAAATACTAAAACTAAGCAGGAAATAACTAAATAGTATAATAAGACTATTAATAGGACATTGTAGCTTTAGATAACATCTTAACATAATACTTATTACTAATGATCCAACTTGCAAGTTGTGCAAAGAAACAGAGACAACACTACATTCTTTATACGAATGTCCAGCTTTCGAGGTTCAAACATTCAAGCATTTGAGGCTCACTAGATAGAATCGAATAAAATGGTGAATGGGCCCATCGACTCTATATTAACCTTCTTTAGAAATACAGATTTATGTGACAAGATAAGCTTAGAGCTTTAGTGCAGTAGGTGAAAACCACATCCCAAATAAATAATATATAATGGACTATAGATCGGTATTTACTTTTAGCCCTCTTTTGAACATCATCATCATTATTAGCTCTGTTGCGCTCAATATTTAGACTAGGTCCCTCCCTCTTGCTCCGCCAGTTCTACCTGTTCTGCGCCATCTCTATCTTAGCCCTGCCGCTTTCTTAATGTCGTCATATCATCGCACTTCCGGTCTCCATCCTATTCTTTTCTTTGTCCGAGGTCTGCATCTATCATCTTACTATTCGCCAATTGTCCTCTATCCTAGCAAAATATCCCGAATACTCACATTTTAGTTTAGCAATTGTCTTTATGAGATCGGTGACTTTAGTCTTTTAGACATAGATCCTTACCTTGCTTCAGTTTAGTTTTTTAAAAACTCCTTCCAAGGTCAGGGTGAGTAATTTGTGTAAAGTTGTATCACCCTCTCGTATTTCCCTTTTAATTTATACATTGTCTAAGTCTTATTGTGGCTGTCACTTTTTGATTTTTGTAACGGTATTATATTCGTGCTTCAACTAGTTTATTCATTAAGGCCCAATGTTCCGTGGAATCGAATATCTTTTTGTTAAAAAAAATTTGTTGCTTTCTCCAGTACGATTTATATCGTCAAACGATGGTTCCATGTACACTATAGTCTTTGTGGAATTCTGCTTGTTCAACAGGTTTTGGTAGTTGTCCATTTTGTTAACCGAATTGCTATTATTCTTATAAACAGCTTCTAGACTTGGGTTAGTAAGCTTATTGGTTGATAATTTTCCAGCCGTCAGATCTCCTTTCTTAAATAGTATCAGTACTACACGTGTTCGGTTTGGCTTGTCGTTCCAAACAATTGTTGAATAGTTTTTTCAGCTTTGGCCCCATATTTATTATTGTAGCTTTTGTCTTTTGTGTTGGTCGTTTTATTTGTGCGGTGTATAGATCTTCGTAATATTTGTGTTATTTGTATATCTTTTCTATTTCTTTGTATTCGATTTTTTCATACGGTAGCGTAATTACTTAGTTTCTCTTCTTTTGTTTTCTAGTAATTCAGATTGTTGTTTTTTCTGCAACGGTTGTTGCCACTTTTGTGTAATTATCTTCCAAGTCATTCTTGATTATTGCTCTTATCTATTTTCTTATTCGTCTATATTAATCGGTAGCATTGTCCTGTTTAATGTAGTTGCGTTTGTTCTTTTATTTCTGTTTTGTTTCTTTTGAGATTTTTTCCTTATTTGTTTTCTTCTTTATTACATTATTTGCAACTTTCTTCATTGCTGTTGTTATAATTTCTGTCATCTTGTTAAGATTATAAGAGTCTTTTTTGTTACGCATGTGCTTCATATGCTTTCTTCGTAAGCTTCCTTCTTGTTTTGGACTTCACTTATATCTATGGAAGTTTTTTTAGATTCTATGTACGTGTTCCTACTATTTGTCTTTTTGGCATTTACCTCTGCTCTGTCAATTCTATGATTGCTACCCGTGTTGAAAATATTCAGGGCTATTATATAAGTTTTTTAGAAAATGATAATTCGATTTGGTTTTCAGTTTTTCCATCGGAGGTGATCTATATCTTAGGTACGTTTGTTTTCTGTTATTGCCGTTTATATGTTTTCATATAGTATTTCCGCCTGTTCATTATTATTGATGGATGTTGTATATTTGAATTACTTTGATCTTTTATGTCTTTGAATGTTTTATAATTAAATATGCAACTTGCATGTCCCTTACAGGATAGTACCTTACCTGATTTTTTAATATCTTAAGATTCTCTGCTGTTCTAACTTCTGAAAGATGGTTATCCTAAGTTTTGTTTGTTGTTTTGCCAATTTCTTGCCTTTTCCAAAATGCTCGAGGTCAACTCACTCATTGTCAGTGCAGGATTGTGAACTTTCAACTTATCTGCATGGGATATTTCCATTTGTGTTTTGAAACTTGGCATCTCTTAGGGAAAAATTTGGCATCAAAACGCCGCCCTTGCCATGCGTGTTGGCGAGTTTTGTGAGGATGTGGGGTGGATAGGATTAAGGTTAGAACATGGTTTTTCTACCTGTAAGGAAAAACCGTTGTTCACATAGGCAGGATCACTTAGCTGAAACGGAGCACAGAAAAGGTCTACCCGCTTTTGAATATACCAGGCCAAATGATGGTATGCGGACAGGTCATTTTTGGCATTGTCCTTTCACTTAATCCATTACGCGTAAAAATCGCTTACGTTAAATGCAATTAAAATCGTCGTAGCTTGTCATAGTCACAATACAACTATTGAGTAAATATAGTTAGAGAATAGCAAGAGATGTGGTGTGTTAATTCAAAAGCTCATAATTTGCAGTGTTTTCCGAACAAACCACTTATGCTCTAAAAATACAAACAAGAAAGATTAATTTTAGCTCACTGACAGAACCGCTTACTAATCATCACATGAAACACAAACGGTTGCAAAAACGTTTTTCCGAATTAGTAATAGGTACCCGAATCGCTCAATTAAAAGACTGGTCGAAAAGTATGAAGGACCCGATTTTCATGCGCCGCTGCTTACGCCGGGTCGTAATTAATCTTAAAAATTCGTTTGCGTTTGATAAGTGTAAGCAAGGCAGCGGTGGCCTCTGCCCCGGTCAAAAGGCCGCGATCGGCACCCCGAATAACAATGGCGATTAAAATATTAACGACCGCGGCGCAATGGGAACAGGACGCCGAAAGCATAAAACATGAGCTGGCACCTGAAATAATCCCGCAGCGTGACCACCGCTATTTCCGTCGATCTCAGGAAAATCGCGACTTGCTGCACCGGTGCGCTGCCGCGCGCCTTGGGCCGCCTCCAAGAGCGCGCAGGCTTCGAAAAGGAAAGTGGAAATTTATGGGGAGCTGTCCCAGTTAATTGCGCGCGAACGGCGCCGTGAAAGCAGTAGAGCGCCGCTGGTTCTCAAAAATGGCGCGGTTGTCAAAAGGAAAATGGTGCAGTTGGGGACTAGTCGTCGAGTTTCTGCTTATCTGCGCAAGTGATTTAATTGCTCAATTAAGTTGTATTGTTGCTATCTGAATGGAGGTTATCAGTAGGGCAGGAGAGATAAAATATAGAGCAGCTCTTTCAGAGAAGTATTTGAAATACGAAAACTATTTCAAAATAAACATCTGTTGGGAATTAAAAGAAATTATGTACATGGTGATCAATAGTAGATGTCGGAAATTATTTGCCTATTAAAAAATAATAAGAGAAGAAAGATCGGCACCGCCATACATAAGAGTTAGCTAATTGAAGTTTTGAGCAAACTATAAATCGCGTGGCTATTTCATTGTAAAGATACAGACCTTAACCTTCGAAAAAAGGCTGTTTTTTGTACAAAAATTTTACGAATTTGAAAGAAGTTGTGTCATGGTCCGATGGGCTTTTAAGGAATTTTCCTTAGGCAAAGACAAGAACGTACAACAGTCTGTGAAAATGTTTCTCGGCGCTTTCAGGCCGATACAGAGATTTGAGACAACTAGCAGCGTTTGAGATTCCCGACCCGCAAATTGGCTGGCCATCTACCGCTGTGATGTCATAAAATACCGAAAAGATTAGAGATCTTTTCGAAGATCAGTCCGGTTTGTCAATTCAGAGAGCAGCTTAACAACCGGTGATCCGCTGTGGAAGCATCCCAACTATCCTGACAAAACATTTGAAAATGTTCCCGTACAAGATTCAAGTCCCGCACGATATCGAAAGACGATTCCAATTGACGGTTCGATTGATGTTTCGAAATTTGGTTTAGTAATGAAGGTTTTTGTACGTGCAAGGTTTTGTTAATATGCGCCACGAGATACCAAAAATCCTCACCCTGCAACTGTAAAGCCTCCCATTTAGCAGAAGTGACCATCTGGTGTGCAATTTCAAAGAAAAAGATTCTCAGGCAGTATTTCCTCGACGACAATATAAATTCTCAAAATTATCGCCAGATGCTCGAAGCGGAGTTTCTACAGGAAGCAAAGAAAACCAAAATGCTCAACGGTTACTGACTCATGCAAGACGATGCAAGGGCTTATCGCATTCCAGAGGTTTTTTCCACACTCCTGGATCACTTTGAACACGTGCCATAGGTCTAGACTTCGATCATTTTGCTAATTATAAAATTAATTTGCTACCATATTCCCCTGACATGAATCCATATGATTTTTTTTTGTGGAGATATCTGAAGAATCAGGTTTACAAAGGGTCATATTTATAGTTCGAAGCAGAATAATACAATTTGGAAAAAGTCTAAAATCGGCAAATGATAGTTTTCATGGACGACTTGATCAAGATGTAATTACTGATTTTTGTTTGGTAGAAATGAATTATACTACGAATTTTATAGTTAGCGGGAATAACAATGATAGCATTTACTTTATTTGGTCGCCACGTATGTAAAACTGAGCTAATTTAGCTGAAGACACTCTCGTAATTACTTTAGAAATTGTAACATTTAGAAAATTCTAACTTAAAGGTAGTGGAGGGAAAACCAAAAGGTTCGAATCCATTTATAAAATATTTTGGCATGACATTTGAGGTCAAACTGTTGGTTTCATTAAGTCACATTCATTGAAATGAATTAGGTGAAGTACAAGAATAAGCAGAATCTAGATTAGATTGATTCTTTAATATTAATGTTCAATGTTGGAAAATTTACAAAAAAATTATAATCAGTACTTTTGTTGAATAGCCCTTTTGGTCAAATTAGTTTAGTCGTCCCTATAATAATAAACTAAAAAGTTTTCACGCCATTGCCGAAAGAATTTTTGTGCGAAATTCAAAAACGACAATAAAGAATCAGGGACAGCGAAGCTGCATGGTTGTCTAATTAAATATTTCTTAGTCTGTCTAAAAAATAAATGTTTTGAAAACAACATGTAGCAAAATGTCCTTAACCCACTTCATTCACAATCATTTCTCGTGTCAGAGTTATATACGTTATAATCAAATTTCAACATTTTAAAATCTATATCAGCCCTACGCGGGTGAATTAAATGTAAAAGAAATTATTGTTTTAATTTATTGAAACATTATAAAACACAAACGTACAAAAAGCTATTTTTGCATAAATTTTCTGATTTAGTAAACAAATATTTTCCAAAATATGGATAGTCCTTTTGTTCCCACTATGGTAAAATAAAGGTGACTTCGATAATAGTCAATCTCACACGAACGCTTCGACAGCAGCATTGTAGTCAAATCTCTATCCCCCTCAGTGTTGGTCTAAACTAATGATAATCTGCAAGGCAATAAGTCCGAATTGTAGGAGCCTTCCAGTGTACTCTAGAACAAATCATGAATTTTTGTTGAGTTTGTCTGCTTATTGAAACTGAGTATTTCCCAAGATCGTCATAGTCCTTTTGTGCCTTGTAATAGCTTATTCCGACTTTAAAAGCAATTTCAGCAACGAACGCTTCGACAGCAGCATTGTAGTCTGCGAACAATGCCTAATATTCCCCTCTGTTGGTCTAGTCCTCGAGCGATTGGCAACATTTATATCCAGTGTACTTCCACTAAATAAGTCTTGACTTCAGAGAAGGTATTCCAGTGTAGTCTAAAATAAATCCACAATATTTTGTCAACTTTAGGTAGCTGATTTGGACCTGGTGAAAAACTTAAAGTAGTCACTAATAATTGCTTCAGCTTATTTCGACTTCAGAAGCAATTTCAGCAACCGTTAATCCGAGGTCATCCTCAAAAAAGTGGCTAACGATAATAAATATTCTTCTAAGTTACTCTGGTCCTCAAGCGACGTTGATGCCCTTTATTTTCAAGGGCTTCTTGTTCTTCTATCCAATAATGAAGATGCTGCAGTATAGTTGAGATTAAACTTATTTGTTTGGGCAACAAGTTAAAGAGTCACTAATAATTGGCCAGCATTATTGGTTACAGAACAATTTGCAACCGAATCCGAGGTCATTGTAGAAGTTAATAAGAATTATTCTTCAAGTTACGGTCCTCAAGATCGTTAGTTCTATTTTCAAGGCGACTGGTGTTTCATGTAAACTTGTCTTCATCGATAAGTTCAAACTATAAAGATTATTGTTATTTATTGCCTGAGCACTGCCATAACTTATTTCGACCTAAAGTGCTTCTTGTCCTCTCACCTGATAAGACCAGCTTATAAAGAGGGTACTTCAGTGTAGTCTAAAACAAATTTTTACCTTTTTTCGATCTGTGGCAACTGATTTGAACCAGGCGGGGGGTTCAAGATCGTTGTTAATGATTTCCAGCATTACTATAGCCTATTCCGATCTTAAAAGTACTTTTAATAACCATTAATCGAAGGTCATCGTGGCGAGAATGAGAACAATGAGAATATTTTTTTAGTTATGGTGGTTCTTCGAAAACGTCGGTGGTCCTTCAATTTCAAGTGCTTCTCGTCCTCTCATTTATGAATCCTGGATGTAAAAAGAGTGCTCCAGTGTAGTGTAGAACAAATCCTCAATTTTTTGTCGAGCTTGGGAAACTAATTGACCCAGGACGAGAGCCCAGTATTACTAGTGACTGCTTGAGCATTTCTATGGCTTATTGCAATCTCAGAAGCAATTTTATCAATTGGTGGATATCGTTGTCTTTGAAGACGCCGGTGACCTTTATTTTACGTGCTTTTGTCCTCTCACTCAATTATCCAGAGTGTGTTCCAATGAAGTTTAGAACAACATTTCATTTTTTAAGTTTGGGCAGCTGATCGAGACGGAGTGGAGACCAGCATCCTTAAAAAGTTGGCGAACAATGTATACATTCTCCTCAGTTACGCTGATGCTCGGGCGAGCTCGGTGAGATTTATTTTTAAGCACCTCTGGCCCTCCCAAAAATAGGTAGAACAACTCCTTTTTTGTCGAGTTTGGGCAACTTATTGAGACCGAACGAGAAAGGTGTAGAACATTATGAATAGTTTTCTCAGTTACACTGATTTTCGGGCATGCAGTGACCTAATTTTCAATTTCCATTTGTACTCCCAAAATTTTTTTTAAGACTGTTAAGATTTTAGCCTGCTGTCGCTATAATTCGTTATGCAACGAATTAGGACACTTCTTACTATGACAGCATGATTTTGACCAAAAAAGTAATGTAAAACACCCTGTTGGAAGAATTACCCTCCGTTCATCTCCCGACGTCTAAAAAGAAATTCTGGTTTATAGATCTTTGAATCATCCACGTAGTAATTTCAGTTTTATGAAAAACCTGAAGATACATACTAACAAAAAATTTAGTAAAATGTCAATGTGAGGTGCACAGCATTTTTTATATTAATAAGATTTTTGTAGGTTCTAGCGTAATTGGCTGAAGCAACTACCTAATGATCTTCTTTCACAAAATGTTGCGTTTGTTACAAATTTTTGCTTATTAATTTCAAGATTATCCTTACATATTCCAGCTACAGTATATACCATAGGCTATTTTAGGTTTTCTATTTTTAAAAGATTGTATAAGATAGTTATGTCGCTTTATTTCAACTATTCAAATATTTAGTGAGTTATTTTAAATTCATTTTACTCCTTTGTCTCACATGGGTTGTTGGGGAAGTTTTGCACTATACCTTGTTTTTGGTAATATTTCAAAATACATCTTGCCTTACTTTATGCACATCTATATCCTTCAAAATGAATCATTAAATCAACACTTCCGCACTTATTTAGATACCTAAATACTCGTTTTAGAGGGTTTCGTTGTCTCTTTTCCTTATGTAAAGGAACATTGTAGGGAAAACGATCGATTTTCAAATTTATTCAGCATCTTATAGTACCACAAAATGTGTTGTATCATCTGTGTGTCAATTAAGACGTAGAATACCCAAAAGGAATAAACTTTTCTCACTTGAAAGTGGTGGCGCAGAATGGTGTGAATTGACGATATAGAAAAATTTCACTTTGGCAGCCTCAAGCATCTTTCTGACAACGGCGACAGACGAGGATGTGCGTTTGACTTCGGGACGTTTTACAGACTTAATTTTCCTCTTTGAAACTTTCAATATTATCTAAATGTAATCGTATGACGAAGATAATTACCTCTCGGTACAGGAGCCATTTCCTTTAAGTTGATAGTCAAACTGCGTGCTAAGTTTAGAATTATCTAACATCCAGAGGTCATATTTCGCCCTACAGTGAAAGTTTTAATCCAACTCAACACGTTTGAATTGTAACACCGTACGAGCATCAGTTGCGCCTTACTGAAAAACTATCTTAGTTTCCAACGTCATCATTTTGGAAATTTAATTTTTCTGTTGTCTAGCTAATTTTCTATTATCGTCACCAAATGTATAGACATGTCAAAGGTTTTTCTACAAATGTTTTAATTCGCTTGTACCTATTATACTCTAGAAAATACAGAGTGGGACACATCTCCTTCCTTAATTTTAAAGTACAGTTATGTAGTGACGGGTAGCCAGAGGGTAAGAAAAGTAATTTTTATTAGACATAGATAATTGGAAGGTTTTGGCTATAGACGGCCTGAGTAGCTAACATGTCGTGGACGAAGGAAGAGAGACGGTTTGCTGCCGAAGCGTACATTAGGAAGAATTACGCTTTTGTAACTACACAACATGTTTTTAACTTGTATCGAAAATCGATTTTCTTAGTTAAAAAGCTTTAAAAGTACTAAGCCTGTAGTAATAAATAGAGGAGCACGAACGCCAGAAAACATCGAGGCAGTAGAAACGTTCTATTTTAGTCTCTGGGGCGATCTAATCGTACTGTATGATGAATTTTGCACTATACAAGATACAAGATGGGTATTGTGTAGAAATTTTTCGGACGTGATAGGCAAAAAATGTGTGAAAACATTGTGATACAATTGTCTTCCTTACCTGCCGAATACGCTAATAAAAGAAACTTTTGATTGAAATGGTAACAACCCACGAGATATTCATGAAAGGCAGCAAAATTTGGTGTGTGGTGAATAAATTAGGATCACTGCCCTTTGCGATCTTGAAAACCAATTGGTATATAGAAATGATTCAACAATTTTTCGTTCTGAATCTGAATGTATTCTGAAACTGGAAAATATTTGGTTCTAACAGGATGGAGCCACATTCCACACAACACGAGCTGCATGAGATGTTTTTTTGGGTGGCTCATTCCTCAATGCAGTGAAGTCGTTTGGCCAACCCACTTACCGGATCTTCCTATAGAAATGTCTTAAAGCTAAGGTTTACAAATATCTCTCTAGAATTCTCTATAGTCTAAGAAATGCAATATGTCAAGAAATCGGACGTATTCCTCAACACAAAGTGTAATGAAGAACATCAGAGAAAGTTATGCTCTACCTTTTATTAGACATTAAAAAGCTTTTAGAAGCCTTAGCCATTCAGTTCTAGCAATACGCAGTTTTATGATTTTTAGGTTATGACAAACTTTCAAAGTTCCGCTAGTTTCGCCCGGACAGCATCTAAAAATAACAGCAATTTGTGGTCCAGCCCGGTCATTCCGGATTTCCCCGCGACTGGACTTCACCAGCAGTTGCGCTGAAGCTTCTACATCGTTTTAATCGAGTGCATAAAAACCGAGTTATAAAAAAACCCATTATAATCTCATACAGCCCGTTCATCGTTATATTGCTAGGTATGTTACCCAGGACAAAAGGTGCCCTTTTTGTGGGCCCCCTTCCTTTTATGCGCTTTTCTTCCTACGTAGTTAACAAACAGAGCACCTCTTACTTTAAAGGTTATTTATAACAAATCATAAACCTGAGATTGGTCTTGACGATACCTTCAATCTGCCATTTGTCTGTCTAAAATATTCTGCATTGAACCCTAAGCTTAATAGAAAAATATACTGATATATAAACATCCTTGTGATTTATCAAAATTAAGAATTTTAAAAGTTTGCGTTTTTCGTACTCTTCACATCTCACTTCATACTGACAGCGTTAATACACGGTAAACAACTTGCTACTCTTGCAATATAATTTATGGCAAGTCTGTGTACAATTATGAATTTTTAAAAAACAAATAAATTATATAAATACGCAGTCTGGTTAGGATGACTAACATTAATTTCAGTGTGTGCTGTACAGCATTGAAGGCGCGGAACAATTTGTTACAAATACAATGGGCATTAATGAGGCAAAAATTAATTAATCCGCTAAATTTAAACGAACAGACATGCAGGATATCCTCAATTTTGTTACGTTAGATGCACACCTTGCAAAAAACAAATGACGCAATTATTCTCGTACATTTTCTAATAGTGCAAAAGCGAGGCACTTAATATTGACCTTATTAAAACATTTTTACGAATGAAAGGAACTAGGCGTAGAGGTAGAAGCACATTAAAGCAACATGTAAATTGCGTTCTTAAATTAATGCCTTTAATGACTATGGATTAGCGTAAAAAGAGGAAATGAAATACGTATTTTGGTTTTATATATTCCGTATTTCAATGGTAATACTAACTGCTAAAAAAGTTAGTCGAAGTTTGTAGAAAAGATTGTAAAACGTTATTAATATTTAACAACTTACAAAAATCTGTCAACTAGTCAACTGCCACTAGTAGTGTTAAAGAGAAAATATCAAAAGATAGATAATGGCTCACCACAGAACACACTAAAATTAGTTTATTTGATAAAGTAAATTGATATAAAAAGATTGCTAAACTTAAACGGTTACATTTTAATTATATGGCCTCTCTCATTTTTGCATAGTCTTCCAATATATAAGTTTTTTTTCGTAGAAAATTCGTAGTTTTTCTTAAAAAGTGCTATAAGGCAGTTTTTGGCAGTTTGCACCAAACGAAACTTATTCCGCAAAAACTAGAATAGAAGAGAATGTGAAAAAACAAGGTCTAGAGTGTATGGCAGATGCTGGAAGATTTTTCGTTAGAACTTATTTAGTTTTGGCAGAATTGGTTAGAAAACATCCAGTTTGACGTTCTCGTAATAGAGAATGACGACTATTCAATTGGTTAAAACTATATTTTTTCTTCTAATAGTCATTTACTCTAAAGTCCACTTCTGGTCTAAAGCTTTTCCTATATTTTTTACGATTTTTTTGTCTTGGGCGAGCTTCTTACTTTTTTTAAATCGCTAAGCCAACGTAACTGTGTCCATCTTCAATCATTTATCGAGCAACATAGCTAATTCAACTGTTACCATCTTCCATTTTAGTTTTCACTAAGATGCCGAAAAATATTTTGGGGTCAAAATTGAAAATTACGGTTGTGTGGCAGATTAAAATCCACACTTAGTGAATGTGTGCCACATAATAATACCAGGAGACGTTGTTGGGGCGCACAGAATGAAAGGTAATGAGTCATTTGTGCAGTGCTGCAAGCACAGTTGTATAGGAAGTAGACAATTATGGGCAGCGATGGTATCTTTGGGGAAAAGGTGCGACTTTTTCTGACAACTATACGAAATTAGTTAATTGAAAACCAAAAATATAGCTGACACAGATTGTGATAACAAAAGGAAAAAGCAAAACTTTGCTTAACAACATCTGTGAAGTTCGTCATACTCTCACAGGTTGATATAAACAGAAGTATGTGGAGGTATAGCAAAAGTTGCTACAATCGGAAACGTTTTTTGAGTGTTAATATTAATAACTATAGTATTTTGGGATCAGGAAAATATTCTGTTAATAGATTGGCTGCCCCATCGTGAGAACATTGCCTATGAGCGACATTGGGAGTCACTAAAGAGACAAATTCAGCAATGCCGCCACTATAAATGGAGACACAGTGCATTGCATTAAGATGGTCACATGTTGGACGCTACAGCAAGCTTTTGGTTATGCCGTGCTGCTTCACGCCTAGTATTTGTTAGATTTCAAGTCGAGCGACTACGCTGTATGTGACGAAATAAGAGACGAATTTGAAATAGTGGTGGCTAACTTCTAAGTTAGTAGTAGCAAGAAGTTCTCCTCTAACCAGGAGCTTCAGTCGGCTGTCCATAAGTGGTGTTGTGTTACATTCAAAGCTTTGTATGCAGTACCTTGGCGGACAATGGCGCAAGTTCAGAGTCATAAAAGAAAAACATTTTTAATCAAATGTTTACTCATTTTTTATAAAGAAATATTAATGGTAAGAAAACAATTGTGGTGTCAATTATCCAAGCATTTATGATGGCTTCCGCAAAATTCGAAAGCACATTATTTGGAATATTTAAACTATAAATCCCAAATGAAAATTTAGGGAAACATTAAGAAACACATAGTACTAACAGAATCTTAAATAAAAAGATTAATTTAGAAAAAAATTGACAGACGTAAAAAATGAGTTAAAATTTTACGCGAACATTACGATTCAACTATGTGGATGAAATTGTAGAGTATATCTACACGCGAAACAAAACATTAAGCATATACAAACATGCACTGCGATTTTATCTCCCTCGACAAAATATAGTTTCTACAAATACTACATTTGAGTTGTATGAGTAGTATTAAATTAAAAAACGCACGCGAAGCAGAAGCTCGACAGCTTAAACCATTCGTAATTCAGCCCTATTGCATTTTTTTTAATTCTTGACAATGTCGGAACTGAATCTCAATGAGCTAAGAATTCCTTGGATAACACAAGATTTAGCATGCAGCTCGCGTTACGAAGTCAAGTGACTTCCCTGAATAAACTGAACTACCGCCTCAGGATGGAATTTTAGAAAACGCTTAAATAAACTGGCAGTTTCAGGACTCTGAAAAGACAGTTTAACAAACAAAACTGTTTGATGTAGGGTTTAAAATAAAATTTTGGTTTAATGTTACTTTTAAGTCTGTGTATATAACCTACATAATCGATTTTTTATTAATAGTTGGCAACTTCCGTCCTAAAATTCTATGACTCTATTTATGGTTCAAACATTACAGTGTGCAGAATTCTGAATGGGTTTTGAAGTAGCTCAAAAATAGCAGAGTAGTCACGCGGATTAAGCATTAAGGATCATTGTTATCAATTGGCGAAAGATATATGCGAGATAAGCTTCACAAAATACAATTATATTCTCAATGCCCTGTTAAAAATGATGTAGTTAACAAAGACATATGGTAAATATAGCAACAATCCTCACATTCTTATGGATCTTTCGGTCTATAGTCGATACTAATGGTCAATATGTTAAATTTAACTTCGCCAACAATAAATTGAAAATATAAATACAGTATGTAAAGATTTAAAATGTTACAACCAAGACTTCACAGCAAATCAAGCAACAAATGGTTGTCTAATTAGAAACAATTTTAAGTGCTTAAGTGTCAAATAGATAGATAGACCTAGCTTCTTTTGACTTTACGAATGCAGCGTGTGATATCTCCAAGTTATTTTGTTTCCACTATCTTTAGTATCAAGTATTTTTAGTGACAACTCTATCATCATGAATTATTTTAAATAATTTTCTTTAAGTACAGAGGATTTATAATTAGTAAAATCACTAGATTATGTTGCTATCATGTTCCTGATAATCAATCTAAGCAAATCATTCTTTAAGATGTTAAAAAAAGTTTTCCTTGGACTTACTTATGCTTGACATAAAAAAAAACTTTTTCAGTATCTGCCTTTGTACATCAAATGAAGGTTTAAGACAACCTTCTTAACCCAGAAATAACAATAACTTTTTGTGTTTCTAAAGATAGTGATCCGTTAAGATATATGTCAGCTGCTACACGTTTCGCAGATTTTTTCCTCAACCTCACAAGAAGAAGACACTTAGACAGTGTTGTCCTTATCAGTCGTTTGGGTATGCAGAATCGTTTTATTAAGGCTGTCTGCCAGAAACCACAAATCAAAAAACTATGCTAAGGATTGATCCGTATGTGCCGACCCAAATAAGAACTAAAAGTGTGCATTCGAAGGATGTGATGGCAGGCATGACAATGTTTGCACTCTAATGAAAAAAGAGTATAAAGGACGGGCCAAAGTTAAAACTACCATCAAGAAAGCCTAAGAGGCTAAAGTGGAAATTCTCTACTTCTCTATTAATTGTACTTGGAGGCTAAATAGACAGGGTTCTAGAACATTAGCAATAGAGTTATTGATGAATCACCGGTGATTGCTCAAAAGCGAGTTGCCTATGCGGTCTAGTTGACAGTCAGAAGGGCCAAAAACTTATCAAGTTGATCGTATAAAACTTTTGGTAAAAAACTCCTTCTTTATCCCATATATTTACGAAAATAATGGCATTTTCAATACCATCATGAACAAACCTGAGGCCATCTTTGACCAGTACAAGAACGAGGTAGCCAATCTCATGATGCAATAGTTTGGAACGGCATCAGCCTTAATACAAATTACCAGCGGGTAGTAGGCAGACGCGGAGACTTCTTGGAAAATTTTTTCATTATCGGTTCTGCATATCCATGATTAACAATAAACAAAAACGCGGTAATTAATGCAAAGACATGCATATATAATTATCTAAATGACTATCGGCAGTATAACTTTAGAAAAAATTAATTATAAATTACATTTATAACTATTGATACAAAAGTAAATCAACAATTGCTGCAGCAACTGTAAAAATGGAATTACAATTTTTAAATTTATTAATAAAATACAAACATACAAAATTATTTTTTTATAAAATCTTCTAACTTAGAAACGCATTTCTTCTAATATTCTAGTAGGTTTGTGATCCAGTTATCATAAATAAAGGTGTCTGTGGCACCAGCCAATCGCACGCGAATGCATCAGCAGCAATATCATCGTCGAATAGAAAGAGAGTTTTCCAGTGTAGTCTAGAGTAAATCCTTAATATTTGTCGAGTTAGCAAATCTCTAGAGGGCGGGCCGGACAGGGATTTATTTTTCAGCCACTTTTTAAAACCGAAGATCGTCATTAATTAATGTCTAAGCACTGTCGTAGCTTATTTCAATTTCAAAAGCAATTTAAACAACTGTTAATTGGCAGTCATCCTTAAGAAGGCGGAAAATAATGCCAATATTATGCTCAATCGCACTGGTTATTGAACGACATAGGTGATCATCACTTTCAACTGCTTCTTGTTCTTCCAAAAATTGTTTATGACTCGCATGTACTTGAATCTTCTTAAGAGTGTTGTCCCAGAACTACGCTTTCAGCCTTATAAACTTTTTGGTGGGTTTTATGCTTTTTGTTGTAAGAAACTTGATAATAATTCGTTACACAATAGATGAGGGTACCTCTTGCTCGTGTTGGTGACTAAAAGAGTGATAGGGTGACGTACCTCCTCTTCAAGCATCCCCAACTTACAACGCTCAAAACATTGTTCCTCTCCGTTCACCTCACGGCGTGTAAAAAGTAAATGCCTATTTATGAACTTAACGTTAAATGCAGCAGCATAAAAATTGCAGATGTAGATAACATTGGACACGAGCCTATAAGACAAGCAAATATATTTTCAAAATTTTCTCTTTTTATATGTTTCAAAAAGTGTTCCCCCTAATCATCTAATGATCATTTACGTTTTGCATCCCTAAGACGACAATTTTGTTAAATTGTTGCACGCTGGCTTATTTACATTTTCCTACACTACTTTTTATTATTTCTATGAATTTCTTAAAGGAAATTTTTCAAAGTAAAACTAATAAAAACAATTTTACGTTAATGGAAAATTAAAAATATAAATATTTATATTTTGTAATTCAATATCTTGTCTTAAATTGGGGGTCTAAATAACTAACTTTAGAATCGTCTCCTCTGTTTGTCTATCTACTGCTCCTATAGATATGGATAATCTAATAACTAAAGAGAGTGACAAACCTTTGGACACTATCGAAATTGCAAATAGTCACCTGCATATCCTTACTCAGATGTCTGGCGAGTGGCTGCATCAGTCACTAAAAATAATTGAGTATCCGCGTTCATTTGAATCAGTAAGTAATAATGCTGTTATTTAAGGCGCGGTGCTTGCCACATCACCCCACATCAGAGATGGTATGATGGCCGAACATATGAAAGCCTTAAGCTTTCAGTTCGAAAGCCATGCTACCATAAAGGGCGCTACAGCCTCTTCATATTATTAATAACATTTTAAGTGACAAATTCTATTTTATAGGGAAGTAAAACTATAACTTTTCACAATGATGTTTTTTTTAGCTGGAATATAGTATTAAATGTCATAAATTGTGATAAAAATCGACTAGTCCATTGCTAATCACTTAATATTTTGTAAAAAACAGCTACAAATAAATTACGCTACGGCTTTTTTATGTGGTCTGCTCCAAAAGTATCAATTCATTTAATACAGAAATTACAATTATAACAGCCATAAATCTATATATTTTCTTATCTATACTTTTGAACAGAAAGTAAACAAAAAATGTGGCGTGGTCTGAGCTCTTGATTTACACGAGGAGATCTGTGCGTGTATGAACGCACGTCGGAACCGCTCTCGCTCCGGTGCATCTGGAGCCAGGCGGCCGCGGCTGAGTCAACGGGGCACTGCTTTTGATCATTGGCCATAGATAAAAAACGTGAATTAAATATTTGAGGGGCTCAGCTGTGAACACATTTTTTTGGTTCGCACAACACAATTGCGAGGCCTGCTAATTGAGAACACACACGCAATCATTACCGAACGCAAAAGGCGCATCTATCACAGCCATTTGGTTTGCTTCCGCCGAGCGGAGCTTCGATAGTAAGTTAAATTGTTCCACGTTCCCAATCCAGGAAAAAAGCTGATCAAGTTAAAAATATGTTTCCACCTTGCAAAAATTTGAGGAAAGGCGGGTGAAAAATTGTCAGCTTAGGACGCAAAAAACACCTTTTTGAGGCCCAGGTCTTGTTTAATAATAATTGTACAAAATACGAGAAGCATTGAATGTAGCCTCACTCCCTTTTAAAGTAAATTACTCTTCGAGCATAATATTTACTGTTTACATTATTCTGAAAAGTCTTCTGTTGGAATCGCAAATAACTGCCTGGTCTTATTAGTCTGAATTATAATGGTATACAAATATATTACATACAAAAGTGGGAAAATGAGGCAAGCCAGAGTTAAATTTGCAAGAAGATGGACAACGGACGTGTCTGGAAAAATCGACTTTAACATCGGTGGAAACTCCAGAGTTAATACTTGAAGAAGGACAAGCTTAAGCCTCCACGAACAAAGAAGGAGAAAATAAAACGAAGGTCGGACATCTCGCCTCTACAAGTTTTGGAAATTTTTTAGTGAGACATTTCAGGCTAAGATTTTTTGTCCAAATTTTACAAACATTTGTGGTGCTTGGACTATCAGTGGCCGATCGTTGTTGCTTGTTACCCATAAACATTAACATTTTTCTGTAGTCTTTTAGAGCGCAGATTACTTTTAACACATTCACAAGCATCTCTGTATAGTTTGTACGATGCCTTTATTTGTGCTGCATTTATTCTATCGTTTCCGAAAACCTCTTAAATCAACCAAGTTGTTTTTGGAGATAAAAAACGTTTGCACAAAATTTGATTCAGATTTATTTCTCTAGTCACTCGGGCATTGAAAACGTAGCCATTACACATTACATATGCTTACTCAGCGGCGTCAAGCTCAACTAGTTAGCCAACAGAGTTGTCCTCGTTCACGCATGCGCGCTACGGCCTGCTCTTGTTGGTTGCCAGCTTACATCGCAGTTGTGTAAACTATCAGTATGTTAACATTGGCTTTCAAGACAGATTGCGTATGCGCGACTACACTCAACACAACGTCCATATTCAAAATTCTCCAAACTATGTAATGTCAAAAAAATCTGTTGCAAAATTTTAAATTAATCAAAATATGGTGTAGCGAATCACTTGCAAAATTTCTGTTTAACACAAAAACTCTGAAACAAAGGACAGTAAAACTTAAAAAAAATCTACGGTAGTATTGTCTACAGCTAATAGAAATATCAGCGCATTTCCATTGTTTACGGAAATGTTCCCGTTGCTGACGCAGCTCATTTTAATGTCAGCCGTATTTATAATCGCACGATTAATGGTTCGTGCAGCCGCGGCATGGAAAACAAGTTAATGCACGCGTGCAACAAATAAACATTTTCGAAAAAACGTCCGAGCACTAGTTGGCGCTGTTTTGATCGGAAATAGTTTTTCTCGCCAAGTGCAGCAAAAACTATCACTCCGAGGTTATCCGGTTTGCATAAAAACTTCGATTTCACAACTTGCGTTTTTGCCGATTGTTTAAGAAACACCTTGACGGTTTGTTCTCTTTGCAGGCAAAACTCCTTTCGTCTTGACGGACAAACTGACGACGCTGGACAGGGTGATACTGTGCGCGTCGGAGTTCTTCGGCACCGCCATTTTGGTATTCCTGGGCTGCGCCTCGTGCGTGACGGTCGGAGGAAAGGGACTTACCCACCTAGAAATATGCCTGACTTTCGGGCTCGCCGTCATGCTGTCAGTACAGGTGAGGGTGACGAGAAATACAAGGATTGTCCAAAAAACGGCGTTGGTTAGCTCTTACAGTATTTAAGCATTACATTCCAGGATATAGGATATGTTCCACATTGAGCAGGGCATCAGTCATGTTAACCTTTAAATGTCAAGTTACGGGCGTTTTTGTGCACCTACACGTTGTTTTTGTTGCTTTACTTTAACAGCTGCTCACAAAAATAGTTGAAGGTAAACTATTTTTATTGCTTTGTAATTTTGCAGCCGGTATAATATAAGGGTCATAACAAAACTAACAAATATTTATTATCTTAAAAAAATAAGAAAACTTTAAAATTTTATAAATTTGGTGGAGGAATTATTTTCTACCAATGTTTCCAAAGTATCAATATCAAAGTCAAAAAACCACCAAGCGCTTATTCTTATACAAGAGAGTTGTCTTATTTATTTCGTTATTTTGGGCCAGGTAACTCTTATTCTACATCCTTTCACATTTTTCTTTTTTATGTCGTCTGGTTAGAAGTTAGAAACTTCATTTCGATACTTCTCCTCGTAGGTTTTGCCTTGTACATGCTTAATAATAGCCCAAAGTACCTTTTTTTGATGAAGAGATGAAAGACGGTAGTAAGAAACAAAGTGGATTGAGCCAAAAGTACTAACGCCTAGCTACAATTTGTAAACCTACGGCGATGTTCCAAGATATGAACTATGGCAGGCGATGATAAGAATAAGAATTGAAGGAAAATTGATCAACTTAGTTAAAGCTTTGTACCCAAACAAAAGCACGAATTAGGCTTGCAAATAAAATAACAACTGCAACAGAAGTATTAAAAGTTTGAGAGAAGGCTGCACAGTGTTACCGAAGAGAGAAGGCTTTACATTCATTGATGCTTGCTGATGGCACGCTGGGAAAGCTAAAAGTGAGATTAACAAACAGGAACTTACAATAAACTTTAAAAAAATGAGAAAAATCTGTATTGGAAGAGAAACGTGCGAGTTAAACATAAGAGAAGGAAAAATAAAAAGCTTGTGCTAAATACAAGTACTTAGGTTCGATTATACTACGCATGAGTAAAATAGATGCGGATACGTACGACAAGGTGGTGTAAAAAGAAAAATAGCAACAAAAGCACACCAGTGGCTCATACTGAATTAAAATCCCACAAAATAAACAAAGAAAATGATATTTAACATTACTTTAGAAAGCGTTATAACACATGGAAGAAAACTGCGGTTGATGACTAGCAAAATAAAAGATAAATTTATAACTATAGAACTGGATTTCTTGAAAAGAGTTTGCAATACACTTATAGGGATAGAAAAAAACAGAAAGATAATAAGACACTAAAGTTATACGGCCACGTTCAAAGATTGAAGAAAGATAGCTCAAAGCTGTTATGAACCTCTCACCTAGAGGAAGAAAACGGATAGGTTGATCAGCAGTTAATTAGAAAACATATATCCAAAATATAATGAAAGAGGCAGAGTTAAATTAAGAAAATTGAGACGGCACTCAAAGCTGCAATGAGAAAAATCCAAGGAAAAAGAACTATATTGTTTTCATTATATTCGACATTCTCTTTTTTTGCGTATCCCTTGTAATATTTTGATATTGAATTCAATCCACGTTATCTTATCATAAGTATTTTTTCTGTTCGATAACATGACTTTGAAATTAATGAAGGTATTCTCGGCCTACTTAAATTTTCTTTTTTATTTCTTTATCTGGTTCTGACTAATCCAGTATCTTAAATGCTTATATTTATACATTCGTTCAATTGGCTTGTTGTCAACTGCCAGGTATATTTGGTCGGCTAGGGTTTTACTGATTGTCATTAGTTTGATTAATATTTATAAACATTCCTACGTGTTTTTTTCCTCATTTTATTTTTATATTGTTAACCGCATGTCAAACATTGTTAACAGTTTCTCCATTTGCTGTAATCCCCTCAAGTGCTTCCCAGAATGCATTTTTAAAAACTTCTTCAGAATAGACATTAAACAGGGAGAAGTATAATATTTATTTTTATGTATTTATATAATACTTAATATCTTGTGAACCTCCATCGTTGTTCGTGTTATCTCTGTTTGGTTTTAATATTTATCTGTTGGTCCAAGTTTTCTATATATAATTGGCTATCAACAAATTACGATCAGAGTCCGTATTTCTTCTTCTTCTTCTTCTTTCTCTTCTCCCATTTTACCTCACGGTGTTGGGGTTTTGAGCCATCGGTTGTAAGCGTTTCTATCCCTTGCCAGGATCTTTATTTGTTCTATGGTCTTGCCTCTTTTCCTTGCCACTTCTCTGATGTTGTCTTCCCATACTTTTCTAGGCCTTCCTCTGGGACGCTTTCCTTCATATACTTTTCTATTTCTTCGATTATTTCAGGTTCCTTCCCAGTTAAAGATGTTACATTCCATATCCCTAATCTTATCCTTTTTCCTGCTTTTAGTCGTCTTCGGGTTGACCGTCCATTTCCGAGGCTCGTTGAATTACTCTGAATCATGATACCTTGTGTGGATGATTAGCCCAACGACAAGGGTCCCGTTACCTCGGGACAACTGGTGTCAGGTTATACCCCCCGACGCTGGGTCGCCAGAGCCCCGTTTGTTTTCTAGCAGGGTGTACCGGGCATTTTATTGTGCCTCTCTTGCAGGTGGGGTTGACATTTGAGCCCTTGGATGTTGGTGGGCCCCTTACACCCCGAGTCCGTATTTATTCATTCAATTTTATTTATTACAACAAATTTAATTTTATATTGTGCTATAGAAATAAATCATATGTTACTTTCTAATAGGTAGGGAAGACTTAAAACTAATAAAAGACGTAAGAGTGAAAAGAGGATCAGAAATAACACTACTTTCATAAGTATTGTTAAACAAATTTATTATAAATTTTATACCATCATTGTCCAACATGTTTATGATTTCTAGTGGAATGTTTTCTGACCCCGTTGATATTCCCGACTTCTACATTTCAATGGCTTTTCCTTACTTCTTCTACCAAAATATAGGGATATCTTCAAGTAACTCTTTAATTTATCTTCTCTATAATATCTTGCCTTCTATTTCTTATTGGTTAATATTGTACTACTTTGTATTGTATTCTTTTTATAAACATTAAAGTCATAATTTTTCCTTGCATTTCTGATGTAATCAATCTTCTTTGGCTAAAATTTTTCTGCGCGCTACTTTTCTGTTTATTTGTTTATACTTTATATTGTTTGTATTCTTATTATAGAACCTTCATTAACCATCATATTTTATCTGTCATTCACTCATAATGCTGTTGCAGTTAAAGGATGGACGTCTTTTTGGAAGATGGCTAATTTTTGTTCTCGACAAGAACATTTCTAACCCCTAACCCAATATCATCCACAATATCCGCGCATCTGCCTTGGCGTTAAAATCATCCCCAATGATGTGTACGGGATATTCACTTATTATTTTAGTGTCGAACTTATTTGTTCATAAAACATCTATGGGTTTACTATTCTATCAGATGTCAGGACAAATCCTTATATATTAAAACTCTTTGAGATTATAACGCTCACTCCATTATAATGTTCTGGGTCCTCATCAACCAAATAACCATGACGTTTTCTTGAATTCTTATGCCCAACAGATCCATTCTAAGTCTTACAGTGTTGGCATATTTTCCTGCTTTTCACATACTTTCGACATTCCATGTCGTAATTTCTATTTTTCTTCTCGAGATTTCATGCACTCTCACCATTGAAGGTGTGCCGGCGACTCAAGGCCGTTTATTAATTGTTTTGCTGCATAATAATTATATTAGTAAAATTATCGTCATACAATGTAGAGGAGTTCCGCTGCCTTTCACATCGTGCAGTATTTCAGCCGGTTAAATCATTATGAGACTTCCGCTTGTATCTGGTGTTGAGCCAGTTGAGGTATAATTTATCTACAGCCTCGACTTTTTAATGGAACAGATACTGTTTGTGTGGTTATGTGGTGTACCTTATTCGCACCTATTCTATATATCTAAAGGACGTTTCTTATCAGCCGTTGGGACACACCGTGCCAGAGTTGGAGATTTTCTTTATCCTAATGAACGTATTCACATTCTAAAGAATAGGCTTTTTAGGTTGTTTAGGTGATGGCCATCACACCTGAATCGATCAAACAGTTAAATGTAAAGTAAAAAGACTTTTTTCAGGTTTGGACTCGACCACCGACTTTCATATAGAATGCTGGTTGCTTTAGTAGCAATTTTTTGTACAGATGAGATCTTGACTATGAGAAAAAGCGTTAGACCTTATGCTAGAGGCGCTAATAAACGAACTTAACCTTTATCGGATGTTTACCAAAATAAGCAACAAAAAAAATGATAAAAATATAATGAATTCTCAATAACACATCTAATTATTATGTTGAAATTGGTATCGTTACTTGGTTATAACGGCGGCAAATTTCTCTTATTGGTCTGTGCTTTGGTCAGATTGTGGAGGCTTTTTATGGACAAAGTCAAGCTACTAAAGATGATACCATACTGTCTTCTGGTCGACTCCAACCTCTCCAGCCAAGTTTCGAATGCTTGAAGACGGTTTGGCGTCCAAAATGGCTTACAAGTATCCATCATCCAGAACAGATAGTCGGCGAGAACGTGGTTGATCTTCAAGATCGAGGTTGCCAGAATCGAAATTTTTGTACCATCTTTCTTCGCCTTCCGCATCACAATCCTCTTTTCAGCTTCTCTAGATGAAAGTTGTCGTATTAGGATTTGAAATACAGATTTGTCTATCCAGAATCAAATAAAAAGCTAATTGGAATATTATAGACTTAAAATAATAACAAAAATTGAATTTTTTGCAGGTGTAGAAGAACTTTCTTCTCAATTTAAAACATTTGTTAACAAATATATTTTTTGTTTTGAAATCATCAGTTTCATTCACACTGATTTTATTCTTATTTTCTTTAATTTTTAAATTCTCTCAATATTATATTTTTAATTTTTTTTGCAAAAATTCCGTTTGGTCACTCAAAGCCTGCTTAAGCTCATGTCACTTCGGTTTCTTAGAGTATTCTTTTCTAATATCTTATGCAGTATTCGTTTTGAAAGCTTGCGCCAGGCATATAAAATATATTTGCTAATACACAGATTATTTTAACAAAGCATTTTTATATCAGCAGCTTTATAAGATATAAGTTGTACTAGAACAACTTACTGGCCACATTTTTTATAGATAACTTCTGACTGCTTAAACTAAGAACTTATGCATTATGAGAAATGTCCCATTGGGCATTCTCTATACCTTTACTGTACTTAAATCATTTCAATCTTCTTGGTTTTTTCTTCTCACAGAAATATGATTGCAAGTTTGGAATATACCATGGAGCGTTTCCTATTGTATTTTGTTGTATTATTATATTATTTTAGAAATATTATAGGTACATTCGGAGACCCATAATGGTGTTCTGTACGTCTAGATGGGTTTGTAGATCCTGTTGACAATTCCGCCTTTCTTCCGATGATCCAATACATCTGTTTGAACTTTGCTCCCAGCTGTTTTGTTTTAGAAAAAAAATGTATTCGCCAAGTTAGCGGTTTGTTTAGTTAAAGGCCTAGGGATTTTGCTGTATCTCTTGTCGTATTTGGTTTCCATACAATGTGACAGCAGGACGAGTTTTTTTCATCAACGTAAACGTGACGTGAGTCAATTTGTTCTCATTTACCTTCATTCGCCTTATGTTAGTCACTATTCGAGTTGATTTAAGTGATTCTACAGATTTCTGGTTACAGAATTAGGGTCATCGTTGAGTTTATGGGACGTCTGTTGTGTACAGTGAATATATGATGACCCCAGGTACTGCTTTGTGGTACACCAGATTTGATAGAGTACAGATCAGCGTATGCTTTTGATGTTTTACTTGGAATATCCTGTCAAAAAGGTAGGATCTTAAAAGGAAGTAAAATGTCTGGTTTATGTCAATGAAAACAGCGGGGCAGCATCGTTTCTCTTCCACGTATCTTGCGGCAACAATTTGATGTATTTCATCTATGGTTCCATGTTTTTGTAGGTATCAACGTGTTCTTATCTGCAAGGTTTACTAGTCGTTTCAGTATAATTTTCTCCAATACGTTATATGGAAATTGAAAGGGCGCTTACAGAATGATATAATATGACTTATTTGGATTTTTGAATTATTTAGGAGTCATTACGACTATTTTTTAATGACACGGTTAGCATTAAATTCTTAAAATTGCATTAATGATTTGCACTATTGCTTTCAGATTTTCTTGGGAGAGTTTTAAAGTACTTTGCCCTAATGAGGTAGTAACCATTTCGTAGTACATTGGTAGTGACATTTTCATCACTCGTTGTTTTGTATTCCGTATGTTTGTAATTTCTAGAGGACCAGTTTCTTATTTTTTTTTTTACTACAGATATTTTTTATCAATTATCTTTGCAAATCAGATGCTTTTGCTATATATGTATAGTCATTGTGCAGCTGTTCTAAATTTTGGTTTTTTCTTTAATTGATTTGTATTATTTAATCAATTTTTTGTCTTGTCCTTCCGTTTATTATACACAATCCGTCTAAAAAGTTCCCAAAATAAAGTTATAAAAATGCAAATACCAAGCTTAAGTGAAAAAATGCATTTTATCTAAAATGCGTTTCTTTGGGTACGTGAAGATCTTCTCAGAGAATCACGTCACCAAGATTCTGGTTACCCTCACTTGAATGGGTGAAATATCTATGTAATGGGTCTTTTATCAAAATCTTGTCACATGGAGCAAGATCTAGTGAACACGAAGGTAAGTCAGCACAAGTATTTGTTGTCTTAAACCACAGCGATACAATAGGTGGAAACGAACAACTATTTGGCTTACGATATATAACAAAAATTACAAGAAATCCAAGAGAAATCTTCGTGATATAATTTCTTTTGATTTTGAACATCTACAGGTAAAGTTTCTAGGGTCATTTCTTATCACAAGTCTTTCTCAAGGTGTCCAGTTTAAAATCTTGCCAATTTGACGTCCTCCAGATCTTCCCTACCACCCTTAAATCTAAGATACCTATTACTATGCACTAGCCGCAACATTGTGTACGTTTAGGATACGGTACATACAACCCTGTAAACCAAGTTGTCGGAGTAATTACATCAATAAGAGTAGTCTTGCTGAAAGGATTGTAACCATTTTTGTTTTTAAAGTGATGGTAAGTAAAACAAACATGTCGCTTGAAGATTTGGCTATTAGATGACAGATTAGGCTTACACAAACAACAGAAAAGAATCAATTTCGGAACTTTTAGATCTTGCCATGTATTTTAAATATTTAGAATTTTTAATTTTTGTTCTTCCAATTTCCAAGTAAGTGATATGCAATTTTCAATCATTATTAACAATTCTGGTTTATCATTCTGCTTCCTTGAATGCAATGTTGGTTAAATTAGACTTTCCAGTCTCCTTTGTCATCGCAACAAAGAGACGCCGACGCCGCGCAGCTGTTATCAAATCCGTTGTGCAATGCTCAGCAACAAATCAGGGCACGGGCCGGCGCCAGCCCTGAAAATATGCACGGCTGACGTCACGCGCGAAAACGCCGCGACAGCGAAAATAATGCGTTTGTCTATTTCCAGACCTTCGGCCACATCTCCGGGTCGCACATAAACCCCATCGTGACTATAGCGGCCGCCATCATGGGCGAGCTGGCGCTCATCGAGATCCCCATCTACTTTTTGGGGCAGTTCACCGGAGCCTTCGCGGGATACGGCTTGCTGATGGTGGGTTGATTATTGAGAGGCGAAGGTTGTTGTTCCATTGAAAAGATCAAACACGTACCGCGATGTTCTAACGTAGAGGTCATTATATAATCTGTTTTTGTTATGCACCGAGTTATTAAGAAGAAATTAAATGCAACTAAGAAATATATCACTTGGTGTACTGATTTTTCCTTTACTCAATTATCATAAGCAGCAAACATTTGATTTGTAATATTATTTTTTCGTACTTAGAGCGTCACTCCATCACAATATGCAAGTAAAATGGTACCGTACAAGCATGAAAATGGATCATTTACCAATGTAATGGTGGGAAACTGTTCGCCTTGGATCACGACCAACGTTTCGGCGCTCCAAGGGTTGTTTGTAGAGTTCCTCATTTCTCTTCTCCTCATACTGATATGCTGCGGCGTTTGGGATCACAGAAATGCTACCAAACACGACTCGGTGCCCATCAAGTTTGGATTGGCCATTGCTGTGCTTGCATTAGCTGGGGTACGTTGCATGCAGACAATAGACCATTCAACTTAATATTAGAATTTGGTTATTGCAGGGACCTTACACCGGAGGAAACATGAACCCTGCCAGAAGCTTCGCCCCCGCCGCTTGGCATGGCGACTGGATTAACCATTGGGTAAGCATTGCGCATTTCTATATGTGGCCGATTGCACTGAACTTTTTTTTGAAGGCGTATTGGCTGGGCCCCATTCTGGCAGCGTTCGCTGGCGCTGGCTTCTACAGGGTGGTGTTCTCAAAGCCCAAACCCCAGGAGACGATCGACGGCATTGAAATAACCCCCCTCAACGAGCGCAAGGGTTGATGGAGATCTCACTGTTGCAACAACCGGTGCTGCCTTAACTATAGGAACCATGTACATAATGTAATCTTCAAAGGCCTATTTTTCTTAACATGTAGTTGCGTCGGATGTAAGCGAATAGGGTTTGTCTTAGATTTTACTGTTTTGAAACAGAGCATAATGGATTTCAACGTTTGGTTAATTTGCGGCAGCTAATATATTATTAGAAGCATTTGTTACATACTGCTAATTACGAGCATTTTTGTTTGTACATTGTTATCTACATTTACCTAAAAACTTATTGTATATTCTATGATACATATGACATTCAATGAGACTGTAAAACCACGATTTTATTATTAAAATGTACAGTTTGTTTGCTATTACGTTGTTTTTTTTAATCTCCTGAAATCATGGCTTATGTGACATCTAACTTCTAGAGTTCCTCGGTGGTTTTTCAAAATTTCTTTGGTTATTTAAAATGCTATATTGTATTGGTTTATTATTCTCCTTATTTTTTAATTTCGAATGTGATTCCCACGAACCGTTTCCAGTGCTTCATTTCGAAATATTCTTCCCTTCTCCAACTTACTCATTTCTCAGGTTTCTAAACCATATGTGGTGATGCTTTGTATAATGGTGCTGTAAATGGTTGCTTTGATTCTTCTTGAGATTTCGTTACTCCTGAGTATAAAGTTGAGTTGCTAAATTAAATTAGAATGTCCTGTCAACTCCTACCATCAGAGAAGACCCGTAAAGGACAAACCATTTTTTTCATACAATTCTATTCCTGGATCAGACTTGACGTTACCTTCCACTACTATGTATTTGCTATTTTTTTGTATTTAATATTAATCCCCACTTATCATATCCGTCTAGAAGCTTCTGTAGCATATAACTGGAGTTTTCCAAACTTAGTCGTCAGCAAATAAGCTATAGAAAATGCCATCTTAGATTTTTATACCAATTTGGCTGCGCTTTTTTACAATCTTTCAAACTACCGCTATTAAGTGTGAATGAAATTATTACTTTCTTCCATTTCTAAGGGAACTTCTTCCATCCAAATATTTATTAAATATTGTAACTGGTATCTCCATCAAGATACACGGAAATACCTCAATGAACCCCACACTAATATTTATTGGCTCCAGACCTTCTGTCAATATTCATTTCTAAGACCCCTCTTGTTCCAAGTCAGCATTTTGTATATTTTCCTTTTGAAATTGTAACTTGCTTTGGTCTCTAATAGTAATTCTTCTATTATAGGCTTATATGGGCCAGTCTAGCCAAGTCCTTGTTTTGAATTCTTATGCCATTTATCACTGTTTGCTCTCATGTTACCAATACACCAATTTATTTCTTCACGTCTTTTCTCGATAAATATTTTTTTACAATCTTTATTTTTTGGTGCTTATTTTCTGTTTTTATAGTATTTTTTTTTATTTGATACCCATTTTTTCAATCAGAACATTTAGCAGCTTTTAGTTCCATCAGGAAAGTTTCTTTTGCTGCCTTGTGAGTGCATTCTTTTGACACTGTACATATCTAGATTGTTATTTTGAGTTTAAGCAAGTTTTTCTGATAATTTAAGTTGATACAGAAATCTCCTAGAATCATTTACTTTCAAGATTTTGGCATACTATTTGAGGCTGATCGCGTTTAGTTTATTTATATAAAGAAAGTAAAACTCGACTTTTAGAATGTGATGGTCAAAGCTTCATCCTGGGCATCTTTTAACACTTACGTCTAAGATCCTAAGCTGCTTTTGTTGCTTAACAATAATATAATTTATTATAGACTTTGGTTGTCGGGTATGTTGAATCGTCGGTTTGTTATTTTTAAATAATTTTCCTGACAAGTCTTTCTTCATTTTTATTCACAGTAGTTTCTCTACATTGTTTTACCACACGGTCATTCAATGGCTTTTCAGTTATTCCGTTAAATTCCCATAATAAAATGATTTAGATTACTTAATTTTTCTAATAAATTTAATCATTCTATTCAAAGGGTTTGTTTTTCTTAGCCGAAGCGTTGTCATTTGAAGCATAAACAGTTTTGATAGTGTGGCTTTGAGTTTTAATTTAATTTGAAGCCACCATTTATGTATTCCCGAGATTTTATAGACTTTTGTGTATCACTAAAGTTACTCCACCAAACACTCATTCCTTCCGCTCCTTTTCTTTTTTTGTTATCTTTGTCAGCCCGGCTATGCCCATTTAGAGTTTTTCAATTCCCTTAAGTACCTCATCTGACATGATTATTCTCTCTCATATATTGCTTCTATCCCATTAAATTTTCTTTGGAAATTTTCTTTGCCAATATCCAGTTTCAAGGTTATTTGGTTGAGTAGTTTTGCAGTTTGGTAAAGTTTTTCAAGGGATGAGGTACTGCACTCATCGCATTCATTCCTAACCTAGAGAAGCAAGTGATTTTTGCTTAAGCTTATTGTCTCCCGTGACTTAAGAGACTAATCTTTCCTAGATATATCTAGTTTCTTTGCTCACTTGGCTAAGTTTTGATAAGCATTGACCATTGACCAGAAATATTTGCTTATATCTTAAGTAGAGACCTTCACAGGGTGGTATTATCTGAGCCGGATAAACTCAATGTATAACATCAAAACAGAGCGTCATGCACAACTTCGAACGACACTAAAGTCGTGTGTGGAAGATAGGGAACAATGTAAAATCAAAAATTATAAAGTCAGCATAAGCAGACATGTTGTGTCCTCCAAAAAATGAGAAGTGACGTCGGTTTCAATTACATAACATCTTGGGCAACTGCATTAACACCTCTTGTAACTAAACGTAGGTAACCACTTATTTTTAGTAACTGAGTGAGCTACCTTTCAGATTCTGGTAGCCAGAAGTCTGTCCACGCCGAAAGTAAGCTTAACAACGAACTAGCTACTCAGAATTATATAATCATCTTAATAGCAAGTAGTTGCACCATTAGTTTTGAGGACGGGCTCCAAACACATTGGTTTCAAGTCTATAAAGTATTCTAGGGTACCTCAGTCAATGTTCTACCTTTATTTAAAAAGATCTGTCTTAAAGACATCGGTTTTTCCAGATGTACTCGATGTAATTGAAGTCTGAACTTTGTGATGGCCATTCTATCATTTTAAAATTCACACTCAACATATAGTTAGGGCTGTTGTCTCGCTGAAAGTAAAACCGTTTGCTCAGACCGACTTCGTTTACCATAGCATAAAGTCTTTCTTGAAGGTAAATGCATCAATTTCTACCAAGCGGCCCCAAATTTCATGCCGTTTGTTGAATGTCATTCACAATTTTTTTATTTTTTCAAACTATTCCTCACCTCTTATAGGAACCATTAGATTATTTTTTCACTTAAAGAAAGCTTAAAACTTTCCCAAACTGTACGTCTGCTAGTTTACTTTTTGAGTGGCATTTTCACTCATTGTTAGTAATATTGGTAAATGATTAGAGCTTATGCTATTCCTACTACGGGTTTTCCAGTAGCACAAGAAAATCTAGGTATTGTTCTCTTTTGACAAAAGGCTTTGGACGGATAGGTATGCTTGCTACTATAAATGGTTAACTTATAATATTAAATGTTTATTCTTGATTACCACTGCACTACGCCCTAAGCAGAATTTAGAGGGTAGTAGGTGTGATAAATTGTGTAACCTTCAAGTGATAACTTAAGATTCTCTAATAAAGTGAGTTTCGGATACAAAACACATTTATTTTTTCATGTCTAGATTGTTTGTCGTTTGCAGCCCATTTGTGCTCTATAATTTTTATTGTATTAATTATTTTTATTTTGTTTCAGATATTCCCCACATTTACACTTAGATTTAAAATTAAGATCGTTCTTGTGATCTTTGGTATGACGTTTTCCAGTACACTTGGCGCATCTCGAGTCTGTTGCAAGCTTTCTGAGTATGGCCGTTGGCAGTTTTTATACTAAATTACCAGTTTAGATGTCTCCAGAGCTTTTGTCTCAACTCTCTAATATTATATGTCATTAATTGGATAGATTTTTATAATATTTTATCTTCTAAAAATGACAAGAACATACAGGCATTAGACAAAATAATGGAAACACTTGTGGCAGTCGGAATGCTTTGTATTAATACGGTGTTGGTCCGCCTTTAGCAGGCAATGCAGCTTGATTTCTGTACGGAATAGACCAATACCAATCCTGAATAGGAGTGAGAGAATATATAAAACAGCCCACAGAGGCTATTTAGGTCTGGGAAGATGTTGAACCTCATCAGCATGCTCTTGAAACCACGCTTGAACAGACAGCGGTGTGACATTATTATCCTGGAATATGTCATTCCCGTCTAGAAATAAAGTTTGCACCATTGGGTGGACCTGGCTACCCGAGAATAATGTAACAAAGGAAGCTGCCGAACACCATGATATAGCGCCCCAGACTATAATAGAGCCTCAACCATGTTGAGAGTCGGGCGTAGACAGTCCACATCGTATTCTTCAGAGGATGTTCGCTGGATAAACAGTTCAGTGTCGGGGAATAGAGTAAAGGGTAACTAGTCCGACCAAACGACACGTTTCCAGTCCTCCAACGTCCAGTTTTTGTGAGCGTTACACCATGCACGTCGACTTTGAGCATTTGCGTCTGTTATTAGGGACTTGGTAATAATAACACGCCTATGGATACCCATTATATGCAGTTCCACTTATACCTCACTGTTTTGAAGACACTGTGGTGTTTAGATACTGATTATGTTCTATAGTCACTTTCTCAACTGTTGTTTTCTTCTGCCACGATCAATGCGCTTCAAGGCCCGGGAGTCTCTATCGTCTTTAGATCACTATTATGCTTCGACGACTGTGAATGCGGTTATGACTGTTGGACCATGTCTTGTGTTACAAAGCATAACGCCGCTGTTTTGCTCATAGATGCTCCAGCTAGATGGGCGCTAACCATTAGACCTCTTTGAACCTCCGTCAGGTCGGACATACTGGTCACTCATTACACTTACACAACGTCCACCACCACACTGCCTCACTCTACTATTAATACATAGTCTACACTACCTCCAACAAACAAGAGACGGTTGATTTACGCAGTGCCCAGTGTTACCAACCACAGTGAAAATATGTCTCTCTTTTAACAAGTATTTCTATTATTTTATCCAATACTTGTATATACCGACGTGCATAGTAAAGAAGAATAATAGAAAATAACACCTGAAGCAGAAAAAAATTACAGATAAACCTTTATGATTATTCTTAAAATGTAAAAAATTGATGCGTCTATATAAATTATATTTTAGCAGTTTTAATAAAGACTCGGTGCATTTAGCAATTTTTAAAGCACCAAACAGGTTACCAACGTATATTTCCCCATTACTACATAGATGGCACTACCAACTCTACGTGTAAGGAAATTTATCTTCGCATTGAACACTTACAAATTAATAAATTTTGTAAATCAAAAATGCATTGGCTTTTACGCAATTTTTTAATTGCCATTTAGAAACATTCCATTTAATTTATCCAAAATTGCAATAGATGTTTTGATTTACGCCTTAATCACAACTATTTTGAGAAGAGGTTTAAACTAACAGAACCAATTAATTAACTGAAATTATTTAGTTCCATTAGTACTATATAGAAAAAGATAAGAGTGTTACAGGTACACTTTTAAAAATCTTTCAACTTTTATAAATACATACCTAAATATACAAATAGTGAACATTTTTTTATACAAGGGCTTGGCAACAAAAAATTTAAAAATTCTTCTTTGACTGTACTTTATTTAAAAATAAATAACAACCATGGCTTGTCTCATTTTAATGCTTACACGAGCTACCAACTTTTTCTTTATGAGGGGTGTTAATTCCTCCGTTGTTTACGCTTCCCTAAATGTTTTGCTTTAGTTAATACCAAAAGTATTTGATAGGTTTTAGCCACATTTTCCGCCCGTAGAATAAATCTGATATGAATAGAACGCGCGCGTCTAGCCAAACGATATAATTTCCATTATTGTAAGTTTGTTGGGTAAACGATGAAATCTTTTGTAAATTTATTTTTTTAAATACACTTTTTGATGGGCATCGATTCCTAAAGGGACGATAAAGAGAGTAGATCGTCCTTTGCTCCAAAGTGTACGGGCAGTTATTAAACGTTAATACAATAAAAAGACAATACACAATTTGATTAATTAACATGAGTCGGTTATGTGAAAAAAAATGAAAAAACGAGAAAAGGACAAGAAAGAAAAAACAAAATAAAAAGTGTTGCAAATAAAAACTAACGATACCTCTAGCCAAACCAAAACCTTGGTAAACTTAGCGCGTCTTTAATAAAAGATTTAACTTGTCCATCACCGCAAAACTTTGGTTTGGTGGCTTTAGAAACTTAGACAGTAAGCATTTTTGACTTTTTAGTTTCTTTATATGCATTTCGAAGCTGTTATTGTCCTTTTTTAAAACTTTTCCTTTCTTTAATATTGTTCCTTACATATTCGTGACTTATTGAATATATTTTTTTTGCAATATTTACAATTTCTTCCAGTCTATTCAACGTCTTTTCACTTTCTGTTAATAATGTCATATCCTGTACTTTGTAGAACTCTCATCTTTTAAAACGACTCATGCTGTTCATTTTATCTTGCTTTCTGAATTTCTCATAAAACTCAACTATGCATTTTCTGAGAGTATTCTTATTCATTGTTTGTATACTGACGCACATAAACGTTATAGGGTAACCACGTATGTCGTGACATTAGCAAATAGAACGTAAAAAGCAACCGCAGTTATTTTCTCAAAGGTACTACTTTGGGTAGTAACCACACAATAAGGATTTTTAGTTGATACATCCTTAAATTTAAACAGTAGACTTGGAGATAGTTTTTCTAATTTATAAAAGAGACATACTAAGAGGATACTTCCAAATGTGGAAGTTATGCATCTTAAAAATATATATAAGATATTGAAGGGGAATCTAGTAAATGTTTTATTCATGTTTGTTTATGATCATAAGATTTTGTTAATCAATTATGTACAATATGCCCACTGTAAAGAAACTACTTACACTGAAGTGCTACGAAACCAATACGTGAATTTATTTTTAAGTTTTTCATATACATATAAATATATGACCTCTACATTCTCTACGTATTCTATAACACAAAGTATAACAATTACTGTTAGCGTTTTGCTTTTTTTAATATTCATGCATTGTTATTGCACGATTTTGGTATCATTTAAAAGCTTGCTATCTCCCGCGCATTTTGATATATGATACTTGTATATTTGTTTCAGTACGGAGCTTACCCGCGAGCAAAAAGATTGTTAATGCTGCACGAGTACAAGCTGAATTCAAAACCAAATGCTGCTGAAACCGCTCGCCGAACCAATAAAGCATGGGGCTAGGGTACGGTTGGAAAGTCGACGATTCGAACGCATTTTATAGAGTTCAAAGCCGGAAATGAAGACTTCGATCACAAGCAAGGAGTTAGACGCCCAAAAGAGGTTGATTGTCAAGCCACTGAAGAGACTCCGTCATTGACATGCCAAAATTCGGCTTGTCAATATCTTCCACGAGTTCGGTAAGGTCTGGAAGAAGCATAGGTTCCACATGAGTTATCTGTTGCTCAAAAGACGAAACGGGCGAATGCCAGTCAAACTTTGTTGGGTCATCTAAATGAAATCAATTGATTACGGGAGATCCTCAACACAAATGGCGTTCATCAGACGAAAAAACAACTGCGAGACTGAAGAAGGACTTTCGGCACAGAAAGGTAATTTTAAATCAAAGATGTCGAACTCTACCGTCGCGGGATCATAAAGCTGCTGGAGAAGTGGGGGGAAGTGATCAGTGTTGACGGAAAATACTTCGATTAGATTTTATAAGTCGGTTTTGTTCAAAATTATTAAATAAATTGATAAAAAAAGTAAAACGTTTGAAAATTTTTGGTCAACCCACTAGTTTGTCGAAAGATCATTTGTCTTGCAGATGCAATGTCATCTTAAATTTGACTAACGCGTTTGTGCGTATTTGCTATTTTGCTCTATAGTGATTTTCGTGTTGGTTCCCTGTTGCTATAATCTTAACTATCGTTACAAATTACATTTTTGCCGTGATACGAACAGCTCATTAGTAAATATTGACTGTGAGGTGTACGAGTAGTTTTAAATCTTAATTCTCAGTCACACATTAAGGTCTGTGGTAGCATAAATTTAAACAGTGAAAATAAGTTTAAATGGAAGTTAGTAGGCACAACAAACCTGTTATACTAACGAAGTGGACTTAAAAACCTATTATACAATTTTATACATTAAAGCTCTACTAGATTAGTAGTAGAGCGTATACGAAGAAGGGAAAGAGAAAACACCGCGTACTAGTTTTATTTGCCAAGAAATGAACACTGTATTCAAAAGTTAAATATTCTGGAGGTCTCCTATTCGGATCTCCGAACGGCGACAACTAACGAAGACGGAAATCCCAACTAAAGAGAGTAGAAACATACGTAAGAACTCTATTAAAATATGGAAAATTGGAAAACATAAAATTAGAAATGGAAGAAAACGGACTGGACATAATAGGATCTAGCAAAAGTCAAATGACCAAATGAAATCAATACATAGAGTAGAGACTTTCGACTTATTAACACAGCAACTAAATAAAAAATAGCGAGAGTACCAAAAGTAAAAAGTAACATATTATACAATAAGAGAATAATAATAGTAAAGATAACAAAAGACACAATCATACCCCACATCAAAATACAGTAACGATGACGTAAAACAAGTCTATAAAGATTCGGAGGAGGTAATAAAATATGCGAGAGGATGAAATCTTATTATCCTAGAAGACTGGAACGCAATTCTAGGAGAAGGCGCAGAAAAGAAAATCGTCGGGAGATGCGGCATTGGAAAAAGAAAAACAACAGATCAACTGGTCCAGTTTTGCTCATAACATGACTTAGTCACAGTCAATGCATTATTTTAACATCATGCACGCCGAAGATATACATGGACAATTCCAGGTAACATAAGATGATTCCAAATGGATTTCATACTAGTGAAAAACAGGTTTAGAAATCAAATTAAAAATTGTAGAAGTAACCTAGGTGTTGATTGTGACAGCGACCACAACATGATTATGATACATGTGATCTAAAATTTAAAAAACTAAAAAAAAAAGACAATCTTGGTGACTAGGAATGTTACAGAGAGAAGATGTGCAGGCAGAAACTGGAACAAAAAAATACAAAAGAGAATAGTATAATAAACAATATAAATAAATTTAATTTCATCTACAGAAATGATACCAAAACAAGAGAGTGAAATACGAAAACGTTGGATTGTAGGACAAATAATAAAGTTAATGAAAGCTAAAAAAATATAACGATAAATCCAAAACATGGGCCAAATCACTATAAATAAATAAAAAATAGAATTAACAAGAAGTCAAAAAGAGCAAAAGAATAGCATATGCAAGATAAATGCGAAGAAGTAGAGGAATTATTTAAAACCGGAAAGGTTGAATCGGCCTACGAAGGTTATTAAAAACCTTTTTAGAGAACTTAAAAACGCATTACTGGTGTGAAGGATGAAAATGGAAAAGTATTAATAGACTGTGACGAAATATAAGACATGAAAACATGCAGGCAACACTAAATCGAAAAAGAATAGAGAAGATTGAAGAGTGTTGTTATCTAGGCAGCATCATAACTAACGACAGAAGAAGCAAAAGAGAAATAGTTCATAGATTACAACAAACGAAAGCAATGTTTCCCAAGAAAAAAAAACATTTGCTAAAATCGACTAAAATATCTTTGGACAGGAGAAACAACCACATATTTTCATATAAAGTGTCGCACTATACGGGGCTGAAACTTAGACAATTTCAAAGAGTTCAGAAAGAAGAATACGTGCATTCGAATCAAATAACGAGATACTGAAAAGAATAGAAGAAGATAGGAAAGGCATAATGAAAAAGAGACGTATGGGTGGGACATGTATTGCAACATTCGGGTCTACTGCAAATGATAATAAAAGGTGTGGTGGATGGGAGGAACACACAAGGCAGATTCAGATTGCAGTATATCCCCAAATATTAAAGACCTGGATTATCCCACTTACTAATAAATAAAAAGACTTGCTCAAGACAGGAAACAATGAAGAAAAACAGCGTTGAAACAAATCAGTTCAAAAGGTTAACTACCTAGAAGAAAAAGAGAAGATACTAAAGCTGGCTTTGGGCTGCATACTTGTTATGCAACGAACCAGATATAACAAATCATTTGTGTACAGGATGCATTAAGGCAGGTTTTTAATAGAGATCAGGTCTAATGTTCTATTTTTAATATAGTGAAGGTATACTTGAAAATTTCGCTTTCCGAATGTTTGTTTATCTATATAGTTTGCTGTCTACCCCTTCCTCCCTTACTTTATAATTTATTAAAGCACCATAAAAACACAAACATACAAAGTTAGTTTTCCACATAATTTTTTTGCTTAAAAAACATTTTCCCTAACGAATATCTACTTTTTTGGTCCTGCTATCGTAAAATATTAAGGGTGGTGACGCTAGTCGATCGCGCCCAAACGTTTGGACAGTACTATCGTAGTCAAATTTTATTCTCTAAGTACTCTTGTTAGTGGTGCAAACAAATAATAGTCGTAGGGCAATAAGTCCGGACTATAGCATAAGTGTTCCAGTGCGGTCTAAAATATCCGTAAGATTGGACACTTGCGTGGGGCCGAGTAAGAGACCCAGCCTTCTTTGTTTACTTCTTTTTTACTCTTTTGTCATATAAAAAAATTTGTTTTTCAAAAAAGATAGGTAATCGTTAAGTACTTTAACTCATTTGAAGCAGTTCTTCTATAAAATGATTCACTCAGGAGATTCCTTTCATAAACTCCGCCCTCACAGCTTATCTTGATCCTCTTCTTACAATTCTTTAAATTATGACGTTATTAGATATTTTTGTAAGTTAGTGGGTTATTTTATAGAGATGTTGTTGTTGTAATTTACTTTTGTTAAAAGTATGATCCTTCTACTTTCTCTTGTAACCGTTTGGCGATTTATTTTTGCAACCTGTTTTAACACGGCAATTTAGCTGGCGAAAATGCCCGCGCGCGCACTCCAGCCGCCTGTCATTTGGTCGTCCATCAAAATAAGCTGCACAATGTGCGACTGAATAATTTAAAAAAGAAGCTTAAAAGTTTTTAAATGCGTTATAGTCGGGATAAATAGGTTATTAGAGTAAGTTGAGAGATTGATAAGAGCATTCAAAAATACCAAATTTGAAAGTCGGAATAAGTATGTGTTGCAGACGAACTACGAGATATGGATTGTATTTTCTGAATAACAGCCAACATTTTTGTAAGATAACTGCGTCAAAATACTAAACACATCAAAGTTGTAATGCTTTTAATGGTTTTTGAGATTTTTTCTTCCAACTCGTCTGAAAAAAGAATGCCATAATTAAAACTGCGCTAGGTCTAATGTATTTTATAAACTTTTCGAAATATTAAATAAACATAAGTAAATTAATAAACACAATCTGACACTAAAGCACTTGAAAGCTATTATCTGTGCTCATTCCAAACAGCTGTAAGACCATTTATCTAGCTTTTGTTGCCAGGCGGCGCTTGTCAAACTGTGCACCTGTTCCAAAGCTTACACAGCTAGCAAACGATTTAGTCGCTTATTAAATTTACAGTTAAATACAACATTTCCATTACAGCGGAAAACTGCAAAACTTCAAATAATAATAAATATCTTTGTAGGTTCAGAAGTTAAACATTAAAATTCAGCTATAATTCAAAAATTAATTAAATTATCTTTTGACAATGAAATAGTATTTTGAATTATTGCATTCTAGTATTTCATGGAAGAAATACAGAAAACAAGAATAACAGAGAGGTTGGGGTTCTAACATGTTCAAACTTTACTTTCTAATCGTTGACCATCTCTGATAATATGGATGTGTACTTATTTTTAGTGACTCAATAGGCCACCCGCCAGTCATCTGAGCCCAGGATTTAAACGGGTTCGTCCTTCTCTCATCCAAACGCCTCAATCACTTGCCCACACTAACGAAAACAAATAGACGTAAATATTAAACAAACGGTTCAAAAAGAGGTAGAAAAAGTAGCGGAAAAAGAGGCCTTCGTATACTGAAAATACGCTTTCATCTTGAATTCTAACCTTTAATATTCACAATAATATACCTTAGAAGGCACTAAAGGTTTCAGTGGCCCAGAACCTTGTGAATCTTAAAGATTTCTTAACCGTTACCGCTTAGTTTTAAACGAGTAATGTTCGGCCAACTTAAATTAGTGGTAGCTTTTGTTCTTACTTCTCAGTCTTTTTCATTAATAGAAATATTAATTTGTAGAAAGTTGATTTAGCTAGTCTTAAAAATAATTTTCCTCGCTTTCTATGCTTTGCGCCATATTACGGGACCCGCCAAATTCCACTTCGGAGAAAAGAGAGTGGTTTGTAGATGATATACTCAACCAGAGTTTTTTCGACATTTTTAGCAGAATTAAAATACTTATCAGCCATATAATAATTAAGAGATCTGAAGAGATAATAACCTAAGGGGCTATATCAGATGAATACTTCGAGTACGATAAAATCTTTCAATCCAAGTCGATGTTCATTAACAATCTTATAACGTCTACTCTTGTTCTTAGCTGTGAATTTGTGGAGGACCAAAAGGCTTTTCTTGTAAATCCTTCCCAGCTTGTGTCATTTCAAAAATTTCTTTCTGTTTTTTTTTGCTTTTTTGGCACTTTAGGACGTTAGGTGTCATGCGGTTTAAAATTCCCACTCTTAAACCATTAGAACCACTTACAGGCAAATAATATAATAAGCAACATCCTCTCCTAAAAGCTTTTCCTTGGTATCACTAGTTTAAAGCGTAAAAAAGTACTGCCACATATATTAGTTCACTTAAAGTAAGCCAAAAGATAAATTTTAAAAAGAGTGTTAGGTTCAAAAGTTCAAGCTGTAGTTTGCATTCAAATTATTATTAATTCACAAATGTTTATGGGGTATTAGCTAACAAAATATCCACAAAAACTATGTAGAAACTAAAAATAATTCTTTCTTTTTACAATATGTGTTCTGTTAAATTACATTTCCTTGTTTAAAACTAATTCTATATATTCTGGGACACAAATATCTAGATTTGCCTCCATCTTCTTGGTACTTTTTTATTCTCTTCTCTTGGTCGTTGACTGTTTGGTTTTTGGCTTTCTCCATTTCGTTCTCATTGACCTTGTTATTCTTCCTGGAGGCATTTTTACCGCTACCCCTACTTCTCCTAGAAGTGTTGGTGTTAAAAATTGTTGTTTTAAGAGGCTTTCAGATTGATAAAAGCTTGTGCCTTTTCCAGCTTTTCAGTTCTTTCTAAACAAGAATAGCGCTGACGCCTTACGTAGGATATAAGCTCTGCCACGACTATGAGAAGGCTGGAGGCAACTACAATGTCTTAGATGGTTGCTAGGAATGTAGATGAGTCTACTTTCTGAAACCATGCAGCCATGCTGTCTCAGTCCTGGTTAACAGCTTCGGAAAGTACTACGGCGGCCGCCGAGAAGCTTATGACTGGGGATGTTGTGGTGATTGAGGTTGAAGCTTTGAGAACGCAGTTCTTAACAGTTAGCTCAGTGGGCAAACTTACTCTAGTCTTTTTTCAACATCTGAAGGAATGCACCCTGCACATTAAGCAGTTGGAGCTAGAGCCTTGTTCATTGACTGACGATTTTCTTCTTTGACTGCTCTACTGTAACAGCCAATTTAAACGCGCCACACACGCCTAACATCAGTTTACGGTTGGAACTCTTTTCATACACCTTACGGTCAGATCAGGTTGTGCTCTAGAAGTTCCTGCTTCAGTTTCTCCTCCGGAAAAAACTCGGACACGCCATGCATGTCGGCGTGAAGGGGTTTCTCTGTCTTCAGTAGGTGGTAGTGATGCTGAATCTTCGCTTCTGTCAAGAAGAGTCCACCATTGGTAATCTTCCACAGTAATGTGATGGATGCTATATTTATTTTTGTAAATTGCCTTTCTAACGGAAGGTTAAGTTTTTCTCTTTTCTGTGGGGAAGCGCTTACCAAACAAGCTGAACTGTTGGATGGGAATGAGGGTTGGTAATGGTATTTGAACGTCTTTCTCTTGATTAATGAGGACTTCGTTGGCGGTTAAAACAAAGGCAGAAGCCGCATCTTTACCATATCGACAATCAATATGTTTTACATTATATACCACCGTCTTGTTCTAACTCATCTTACAATATCTTCAACTGATGATCTAAAACCCTTGACCCAAAATTGTTATATTTTTAACAGATATGCCTGTTTATAGTGCATGAAATCCTTTATAGTAAGTAGTTCTTTTTTATAGTAAGTAATAGTCCTTTATAACTCTTCCATTTTTATAGCATGGATCGTTTTCTCGTCCAAAAATTTTAGCTCTGATAGCTTGTTCTTCTCCTTATCGTCTCCCTTATATAAATCTTTGTAAAAATCTGTGGCAATTTAAATTATTTCCTTAAGTTTCCTTAAGTTTATTGTTAGTGTTTTTCAGTTCAAGGATCCATGGGGTACCTTTAGAGAGTTCTTTTACAATTTTTCTTGTAGAACCCGATGTTTCAATAATATCCGTAACTATTTTTTCTTGAAATAATCTTCTGTCTTGTTTAATTGCTCTTTTCATTAATTTATTAAGTTCACAGTATTCTAATTTCGAAGTTGCGTCCACTTTTAGTTTCAGTTTTTTTCCTTTTATTTATGAGCTCTTTAGTTTTCTTGTGATCTGTTCCTACATCTGCCGAGTTCTCATATTTAAAAGCATATTTGCATACTTCTTCTGATTTTTTCAGACGTCGGATTGGAATTTTAGTCGCTCTTGCAGAATTTTCATCTCATAAATCGATTTGCCTTGTTTTTCTAACTCCCATTTGGTCTACCTATTTTCTTCTCAGCCTATTTCATTGTTTTTTGACTTTCCCACTCTTATTATAATTTTTATTATTTTATTATATTTTGTTATATTTTCCATTTAGTTTTTTATATTTATTATTCTTCTCAAATGTCGCATCTCTATTGCATATTTTAGTGGGCTGTTTTTTTTTGATCGTCCAAATTTTACTTGGATGGGTTATTATTGCTAAAGTTACAAATATAGGCCCGGGCGCGCGTAATATTTTCAAAATTCATATCTGTCTTATCGAAACAAAAGGACGTGACTTAGTTTTCGTATTTTTTTTACATTGAAAATAACATTATTATGTAAGAGATTTAATTTTTATAAACATTTATATTTATTAATTTTATGAAGCTATTCATAATCAATAAGTTTTTATAGAAATGTATACCTTATTTTAGTATAACGGGATTACCATTTATCTGTCTATCAGGTCTGAAGTTGCTTGTTTTTCTATTTTAGGTTCTATATATTTTTTTTCCTCTAATATTCATATATATATAATTTAAATTTGGTTTAAGCTAAACACATTGCATCGCAGCTTTTATTGTGTTTATTTTCCTTGTGGCATATAGTTATTCTCAAGTTTCTAGAAGTTTCATTCTTCTTTGTTTATAACTCAAAATAATTTTTTTCTATGTCAACAGGCATGGACAGAGCAAGCTATAACAGAAGAATGTCAATTTAATACAATAATAACTAATTTATAAAAAGGGCAGAACTTCAGACCCTACTAACTACAGAGCAGTATGTCTTTCATCAGTAGCTGTAACAGTATACACAAGAATTCTAGAAAACAAATTAAGAGATAAAATAAAAAATACTACAGGAAGAACAAACAGCTTTTTATGTAATAAGAACCATAATAGACAAACTTCTATAAGTAAATAAACCCATATATCTAACATTCTTAGATCTAACTGAAGCGTTCGATAGAGTCTACAGAAATACCACATAGAAAGCGTTACAAAAAGAAAATCCCGAAAGGACTACATAAAGCTATTAAAGGAGTATTAAAAATGTTAAGGCACAAGTACGTTTAAACAGACAAACTGCTGAAACGTTCAACCTAGAGAGAAATATAAAGCAAGGGAATAGTTTGAGTCCACTATTATTTATAACAGTTATAAACCAGATAATAAAGAAAAGCAAAAGAAGAACAAAAACCACCAAAATTTGAAACTGGCTAATGAGATCAGAGAAAATCCAGTCACTAGTATACGCAGATGACATTGCGTTTGTGGTGGATGAAAGAAGGAAGTTACAGGAAGCAATAAATATATAGAATAACCTCATTAGAAAAAAGTGAATAAAAGTAAATAAAGAAAAAATCAAAATAATGAAAATAACAAAGCAAAATCAGGAAGAAAAACAAAAAGATGAAAAGATATATTGCAACAAGAAAGAAATAGAATGGGTAGATAGATTTGAATATCTATGTGTAATAATTAGTAAAGATGGAAATGTATACAATGAAATAAATAATAGAATAACAAAGACAAACCACATATACTACCAACTAAAGGATACCCTAAGCGGGAAAAGAGAAGTGGAAACCAAGACTAAATTACAAATATATAAACAAGTAACAGTACTAGAACACAAATCTGAAAGCTGAGTACTTAATGAGAAAGGAAAAAGTAAAATACAGACAGTAAAAATGCGTTACCTTAGGAAGATAACAGGTAAAACTATACTCAATAGGATTAGAAATACGAAAATAAGAGAATCAGTAGAGGTAACACCGCTAGAACAATAACTAGAACAAAAAAAAACTTAAATGATTTTGACATGCATGAATGACATGAGGAGGCAAGAGCGAAAGGAAAGAAAGGAAGAGGACGATTATGTATGCAATGGCTAAACTACATATACAAAATTGGAAGGAAAAAAAATCAGAAAAAACTTGCTAATAACCAACCAGAATACAACAGATGGCTACAAAACCCAACGCCGTAAGGCAGAATGGGAAAGAATAAAGAAAAAATTATCTTTTCCACTGTCCTAATTACTTTGCCATTTCAGGCACTATTTTACTTTCTCTACATGACTTTGTTAATTTGATTTTAAAGAGCTCCTCTTGTTATTTCTTATCATTATTCTGGTTTGCTTTTTATCTATTTCTTCTTCCAACATTATTGTATTAAATTTTTCCGAATAAAATTCTGTCTATGCTTTAGAGTTCTTTCGTTTCCATTTTTAATCGTTTATATTCATTCAGAATTTTTTATAATCTATTTTGTTTCTCTCATCTATCAAAATTCCTCTAATTTTCTCTTTTTGCTTTTCGACTGATTCTTTTATTCCTTTTTTCTATCTTTCTTCTCTGTCTCTTTCATCTTCTAGTTTAATTATATATTTTTATTTTTTTCTTATACTAGTGCTTTTATTTCAATATTCCACTGTTATTTTGTTGAGTGTGTTTTCTAAATTTGCTTTTTCATATATTCCTCTGTTATGTTTTGTACTTTTTTAAATGCTATCTATTTTTCCTCAAGAGTTTATTAAATCTTATTTTTATTTTTTCTTCTTCTGCTTGTGCCGTATCCTCATTGGACGTTGGCGATCAGTCTGGCCCATCTAATCTTGTATATTTCTCTGCCATCCTGATTTTTCTTGGGAATATAATGAGGTAGTTTCCCGTTGCTTTCCTCATCGCAGTGTTACAGCCGGGTGTATCATAATTTGATAGCCACCTGTAAGTATATGATGACAAGCCTGTTACCGAAGTCATTCTTCTGCAGCCTTGACTCATTAATGACACAGCTGCTTCCTATGCCATGTTAGTTTTGGTCCGCCCCTGGTATTTGATTTCCCAGGTACCACCCATATCTGGGAGGCATTCCCCTATCCGCCACCTGGGGAGGCGCCCGATGGGGGACTAGCAACCCCACACGGGTTTTATTTTTTAGTCTTTAATAATTCGTATTTTTCTGCTTTGATACTTATTCATTAACCAAAACTTTTTACATATTTGCTTTAATTTTTTAAATGCTCATGTAAAAATAGGCTAGAGCAACAGACGAACGTTGCTGAAAGGTAGTCATTCGTGTAATGCTGTGAGTGAAATTGTGAATAAACTAAAAAACCATGAAATTAGTCAATGATGGGCAGCAATGTATGGTATAGATTCTTTGGAGGGAAGAAGTGACTGCTTCAGACATCTAGGCTAGTAACTGTGTGTGGGAGCGCGTTATCGTGTCACAAAACTGTATTTGTTTGGTATAAAAGTTCAAGGTCGTTCTGAAGAAGTCAGAAAAAGGTATGTCTGCCCAACGTGATAATAACAAATCAGCGAGGCATTGTCAAATGCAACATGCCTGTTTTGCAAAACATTGCAACATGAGAACTTGAAGAAAACAAAGATCTAACGATAACAAGTTTCATCTACTCTCACGGCTCAACACAAGAAAAAGCGCCTACAGATATGCCACCAATTGCTGCAACTATACGCATTGGACCTGCAGACGTTCTTTGAATGTCTGATCACAACAGATAAATCATGGTTCTGCACGTAATACCGTTTGTAAAATGGCAGCGTATTGAAAGCCCTTGCCTTAAGAAGCCATAGCCGGTGTTGTTTATTCCAAAAAAAGTGGTCCAGGACAGGATGCTATTGAGAAAATTACTGCTCTTTCATGAGAGCATTACCAGTAAATCATTCTGCGAGTTACTAAAGCAACTTCTCCAGAGCATTTAGCTACATCACGACAATGCAAAGCTACGTGTCAATCATCATACTGCCGCCACTTATACAGTGCTGCCTCTAATAAAATGTTTACTCACTTCCTTCTAATAAAAAATTAGTAATGGAAAAATAATCGAAGTGTCACTCATTTTTAAACTCTCCAAGTCTTCTTTAATCTTTTATCTCTTAAATAGGTAGAACTGTCTGTTTCTTCTTCGGTCATACTCTAATTTAGATAATCGCGCCATCGTTTTCTGGGGCGTTTGATTGTCCCTTGCTACTCTCATCATTGTCATCTGCCATTCTTTCTATGTTTTTTCTTTCTGCTTTTCTTCCTTTTATCCAATTATTGACACTGTCTTTCTTTCATATACGCCTTATATCTTCACTTCTTACTCTACCCCTTAATGTCTTATTCATGATTCTTTTAAGTACTTTCATCTCTGTCGTCTCTAATAGTGTTTGTGTCTTGCTAGTGTCAGGTCTTGTTTCACATGTCTTATTACACTTTTATTTATATCTACTCGTTTTTTGTTTCTGTTGATTAATATTTATTTTTTCATATAGTTATTTAGAGAACCGATTATTCTATTTGCTTTATTAATTTGTTTCTTCACTTCTTCTATTTTGTCGTCACTGAACATGTTGATGACTAGGTACTCAGTTTCTCTTACCTGTTTAATTATTTTATTTTAGACTATTAGCTTACATCTTGTTAGTTTTTTACTGTTTTTTGGATTTTGAGAAACCATAAAGTAACTAAAAATTGTTATCAACGGCGTCGTATATATAATTTAATTAAAATATAATATAAACTGAAAAATTTGTAGAGGGAATCTATTTGGTTTTAGAAAAACATATTGGAGTAGATAAATTTATCTGCCTGTTAATGACTATAGAGGAGTGGTTGGTGCTACATAAATTTACGATATTTACATTTTAACTTTAAACCTTTCTTTGCTTAATAATTTTAATTAGAATAACCTTTCTACAAGCCGCTGAAAGAAATATTTGAAACGTGTTATACCGTTCCCAGGTTTGAATTTATTTACAATAATTACTACTCTATTGCTAGTACTACTAGTACCACTTCTATATACTTCATACACAGTAGTGCACTTAAATACCTGATAATTCAAATTTTCATATGAAAGTAATTTCGCTGTTCTCAGTATGTGATATATAACTAGAACTGTTAATGTTTATTACTTCTAGCAGATTGCGTGTTTGTGCAGATGTAAATGTATTCAGTCTTAGTCATCTATGGCGAATTAAAGCGCAAGGTTTATTTATGGCTTCAAACAACTTACGTACAATCTGAGCATGGAATAAATATTTAAACTATACTTAGAAGCTTTTTAGAATTGTTTAATGTACATTCCCAACGTTACAGTTTTTTTAAGTTTGAAGAAGTTGCATTTTTTTTGAAACCTTTAAATCAATATTGTTTATAATGTTCTTGATATGCCGTTACTATTGAAGTAGAGTAAGGAATATTAAAAAAACAAAATGGAAGCAACAATGAGTAAGTAGTGGGAACAAAAACATTCTTTTTAACACAATACGATAAACAAAATAATATAAAGCCAAAATGCGGCATATAAGGAGTGAATGTTAGCTATAAGAAGAAACCTCAGAAGAAGCTTGTTGACAGAAAAAGAAACAAAAAGTTATAACAAACGTTTATCGGGAAATGCATTTATTCCATGATAAACGCTAATACTAATATTCATTATTTTAGTCCCATGTACGATTTGTATTTATATATCTTTTACTTACAGATTTGCTTCTAAATATTTTTCCGTGTGTGTTAAAACGGCCCATTATTTATCTCAGCAACAAGCGGAGCTGATTTATACGTCTAAACAAGCAAATGGCAATGGTTGGACTTATTGGAAAACCTACTTCTACAAACAACAACACAAAAACTGTCGGAGCATATTTGACCCCTGATGATCTTAAAGTCCAAAAATTAAGAAAGCGTTTTCTTTAACCTGAAAAGTATCCTGCAAAATTTGATCAAAAACTATCAACACGTCTAGGAAACATCGTGCTTGCAAATATTTGGACAGATCAACAAACATCAAAAACAATAACTACCTTTCACTGTTTGTAAATACTTACACTAGGTAAATACATATACTGTTTTGTAAAGCAAAGCCCAAATTATAATGGTAATATTAAAAAGCTTCCACCTTCTTGCGAAAATGTGCTGGCCATTGTTAACAAGGATTTTCCTCTATTTCTCTGGGAATTTACGGATTTCTCTTCAAAAAACGATATGTGTTTTGAGGGCAACCATTGAGAAACCCATTTTTGGACATTATATGACCTGCAACAATGCTTTATAACCTGACGTACCATCAATCTAAACAAGCGTTAGTCAAAAAAAAAATATGACGGGTGGGGTAACACACCTCAATCGAGAGTTTCCCACATGTTTTTAAGCTTCGTTCTAACATATAGACCATGGTTCTGTTGAAAAGCTACTTTATCATACCTTTTGACGCGTTTCAAACTGATTAACTGTTTAAAAGATGTCACTAGTGATCGTTTGATTCGGTTTCAGTAGCTCAAAATACAGCACGGCTATCCCAATCAAATATAGAGAATTTGGATTTTTTCCATAAATATTCTATTTTGGCATTGACGTTGATGCTTGTCCTGGATGACACAAAAACCAAGAATACGACTCCGTCACGTAGCAAGATTAAAACGATTAATGTGAAAAATAACGAACGTAAAAGTGAGAAAATGTACAATAGAATCGGTAGTGAGGATCGAGGAAAAAATATTGCAGAAAACAAGACGTACCAGAAGATTTTAAGAGACTAACTAGTTAGAGAACACCCTTCAAGACTTGGACAAATGTACATCTAAAAATAAAAAACAGAAAGAAACAAAAAGAAGAAATTGGAAAAGTTGCTTAGTAACATCAAAATATCCCAAATGAAGAAATACAAAATTTAAAGTACTTAAAGAGAATAGGATCAAATAGAAAAAGGAGAAGAAATCTGAACAAAAAATATAAACAATAGAAACAACTAGAAAAACAAGAGGGGATAACCGCAGAAATAATATAATAATAAAGAAGTAGAAAATAAAGAAGAATCAATTAACTGAAAGATTAGAACAATTCATTAGTGATAAACTGGGAATTACAACGAAAACAAGAAACGGTTGCACAGTGAAAGAAACGATAAATATATTATAATTTCCCGGGAAATACAAAAGCACTAATGATTAAAAATAAAGAACTAAATAGTGGTAATATATACAATAAAAACGATTTAACGGTAGAAGACAAATTCGAGAAGAGTTGAAAAATATTGCAAATAAAGAACGGAAAAAAGTACAAAAAGGAAAGGTGTAGTACTAAAAGATATGCTTAAAGAAAGAAAGATATGATTGGAATGCTAGCCTTCAAATAGTAGAGAAAGTAAATTCAGACAGTTTTAGTATAAAAAACTAAATTAGGAAGAAAGGAAAGAACTAATATAATGATGAAAACAATGGTACAAACAGTAATTAAAAGTAAATTAAGAAAAAGTAAAAGAGAAAATGTTAATGAAAAGGAATCAACAATAGCAACATAAAATAAAAAAGCGCTGAAACCCTATCACATAAATTAGTGGAAGAAACAATAAGCTATGATATACATATCCTAGAAATAAATAAAACAAAATTAAAAGATGCATAAGAAATGCACCCCGAGATACTCAGAAAGAGACAAATAAAGGAAAAGAGAGAGTAGGAAAAATAACAAATTAAAAGGAAAAAACATTTAAAGAACAAACAATTGAAAAAATGGAGGAAACTTTACGAAGAGAATTTTCAGGACAATAAACTACTAAGGCAAATAGATCAGGGATCAACACCACCGTAATAGAGGACGTCGTCGGCATATTCTAAAAACGTATATGTTGTAAACTTCCTTCTTTTCAACATTATTGCAGTTAAGGTTTTCGTGTACATCAAGTTTTGATGTCGAAGACCTTAGTTTGTGCTCAGTTTATTTTTGATAGTAGTCCTCGATAATGGGATTCACCTCACAGAGTAATAGGTGGACTGTAGATTGGTCTAAATGAAACCTAACTTACTCCCCTGAGTTAATTGATTATCGACTGTTGTTTGCTTTATAAATTTCTTCAAAGTCAACAGAAGAATTACCTGCTAATGATCCTAAAAGAAGGTACCTGACTTTCTAGGCTCGAGGAGTATGGTGACATTCGCCAAGGCGCGGGAAGTGGTGAGGCAGAGAACATACAATTTAGTGACTTAATATATACATTAACATTCAGGTCAATATTAACAAAATGGCTGGTGCTCCGCCATCATCTGCATTACGTTACCATAACCCCAAACACATTTATCATTCTCACTCTCCAAATATGAATTTCTGACAATGCTCAATTTCCTTAAAATCTATCATAGCCGCAAATTCTGCTGCCTCGATATTAATCTTAGTACAGGACTCGAGTCAGGGCAGACGCTGCGCCATCTACGCATAATCGTCCGCGCTGGCTCACAAAAGGGATCTACCATTCGTACACTCTAAAAAGTCCTTCAATCTCCTCCCGAGTCATGGCTTTGTGCTCTGGTGCTGGTTTTCTCTTTCGAATTGTAGGTCACTGGGACGTGCATGGCGTTGTCGACAGTGATAAGTTGGACGGTATACCGGTATCCCATATGCGCATCTGTCTTGGTCTTGATCTTGGCCGACAGAGTCTTTGCAAAGCTTCAAATCTCGACTTGCAAATCTGAGTACTTCATGTCGCTGAGAACAAGTTGCTGTCAGGTATTATAACGCATCTTGGAACAACTGCAAATATACCTCAAATACTCTCAGATGGTTACCAGTTCGTACTGGAAGATGATACTCCAGTTTGTGTGTTTGGCTCATTCATTATTAATCTCCTCTTCCCTCGCCTAACTACGAACGCGGATTCCGCTCTCCTTTCGTCTGCTCGCGATACGCCTTTTCTAGCAGCACAGTTGTGCTTCGGATTCCTCCTCACAGAATTAATGCCCCCTCATTTGGCTGGATGCCCTGTCTTTTTTATGGACCGCTTTAGCTCGATCTCGACTGCCTACAGCCCCAGCTGTTCTTAAAGTTATCATTCCGGCCTGATTATCAGTCGCTTCCGGTTTTCCAGCTCCTGCAAAAAAAAAATGCAATTGCTCAGTACTAACGTCGTTTCTATGGCTACAATGTTGTAAGCACCAGCCGCCTTAACCGCGAGTATTTGAACACTTAGCAAGTTCTTAACTTTGCATTCTTAACTGCATACAGCATCACCGGTTGCACTGCTCCCTCAATTACTCAAACTCAAAAAATGCTTAAGCTACTACCACAAAAGAGAATTATTCTACTTACTTATCTATAGCGATCCTCTGACTGAAAAGTGGATACCCTAGCAACAGTTTGGAGTTATATCTAAGCGAGAAGGATTTAGAATCAGAGTACATGATAGCATATCCAAAAACTTCGCCATCAAATCTGGAGTCCCTCAAGGCAGTGTCATCGACCCTTTAGTCTATGTACTCTATACTGCAGACCTTCCAAAAACAATAGACACCACCATTAGAACATTTACCGACGATACGGTTATCCTCGTATCCAGCAAGAATCCAGTCGAAGCTTGAAACTATTTATACACAAGTGGAAAATCAGAATCAATAAAACAAGCTCCATGCTTTATCTTCAGAAAAGAACCATATCCCATCCTACACTTAAATGATATAGCAATTCCTACATCCACCAGCACAAAATATTTAGACTTACACATATTGTTGAAAACAGAAAACAGATTGATCTGAAAGAAACTGGTTCATAGGGAGAAAGTCCAAATTTCTCTTAAAAACAAGATTTTAATTTACAAGACCATCTAAACATATGGAATAGAAATTTAGGAATATGTCAGTAAGTTAACTATAAATATCATTTAGAAAAGCTAATCTAAGATACTGGGTATAATTTCAAATAAAACCCTCCATGAAGATTTAAAAGTGTTCTATATAATTAAGGAAAACAGCATAAAGCTTTACAATAAACTAGAAAATTGTATCCACCAGTCCATAAAAGGTTAAAACTAAACTAACCAACTGATTTTACTTAAGAATATTGAGGACTCATCACCGGGGGAACCCTGACCACGATAAAATAAGACGCTACAACCTTTAAACTAACAAATTAGCCCACAGAATATGTCTAGCTATTTTGATTGCTAATAAATAAAATTAATTAAAAGTATTCTAAACCAATTTCCAGTTTATCGGTCCGGAGCACGAACCCTGGAGGCACCCCATTAATATCTGTCGGGCTGCAATTGTTTTTGTTTTGTAGTCATGTTATTTTACGACGAAATAGATCTTAATCTTTAAATCTGCACAATTACTTAAGTTTCTAAACTATAACATAAATTTTTTTTTATGTTGCCCATAATAATTTTAACAATCAGTACTGGTATTCTCTCAAGTTCATCCAGAACAATATAATATATATTTTTATATATTTTAATGCTTACAAATATTTTAAGTTATTTTTTCCTTTTCCCTAAAACCATCTTATAAGTATTTTTGAGCAGTTTATCAATTTCTAATTCTATCTAATAAGGAAATCATTTTAATTCTGAAAAGAAAATTTTATAAATATTCTACTCCAATTCTAACTCTACGTAATAAGGTTGCATCATATAATTTATTTTATTATCAAATGGACTTATCAGATGGTAGATACAAATTTGAGTAAAATATACGTACTTCATTTATCTGCAACATACATTTCAAGGAATATCGAAAAACGATTTACTGCAATTATTGTCAGCAGGACACTTCCTCTAAATGGCGTCCTTTGAAAAGTAATGAGAATGTGATTTAGTTTCATTCATTGTATTCATATTATGTTAGCGCCAGTTGATTGTTCCCTGTTTGTATAATTTGTGTGATAGTACAGAACTGTATTTTCTGTCTGATTGAAGTACATGCTTTGTTACTAATACGATTATCTTACACAAAAGCTATCAAATAGATTACCGTATTCATGTCATTGCCAGGCCGTGTTTAAGCAATTTTCACCAAACGCAAATATTCATTTAAATTGCTTTAGAAATCGAACGCAAATTATTGTTGGTTCATTTGCTTTTATTTTTTAAATTTTTATTTACAAAAAATATATAGAGGCTATTAGTTAATTTCTTAATTTACACATCTTTAAACAACTAATAGTATTGTTTATTTTACCTTATTTTTGATGGCGAATGTATCGCTATACGTAGGTGCACTGGTTTTGGAGTTTCTATGTCTAGTTTCTGTATTAAAATCACTCTAATCTTAAAAATTTGAGTTTGGATGTCAAACTTTGGGTAATCTTGTGACTTCAATTCAATGAAAGAGTGCAAATAGTAAATACATTTGTTGTACAAAGGTGATAGCCTTTGTAGTATTAGTGACCCTCTCCCGTAGGAAATTGAATAACGCATTTTGTTGCAATTTAAGCATAATCGCGCAATTAATCCGGGACACTTCAACATATCAAAAAATCAATTTTAACATGGTTTGTGCACAATTGACTCATTCAACTCCTCAAACAATGCAAGTACCTAATCCGGATAAAATTTTATTTGCGTGCTACAGGCTCTCCCGAAAAAGGCGATCGTCTACGTCATGGGTACCACTAATGCTGTCTTTTACCTCTAAGATAGCTAAGATAGCTTACATCATTATGCTCCTCAAGTATGAGAAATCAGGGATATTTTTTAGAATTATTAGCTGATAAGTCTCCTGTCGACTGGAAAAACGTATGGATCAATTGATCTACAAGCGTCTAAGAATAACAAAAAATTTCCAAAGTTAGTTTGAAGAAATTTAAAAAGACCAGCAAGACCAAGAATCAATTTATCAGTTTGTTAACTACAAACGCGGAAGAAAAAATCTCCAAAACCACAAAAGAACTGATTAAATTAAAGTGAAAATTACTACACTCAAATCTGATAAAAACTCCCAAACCTTTTTCTATTTTTATTTTTGCTGTTAATACACAGCCCCCCGGTCGACTTATTGATTAAAAAAGCTACAAGCAACTGTATATTAAATTCCACACAAAACGAGGAAGCAAAAATTTTAAGTCGCCTGAAAAACTCCACCAAAATCGTTGAGAAAAATTCATAATTTCACACATACCAGTTGACACAAGAGCGATCTTTCAGAAGAAAGGTGCATCCACTAACAAATAGCACTGAACTAAAAATAGGTATTCAAAAATTGTATCACATGGTAATCAATATAAATAGTTTGCGTGTAAGAGTCAGCAAAAAACTAGCACCGCATTTTTATACAGGTATAAAAACAAACCCCAACACTAAGAAAATGTGCAGTGTGGGTCGCTTCATACACTGGATAGTTAAATTATAACCACCATATCGAAAACTAGAAGTTTCCCAGCACGCAAGATATCAGAGATATAAAAGCAATCATCTGACACAAACATAATAGTAAATGCAACCACGCAGATAGCTATAAAGAATGTGTAGCATATAAAGTACTTAAAGAAAAGGATATTTAACGTTGGCAAACTTGAAACACTTCTCTCAGTCATAGACAATCTACAGCAAACGTAACTTGATATATTGTGGAAAGACACTAGACATCAGTCTATATAAATGTACTCACCCTTACTAAAATAGTTTCTACATAACATTTCAAACAGAAATAGAATACTACTGTCTACTTTACTGGCTTTGGCTTTATAAATTTCACAACGACCAGTGCTAGAATCACTCAATAAATATACTTCAATGCTACAATTTTTGATTTTATTCTTCATATTGACTTTGAATCCTATTCTACTTTAGGAAAGGCATACACTCTCATCAATTGTAAGAGTTGAGTATGCACTAAAGTTAGTTCTAAATTCGTTCAACATTGAATTGAGAAAAGACCTGATCTTGTGCATGTCATGTTCTGAGTCCATGCTCATTAATTTGTTTTCCCAAAAAGTGCTGACAATTGGATCAGTTGACTAATAATCACTAATGTACACAAATTAAGGAAAATCAGTACATTTTATATATCTTCACTCCTGGTCACTTATGCTACAATGTTTTTTTTTTTGTCATTCCATTTAAAGAGGCTATTAAGGATATTCTATATAAGGTTCTAAAAGCCAGCGTGGTCCCGTGGTTGAGGGGCGGGCTGCGATGCTGACGGACCCGGGTTCAATTCCAGGTGCTCTCTGATGCCTGGCGGGTGGCCTACTCAGTCACTAAAAATAATTGAGTACCTGCGTTCACTCAAACAAGGGGTAATAATAGCGGTCGTTTAAGTCGCGGTGCTTGCCACATCGCCCCGCATCAGAGACGGTGCGCGACGACCGGGCAGAGAGAGCGAACGTATGAGAGCCTTAACCTCTCAGTTTGCAGGCCGTGCTCCCACGCGGGGCGTAGAGCCTTACCATTATTATTATATAAAGTTCTGGAAAAGTCTTGCAATATACTTTTAACTTTCACAATATTTTCCTTGGAATCTAGACTCGTTAACCCACACCATTAGAAAGTTGTAGTCGTCACAAAAATGCATTTTGTTTAATAAGCACTTCATAAAAATAAAGTTATATTTGATCACTTGCTACGATGCCGTCGATATAAAGTTGGGCGTGCTAAGCTCGGTCGGCTTTTCAATTGAAATTTCCCGTTACTTCATCTGAATCTGATAGTACGATAAGGATAGTCATCTTCCAACCTAAGAGTCATATTCTCTAATCTTCAAATAGTGTGATAATTTTAGCGCAAAACTGGCTCGTATTCTGTTTTTGACATTGCATTAGACCAGGAGCAATTAGTATCCAAGGTACAGGTTTGAACCTATCTTAACAAGCTTGATTTAGTCACAGCGCTGGACAGTCGGTTCGGCCATATTGCAAAAATTTTTACTACCTTAGTTACAATTTCATATATACAAAAAAAGATAACGAAGGTGAAAATACAGAAGAAGACTAAGCTGGGGTAATAAAAGGTGCATACCTAAGTTGTATCTCGCGTGCTAATTTTATATGCTAACAGTTTGATTATAAGCGGTGAATAATTAGTAATAAGTGAGTGAATAATTTTTTTATTTATTAAAGCATCATACAAAGCTACTTCTCTATATAAATTTTTTTGTTTTCACTATTAGTGGTTACAAAATGTAGTAACTTGCACACCACAATCTTAACCCATTTATTTATCTCGGCAACAAAATTAAAAGTGCACCATTGAACAATGATAAATAAAAGAAATTCAAAAGCCCAAAAAATATTTGGGATAAAAAAGCAACCTTAAGTAAATACAAGCTAAATGCACCTCTTCTAACTCAAAATAGATGCGAGAAATTAACAGAAAACAACACCAAGGAACAAGAAACTGCAACAGATAAAAATATCACTAGGAAATCTTCTGCAATATTTGCACCTGAAACTAAGAATACGATATAATAAAGGTAACCAGTAGTGAGAAAGTGAAGAGTTAACCTAAAACTAAACCATTATAGTCCATAATCTAAAAAATACAAATTTTACAACTATAGGCTATAAAACTCTAAGAACGTTTTGTATAATACCTAAAAGGTGACATATAATAACTGATATAAATAAACTAAGATAAATTTTACTTGAAGAAGAACATATTGTTGCAAAATATGGAATATTAGAGATTTGAAACCAGTAAATAAAAAAAACATTTAGAATCAAACTTATGAATTGTGCCCTAAGGTTTGTAGCTTCCCATATCAAGAAAGAAATTTCGCAGTGCAGCAGAGGTTAAAAATTTAATAATACCAAGAACTTTTACCACATACCACTCTGTTGTCTAAAATGTGCATAATCTGGTCTAATCCACCAGATAAGTCACTGATAATAATATGAAATGCATAAATCGCGGTGATAATCACCCGGAAAATTACCGAGGATGTAATGTTTATAAACAGCTGCAACAAATAAAATTTTCATCTTCAAGAAAGGAAAATAAAATTCAGCAACCTAATCTAACCGAAGATGATTACGCATACACAAGATAATGATCTAACTGAATGAAAATAAATGTTCAAAAAATATGTGAATAATATGCTGCACTTATTAACAATAACCATAAATAGAAATATAATGGTTCAACTCCTGAAAATTGTATTGTGTAATGACATCGGCTTGTGCCAGCATGCACAAGAAATAAAAATGTTCTTTCAGTTGCACAATACTGACCTAATATTATTTACCAATAGACACTTCACCAACAGAAGTCACATTAGAATACCAAACTGTACAATATATGATAAAAGACACCTTGGTGTATTGTGATAATAATTAATAACAAAATTAAATATTATAAAATTGATAAGTATAATCGTAATTTCCTACAAACAACCAGAAGACTATTAAAGCCCAATCACAATCTCCTCTATATAGAAGAACGTTATAATATTTTTTCACAATAGGAAACGCAAGAATAACTAGAACTAAGAGAAGAGAACTACTAACAACAATAAGATCCAATAATCTGAACCAACTCACCATAGGAGAACTAACATATTAGCCTACAGGTATGCAGAAAGTACCGGATTTACTGAATTTCTAGAGTACAATAGAAAACCCGCTAACACCATTAAAAAACAGACTAAAAACATCGCCCTAAAAAGAGAAGCACGATCAAATTGTGGTTTAAGCTGCGTGGAAATCCAAACCACGTCAAGATGAATTGCATACAATGGAAAATGTTCTATTGTAGTATAGGAAATGATCACTAATAAATAAAGAAATTAAACGGAAACTCAATAAAGCAATCAAAAATCTAAAGGCACTCCTCAGAAAACTTAAGAACCAATAAATACAAGACTACCATAGCAGCTTATCAGCAATCACAGTTAGCAATTGTGAGAACAATAAAGAGACTGTAATGAAATCAAGACTATCAAATAAACGGACAATGATGCAAGAACGACAAACGCTTTCGCAGTGTTACACCTCAACATAATAAACAAGGTGCTGAAGGAAACAGCTGACATTTTTCGAAATGCTTTGTAAAATTCAAAGATTAAAAGAATCACCGTCAAAGAAACTAGTCTAAAGAAAGTTTCCGGTTGTGACCTCATAACTGAAAAATCCTGAAACTTATTCTAACAATATTTAAAGCCATTGTGAGATTAAATACTTTCCTGATCAGTGAAAATTATCCTAACATTAAAACCTGCCAAAAGCCAAAATTTAATAACCTCTTTCAGATCTATTAGCCTTTTATCTCAACTATCTATGGCATTCGAAAACTTTTGTTAAAAAGATTTTACCAATATTTAAGGAAAACCAACTAATCCCTAAACAACTTGTTCTCAGAAACAAGTACGGTACAATAGAACAGGATTGTAAATCACATAAATAGAGACCTGGAAGGCACAATATATTGTTCTGTTATCTTTATAGACATTGTTCATTCACTTCACAAGATTTGAAATTGCAGCCTATGCTGCAAGTTAAATTTGAACTTACTACATTCCTGTCAACAGATCCTGAAATTTTTATCTTAAAAATAGATATTTTCGCAGATGATACGGCTGGACTCGCCTCACATGCAAATCCAATATGTGCTTCTAAAAATTTACAAATAAACGTAAATAAAATTTTGGACCACACATATGACATCCATACTGAGAAAGGAAGGATACTCCTCAGTGAATTTAAATAGTACACCGTGACCTGAAGCAAAAAATGTCAAGTACCTTATTTGCAAAAAAGAATTACATAACGTAAACATATGTTTACGAAAAGAGAGCAGTTAGCTTTAGCTGACAAATTGGACTAAATTTACAATTTTTGCCAGAAGATAGTCTTAGTCTCTAAAGTCAAGCTGAAGCCTATTTGGACCTATCTCATGTAATTTTAGGAGACTGCCAATATCTTCAATACCAAAATACTGCAAAGGTTCTAAAACGAGATCTTTAGAATGACAGCGGATATATCATTAAACCATCTGTGAAAAACATTTATATCGGCAGATTTAAATACTAGTGGCCTAAAAAAAATGAATAAGCAAAGGACGATAAGTCCAGATTGTAAAGTAGAAGGGAATATTCTAGTGTAGTTAATAAAATTCCTTAATTTTTGTCAAGTTTGGGCAGTTGCGCAAGGTCGGATGTTGTCAGCAGAATAACATAACGAATAAAAAATTTTCGTTTTTTCTACGATGTACGATTTCGTTTCGTCAAAATGTTAATAGAAGTAATTTAAGCAACCGTTAATTGGCAGACATCCTTAAAAATGCAGTCAACAACAAGGTCTCAAAGTTCACCAAATACTTTTGGCATTAGTGGTACGCAAATTAGATCTTTAATGTACCCCCAAAGAAATAAGATCGGGATACTTGGGGGGGACAGCCGAATTATAGCAAATATTTCTTAAGCACCTCACCCAATCCAGTGTCAAGGAAGTTCCCTATTTAGATACTCACGCACTTTACCATACCAATGAGATGGAGCTCCATCTTGTTGAAACATGAAGTTTTTGGAATCCTCTGTCAGTTGTTGAAACAGTCATGACTGTAAATGTATAGGTATGCTGTACTGTCATGGTATTTTAACTGAAGAAAAAGAATGCGTATACTTTTATTTCAAAAACTGACCAAAAGTTAATGAGTTTTAGTAAATTCCTTCTTGTTTTTTGTGTCCCATATCGGAAGATTGTAAGGGTTTGCCCTTTTAGTGAAATAAAACGTTTCCTTGTCGCCGCACACCAGACAATTAGCAAATTCATCGTCCTACATCACTTCTTGCATAACCATACAAAAATTGGTTCATTTTACGTGGTCGTCGGGTCGTAAACTTTGCACTATTTGCAAACGGTATCGTTTAAATCTCAATCGCTGACGTAAAATCTTCTATACAATTTACCACGGAATACGGAATTCACGGCTTGCTCTATTAGTGGAGTGTTGTGGGCTACGCACGAAACTCTCCCTAACTGCCTCCATTATGTTGTCAGCCATGCCTAGTTTCCTTGTGCGTTTGTATTTTTTTACAGCACCTTGAGCTGGCGATACAATCGCAGAATGCTGCACTGCGCTGTTCGCATGTTTGAGAACATAAAAAGCTTGCTGTGTCGCACGATTGCGATTTTGGAAACGAAGATTGTAAAACCCCATAATTCTGTGATTTTTTAAAATCCGACAATTTTTTGTAGTAACCCTGTATAATACAAAATTCTGCTGAAAACAGCAATAATTATCTCACTTTACAAATGACAGTTCTTTAAATAACAGTAACCACGATCTATTAAACAAAATCACATTAAATATCGTAAAGGATATTTAAAAAATTGTAAAAAATGTATTCCGTGGCAAAGAAATTTCAATAAGCATTAAAAATGTTCAAAAACTAATAAAATACTAAACTAATAAGATGTTACAATATCCAATCCCCAGCAATTTAATTGCAGCAATGAAAAGCCAATCCGATTTCAACCTTAGAAATTGAAATAACAGGAGAGCTAGTTAAAGTCCGATACTCAGTCAAAAAAGTACCAGACACAATAGGATATAAAACCAACACCTTTATGCTCTATAGAGCTAACTAATTATAATAAGGCCAAGGGAATATGCAAAATAACTAGACAGTGTCATTGTGCAATCTCAGTTGAGCCTAGAGGAGGATCTATGCAGACACCCCAATGTAGAAATTTCAGAGATACACGAAGTTATTGTAAAAGGTAAGGATAAACCTGAATGCGCGAGCTGCAGACGAGAGCACCCAATCAATGAACGTAACACGTACGCAAATCTATTCAAACAGAACAACCTTAAGCAAAGATCCTTTAAAAGTAGCTTTATTAATAAACAAAAACCCCAGACACAATTCAACAGATGATTAAAATTACAATAATTTACTATTAATCTCTTTTTTTACTTGCTAATGTATCAAACCACCCAACGGTAACACCAGGCGCATTTTCCTAAGTGGCGGATAGAAGAATACGCCAAATTATCTGACCGGAGGCTAGGAAAATTAAAATCTTTCCTCAGACCAACAAAATTGAACGGAAGAAAAAAGTTCCTTAAACATTACTTAAGGACTCACGCTTGTGAGTATGGAACGTAGTGTAACTTGGGCCAGATCCCCTTTTTTATGCTTTGCTATTAGTTTTCCTGAACCTATCACTTTTTCTTCAGTTTCCGATAGTGTAAGAATACCTCACTAGGTTAGGAGTGTTTCTCTTCTATGCTACTTTTTATTCTTTGTGGACAACTGCATGTGAATAGACTCACAATGCGATATTAGCAGCAGGTAAATATCTCTTGGTAAAACTTGTATAATTTACAATAAAATTTTTCTATGGGGGAAATATTAGAAGGCATGTTAACAGACCCCGTACCAATCGGAGGTAAGTTCGGAATGGTTCCCACCGAAGGTTAATATGTGACTGTTTAATAGAGTTAGTAGGTATCCAGACTGATCTAACCAATTTAACTACTAGAAGTCTAATTAGAATGTCCGTTTATTCTGACACAATTAATGGGGACTTGTGGGTCTATGTAAGTAAAGAGTGATTTTAATAAAACACAGTTGTCCAAAACTATACTGAGTAGTTGTTCTTGGAAGAAAGAAACTCTTGGTAAAACAGTGATAATAAATCCCAGATTTAATTCATTTGGAATATAAAGTTCCATAGTCAGGTCACTAATGGTAGAGGGAAAGATGAAGAATATATCCGGACAAGTAATAGAAGAACGGGAATAAACAAAAAATACAAAAAAAAGGAATTAAAACCTCAAAAAAGTTTCTTCTTCTTCTTTCTGCTTTCCCATTTATGCCTCACGGCGTTGGGCCCCTTATCCATTCCCTATAGGGTTTCCTCTCTCTTGCCATTCTTTTTACCTCCTCCATATTTTTTCCTCTTTTCCTAGCCGATAGCCTTACATTGTCTTCCCATTGTATTCGGGGTCTGCCTTTAGTCCTTCTTCCCTCCATTCTTGTTTGCATTATCAGTCTTGGGTATCTTTCGATGTCCATGCGGTGCACGTGTCCGTACCACTGTAATTGTTTGTTCTCAATTTCGTGGACAATTGGGTATTGGTTCAGTTCCTCCCTTATGCTGTTGTTTCTTATCCTGTCCCTTCTAGTCTTTCCCAGAACTCTTCTGAGGTATTTCATCTCTGATGCAGTTATTTTTGACCTATGTTTATCGGTTATTGCCCATGTTTCTGCTCCGTATTTCAGAGTCGGGGTGAATATTGTTTTAAATAGGTGCATTTTTGCCTTGGTGCTTATTTCTTCCTTTCCTATAATGGTGTTGTTTATCTGATAATAAATGTTATTTGCTTTGTTTATTCTATTGTTTATTTCGTCATCTATTCTTCCATCATTTTTTATATATGCGCCTAAATATTTATATTTTTCAACATATTATAGCTGAGTTCCATCCAGGAAAATGGGTTCTTTTATTTCTTCTCTGTTGTTTTTCTTGATATGTAGTATTTTACTTTTTTGTGTGTTTATTTCTATTCCCTTTTCCTCGAGGTTTAGTTTCCATATATTTATGTTGTGTTGTAGCTGTCTTGCGTTTGTTGCCATTTTCAGGATGTCGTCCGCATAAATTAGGTCTTGTGTGTTTGTAGGATTCATATTGTAAAACCCTAATCTTGATTTTCTAGTTTCATTTTTTGTTTTCGTTATTATACTGTTCATGTATACTATGAACAGTAAAGGGCTTAGGCTATCCCTTGTTTTATACCTTTCCCCATGTTAAATTCCTTTGACTTTTTCCCATTTATTCTGACTATTCCTATTGTTCTTTTATTCATGCTCTTTATTATTCTTGTCAATTTGGGGCTTGCTTGTAATTATTCCAGGGCTTTCCATATTTGTTCTCTCGGCACCTGATCGAAAGCGGTTTTTAGATCCAGAAATGCTAGAATCAGGTCTCTGTTCTTGTCTATCATTTTGCTGAAAAGCGGCTTGTTCATCTTCTAGTTTTTCTTCTATTTCGGCTCTCAGTCTCTTTTCTATTATTTTGGAGTATATCTTTAAACTCACTGATTACAGGCATATAGCCCGGTAGTATTCACAGTTTGTGGTGGCTCCTTTCTTATGTATGGGTATTATTATATTTTTTTGCCAATCCGATGGGATCGTTTCCGTTTCCATGCTTGTTGAAGGATTGTTTTCAGCCATTTCATTACTATATCTCCTCCATTTTTTATTAATTCTGGGGCAATATCATCTTCCCCTGCTGCTTTCCCGTTTCTCATTGTTTTACAGCCATCCTGATTTCTTCCTCTCTTATATTTTCTTCTTCTTCTTCTTCCTGATCTTCCTGTTCTAGCGTTGTTTGCTGTTCTTCTTGTATTTCTCTATCTGATTCTTGATCATTGGCCTCCAGGTTATTGTGGAATTTGTTTTCGTAATGTCTTTGTCAGACTTCTAGGACTTCTTTGGTTGTTGTTGCTATATCTCCTCCCATGTAGTTCTCTTTGCTACTTTTACTGCTTTTTTGACTTCATTTCGTTTCTGATAGTAATGTATTTTTATATAAAGATTTGCCATGCTTCTTTTTCTCTTTAATCTTTTGTTTTACGTTTTGATTCCACCACTTAGTCTTCTTTTGTTTGTTGTGCTTGATCTTTATTCCGCATATTTCTTGGGCCGTTTGGAGTAGGGTTCTCTTAAATAGGTTCCATCTTTCCTCTACGCTCCATTGTTCTTGTTGGTATTCTTCTAGTTCTAGTGCGTTTAGTTTCCTCGTTAATGTTTGCTCGTATCTTTTCTTCGTCTGGGGGTTTTCCAACTAGGGTGTCTGCTACTAGGAGTCTGTGATTCGTAGATAGTTCTGCTCCTCTTATTACTTTTACGTCCTGTAGTGCGTATCTCATTCCTTTGGTTATTAGGATGTAGTCGATTACCGATTTGTGTCCTAGTGCTTCGTTCTCGTATGTGATTTTGTGGATGTTTTTATGGTTATACCATGTGTTTCCAATTAACAGCTGATTTGTTATGCAGAAGTCTATCATACGTTCGTCGTTTATTCCATAGCTACCCATTGTTCCATATCCTATTTCTTTGTTATTCCCTATGTGGGCATTCTAGTCCGCCATGAGTATTACGTGTCAGTTCTTGGTCTGCATGTTTTCTAGGGTCCTTTGTAGCTGTTCGTAAAAGTATTTTTTATCATTTACAATGGCATTTTCTGTTGGGGCATAGACCTGGATGACCCCTGTTTTTTCCTGTAGTTGTATATCCATTGTAATTATCCTCGAGCTTACTGCTTCCCAGTTAGTGACTCTTGTTTCAAGTTCACAACTAGTAATTATCCCTACTCCCTCTGTTGATCTTCGTCCTACATGGGATCCTGCGTATCTTAGGGTATATCCTTTGTCCAGCATCTTCCTGCCATTACCCTTTTTCTTTGTTTCTGCTCGTCCTAGAATATGAATTTTGTACTTTTGCATTTCTTCTGTCACTTCTATTTCTTTTCCTGTCAGCGTGGTAATGTTCCATGTTCCAAGTCTTATTCTGTTTCTAGCTTTTGGTCGTCTTTGTTGGTTCCATCCTATTCCGAGGCTTCTCTTATTTGTATTATCCATTTTATTAATTTGTGAGGTAAATCTTCGCGTCTAATCCATCCATATCCATCTCGTATTTCTTAGTCCCGCATGTCGAATTTCTCTGAATCTTATTAGCAAGTTATATAGAATGGGTGATTGGTCCAACGTCTCGCTTATGATCAATTCGGACCGACCTTTATCCGTATCCCTGAACGGGGCCCTTACAGGGTGCTATCAGCCGGGCTAGCTGAACCTTGGTTTTTTCTAGAAGGTGTTACTCCTCCATCACTCTCCATTCATCCTGGCTTGTGACTGGGTTCTCAAAAAAGTATAAGGATTTATACAGAACAAAAAAAGTAAACGATTTTAAAAATGATTATTATAAAGGGAACCAACAATGCGAAACACCAATTGGTAGTTTTAAAATGTTATCAGGAAAAGTAAATTTTATTCTAGGCCAAATCGATGAAATGATCGAAAAACTGCATAAAACAAAAAATACAAGTACACATATGTGGTATTGAGAAGAAGCAGATAATTGTAAGATTTAAAGTGAAACATTGAAACTGCTGTAGAAATCTTGGATGATGATTGACCAAAAATGGGCACATATTACGAGATATATTCAAATTATAACACCTCCGAATTTTTTCCTCAGGACTGGGAACAGGTGGAAACATGCGGTTTGTTTCAAAATATGCGCGCACTCTTTGTGAATACGTGACAGAGATGGCAGCACTGCAGGATACACAGCAAGGAAAGTGAGGACTATTTTTAATACTTAAAAAAATTTGTTTTCTATTTGCGTGGTGTGACACCGATTGAAATTCATCGCTAGTTGAGTAAGACATTTGGTGATGGTGTTATAAATGATTCTAATGTGCGTTTGTGATTGCGACAGTTCAAAGAGGCAGAACGTCGTGTGACAACAAACTAAGACAATCTCGGCCTCGCACCACCTGGTCTGACGACATGATCAAGCGAGTGGAGAAACTTGTTCTGGAGGATCGCCGAGTGAGTGTGGAACACATTGCCTCCAAAGTTGGCATTTGGGATCTGCGCACACAATCCTGCATGAAGACCTGAAAATGCAAAAGTGTCCTCCAGGTGGGTGCCACGAATGCTGACAACTTTGAAGTGATTTCTCATGCTCCCTACTCACCTGACCTGGCTCCTAGCAACTTTTGGCTGTTTCCAACGACGGAAGACACTGTCCATGGTCGCAAATTTACTAGTCGTGCCGCTATTGCTTCAGCGATTTTGCAGTGAGTAAAGAAGACTGCAAAAGAAGCGTTCGCAGCGGCCATGGAATCATAGCGTCGACGTTGTGAAAAATGTGTACGGCTGCAGAAAGATTACGTCGAAAAGGTAGCCAAATATAAACCAAATTGATCTTTTTTATTTATTAAAGCATCATAAAAATACAAACATTCAAAGTCATTGTTCTACTTAATCCCCTGACCTAAAATACATTTTTTTAAGGGAAAATTTAGATGGTCAAAACCCCAGGTCAGCTTAAGATATTAGATATTTGTATTCGATATTGTACAATATTTTAGCGTGGTAAAAAAGTTTTTTTACAAAAACCCCAACAATACGACTTAGCCAATAAATACGGGGAATCTGACCCACAAGAGGAGATAACTGCTGCCAGGGCAACTCACAGCAAACGACCTTATTGGAAGAAAAGTGATGGATACTTACGCGAATTGAAAGAGAGGGTCAATCAGGATCCTAGGCAGAGCATGAATGATCTGGTAAAAGAAATAGGCGTAGCGAGGTCAATGATTGGTCTATCAGTGCATCAAAACTTATACTACAAGTTTTCGTCCTGAACCGCCAACTATAGACTAAGAACAGCAAGGTAGGCAGGAAGTTAAAGGTTAAGGTACTGCTGAACGACATCAAGTACGACAGCGCTAACAGATTGAGATTATTTTCGGATAAAAATAATCTTATCTTCTTTCCCCCTCTTTTAACTCTCTCGGGTGTCGGTTTTAGGTTAATTGTACTTTCCTTCATTCACCCATTTCTTCCTGGATGCTGCCATTCTTTTCAACTCCTCTAGCGTTTTGCCCTTTTCTTTTTCCGCGTCTATTATTTGCATTATCCATTTTCCCTTAGTCTTCCTTTTCTTCTTTTTTGTAATTTTTTGTTTCCCATGTTCTTCTAACTAATTTATTACAGTTCATTGCCGAGTGACCGTACCAATTTAGTTGTTTCCTTTTTCTTGTGTGATTGTTTCCCTTATTTAATTTATTGGCGACTCTATCCCATCTCGTCTTACTAGCAATTTTCCTTGGATGTTGCATTTTCATTAAATCTACCCTTACAATGCGTTTCTTCTGTTACGTCCAATTTTCACTTGCGCAAATAAGTGTTGATAAGATTATGGCATTATAGATTCTCAGTTTGGTTTCGTTATTCAATTCCTATTTTTCCAATATTCCCTTTAGTGCCTAGTACAGTCTGTTTGATTGCACTGCTCTCTTTGGTAATTCTACATCTAGAGTTTCCATAATTTGTTATTATACTTTTTAAGTAAGTCGTTACTATCTCAAGGTGTGTGTCTTTGCATTTTATTTGTGTTATCCAATTATTTCTCATTTATAATGATTATTTTGTTTTCTGTATGTTTATTTGTATTTATAGTAATCAGTTTGTGCATCTTTCTTTTTTAATCCGCTATAAGTACGATATATGCGTAGATTAAAGCGTCTATTTATACCGGTTCTAACCTTTGATATCTTATTATAGTTTATAAGTGGTCCGTTCTTTCCTTGGTGCTTTTAATCAACTTACTCATTCCTATATTATAAATAAGAACAGATTAAGACTGCCTCCTTGTTTAATTTCTTTCTTCCATTTAAACCCTTTTGATCTTTTTCCTGCTATCTGTACCTTTTCTTTTACTCCCTGGTAAGTGATACACACAATTTGAATGAGTAAATTCAGAGTAATGATTTTTTTAAGCAGGTTGATATAACTTTTCTCTCTATTGAGTCAATGCCGCTCTTAAGTGTATAAACGCCAAGATAATCTCTTCTCTGTTCTCCAGACTTTTCTCTATTAATCTTTTGTTTATACAAATATTGTTTTTCCGGCATAAGTGCTGCTTATTCTTCTTCTATCTTCTTTCCTAGTAGTTGTTTTACTCTTTTCTTTATTATTTCTGTATAGATCTGGAAACTGGTAGATGTTAGACATATGGCTCTGTAATTGTAATACATTACTTGTTCTCATTTCTTGTGAATTGATACTACTAAGTTCTTTTCATAGTCTAATGGCATTTTTCTTGTTTCTTATACTTTCCTGCATATTTTCCAGAATCCGTCTGCCTTTTTCTGCTAAATAAATCATCAATTCCGGATCAATTTTGTCTTCTCCTTTTGCTTTTTTGTGTTATATTTCTTATCACTTCTATTACTTCGTTTCTTCTAATGCTTTCTATTTCTGATAATTCTTTGTCTTGGTTTTGTTCCTTTTTACAATTGTAGTATTAATTTGATTTTCGTAATATTGCTTCAAAAATATTTTTTGTATTTGGCTGTAAGTTGTTTTCCTTGTCTTTTACTCCCCCTTTACTCGTTGCTCTTATTCTACCTTAAAATCCTCTGTTATTAGTTATATAATGTTCCTGAAGTTCATTTCAAAAATCATCCCAATTTTTTTTGCTTCTTTAATTGTTGTTTTGACTTGTTTTTATTTTATTGTATTTCCGTTTATTCTATTCGTTCTTAGCCTCGAGATACTTTTTCTAAGATTGTTTTTTCTTTTCTATCTCTGATCTTACTTCCTCATGCCATCAACTTGTTCTTTTTTGTTTAGTGTTGTTACATTTTATTCCACAGACTTTCATCGTGTCTTTAAAGGTAGTCTATCGTTATTTCAGTGACCATTCTACTTTCATTTTCTCTAATCCTTTCAGTTTTTCGTCGGTTTCTCTCCCGTATTTTACTTGAATATTCTTTCTGAATTTATCTATATTTATTTTATAGTATTTTTGTCTTTTCTCTGCACTTATAACATTGTTTTTTAATGTTGCCGTAACCATCTTGTGTTGTGTCGATAGTTCGGTTCTTTTTCTGCCCTTATATTTTGAATGTCTTTTTCAAAGTTTTTGTGTATACTACTCAGCCGATTAGACCTTTTGAGTTCGTTTCTTCAGCCACGAAGGTGTATTTAACTTTCTTTTCCTGCTTCTAAGTATTTCCTATTAATAGTTTATTAAATTGACAGAATTCCAGCATCTTCTTACCATTTGTATTTAAAGTTTCTTCTCCGTATGCTCTTATACTTTCTAGTGCTTTATTTACATCTCTTCCGACTCTTGCATTCTAGTCCCCAATAATAATAAACCTGCAAAGCTTGCAACGCATGGCGAAGTGGCGAAGCACTAACGCTGACCTTTGACCAATCAGTTTCAAAATCATTAGCAAACAAGCCTTTTTGGTCACCTGTCGATTGGTGAAAACAGAATTGGGAAATTCCCAGCCGTTCTCGAGTTTTTGCTCGGACGGACGGACGGACGGACGGACAGACAGACAGACGGACAACATGAAGTTAGTAAGTGACTTCGCTTCGGTTCACCACTTAATAATAACCTTATATTGCTCTTTTATTTTGTCTGTGACACTCTGTAGTTCTGTGTAAAATTCTATTACTTTCTCTTCTGCTGTATCTTCTGTTAGGCCATGTATTTGTATTATTACTATCATCCTTTTTAATTCTAAAGTAATGTTATATATAGTATATGTTAGTATTATTAGCCCCTTTAAAGAAAACCGCTTGGAATATCACATATTTTTTTCAGCATCGCTTCTACTGATTAAAATATTTTGCAATGTCTTGTATTGAAATCGCCAACTTCCCTCTTCGTATAGACACCAATTTCGCCGACGGCCTGAAATCTAATTTTTTAAGTTTTAAAAACAGTTAAAAGTCACATGGTAACAAATCTGAACTGTAGGGCGACAGTTATCTGTGCAAAATATTCTAGGCGAGCACTACCAGTTACCCAAAGCTGCGTCCTCTGAATGGTTCATACCATGCTTTCATTCGTACTGCGGATAAATGTTTTAGCTTTGCACAAAATTTTATGCAGATGTGCTGCTCTACTTAGTCATACAAATATGATGATCACAAACGACATGTGTTCACCCATAGACGTCTAACTCCAAAAACTCAGCCAATAAAGACGTCCTCTTGCACGGGTGCGAATTACAGATTGCTAATAAAATATATAGTAATTATAATCTATTTGTGGCAGAGTTCTATAATAATTACCATTTTACGCCTTAAATGATTTGTTAATTGTATAGTTTTTTAACTCTCATAATATTAAAAGCTGTGTAAACCTAAAAATCAAACAATTTCGCCCACTATTGTTTCTATATAAAAACAAGGTGCTTCAAAATTGATAAACCGATTACATGGAATACATATTTAAAATATATAGTAAATCATCAATTAACAAACTATTTCCAAGTTTAGTATAATTATAAAATTCACTAAGGTTTTTTATGAGTATAAGTTATAATTAATACATAGTTGGTAGCTATAGACTTTTTTGAGTACGTCCCATAAAACATTACCTAAAACTGAAGTGACGTTTACGTGAAAAGACAAAGTAATAAAGAAGTATAAGAAGCAGACTCTGTGGTTGTTAAGCCTCAATTAGCCGCTCATCCGTAAAAACATTAGTTCCGAATTTCATGCCAGCTTAAAGCCGTACAAGGCCTTTTACAAATTGAAATTCTGCATAGTCTGATTAAGGATAACTTATGTAAACCAGCTGAAAGGCAATTTTTAGCGTGTCCGATATTTATGTAATATTGCAATAATCTTTTTCTTAGTCATTGTCCGTTTTTATGCGTTAGGTAACAAGAGTAGAGTATGGTTTAAATATTACTTACACCAATTTATGCTAATGACTTTCTTAAAATGTTAGATATGCTTATTATTCTCTGCTACTAATTAGCAAAATTTTAAAAGTTAGCTATGGTTTCCCAGTTAACAAACAATGGGCAGATACATTTTCTTGTGTTGCATTTTATTACATCTATTAGAAGACCAAACCAACCACATTATATTTAAAGTAGCACATAGGGCTACTTAAAAAACTGAATAGCAGGCAAATAGTAATCATGTGCGTGTTATTCGAATCCATAACGGTTCTAAGTGAAGTAATACTGTAATTGTCTTATTTTGCACATAATTTTGCAGTAACGATTGATTTTTTTTGAAAAAAATGACAATTGTACTCATAATCTTCAATTTGATAGGAAAATAGCCTCAGAGTCGGTTATTGTCCTATCAAATGGAAACACGGACTTATACTAATGTTTCCTAAACCGGGCAAATACAATAAAGAACTTGACGGATATCGACCTATTAGTCTCCTTACAACCATCTCCAAGGTTTTCGAGAAAGCAACAAATAGCAGACTCAATGATGAAATTTCCAGACTGGAATTAATCCCCCATTCCCAGTTCGGGTTTAAAAAAAGACATTCTACCTGTCATCAGCTGCAACGCATAGTCGAACTAATAGAGTGGGGCTATGAATCGAAACAATACACTGCTGTAGTATTTATTGACTTAGCTCAGGCTTTTGGCAGAGTTTGGGTCGAAGGGCCCAAATACAAACTTTCTCGCTCACACATATCGGAATATTTAAAAGCAATTATATTCTCATATCTAGAAAATAGATCTTTTTCAGTAAAAATACACGCATCCATCTCCTCTACCAAACCTGTCGACACAGGTGTTCCGCAGGGAAGCATCCTAGGGCCTATCCTATTTAACATCTACCTTCATGACATTCCCGACACCACTGCAAACCTAGCATTATATGCAAATGACACCGTGCTGCTGACCAAAAATGAAAACCTGACAATGGCTATTGAACAGCTCTAAACCTCAATGAATACCTTAGCAAGATGGTTCAAGTCCTGGAACCTGACCATTAACCATTCCAAGTGCGCCGCTAAAATCTTCACTCTTAGACGAATCACTAACCCGCCAACCCTGCACATTTATAATCATTTAATGGCATGGAATAATGCTGCAGACTCCGTGAAATACTTAGGTATCTATCTAGATACTCGCCTCACATGGAATTTTCATATTTACAGAAAACTTAAAGAGGGTTACACTGGGTTGGTACAACTCTACCCACTGATTAATAAAAAATCGTCCCTACAAGCCGAATGCGTCACCTTACTATACAAATCACTGATACGGCCATTACTATTATATGGATGCACCATTTGGGGAAGTACCTCCCAAGCAAACATAACAAAATTCAAGTTTTGCAAAACAAAGTCCTCAGAACGGCAGTTAATGCACCCTGGTATATAACAAACAGACAATTACACCTTGAACTTGACATGGACACAATTCAAGAACACATCAAAAAGCATACCAAAACATGCCACCTAAATTTTAATACTAGTGCGGGCGTAACTTATTACGAACTAGGACGAAAAGGAATCCACACGCGGCTAAAACGCAAACTTCCTCAACATATTTATACGAACTGTAGTGACGAGGACTGACAGTTATTAGTTAAATAGTGGTGATATTAACATAAACAACTTATAATATAATTAGGTGATACTTACCTATATACTACTCTGTTATGCTACTCTTACTCTGAACCCTACCATGTATAACAATTATTTGTTGAGCTGGTATAACTTCTAATAAAAAAAATCTTCAATTGTGAGAAATGGGTTTAGTTTAATAACTCACTCAAGCAGCATCAATGGTTGAGCCCTGGAGAAGTGTCTGAACTCATATCCAAACAAGATCAGTTTCTCAGAAAGCACTACTGCGCGTTTGGTAGAATTGCAATAGTGTAATTCATTTCGACACGTAATCAACACTTTTACAAGTATCGAACAAGCTGAGCGATAGGCAGGGTTAGTAGTAAATATTGATAAAACCAAAATACTAACGACGCAACATAAACAACCACAAAGAAAGAATGATGTCCTTGTAATAGACAAAGTGCGGTTTAGTGGAGCTAATGAATTTAAATACGCGGGAACAACAAGAAACCGAAGTAACGACATTACTAGCAAAATTGAACAAAGAATAATGGCGGGCAACAGATGTTTGTTTAGCCTCAACAGCATCCTAAAGTCAGAATTAGTATCTAGAATGTGTAAACTGCTACTATATAGAACAGTCATAAGATCCGTGGTGACGTATGAATGCGAAGCATAGACGTTAACCAAAAAAAAACGAATTACTAAACCGTTTCTAAGGAAGGGTACTCAGGAAAATTTTTGGGCCGATCTATGATGAAAATGAAAATAAACTACTACAATTATACGACAATCAATACCTCGTAGGGTGGATTAAAAGACAAAGGCTAAGATGGTTAGGACACGTGTGGAGAATGCCTCAGACAAGAGCCGCTAGAAATGTTTTCACCGGAAACCCAGAAAGAAGGCGCACAAGGGTAAGACCTCGTTTAAGATGGAAGGGACAATCTTTTTGTTTGTCTAAAAAAAATAGGATGCAAAATTGGACCAACTTAGTACAAGGTCGACAAAGCTGGAAGGCAGTTGTTAAAGAAGCTAAACCTCTCCTTGGACCGTAGTGCTGTGTGTGTGTGTGTAATTCACTTCGAACTGGTCAAAGGTTTCGAGAACTCAACGCAGTTAAACCTTTACCACATCCCACGTACATTTTTTACCTTACGGTATCCGATTATCTATGGTATGATATTGTAAAAATAGGGTTGAATAAAAAGAGAGCTTTTAAGAGACCTATAATAATTAATTATTAGCAATTATATTTAGACTGACGCCGGCTCTAGGTCGGCGTGCATGCTACCGTGTCGTACCTGTTCCCAACAACGCTGCCTCGATACCTCATGCGTGACGTAGCAGAAGAATAGAAACTGCTACAACTTAAAGTCCACATCTCCGATAACGTGCCTCATGGTGTTCTTAAAGGTTTAGATAAACCTTTCAACTTCACTGTTGGACCGGAGAAGGTACACGGAACTACAAATATGGTAAATACCGTTGTTCCTGTAAAATATTTGGAACTCCCTAAAAGTAAACTGCTTTCCATTGTCGGTGACAACCTGGTCCAGAACTCCAAAATTACACATCAGTTCGGGGAAGCAACAGACGGCTTCTGCTGCTGTGGTGTCTGTGTTCATGTTGAACACTTCAGGCCACTTGAAATGAGCATCTACGATGGTAAGCCACATCTTTCCTGCAAAATTCACTTGGGCCTGCTGCCATGGTCATACATGGTACATACAATTTGGATGTCATTGTCGATCTGTGGCCACCAAATATACTGGCGAGCGAGGGACTTCATCCGGACGATGCCGCTGTAGCAGGAATGAACTTTCGATATTAAAAGTACACTAAAAATCGCGGTGTTTATAGCCCACATCATTATCCCTTGTAAAATGTACGGAGTTTGTCTAAAAAGTAATACAATTAAATTCATAAAAAAGTATTTAAAATATCGTTATAAACGTTTAAAATTCTTCAAAGTACTCCTCTAGGGCATCACACACTTTTGTTAGCAACTTTTTCATGTACGGTACGCATCCTGGAAGGCGTCGACGGCGATCTCGTTTAGAGCCTTTGCGATGGTGGTTTAAATCGCTTCAAGAGTTACAAAACGGGTTCCTTTCAGGGCGGACTTGAGTCTACCGGAGTCAAGTCAGAACTGTAGGAGGACTGGGGCAACGTTACCAAGCTGAGCTTGACCAGAAGCTCCATTCCGCATGTGCAAATTATCCGAAACAATTTTATGCACAGTGGTTTTCGAAATGCGGAGAGGCTCTGCTATTCGAACACTCATTCGACGAACGGTGTTTAAAAGATCATGAATAAGAGACATTTTTGTCACTTTTGCTGGTTGACAGTCGTGTAGATCGGATTTTTAAACAACTTCAACCACCTGGAAACTTGAGAACACGAGAGGACAGAGTCCCTTGTAGGCTGCCTGATTCATTTGGTGGGTGTCGGCAAGGCTTTTGTTCAGTTTAGCACAGAACTTGATCACGTAACGTTTGATAGTTTTCTCCATTTCGTGTCGTGACACAAGGACTAACAGCAAGTTCACGGAAACAACGATTCTAGACCTCATAGCAAACCGACATTTGAAGCGTTGTGAGATTAAGAGTCCTCCCTGTCCCAAACTCAACTCAACAGGTCCGAACGCGCTGCGACCAGGTTGGACAAATTGCATTACTTTCTGGGAAAACCCTATACAATTTCTCCTTATGCAGGTATAATGGGTACAATTCATCAGTATGGCTAACCACGCTGGATGAGGATGTAGACGGTTCACCTTGCATTTAATTTCTTTTTCCAAGACTTCCAGGTTGGATGATGACGCTGGACAACGAGACAACGCATATGCATTCTCATTATCCTTGGTATTACGATAATCGATACCGTAACAAAACTGTAATAAGTACAACGACCACTGGTGTAAGCGTGGAGCGACGTACGGTTGCAGGTTACTTCCAAAAATGGCCAAAACGAGACGATGATCATTAACTAGGATAAACTTCTGAGCGTATAGATTCTTAAAGTACTTTTTGACACCAATGATAGTAGATAAAGCTTCTTTTTTAATCTGGAAGTAGCGCTTTTCCATAACAGAAAGGCCATATGCTATGGGACATTCCTTGTTATCTAATAATAATAAAGTAATTCCAATTTCACTGGAATATTCGTATCCATATACCAATGGCGACGATTGGATTATAGTGAGTAAAGACTTCTGCTGATAAAGACATCAATTTAACGTGTTCAAATGCTTTGATGACCAATTCCAAATTTGCTCCATCCGATAAAAACAGTAGAAACTTTCCGTAAAAGTTGATTAATCCGAGGAGTAAATGTACTTCAGGCATATCCGCTGGACGTTTGATCACATGGATAGCTTCAACTTTCTTCGGACTGCTATGCACCTCTTCCTTGAATGTGACGTATCCCAAATACTCAATTTTTCGTTCTAAAAATTCACATTTAACTTTGGACAAAGATAAATAAATTTTCGTATGCGACTGAACTTTGAGCGTCTGAAGATGATCCTGGTTTGACTGACCACTGCACAATCCATTGTCGATGTAGGACCCGAACATCAGAATTTTTCCCATGAGTTTATTCATAAACAGACCTCGGTGTGTATACTAATAATGAGGAATTTCTTGCAGACTTCTTACACTTTCATGTGATCTCCAGTTTACTCCATTCAACTTAGAAAACTCGTCTCCTCCAGCGATTGTTATTGCCAGCGGGTATTGAGTGACGTGAAGCCACTCTTGACTTATACTTTCTGTGCTTTAGATTTTTTGTATTGGACTTCTGGTTGGTTATGTCCACTCACTGACACAGACTGTTCCATTTCTACAAATACAAAAGGGAGAGGAGCGGTTTTCAAAAACTTTGGCGTCAATTCTGCCAGTAGGAGATGACAACAGGTCATTACATTCCTTTAATGTTAGGCTGCTGTTGCTTGTTGTAGTCTTACCGTGGTAGGGAAGGAGATTAAATATACGCACCAAATCACGACCGAATAAGAACTTGTGTTTTATCATTGGAATGCGGCGTATGAAATGTTCTCCTAAGTAAGTAAGGTGTGCTTGGACGGGTACAATTTTGGAAAGCCAACTTCTTCATTGACCATTCCCTTTTTACAGCCGCTATCGTGTTTCATTTAATGAAGATGACTTCAACATTCAACGTGATGTGTGGATCCACGGCTGTACTTGGTAGACATGACGGTTATCTCCAACTTTTTGCTCTTATTTGGAACGGCAATATTTTTTGAAGTGTCCACGCTTCTCACAAGAATGACAGACGACATCCTTGTGTGGGCACTCCTTTGCCATAGTATGTGACTTTGAAACACTGCTTAGATAAGACTTGGAATAGCTCTTGGATAATAATGGAGTTTGACTTTACAACTTAAAACTGTTATTGGAGGACTTGGAGGGGCTTTTTTCCGATTTGAAATCTTTTTTGTACTTGAAAGTAGCCGTATGGACTGTTTCCTTCTGTTTGGGGAAATTGGTTTGGCCATTAAGAATGAGTCCTACACTGAACCCGGCAGACTCATGTGTGAGTGCCAATTGCACCACTTCCTCCAGTTTGACATCATCGTCCTTCCCAAAACAGGCTTTATGTGTTGCTACGCTGAACAAGCACGTAGTGACCAGTTTTTGTGGCTCGCCAGCTACACGGATACTGATTCAACTTGCAGCTGCCGGAGGTTAGCGAATCTGAAACGTACGGGCTTGAATGCGCCTTCAGGACTGCGACGAGATCCTTGAAGGGTTTAGAGACTGGGTCGTCCAATGCTACCAGGTTGGATAACGCGGAGAAGGTGATTATCATAACACTGGAGAGATAGCTCGGCACCGGTCTGCTTCTTTTTTCTTCTGTAATTTTAACTACATCGTCATGTAACACTTTTATTTGATAAGTTAGCTTTAGCGATTGTTTTCAAAAATTGAATCAGAGGTGCAATAAATTTTACATCCCGTACAATAAAAACTGACTTGTGGAGGATTTGCCCGATAATTCAAAATTTTTGGGTATTTATTTACTTTTATATGTATTCACTATTGCCTTTTCTTGACCATTTTCTTGTTTCGAGCAAGTTTCCATCTAGTTGAGAGTCTATAGAATGTTGTTTATCATAAACGAAGAATAAACTCCTGCCAGCACTATGGGTATTGGTAGCCCTTAAGATATTGCATCTGTTGGTGTTGTTCTACTTGCATAGGGGTGCATGATTGATTTGCGTTAATTGGTGTAGCGTAGCTCGGATGAAAAGCTGTTTGATCTTATGGGTCTGTAAACTTTTGTTACGCTTCGATGGTAAAACGACAACTTCATATTAAATTCAAGCCCACCTTCTCTATTCTATTGATACAATCATGGGACACCCCGTATATAAGAGGTAAATAAATTGCAATCGCTTCGTTTGGTTCTTTTTTATATTGTCCTCGTAGTTTTTTATTCGTAGACTATCCTCGTCGTATTTTTGAATTATAAAAGACCGCGTACGTATTTTACAGGGAGTGCATGCATGTGGTAGGTAGCGAGGCAGAGAAAAACGAGCGTGTCACTTCAGCGCCCCTCCACCTGGCGGGCGCCCCACGCGCTTCAAATTTACCGCTAGTGCTTGCTATTGATTAGAAGAGCGACCTATGCCGCCGTCCTCTTCTGCTTTCTCTTTTTCCTTCAGAAGCCAAACACAGTTGATTCCGAGATGGCGTCGGCGAAGCGCGCGTTCTGACGGAGCCGACGAACTGCCGTGCCGCAACGACGAGCGCAGTCCGCGGGTGCCGTGTGCTTTCCGAGTGCCGCCGCCGCCCCCAGGAACCGCCGGCAGACCTCACAGGTGAGTGGAGCGGCCCTTGCGACAGGGCGCCCGGGGCGCCCGCGGCCCCGCTCTTCATCCCTTCGCCTGCTCTCGGGGCGGCATTTTTGACCGGGCATTGCTGCGGACGCGGCCGGTTTAAAGTGCAGGACCGGAGGCCTCGTTTTCTCGGGGGTTTCACCTGGTGCACGGCCGGCCGAGCGCGGCCGTCGCCTGCAGCTGCAGGACTGCGCGGGCGACGGGCGACAAATTTGAGCACATCCTTGACCATTGGCCGGTCTATTTATACGCGGTTTCGGTGTGTTGCGCCGGGAAGCGGAAATTCGGGAATGCTGCCGCGGGAATTCCCTCGGGGGCCGGCGCATGTTTGAGACCTGAGACACCGATGCCCCCGAGATTGAATTTTCATTTTTACTGTTATTCGTTTCTGCCGCGGCAGGCGCAAAATTGGGATGAAAATATGATGCAATGGCCTGCCGGGTTTTTTTGCTGATTGAAACGTGCTATCTTAAGTTCAATGGTTATAGGTCAATGTAAGATCTACAATAAAAAGTTTTCTTATGTCGATTTGTCTTCAGTTACAAAACTTGAGTTGAATATTTTTCTATTCAGATTAGATGAAGAGCAGAGTTCAAAGTTGCTGTATAATGTTTATAGGCTGCAACTTTATGGATGATGAACTGGTTTTGTAATGGAAGATCACATTGTTGTTCTGTATTGGACCACTTCTGATCGATCACTCATTCAATTCGTCTAGTTCTCCAATTATTAAGCTTGACCATTTATGATCTAATTTCTCAACGGTCTTCCTACAGTATTCCTACCAGGTGCAGAGATAAATTGAACTATAGCGTGGTTATTGAAGCTTCATCTCTTTATTACTTTGCACTTGTAAATTCATAATGTCCCAAAACATCAAAAAGGAAGACTTTGATGACTTTTTCAAAATCTAGGCCCTAAATTAATTGTAGGTGGCGATTTACACTGCAAATACACCCTATGGGGGTCACGCCTCAGCACTACCAAAGACTACTAAAAACTAGAAAGCTAATACACGAAGAAAGACACTCTTTTCTATCAACAAGCTCTCCAACCTACTGGCCAATAGATGTATTAGAAATGTCGGACCTATTAGACTTCTTTGATATCAGCAGAATATAATTTCGATTTATCCTCAGACCACTCACCAATAATAGGAACGATCTAGTGAAACTATAATAAATGTAAAGAAATTGCACTTAAGGAAAGACACAACTAGACCTTTCATGACTATGTATGCATTACAGCTACCCATCCAATTCGAAAAGAAACATCTACACCAAGACTATGTGCAAGAAAAAGCCAACTTATTCGTTGAACACCTCTCCGAAATGATCAGAACATTAAATTTTTTAGGCGGTGACTTACCACTAACCAAACCAGTAAAACTTATCACACCAAAAGAATCGGAGACCGATTATCTTGACTAAACAACAAGAAATTGTGATTCTATCAAATTGCTTCTAAAAACCTACTGTCATCCTAACGTATATCTACAATGGCGTTCTGAAACTCTGTTATTGGCAAAACACCTTAAAATAGCTGAAATTATGTTAGTGTCCAAACCAGGTAATAAGCATAACCTTGTAACTTTTTATAGATCAATTAGTATCCTATCTATTATTTCAAAACTTTTTGAAAAACCTTTGTTACAAAACATCAGTCCACTCTTGAATTACATTCCTGACGATCGATTTGAGTTAGGCTGTCACATTCAACCACCCAACAATGTCGCCGAATAATTCATTTAATAAATGAATCGCTAGAAGACGAGAAATATTGTTCCTCAATATTCTTCGATATAAGCCAAGCCTTTGGCAAGGTTTCCGTTCCATCAGTTGATAACCTTCTCAAGTCATATCTAAGCGACCACCAATTTAGAACCAGAGTTAAAGGTGAAGCGTCAACATTCTTTTCTATCAAATGGGAGTCCCCAGGGCTTCACCTCCTGTTTGGGTCAGACCTACCAACAACTCCTAATACAGTACAACTGGTACTTTCGGCGACGATAGTGGCATAATTTCAAACCATGCAAACCCAGATATAACATCCAATCACCTACTACAAAATTGGAACAAAAGTGGAAGCTAAAAATTAACGATTCGAAGTCTATACAAATAACCTTCACCTTAAAAAAGATTATTATCCCCCTGCTTACATCAATAACAAAATAATACCGGAATTTACAACAATTATGTATCTGGGACCTCACTTAGATAACAGACTTACCTGTAAACAACATATGTTATAGTAAAAAAGAGAAAACAAACTTATCTAAGGTTAAAAGAATTATATGGGCTTCTTGGAACAAGATCCTCCTTATCCTTATAAAACAAGCTGTTAGTGTACAAAACTGCAATAAAACCAAATTGGACTTACATAGACAAACTTTGGGGATATGCTAGTAAGTCAAACATTGCTATCATTCAAAGAGCTGAATTAAAAATACTACCATGGTATGTGTTGAACGACACACTCCATAATAATCTGAATATGACATTCATTCAAGAGGTAATAGGAAAGCGAGGTGAAAACCACCTTCGAAGACTAGGACCTAGGAATCTTCTCTTAAAACCAATCCTGCATCAATTAGACAGTAGAAAACTAAAAAAAAAATACTAATTGACTTCAAGTGAAGTGTCGGAGGTTTCTTCAATTTAAGAATTCTTATCACGTTATTTACTGTTGTCACTGAAGGCTGTTACTAGCAAATTAGTTTATAGATTATTTATTCTGATTGCTGATCCTTCTATAAACTATAAGGATAGCACATAAAATACCCTGGCCGCCGGTTCCTTTTGGAAAAACAAAAGGGAAGCCAAATTTGACGTAGAATCCAAATTCACGTTCAAAAATTTAAGAAAACCAGAGCAATAAATGACAGAAGAACGGACCGAACGAACAGCGCACGAAGCGCGCTTTCCTGTAGTACCCAATTGGTCGAGTTGGTAGCGGGTTTCCTTCGAGATGCGAGGTTTGTGGGTTCAATATCTTTGGTGGTTGCCGTCTTTTGCAACATTGGCTACATTTAAATGGGGGAGAAGGTAGGGTTCGCACTTCTTACAAGGCGGGAAGCGCCTCAACGCATACCGCTCGAAAGTTTTACCATCTCATGCATAGAAATATACTGTAAGAAGGCCGCGAAGCGGCCTTTATTGTATATGTATCTTGTTAAAGTGTAAATAAATTTTAAAAAAATAATGTCTTAAGAACTAAGTGCCTAGAGACTGTGCCATTTTATCCGTTTATGGCCGCTCAAAATCATCACCATTTTGATTTTTTAGAATCAATCATTCGCCTCTTGTTCATTTTGATCAATTTCACAGCAGTTGAAATTTTATTGATGTCAGTGCTAGCCATAGTTCACAATACTGAAATTGAAATCTAAGTACATGAAGAAATCATCATAAGAACTGCGCCTCGAAGTGCATTTTTCAATCTCCTCAGTCAAATTACTTTTACCCCTGCCCAGGTGGTCTAAGAGTTACGGTAAATTTGGTTAAACATTTAGAGAAGTGGTTAGGGCTTGGGCTTTCTATTTTTATAGCGTGCCTGTATATTGGTTTAATAGTTCAACTTAAAATTGTTTTTAAAACGTCTTTGCCGTCATTCCTTTTTGCTTATCTCGTTTTCTTTACTACAAAATGCATAGTTGAATTTAATATTTTCCGATTTAGTCTGGAAAAATAGATGAAAATAACATTTCGCTGAGAAAATAGAAAAGTGTGAAAAAACAATTCTATTAATCGGAATTCGTTGGAGAAAAGGATGATTTAGAATTTTCTTATGACTTTAATAATCGTATATATAACAATTGGTTCAAACCTTACAACATACTGTACTGGACGACTCTTACTTGTTCAACCCAGAAACCTTCACGATTTTCATTAGGTTTCCAAAAACCGTTAGTATTTCTTGTTGTTCGCTTGAAGTTGGTTTTGATCCAGAAATGGAACAATACAAAATAAAAAGAATTGTCCATGACTGTAGGTTCCTAATCTGCAAAAAGCAGCACTGGTTCATGCAGAAGTAAATGTCCAGCTGCCGTAAAGTTCAACATTAACAAGACCGAGCAGAAGATCAAGGCGAACCACGACATGTCTGCCTCGAGGTGATAAGTTTCTGTTTAATTTACTACAGAGAAGTCATGAACATTCTGATGTATTGGTTTTTATTTAGCTATAACTACAAGAAGTAGTATTGGTGCGATCGTACGTCATTATATGGATGTTTCTAATTAGCCGTCATCGACGATTTGTGCCACAGAAGCTTTGATCGCAAATCGTACTTTGAAGATGTTTGGTCGTTTCTCTACAACTCTTACACTACAATTTTTCCTTTTCATTTAAATTTGTTAACAATCGTCTAAACTGTACCAAGTTGTGTTGTACTAATTACAGTCATATTTATTATCTGCTTTCTACTTTTGTTTGTTTTGGGTTGGCAATTTTTCTTTATTTTTTGTAACTCTTTGTCGATATTTTTGAAAACCAAAAACCTCCTTCGTTTTTACCAAATTTGACAGTAGTGGAATTTTGTATTTGTAGTAGCATTATTTTTCAATCTACGAGTTGAACCTTTTCTTTGTATCTTTCTATCGAAAATATATTGTGTATCTTAGCGACATTTTTCTCGGGGTAGTTCCTTCTTTAATTTTAGAAAGTAGTTGGAGATTAATGAAACCGCAGTTCCTGCTGCAATAATCATGTTCCTATGTGTGTTTGTTTGGCATTCCGCACTGTGTAAAAATAATGCTGCCAAAAATTGTAAAGTTAGAAACATTTCGCGCTTATGTAACTAATCTAAGCCGATCAAATTTCATTAATCGTTGCCTGTCGCTCATTCACTGGATTAAAAACGCCATAGTATAACTCCAGGGTTACTCCAAAAGTGAAAAGTACAAGTAATAAGTGACCTACATTTTTCGCTAAATATCCGACGCTTTTTGTTCCGGATGTAGTGAGTTAGCATAAATACCACTTAAAGCCATTAAGATTCGCTTCTTTTGCTTCGTTTTTTATCCCATTGTATTTCTCGTGCTAAAACTATACTAAAGTGCAATTTTTAAATTATTTATGGAACTGTTAAAAAGCCTTTGGTTAAAGAAAACAAGCATACGAATACCTAGCAAATACTACCAAACGTATCCTAGACTTCAATAAGAAAAACTTGAAAAAATAGGTAAACAAGCAGCTAAAAACTTGGGGTTAACCAAAAATAGCACCTAAAGTACGACCTTTAAGAACAATAAAAAATACAAAGAAAATCAATAATGAAACCACTTAATTAAGAGTAAAACATATAATGGTAGTAAAAAACGCTGCAGAAAAAAGTATATGCAGAACAGAAGAAGAAAAAAATGTTTTAGGGCAAAAGAAGAAATTTGGATCTTATGCTACTTTGATATTACGCCTCCAGAGCTGTTTCATTGCATCTTCATGTGGAAAGCGTTGCATAGAATTTGCTACAGTTTCTTTTACTATAAACCAACAAATACTTTCATTTTTGATTTCTCTTTTATTTCTTAATTCCTAACTGGAACGACTGAAATAATTAAAACCATTTTACAATGAAAACGGCGTTTCACCAAATTAATGAGGTCTTAAAAATTAGAAAATATGAGCAATAATTTTTTGCAACTGGAAGTTATAGCCCGAATTAATTTGACGAAACGCAACGAGCATTGGTCACGCTCCGCAGACCACACAACCAAGTGTGACGCGCCGGAATTTATCAAAAAATTAATTCTCGGTGAATGTGGCCCCGTTTTTGGTAAAATTTTATTCCGCTAACTTTCGAGCGCTCATCACTATGCTTTAAATTGCCCAACTTTGCCAACTTGTGGCATAACACAATGTTCTATACGTATGCAACTAAACACTTCTAATTAGATGACAATTGGACAACAGAAAGTGTACTTTTGGAGTTGTGGAATTGCCCACGGCACGAATAGTCAAACAAATGTTTAAGAAATGTAACTGTTAATTGCCAAATTTATAATTTTCATTTGGTTCATTTTTAGTTTTAAAAACAATTTCCAAACTAATTATTTTATTATACTTGAATTCGTAAGGTTTTTAACATGATGTTGTTAAAGCTGCTCAAGTTACCTCAAGACATTTTCAATTCTGTTGTTCGCAATTTTCATTTTATTTATTTCAATTTCTGATCTACTCCTGTAGATTTTCCAAATCTCAATCCAATTTGTTACTTACTAGCGTAAAAATTCAAACATTGTAAATTCAGGGTGGACCAATGGATACATTAGATGAAATTTTCATTTTAAATTGTTCTTAATTTCTTCCCTCTCTAGAGCGAAACTCAAAATTGCGAAATTTAAGATTCTGGGATTTAACTGGCCCGTATTTGCAATGTTACCTTACTCTTTAATAGTCATATTGTCCAAAGAACGATGGTTACCAAACTTCGTCTTCAACTGATGGACCGTTTCAGCCGGGGACTAGTAACTTGGTCCGTCAGAACAATGAAGGTTTTGTGTTGCACATAAAATCTAGGAAAAGAAGTGTAATTTTCTTGAAATCTAACTAAACTGCACTAACAGTAAAAATTAAATTTCAAGGAAGCATAGTTAATTACAAACTTCTTTTACTTTACAAGATTTCTATCGGTGGACGTAGTCAGGGGGTTGCGATTTAAAATGAAAACTACGAAATCTCAAATTTTGCAATTTTAACCGTCGAAGTGAGAAAAAAGTACCGCGCTAGATGAGGAATTTTTTTGAAAATCTCATCTAGCGTACCCATTAGGCCATCTTGTATACAAGCATGTCCTTAGTTTACTGAAATGACAATTAAGACTTATAGATGCACAATACAGAAAAATAATTCCCAAAGCATTAAATATTACATTTACTTTTGCGAAATTCATCTTAATTTACTGAAAATACCACCCAAAGTGACTTTAGCCCGTTGTTTATCGCTATCTGGGTTATAACTAGGTTTGTTGTGCGCGAGCACTTTGCTCACCACGTGATTCTTAGTCAGTTAATGGATTTTGGACCGCAACTGTCATTTATGGCTTGCACGTTTTGGCTAAGTAAAGTCGTGCACTGTTTTTAGAAAGGTTACAAACTCGGCTAAAAAGAGGGGCTGCGGGCCCATCAGACTGTGTCTATAAATTGGTTTTCAATTTAAGGTAACAAGGTCAATGCCAACAACTTTATTAAATTTAATACAATCCAGAGCTGAATTATGAAAGATGATTCTCAATTCGTCTAAAAGATCATAATTGAACTTAACTCATTGAAAGCGATATCAAGTTACCACAGCAAGTTTTAATTCGTTTAAAACGAGACCAAATTTAAGTGAATTCCGCTGAAGTTACTAAATACGAGAGCTTTACCAAAAGTAATCTATAGTTTACCAGCAGAACGGACATGTGCTACCAAAGTTCTGAAAATGAGCCACAATTTATCCCAACGAACAAATTTGTTTGATTTGGATTTGTCATAGCAATTCGCTTCGCTTTAGCTAAAACAGTCGTAAATCTGCTAGACATGGTCGCCGTTTTTCTGAAAATGGTTTTAATTATAATACTGAACACGAGTTCTTAAGTTAAAGTGATCTTAAATTTACCTAAAGTCAATTATATTTTACTAACTGTAATCTTAATTTTGCCGAACAAAAACCTCTTCTACGTTTCAGAGTAAGGAAAAAATTACTTACCATTGGACAGTGTTTTAAAACAGTGCAAGGATTTTTTCTAGGGTCTCCATGACTAGAGAAACAAAACGGCGTTTTTATTTGTAAATCAGTTATGTCGTTTAGTTCATACAGTCTCAATTTTATATTTTGAGGTTAAATAAAATATCTACAAAAAGCGCTTTGGCCAAGGCACAATGTGCCGTTTTTTGTTTGTGCTTTCGAAACACGTTAAGGGTAATAGTATCGAAATCACTCTTCAGAACCCGCATAACGACTTTGTTGTGGCCAAATACTCTTCGATGCACTCCAAAATCTTACGATAACCCAAATAAGGCTATGCCTAAACCTCTTTCGGCCACACGCGATGGCGCTGGCGTATCCAAAATGGTTTTCTAATATTATTCGGAACACTTAAAAATAGTTACAATACTAATTGCAATGCCTGAACCGGATTGGTGCTTAAATATCTTTCTGTAGAGCATACGGAGATGCTAGAGCATTTATTGGGTCATTTAAGATGATGGTAGGGCGTTCGAAATATTCTTGGGGGGATTTAGAAATAAATATTATAGTAAGTATAATGTCTGAATCAAAGCGGTGTCTTAATTGAGGCATTCCATATAATCTTCTAATGGTACTCTTTCTCTCTTTTTCTCTGGATCATACACTTAAGTATCTCAAATACTCTTTGAAGCACTCGAGATGTTAGACAGAATAACTATACCAAAACGAATTATCTACTCTTAACAAACGTGACGCTTGTGGAGTGTTTCAAATAACTTTTATGGTACTCATGGTGGGATTAGTGTGTTAAAAATACTCTAGAGAATTAAACTTGATTTTGGAGCGTTCTAAATACTCTTCTGATCACATGCAAATACGAAGTATAAAGCCTTAATCTGAGTAGTGTTAAAATTCCCCTCTGAACAAAATGTTATTTAAACACTCATTACATTAGATACGATACTTAAACCGAAGCGGTATCAAAATCCTCATTCTGAACAGACACAGCGGTGCTGGAGCATCCATGAAAGGATTGAAGTGTCCAAAATACGCTTCGGAGTATTCAAGTTGACATAGAGGCGTTTTAAAGATAATTTGGGGTATTGCAAATGAAAATAATATTAGGTACAATGTTTGAACTGCAGCGTTGTTTAAATTTGCGATACGACACAAGATATGACAACAAAAACCAAAGCGGTGTCCAAAATGTCTCTTTGCAGTACACACGACGGCTTTGAAGTACCTAACATACTTTTAGGAAATTTAAAGCGTGGTTGGGGTTTCTCAAATACTTTACAGAACACTAGTGGATGATTACTATATTTATTATGATAATCAAGATAAAGCGACATCCAAGTCCCTTTTTAAAACACTTGTGATATATACGGTACCCGAATTGGAGCTGTACCCAAATTCCTACTCTCAACATACAGGACCCTATTGGAGTATCCCAAATACTCTTTGAAATATTCAAAGTAGAGTTAGTGTGTCCCAAATACTATGCGGAGCACTTGTAAATGGTTACGATATTAGGTAGGATGCCTAACCCGAAGTTCAAATCCTTTTCTGGGACACATGCGACGACGCTATTGGTCCAAAATATTTTTGAGGCGCTCGAACTACCTAATACAACGCTCGAACCAAAAATATTTTAAAATATTTATTTTGAGCAGATTCAGCGATACTGGAGTATCCTCTCGAGACTTTGAGTGTAGTGTTCGGGGTATCTAAATATTCTTGGGGTCATTTAGAAATAACTATAATACTAAGTGCAATATCTGAACTAAATTTGTGTCCAAATCATCTTTAACGCAAATGCGACGGGGCTGAGATATCCAAAAAATAGTTTTCAGAGCATCCAAGTATAATTCTGGCGTCTACCTGTCAAACTACTCTTTGAAGCACTCAAGACACTAGATACGATACCCATACTAAAGCGGTATCCAAATCCCTATTCTGAACAGTCACAATGGAGTTGAGGTGTCCAAATTCTTCTTCAGAACACTCGCTGTAGGATTGGGGCGTTCAAAATACTCTTCGGGGCATTTGTACATGATTATGATACTGCGTACGATGTTTAAACCGGAACGGTGTTCAAAATACCGAATAAATAACCCGAATAGACCGTCAAAATTTTTCTATTGAGAATTCAAGGCGCGGTTAGAATTTCTCAAAGGCTCTTCGAGAAGTTTGCAAATAATTACTATACTAATTACGAGCAATTTCAGTACTAGATAAGGTACTCGAATTAAAGCTATGTCCAAATCCCTACACTAGAGTGTCGAGAATATTCTTTTGAATACTCGTAGCTAGATTGCAGTGTCCAAAATAATTTTCTAAATACTCACAATAGGGTTGAGTATTTTAAATACTTTCCGAGGCACTTAAATTCTTATTGAAGTTTGTCCAAAACACTCTGGGAGATTCCAAAAGAATAGAACACAGGATTCACCTGATCCGAAACGGTGTCCACATTGCTCTTTCGAACACACATGGCGGTATTGGAGTATCCAAAGTCTTTAAAGCACTTGGAAAAAGCCTCCAAATGTTCTTACACAAATTAGGATAGCCGGAATAGCTTGACATAAAACACCTAAATCCATCTATGGGACAGATTATTAGTAGATGCTTCCACAGATTGTAAATTTTTTCATTGTAAATTGTTTCTAGAGAGTCACTTGTAGTACCTTGTTAATTGAGACGATAAAGAATTGGACCATAAGTATAGTTATGATTGCGATAAGCGTGAAAATAACATAAGTTGCAGCCGATGTTTGCAAGTAAAGTTAATCTTTCTATTTAATGCCATACCTACTTATTTTCTTTATTTTCTCCTAATTTAATTTAGTAGTTTTTGAAGATTTTCCTTAGCCGAACGTAGCTTTAGAAGTTTGGTTTTGAAGTTTTATTACAATTTGAATTTTTAAATCAAAGCATTACCAATGGTACCTTCAACTCGGAAAGTAGCCAAAACAAATCTAAGTCATGTTATACTTATCCACGAGTTCTAAAGCTACCAAAAGAATGGAAGAGAACGTTGCAGTTAATGGTTAAGCTCCCATTTGCATTCTACATACCTACGATGATACTGTTGTAACAGTTTATTTTCCGAGTACTTATTCGTTTTATTATTGATGCAACTGCAGCAATTTTAAAAATCACGCGTACGGAGCAAAGATTACTACCTTACATTTTTTAGCTTATTTTACAAGATGGGACTGGAAAAACTTCTGCAAAATACATAGCACAATACCAATTCAAATGGCACACATTTCTCAGCATCGTGGGAATTCCTTATAAAACAGGGCTCACGGTACAATTGCAGCACAGTTGCAAATAGTTCCCCTTTAATTTCGATTCTAATAGGCAAAACAAAAACTCGTTTTGTCAGCTATGCATCACACCTCTATTTTCCACAATGTGGCCTGCTCAAACTTCAAGGTCATCTTCGGCTGCCTCCTAATATTTGAATATTGGCGCATTGTTTCAATACACACAAAGGTCGTACTGCTAACCGGCATTAACTCGGTGTTTTAAAGTATGCTAATTGGAATGTTTTTCAGATCTCTAGATAATTGTGGAGTTCTGACTTGATAGGTGTTATTGAAATAAATAATTACACATGGAACACGCCATGCATGTTTTAGGTAATTAACGAGGTGGCTAAGTGGAGATGATGATACATGTAACTTCTCTTTAATTGATTTTCGCCACTTCATGATAAGCAAAAAACGCAGTGATTAAATTAAATGTGGCTATGGGACGTATCAGCGTTAGATAAAATAACATTAAGAAACTTGTCAGTAAATATTAAAGTTCATAGGATGCTAAGCTCCAAGCACAATGGTCGTATATTGTGACAAGTTTAAGCATGTTGTGACAAACTTAAACCTGTACTACAGCCAGCAGAAATATCTTGAAGAACTAGTTGTTCCTAAATTATGGGAGTGAAAAAAGCCTCCAACATCATCTTGGTCAAAAACGCAGTTCGGATGTTGATAAGCGTTTTGAGAAAATGGCTCCTGGACTGGAAGATCATTGCTCTCATGGTACGACCATATTTAGATGGTACCGGGAATTTTAGCTTGAAAGCCCCACGAACAGGACCCCCATTTCCGTCTGCCACAGAGGAGAATATTGCTGCTATCAGGAAGACTCTTAAGCTCAACTCATTACTAGCTCAGTAATTTATACTATGTTGACAACCACCTTCACGTTAGAAAAGTTTGTTTGCTTTGAAAATGGAACAACTCACAATATCAACAGCATCACAACAATGTTATTACTTAAAAAACAATTTAAAAGCCCTAAGACTTTCTAACGACAAGAAATTTCTGATAGTATAGGATAACGAGCGTACTAAGAACCCCGAGGGTATGGTGAAAAGTATTTAGAAAGATTAGTCTCTCTTATTGTATGTATCCATATGATCAAACATTGTACAACAAACATTTAGAAGTCTATCCACTGCAAGTTTAGAAAGGAAATTTCTATATCATGCCTAAAGAGAATTTGTCTTTATGGGACTACTATAGATTCAATTTCACATTTTACGTTTGATTGTGATTTAGGTTTACATAATCCAAATGCCCAATTGTTTATTTTTAATTTGAAACGTAGAATGTTCTCCACGTATCAACGCGCATTGATAGTTTAATAAAGTAACAAACAGATGCGTTTAAAAGTAGCCCAAACGTGGTTCTACATCACTATTCCACAATAGTTTTGTGATGATGAAATTGGAATATCATTAGTGTACTAAAGATTACGCCTGTTATGTTTTTCTCCAAACACAAATTTGTTTTGATGCTCATCGTTTTTCTTTTGACATCGCCATAAAGAACTTTTTTTTATAGGCAAATGAATAATTTCTTGTTCTTTATTTTTCTTAGAGAAATTTGATAAAATTTAATTTTCTGCGGGCATATTACAAATTATTGGTAACTGTTCTGCCTTTTAAACCTTTCTGTCATAAATAAAATGGATAATTTGTCGTTAAGACAATAGAAGAGCAACTATTGCTATACCTACGTGTCTTAAATTATTCTGGTCAAATGATGATTATTGGACAAAGATCGCTAATCATGGACAAATATGAATCAGGATGACTCAATTCATATCCCCATACCTTGCTGGTGAACAAATAAATTTAAGCAAATGTTGGTAATAACACATGATTAATTATTGTTGAATGAATGATTTTCATTAAGCGTTGATCGAACTTCTTATATGAAACAAACAAATAGTTCTAATGTAACGAAAAGTTGGACAAATTATTTTACTGAATAGAGATTTGGGTTTAATACTTCTTGTGTGTTCCTAATCATTGAATTATTGGGAAGGGATGCTTGGTATTGCACTGATAAGTGTGTGACATCACTAAAGTTCGTATTGATCATTATACATAAGGTTCCTTTGGAATGCTTATGACTGTATGGTTGATTCCGATGATGCTTATTATTTGTTGCTGGATGAGAGATTCTGAACATGTGTCGCATATTTAATTCTGGATAATTAGTTATGTTGAAATGCTTGTTGTTACTTTATTTATCTGAATGCTGCTTTTTAGCTAGATGTTTGCTAATCATTGAACAGATGATTTTAACCAGTGAGTGATTCCAATGGATTATGATCAAGTCAGCATCACTAAACAGAGATATAGGTCGGATATTTTATTCAAGTAAAGTCAATTCTAGGTTTTGTCCGAGAGCAATGTCCTCTACAGCAACTACCATTTCTTCAGGCTCGGCTCATTGATGGGCATTCGTCCAATTTTTACTATTATGGTAGGTTGATCAATGCATAAGTGATTAGTTTGTACCACACCAAAAACAACTAATTTGAATTTTTCTAAAACCAAACGTTTTCGAATTGCAAGACCTGACTTTCATTTATATACAACATTAAATTATTATAAGGGAATGTTTATCAATAGCTATTTTTCATAAATGTTAATCCTTCTATGAATCACTTATGAATTCGACTGATGTTGATCGGCAATAGACACATGTAAGCAAGTACCAATTCTCTATTTTGGTAGATGGATAATTTATATGAAAAATTTGGTTTCTGTTAGACTGGCGGTCCTGATCAAATGCAAAATGAATAAATTATTGATGAATACATTTTTATGTGATCAATGCATATTTCCAATTAAATTATAAACGCTGGACGAAGGAATATGGAATATTCTTGATTTTAACGTAATATTGGGACACTGAATAAATAACTGCAAACGAATACTGATCATTTCACAGAAATTTGGTGATGATTATGGTTGAAAATTCGTTTACTAAGTAATTCTATACGAATGCTAATCGCCAAACAAATTATTCTAGTCGAATATTCGTAACTGGACAAATAATTATGTGCAAAGATTTGGCTTAAACGTTTGCTGTTATCACCAAACAATCATAGCCAAATGCGCCTCGAATGCTTATTGGTGGATGAATTATTTGAACCTAATATTGATTCGGATCGCCAACCGGATGATTTCGACAGAATGCTGATTTTCAAAAGTTATTGAATAATCGTTTATGGTTGGATAAGTAATCCCAAACAAATGTTGCTCGCCAGATGAATGATTGCAGTTGAACGAATGGCAGTGGTCGAATATTTGCTGCTTAGTGTTGGACAGATAATCTTCCAAATGAGGATCAGTGAGTGATTCGGGCCAAACACTCCCTGCTGAGTTTAATTCAACCGAATATTGTTTGTTGTGAATATAATTTTTGGGACGGTTGATTCGGGTCCTCTCAGATAATTTATCTTCCAATGAATAATTCCATCAAAGTCTTGGTGATTGGATAAAGAAATGTGGACAAATACTTAGCACTGCACATAAATGTGGCTTATTGATCGGTGCAGAACAAATGTTAACTTTCGCACACTTCTCTAGGCAAACACTTCCAACCGAACGTTTATCTTTAAATATATGATCAGAATATACGAATAGATGAAAGAAAGTACTGATAGATCGAAAATTTTGGTTGAAACGCCAAATACATTGGATTTATCATCCAATTTTGTTATTGGCTTTTTGATGGATGATAAGAGTAAAATGATTTTTTTATTGAATTAACAGCAACGATTTTGATCATATCACCCATCACTTAATCTAAGTAAATGTTGAGTTTTTTTAGATGTTTTGAAGGAAATGCTTCTTAGATGGATTACTCTAACTCTGTTTTGCCCTCTGATCGAATAATTCGGCGAATGCTTATCACTACTAAGCAGATGTTTTTTGCTAAACGAATGATCAAAACTCGAGTGGATTGCTTATCGTTAAATAGCTGCATGTGTAATTTGGGTCGAATACTCATTTCTGAACAGATGTTTTCGGTTGAGTGGTTATTAATGTATAATCTAATGATAGATACTGTCTTATTTAAAATACAGGATGGGCAATGTATAACTGGTTAGATTATTTCTTCAATGTTCTTTGTCTGAAACAAAAGCCATTAATATTTTTCTACCGAATCGTTTATTTAAATTCAATTATACATCTAATATAAAATCTGATAAATATTCATCTCTGGAGATTGTACAGACTCGAGCCCCATCACTTCTTTGAATAGCATGTTTTCTTGGAGTTTGTCAATTATGTTTGGCTTGGTAGGGTAAACCTTATTTTTAAGACATCCCTAAAGAGGATAGTCAGAGCTAAATAATCTATTGATCTAGAAGGTCAAATTAAATCACCTAAATGCGAATTCAAACGTCCTTGAAACATTATTCTTAGTGTGCCGATCGTATCTGGCTGTGTGTGGTATGTTGCGCCATCTTGCTGAAACTACATGTTCCTTAAGTTACATTCTTCAATTTGAGGAATCAAAAAGTTCTCTGCCTGTAACAGTAAGGGAATTTTTTGATTCATGCTTAGAAAAATAAGGTCCACCTGCACCAAAAATTCTATATTTTGATCTGGCGTGAATTTAACGATTGTTGGTGGATACTACGAGGGTTTTACCATGTCCAAAGAAGCCAATAATTAAAAAAAACACTAATTTGGGACGCTAAGTCCCAGTATTGTACTCCCGATGTTATTGACAATTTCTAGACTGGATTGCTTGAGTCAACTGGATCTTGTACGGTTTAATGCCTTCAAAGATGTTCAGCGAATGCTCGTTTTTTGAGAACAATGCTTCGTAGAGGCGCTGGGATCCTCTCGTATACTTTGTTGAACATCTCCGAACATCTTTAATGCCACCAGCTTCTTCAAACCTTTTACCGGCCGACCAATTGGGTTAACCTCGGTCACATTATTAACGCTATAAATTGCCTTAATTTTCGTAAAATTGAATTACTTTAATAAGGTTTGACTATACGCATGCTGATCTCTATACATCTATAACTCAAGTTCCGAAAGGTAGGAAATTCAAATTAGGCTACTATGTATGGCTCACTTCGTATAAGCTTTGTTAAACCTTTGCAAACCTGCTCCAAGCTATAAATAATGTGAATGAACTGATAAAAATAAAATTCTTACGTGATATTACTAACGACAGTAATTTAGATTCTTCGAATTTGGCTGTTTAGAGCAACTTTTAGAACCGATCAGTAAAATTCTTGTTGTGAGGTTCATCAGGTGATTAGCTAGTAGCTAATTTTTATGGTTAAAAAGGAACTGCGTTCCAAAACAGCTCATAATGGGCGTGATGTCCCAAATTGATGCACAAACAAAATTTCAGAGTGAAGCCGCCGCATCACTTCAGAAATGTGAAAGTCGCCAGTCTTAACCCGAATCCGCCAGATTTGATTTGCATCTCTGCAAATGTCTTTGGGCGCCCATTCGCATTTTATTTATTTTTTAGTAGAAGGTGAAAACCGCATCTGCTTTCCTGCAACATTTTGGAACGAGGTTGGAATAGGTTTGCACACATTAGCCGCTGTCGAAGCGCGGCGTTTAAATGCCCGCTTCGGTCTGCAACGCGAATAAATCAAGATATTCTAGAATCCTTTTAATTAACCTTGCGAAATCCGCGGTACAGGTTGTTACGAAACCAGAGCCGTATTTAGCATAATTGTCTTCTCGAGGCAAGGTACACACGCCGCGCGCGGTTATGTCAGTAATTAATGCGCGCTTTCCGAGAAAACTCGATATCTGATACCGGCCATTGTCTAAAGTTGAGCGAGTCGGATTTGCAGCAATCTGACGTCCTTGTATCCTATTCATTTAGCTGCCCGTAAGAACTGTAATCTAATAGTCTTTCATGTTCCAAGCGCTTGTTTTAATTAAAAGGACAACCTTATTGAATCACTCCTGCAGAAGCGAGGGTCGTGTTTGTATTTGTTTTTTTGTAATACGAGGAAATCACCACAACTTCCTAGCTTTAGTAAAATGATAAAATATTCAAAAATTACTTTCATGTGGGTGATCAAACATAAACCGAACATTTCTGTTAAAATGTTCCGTTTACTGGTCCAAACAAATAAACGTAAAGCGATAAGTCCAGACTAGCGGCGTTTTCAATGTTCTAATTGAATAATTCTTGATGTTCGGCGAAAGATGAAGAACCCATCTTGCAAACTCAAGGTCGTCAGTAATTATTACCTATTATTTCGACACAAGCAATTTCGTAAACCGTTGAGAAGGCGATAAGAATGCGAATATTCTCGTCAATCACGCTGCTCCTTCATTTTCATCGGCTTCTCGTCTTCCAAAAAAATTTTTATAATATTCGTACTCTTGAGTCATCTTGAAGGTGTTGTCTCCAAATTGTGCCTTAAGTCTTCCCCCTATCGTGAGAAACTTAATAATAATTCGTTGTGTAACGGAAGGTTAATGTTGTACACGAATAGATAGATGAATAGATAATGACTCGGAGCTGTATAGTAAATGTAAATTGACGATATGAATTAAAGTACCTTGCAATTACCTTATTCCTTCCTAAATCATTGTAATATGAATGATTAGATAATGTAGATTCCACATTGACCTTAAGGCAATGATCATTTAACACTAATTCTTCTACAGAGGCAACAATCGGCCCTACATTTTGGCCTCTTCTTCTGAAGATCATCTACCGTATGCGTCATCCAAACGTTGTTTAATTTGGAGGGACGAAGTCTTTCTTTAGTTACCAACTTTTATTATTATATTATTATTATGCACGAGCCGTGGTGGTTTAGTGGATAGGTCGCTAGACCACGAAACGAAGAGTTGCGGGTTGAATCCCACTCTCGCCAATTCTATCGTAGGGATTTTTACGGCCCAGCTCAACTCAGGCTGCAATAAATGAGTACCTGGAGGTCAAACTCTGGGGTAATAATAGGCGATCCGTACGTAGCAGACCTATCCTGTTACGACCCCAAAGGGCCTTCAAGGCCTGTTACGGGGAACTATTATTATTATTATTATACACATCGTTTGAATTTTTTGTTTAATCATACATAAGTGCAGATGAGTTCAGACGTTCGAAGAGTGCGGTGCGTTATTAAATGTATTATCAAAGAGATAAAATGATTAACTGATAAAGACATAAAAATCGGAAATACACTACCCAGTGAGCCCGCTTCACTTAGAACAAACAAGAACAAACAATACAACAACCAACGTGGTAACTACCTCTGTTGCAGCAACTAATTATAGAACTACCAATGATGTAACAGCCAAAAATACTACTAGTAAATAATTATAAGTTATAATGCAAACACAACGAACCATCCACAAGTCTGTCACCTAAGAACAACACAAGCAACTTCTAGGAGACGGTGAATAAACTGAACAAACATGGCATTCAGTCAAGAAAAGAAAATTATCGAAATTATCTTCTGCGATAAGAGTCCTCTTTTGATACCCATAACAGGTATAATAAATTATCAGGTAATTGGAAAGATATAATAACCAACGAAGACAACACTACTAACTAATGGAAATGCTCTAACGCCCCGCTGCGAATCTGAGAAGGTTAAAGCTCTCATATGTTCGTCCAAGTATTGCGTCTTATTACCCCTTATTTGAAGCGAACTCAGGTACTCGATTATTTTTAGTGACAGAGACCACCTGCTAGACTTCAGAAAGCTCCAGATAAAGCCACATACATGTGTAAAATGTGAAGATAGTCACGATGCAATAGAGAACAAAAGAACTAGACAATACATTTGCTAGATGAGCACTTTGTCTGGATAATTACCCTGCTAACTAAAAATAATGCGATATCTACATAAATCTACAAAAATGAAATGGTAAACAACCAGCCATGTCACAGTATGACTCATTAAAACGTAAACATAAACGACAATAATCAATTTCCATCAATAAGCTCAAACCTTCTACAAACAGTTTGCGTCTAATGGTTGTCCTACATACTATCAAGTAGTTACTCAAAACTAGAACCCTTCATACATAGAGGAGCAACTTACAGTCCTCTTGGACGAATTCAAAATAATTTTCAATCAATTTATTAATCAAAACAGCACAATATAGTAAGACCGGCATAGTAATAATAAATTAGCATGCCAGACTTATAAAACCATAAATTAGGACTAGAAAATTTCCTTTATTTAAAAAAATAGAAACACATTTTACCTGGAGAACAATGCTTAAATACCACATAAGGTCCATCATCAAGATGATATCTTATTATGAGCTAAATCACCAACAGACAAACAAAATACAATCGGCTAATATCAAAATAGATACTAAGTTATGGTCCTTGACAATTTCATCTATCTAAAAAGAATATCTCGAGTTCCATTAGGGTCTAGATTCTTTATAGGAAGAGATTGGAAGCAAGATTAGTAACATTCAAAGGAAGAAATTTGTTGCAGGCTGTAAATGAATTTAACTTAAACTATAAATGAACTAATTTTTTTAAAACAAACATTCAATTACCTGGAGACAATTAGATTACTTTGTACACAAAGGTATTGCTACTGTTGAATCCAGTTATGATCCTTAGATCATCTATATTATGAGCTAAAATACTATACTAGACATAACAAAATACAACGTTAATATCAAACTAGATGATGAACTTAATGGTCCTTGATATTCAACTCCTGGACAATTGGAAAAAAAGAAATGCTATAAGATATCCTTCTAAAAGCGAAGATCAGGAAGCAACTGGCGAAAGTCTGTAAGCAATGAAGACAAACGAATATAAAACAGAACAAAATGAAGATTACACAAAACCCTCTCTGAAGTCAAAAACAGGACATTTAAACATTATATAAACTCGCTCTTCAGAAAATCACACGATATGAAAAGCTACAAAAGTTTTAAAAGATAACAGACAGCATTACTTCCAACTAGAACACCAAACAGAAGCTGTTCTAAAAGCGATACAGAAAATGCAGAACCTTTTGCAGCACATACGATCCCAGTCTCGAATGTTATTGAGGATTTCTTTGACATACACTGCCAAATATCACTCCTAATCAAAGAGTTTTCTACTGAAAAAAATAAAGAAAAATCCATATAAACCTCTTTACAGGTAAAATTCTTAAGCATCTATTAAGAAAAACGGTAATATTACTAACAATCATATGCATAGTATACTGCGATTATCATATTATCGTATAAGCAGGAAATTTGACCACATTATTATCGTACCCAAACTAGCAAAGTCATGTCCTACCATTAGCCTTCCTCCTATATTTAATCAGAAGTTTTCGAAAGACTGCTGGTGGAAAGAATTAAAACTGACTTCCTGGAACGCCATTCCACTGCACAGCAAACACATAGAATCGTTAATAGTATCATCAAAAGGGAAATAAACTGTGTATTGCCTTATTTCTAGATGCCTCCCAAGCATTTGAGAGTCTAGCAGACTGCTCTTTTACATAAAATTGGAAGCATTTTCTCTAGTCCGTCAAGATCGTACACCAGAACGATATTTCAAATAAAATGTTCGGTCCGCTGCTCCTTAGATTTATCAACGACAAATAATACAACTATAACAATATTTGCAAATAATACTGCTTTGCTCTTAGTGGACATTAACCCAATGCTTGCTTCACAAAAACTATAACATCACTTGGACGTTTTCAAATCATGCTATAGGTTTTGTGATACGTTTTACAGAACTGGTTTGGTAAATGGTAAACGAGACAAAATTAGTAATTTACCTTCACTACAAAAACGTATGTTACATTTTCTACGTTTCTTTAACAATACTTAAATGCTAGTAAATAATGAAATGAATTAGAAAGGGTTACATTTTGACCAAAAACTCACTTGGAAGAAATAAATCAAAACGAAACTGATTTAAAATTCAAAGCGATATCATGGTTAATTGAAAGAAGATCCAAATTATCAATAGATAATACAATACTGTTATACAAATGTATCCTTAAGCCTATTTAGACTTACGGTATATAATTATGGTGGTATACAAAGCCTTGACATCCTAATAGACATCGAACTTTACATTCTAAGCATTACATTTGTTATCGAAGAAATCAAAAGATTGTCGACATTACTTCGAACGAATAGAACATGAAAATAATTTAGTATCAGTAATGATCAATTCTCCAGAGGCAGAGAGGAGACTTAGAAGATTGTAGCCTGCGGACCTAAGATATATGATGTGAACATATTAGTGGTATTTTTCTTCTGGTTCCTTTTCCAGCGACGGTTGAAAACCATTTCGATTTTATTAACAAACCACTCTCTTAGATTTCTAGGTCAGGATATCCTAATCCTGCTCACACTTCGCTTTCCTCAAATTCTACCTTGTATTACTAATTATAACCATACGTTCTTTAATCTTTTCATTACATGTCCCAAATATTCAAGTTCCTTCTTTTTGATGGTTAGCAGGACTTCTAGTCGTTTCCCACTCTTCCAATGACCTCCATATTTGACACTCTTTCTGTCTACCATTATTCGCATCACGAAAACACGAAAGCGGCCAATTTATTTAGATTTACTTGCTTTAGTGTCTAAGCCTCTAAACCATTTAAAAGGGTGGAAAACACATATCGCCGAGTATTAAGTCTGACAAACGACGTACATGCCACCTCAACAGGTGTTCTTATCTCTTTGGTTTGATTTATGTTTGATGTTATCCACGTTCCCAAATACTTGTATCTATTCACTCTTTCGATATCTATGTTTTCAATTCTTGACTTAGTAATAATCATATATTTGGTTTTGTTTAGATTAATATTGAGCCCATATTCGTTACAGTATGCATTAACACGTTGGATTACATTCTGCAGGTCGTTGGTATTATCTGTCATTATTATCGTATCATCTGCAAAACGTAAATTGTTGAGAATTTCTCGATTTATAGATAGAATTGAATAAAGCTTTTTGAAATATTGGTTTGCTATAGACATTATAATGTAACTGAGATGGCACTTACTTTTGGTGGAGCCCTCTCTAAATTTTGATGCTCTCGGTAAATTGACTTTGACAGTCTGATTAGTTTTATATTATGGCTGTCTAGATTCTTATTATTTAGGATCTCTATTAGTAGGTCAAGTTGGGCTCTATCGAAGACCTTTTAAAGCCAAAAGCACAAATAGATGCTGTGATTCATGCCAAAGCATCTCTAAGCTAACATTTACACGAAATAAAACCTTCCTCGAGCTCATACCATTCCTGAAACCAAATTGTGTCTCGTTTCTATGATTTTCAAGAATACTTTAAACGTGTGACTCATTAAAGCCATGATTCTGTGATCTGAACAAGTTGTTGCATAAGACGTAAGGTTGATTGAAGCCATTGTTTGGGAATTTTGGCAGCCTGATAAATTTGATTAAAAAGATCAACTAAGACGTCGATACAGTCCTCATTAATAAGTTTTATTAGTTCGATGGGTACTTCGTCCATTTTTTTGTATTTTTATGGCATAAATTACCTCTTGCCGTAATATTAGTGGTCCTGTGTCTTCTTTTTGTGTACTATTAATTCTTCTCTTTATTATTAATAATTTTCCATGTAGGTGGTCCATTGTGATAACTTTTCTTTTAGTTCGCTAATTACATTTTCCTGGTCATCTTTGAGAATATTCGAAGATTTGTTAGTTCGAATTTTCTTATCCTTTATTCAGGTCCTCTATTTCCTTGCATCTCTCAGGGAACCAACTTTTCTCCGCCTTCCTAACTTTCTTTCTGACGTTTCTATGGCTTTCTTGACACTTATTTTCATCTCTTTATTTATGTTGTCTTCTTTCTTCTATCCAGTTCCCTCTAAATGGTTAAAGTTTTTTTCCTTTACAAATGAGACCAGAATATTCTGTATGTTCTCCCATCTTTTATCTATATTTACTGTTTCTGTGGGTGTTTTACTGATCTTTATTAGGCTTTTATTAATTTTTATTTTTATTTTTCTATATGTGTTGCTCTTTTTAAGCCTTTTGATGATCTATGATTTTCTTTACGATTCAGTTCTTGACTTTTTTCAGTTTGATTCTCATCATTACAACAACAGGGGTTATGATGGAAAGATATGTCCGTTCCCGGGTATATTTTGGCTGATATGATGGTATTCTGTATTTTTTAGTCACAATAATATAGTCTAATAATACAGTCTAACTTCTCCCCCTCACCCACCGTGGCATGAAGTCATTTATTATGTCATATATTTATGTCTTGTCTTTTGATTAATTTAATGGCATTATCAAGTTGTTCATAGAAGGTTTAAATTTCGTTCTCACCCATATCTGCAGTGGGTGCGTATACCTGTATGGTACTTATTTTTCTTTTAAACTAGGAATTGAGTGTGAACATTATAACACGATCAGAGTAGGGAATGAAGTTGCAAACTGCTTTTTTGACAATCTTTGTCTACGATGATGTCCACCTTTATCTTTGGATTTGTTGTTTTCCGAATAATACATCAATCTATTCCTTGTCATACATTTTCCGGATTCCAGCCATTACACATCACCAATTCCCAGAACGTTGAGCTTTAACTCATTTCGAATACAACATTATCTTGCCGGCCTCGAACAGACTTCTCTTTTTCAAATACTAATTCCTATAGCATTTTCATGTTTTTTGTTTATTTTGCAAGGATTTCACATTTTGACGACTGAGGAGGCCCTGTAGTCTCGTGATTGTCATCTTCTGTTGGATCTTGGATTCCGATTCTCATGATCAGTATAATTTGATAGCCATATTGATTTGATTCGGGATGCTCATGCGAGCCTTCAATACAGTGGCTTCACGTTCCCTTCTGCATCTTCATACCGTTAACCTAGCAGATACATCTGCCTTCAAGACCAATTTCTCAATTCAAATACATGAGGGTGCCCTTCTCTTACTTGTTCTTTCACCCTTAAGTATTGACTGGTAAGAGGGGGCTGCTTATATCCGCAGTAATTCGATATTCGCTAGTTTTGGTCTGCCCCGGATATTTTATTTCCCCGGTACCCACCATATTTGGTGAGCCTGAGAAGGCAATGTTGAATCTGACATATTAATTTTAGTGTTTAGAGCACCCAGCGTATAAAAGACATCGCACCGTATTGGAAGAGCAATAAACCTTTAATAGAACTCCTAAAGCCGCCACCCTTCAGCATTTTCAGCAAAATAAGATTATATGTAAAACAGCTTTACGCCGGACTAAAGTTTTGTAAGTAGCTTAAGTACAAAAATCTTTAGGAAGTTGTGAAAGGCCAACAAAGCCACTCTATCAGCGGCTAGAATTAATGTTTGCGATACGTTTTCGATGTTTATTACTTAAGCGCCCATTTATTTTTTCTCTACAAAAGTTTTTTCAGATAAAGCTGCTGACATCGGCAGTACTATTTAAACGTCACTTAATTTCAGACTTTTATGGAGTAGCGCCGTCTTGTTGATACCGATGCGTTTGTGAAATGTAAAACGTTTAGCATTATCAGGGAAAAATAAATCTATTTTTAATAATGCTCACATAAAATTCAGCAAAAATGTCGATCAAGGAACCAATTCGCCAAAAGGCCGAAATATCTGCTCCTGACCTCGCACCGAACGCCGCGGATTATTAATAAAGTTATTCGACTAGAAAATAGTTGCTGCGGGCACGCAGCTTGTTTTCAAAAGTGTGGGGGGCGAAGATTAAAATTTAATCTGTGGAGGTCAAGCCGGAATGATTAATTGTGACGAACGGCGAAAATTGGCTTAAAATTGAATTCCCGCGGGGAAGAACGAATCGTTTCGAATTGACCTTTCGCTCCGTGTATCTGCCGGGCTGACCTCTTAACGGCTTATTTTTTAATTCCCTTTGGATATGCTTGGGTGCGGCTTGATAAGCGGAGTGGTCTGTAGCCAACAACGAAGAAGTGTAGCTGCATTAGGAAACTACATGGATTATTGTTGTTTGTTGTAATTATTTTCTGATTATTTGATTATCTTTTGTTTGTAGACTCTTTTGGGGTTAAAGGGTAGAAAGAAAGATAAGCAAATGACGTATTGATTGGTTATAATGAGCAGTGTCATGGTGACGACGCAACAAGAAACAATCTGCAACCTAATTAAGGTTTTTTCCGCCCTAGGCTGATAATGCTTTTATTTGATTTTTTCAAAGTTCAAGGGCCGCCATTTCATCTTATTTTAACGTTGATCTCGAAAAGCTTTTCACTCTTTTAAGAGCTGAAAAAGATCGTTCTCCAGTGTTATATTTAGAAAAATTCTTAGAACAATGACAGTATCTGGAATAATAGACTGTACGTCCTATGACTTCAATAATGCTAGTAATCTCTGTGGTTTTAATTGTTTGTGGTTAGGTATTCTTATCTTCTCTGTTAGTACTTTTATTAATTCTTAAAATTGCTGCTAAATGCAGAAGCATACTATTGCAATATTTGATTTATCCTGTCATATCCTATCATTTTCCATTTGAGTGATTTCTCATAGAAATCCGTAATCCTTGTGTATTTCTGTATAGATTGTTCTATTTTGTACTAAATTGAGATTTACGGCATCGTTTGCAGAATATGTTTTTATCATCAAAGACTGTCCTGTAGAAAATTTGTAAATTCCATCTGTGTTTTTGTCTTTTGTCTTTCTTTTTCTTGTAATGTATATTTTGTCACAATCAATTCCACACATCAATTTTACTTTACTTTGTAGCCTTTGAAAATTCGTCTTTGTTTCAAAGAGTGTTTATAAAAGCTTCTTAAGTGCTGTAAAGAGTAATAACCTTTGTTGTGTCTGCACTTTCTCCTTGATACCTTTCTCTTACTTCTCAAGACTTTATACGAACATTGTTCCAGGAACATACTATTAATGACTTTTCAAGACTTAAGTTTTTCCAGTAGCACATTTGCTTTATATTGTGAGTTCTTAGTCGCAATACTATTATGGGTAATGTGTGTCACAACATCAAGAACTTTCTGATACAATTTGTATAATTCTTTACTGACATCTGCACGGACACTCCATTGGGTTGACAATCAATTTTTTAAAGATATATAGAGTCCTTTTTAAGATGAGACTGCAATGCATCCCACCTTTTGGCGGAAAAAGCAAAAAAGTTATTGTAATTTTAAAGAAGAAAATTTAATCAGGTACCTATTGCTCTCCGCAGTTACAGAGTTGGAAAGAGTGACCATCGCAAAAAATGCATGTGGCCGGGAGATTTACTTTTATTCTAGCCTGAAGATCTTTGTATCATCCAGACATTTTGGTGGGATTGTCGTAACTCTGACTTCTACTTTTATTGAGATCATGATGGCATTCTGAAAAGTTTTGAGCCTCAACATGAAAATGGCCCTACTCGTCAAAACCATTCTGCTACTACAAGATACCTTTAAAAATTTCTACCATTTTGGACCCTTAGATGTTTTTTGGCAGTTATTTGTATTAATTGATGTCGGTGCTTTTGTAAAAATGGAAAAAATCGAATGTCGTGCCTTAATTAAGTACTTGCATTTGAAAATCAATACACCCATGCAAATTAAAACCGAATTAGACGTTTACGAGGACCTGTCCCATCATTTGCCACTGTAAAAAGATGGGCAGATTAATTTAAACATGGTCCAGCTTGGCTGATGATAAGCATTCGAGATGGCCAACAACTACGACCTCTATCGACCAAAAAAGTTTACCAAATGGTGCTGAAGGACCATCGAATCAAGATTAGAGCGATAGCACAGGTTATGGGCATATCAAAAGTATGCGTTTGTCATATATTGACTGAAGAATTGGGCATAAGAAAGCTATCCCAGCGTTGGGTCCCGCGCTTGCTCACCAATTGAATATTGGAATACCATTACACTCCTAAAAAGAATAACAGTCAAAATAGTTATCCCGCGCAGGGTGAACCTGCTCCAACTAAGGCGTAGACGTTTTATCGGCCGGGAAGGTGGTGGCGACTGTTTTTGGGCTAGTCGGGGAATTCTGTTCATCTACTACTTAAAAAGGGAAAACAATAACGGGGTTGCATTACGCATCATTATTGGACCAATTAAAGGCAGCAATTGCTGAAAAAATCCCATTTAGAACGTAACAAGTGCTCTTCCATCAAGACAACGCACTGGTTCACAGTTTGTCGGTTGCCATGTCCAAAATTTACAAATTGTAGTTTGAATTGATTAACCACTCAGCATATCTACCAGATCTGGCCTCCAGCGACTATTTCCTTTTTCCTAAGCTCAAAGTTTAGCTCGGAAGGATAGAGATTTTCATCAAACGAGAAAGTCATTGCAACCGTAGGTGCCTATTTTGCAGAGCAAGACGCCAACTACTATTTTAACGGGTTAAAGAGCTTGGAGATTTACTGGAAAAAGTGTATCGACTTAAGCGAAGACTATGTTAAAAAATAAAATTAAATTCGACAGAAAAAGTACCTGTTTCTCTGTTAGGCTCAAAACTTTTTAGACTGTCCGCGTATAAATAAATATTCGACATTACAGCACTTACCATCTCTTCACCCTTAGCCACAATTAGGAATAAATGTTAGGAATTGTTTAACAGGAGTTCCCGTAGGTAGCACTCAGCGTACTATAAAAATCAGTTGATCTGTGTGTGATGCATGTGGCGTTGAGTCCACAATTATGGAATAATTTACATTTACAGTCTCTTGGACAATCTCTTAACTTGATCCGTTAAATGTGTAATGAATTTATTGATAGTTGCATTTGATGAAGTATGAAAGAACATCTCTTTTTTTATTTCCAAATTTTGCTGCATATTCTTCTATAAAAGGGCCGAATTATAAAATCAGTTCTACACAGCCAAGAAAGTTGTCATTATCTTACAGAGCCTAATATTTAATTGTCGCCATAAATTAGCAATCCACGGGAAGCTAAAACTTTAACAATTTTAAAATAATGTTTAACCAACACAAATCTTCCTTGTATTGTGCTATTTTACAATCCACTCTTTTTGAAACTCGACCTCTACTAATAAATTTTGAAATACACTCTCTGTGTCCATAGTTGTTGCCATGATCGTTTATTATATGGTTATTTTTTCAATTATCAAACCCTTGTTTGGTAGCAACGTCGTTCCACTATAAAGTTTTTATGGAGCATGCCGTTGAAAATGCTCTTTGAGACGTTTTCTGAATTCTGCTGTAATTGGATTTTTTTAACAAATCTCGATCATTTTTGCCACTCATTGTTCAGCCTTTATGATAAATCAAATGTATATTGAACGATTATGTAATTAAAAACTAAACTTTATTCACAAGAGCTGCACTTTATTAAGGCTCTAACGCCCCGCGTGGGGGCATATCCTGCGCACTGAGAGGTTAAGGCTGTCATATTGTGCTCAGTCGTCTTGCACCATCTCTGATGCGGGGAGAAGTGGCAAGCACCGCGCCTCAGACGACTGCTATTATTAGCCCTTTTTCGAAGTGAACGCAGGTACTCAATTATTTTTGGTGACTGAGTAGGCCACCCGTCAGGCATTAGAGAGATTTGGGAAAGAAATCTGGGTCCATCAGCACTGTATCCCCTTAACTATGGGACCACGCTGGCGTTTACAAAAGCTGCACTGCTACAAAATAAATTATAATACTATTAACATAAAGGTTACAAATATATTTGCGCTACTACCGTTCGCTGTATGACTGTCGCGAATGCCCATCTGCTCCGCCTTATATTTACGCACGTGGTTCTAGAATGAATCAGAAGATTCTGGATTCAAGAGCGTCGTCATAAATGGCGCGTACAGTGATCGACTATTCTGAAAAGTTCCAGAGTAATTTCTCCTTCTTCTTAAAGTGCCATCATTTAATAATGTTAGCAATCACTTCACTGTATTTCTCTTTATCTCTGACTACGTTAAATAATTCCTGTACTCCTAAGCGAGTTCAATTTCTTCAATTCCTGAAAAACCAAGACATGTTTGGTTGATTTATTCTTCGTTTTTCTTCTATTTTACTGATGATGGTAAGTTGGAGCACGCAGTATTTAGAGTTGCGGATTATATGGCCAAAGTATTCGGTTTTACGTCGTTTTATGGTTGCTAATAGATGTCGTTCTATTCCCAATTTTCTCAAAACTTCGTCTAATTCTAGTAAAGCTCCTTTATGATACATAGATCTTTATATTCTATGTTTATGCTTTCTAGAGTGCGTATGTTTAACAGTATCGAATGTCTGTTCATGTCGACGAAACAAATATATACTGGTGCTTGATAATCTAGACATGTTTGTACTTGTACACAATAAAGAGCTTCATAATACCTAATTCTATGCCAAAACCAAATTATGATTCACTCAAGCAGTCTCGCATTTGTTATACATTCTTTTATGAATTATTCTCAAAAACGTTTTAAGTATTATAATCTTTGCATGTTTTTGGGGTTGCTTTTCTTTTGAATGGGTATGATAGCTTTTCTTTCTACCCACAGCTTTTCTTGTTTTAGCTGATTTTGCTGCACATTCCATCTCTAATCTTGAGATATTTCGCGGATTATCTATGCTATTGTAATTGAATTCAACCTCCTCCTTATCTTCGTTAAATAATGTCTCGACATACTCTCGCCACCTGTGCAGTTTTGCATTGTCATCGGTAATTGGTATGTTATTTTCATTAAATAGTGCCGTGTTTCTTTTTTCCTGTGCATGTGTAATGTGTAAAAGTAATTCCATTTCATCGCATTGAGATTCTATCCATTTTCCTTCGCTTTCCTTATTTTTTTCGTATTTGTCTGTGCACTCCATTGTATTTATTCTGATCTTTATTTTTCCATATTCTTCTTTGATCCATCAAATCTAAAATATCGTTTGTTATGCAGCACTTTTTTTTTCTCTATTGGACTTTAGCAATTATTTCTCCATTTTCAGGATACCGTTTTTATATACTTGCAACTTTCATTAGTACTCAAGTCATTGGTTTTTATATTCTAAAGTTTAGATGCGAGTTTTCTTTTAGTTTCAATTGTGTTTCATGTTTTTCTAGATTTATTTTCCTTGGGCATTTTCTTTTCGCACTTTCTAATCTCGACCGTAATTGTATCATAAGCAGGTTATGGTCTGAAAAATCTTCAGCTCCAGAATAGGTTTTGGAGCTTTTAATACTTGACCAAACTTTTGATTAACAAGGATGAAGTCAATTTGGTCTTGTACTAAGTTTCTATTTGTGTCTTGAGAAGACTTCTAGGTATGTAGTCTTCATAATAGTTGTTTAAACCACATGTTTGTAATTGTGAATTCTACCAATCTGTCGCCCCGCCAGTTTCTTCCTGGAAACGCGTAAGCCCCAACAACATTGTTTACTGGTATGTTTCCAACTTTAGAGTTAAAGTCTCCCATTAAAATATTAAGATTTTCTTTCTTTGTAGAGTGTAGTATCTCCTCATTGTCCTCGTAAAGTTTTTTGACTTTCTCTTCACTCTTATCAGCGCTGGGTGCATAAACCTGAATAATATTTAGATCTATTATTTTTCCTTAAAGTTTTAATAAAATAATTCTGTTAGAGAAGGGTATGTAATTGATAACGCTTTTCTCAAATTCTTTGTTAATTAATAATAGCTACTCAACTATTTTGTCATCAGATTTTCTCTTGCTTTCCGTACCGCAGAGCAAAGACCGAATTGCCGAATTTCAGCTACGCTGCTTGTTCTCTAAAGTCACACCTGTATGAGAATCATTTTCTGGTCAGCTTTGACCCAGTAATGATAGCGCTGCTGCCCACCATCGTACTAGTTTTGGTCCACCCCGAGTATTTTAATTTCCCGGCGCCCGCTATATCTGACGAGCATTCCCGGATCTGCCACCTGGGGAGGCGCCCGATGGGGGACCTAGCAACCCCACACGGGTTTCTTAGTGATATGCTGTTTCCGTTACAATAAAATGTTTTTAAAAATTTATTATACGTAAATGAACGATGAATCTTTCAAATTTTAATAGTTGCAACCTGTTCAAAGTTTCTCTGATTGAGATCATGTTTTCGTTTAGTCATTCAAAATTTTAGGCACCCCAAATCTTGGAGCGCCAGGCTGCAGTTTACTCGCCCTTTTGGTTAATCAGGCCCCGCTTGTATTATTGAGCCTGGGTTATGCCATTTTGAATAGAGTAATTATGTGCCAACAAATAAAGACCATTCATCAGAGGATACAAAATTTCTAACGAACTTCCTGTACTCCAAGTCTAAAAATAACCCAGATGAAGACGGAGATTGAGGTTCATGAAAGTTCACGAAACAAGTTTATTAGATGACAAAAGAGTTAAGAATTTGTTAGGACGCGTTTAATTTTAATGTGTGATATTACGTGAAACGCTGTAATAAGACATAATAAATAGGTTTTAATTCGATTTGGGAGCCAATAGGGCAAAATATACCACTTCTAATTCTTTTAGAATCAAATTTAGAAACGACTTTGCTCTAAATCAATTAACATGGATTACCCAAGCATAAAAAGTACCTAAACATGTTTGTAATTGACAAAACTATTTGTTAAGACACCCAAAAACAAAATATAATAAATGTAATGCAAAATCGAATGTAATCACAGTTTATCAACAAGAATCGACTTTACTTTAACGTCCTTTGCAAATACATCTTGTACTAAATTGAAGCGTTCCTTTTGGTCATCCAATAAATCCATCTAATATTGTTGTTGAATTTAATCATAGAGTCCCCGTCTCTTTCATTTCGTCCTCTTCTCTATTGCACTTTTAAAACTCGTCGTTCAAATCGCTAGGTCAATAATTGTTGTCGATAGTGGCAGTTCGACATCACAGCCATCTTCGACTAGGCTAAAAACTAATTGCAACCGCTCTTCTTCTTCTTATTTCTTCATCACTTCGGCTATCTTATCTATTCGCTATATCATTCAGAATCTGCTGAAAAGCTAGGCGACTATCCTTTAAAGGACGCGGTTAACGTCTATATTCGTTGACATCTGAAGCGAAAATGGCGCTTTTCTCAATATGTGCACTTGTGCATTAGAAGCCTGTCGGAAAATATTTTGTCATTCTTGAAAAGACACAGTGAAAGAACTAACTCATAGGTGGTTCTAAAAATTTGCCCTCGTCAGTAAGATCTATGAAGACTTGAATACCGCAGCTGCAACAGCAAGTCCTAAATTGTCAAAAACTTTCTGCTTCATTTGAAATAAATGAAGAAGAATCAATCCATAATACCACATCTGCATCATCAATGAAAGAGGTAAAAGATAAAAAAAAAGTCCCGCGTAATTTCACGCCAGAAGACAAATTACAGACTTACCTTTAATTTCGTAGTTATTTATCTTCAGATACCTCTTTCTCAAGCATCAAAGACATAACTACTACCCCTCCCTAAAGAAGATTTCATTTACTTCTTTGATGTCCACAGAGGTTGTTCTTTTTGATCTTTTTAAAAAATGGAGAAACCATTACTGCTGACACATCTATTACAATGAACTAGAAGGAGTTCAAGAGGAATTGCTCAAAAGCAGCTTTGTATTAGGTTTCATTTTTTCATTGTTCGATATCATTACGACAATGACGATTTATGACAAAATATTGGATCTTGGATATGGGATAATGCTCTACGATATTGGCAGTTCATTGGTTGGTTCGTCTGGTTAAATAACGATAGAAGAAACTATCGCTTGTGTGATATTGATTTGAAGAGAGAAAGTGAAGAAGACAAAAACTTCTATAGATACTTTACAATCCGAAAAACATTAATTGCAATGCTGTGATGGCCTCAATCGTGCAAACTTAAGAGTGTTCACCATCAACGTGCGTATTTTGCATTGTTGTGCCGGTCCAAATTTTCTGAGATTCCATCCAAACTTCCGCGCCATTAGCCTGATTCCGTCAATCACATCCTCGGAACGGGGGCCAAAATCGCCAAACTGGGTGAAGCGTTTTTTCCGTGCAGCTATGCGCGAGCCGCTGTGTCATCGTCCCACTTCGAGCTGCAGGAAAAGTAGTTATGCACCGCATATTATTATAACAGTACCGCTCCGCGCACTGGGACTTCCGCAGCAATAAACTTACATGCTCTGATGGCCGCCGTGGGCAAGGAAAACGCTCGAATCTCGCTAGTTGGGCCCATCCGCGCGAAAGTAGTGCGCTTTCTAAGTCTCTTCGTGCGAGCTTCAGCGGCAATCGGCATAATCCCGTGTGCTCGACATGAATAATTGAGCTCTGTTTGTCTGCGAGGCTCATTTGAATTTGTAAATGCGACTTTTTCCGAGCCTCGACTGGGGCTGCCGGAAAGAGCCGTAAAAAGACTTTGAACCACCAGGGGCGAATAATTAGGGAGTTATTCGACGGGGCATGTCGTCCTAACGATAACTGCTCGCGCTGCGGGCGTCTCGAGGCAGCGTGAGAAAGCGAGCTTTCCGCGCTTTTGGGTTCTCGTCAAGGCGTTGGAGCTTGTGTGCAAGACTTGCCGTGATGCAATCCCCGTTTCCGACGAATTTGAAGATCGTTATTTCAGATCAATACTTCATGAGTTCTTATTGGAAGTTTGACGTATATATTCTAAGAGAAAAAATTAAACTTGGGCCTTGTTCACATAATCCACGGGTAATAAAACATAAAGAATGCGGCTAAATTACAAATAAAATCATAAACCATGAATCCATTGTTTAACCAAATTTTTGTAATTTAATCTACTTCTCACTTCTAATATTGCTCATTATTGCACCAAACAGTTCTAATAATAGCGTCAATTATGTAAATTTATTATTACTCCACTTGCTCAATCCCATTTCGAATAAATAAATAAATAGATATATTATACAATCTGCGTTTAATTACTTGCAGAGTATGTAAACAAACCTTTAGAAAAACTAATCTCTGCGTAAGGACTTGTTCACACATTCCGCAGGTGATAAAATGCAGAAAATGTAATATACATAAAAAAAGCTGTTGAATTAGAAGTGTAACAACAATAAGGTCATTGTTTAACCACATTTCCTTTTATGAAGAATGTGTAATTTAATTCTAGGCTTATCAGTCCATATGGTTTGTGGTGCAATAATGAATAATCTTTAAATTGACAGCAGTACGTTTTCAATGTGAATGAGTTATCAAACATTTGGCCGCGTTTATGCTTTATCTATTTCTTATCTGTATCTCACTATCCAATAATATATATATGAACACATCGTTACACAGATTATTTCTTCTAAGGACCTGTTTACATATTTCGTAAATAATCTATCAAATATATCAAAATTGTGATTGAATGAAAAGTGGAGCAATATTTAATAGATTACTAGATTACATAAAAGTGAATACGATTTTGAGCTCGTTTTCTGCGAAGAACTTTGATAAACAAGACGTGATATTTATTCACCAACGTACACCCCATCAGCCTCAACGCATTTCACCCAACTATTAGCAAGCCGCTCGGTTCCTTTGCAAAACCAATCGCGATTTCTGAAGACGAAGCACTCCCGGATATGCCATCTTCGTCCTAGCCCACAAAGTTGAACAGGCTCATGAAGTGGACCATGGAGCGGAACAAGTAGACCATATTTGAACAGTAAGGAGGATGGGGGGGGGGGGCTTGCTCTCGAAATCCAGTGCAAGTGGCACTGAACCGAACTCGACGCCCAATTTGCTGACCAAATCCCGCACACTCGATCCCGGCGACGCCTTCACAGGTCCATCCAGAGCCTCATAATCAACAGTTGGTGGTGTCCAAAGCGAAACTCAGTTTCCAGATCTGTTGCTCCCGATTTTAAAGCGCCTTAATTACTCACGAGCCATATCCTTCACCCTCAACAACTTTCAACTTTTTCTTGAAGTAGTGGAGCAAGAGAACGCAAGAATATAAGTTTTTTCCGATACCATTACGATAATGAGTAAGGACTTGTCCACATAGTCTGCAAATAATAAAATGATGATCCATTGTTATTAGTGGTGTACTGAGCAGACCTCTTATCTAGAAAAGTATAATGTGCAAATTAAGATGGATATTAACACGTTTCAGATGAAATACTGGAAAAATTTAAAACTACTCTGTTTAATGAAAAGTCAACAATACAGCTTTTCATTGGAGTAGGTGGTACTTTAGACCGGGAATTACAAACTGGAGTTCAAATTAAAAAAAAAGGTACAGGCATTTTAATTCACCGAAGGAAGTTCTGAGAAAGTACTACTGGCGCTTATGAGTGATCGGATTGTGCAGGAGCTTATGGCAATTTTTTTATAACAAGAATCCAGCTAATGTAGCAGAACAGCTGAGGCTTCAGACCTGGGTTCAATCTTGGACTCAGATGTCCGGTTAGTAGCCTACTCAGTCATAAAAAGTAGTTGAGTATTTGCTTTATTTCGAACTAGAGGCAGTGGTGTGGTCTTTTAAGTCGCGGTACGAAGATGCGCAATGACTCATTTTGTAGGCCATACTCGCAAACGGGATGTTAGAGCTTAGCCTTATCATTATTATTATGAGTAAACAAATAAATTAAATGAAAAACTACCTTAGTGTTCGAATGCAACTATATAAAAGTTTAAGATCCTTAGGGGCTATTGTTAAAACTTTACCATCTTTAGACAATTTCAGGTACAATTTATATCGATATGTTATGATATACATTTTATTATATCTGGTTGCTTCCTTTAAAAGCTTAGATGAAGGATAATTTTATCTGAAATTGCTTTTTGTAAGTTTGATTACATCATTGACAATCTCTTAATTACTTATATTGACACCTTTTTGGCTCAAGTTCTGTTTTGAAGAGTTCTAATATTGGCATGCTGTACAGATGAAACAATTGTTGATATACCTCCATACGCTTCTGCCGAGCACTGAGAGCATGAGAAGACCAAATTGTGCATAGACCTTTGTCATTTTTAAGTCCTCATGGGGGGTAATGGTACGCAAAGTTCCATGCGCATGTAATACAATTTACCTGTTTGCCATTATCAACTAGGACATACAGTGGATAATGTATGACTTGTGCATATTTGCCGAACACCTACTACTTCTGATTTTCTCGGCATATTCCTTGTCGCTTCGAATTCCGAAATCCCCTCCAAAAAAATCACGCCATTTTGTTCGCAACTTCACTCCCAGGACTGCCTGTATAATTCACTGCCGTTCCTTCTGTATGTTCTAATGACACCATTTGGTAGCATCACGTTATCTTCACTGATCACTGTCTTCACACACGCACTAGGCACGAATCTCAATCTGCGACATAATCGGAGTTTTGAGGGGATATGCCAATCATTTTTAGACGTCTTAAATATTTATCTGATTGTTCAAAAAAACTACAAAAACCACCAATAATCATAAAAACATATTGAATTAAAAATTGTAATTCAAATTGAACAAAAAGTCTAGGAATACAATCAAAAAGTATAAGAAGTGAGTTTACGACCAATGGAGAACCAAAATATTACTGCGGTAAGATAGCAATGGTTTCTTGAATAGCTTTATGTGCTCTTAATGTCGGTCAGATTATCCATAGTTTCTTTTTCTTTGTTCAGGTTACTTTGTGAACCAATTGCACAAGTTAATTATTTAATTTTCAATACCAGCCCGAAAAATAAGAAAATCATCGAGAACTAAACATAGGAGAAATAGTAGGAATAAAGCAGAACAAAACCAACTAATTAAAAAAATCAAAAGGTGACTAATAAGGAAGTCCATGAACAATAGAAGGTGCAAAAAGTTATTGGAGAAGAACGCCAATAGTGGCAATAAAACCAAATAATTCCGGAAAAAGCCTAAACGCATCAGAAATAGTCAAACAAGCAACAAACAACATAAAAGAGACAAACAACATAGTAACAGGAATATTTAGCAGAAGATATGAAGATTGTGCTGGGTCCTGTGAATGTGGGACGAAGAAATAAAGAAAATAAATGAAATGTGTACAGGGTGGCGCAAAAAGAATGCATGTTTTTCAATTAAGTGTAACGTTGTTGACTTTTAGCCTAAAATAATTTTTATAACATCAAAAAGATCTGCGATAAATGCAGTTGTGACAGGTACACTTTGATTACATAAGAAAGATGACGTCCTTCTTGCTGTACACAGGTCCATCTCTTCATAGTTGTTTATCGTACTTATCAACATTTCTTCAGTTGCAATGGCAAATGTTAGCTCGCCTACTGTACGAAAATTTTGAACATAGACTTTTGATTTGAGTTAACTATCTGGTGAGCGTGGGCGAGAAAGGAATATCACCGAAATGTGCGATTACGTGTTGGGGAAACATTTATCGAACAACGGTCGTGTGGCTTCATCTTGTTAGAATCATTTTTTCCATGTTGGCCCATAGCACCAAAGTTATGGACGCAAAAAGTCACTGTTACTATAGCTCTTTTTTCTATAAAAAGATAAGATCCAACGTTCCCTATTTACCTTAGCACTATGGAGAAGTCTCTGATGAGTTTTCTGCTGCTTACAATTGACAGTTCTGATTATTGGCATAATCTTCTAAATAGAAACGCGTCTGTATACATCATCAAAAGTAAAATTTTCAAGTATGCTTTCAAAAAAATACCATTTGCGTTAGACCAAATCATCTTTAAGCAAATTTTGAGTAACCATGATTTTGTACGCATGAAATTTCACTCTCTCTCTCTCTCTCTCTCTCTCTCTCTCTCTCTCTCAACATATTTTGGCGTCCAAGTCATATAGGTCCAGTTGTGCTATACAATTAGGAATCGCTCCATCATGCGCAACATTGAACTGTCGACGGAAAAGACGTTGAACGGTAACAGTAGAATTGTTATTTTTAAAACCTACTTGACGTCAAAAACGCACCCCAGCTCAAAAACTAAACCCTCTGAACTGCTCACAAGTGGTGTGCTGCCATTTTAAAAACATACGTCCTTTTTGCGCCACTCAGATAATATAAATTTTCCCCAACACAATGGTACATGGAGTAGAATAACAATAATATGACAATAGAGAACAGCATATTAACAAGAAGAACCGTTTAGAGATTATGATAAATTACGTAAAAAGTGACTACGAAAAAATAGGTGACACAATTGGTCTGCTCATTGTGCTTTTCACACCCCTCATCGGCCTCGTTTATTATCATTCACCCTTTTGCTCACCCATTTGTGTAATAAAGCGCTAAACGGTCTTGTTATTCTAAATCATAAACCAGTTTTCCGATCGACTAGAGCATAGTTAACTGTAGCCTGACCGGGGCTGTCCTTACCATGTCTGGTACCAATTCTAATGTTGTGGAAATATTTCTTACAAAGCTTGAACTGGAAGCTTGCTCGTTAAGTCAATATAAATGCAATTATAATTATTTATTTGTTTTATTTGGCAATTAAAACTTTTAGACCATCCGGTTGCGTTGGTAAAAATGTACGGAAGCATTAATTTCGCAATTAGTTATTACTGCAAACTGACCTCTTGATCTCTTTTAAATGTCCTTGAATATTAATAGTAACATGGAACATTCCGTGTCGTAGTTCCTCATATTTAATTATTTAAATGTTTTATTAGTTCAGCATTTTATAATATAATAATTACAATACTTAATACAGTACCAGTCAAAATTATATATAAATTTTTGGTATTTCTCCCATAACTTTTTTAAGGGTTGATAAATTTTTAAAAATTTTTAGACGACATTTTGAACATTTTGAACTTTTCAAACGGCTGCTGATAATAAAGTGTAAATTGCTGCAATCAATGAAAATTTGCTTTTGAGGAACTCGTATTTTGCGTCGTTTTCATTGTTCTTTCTTTCATTTTTTAAACAATAATGGTGGTATCAGGTATGAGTAAGCAGTCTGGCTCCCGCAACATATCCCCAGATATCCAGAAGGCGATTGGCAATGGTCGTGCCCAAGGTCGAACTCCCCGTGAGCTTTCAGCACAGTTCAACCTCCACAAGAGCACCATTTCTCATCTCCTGAAACGCTGGAGGATCCAAGGTGTTGTTGTGAAGAAGTCCAAAACTGGTCGTCCAAGACTACCTCGAGACTCTTCGACAGGAACGTCATTCGCATCTTCCGCGACAACCCCCGTCCCTGGACCCGGCACCATCTGTTCGTATTATCAGACGTCGTCTGCAGCAAGCTAAAAGTAATGAACGCCATCAGATAAAGAAGCTGATGATTTAGGAAAAGAACAGGAAGGGGCGCGGGGAGTGGGCACAGGCACATGAACTGGACGAGAAAAGAGTGGGAAAATGTGCGTTGGACTGACGAAAGCAAGTACATATTGTTTAAAACGGGCGGGATTCAGTAGATTCGTCGTTCCCAAGGCATTTGTTTTGATCCCAAATACCAAATTCCCACGATGAAGCACGGAAGCGGAAGTCATGGTCTAAGGTTCTGTCTCCAACCTTGGCGGAGAATCCACGGTATTATGAATAGCTAGCTGTATGAGGCCATCCTCGTCCATAGGCTAAGCAAAACATGGACAGAGGCTTCATTTTCCAACAGGACAAAGACCCCAAAAATCGTTCAAAGCATGTCCAGGACTGTGTGACCCTTCTCGAGTGGCCCAGCCAATGTTCTGACTTAATATCATCGAGGGCCTTTGGGTAGAGATGGAAAGTCGTCTGGTTGGCAGAAATGCCAAGAATACAGATGAGAAGTATGCCCAAGTCGAGGAGGAGTGGAAGAACATTCGCGTCTCCTTCATCCATACTCTTCTGGACTCCATGCTTCACAGGTGCCAGGTCATCATTGTTACCAAGAGTTATGCTACTAAATATTAGACTGTTAGTGTTTTTATTTGTTTTAACACAGCAAGCGCTTGTTTGGTTTTTTTTTTGAAAAATCGGCTGGAGAGCCGTATGAAAAAATCCCTGAAAATTTCAGCGGAAAATACAAACAAACGAAAAAGTGATGGCAAAATACTAAAGGTTGATATATTTTTGACCGGTACTGTAGTAATTTATTGTTTATATATAACAAAAATGATTGTAAATTTTATTTTCACATTTTGTTTTTTATGTTCCAAAATGCAGTAATAAAGGCGTAAAAACTAATTATGTTCTTTAAATAAAAACATTGCAATAAAGGAACGACAACCAATATTTACTCAAGCGACCTTGTTTTCGTTTAAAGAAGTTATGCTTCTAAGTAATGTATTATTTGATTACGCCAAAGCCCGGCTTCGGAATATCTTTGCCAAGTGGGAGGGAGAGAGAGAAAGCCCGCTATTTTGGGGAACTTTTAGGGCTCCCAGAAGTTGTGCGACGCAAAACTCAATAACAAAGCCTGGATGCCCGTAATGGCCCCGGCGAAATTTATAAGGTTTGGCTAAATTCGATAACGTCCCGTCTGATACATTCCGGCAATGCCAATGAGCGTCGCGCATGCATCTTGCAAACCAGGGGCGGGCAGAAATGCGGCAAGACGGCCCTGCGGGCGCTAGCTGTACTGGAGCAAGCGCGGAAAAACTGGTGAAGATTACAAAGGCTTGGCGTTCACCTGCGCGGAGGTGCAGGGCTTCCTGGAAGGAAACAACGGCTGAACGAGTTTGGAATGAAGTTTACATTTGCTCGAAAGGGGATACTGGAATGCGATAGCCGCAGTTGCGACAGAGCCGTACTGGGGAATGTTAGCGGAAGCGAAGCGTTCTTTTTTAAATCTCCGAATTGCAATGATGGAAAAAATAAAGGAAGGGGACCTTTCGACGAAGTAACATTTATTTTGTTGTATCAGATGTTCCAAATGGTACGAGGAAAGTCAAAAATTATCGGTACTTTACTTTTTTCAATTTATTCACACAAATATAGAAATTGGAGAAGTACGTCATTTATCTACACAATCTCCTTCCTTATCGATGCACAAGTTTGTGTATTCCCCCATTTATAAACAAACCACTTCCCACACTTCCTCTTCTGTAGAAGATCGACAACCTCGTAAAACATCTTCGAGTAATTCAGGAAAATGATAATCAAAAGGGACGAGATCTAAGCATTTCGAATCCCAATTGGTTTGAACGGCCATCTATGGTAAGCTCTCTTGGCACCAATTTCTCGCAGACATGAAAGCCTAGCTCGACGTGGATGATTTAATAGGCAGAACCGTGACTAATCCACAAAGAACACACTACATTGTGAATGGTAACTTGCTGATACCATTTTTCGAGTTTGCTGAATCTTTTCATCAATGGTGGAAGTTAACGAGCGTCCTTATCCCTTTTGTTTTGCTACTTATAAACTTATTGATCTACTCATATACACATATTGTAGTAGAATATTGTCCCCGTAGCCTCTAAGCTTTCATGGAAAGAAGTCAGCTGTGTTATGACGATAATGAGAATAATTTAGGACTTTTCTATGTAATTTGTACTAAAATAAGATTTGCTATTGTATACTTGTGAAGTACGTTCTAGTTGTATCATTAGAATCTATTGAGAATGGTAATATCTACAGCTTGTGAGAGTTTGAAGAATGGGTTAAACATATAGTCCGGATTCTGTATAGCCTCATACTATAGATGCACATCTAATTAACGTATTGGCAATAGTCTACTTGTACCAGAACTACGACCACACGATCTCTTTTCTCAGTATCCTCTTCAACCTTTCCCGCTTTTGTGGAGTGTACCTAAAAAATGAAACGACACTTTGTTGTATCCAATGATGATAGCACTAACGTAGACTTAACAGGGGGCCATTTTCCAAAATCGATATAGTCGAATATACAACTATAGGTCATTTCTGATATGTGTGGGGGAAAATTATGTACGTTGGATATGATAAATATATTTTCCATACCGTTCTGTTACAAACTTTTGCAACCAGAAACCGATGTACTATAATAGAAAGACAATACGCTTAGTCATGTTTTTGTTACCCAACGTGCTCTTCATGATATTGGACAATTGCCTTTTCTAACAAAAGCATATATGAGTGACATTCATACCTGTATAATTCTGTGAATACGAGAACACAAACATATGTCGCTGCTCAATGATGTATTATATTATAGCTGTAGCACACTGCACTTTAAATGTAATACTCGGTTTAATCTGCATTTTTTATTAAATAAGCGCCAGTGTTTCCAAGATGTTCATTCCTGGAGCTCTCCAATCCCTGGCGGGTGGCCTACTCAGCCACTAAAAATAATTGAATACCTGCGTTCACTCGAACAAGGGGTGATAATGGCGGTCGTCTAAGACGCGGTGCTTGCCATATCGGTCCATATTAGAGTAGGTATGAGAGCCCTAACCTCTCAGTTCGCAGATCACGTCTCCACAAGGGACATTAAAGCCTTACCATTATTGTTATGTAATAATTATTTTGGCTTTCATTAATAATAAATTTTATTTATCCTCGTGCACTTAAATACTTCCGAATTTAAGCTAGAATCCTCGCGGTTACACATCGGACGTCGAGCAAATGATTGTAATCTTCCTTCGCGGCGCGCCAAGAACTCTCTGATTGTGTACGTACTTACTGTAGCCATTCTATGGAGGTCTCACTCGTAGGGAGGTCGACCTTCTTAAAGCTGCTTTGCCTCAGAACTGCATTTATGAAAATATTTGTGGAAGAGTCGTAAATTACTCTTGATTCTTCAGACTCACTGGTGAAATATTCTAACCCAACGAGAGTATCTTTGACTATCCTCTTTGTTTTTGGGTTAGATGCTTTTCTTTTTCCCAAGAGGCTATGTCCCGACGCATATGGTTCTCACTTCCAGCGCCATTTCTTTACATCTTCTTTGATGTTCTCTCAATACACCTAGCTCCGAGCTTTCACTGCGTCTTTTTAATCCCAAAATGTCCTAGTGCTCCATCATGCAGAATTTGAATTCATCAACATCAACGTTCTCTCCAGAAGACTATCTTTGAAATTTAAGTGCTACTCGTAATTCTGAGTCAAGCTCCTGTGACAACCATCATTCTTCAAACAAGAAATTCTCTGCAACTCAAAGACGATTTCTTCTGGTTGCAAACGATTGTTACACAACTTTATCAATTAGGCATCTGCTATCTCTAACTCCTTTATTTTTTAAAACTCTCTGAACATATTTATGTTTTCTCCTTAACATCCGACACGTTCTTCTAAGTTACTTCCAATTTTTTCTTCAGTTTTCTGAAATGTTCTTCCGCTTTCACGTTTAACTCCTGTCCAATATGTCCTTTTGCACTCATATTTATTTCTCTTCTTACATTTCTGAAGTGTTCTTCCGCATTTATCTTTACTTTTGGTAATTTTGCCCCAAACGCTCCGCCGAAACTTCCGATTCGTTCTTCTGTATTTGTCTTTGGTTCTTGTAATTTATGCGGCATTAGTAGGAAGCAACTAATGAACGCAAAAAACACGAATGATCGGAAAAATAGTACAACTAATTACAAAATAAAACTTAAGTGGAATGTGATGACGATACTTGTGCTAAGAGGATAAGAAAAAAAAATTAATTGTATTATAGAAGATAAAGTAGAATAATTGAGGTTTGATTATGAATTTTCAACGAGCAAAATACAAAGAATACAACTAAACTGGTTCGGCTACAAGATTAGAATGAACCCAAACAAATGAATCAGAAGGGTTTGAGGACCAAAAAATCACAATAAAAAGAGAAGAGGAAGGCTTGATCACGAAAAATAGTAAATGTGGAAAATGAAAGGAGCAAAGGAATAGAGGAGATGAAAAAATTGCATTAAATAGAAGACATTAGAAGAAATGGGTAGATGGATAAAAAGACCCTAACCCAAATCCGACACCCAAAAGGGTACAATGAAAAGGCGAAAGAATATTATGAAGTTTTCTTTTATTTTATTACGTCACATTAAGACAATAGGGTGATATCTTTACTAACTCTTCATTTCAAATATGTAACCAGATGACATATAAACCAGAATTTTTTACACTTTGAAAGGTAATCTGAGAGGGGCGCTGCTTCTGAGCGTTATAGGCGAGAAAGCTTTTCAGTCAGTATATCCCAGAACAAAAGACTTCCCTCGTTACACAACGGCCGTTTCTCACGGCAGAGGGCGAAAGCCTCCCAAGGATCGGTGTATCGAAGAGAATATTCGAATTGTTCACCACCTTTTTAAGGATAAAATTGCTGAAATTGCTTATTTCAACTTCTGTACGACACAAAACTTACATATCGTTAGATAATACGTGAATCTTCAATCCAAAACGTTATTTTATTTTGCGACTACATTCAATCTTATATAGCTGCCCAAAATGGACAAAAGATAAGCGTTTGCTCTGGTTTACTATGGGACATAGTCAGTTCTTATCGCCCTCTGATTATGATTTATTTGAAACACTAAATAAAGTACCACGTAGGTGCTGTCAGCTTACAAATTAAAAAATTTGTTTCCATAACTGGATGCCTCATTCGTAAATTGTAAATAATAATAATGTCGACATATTCTATAATTTGCAACAAATGATTTTTGTGAATGCTAACACAAGACAGAGAGCATCGAAAAAGTGTATAAAAAATCTTGCTCAACTACTGAGAATCTGAAAGCAAATTTCCTAAACTGCATTAATCTACGCACGTATTTAATTTCCAAGGAAAAGCAATGGTGAAGGTGCGGTCAATAGCGGATAAGACGATACGCACACGAATTTACTACATAATAAGCTGGGGACCAACCCTTTAGGGTCAGGTCAGGAAAAAAACTACTCTCGAAATGTACGTTTGCGCTTCTTTTTGTTTCTTCTCTTAAGCTTCTGAAAATTCTTCCGCATTTATCTTTATTCCTGGAAATTCTTCTTTAAACGCTATGATTTAAACTTCTGGATTGTTCTTCTGCATCTATTTTTGCTTCTTCTAACGCCTCAAAATGTTCCATGCTTGTCTTTAATCTTTTCATCTAGGGTTACTTCAAGGTACTTGGCTGAAGATCCTGAGTAGTGTGAGGTCATCACGCCAACGAAGTCTCTTTCTGGTGAAGAATAGTACCGCTGTGGTCTTCTCTTTTTTCCTTCGGTAGTACCATTGCTCTATTTCTCCGAGATGCTGTTGGGATCTTCTTGCTATCACGTATGGTCGGATCAAGCTTGTAAGCTCCGCCGTATCGTCTGCGTACTGGGCTATCAACGTTGAGCACACCGTCGGCATGTTCTACACGTAGATGTTAAACAGCACCCGGGACAGGACTGAGTCTTGAGGCACACGGCTCAGCGATACCTCTTAGATGACTTCACCCCTCCGAACTTGATCTGGATTCTTCTCCCGGACAGGAAGAACCGAATCAATTGCTCCATCGGCAGGGGGATCTTCGCCAAAGCTATCTTGTAGATGAGCTTGTTATGCCACACCTTGTCGAAGACCTTGGCCACATCTAGCAAAGCTGCACCGGTGACTTCCTCTTTCTGGAAGCCTTCCGAAATCTTCTCACTCACCCGAAGTAACTGGTGGTGTGGTGGTAAAGTGGCCACGACGGAAGTCGAACTGACCCTCCGGAATCAGGCCTTCGACGGCTGTACTCAGTCAGTGGTGGATAATCTGCTCCACAAGCTTTCCCAGGGCTGGCAGAAGACTGATTGGTTGGTAGTCCGAGGGGAAAGTTCCAGACTTTCCAAACTTGAGGAGCATTATTACATCCGCCACCTTTTGAGTGTTCGGGGAGTGGCGAAAGCGAAGGACAGCGTTGGCTTCAAGTGAAGTATTCGCTGGAAGACTTCTGGGTAGGACGCTTCCTCCGCAGGCCCGGTGGTTCTTGGTTGTTCCTCGTAGCTTTAAATACCCCGCCCTTAATCCAACAAAATTCGCGTTGGTGCGTTGAGCAGATTATGAGAACTCTATATCTACACGCTACTCCGCCGCCGCGCTTGCCTGCAAAAATTTTTGCCAAATTTAAATCCCCAACATCTAATTCGTTATAACAATACGTTTTTGAATTTACTTAGAGGTTAGGTCAAATTTTTTAGCGTATTAGAATGACATAATATTAAAATGTCTTCTATGGTCGTTTATAATCAAGTGATTTAGTATGAAAAAAAATTGTCTGTGCATCCCCTGACTAACTGCAATTCAGGAAAATTGACATTTTTATATGCATCACTAATGGGAAGCAACTAACGGTTCAATTCGCAGTAACAACAAGCGAGAAAAGTCACGGAAAGTTAAAAAAGTAGTAGGCGATCTACAAAAAGTAACATAAGTGGAATATGATGATGATATTTTTGATAAGAGAATAAAAAAAGGAAAATATTAGTTATATTATAGAAGGTAAAGTAGAACAAGTGAGGTTTGATTATGAATTTTCAAGGAGCAATATACAAAGAAGACAACTAAACTGGTTCGGCCAGAAGATTAGGATGAACCCAAATACATTGACCAAAAGGCTTTGGGAACAAAAAAAAATTACAAGAAAAGGAGAAGAGGAAGTAGTAGATGTAGGAAAGGAAATGGATAAAACATTAAGAGATGAAGAAAATAACATTAAATAGAAAGCATTGGAAGAAATGGGTGGATGGATAAAAAGAACCTAACCCAAATCCGACAACCGAGAGGGTACAAGGTAGAGATGAAAGAAGATCATTAGGTTTCCTATTACTTCATTACGTCATCTTACGACAATGGAGTGGCATTATCTTTACTAACTCTTCATCTCAAATACCTAAGCAAATCACATATTATGTGTATAAATAAGTTCTCAGCTTAAGATTTCACAGGACGCAAATCACCGTTTACATGTAACGTATTAGTCCGCCCTCTTGCAGTTTTAAAGCAATGACATTTGATCTTTCGAAACATCATGAGATTTGGCGTTTGATGCACATAACCTCAATAATCAACTGTGTTCACGATGGCAATCCACTTCGCGTTTCATCTTAAGAAAAACGCTGCTGAAGCCACCGAAATGATTTGTGCTGCATATGGTGAGAATGCTGTAAGTCATGCAACGTGCAAAAAGTGGTACCAAAGATTTCGCGGAGGAGAGTTTAATCTTGAAGATCAACCACGCGCTGGACGCCCTCAAACATTTGACACGGATGAGCTGCAGACGCGTTAGGCTGGGAACTTCTCCAATAAGTTGAAGTCACTAGATTCTGAGGGCGTTTTTAAAATTACCATAATAACACTTTATATATTCGATACGTCAACACATCACAGTCAGAATTAAACATCTTTGATTCGATATACAGGGTGTCCCATTATTAGAAAATGTACAATATATTTAATTAATTTGGTAGTTTTTAAGTTTCGCTCAAAATTATCTGAGAATTTATTGCAACATTAAGTTCATTTCCATTGCGAAATACTTGTGTACAAACTGTTGACCTCACGTGCCCCCATTAAAATAATTGAGAAATGTTAGGTCAGATGACCTTGGAGGGTGTAAACAGTCTTGATACGAATAATTTACAAATGCAGAGCGCGCCTTTTTCCGTGGGCCACCCTGTAGTCTCACAAATCAGCCAAATGTAATTTTTGTTTGGATTTTGGAACTTTGAAGTTTGTGCGGCCTTTAAATATTGGCCTTGTACGGTTGCAACGGAATTATGCAACGTCAGGTCGGATCGGCCAACTAAGCTTTTCCACAATGCATGTTTAATATTCATCCGTCGCATAAGTACATACACGTAATCATCACTTAGTGTTTTGACAGCTTTGACGTTCGCTGCGTGTTTTCCATAAAAGCTCGCTCCCAGCGATATTTCTTTGTTGGCCTCGGGCGTAAATATCCGAATTTCGGGCGGCTTCTGTATACTTCGCTCGCCTGTCAGCTTACAGTGCAATTAATTACTTCTTGTAGGCAAACGCCCGGTTTATTTTTGCAGCCTGCGTACAATCCAGTAATTGTCTCGCGTTCAGGTGAGGCTTTTCGCGGCTATTTGGGTAACTGCAATGACGTGGCGCTTCCATGGGCATGTTATTCTGTCTCTGCCCGCAGTTAAATATACATAAGCGAATATTAACATGCAGCCGGCACATGCATAATAAATTGGCTTCGAAATTTGATTTTAATTGGCGAAAATGTGGCCGAATTTTTAACTACGGGGGGTGCAGTTTTTAACCCAGTTTTCTTAGTTTTTGGATTGCTACTACGACTGTTTTGTATTTCCTAAAATTCATATAAAACAATACTTGCCCGTAACTCATCTATAATCACTGCACCTTTTTATACATCCCTTTTTTTTGTATAGCTCCTCCTAAAAACACTCGTTTACGATCCGTCTGTTCCCTTTTATAACTCTTTGGTACCGAACATTTTACAACGTATTTTGACAGGCGACAATCTAGCAGGCGATGGGAGTGCGTACCCGACCATGTTTGCGGCGCTAAAAAATACCCCATAAAAGATACAAAAGGAAACTAAAAGGGTTTCAAATGCGTTTTAGATTTATAGCTTATTATTCGCGAGGTAATCAAAAACGTTGAACTTCAAAGGGTTGTAACAAGGAATGCAGGACGAACTATGGAGGTGCAATTTTTGTACACAATCACTTTTATTGAGAAAATTTGTGATACTATTATTTTTTAAATTTCCTTAAATTACAAGGTAAGTTAGAAAACTGCGTTAATTCTTATGCTGCAGTGCTACAGAAAGTGTAAGAGTGTCAAATAGCAAACGAGCTGTGCGATAGTTGGGTTTGCAGCTAATCTCATCAGGTTTAGTATTTAGTATAATTATCAGCAGGCTAACAGCTGAACGCCAAGTCTTCAATTAGCCGTAGGTAGGATGGATGCATCAATTATCTTTCAGTTTAATTTGTTTAAAATCAAAACCCTAAAAGGAATCTTTACATAACCAAATTCGTAAAGAAACCTGCGTAGCCACAAGCAAATTTGTGACCCAGTTCAGTTGTAATTAAAAGTCTGCATTCCTCTGAATGACGAAATTCGAATCTAGCCAGAAGTATAAAGCTCTTGGGCGTATTCCAAGTCTGATTTTGTAGTAACGGGAAAGCACTACCAAACTAGCGACAAACAAAATCAGATATGTAGAGCAGGCCGAACGCAGGTACGTTTACGTACAAAAGTAATCTTATCTGCTTCTTGTTGAAATTTTATCACGACCTTGGAATGGGACAGATAGAAGCGTAAAAATGTTAATCCTATGAGAATAAATTCCATCAATTAAATTAGATGTCGAATATTCTATGATTGTGTTTTGAAAACAACATCCAATTTTTTGCCCTTGCCAACTCACCATATCTCATGAAGCCACTCATAACGTACATTTACCCATTAAGATGTTAAGGAGTAAAATTCTTAAGTTACCAAAGAGGGGACCAGCCGAAGGCAAAAGTTGCCCAAAGATAATTTGCCTCGGCCTCTCAGAGGCCAAGTAAACTTAAAAATGTCTCCTACATCTCTTAATAATACAAAGAAAACAGTTTCGTCATACCTCTAAGAAACGGAAATTGAAGAAACAAATCTAACTAAAACAAGAAGGCAAACATAAGTGTCCTTTTAGGAGAAAGTATTGTGTGATTTAAATTTGATAGAATCTTCAGCAAAGAGAGCATTGCAGGCAAAACCAGAATACTTGGGCGTATATCACATACCGTTGAGTATTTTTGGATCTTTTTATTTACATTAATAGAAACGCATATCATTAAAAAACATGCTTACTTCAGGGGGTATATGATGTATTAGCAATACTTTTTCACTTACCAGTACAAGTTTTTCAGTACAATTTCTATGTTAGTCTTTCAGGGATAGCATAGCTTGCTCTGCATAATTTAAAAAACTATAAAAGGGAAGACGACTGTATGACCGTTATTAGCCTACCAAGTTAGGTAATGACAATTACCAAGCAAAACTCAATAGATACAAAAATTAACCAAATCTGATTTATTGAAAAGAGTAAATAAGAACTAACATACAAAAAGGAGTAAACGGAGCTCATACGCTGTTACTCAAATTCTATTGCCTTCTATATTCAGGTACGAAATTAACCATAACTGGATTTTTAGGGATTTCTACTGCCTGGGAAGGCAGTATAATTTTTTATTCGAGACTATTGCATGCAAGAATTTTCTGTAGCCTTCTTTTCGAGGTATTTTCATTGGTAAATTATCTTTAAGTTTATCTTTATTTATTTCGATAAAGTAGCATTTGTAAGACCTTTATCATCAATTGGACAATCCACATGAAAAACTTTATCTTCTAAGACTGAACAGGGACAGTGTTTTTGTTTATTCTTCTATTCCGTTTTTATTAAGTAAGCTTTCATCGGACTTCTTTGAGCAGAGCTTTTTCAGGATTGCTGTCCAAATTTCTAAGTATATCCTTCTTGGTCCTGATCGACTCAAAATTGTCATAGGAGGAAAATCTTGAAGTGCTACATCCTGTTAACTACGAGCCGGTGAGCGTGTGAAAGTTTCTACCTTCTCTCTTTCTGCTGGAAGACATTTGTTGAAGAACACATTTGGGTTTGTTGAAAATATTCCAGTACACCCAAATACAGATATGGTTTGACAAGTGTTGCAACTTACTGGTTCATGCATTTTGGCCTTTCAGCGCCATCAACATTTTCGGAATATCTTAAATCATCTACCAATTTCCCTTGAAGCTATGTTTGGTCATCAGTTCCAACTAATAGAAAAAAGCAGCATGAATACCAATAAATAAAATATCATGACCTAGGGTTGGTAGCCTAAATAGCCTATTCGTTGAGACGGTTCATTTATTTTTGATCTATTGCGAGTGCCAAGAACTTAATCTGGTAAAGACCAAGATGGAATTAGTAAAAAAAGCTTTGGCAAAAATAGTCTAAATTTGAATTACTAAAACTTTAAGAATAACTATTTGGATCCACAATGGTGATAGTACTTCTCCCAAAATCTCAATAGAACGAATAAAAAATTAATGCGAACAATTTTTAGTCACACAGTATTCTACAAACTATTATATAGCTCGTGGTGTTGAAAGACTTCATCCGAACACAGCCTGAAAATTTCAACCGTCAAATCCTAAGAAGCCTAAAAATAAAAAAAATCAATCAAAGACCGATACTTCACCGAATTTGAAGAATAATATCAAATTTTAGAGGTAGTGGAAAAATGACATAAAAACCATAAAAATAGGTTTGTCATACACTTACCATCAACTCTTAAACCATCGGCTGACAAATTCAACAACTGGAAAGACAGTAGGAGTTACTTTGCTCGTCACTGGGGTTTTAGTGAGTTTAAATAAAAAGATTACAAAAAAAGCTGCGATGTTATCTGAAAGAATTGATTACCATCCATGTTTTATATTTTAACATGATCCATACTGTAGCATTGTAAATTTTCGTTAGTTGTCTTTCTTTTTGTGGGGCTTATATTGACCTAAAGAATCGTTGATATGTCATTTGTTGAATCCGATACGTAACAAAATCCGTAGTAACAAAAGGGGAGGATAGTCAGCAAAAATTAGTTCAAAAATCAAAAATAAGAATATTAAGGTTCCAACAAGCAGCAAAGCAATATTTCATGTGCCGACAATACTGCTACGTCAGTTGGCCATAAATATCTACTAATATCTTGCAAATCAATTTAAATGAAATGCAGACGTGACCGAGAAGCTATTTATAAAAACACTAGGCGCAGATATCCTTCAGCCTATCCAGATAATTGTCAATTACCATAAGTGCATCGGTCAAACGAGAAAAACAGCTCACGTCAATTGGGACTAAAGGACTATATAACTAGTTAATTGAGAAAAAGTCTTAACTACCGGTAATTAAACATAATTTAAAACTATATGAACGAGTCACTGACGAAGAATAGTTTTAAACTTCTACTATTTTAGTTAGGCGTATTAAGGCCGATGAATTTCCCATACTTTATACTACTCCTTAGTCCTACAGCACTTGGTTTTGTGTTCTTATTAATCTTATGTCCATAAGTTGCTTCAAATAACCTATGTGAGTTTTAAATAGGCCCTAAAGTAAGTAAAGTACTCAGACGATATGACCACGGCGTTAATTGGGGATTCCCGGATGGTAATCCCTTGAACGCACATTCCATACGACAGTGACGTTTGATTCAGTACATTCTGCTAGAAATCCAATGAGGATGTTCTTTTGATCAGTCTTTTCGCAAATTTTATTTTATCGCAGTTGATGACTCTGAACAAACAACGAACTGTACACACATACTGTTGCACTACAGCCAGTTTTGCTCCTTTCCCTCTTCCACAATCTACCTTCACTTTTTCTTATTTTGAATAAAGCCTTTCTAATTCAGTTTTTGTTTTTTTAGATCGTTTATAATATTGTCAGTTCATTTTTCTTGGGGTTACTTTCATTGATTTGTTAGATATCTATCCTCTCCCATTCGCCACCCGTGCCCGAAGCACCTCAGTTTCTGAGCTTTAAACAAATGCGATAATTGTGATCTATTTTGCATCTCGTATAGTTCAAAATTCATTTTCATCCACTCATGCTCTCATCATATATCTTTATTAAGACGTGGTTTTTACTTGTCAAGGTTTGCATTAACCACCATAGCAGTCAAATGGTCTGATTAGTGTTCTATATAGTTTTTCTTTACATTATATGGTTTATTGAATGTATTACCATATTCCCTGACATTGTTCTTCCTGTCAATGCTATTCGTTTCCTCTATATATGTTGTGAGGTATTGGTGTTTGCTAGTTTTTCAAATTTTTTGTTTGCTAGTACGACATTTCCTTTGTTGTGTCGAGGTGGTTTTCACGTTATGGTTAAGTATTTACGATTTTCTTCATTTACTTTCAGGCCAAGCTGTAGTATGTCAATCCCACTAATGCTTCGCTAATTGTTGTTTTGTTTCTTCCTATTATGGTCAAATCGTCTGTAAAGATTAGCAATTGTATTTGTCTGTTGCATACTGATGCACCTGTATTGAGGGTAATGATTCTTATTGTTCTTTCTAGTATTACACTTGCATTTTTTTTCTATTGCTACATTGACGATAAGGTAGCGAATAGGTACTTCTTTGCGATCCCGGTAAAGGACAGACCTATTTCAGGGGGTGGCGACCCTGCCTACGTGAGCGCTTGATTATCCTCCGCCTCCTATAACAGGAGGAAATGAAGTCCCTACCCAAAGTCCTATCATACCTAACAAAATCTACCGTACCTTATCCTAAACCAACTCACCAACCCGCATGGCAAGCGTGGTGTTTTAATGCCAAAATACCTTTCATGATGATATTAAACCCTAAGGAAAGGCCCCGAGTCCCCGGCGGTCCGCTTATCCCCGACCATGGCGGCGGTCGGATAATGAGGCAGACCAGGGGTGCTAAGAATCCCAGGTTAGGACAGGCTGCCAAAAATAACTGAACTAATGATTGGAACCATAAATACCAGAACACTACTACACGATCAACACATATATGAACTGGAGCATGAACTAACTAAAATAAAGTGGGATATTATTGGATTATCCGAAATAAGGCGCAGAGGAGAAGAAAGTATAATACTCGAATCAGGTAACTTATTGTATTATCGAGGATCAGAAAACGAAAGCCAACGTGGGGTAGGTTTTATGATCAATAAAAAACTAATACACAATATAACCAGGCTAGATAGCGAAACAGATAGAGTCGCATCAGTAACAATACAAATATCAAATAAACACAAATTAAAAATAATAGAATGTTATGCCCCAACAACTGCCCACGATGATGAAGAAATGGAAAGCTTCTACGAATGCATCAATGATAATCTATCCAAAGAAAATACTAATTATACCCTCATCATAGGCGATTTTAATTCAAAGCTAGGCAATAAACAAGAAGAAAACGAAGAAAGGAACGAGCGCGGAACAATGATGCTTGAATTTTTAACACGCCACAAGATCTATGCAATGAATTCATTTTTCAGAAGAAAAAACAACGTGGATATCTCCGGACACCCGAACAAAGAACGAAATAGACTATATTCTCTCAAAGGATACGCATATAGTAAAAGATGTAACAACGATAAATTCTTTTAACATAGGCAGTGATCATAGAATGGTTAGAGCTAAAATAAATATTAATAGCAAAATAACAAAAAAGAAAAGAAAAGAAAAATATAATCTACCAGACACTCAACGATTATTGGAGAAAACGGACGAATATCAGCAAGATCTACAAAATGCACTGCAACAAATAGAAGAGACATGGAATAGTAAAAACTTAGATGATCAAAGTACCATACTGAACGAAATAATGAAAGATACCGCTGATAAAGTTGCACCAAGGAAAAAACAAAATAGAGAAACTAAAGCAAACAACTAAGATTAAAATAGAACAAAAGAGAAAGTTATTTAGAGAAGGTAAATATGACGAATTTAGAGAAATGGCTAAAGAAACGAGAAGATTAGTAAGAAAGGATCTCGAAAACTACTATGAAATAGAAGTAGAAAAAATAATAGAAAATAACAGGGGATTGAAAAGCTTAAGAAGTAATAGAAAACAACAAATAGTGGTATTAAAAGATGAGAGGACAATAGATACGACAACGAGAAACTATGCTAGAAATAACAGAAAAGTTTTATAAAACTTGTACAGTTCAAAGAAACAAGAAGAACAGGAGAGAATACAAAACAAAAAATAACCAACATAGGATCAGAGGAGATGCCCGAAATAACAATAGAAGAAGTATACCACTCACTCAGGCAGATGAAGAATAACAAGGCGCCAGGAGAAGATGGAATTTTGACAGAGATGATAAAAGCAGGAGGAAAACCCATAATATCAAAGCTATGTGATCTTTACAATAAATGTCTCATGGAAGGACGAGTACCCGAAAGTTTCAACAATGCGGTAATTGTAATATTATATAAGAAGGGAAACGAGGCGGATTTGGAAAATTATAGACCAATCAGTCTACTCTCACAGGTATATAAACTATTGACAAAAATTATTACAAATAGACTTAATAATAAAATAGAATAGTATTTGATAGTAGAGCAGGCTGGATTTAGAACAAACTACAGTACACATGAACATCTATTAAATATGCGAATTCTCCTAGAAAAATCAGTAGAATATAATCTGAATGTACGTATGGTCTTTGTTGATTTTAAGAAGGCCTTTGACAGCGTAGAGCACTGGGCAATCAAAAGGTCGCTAAATAATGCAAGGGTAGATCATCGGTACTCAATGCTTTTATCACATATATATATGAACATGCAACGTCGACAATACAACTTCATGAACATACTAAACCTATCCCAATTAAATGCGGCATAAGACAAGGAGATACGTTATCTCCCAAATTATTTACGTTAGTTATCGAAGATATATTCAGACAACTTAACTGGGACGACAGAGGCATACTAATAAATGGAAAACGTCTAAACCATCTCATATATGCAGACGACGTAGTACTTATCACAGAAAACTCTGAGGAGCTACAGAATATGTTAACTGATTTAGAACAGCAAGCATCTAAAGTTGGTTTAAATATGAATTTACAAAAACAAAAGTAATGTGCCCAGAAAATCCAAGAATAAATGTAAGAAACATAGAAATCGAAAATGTAGAAAGCTATATATATCTTGGAAATATGATAACGTTAGGAAGGCCTAATCAAAAATAGAAATAAACCGCAGGAAAAGACTAGCATGGAGCGCGTTCGGAAAACTAAGTAAAACACTAAAAATAAAAATATACCTATGCGTTTACGTAGCAGACTATTTGATCAGTGCATATTACCGGTGTTGATCTACGGAGCACAAACATGGACCCTCACCAAACAGTCAATGAGCCAATTGAAAGTGACGCAAAGAGCAATGGAGCGTCAGATGTTAGGAATATCCCTAAAAGATCGTAGAAGGAATACATGGATTCGAAGCATCACGAAAGTTAAAGATGTTGTGGAGGCAGTGACAGAACTGAAGTGGGGTTATGCAGGACATGTTGCTAGATACCAAGATGGAAGATGGTCTAACACTTTATTAAAATGGAGACCATACCTAGGAAGAAGAAACAGAGGACGACCCCCAATGCGCTGGACCGACGACCTTAAGAAAACGGCCGGGTTAGCATGGATCAGAGAGGCTCAAAATCGTGAACACTGGAGAAACATGAAAGAAGCCTATGTTCAGAAATGGACCGAAGATGGCTAATGATGATGATGATGATGACATTGACGATTCTTCTTAGTTTAATTTAATAGTATTTTGATGTTTTATATATTGCATGTTGTTTGATGTTATCATGCACCTTTTTAAAGTCAATGTATAGCTGGTGTATATCGATATTAAATTGCCAGCATTTTTCTTTGGCGCATAGTAAGTAAGTGATCGATAGTAGATCATATTCTCTGCAAGTGGTGTTAATCTTTTGATAGTAATGCGTGCTAGAGCTTTATTCATTACCACTAATAAAGTAATACTCCTGTAGTTATTGCATTTGTGTTTATCGGCTTTTTTGAAGGCGGGACAGATAATACCAATTTTCCAATCGCTTTGAATTGTTTTGATTTTCCATATTGGTATGAATTGCTTTTATTATTTCTTCACTGTCTTCTTTGACTAACTTTACTGGAATTCCGTCAGTTCTGGAGACTTTGTTGCACTTGAATTTTTTTATTGCTTCACGTACATCTTCTATTGTGGGTTCTTCACTATCTTCGTTTAGATCTGCTCTAGGTCAAATTGGATGCATTTACATATATGTCATTATACCATTCTTTTATCAATTCGTTTTATCACATTTTTATTTGATGGAAACCTTGTTAACTTTTGTGCAAGTTCCTAGTCTAGCTTTGTGTATAGTATTGCTCAATGTTTTCACTTTTTTGGTGCATAAAGTTCTTTTTCTCTCTTCTGCATATATAATTTAATTTACTTCTTTCTTGAATGTGACAGTTTACGTTCTGCCTTATTTTTCGTTGAAGCATTTTTGCCCTAGCTGGTTAGCTTTGATCTATGATGTCTTTTTCTCCTATAATACAGCTGATTTAATTACTGCATGTTTCTACCATTTTTGTCGACGTTGCTCTGTATTAATTGTCTGTACGATTTCTTCTTCTTCTAATTGTGTGGAGATCGTTCCCTTGTATCTCATTTTTATTTCGTCGCCTTTAACGTGTGTTAATTTTCCACTACTTTTTTCTCCTTTAGTTTCATAGATTCTGGAAATTCTTTCTCTTACTTTTGTTCTAATTGAAAAGTGATCGAAGGCAGAGTTGTGGCATGTCTTTTATCTACTAGGAATTGAGCTATTTAGTTTCCTGTGTATTCATCCGACTGCAAATTGTGTGTGCTACATCGCTGGAAGCTTTTTTCTAGTTTTTTATAGAACTCTTCCTTAATGCAATCTGCTTTATCTCATATCGGCGCATGGGCATGCACTAGTAATATATTCAAAGTCCAATATTTTGGGCAATACACTTTTGCTAACTACGAATCCAGTTCCTAGTTTTCCTCGTTGTGATCGGTATCATGCCTCTTCCAAACTCTGATATGTATGTTGTCATTGCTTCTTTACTAGCGGTTAAATGTAGCAGAGCGGTATAGACTTAGTACATTCCATGATTCAATAAATATATTGATATTTTTTTGCTGTGTTTCTTTGTCTTATTATTCGTCCATTCCAAGCCTGGTGTTTTAGCTTCGTAGTGAGGTATTTTTACAGAGATGTGTTACTGGTCCCAACCAGCCAACAACTTTGAGGTTTCTCAAGTTTGCCAACTTGATGATGAAAGTCGGAAGTGAGTAAGAGAGACCATGAGATGTTGAGTGAATGTCACATCATGTATTGTGCTTTACTATCTCTTAGAACCCCAACAGTCAACTTTACAATTGGTTAAGATAGTATGGATCTTTGCTGGTTATAGTCATTCAAAAGTTTTGGACCATAATCCTGATGAAGAAGAATGATATATTGAAGCATCATGCTTCTCCTAGAATCTTAATTGACTGTAGATGTTGAAACCTAAAGACAAACCTTCTCAGAAAGAATGTTATCCCTATCTGAGGCAAAAGAGCCTTCTCCTGCTACCTCTTGGTCAAACGCTACCGCATCCGTACTATTTGCCCTTTGCAATTTCATGAATGCATCAGCAACCTTCAAGCCGCAACGACACCTTAGGATGGCTCGGAGCTAACTGGGACGCACAACACGGGAATAAACAGAACGGAACGGCGCGCACCGCTTAAATTTAGACACGCCAACTACGGAGCAGGATGTGCATGTACTACAGCGCAATTATGCCACGCGAAATTTGCGCAAGCGGGCGGCGGCCCTGCCCTGCAGCGCGCCGTACCTGGTGCATGAAAAGCCTCGCTTAAATTTTTGCCGCTCCACTGGCTCCGCTGAAATTAGCCACGTTTACGTGATATGCCGTACTCGGCTGCGTCCGCGCAGCGTAATGGCCGCAATTTCGCCGCGCATCGGGATGAAAATTTTAATGAGGAAGTGGCCGCTTTCTCCCCGCGCTCGCCGTTCCAGCAAGAGATGCATTTGGCGATTTGAATAAATCCCATAAGGAACTCGGCCAGGTTTAAATACTGGAGTCTCTTGTGGTCCCATTTTTTTCTGTTTTTCTATTAACTTTGTCGTTATTTTTTAGTCCTTTCAATCACATTCTATTGGTTTTTTGAAGTTCACCTATGGTTCAATATGGTTGTTGATGTTCTTTTCTAATTGGCGACTCTTCGGTTTTGTAACTTCTTTATCCAACTTAGAGGGAATTAAAATTTGAAACAAGATATCAACATGGATGATCAACTTTCAAACTTTATCCAATGGTTTGGAAAAATCTGAGAACTATGAAAAGTCAAACGGTTTGATTGGTTATATGAACCTATTGTTGATAATAATTGACTACATGAAGAGTACAAAGAGACTCAATCAAACATTATGTATTGACTATTTACAAAATTGTTGTAGATGACTATATATTTCTTGGTCCATGGCACTATCTTGGCTCTTGGATGTTTAGTTGGTACTAAGTGATTTTAATTCTATTTAATAACTAAATCCAAGATTTATTTTTTAATGGTGATTATACTACAAGTAAAATAACATGGTAGCTTATCTGTTGCTATGGTTACCACCATGAATATTCAAGGTATAGGCGGGATATTAAAACTTTTATTAAAGAACAACAGAAATGACATCAACAGCGATTCCTCATCACTATAGATCTTTTGAAGATGCCCCAAAACATCTATCATAAATCAACCACGAAAGTTTCAGTTACCAGAAATTAGCTAAAAACATACTTAAGATAATAAAGCAAAAAACTCCTGTCCTTCGCCAAAACAAATCAAACGGCTCTACTTCTTGCAAGGGGTCTAATCATTTAGAAGAGAGTTAGTTGGAATTTGCGAAGGCCATTGCAAATAAATACAGCTGAACAATTAGAAATTGTTTGAAATAACAGCAAACATTATTTTATCAGGACTTTTAATTGAATCATTGAAATAGTCATGAAAATAACGCGTTGTGATCAACAGAGGAAAAGAAAAGAAGGCATGGGAACTAAAAGAAACAAATCTTGAGGAGAGGGACCTTAGGAACTTGAGATCTATGGAAGGAAAGTCTTTCTCTTTATCTAACTAAAATCCCCTCTGTTTCTAAAATTTAAATGGGCGATCATCAAAATTAAGAGAAGCTTAACGTACAGAGAGATTAGGTTTTAGCAACTGTCATTGGAAAGGAAGAAAGATAAAAGGGGAAGAATGAATTGAAAAGGCAACAAACTAAGCTGTTGAAAGTCGATGAAAATGACTACAGTAAGAGTTATACAATAAATAACAACCACTTTCACTCCTCTACTTTATTTTCTTGCAGTCTATTATCTTTTTCTAGACTTGTGTTAATAATCTTGCGTTTGCGATAGGAAACGTTCTTTCTAATTACTCTTTGATTTTAGCATCGCCCTATGCTTCACAATATTATTCATTATAAAAATATGGTTAATTTGCTGCAGTCTTTAATAAATCTTTAAAACAACATTTTTTTATAATCTAAAGAATCTGTAGTTGTATAGAAGTTGGTGTTAAAATTGTAGATTCTATTTACTTTATCTGTAAAGATAAATATCCAACAAAATTCTTGTTGATATGCGTCATCAGAGGTCTGTCGGAAGATTTGTATGAGATTTGAAAAAGACACTTCTGGAAAACCATTTGCTTTGAGTGATGAGGATTGGAAAATGCACTTGAAGTTTATCGGCTGTAATTTGGTACTGTAACTACTAGTGCAAGTGAAGAAATCCTGAGGGGTGGGGGTTAAGCAATGGGTGCAATATGATGTGATACCAAAGTAGAAATTCTTCTGGTCAAATTGGGTTATCTCCAGATGATACTGTAGCAAACATCAAAGGTAAAAATAACTTTAAACAAAATGTGCGTATATGTTGGGTTAATTGCCACCATTTATTAAGAGTTTACAAAAGTATAAAAAGTCATTTATGTTAACATTTGCTTTTGTATTTTTTTTTAATTCATATATTTGGCACCTGATATTCTAGACTTAGAAGGAAGTTCTTTTCTTCGTCTACATAAAAGTGACGACTAAAAACTAGACAACTGTTAAGTGATGAGATGATAAGAAGATAGTAGTACAGAAGAATATTTAAAATAAGAACCTGGATCATGCCAGAATGGCGATAAATCATTGATTGTTTCACAAACGAAATATGTTCTAGAATATGTGAAATAACTTGAAGTAATTTCAATACTAGAAACAGAGATGGTAATAGAAGAAAATGGGATTAAAAAAGAAGAAAGAGAAAACAATATGGAATGAAATTTACATATAGATCCTAACAATTCTTAACTATACCTTGTATAAGGTTTTCCTTGTAGAATGAGTTACATTTTTTTTCATCTTTTACGGCCAGATAATGTCCGAAGGATAATGTATAAATCAGCAATTTCGCGGTATGTTTCTGTTATGTTTTCTGGATGATAACATTTTCTCTCTTTCTCTTGGTCTGATTCCTTTTCTCTTTTTCTTGAACAATTTTTACGCATCCATGGATTTTTGAAGTTTTTATCCTTACAGGTTCCAATTTTAGCTTTCTTTGTGAACATTTTGAAGGGCTACCTTGATTTTTTAGTCAACATTATTACTTCCTTTCTTATTTACTCTCATCTCACTATATTTTAAAATGGATTTTTCTTTTTTTAACTAATGTATCCTAACTATCTCTATTAAATGTCCAGGTGACATCTCTAGTCGTAACTCAATCTGTGTAGCCTTTCATTTTTCATTTATTGCATGTTTAATAGATGCGATTGAATGCCTTGAAGTTTATCGGTGATTTGGTTCTGTTAATAAGGCCGTGGTCAGAGTGAAAAACTTGACGTTTGGTCAATGCGGCAGACATCTTCAGAAGAAAATCTTCTAAAAATTGTGACTGTCGTCTGTGCGACTTTTAAGGTAAAAACTTAAGAGGATGGTGTTGGGTGGCTAGACGTCACCGGGATAGTAGATGACGTGTCGGGCTAGCTGCTGACGTCAATCGGGTCGTTGCAGGTAATACTTCTTACGTCACTCGCTCTTTCGCCGTATCGCGGTCTGTTTTTTGCCCCGTTAAAATTATTTTTTATTTATAAAAAACGCACGGGACAGTCACTTAATTTTTAGAATATTTTCTTCTGAAGATGTCTGCCGCAGTTGTGGACGAAACGTCAAGAATTTCTGAAATCCAACCACGGCATTATAACCCGAGAACCAACCACACGATGCACCATTGCACGGGTTTCTTTATTTTTGTATATAATCTAAATTTCCAATACTACATTCATGTTCATGCACACTGTGGTTTTATCTTGACTTTATTGATACATTTCTTATTTTCCCATTTTCTCTTTTTAGAATAAATCTTCTTGGAATTCATTTTTGCTAATTTACCTACGATCCACTTCATCTTTTTCAAATGTCCAGTTAATGTGTATTTGTTTATTTTTAACGTCTTTTTACTTTCAACCTTCTATTACTGGTATTTTTCTTCTATACTACTTTGTCTTTTTTTAATACGCTTTTCTTTAAATTTTCTTATTCATCTTTGGGAGTACTTTGTTTTGCAAGTTATCGAAATATTCTTTTATATCTAAACCTTCCAGATTCTACGTTTAATTTGTATGTTAATGATATCAGTATGATGAATGCAACTTTATTTACAGTAATGGATGGCGGTTGCCAAAGATGTCGTTTAACTATCTCGTTTGTTATAATTTTTCTACTCTATATTGCGGGAAAACCGAAAAGACCGTCTTATACATAAGTTATACAAGTTAATTTTAGATAATTTAGACAAAATGAGGCAAGAATACGACCACAAAGCTGCTATACTCTAATCGGTTCGCGCAGGAAAATCGCCGACAGAAATTATTGCGTGCTTTCGCTACAAAAAGGCTCAAGTTTACGACGTAGCCATGAAGCACAGGGAATTTGACCACCAGGAGGAGGTAATTGCCGACAAGGTAACTCGCAGCGTGCGATCTGATCGCAAGAAAGTGATAAATTCGTCCGCGAATTGGCAACAGAAATGGACGTGGTGAGTCTTTTGTTCTGAGAAACTGTCAACTGTAGACTGAGAAAAACAAAATGGACAAGAAGTTAAAAGTCCAGGACAACGGTAGTTTCCTAAGATTATTTTCGGACGAAAAGAACTTCATCCAGGACAAGAAGATGAATCGCTAAAATGACTGTTGTGTTTGCCAAAATGCATACAAATTTTCCCGCTTCTATCACGGTGCTGGTATTTTTGAACGGCCAAAGATATGTCATGGCCCCTAACTTCTTTGAGGAAGGTCTAAAGTGACCATCGACAGCTATATCAGCGTGCTGGAGACAGTTCTCAAGCCCTGGATAGAGGAGGTGACCGCTGGGCAAGAATACGTCCCCCACTCCAGTCCTAACTACAATCCCCTTGACTACTACGTATGGGGTGTAGTTTACGACAGCTTAAGGACCTTTGTCATGAAGATAATGACATATATGGACTCTACGAAAAGTGATCATGTGGTGCGGAATAACAGTAACAAGGCTCATCGGTCCATATCATGTACGTGGCATCATGAATGCAGACTACTGCATTCAGATCATTGAATATTTCGTGTGGCCAACGATATCTAGCTGGGATAATATTGGAGATCTTAATTTCATGCAGGATGGTGCATTACCCCATTTTGCTCTTGTGTTGTTGAAACGGCATTTTTCTAGTTTATTTATAACCAAAGCATTGTGAAACTATAATTTGATGTGTATAAATACTTCTGTTGTCCTCTAACATGGAAGCTAACAAAGGAAAATTACTTTCGAATGTGGGCCTCAGCATCTTCTGCAGTTCTCTAAGGTAGAACTGCATATTGAGAACGAAGTTCCGTTATCTGCAACGTGTCTAACGGGTAGCAGGAAGTTTCATAAACAACGCGGGCTTCTCGGATTTCGCAAGACACGTAACCCAGGCCGATTTTCGCGCGGTTTCCTGTTCACGCTCTCGCTCCGGCTGGATTCATCCTGGCATCCAGCAGTTTCGGGCGCGAGATTGATCCGCGCGCCGCTCCGTGCGACGGCCAGGCCTTCCTGCCCGCTGAATCCCGGCTACATTTAATTAATTATGCCTTTTGCGTTTGCTTTGTGACGCTGCGTGGTCGAACGGCCGAAGCATTAAATTGCGGCGAGTCGCAGCTGGGGGCCTGGCGGGAGCCCCGGCTAGCTGTTTCAATTTATGCGCCGAATTCGCTGTAAGTTTGAGGAGGTAATTGTCGCTGTCAAAAGGAGATCCTCGACATTTCACGGGACGCTGCCGCGGCCGCGCAATTTGGATCGTTTGCATGCCCAGGCGGCCCCGCGTGGCGCGGTTTTTATGTGGGGGCCTTATGGGATGCTCATTAAAGCAGGGTGCGATGCACTGCGATACCTTCGGTGCATGCTGGATGAACGCACATCACAAAAATTGATTTCATACCTTGCAAGGTGGTCTGTATAATCAAGTATTTTGTCTATTTTAATACCATACAAAATATCAAAATACACATAATTTTCATCCATTTTTGGATTTTGTTAAAACAATTGAAAAGTGTGCTGTAAAAAAACATTTTATTTATACTTCAATTATTACACACACATGTTAGTTGATAGTAACACCAAATGTTAGAAATGGTTTTTCGTACTTTTGCAAACTCGTGAAGGATGATCTCTATAAAAGTCAACCCAACACTCACTAATATTTTTCTTAAGGTTACTTACAGCTTTTATGTTTGTAGCAAAGTATCATTTAAAGATACGTCAAAATATCGAACAAAATTTTTAATTTTTGTAGTTTTATGTCGTTAGTACACAATGGGGCAAAACTCCCTACGTAATTAGTTTTGGCTTAGTAGCCAACATGCAGCTGGAGCAACGAACAGAGATTTGCTATCAAATACGTAATAACATCGTACTTTTTAACTTGCGCATCGTACCTCTATCTAATAATCTAAAACCCAACTTTTTATGGGTAGGAAACTGTAGAAATAGTAATAAGGCGAGGAGGAAGTTTTCGGAAGAAAACATCGATGCAATAATACGTTCCATTTTGTAGTACCGTTATTCTTCACTATGGCGAATTTTACTCAATATCTTCGTTACAAAAGGGACTGAAAATATGTCGAAACGTCTTGAAAAGCATGCCACATGACGCAGTTGTTTTCTTTATCGAGGAAAAACATTTTCACTCGTTGGAATCGCGTTAATAAATAAAACTTTCGTTATTGGAGTGACAACAATCCACAAGATTCACTGTTTGGTATACAATGCGTTGGAGTCATTGGCCTTTACTTTTTTCTCAATGTTTTTTGTCTTCATACCAAATCCAACAAAATACAGCCACAAACCATATAACGAGAGCTTTACTCCAAGTGCTGTGTGAAATGTTTTGTGAGCTCATTTTTCTATGAGGATCTTAAGGTTGAGGTTTACAAATACGAGGATAAGGTGAAAAGTTCTCGGCCTGACACAGAGATGGTGCTGCAATCGACAAACAATTATGCTTCCTGCTTGGGTGCATATGTCATTAGTTCGGATGACTAGTTTCAACTTGTTCACTCAAGTAGTTTGTTTACACGAATTTTTCAGTAGACATGTTGCATGTTTTTTGTTAAAATGGATAAACTTGAATATCGTGCGGTTATAAAATTCTTCGTTTTGGATGGATTAACCCCTAAGGAAATTCATCCGAAGTTGACAAAAGTTTATGGGGGTTCTGCTCCTTCCATGTCAACTGTTAAAAAATGGGCAGCTGAATTTAAACGTGGTCGCACATCCCTCGAAGATGACCCACGTGAAGAACGACCAAAAACCGCAACCACACCGGAAACCATCGAAAAAGTTCATGATATCGTGTTGAACGATAGGCGAGTGAAGGTGAGTGAGATAGCTGAGGCTGTGGTGATATCGAAAGAAAGGGTGCGAAACATCTTGCACGAAGAATTAGGGATGCGAAAGCTCTGCGCAAGATGAATGCCGATCAAAAGCAAATGCGCAAACGATTTTCGCAGCAATCTTTGGACCGATTCAACAGGGATCCGACCGATTTTGTGCGGCGATTTGTCACCATGGATGAGACATGGGTCCACCACTACATGCCAGAAACGAAACAGCAGTCCAAGCAGTGGGTGGAAGCCGATGGTTCAGCGCCAAAGAAAGCGAAGTCGATCACATCTGCCGGAAAGGTGGCCAGCGTGTTTTGGGATGCGAAAGGGATCCTGTTAATTGATTATCTTGCAGAACAATTACAGGCGAATATTACTCCAACCTTCTTGACCAGCTGGATGCCAAAATTCGCGAGAAGAGGCCTGGCTTGAAGAAGAAAAAAATCATCTTTCACCAGGACAACGCACCTGCGCTGGCGATGGGAAAACTGCAGGATTTGGGGTATGATTTGCTCGGCCATCCCCCCTATTCTCCTGATTTGGCACCCTCAGACTTCTATCTGTTCTCAAACTTAATTGACCCGTCCTGTCAGCAGACTTAAACTCCCTCGACTCTGAGGTTGTTTGAAGAGCGTCATTTATGTTAAAGCAGAACAACGTGCCATTGCACTCTGTGACGCTATTCGGATGCAGCCCAGAAAACTTTAACAGAATGATGCAAGGTATCTACGCTTCTACTGAAGTCAGCTGCCGTTGAGACCCGCAGTGCTCGTAAACATGCGAAAACTAAAACAGCGCGAAATAGTCCGAGAAGACTCCAGAACAGATGCGGGATGTATAAATAGCATGCTGCGGAGCAGTAAAGGGAAGATTAAATTATCGAAAGCGAAGTGAGCTGTAGTTTAAATAGAGTTAAGTGTTTTATTCTCCACTTTTAAGAACAAAATTTTTGTTCCTTATCAGAACTTTTGAAGTTTGTCCTTATAATTAACGTTCACCCTGTGTGCAGCTTTGAATGATTCATTAATTTAAGGTCTAATATCGTTTTCTTTTGCAGCTTCTATTGTAATGCTACCCGAAAAGACGACAGTAATGACATCTGGTGTATCACTGATATCGAGGACGTAAAGACCAGGATCCAGTACTTCCTTCAGAATTGCAGCTAATGTAAGTATGAAGTTATTTCTAATAATTTTTTGAAGCTTGTAGCTTATTTTGAAAGACCGGGTGTTTGAACAAACTATATAGAAAATTAGAAGCTTTACATTTAAGTGAAATTTTCTTACATCATGTACTGTAATAGCTGCTCTTAGATCTAATTATGTAGGTAATAAATGCGTTAATTATCGATAACTAATTGATCTCCCCTTGATGGCAACGGCCAATTTACACTTTTATGGTATGGAACAACATACACTTCTTAGAATTGCAGTTGATGTAATCTTCGATTTTTCGTTTGCATATTTTCTCTTAGTTTTTAACTACAAATTAATTTTTTACTTTCGCATGGTTTTTGAAAGCCGGGAATCGGCCATTGCCCGTGTTGCACAACGGCTCCATCCGCCGCATCTTCGCAGTTTCGTAATCGCTAATCACATCGAACACGTCGCCTGGAAGGCCTCCACGGCGGCGGCAACAATTTTTCACGTGCAATTTGAGAAAAATGGACTTCGCCTGGGGCTTCCGCGTGATAACCTTCCGTGCTCTGAATTCATGCTCCGCTGGCTTATCTGGCCGTTTGCAACAATTATCGTCCTCCGTAAGCGGCGCGAACGCCGCTCCAGCGACAATTTACAATTTCTGACGTTCAGGCTGAAGGCGTCGGCTAACAGCAAGATGATGGCATGGCTTAATCAAGATATTTCGTAATTAATTGAAAGACGTTTTCGCTATTACTGCTGGAGATCATCTTTCCAAAATGTATGCTTATATGTAAAAAAGCTTGTTGATCTGAAAGTACGCAAAAATTCATATGACTAATCTAATAGAAGTTTAATTAACATAAAAATAGATGAATAAAATAAATTAAAGTGTACAGGGTGTCTCAACAATTCATTATAACGAAAACTTACCTCTCGTTAAAAAATTCTGCCTCATTAATAACTTGGAGCATAGCCATATTGGAGTGGTAGTAAAGTAACCCATTCAATAACGCTCTATCGTAGTAGCTCAGATTCGAGAGCCATTCTTTTGGTCTTTGTATTCACAAGCAGCATATTTCGTATCTTAATCACAAGGGCGCGTATCTGGGTTCTCTGAGATAATCCAACTTCACTCCAAATAAGTCATTAGGCTTTTCTTTTTTCTGTTAGGTCTTCTTTCACTGCTTCCCACCATCTCTTCCTCGGTCTCCCCCTTTTTCTCCGTCCTTCTGGGATACACCATCTTAACCTCTTTACTATTCTGTCATCAGGCAGTCTTTCCATATGACCTAACCACTGGAGTCTTCTGGCTTTAATTACCTGTGTTATATTTGGATAATTGTATAATTCATATAGTTCTGCATATCCTTCTTAGCATTCTTCTTTCCCATACTTCCAAATTGTTTTGTGTTTTTTTTTTGTCATAGTCCATGTCTCACTGGTATACAGTACTGTCGGCCTCAATATGATATCCTTTGATCTTATTATGCTATTCATACTCCCCGCGCATCTACTCCCTTTAGCTATTCTTAACTCTATTTCTCTTTCTTCTTTACATTTATTGGCTATTAATGCTCCCAAATACATATACTCCTCCACCTCTTCGAATTATAGTACTTCTTCTTCTCCCATTTGTAGACTCAGTTTATTTTGTTCATTTGCTGCATGATTATTCTTTAATTCCATATATTTCGTCTTACTTTTGTTTATTCTTACGCCTATTTGTTTTGCAGCTTGCAGCAGTTTTCCAGCCATTCCTGCTAGCTCATTTCTGCTCCTTGCTATTAAAAGTATGTTATCCGCATAAGCGAGACACTGATGACTTATTCATAATCGTTCCTCTCCTATTTATTCCACTTTTCCTTATTGTCGTTTCCAGTGCCGCGTTAAATAATAGAGTAGATAGCGGGTCCCCTTGTCTTACTCCCTTTAACTTCAAAACTTTCTGTTATTTCCATTTACTTTCACCATGTATTTAGTATCTTTTAACGTCAGCTTTATCAATCTTATTAATTTTTTGGTTTTAGTGTTCTTTTGCCTTTATCTCTAATTATGGAGTCGGCCTTGAAATCAATAAAGATATGCATAATTTTTTACGCCTGTTAGTATTTGTTTAACTGTAAATATTTGATCATTAGTAACCATTTAAACCGCTTGGTATTCTCCCATAGCTGCTTAAATACCCTTTAATCGTCCTGTTATTCTGAAATTGCGTTAAATTTTAGTTGCCGCAAACATATTTATTCTCCAAAACTGGTTATCACCACTTTCCCCACTTTTTATTTTCTGTATCTCATTCTTTATTAATTCATACACTTTATCACATAAATTTTCCCCATATTTTAGGTTTTCCTGTTATTCCATTTTCTTTTGTTATTTTTCTTATCCTATGGGTTAATCAAATTTGACCTACTTTTTCACATTTCTGGACGAAATATAGCCTCAAGACAAAAAATTGGTTTAGCCATTTTCATTTTGTGTGTGTTTTAAACAAGATATCTCGAGAACCGTAAGAGCTAAGATTGAAATTTGGATATTACTTGAAACCGCTTTTAAAATCCGGCTTTTGGTCGCAATCCCAAAATCGGTCCCCCTTCTAAATTGAAGATCTTTTAAAGTAAAATGATTTATTATCAAGTAAACATGAATTTAAAATGTTGGTAAAATAAAAAATTGAAACTCAGGATTTTAATATACCTGTTCATAAAATGTTTCAATTTATATTTGGATAGATCAAACACGAACAAAAAATGAAATTTTTATAGGTCAAATAAATAAGTTATAGTTCCCCGGGAAATATTATATATATATATATATATATATATAATATATATATTTTTGGGTGTGATTTCACACCGATTTTCATTTTTATATTACTTTTTAATTTCGTCCTTTCCTAATTTCTTCATCATGTATCTCCTGTATTTCTTCACTATGCTCTTCTCTTTGTGATACGCTTCCCCTCCTTGTGTCCCTTCGTATGTGTTTAGCTTTTTCAAAATATTTTCCATCTTTTTGAATATCCCGTGTATTACCTAATAGTTATCCATATTCTCCTTTGATATAGAATTGTTTTCTCTTGGATCCAGTTCTAATGGTTTTAACATCTTTGTAAAAATTTCCTTTTTCTTGTACTTTTCCTCAATATCCCTTATTTCCTCCTTATATTTACGCTTTTTTGCTCTACACATCTGCTTTACTTTGATTTTTTGTTCTTTATATAGATTTTTGTCGTGATCATTTTGTGTTTGTAAAAACTTTAACCACATCTTCGTTTTCTTGTTTATCTCTTCTTTGCATGCTTCATCTATCCAGTAATTCTTATTAATCTTCCTATTTAGTGGTATATTCTTCCTCGTGGCAGTTACAATTGATTCCTCCAGTTTTTTCCATTTTTGATCTACCTCACCACTTTGTTCATCGTCGTTCTTATATTCTTCCTCTATACTATTAATATACTTCCGTGCTACTTCAGTATCCTGTAGCGCCTTAAGATCATGCGTTATTTTTCTTTTGTGTTTTCCCCTCTTTCTTATTGTTTTACTTAATTTTATTTCCGCTGTTAGAAAAGTGGTCTGGGTTTGCGTCAGCTCCTCTACACGTCCTAACGTTTTAATTTTTGAGCCACTTCTTCTTCCCCAGTACGTGATCAATTTGGTTTGTTTCCTTTCGTCCTGGAATTTTCCATGTTCCTTTGTGTATGTCCTTTCGTTTAAAGTGCGTGCTCATTATTTTCATCTTCTGTTCTATGGCAAATGTTATCAGCCTTAGCCCATTTTCATTACTCTTTGTGTTTACTTTCGCCACCTGTAATCTCTTATACAACCCTTCTCTGCCTACTTTGCGTTCATATCACCAATTACTAATTTAAGATCTTTCTTTGGGATTTTCTGGACCATTTCTTCTAAAAATTCGTAGAATTCGTCTTTTATTTCATCGTCCTTATCTTCAGTTGGTGCGTGTGCGTTAATTATTGTCATCATATTGTATTTAGTCTTTATTCTTATATAGCATAACCTTTCTGATTGGGCCCCAAAATCTTTAACATCCTCCTCTAAATTTTCTTTTATCAGAAAGCCTACACCAAATCGCCTATTTTTGTTTCAACTTGTAAACAGTGTATAGTTATTAACTTTTTGTATGTTGTTCCCCGCTAAATGTGTTTCTTGTATACCTGCAATCTGTATGTTGTATTTCTGTAGCTCGTTCACCAACATTAATACTGCGCCCTCTTCGTACATACCCTGTACATTCCATGTACCTATTCTCACGTTTTGCTCATTACTGTGCTGCTGCTGTTCTGTACCTTGTTGGTCTTTCTTATTTGTCTTTCCTTTATTCTTATATCCTATACCTTAGTAATCCTTTAATTCATGTCCATATCCTTTGCCAGTTTCGTTATCAAAAACAGCCAACATATCTGTATTTATTAGTTTTTTCTCGAGGTTACGTGTTATTTTTCTTAGCTGCTCCTCTAAACTGTTCCTCTCCGGAGATCTTTCCGTTACTGTCCTTTTCATTGCAATACTTTGTACACTGTTTTCCTTTACCACCTCACCTAACGTCCCCACCCCTTCTTTTATATTTTCTACCGTATACGCTTGACCATTGACTATTAGCTTATTAAATCTTATATTTGCCCTATTTCCCTTTCTGCGCTCCTCTTTAAGAATAGGTATTAATACTTTCCTTTCTTCCTGTATTGCTTTGCTAAAATCTTCATCTATCCAGATGTCCGTTCCCCTAAGTTTTTTTGCATTTTGCAGTATTAATATTTTCACATTTTCTAATTAATTTGACAAAATTGGCCTTTCCTTCCTTCTTCGTACTCCCCTAATCTTCTTATTTGTACTATTTCCGTGTTCCTATCAATGTTTACACCAATTTTATGCAGTACTGTTAATATTTTTTCGTTTATTTTGTTCTCATTTTCCCTCTACTCATCTACCACTCCCTTTATTATTATATTTTTACTCCTCACCGCTCTTTCAAGGCTATCTATTCTCATCCCCTGCTCCGCTATCACGGATTTTAATTTTTTATTTTCCTCCTTCACCTGTTTCATTTCAAACACTACCTTATCTAACTTAGTATTAATTTCCTTCATGTTTTCCTCGATTGTTTGGAACATTTTCTCAATTCTGTCGGTCTCATTCATCCTTAGTTTTATTTAATTTTGTTTGCCTTAATTTAAACAGTATTTTGGACTACGGTTTGCCTATATGAACGTTTCACACAGCGTAAAGTGTTATCAGCCCAAGTCGACCTTTCGGAGGCGATAACCTTATCCTTGAAGTTAAAATTTATAATATTATGTATTTATTTGCCCCTTTACTATTTCTAGTTTATTAATTAATCTGTCCTTCTGATTACTACTCTATAATTAAGTTTAAATCTCTATCTAATCTACTTTTGTTGATTATCACTTACGTGAAAATTTTAACTCATAAAGACTCACTATTTGAGTTTATTTACGGAGCGCGATTTGCACGTGTATTTTTATATGCCTCAAAAAAATAATAAAACTGTGTTAGATGATCATTTTCTCTACCCCACATTACAAAAGTTTTAATGCATTTTGTTCATGAGGTTTCTACATCGCCATTGCTCCTCCTTTCTTGCCTAACTTATTCAATATCTACCTCATAAAGCCTTCTTGTCTCTGTCGTTATATTATGTCCTTCACTATCACATCTGCAGATGGTAAGGCGACCATTTGGCAATATACTCTATCTTCTACCCCATCAAATCAATGGTGCAGATAATTCTTTAATAGATTACTGGGGTAAACAGAGATCTATATGCACATTAGCGATTTGAAAGAGGGGAGTCTTTAGTTCCCATTTAATTGGCTTTTGAACTAGGTGATGCTCAATATTCCAAAAGGTACGTTTTTTCTTAGTACCAATCGAATCTCTTTCTATCACTTTAAAAAACGCTTCCCATTTAGCATATCGTTCAGTAAATTGAACGTTTAGGCAAAGTCCATTTCTACTATGATTGTACTATTTTTACAAGAATATCTTTGCTTCAAGCTTTTTGATCTTAAATCAGTTACGTGTTTTTTTGAATATTCTTTTTCAATGGCAGGTACAGTTTCGATGCCTTTTCGCTCGACCAAATGTATTTTTCTGAACTTGGTAAATAAGTTGTTAACTATTTTGTCCGTTGTAATCTCAAACTTAATTTATCATAACTATTAAATGTGTTGTTCTATCTAATTTGGCAATTGCATACACTTTTTCCTTTGATGGTTTTACATTCTTATGTGAGTTTGCTTTCTTTACCTCTGAATCAGTTTTGCGCTAAAGATGATACATTCTTTCTTTTAGTAGACCTTCCTGAATTTTTGTCTCATAAACATTAAAAACTGCTTAAGATTTTATTTTCTCGCCCGTTCTTTACCTTCTCTCTTTCTTGGAAATTTCTTTTATGAGAATATAGCTGAAGTATTTGTGGAAGTTTAGACTTTTATCTTCTATAGTGTCTTTGTTTTTTAGCATTGTTCTTCATTTTCGTTATGATTTGTATTTTCATAGGGTGCTTACTTTATTAGAATTTTGTCTCCTTTTCTTCCTTTGTCGATCCCTACTATTATTATTTCTTTTTTCCCTTGCTTCTTATTTCCTAATCAATATTATTCAAGATCTTCTTCGCTTTACTGTATAGGAATACTTTGCAACTGTATGTTGAAGTTCTTCTTTATTTACTTCTATCTTTACCCTTCATAATTCTGTTTTCAATGACTATTTCCATGGTGACGTCTAGTCTCAAGAATATCAAGAGCAGTTTTACTTGAATGTTAAATTGTTTCTTCTGAGTACAAGTTGGCGAAAGCACATATTGGTTCTGATGCCGACGAAAAGCCTGGCCGATTTCGTCTAGTCAGTCCTTTATATAAAATCTTTTTACTCTTTTCTTATCATCCAATTTGAGTGATTTTGTATTACGTACTGTTGTAATTTTGTCTTCCTTTTCAAAGGATTTTAGAGCTATTAGTTCTTCCAGCTTAATGGGTGATATTTAAAACGCTTCTTTCTTATTAATGTTCTTATTTTTCTAACAAAGCTTATTCAGTTTGATTTTCCATCGAGTGCTAATAACATATTTCTCTATTGAATGTTTACACGGTTTTGAGTTCATTTAATGTTGTCTTAAACTTCGACAAATCTCTTAAGAATTGGTCTAGCTTCATGTTGCCAATTTCGAAATCAGCTTTTTAATAAACCAGCAACGCTGTTCAACGAAAAAGGTGTTTGATGAAATTACAAAAACTGAAAAAGGAACTTGAAGGAAGAACCTTAAGTAAAACATTTGCTTCAGTTTAACTTATATTAGACTAAATTTAGAAGAAATAAAACATTTAAATCACTGTAAGCTATGCTAAGAATTGTAAATTAGACAAGGAATTAAAACTAATTAATTTAACGTTTTGCATTTTTGCATTTTGTAGAAAAGGTTTATTTGCTAAAGTTGAAAAAACAAACAGAAGATACAAACAAATCACCTTTATTGTCTTTCAAAAGAATCGCCGCTTTTGGCAACGTTCATAAAGTTCCTGAAAACTGTCGACAAAGTCCTCATTAAGAATTGATCGCTCGTGAATTGCCCCTGCATCTGCCTTTCGTTACGCCCTTCATCCGAGGAAATAGAAAGAAGTCCACATACCCTACATTAGGAAAAAAAGGATGGATCCTAGTCATATCACCAGAGGTTCAATCCGTAATTTAAATCTTCACGAACGATGATGCTTACCGTGTCTCATTCTTCCACCATCAATCAGAGTCGGTCATTGACCTCATGTCAGCATTTGTCCCACTCGATTAATCATGCCCGTGGTTCTGTTTATCCATGGTTAATCCAAACGTGGCTGATTGTCAATCGTTTCCTTCCCATCACAAAAGCGTCGTAAACATTCGCTGCTCCGTCTCGTACAGTTCCGCCAATATTTCGTACGTCTTCGTCGAGGTTTCTCTCAATTTGTCAATCTGCCCATGCGGTCACGTGATGGCGCTTCTCAAAGTATCTTACCTTTGAAATATAGGACCATCGCCGAACTTTTCAGGCACGTCTCGTATTATTGCAATTCTAAGCAGCCAAGCATTCACTTTGGCAAATGGACGTTGGTGAATAGCCTAGACAGCAAAGCTAGTTAAACTTGCACGCCGTAAACACATTGTCAGTGCTTCCCAGAATGCTTTTCAAACCAAAGCACTCCCAAGAAAATTCTTGGCATTAATATGTTTTAAGCGAACTGACAGGCAATTATCGCGCACAATACTACCCGGAGTAAGCTGTCAGCTGTGTGTTTATGCGACGCCTTATTGTTGCCCCCTAAGCAATGCTAAATGAAACCGTCACTGGTTTATTAATCACGCGATGTATCTGTTTTTTGTTGGGACGGGCGACTTCTCAATCTGAATCGACTATAATTTTTAAGGAAAAGCAACCAATTGTCGTTATGCCTATTTTTTTCCATATACATTTTTAGTACTAACTTAAAGTAACCATACAATTTACCAGTGTTACGAAAAGTAAGTACATGCTGTGAATAAATGATTATCCTAGTGACAGTATTCTTCTAACAAAGAATTTACAAACTAAAAGTTATTGATAGGAAGGACAACTTAAATTATAAGTTACGGTTTAATGAGACTGCTTTAATCGAAGCTTTTAAGAAGCTCCGAGGCTTTAATGGGCAGACTTTATCTTCGTCATCTAATAGTTAGGTTACCAAGACATTAGGATGTACTTTGAGTTTGTCACAATGAAACACAATAAAACTTCTAAGTACTATGCATGAGTAACTGTAACAGACAACATTTTGTTATAAAATCTTTGGGCAGTTTCTAAATTTGGCTTATTGGTTATCCTCTAGATCCAGATTAGTTTTAATATGGCTTTCCATTGTCTATTTCCCAGATTATCTTCCTAACATCCAATGTATTCGATTCCAAATTTGCGTTTAGTAAGAAGGCTTTTTCTACGCCCGTTGCTTATCTAGATGAGGACCAAGGAACTTAGTCTCATCCGCTTGAGGTATTTGCAGACCTTTGAGCTTTACTGAAGGGCAGATGCTTCTCAAAGTAAATGAAACATGAACTGATTTCAGTTTAATTTTATATTTTTGTCAAGGAACAGTGCTGAGCAATAATGTTCGGTTCTCGTAGATTTTGGATAAAAGAGGCAACAAACTGCTAGATCTGTACGATTTGAGCTGCATGTGATTTTTTCTAGGTTTGGGTTGAGCCACTTTTCACTAAATGAAAAATCAGAGGCCGCTATGTTGTAACCACAGACCTCTTCGAAATTCTCTGAAGCTATCAATTATAATCGTAGCTAATTATGTGAGTTGGTTTGCAAAGTTTAATGTACAATCATGAGTCATTGGTTTGGGAAATCTTATTGATCTATTGAAGAACAGTTCGCTAATACTAACCAACCCCTTTTATTTATTTACTGACAAAATCCGCTTTTCTTAAATAATTAAAATATAAAGTCCAGTCCTTAAATGGGCGAAAAGCGCCATAGGCGAAAACCTTTCAAAAGCAGATTAGATAAAGCCGATTAGAAATAAATTCGAGCTTAATTTATCGATGGCCAGGCCCATTAAAGCGAAATTGAACATAAAATAGGTAATTAGGCTGGAGATGGCGTCGTAAAACCGGATTAGATGCAGAATTTTACATGGGCGATAAACGAAAGCTCAGATAAACTGAAAACTGCAATAAACAATCGCTGCTCGTATAAATCACTGCTATAAATTGATTATACGGCCTAATCAAGCCGGCGGCTCCAGCTGAAAGCCCCGCTTTTATTCGCCGCGTTTTTCACTTAAAAACCCGAATTGAGTGTAACCGTCAAGAATTTTTTATTCCATTCAGAGCGCCTAATTCGTAGTCTAGACCGGAAAGTTACGAACGCGGCGGGGTTCGTTTCCCGCTGAACGCAGTGGTGCTGAAAGCACACATTTGTATTTTTTCTTGTAAAAGACCCATTTGTATAATTTCTCGCATTGTTAGAACCACAATTTATTTAGAGATCATTATTTCAAATATACCATGACAACATGCAGCTTCATTAGTTGAGGTCACACCTACGCATTGACCAGTTCGTTTATGAGCACAAATTTATTATACATTGATGATCCAGACAGCGACTGTTTAAATCAATGGCTACCTGCTTTTAGATTTTATTGTTACATAATAAATTTGATGAAACACATAACGAGGATTGGGCCATAAGTGTTTTTTTGTGCCAGAATAGTCGGAGTGGAAAATTTTAAATATACAAATGAAGAACAAGGAATAGGCGAAACGTACGGGCATTTAACAACACGCCTACATTGTGTTCCTCATGTTTATTAAGACAGTTGACGTAACATTAAAGGTTTCATGTTACAGAATCGTTACAGCACACGTACCTGTTTCAAAGGCTTTTAAAGTAGTTCCCTTCAACCTTCACAACACGCTGCCAACGATGTAGGTGACGCCAAATACCATCTACTTCACCATATTCCTCACAACACTACACGTAACACATCGGTCCGCATACTCGCAGGTCGTCCTCCCTGTTGCTAGTCGCTGATTGCTTCGCGTCCTTGCTGAAACCCTACTACCCACCTCACAAGTGTTTGCTATGGAAGAACATTATTCCCGACAGCTCTGCTATGAAGAATGGCTATTTTGATATACAAACATTGTTCTACTCGGATCATATCCATCCTGCAGGGCAGCTGACTGACAACTGATTTAACATTGCTTTATGTGTAATTACAAAACATCACAGAGCCTTCTTGTGTTGTGGACACACGCTATAAATGCACAGTTTCTTTGATACATACGAGATTTTGAAAACAAATAGTTGCCATGACTTACGCATCAACTCTCGTATTTATAATTATAGGTGTTTCTATTGGTATGATCGTTGTGATTTATTTTAGTGAGACTATTCTGTTGTGTAAAAAGTGCAAAGCGAGTATTAAACCACTTCTTTCTAATAATGTTGATTATAAAATGAAAACATTTAAATTCACGTTTGATAAAAGTTTATTGAATGATTCTAAAGAGTGGTCCAAATTGATTCTTCCGATTGCTAAATATGGGACATTCAAAAGAACATCGAGTTATTATTGTTAATACGAATTGCAAATTCGAAAGTTTTGCGGAGATGGTAAGAATAAATTTGATGACGTGATAAACGAATACTTCTTTGAAGATGATGATGCTGATGCTGGAAATACCGTGAATGGTTACATGATAATCCAGTTTTTTGGCACCAGCTGGGCAACAAGAATCTGGAACAAACTGGGTTCCAGCAGGGCGACACCGCCTGCCACACAACTTGAGCAACCGCAGATTTACTACAATTTTCTAATCTCACTAAATGTCGGCATCAACTGGCCAGCAAGAAGTTGTGATTTAACACCGTGCGATTTCTTGTTGTGTGGTTACCTGAAATCCAAGGTCTACGCCAACAATCGATGACTTCAAGAACTAAATTCGACGTGGTATCAATGAAATTGATCAGAACATATGTGAAATTGTGAAAAGAATCAAGATTTTCAGCCGAAGCCGAAATGGCCATTTGTTAGGCATAATTTGAAATAGATGAAGTAGAGAAAATGTTTCTGATTTTTGTTGCGCAGAAAATCAACATAGATTTCGAAAAGTAGTCATAGTATAACAGTATTAAAATGGACAACTAAGAATAAGTAGTATTAGGGTTAGGAAGATTCGAGTGATTATAGCAAATGAGAAAAGTCAAATAAAATTATATTCAATTTACTACTACGGCAAAAAATTTGATGTAGAAGATTCTACAACAGAATGAATGGAAAATCTGGGATCAAGTTTTCAAAGAAGAGTTCCCTGGTCAGGTTATTTCAGCCGCCCAACTTTAAAAGTAAACTACGTAAATTAATCCAAATCCTGAAAAGATCTTTCTTTGAAACGAAAACAAAGAAATTTCCATATTTCGCTAATTACTTAATCTCTTCTGGTTTTATGGGTATGATCTTAGATTAGTCTTAAACCATCAAATGTTTATTACTGATAAGAATTTTCAAAATGTAGTTTCTGTAGTTCTTCAGCTTTATATCCTTCAACAAATTAAAAATTGTGGAACTTAGTGAGTAAGTCTTTTTAGGCTACCTTTCCAAGTGCGACATGTTCATTTTGTAACGCAAGGCATGACTTTCCAGTTCAGCTTGTCACAAGTTAATCTAGAAATGCCAGAGTTACATTCCACGAAACTTAAGAGACTTGGTAACTTAAAGATTTTAGAAATTGAAGTGTTGACCGAACCTTTTTCATGAGCTCATCAGATAGTATGTCACCGATGTCGTTCTTCTTAATCTTCTTTCCGTTCTAGAAACGAAATATGTTTGGAGTGGGTCTAGTTATGAAATGATGATTTTAAAATTAAGCCGCAAACTTTCCTTAACTCTTTTGCTGTTCAGTTTTACTTCGATTTAATTTTTACTCCAACTCTTTCAGTTGAACCCGGCGTAATACCCAAAAACGCGTAGTAAAAATGTTCAGTCACATTATCCATTTGAGATGAGAATTATTTGACTCTCATGGTACTTGGTCCACTATGCAGTCCAAGCAAGAGCTATCGTATAAATATATAACCCTGAATAGCAAACCAAAAGTATCATATTTTTTATATCTTACCACCATTAAATAGTTTTTCAGAAAATATATACTTAGTTTATTCAACCCAAATTACGAGAAATCTCTCTGTAGAATTTATTTTATTTGGACAAATAATTAAATTTGGTTCTCGCTAAATAATATAAATAAAAAATGCCCTCCGTTCCTTCTTCCTTTATAAAAGTGTTTAGGTTGATGCCGTACTTTAATGTATTTACCATACTTCTATTGTCATTTCAAGAGTTAATTAAAGAAGAGGCAAATTCGAATCTGCTACCAAGGTACTGCCGTTCTGGTGGTATTTAATGTCACCCATTATCTTACTGATACTTAGATATCTTCATGTTGCTGGTAAAGAATTAAATTCTTTTATGTCAAAGTTATCAAAAGACCAATAAAAACCTTGACATTTTAGGCGAAAACTTTTATATTTTGATAACACAATAAAGTCATCTGTTTGTCTTGTGTCAAGTGGTAAATACTGCTGCAGAGAACTTCTACTAGTTGGATTGGCCAAGGTCGAAGGGTGGCTATAAGTTGAAGGGCCAATGGTAATGACTGGATCTTCCTTGTGTTGTGGGCTGTGAAACACGTACTCCTGCCCAGCGGCCATCTCTACTATCCAGGTCTTGATAACTATCCCCAGAACGTTGATATAGTTGTCAGTCACCTTCATTCCTTCCTCAAAAAAGTGGGGCTCAATAACATCCTCTTCGCTGCTCACAAACTTTAACACCATCATAGATACCGGAAACTTTCTTTGTGTGACGATAGACATTTCAGAGAGCATTTTAGCGATTCATCTTCCTGTCCTGGATGAAATTCTTTTCGTCCGAAAACAACCTCAGAAAGCTACCATTGTCGTGCTTTATATCGTTCAGCAGTGCATGGGCCTTTAACATCCTGCCCATCTTGATTTTTAGTCATCAGTTGGCCGTTCTTGAAGACGAAAGACTGTTGCATTGCTAGACTGACCGTCGAGCTCGCCACGCCCATTTCTATTGCCAGATCAGTCATGCTCCACTCAGGATCCTGATCGATATTCTCTTTTATTTATCACTTCTCTTGGAATCAGATCGCTGCTGTGAGTTGTCCTGTCAGCAGTTACCTCCTCCTAATGGTGGGATTCCCCGTATTTTTTGGCTATTTTATACAGAGTTGTTTTTGTTTGTTAAATATATGTATGCACTACGTTACTCTTCTGTCCAGATTAACTCCAAGGTATTTGACAGTTGCTTGGCAGATTTGGGAACCACTGAAACTGAAGGATAATTATCGCGTCTCATTATAAATGTGATATGCGTAGACTTATTTATTATTCGCCATTTCATTAACCATTATTTTTGCTGAGATGGTCCCGTAGGTTTGCAGATGTACTACATGTTGCTGTTGTGAATCCCAGTTATTGGAAGGCGTGCCATACATATTAAGTACAGAATTGTGCAGAGAGTGTTCTTTTGTGAAACACCAGAACTTATTAGACAAAGATCAGAGCTTACTTCTTGGTATTATATTTATGTGAAAGTATGAAGGAAGTATATGGGATGTGGAAATGATAATTCGAGCCTATAGTATAATCCTGCATGCCACACTTTATCAAACACTTGGCCGATGTTGATAAATATGGCTAAGCAATAATGTTTCACTATAGAGTATTACTTATTTGGTTAACCGATCCGTGGATTTGTGCAAATGTTCCTTGCCCTGTTCTGAATCCAAATTGATTTTTATGTTTCTGGTTGTAGTCGATTCAAAAGCAGTTTTTAAGGATATTTGAGAGGAGCGGCAGGAAAACTATTGGTCTGTAGAACTTGGTTTCTGCCAAAATTTTCCCTGGTTAGAATCATAATTAGGCGTACAACTTTCCACTGATTGGGAAAAGTAATGAGTTTGTAGAATTGCATTGAATATTTCAGTTACTTTTGAGTACATTTTCTTAGTACTTTTTCTACAATAAAGTCTTCTTTAGTTAATTTTCTTGAAAATAACATATTCTGCTTGTCCTTTTGTTAGTTTCCCAAGAATATCCATTTAATTTGAAGTGTCCAAGAATTTATTTGTGTCATCTTCATCGTTGGGATTCGTTGTAGGAGGGAAAGGTTGGACAACTGCAATAAGACGTTCTGAGAAAATCTTGGCTTTTTGTCGATTAGTTCTAGTTTAAGTTTTTATAGGCGATATAGTTTGTTGAGGCTGTTTAAGTTTTTTGGTTGCCTTGCATAAGGAGTACTTTATAGCATCCGGTAACTAATCCCAAAATATCTCCCAGTACATTTTGTGCTGTATAGTAAAGCTTTTTTTTGCTTTTCAACTATCTTTGTAGTTAATGTTGCTATAGTTTGAGTGTAGTCCAAATTAAATTTAGGTTTCTAGCATCTGAACCTTTGGTAACTCAATAATTCACTATAAATGGTATTTTATGTATGTCTGAGGGCCAATAAGTAGGAGATAATGCAGTTAGGTTTTTTCTACTTTTAACAAGCCCCTGCCTTTTGTTGTGGGTAATCTAAACCTTCATTGTGGGTGCTTTGCATTAAAATCTTCAACAAACTGTTTGCTGTCTAAGGTTTTGAAGAACTCTTTAAAGTGTGTATATTTGGTGTGCAACAAATTTTTGATATTAAGATTTCTCCTAAGACGTCATTTATAGCCACACTAGTAGCTTGTATATGTTGGTGCCTGAACTCTGGTCTTTTATTTTGTTTGATGTTCCGTTGAATGAATATTGCAGCATTGGTTTGTTGTACTTGAGTAAATTTAGATAGCTTCTCGAGGTGTGGTATAGTTCCCTGGACGCCTCTTTGCAATTTACATATACGACTTTGTTGCCTTTGGTTTCTCTAGCAAAATCTCGTGTAGCAATTATCAATGCATTTGGTACACATATTGGGCTGCTGTTGCAATAGTTCTTAGTATCTCTCCCTTAAACTATCGCATTTAGCAGCTGTTTGATTCTATATATTTCTTTGTTGTTTTCTTTTGGTTTGATATATACAAATAATGGTGATAGGGATATATTAGTTTTAAGTTGCTTAATATTTCATATATTTACTACTTTATGACTTTCGTTGTCTAAGCTTTCTTTAATTTCGTTTATATCTGATGAAGGGTGGATATTTTTAATATTACACGAAATTTTTTTTCTTGTGTTTCCCATTAATGCTTTAACTATTGTAGGGTAGCCCTTTCTTTCTAATGGTTGTATTTTAACTTGACTGTTACTTAACGATTTTGCTAGATAATTAATGGTTTATGTTTTTACCACATCTCAATAACAGGGGCGGTGGTTTTGATTTTTTGGTTGCCTGCTTTTCTTCATTCATGTTATCCTCCGTTAGATTATCATATCTGTTATTAACGGGTACAGGTTCTCTTGGTTAATAACCGGCTTATTTGATTCTGCTGTTTGAATCTTTATCTTCATTATGAGTTCTACTTCTTTTTTTAACGTATGTTGCTTGTTGCCATTCATTGTCAGCATTGCTGCTCAGTATTGGGGATAATTAACGTGAGGTAGGTAATTAGTTGTTTGTGGGTAGGCTGGAGGTGGACTATAGTACATTAATTGATGTTGTCGTTGTATTTGTTGGAGTATTGGTTGTGATAGTGTCTGTTGTGCTGGTGTATTTTAACCTTTTATAAATGGCTCAATCGAGTGGGTGCGTAGGCCACGCTAATAAATGTAAAATACCAGTTGTCTGGGGTCACTTGATAGCTTAATTTAAATTTAAAATTAAAATTGATAAACAAATAGGTCCGACCTTATGCAAGGCTCCGGCTATCTCTCATGTAATTAGTGAGATCAAAAAGGTACTTTGACTTCCACCAACTATAATTAATCAATTCGAACGTAGAATTGAAATTCAAACGTCCAAAATATGCCAAAAAGTTTGGCGAAATGGTTTTGCAACAGGACAACAGCAACCCCATTTTGGAAAACCGATTAAAGACACGTCAGTAACGCTTGGCTGGATGTCTTACCCTACTCGTCGTATTCATCAGATATTGAACCTTCTGACTACCACTTGTTTAGATCGATGACAACACTTCAGCTCATATGAAGATGATCAAAATTGGATTTCTCGAGAGATTTCCTCAAAAGACTAGTCGCTTTTTAAGGCGGAATCTGGGAATTGCCAGAAAGATAAGAGAAAATCACAGTTAACTATGGCCAATACTTTAATTTTTTATCATTTCACCTCTTGAATAAAGGGGACTTATCTTCTTAGCTTCTAAATCGTACCATCATTCATTTGCAATATTGGATAAACCTTGACTAGCAAATGGACATGATTTGCATTCCAAATAGCATGACGCAAATGCAAAAACTGCGAAGGAATTTCCCTTGATTCTCATCGTTATCAAAGATCGGTGGCAAAACAATGGCACGCTCAGTCAAGCAGAGCTTATATCGTACTTGGAAAGACTTGACAGTGAAATTGCGCAATATCCTGGCATCACTTCGCGAAGTTCTCGGTGAAATAGGCCAGCATTCCGCGGGCTTCCAGAAACGCCCGAGCCCTCTTTCGAAAAACGCACGCTCGGTGCAATTTGCACAACCGCCCGGCTCACCCGCATCAAAAGCGGATGCCGATAATTTGTCCGCCGCCCGGCCGTTTTTCGGCCCCAAAAAAGCAGGACGCTGCCCAGGTAAGTAATGCTCATTGTCGGTGTGCCGGGCGGCGCTCCCGGCATCCGATAACAATTTCCGATTCGGCCACAAAAGATATTGTGTCACTGCCGCGGGGTGGGGGCCGCGGCGCGCCAATTAACATGCCTGCCGTACTTAATTATGTACGTGGAATTAGTCTAATTAACGAATTCGCCGACGCTATTACGGCCTGAAATCCTAAACAATTACCATTATGCGGCAATTTGCGGCAAGAAGTCGCATGTCGCTGCGCCCGATCTTATCTGCGGCGCAAAACGCCCGGGTTGGGGTAATACCTGGCAATTAAGTTCCCGAGCAAGATACAACGAACGTTATCTTCAATTACCGTACAAGCATTAAACAGAACAGACAATAATTAGCCCCTCTAATTAATGGACCGTTTCGGAGACGTCATGAGATTTAGATGTTTATTTCGCTTAATATTCCCAGCAGTTCTCGCTACTGAAGAAGAATAAAGCAAATGGAGAATTGTTCTTGAGCTTCCATTTGGATGGAGTACAGATAGCGGAGGGCGCGTGGAGAAAATGTGATACGTAATAAATGAAAGACAAAAGGTTTAGATTCACTAACAATGTACGTGTACAATATTGAGTTTTGAACTTTTCCTTCAAGTCAATTTGTATGGTGAAGAATATTTCTAATCAACGCTTTAGTAATCAATATTCGGTCTAATCGATTATTGTCGTCGCGATTTAATAAGTAATCAGAAAGAATTTTGGTTGATGACTAAAATGGAAAGAAAATTTGTTTATTTGGTGTTCTCATGGTAGTCTATTTGGGCATGTTTTTGGTTTTTTAAGTCTCTATTACCCTTTATAATTGGTAAGGTGATCGCCATTGCAAAAGTGAATGCTGCAGGAGTATTTTCAGGCTTTGACACAGAAGTAAGGCTTCCTGCAGTAGATCTTGGAGTGTTTGAACGCCCGGCGATGTCTGCATTGAACTATATGGTTCTTGATGCGTGGTGCTTCTACTCTTCTTTTAGTATTTTTAAGGAATTCGACTATGTAGATTTCTTTATTATTTAATTGTGCTTCAAGTTCGAATCAAGTGGTAACAGCTCTTTACTTACTCTGTCTGATATTCATGATGTTCCTTAGAGAATGACCTAACTCATGTTGTTGATCCTTTGTGTCTTGAATAGGGATTGGATAGTGTAGATCTCGTATGAGATCTGTGATTTTGGTGTGTACCTTTACTGTGTTGTCAGATAAAGCCTTGGAGTAAAATATTACCGACTCGATGATTTTGTTCAGATTATCAGTCACACCTTTGAAATCTGCGACTAAAAAAAAGTTCGTTTTTTGCCAAGAGACAAAGCTGTTGGATGGTTGGTATTAATGTTTAGGCATGTTAGTAAACGGTACTTGATTTTGGTATTGTTAATAAAGTTGAGATATGGGTGTTTGGCTTTGGCACATTTGTTATAGTTGAGGGTTTGATTGTGTTTTACTTATCTGATTTAAGGTAGTTGAATTTGATGTTGTAAATGTCTGTATTTATACGATAAATTAGGCGAATTTTAGTATTTACATTGTACTTCCATGACCGTGGTATTAGTCGTATGCACTGTCAATGTGAATTGACCGCAGGTAAGCTCGTACTCGGAATTATGATGACCTTGCCTAATTATTTTGAAAGTCCCTTATATATGTTGTTTGCAATTAATTTTAAATTGTTTAAAGTCGCAGAGCGTACCAAGCTCATAATTTTAGCGTGTTTATGTAAGATGAAATAAAAGCAAATTAAAAAAGTATACTTGGGAATGCTTAAGTGCAGAATGATTTACGCATTTTTTGCTTCACACGTGAGATAAAGTATAAGAGCTGCTCCGCGAATACAAACATGAACTCGAGTAACTTTTTCCGCCTTGCGGAGCTCTGACATCTACATATTTTTGCCGTCATACTCGAATTAGCCCCATTTCTCTTGTACGAAGTGCAAGCATTAAGTTCGTGAGAACCGCTCGCTTGCTCTTCTTTCAACGCGTCCTTTTTTGAGCGTTACGAACGTATGAAAATAAAGGACGGGTTAATCTGCATTTTGATAGCGGTATGTAAATGGAAGTCTGTAGTCCAGAATTAATGCATAAAACTCGCGTCCGGTGGAGTCGCGGCCCGGCGGCGTTTCTCAGGAGACGCGGGCACGTATGCCTACTCGCAATATTGACTTTGCGACAGCGGGACTTCAAAGCGGCCGAATCCAATACCGCCCTGGAAGCACGGCGAGCTTCCACGCTGTCTCATCTCGTTAGTTAGGCACTCGCGGGGCTTCTCGCGAGGACTGTTTTGGGCACGGCAAATATATTGTGCTCGGGCCGCTGATAGCTAAGTTGGAGCGGCGGAAACCGCGAGCAATAAGAATCGAGTGGATGTTTCGGAGCACTTAGGCACGTTCTGGGAGATTGCATTATAGCGCTGCAAGACACAAAGGCAGCGAGCATTTAGCGATAATTGATTCGGTTTGCAGATATGAAAGGCTGCGAGGAATCGGAATTCCGGCCTGAAAGGGACCTTTGTTTTTATCGGCGCGGGATAACGTGGAAGTTCAATGCTTCAGTCATGTTAGACAGCCCGATTTATTGACGCTGCGAAAAATATTTCGTAATCTGTTGTCTGTATAAATACAGGCTCCATTATACTTTTTTCACATATTTTTATATCTCTATATACAATACTTGTTATTTCCATCTTTCAATGCAAAGAGTGCGGACCAAATAAGTCACGATTTCCATATTTCTTTCACGATTGTGTATTTCAGACGTTAATTGTTTCATTCCCTACTCTGTCTAATCTCGAATTCTACAAGATCGTTGTAGCGCGTCCATATCCATCACTGGTAGTCGTTTTTTCACCTCAGCCCATATCTACACTTCTGCACCATATCATGTTATGCTTTTTACGAGGTGCGTTCAAGTTCTAAGGTCTTTTTTTTTCCTGAAAAGTATTTATCCAAGAAAGTTAAAATTCTGTTACTTCTAAACGTAATCTTCATCTAGAAAAAAAAATCATATACAGGCTACCAGCGTCTCCATAGAAATTGCAAACACTCCAGTTACAATCACGGCTGTATACTGCCCTCCGAAATATCAAATCATCCCTACAGCTTACTCACATTTCTTCAAGACTCTAGGCAATAGGTTCATTGCTATAGGACACTATAACGCTAAGCATGAACATTGGGGTTCACGTCTAACAAGAACCGACGGACGCCGTTTAATGACTGCCATACAAATAAACAACCTCACCTGGTTATCCACTGGAGAACCTACGTACTGGCCCACTGACCGTCGAAAAAAGCCAGACCTAGTCGATTTCGGAATCATTAAGGGTACAAACACTCGACAGTGTACGGTCTCATCCTGCTTTGACCTAGCAGCTGACCACTCGGCCATTACAATAACTCTAAATTCACTCGTAACGCAGGTTCTACCTCAACCCCCACTTCATAACAAAAGAACTGATTGGGGATACTTTCGACAAAGACTTGAGTACCAGTTAGACCTACATGTTTCACTAAAAAATGAATATGACATTGAAAGTACTGTAACCTCGCTTACGGAACTTGTCCAAAATGTAGCATGGGATGCTACTCCTAAACTGTCCATCACCTCACATCACAACAATACACCTATCATCATAAAGGACAAAATACGAGAAAAACGCCGTCTCCGGCAACGATGGCAACTAACTAGGTCGGAACAAGACAAACGAGAATATAATAGGGCCAGCAAACATCTAAAAAATCTTCTTAAGCAACATAAGAATCATGAAATACAGAGATACCTCGAAAACCTCAGCGCTAATGAGCAAACTAACTACTCGCTCTGGAAAGCGACGCGGAAAACTAAAAGACCAACTCCACACGTAGCCCCTATTCTGCTGGAAGACGGAAGCTGGGCCCGCAGCAATAAAAACAAGGCAGAGGCCTTTGCGGAATATCTAACTAAAGTATTCACACCTTCCCTTGTCAACTCCAAGACGAAGATGCCAAAATTGTGGAATTCCTAGAGTCACCGTACCAAATGAGTCTACCGATGAAACCCTTCTCCATTAACGAGATAAAAGAAGAAATCAAGAAGATTAACACAAAAAAATCTCCAGGGTACGACCTGATTATTGGGACAATCATCAAGGAACTACCTACTAAAGCTATATATGCCCTTACCCACTTGTATAACTCTATTCTCAGAATCAGATACTTCCCTAGTCAATGGAAAACAGCACAAATAATGATTTTGAAACCCGGTAAACCACCAACGGAAATTACGTCATACAGACCCATAAGTCTTCTCCCCCTTCTGGCAAAAATCCTTGAAAAGCTGATTCTGAACAGATTAATGTCAATTTTAGACAACCAAGAACTAATTCCTAAACGTCAATTTGGTTTTCGCAAACAACATGGCACTGTGGAGCAGGTGCACAGAATAACTGACAAGATATACAGAGACCTGGAAGCAAAAAGGTATTGTTCTGCAGCGTTCCTAGACGTCAAACAAGCTTTTGACCGAGTCTGGCATCTAGGTTTATGCTAAAAACTCAAAAAACAATTATCCTACCAGATGTTCGAACTCCTGAGATCCTACTTAACAAATAGGTACTTTTTAATAAAATATAAAGACGAAACTACAAACATCCACCCCATCTCCTCTGGCGTCCCTCAGGGCAGTGCTTTGGGTCCAATATTGTATCTGATTTACACAGAAGACCTACCTACATCTCGTCTAACGACATCTGCGACCTATGCAGACGATATGGCTATTCTAGCCTCTCATACCAACCCACAAGCTGCTTCAAGATACCTTCAGGCTCACCTTAACAAAATTCAATTGTGGGCTAGTAATTGCGAATCAAAGTGAATGAATCTAAGTCACAACACATCACATTCACTATGAGAAAAAATAACTGTTTTCCAGTAACTTTCAATGGTCATCAACTACCACATACAGAGACAGTTAAATATTTGGGGCTGCAATTAGATAGGAGACTGACCTGGAGAAATCATATATTCACCAAACGCAAGCAACTCAGACTTTAACTCCAAAAGTTATACTGGCTTATCGGCAGAAAATCCAAGTTATTAGAAAATAAACTATTAATTTACAAAATGGTTCTCAAACTTATTTGGACCTTTGGGATCTCCTTGTGGGGTACTGCAACTACCTCCAATTTAGCTATGCTTGATAGCAAAGCAAGGTACTCAGAATGATCGTTGACGCGCCATGGTACGTTCCCAATAATGTGATTTTAAGTGACCTACAAATTCCCACAGTGAAAAGTGAAATTAAAAAGCTCAGTGAGAGATATAAAGACAGACTGTTCACTCATCCCAACCCTTCTGTGCAGCACCTTATGGAATATAACAACGAATCCAAAAGATTCGAGTGTTTTAAGCCATCTGATCTACCTACTAGATTCTGTCATTGTATATTAATCTTATCAACATTGTACTCTTCATTCTCATGAATATTATATTAAAACATTGTAAGGGGAGTTTTCGCTGGACTTCTACCCCACATGTCTTATTGTACTCATTTACCTATATTTAGTCCTATAGAATACTTATAACCTAATATTAATTGGCAGCTTGTATAAATATTGGAGTAATATAAAAAAACATCTAGATGCTCACATTTTTCACAACGTCCTCGCCATTTTTAGGATGTGTTTTTGCCACTGAAAAATCGCTGATGCAACAGCGGCTCGATTGGGAAATTAGTGACCACGGAGGGTCAGAAATTCATGACGGGATCACGTGTCAACATGTCCTGAAACATTGCCACCCGCACAGCTTTGTGTCTGTGCATTTATAGGACCGACCTTGAAGAAACTTTCCGCATTTTCAGGTCATCATGCAAAATGGATTCTACAGATCCTACGGCAATGCCAAGTTTAAAGGCAATATCACACATTTCCTAATCGTCTATAACGGTCTTCCACAGCAATTTGCCCCACTCGCACAATGGTTTCGGTCCGGCTGGTTCATGGCCGAGGCTGCTGTTCATTGTCATACGAGCCTCGACCTTCTTTAAAATTTCTCACCCACGAACGCAAATTCTTATATAATAACGCCTTCACCGCATGTCACTCAATTGGCGATAAATTTCGATGGATGTTTCACCACGCAAGGGAGAAAACGGATGATTACACGTTGTTCTTAAACACTAAACGTCGCCATTTTAAATATACAAAACAACACTCACTGCAATGGCGGCAATTCGACCTATGTATATTGTATGGTGCTGCCATCTAAATTGCAAATTCAGATATATTTCTCACGCCTTTTAAATTGAACCGCATCTTTCTACTTATTCTCACAGGTAAGAAAAAAAACTGGAGCCCTTAGAACTTGAACGCACTTTGTGTTATGGTATTGTAGATTTCTTAAACTTACATCGTTATGCCACCATATTCCGTTTAGCCTTTTTATGACTTTTCTTTGATTATCCTATTTCTAATCTCTTTCCTATCCCGTCTGTCTTGTTCTGTTCTTATCCCTACGTATCTATAACTCTCACATATTATTATTAGAAATGCTTTGTTTTACTTAAGTTTATAGTTAGACTTGCTTTCTCAAACTCATCTTTTATTTTCCAAGTCTTACTTATTACTCTGCTGCCTTAGGTGTAGAAGTAATAAATCTTCATTTCTTCTCGTTTTTGACCTCGTTCTTTGCTTAAGTCAAATTCATTCTTCTATTCTTTAGTGCTTCAGCTAATTTGGAGTTTTAGTTTCTTTTTGGTCTTCCTCTTTTTCTTTTTTAGTCTGCATCTCCATATAGTTATCACTACTTTATTATCGACCACCTCAGCGGTTGCATTTCAACCTTTCCTATCATACTTTGTATTTTTAAATTGTCCCCTATTACCTCGCTACTTATTTTATCGACTTTTGTCACTCACTTCCAAGACCGACTTGCAGCATTTAATTTTTATTTCCTTTTCTTCCTTTTTATTGAAAAAAAGATTTTATAATATTCTGTATAATGCCATTACTCTATGTATTCTGTTTGGTATTTCTTCATCTCGTTAGCCTTGCGGCTCGATAATTCTTTCATCTGCATACAATAATTCTTTTAATTTGACTTGTCTAAGATTTTCGTACACCAAAAAACATCCATCTTATTTCTTTATGTACTCCTTTGGCTATTTTGTCCATTACTGTTATGAATAATAGCGGGCTAAGGATACCTTCTCTGTATGTGTAGAAACTGCTTGTCATTTTTCCTTCTACTTTGATTATGTTTTCTGTATTTTTATACATATTTCTTAGTCTTATTTATTTTTGTACTTATATTTATGTTTTCAAAATCATTTTTTATACTATCAAATTCCTCTTTTAAATCACTGGCTCTAAAAATTTTTTTAGTTTCCATTATTTTTTCGGTAATTTGTCTTATTGCAAATATTCATTTGTTGATTCTCTGTTTTGAATGCTGCTTGGTTATCGCTTAGGGTACTTTCTATTTTTCTTCTAAATTTTGCTTTAATTATTTTTTTGTATATTTTAAAAGTAGTACATAGCAGGAATATTTTTCTGTAATGATTGCACTTTTATGTATCATTTTTCCATTCTGAAGGGATTGTGTTTTTAACTATGGTCTCATCTCGTCTACAGGGTTTGTATAAAAAGTAATGAGACCTATTTTTTCTGAAGTGACTCTACGTCACAACGAGCTGGCTCCAGCCAGGCTCGATGGAGGATAAAGTCAGTTTCAAAGCGCACTTACCTTGCTGAGCCACATGCTTTGTTGTTGTTCATGGATTTAACTGATTTGTCAACTAATTCCAATGTAATTTCTACGGGTTCTCCTTAGATGTTAATATTTATGTTACTGCGTTGTCTGTTGTTTTTTCTTCGCTTAAAAGATTTCCAAATGTGCAGCGGATACTTACTTTTGTCTGCTTTATGGATATTAATAAATCTTCATGCTTTTGTACCTTTTTGCCTCCAGCATATATTTCAATTGCATTTTTTGTCCCACAATTTTTTTGATGTTTCAAGACTATTTTTTCATTTTCACTCTTTTCCCATGTTTTCATATTATTTACATCTTCTTTTGTATTCAGCTATTTCAGGCATGCTTCCTTCTTCTCTCTTACATCTTTTTCTATTTCGTCAGTCCAATCTTGGTGTTAGAGCTTCGTTAGCTTCCTCATACTACACATTTCCTTGTAATTGGTGTAAGTATTTGATACTGCCCTCTTTGGAGCTCTCTAAATTATATTTGATTATTTTAACTTTTTCCATGTTTTTTCCATTTTTTGTTTTTAATAAGTAATATTCTGAGCCACAATCTACCCTTTTACATACTCTGGTATCGAACAGTTTTACAATATAGTCGATGGTTGATTCAAGGATTACTTATGTGTTGGGTCTAAATGTGTCTAAAATCGCCTATTAAAATTAGTTATATGTTGTCTACGACGTCCTCTAATGTGGATTGCATATTATCATGGAACTTTTTTCTAACTAAAATTAGTTCGTTATCGTTGGAGGTATATATGCCAAACATTGCCAATTACTTTCTCATTATGTTGTTATCCAACATTCTTATTTGATAGTTAATACTTTAGAAGTTAGAATTGTTTATTTTATATTTCTTCTTAATTAGGAATGCTACGCTTCTTTTTGGATGTTCCTCCTTTAGCACTCCAGAAAAGTAGTAGAGAAGTATAAAGTCGTCTATTTCTTCGTTACTTCAACATTTCGATATTCATTTTTTTTATTTTACGCACTATATCGGCAATTTTTGTTCTAACAGCTTGTTCCGGTTTGCCCTATTCATTATCCTTTTCTATTGCATTTTTTGTCGTTGCATTGCTCCACCTAAGTTTCGAGACTATAGTCTGCCATTTCTTTGCATTTTGAATTATTCTTCTGGGTAATTGAGTTGTAGGCCCATCTTGCCCCTGAAAAACCAAAGACTTTCTGAATATTCTTCCCTTAGATGGGACTTCGTTTTCAACTAAGAGATTTATTTTGTATATACATAAGGTTTTTCCACTTTTTTTCTGCCGTTGGAATTTACATACTTGCTTTATCAGAACCATTGACCTCAATTTTTTTCTGTAATCTTAAGTAGGGATTCTCACCAAGTGCTATCGGCTGAGTCAGCTGAACCCTGTTTTTCAGGTTGATAGTCCTTGTCCTCGCCCTTTTGCAACCTGGCTTGATTGAGAGTGGTTTTAGCGAGTATCAGTGCGGACTTAAATTTGCAAGCCATTTTTTATGGCAAATACATTCTTTTGGGCTAGTCTGATTCTTAACTTCCTTCGCATCTGTGCTTCTAACTCGAAGAAACTTTTATAGTCATATAAAAAAAGAATGTAAAATTTTCCATAGATCATTTATTTGATGTGTTGGCGCGATGCTGGAAATTACCCTGTTTCAGTCATCCAAAGCCAAAAAATATATATAACTCTAAGTATGTCTGAGCTTGCTTTTCTACAAAAACAACTGTTTAGATTAAATAATTCGACTTGTGCTTGTGTTTATAGCCGAAGAGCAATGCCCTGTAGCCAAACGTATAGTTTAGCAGAGATATTGACACTCTTTCGAAAGGCTTGTTTATTGAATTACTTTCTTTTATGAAGTCATAATCGAATGAGTCTGAAAACTGACATACACCTTCCTGGTCTAACTACCAACCTTTTATTCCCGTTTGTTTCTTATAAATTGCTCTCTTGCGTAAACGCCCAGATGAATCTTTTCGTTTTTCGTCTGCATATCGTGAGTCTTATATTTCCGCGAAACGAAACTTATTTGTAAGTAGATAGCTAGTCAAAACAAAAACAAACAAATCAAAGATACAAACGAATTTCCAATAAAGGTGGCCTTCAAAATAATCGGCATCTTTCAGTTTTATAAACCTTCTAGAAACTGCCACCAAAAGCTTCTCTGGAAATGGATCGCAGACTTTTTGTATTACAAGGAAGACGGTTAACGCTATTCCATCAATTTACAGTCGAATCGAATCGAACTGGTAGCACAACATCTTATTCCATGACGATGATTCTCAGAATGGATGGATCTTGGTCACACTTGCTAATGAACAATTCCTCCGATATCAATCATGAAGTTTGTCGCACTCGCTTGATCATATCTGGACTTGTGTTTATCGACGGCTGACCCGAACGTAGCTCATCATCATTGGTTTTCTTCCCGTCGCGAAAGCATTTGGATCAGTCGTAAAGACATTTTCTGTTCACGACTCCCGTTCCATACATTTCCACCAATATATCAAGCGTCTCCGTCGCCGTTTTCCTCCATGTGTAGCAGAACTTGATGTTCACTCGGTGCTTCATTGCAATGTGACTCTACATCTTACATCAACTACGTTTCACAACCCGCAACAGAATTATCCTATTGGTTTCGTGTGCACACATGCGTCACTGACCCATGTTATCATTGCGATGTCGAATTCTTCATCGAACTTTTTAGGCATACCACGTAGGACACATCTAAAATCGATTGGGGAAATTTCTGTATTATATCAAAACATGTTCTTCCGTTTTTTTAAATCTTATTAAATGTTTTTACCTCGTTTTTACAACGAATTTAATTATATCGTTCTTTATACTTTACTAAAAATCCTTTGGCTCCCAATTTATGTTTGTATTGGTATGTATAGAAATACTTTCTTCTTTTAATTTATCTTTGCATCTTTTTTATTCTCCCTTCTTTTCTACTTCCGTTTTTTCTTTTCTGTCTCATTCCCTATCACCCTTTCCACAATTTTACGATCTCTTCTTCTTTCCTCATTTCAATTCTCGTCTTTTGCTTCCTTCTTCCTTTTTTTACCTTTTCTTACTCAGTGCTGTCACATGCTTTGTCCTTCCCTATTTCCGTTCAATATCCCAGAGTTTTATTTCATTCTACCATCATATGAAAAAAGAAAACTTTATATATGGCAGCCAGAAATCTCACGGCTAGTGAAATATCTTTTAAAATTTGTGTTGCATACTTTATATATCTCAACCCGATTCTTCCCTCTTCAGGGATGTATTTAGTTTTCAGTACTAAAAACCAAAGAACTAGTCAATGTTCAATCCGCTCATATGTCACATCCTGGGTTTAAGGAATTTTTTATACTTTATGCTTAACTTAACAACTGATTACCTAGACACAGATAAAAGGTACAATTCATTTCTTATACAATAATGAGCTACCTTCCTTAAGTTTTTTGGTTGTAATACATAGGGGATGAATTCAGCAAAGGGAGTTTGGTCAATGAAAACAAACATATTGTTCCATTTTTTATACAATGATATATCGCACGTTATATTTCTGTTTATATGATTTTTCTTGCTAGAACCACTCTAACAATGTAGTAATGAAAAGCTCGTTCTGTTTCGCATCCAATGATGAGTTTTGAATTCCAATATCGCTCCTTCATTTCCACATCTTAGGGGATGAATTTTGAAAGTCCAAAAGATTCAGTTTTCTCGATATTTCAAAATTCCAAAAAGTAACCTCCTAAGCAAAAAATATAAAATCCTCGGAATGTTCTTTTTCCTATGTTTCACCCTCTTGGTGCTTGAAAATTGAAAGGCAATAAAACAGGAGTCCTACAAATATTAATAAAATCGGTCCAAAACGTTTCGCTTCTTTTTATCACCCTAGAAACGCTTCTTTGAGAAATCTAATATAAGCAACAAATCCACAAATTTTATTGTCTTTGATCGTGTTCTGTCCTATGTTTGACCCCTCTGTAATTTTTTACACAATCACCATAGCCTTAATAACACCTTGGCACATTGGAAATCCAAATTGATTTCCAAGCAGATCACACTTTTATTCCGGTTCTTTTTAAACTAATTTATAACAAATATAAAATCATCATACCCGCCGAATCTGTAGTACATAGTGTATATGGTGTTCATATGTCTTGTGCTTCCATTCCCCATATGTTTTTATTCAACTCTGAGCATTGCACATTTTTAGGTCTTCAATTCAATTATTTTTATCGAATTGTTGCTATGCAACGATGAAACGGGGGAACATCTGAATTTAATAAATTTGGGATTGTTTTTGCCGCCCAATTCAAATATTCCGCGGCAGAGAGCCCCGTTATTATGGAATTCGGGCAAAAATATGTTGCCAAGGCTAGTAACGGAAAAGCATGATAAATTTAAGGAGCGAAGTATTCTGTATAGAATATATAGTCCGTGCGTGTATCAAATAAATTTTTGACGAAGCCGGCAGGGTTAGGCGGGATTATAAAAGCTGATTTAGGAAAATATAAGGCAGAAAGGTGGATGGATGCGAAGAATAACGACGCCGAAATCTTTGTATAAAATGAAAAAATAAATTTCCGCACGTGGCTGCCCTTTAAATGTTGAAAATGGTAACAACACTCTGTTAAATGGATATTAGGCCTTTAATTGTAAATACATACTAAGGCTTTTAAACAACTGCTACACTATTAAAATACTCTTATAAAAAAGACAGTTAAAGTTCAAGTAATAATTTGATTAAATGGAACCTGAAGGTCCAATTCTCCTGAATATTTCATATTTCCGAGATTTGTTAAAAAGGCCAGTTGATGTTCGAGTGGTTAAGGCGCTTGATTTTGGTGCGGACGGACTCGGGTTCGATCCTGGACAGTAGCTGTGGGAGCTAACATATGGAAACCTTAATCTTTTATTTCGCAAGTCATACTCCTTTATATACTGCTACGTAGCATAAAAAATAATTATCGATACATTCATGTAACTAGTCTATGTATGAGTCTGCAAAAATAATAGCTTGCATTCCGCGGAACATGAACTTGGACCTCATTTTCCAAAAACAAGGTGAATCTGATGTAATTCTACAATGTTTTGGAATATCTTTTAATAACATTATTACTAAAAATTTAAAATAAACTATTTGTAATGAAGGATGGAGAAAAAATGATTCAATAAAGGAAAAACGATCACTTCAATAACTAAATCATAATTATGTCTAACACAAACATTTAGTTCATATTTTTAGATTAGGATGTGTACGGAATAAGTCAAGCTCGAGCCAAAAGCTTCAAATCCACAATAGTCCATTACAAATTTGCGGCTGCGCGTAATCTCTTAGACCGTTGCGTGAATTCCGCAAAAATAGTTCACTACTCACACTCATGAAAGTTATTCGATATCCTTTCGCTATCGTAACGATCTTCACCCCTTCGTAATGGGGGTCCTCTTTGTTCTAGTCCTGGTCTTCCCCTCCACGCATTTTTTAGTCTTCCGTTAGCTTCTAGATTTTTACGGGATAGGACCGGAAGTTGTCGTGTTCAATGATAAGCTGGACAATATACCGGTTAAAATGCTCCACATGTCACCCTGTCTCCGCTGCTCACGATCTCTGCTCCTATTTGCTCGAGTTCTAGCTTGTAATCGCTTCTTTACCAACCCCATTGGAACCGTCTCTAAAAACGGCAGTCTTGATTCTGCCGCTGTCTCTTTGGCTAGTTGGTACGCACGTTCGTTCCTTGTGCGCCTTGGTCGAAAGACATTGGATCTTAATTTCGACCGATACCGTCTTTGCAAGGCTCCAAACCTCGATTACAAATCTGTCGGCACTCTCATGCTTCTGAGAGCACGTAGCGCTGATTTGCGCTTCTTGGGATCACTGTTCTGTACCTGTCCATGTATCTCAGGCACTTTCTGATACTTGTAATGGAATATGGTGTTCTAGTCTGCGAGCTTGGCTCGTCCTTGATGGGTCTCCTCTTCTCTTCACATGACCATTTGAGATCCGTTACGCGTCAGGCCCCTCCTTATTGAATGAGATGCCCCATCTCTTTTATAGAACCCTTTCGCTTAGTCTTGCAGCCGCAAATCCTCTTGAAGCTGCTATTCCGGCCCATTTGCAAAGTAACATGCAAAGACGGTAACTGGTTCAATAGTAACGCCGTTTCGATGACTACGATGCTGTAGGCACCCGCCACCTTAATCGGAAGTATTTTTGTATGCTAAGCAAATCCCTACCCACTCTGAGTTTACGCCCTTCCTCCCATATTTCAACTGTGTACAATGCCGTCGACTGTACTGCTCTCATCGTCTCATTGCCATGACCTTCACAAGACGAACGTAGCTGAGGCGTCTTCCTTGCAGGTCAAATTTTAAGGCATGATCCACAATTTGTGATCAGAAATCATACTAAAAGTTTCAGTCGTGTACTTGAAAGGGGTAAGACCTTCGACCATTAGGTTTTTTAACATTCGAAACAAGGAAATTTTTATTGTTTTTCAACAGTGAATGTTTCTGTAGGATATTTATACTCATATGAGCACAATAGCTCAATCCTTACGATACGTAACCATTAATTTCTAATTATAAAAATCATGACAGTTTTACTATCATCCAGTTTAGTTGCAGTAATTGAACACAATGGCCTTCCCATTATACGTAAACAACTAACAATTCTTTATTTGTTTTTCCTTACCTGAGAAAGTTGTTGACCTTAGTCAACGTTAAAAGATTCAATTTGTGTTTTATCGAATAGACTACAACTCTTACAACACAATCAGTTTAAATATCAAACCAAAGATTTTAGGGCTATGACAACATATAACAGTTCTATTTCTTTCTTGTCAACTGTGTCTCCACCATTGATATTTAAATAATGAAATGATATTAGTCTATTCTAAGCTATACTATATGAACAGAAGTATCTGAACACCCCCCTAGAGAGCTGAATCTGGCTGTTATTGCATATTGAAAGGTTGATAAAACAAGATAAAAGTGCAGGTAGTAGGATTTGTAGGTTATACTCGTGCGTTGAACAGACAATGAATAAGTCTGAAGAGTTGAGTGATTTTGAATGTGGCCTAATCATTGGGTGACAAAGGCCTTATTGCAGATACCTAAATCAACTTCAATGAAATCATTATAAAAGTAGAAACGTCTAGGATGTGGAACAGCCACGAAATGAAGTAATAAGCCGCATAAACTTGATGAAAAATCGGATGCCTTCGCTAGCAACAATTACTCGTGATTTCCAGCGTGGTCACTGACAACATGACTGTTCGTCGAGGGCTGAAACACATGGGTTTTCACAGTCAATGCTAAACGTTGTTGGACTGTGGATAATATAAATAAGTTCTGTGGAGTCAGTGGTTTACATTAGTGTTTTTCAACCTGTAAGTCGCGACCCCCAGGGGGGTCGCAAAGCCTTACTCGAGGGGTCGCGGGCAAAAGAAAAAGACAAGTGCCTATAGGTTGTCAGCAGAAATAAAATTAAATAGTAGTCTTTAAAATCACTGACATAGTTTTATTGTATCCCTGGGGATCGCCAGAATTTTTTAACTTGTAAAGGGATCGCGTATTCAAGAAAATTGAAAAACGCTGATTTACATGAATGGGCACGTTTAGGCTTGTGGATTTTCACCTCGATGACAGATATCTTCTGACGTTTTTAATATATTGATGTTTATCATTATCTTTCATCTTTACCACGCCCTACACCTAATAGTCAAGAGATTGCAGTTAGGGCTGTATATGTAAGGTAACAAAGTAATGGTACAAGTTATTGTAAAGCTATGCCTGTCTTCTTTTACCCAAGGCTTCATAACTGTCTTCTTGTTCTTTTTCATTAACTCATTGCACCATGGCGTAGGGTAGTCGAACCATTTTGGGTAACTTTTTCTGTTCTTAACTCTATAGTAATTTAGTTCTTCTGTTCTCTGCCATCCTTGCTATACTCTCTTCCCGTTGCAAACAAGTTTTGAGGGACGATGAATCTCGCAACACGATCTGACGATCCGATGGACGCGTTTAGTTTGGCGAACGCCAGGAGGACGCTTCTTATACGAATATATTGTGCCAACAGTCAAGTTTGGTGGCGGAAGCATCATGATTTGGAGCTATTGATCGTGGTTCAGCCTGGGTCCCTTAGTTCCTGTAGCCGAAAAGATAAACGCTAAGATGTATCTTGATATTCTTGACAACTCTGTACTTCCAACTCTCTGGCCACAGTTCAGGGAGAGACCTTTCCTGTATTATCAGCGAATGTTTTTCTATCGTAGTTTGAAGAGATGTTTGGCTTCTTCAGTGACTAGACTCACTGCAACTTTCAAGGAGAAATGGAAGGCTACAGACATATCAAAAGTGGAAAGTCTTCCCAGACAAGTACATACTTAATCCTAAAGATATACGACATCCTATTAGTACATGCCACATGAGTCTTTCATTCTAAAACAGAGCGTGTCCGGATACTTTTAGCCATATAGTACATCTACCAGTAGTTTTTTTTTCAGAAAGCTGAAATTATCTCAAACATTCAGAATAACAAACAGTACCGTTTTCTAATATCAGTAACAAGAGTAACGAATTTGAGTTACGTGGTTTATGAAGAGGAAATTTTTATTACACCTATAGAATTTGGAAAAACTGTCATTGAGCTTAATTTTTCATTCTATATAGTAAATAAAGTTGTTTGTGTTTTTGTGTTTGCCTTGGTAACGAACAGAGACCCACAAAATATCTTGTTTGGTTCAAGAATCGAACCCCTGGCCATTCTTCTTAGAATTTTGCTGACTAAACTACATCACAGTCCATTAACGTATGCTATCCATAATCAACAAGGGTACAGCTGTACGCATAGGTGCATTATAAATTATAAATTAAGTTGATGTGCCCTTCCACTCACCAAGTCCTCTCCGAAAGCCTTCTAGTTCCAGTGTTCTTTTGAAATTTTGACAGTTGGCTCTAATGAACCGATTAATTTTAAATTTGTCGATTTCCGAGCTTTCCTCCGCCCCTTGTTCCATGCCCCCGTTGTCATCCGAAGCTCGCCCAGCCCGATAATGAACCGAACGGCAAAAATCGCCGTTAATTTCCCAGAAGATTAAAACTTCTCGGCGCCTTTCATACATCTCCGCCGCCGCTGGGGCGGCGCGCCCTCGTTTCCGAATTAAATCTTCATTAAGCCTGATGAAGCTTCGACGTAACTAGTCGATAAGCCGAAGGAGCCAGGCACGGCGCTCGCGACGCCCTGACAGCCTATCACTGCCAGCGCCGCGCTGAATAATGCAGCGCGCGCTTAAAGGTCCTGGCAGCAGTCGCCCCGCTTTTAATTTCGGCCAACGGCCCGTAAAGAGACAAGTCTATTATCCGCGGGCTGCTGTTATGGCGGATCCCTCCGGGCCGGGACGTTGAAACGCCGAACACGTCGGGGCGCATGCCGGCTCGGATTCTATTCAATAATTGCTGAAAGGGAGGCCACGGCTGCCGGTTGGAAGAGGCGAAGATTGCGTTAGCCGCGCTGAAAGGCGGAGGTCCGGTTTGAAGGTAGTCGGTAGACTGCCATAAATTTTGCCCTTGGGAAAAGCGAACGGTGCATCGGCGCTGTGGTAATCCTCAGAATCTAGCTTCTGCATTGCAACTTACAATCAAAATTAAACTTGGCCTTAATACAAAAATACTGCCATGTAAGTTCTTATATGGTTATCTAAAAGAAGAAACATTATGTCATTAATTTGAACGAAACTTTGTATTACGTCAGCGACAAACATGAAAAATCAACTTCTGCGATCTTCTCGAACTTGGACTGAACCAACATTAATCCAACTTGATACGTTTTTTGACCATGTGGATTATCTCCTTCATGATAGATGATCTTTAGAACATTCTTAGTATATTGATGTTCCTCATCAACTTTTATCTCTACCTAGTCAAGAGATTTCAGTTAGGGCTACACAAATAAGAGAACAAAGTATGGAAAGTTGTTTATCTTATAAGTCGAATCGAAACAAGTACTTTCTTTTGTCCAAGGTTTCGTAACTGTCTTCCACATGTTGGTATAACTTAATAGAACCTTTTTTTTTGTTCTAATTTCTTATTTTACCTCTCTTGCTCCAAAGCAAAGAGTCTCCGATTCATTTTCGGCAACTTTTTTTGTTCAAAGTCATTCTTTTTAACTCCCTGGTATTCGCTCCTTTACTTCCTGCCATTCTTCTTATGACGTCTTCTCATTCTCGAGCTTGGACTGAATCAACATTAATCCAAGTTGATCTGCTCTTTGACTGTGTGGATTATCACCTCCATGATGGATGTCTATAGAACATTCTTACTATATAATATACATTCTTACTCAACTTTTATCTCTACTTAGTCAAGAGACTTCAGTTAGGGGTACACAAATAAGGGAGCAAAATTATGGCACAAGTTATTCTAAAACTACGTCTAAGCCTTGTTTGCTTTATAAGTTAGATCGAAACACGTACATTCTTCTGTCCAAGACTTTATGACTGTCTTCCACACGTTGATATAACTTAATAGAACCTTCTTCTTGTTTCTATTTCTTATTTTAACTCCTTGCTCCGTGGCAAAGAGTCTCTGACTCATTTTCGATAACTTTTCTTCTTCTAGTATACTGATTTTTGTCATCAACTTTTATTTCTACCTAATCAAAAGGTTTCAGTTAATCAGTAGGTCGAAACACGTACTTTTTTCTTTATAACTGTCTTCGACACGTTGATATATGACTTAATACAGTCTTCTTTTTATTCTATTTTTTTGTTTTAACTTATTTGTTTAAATTTCTTTGTTTATGGGGTAAGGATCTCGACCCATTTTGGGTAACTTTCTCTGTTCGAAGCTATTCTAAGTTCTTTGGTGTTGTTTTTCTATTCTCTGCCATTCTTTCTATGGTCTTCTCCCACTGCACTCTCGGCCTTCCCTGTTTTTACCTTGAAGCCTTGCTTCTAAAATTCTTTTTGATATTCTCCTTTCATTCATTCTCATTACGTGACCATATAATTTAAGCTCTTCTGTTATTTATATTAGTGGGCGTACTTCTAATCCTTCTCTTATCCCTTTGCGTTTTCCAACCATCTTCATTGGGTATCTCATTTCAATTGCAGTTGTTTTGCTTTTTATGTTTTTCTTGTATAGTCTAGCTCTCATATGCATATGTTATAAGCAATTTAACCTTTTTTTGCTCACAACCATCTTGTTCATCTAATAGTATGCTTTGTCTGTTTTTCTATCCTGCTCTAGATTTCATGTTCAATCCTGATCTCTTTGTTTATTGTTGTTCCTATTCTATCCCATTTATTCGGCAGTTACATAATTACATAGAATATTTTGAATTTCTCTATACTTTTTTTCGTTGTCCATGTGTCCAGGAATTGTTGGATATCTAGCATTTTCTGCTACTATCGCTATATCATCTGAAAAACTAAACTTTGTAAACATATCGTGTTGTATCTTTGACTGCAGCGGGCGAAGGTAGTCGCCCTATTTTATTCCTGTCTCCATAAGGAGTTCCTTTGATTCCGCCTATTATTCTTATTAGCCCTCTTATTTGTTTCCGTACTAGATCAGATACTCCTACTCCGCCTACCAGCGTTTTCTGTAGTTTTGATTTTGGAACTGTGTCAAAAGCTGATTTTAAATCCAGAAATTCCTCTATCTACAGTTTTTTCTATAGCCATCATTTCTGTCTGATTCTTCCTTCTATCACTCTCGAATAAAGTTTTTGTCCTATTTAAGATAAACAAATTGCTCGGTAGTTCTGTTTATGAAAATTATTATATTTTTTATCACATTGTGGTTGCGATGGTGTTACATGCTTTAGTTGGATGATTCGGTAGTTTTGATCCCACATATTCAAGTAATTCAGTGCTTATGTTATCACTTCCTGCTACTCTTCCTGACTTTTGCTACTTCTTATTCTTCTTTTATTGAATTTTCTGGTTCTTTCTGTTTGTGTTCCTCCTCTTGTTGACTGCCTTCTTTATATTACAGTGAAATTCTTTTCATTTTATTTTGTTGTCTTTATAGTAACTTTCCAATGTATTGAATATTTTCTTTCCTTCGGGTAGTAGTTGCCTTCTTAATTTCTGGTGCTTCTTACGTTTTGCTATAAAGCCCTTGTAATTTCTTTATTATTCCAGAAATTCTTCCAAAGTTGCCTCTTGCATTTATTTCTTCTTTGTATAGAAATCTGCCTATCTTTTGTTCTTTTCTTTAATTATATTATTCCATCACCACGTTGTTTTTCGTTTATCTTTATTTTACCCACAGACTTCTTCGGCAGTTTGTATTATTATTTGTTTCAGAGTATCCCACTTTAAATTTACATTTTGTTTAATCTTCTACTCTTTCTTGATCGCAATTCTGTTTTGCCATTTCATTTTTCTTTATTCCAATATTTTTAATATTCTTTAATAGTAGATGATTTTAGCATCTATTTTTCATTATACATTTAGGCTACATCATAATTTGTAGTTTTCTTTTATTAAAACGTTACATGCAAATATTCATAATGAATTGCCAGTGAGGATTTATCAAAATTCGGCCAAAATTCGCAATTGTAAATGACCAGCCAGAAAGAACTTGGAGCGACAATCTCCTTTTTCATCCAGAGGACGAGAGCATGAAGAAAAGTGGCGAACATCATGGTGCGCAGAGATTCAACTGGAGCGAGGAAGTTGCTGAGACGTACCTTTCAGTTTACCGAAGGTAGCAACTTATAACAAAACTAGAGTCTTAGAAATTAAGGTGCCTGAGACGTATCCTTTCAGTTTACCGAAGGTGCAACTTATAAAAAAAATATGGCACTCGAACATTTTATTATTCACGATAGAGATCTGACATATTAAGGATCAATGCACAACAGCCATGACTCTCCTGGTATCTCTACAGGTCCTTCTCTCTGCTGTAGAGCCAGATGACCCCTAAATAAAAGTGTCTCTAATGTTGGCGTACGATCTTTGAATATCTGTAAAATCAGATAAGGTAACGAAAAAATGTACTGTGCAAGATTATTAAAAGAAATCATGCCAATTGCATTTTTTTTATTTCCTTCTTGTTATTTCTTTTTAAAAGCAGCTGCAAGTACGGCTTGCTATTTAACGACACTGGACAAGATTATTATTTTATGTCGTTCCATATTATATTTGTATAAGGCACCTGCATTAATGGAAGAAGTGTAAAAATTTGTTATTCACTGACTGTTAGTAAGTGAGTTTGGTTGAAGGTATCTACAACCTTCTCGAAATCATTTTTTGAAAACTTTCTTCTCAAATCTGGAATTACATAATTCTGCTATCTTTGATGTAATTTAAACCAAGTTATTATATATATTATTATATCTATAAACGTGGTTCATACTATTTTTGTCGACTTTTCTTATCTTCTACTTTAGAAAAATTTAATTGCACGTGGCTAACAGATGTTTTCACAGTACATCTTATTATGTAGTTCGATGTAGAAATAATGAAGAACATACAAATATAGCATTCAGTTTTTAGAGAAAGTTTGGATTCAGTGAATGTTCAAATCTGAAATGCGAAAGGAAGTACAAATAATGTTTAATATCAAATTGAATAGCAGGATTGCTGAGGCTGTGCACTATTCCAAAAGTATGTCTGGTAAACAGGAAGGTCAAGACTTCCGCACGTTTGGCCTCACTTTCTAGTTGTAGTACCTTCTCTCTGATACGAGTCGATATGCCAGCTCTGGCCCAGTTGTATCTGAAATCAAACACTTTAACCGATCGCACATGAACTGGCTAAATATCAGATAGATATCTACCAAGAAACGAAAATACCAGCCAAAAATAAACAGACCTGAATATGAAACAAGAAAAGGCTGTAATAACAGCGACATTTAATAGGTCGACCCACAAATTAGAAAGGTAGAAGACTTCAAAATATAAAATAAAATATATATCAATATACATGAGAAACATATATCCCTCTAAACCCCCCATACCATCCGAATATAGTTATACTACAAGGATATTCAACCCCCAACACAAAGACCTAATAGACTATTACAAATTGAATAACAAACTTTGTTAAGTAAAGGTTCAACTATCTATCCAACAATGAATACTCGAATTTATTTATTCTAGCTCTGCAGTGTAAGAACTAGAGTGCTGCACAGACATAGAATTGCGTTTTAATGAGGGTAATATCTGCATATAATTTCGCTCAGCACTAGGGAACATTGCGGCACACAGAGTAATGAGACTCGAGTGACAGTACGCGGAGCTAATATGGGTTCAATGACAGCGCGGGCTGAATAACTGTGGTCGAGGCCTCAAGACACTGCCGAGGCATTTGATCCGAATCTGACCCTCAATTTTCCGTATTTTCCAGCCCTGAAAGGGCTCTGTCTGCGGCAGAGGGCCGATTAAGCGCCGAAGACTGAAATGTCTTCCGTTCAATGGTGCCCGCTAACAATGGCCATTGTTCGGCCGCTGCATCAGCAGTCGCGTACAACGTCAATTATTCAAAGGCGAGTCGCCGCGATCGTAATAACGAGCGCGATCTTGGTGTGACCGGTACTTCACCGACGACAACATACCGGAATTGCAAGAAATACAGGTATTGCGGCCGAAAGCGGCTGCGGCGAAGCTCGCGTACAGTCTGCGCAGAACTGTGGGTCTTCTCGAGCGGCGACGCCATTGTGGTCCTCGGCTGTATCGAGCCTTAAATTGCTTTTACAATTTCAGCAGTGGTGTGAGGATGCTTACGTTTTAGCTTAAAATTCTGGTAGTGGCGTCTATTATAAAATATAAAAATGGCAAAATATAAAAATTTTCGACCTGAAATTAGTATTGGTAAAGGGATGGTACACTCGAATAATCCAGGAGCGCGAAATTTATCCTCTAAGAACAACTATATTGTGTGGTTTTTGAGGAGGTGGACTAATAGGGCTATTTTTTTTTTTTTGAAGATGAGAAGGCTGAAGTTATCATCGATGAAGAACGTTACTGTTAGACATAGCATGGGGTGGGCCCAACGGCCTTCTGTACTGCGGTCCTTAGTGTCTATTGTGCGCCCCTCTAATTTGTCAGAGCTTCCTTTTTAGGTCTAGGCTTTTGGCTAGCCCCCTGATCCTAAAGATAAGCGCTTTTGTGTAGCTCTCTGGCTTTGGGGGTTCTTCGCCTACTTATAGGAATGTGAGCCAAAATGTGGTCTGCAGTTTTCCCCTCTTCCTAGCAAAATCTGAACAGACTGCTATCTGTTACTCTTATGAGATTTAAATGCTTCCTAAGGCGAAAATGTCCTGTAAGCAGGCCAACTATGACCCTAAGTTTAGGCCTGTTTATGAAGGTCCCTGTATAAACTTCTTCGATTGTCTCAAGTGGCTGATATTGTTCCATCTTTCTTGAGTTTTATTGTGTCTTGTGTTTGATTCTTCCTTGGCCGATAAGTCTGCCATTTTGTTACCCCTGAAGCCTGTATGTCCCGGTGCCCAGGAAAGGATCAGGCAGTTGTCTTTCCTATCTCTATCAGAGCACCTATGCAGTCTCAAACAACCTTTGACTTCACCATAGGTGTGACTAGAGCTTTAAATGCTGCTTGGCTGTACAAAAAGATGGCTATCCTCTTACCCCTAAGGTTAAACCTTTTGATCTTATTCGCACAATATTCTACAGCTATGATTTCCGCCTGAAAGGCTGTAGAAAATTTTCCAAGCGCTATTGGAATGTTAATATTCCTTTTTGGACCACAGATTTTTGCTTCTGTGCCTAATGCAGTCTTGGAGCCATTAGTATATAAAATCTGTGGAGAATGGAAATACTTCGTTCCAGTCTTCCCTATCTAGTATTATAATTTTTTTTTCCAAATCTAAAGTAACTGGTAACGAGGTTGTCGGTAGGCATGCCCAGTGTGTCTTCCATCTCCAACTCCTCTTTCAGTTTTTGATGTTCTCCTACATGCATGGGGATGATTGGAGCTTGTTCTTGTATGACAGGCAAATGCTCGTGCTTCTCCTTGGAAGTGGTGGCAAATTTAGTAACGTTGAACGTTACCGTTATGGCCTACTTTTGAATATATGGAGATGACGATCTCTGGTTTTAACAGGACGGTGCGACCTGCCACATTTCTTCACTTACTCCACGAAAAATTTCCGCAACTAGCGATTTTTTGCACGCTGACCAGGAATGGCCGTTAGTATGATCTCTAATTTTGAGGAACGCATACACACTCAGTGCGGGGACATATGCCTGACATCGTATTCCATGTATAAATGGGAGATTTTACTGATTAAAAACATGTTAAATATAAACAACTTTATGAAAATTTCACTAATTTATAGAACACCTTCTATGGCGGAATCAAAGATTTTCTAACACACATTACTGATGAATTTCTTGCAAATTTAACTTTTCATGTGTTTAGTTTCTCTGAACTTGTCTAAGAATAATAGTTAAGAAAGTTTAAAAAACTTCAACTATTGATTTGATGGACGTTTTTCATAATCGCCGTAGTTTTTTATTAACATCCCAATTTGATTATGAGGAACCTATGTTGAGTTACGAAAAATAATGAAAACCCATACCTATATTCACTTTAAAATGTATGTGTATAGCAGATTTCATTATGAATGTTCATTATAAATAGGCCAATTTTGTTATTGTTATCAAATACTTGATTAACTTTGCTGTTATTGCAGCCAGGCGGTCGCATTATTACATTTTCCATGCATACTGATGAGGCTAATATACTTTTAATGAATTTCAAATTTGTCCAGAGAATGAACTGTGAATTCATTAAGGTGACACTAGAGCGGCAGCGCTCGATAATGTATTTTGGATACTAAGGTTTAACCTACTTCACTATATTGCATGACGATGGAGGTTTAAATGTTGCTGGTGCAATACTTTTGGGAAATTTCCCAAGATTTAGAAATTGAGGGCTCGGAGGTATCACAAACCATTCAATACAATCTCAAATCACCGATTGGATATTTATAGCTTTACATTGCGTGGGTAACTCAAATATAAACTGTCATGATGTGATTCTTTAATAAGATTTAAGACACACTTCTAAGATAAGTGTACGCGTGGCACAAAAAATTTTTGAGGAAACGAGAAGCAGTTGAAAATGAATAGAATATTTACATTTTTCGCTACCTTCTAACCGTAAATTAACGCTGAAATTACTTCTGTGAAATTTTTAGACCGAACAGCTTACCTATCATTGGAAAAGACGCGAATTTCATGTAGCTTCTCAAACCTAAGAAAAAAGATTTGTTCTGCACTACGCTGGAATCCCTCCAGTTTGAACTTAGATGGTTCAAAATGAGTTCTTTCTTAAACAAAATTTATGTTAAGAGTAATTTAAACCTAAAATAAATTAAGAACATGTAACCAGAATTTATTTCGCGACGTGTGCGCAGCTCAACGAAAAACCGTACAAGAGCAATTTTGGAGTAAAATCGTCAAGGAAATAAAGGGAAACAATGGGTACAGTATAGACAATCTTAGAAAGAATTTCTTCTGGAAAGACAGAATTAGGCCTAATAAACATCCTATATGAGGTGTCCAAAAAAAGCAACATAAAATTATTAGTCTTCGCAGCATAAAAAATGCTAAGAGTAATAAATATGAAAAATATTTATTAAGCAATGTAGCTGCTACAAATCGAGAAATCAAGTGGATCACGTTTTCGGCAATAAAGCGTATACCAGTACGATAACTAAGTTAGGAAGTCAAAGAAAAGCACACAAAGACCCAGACCACTTCCTTGTAAAAGTAAAGATAAAAACCAATATAACAAAGTACCCTCCCTCTGAAGAAAATAAAATATAAAGAACGAACATGGTATGTGAACGAACTTACAGAATCTATCCAACGCCAAAGCACATGCCAAGCTAAAATAAATATATTTGGCGCCAACAAGAATAATAAAAGCAAAGGCAACTTATAGAAAAGCTTCAAAAAGGAAAAACTGATTGAGCTGCAAAATAAATTTGAAAACGCGAAAACCGAAAACTTACCAGATCGATAAAAAAGAGGCAACAGTGGCACGACAGCAAAAACGTGCATAAAAAACGAAAAGAGAAAGCTAGAAATGGGGCACAGATAATAAGACTGTGGAAAAAACAATTTAAAGAGGTATTAAATAACAAAAGAATCAAAACTGCAGAAACACAACACGTAGGCAAAAACCAAGAGGTTCCGGTCAGAACTACTAATAGATTTTAAATCAAATAAATAAAATAAATATCTACAAAAAATTTGCCATAGACCATAAAAGATGAGAGCTACATAATAAAATATGCATATTAATGAAGGAAAATACTAGAAGAATGGATAATCACTACGGTGCTACTAATTTAAGAAAGGAACAGCACATCCTGTAATAATTACAGCGGCATAAAAAATTGTAGGAATCCTTATTGTAGGTGCAGTTATATTAGAAAAGATACGTCAGTGATTAACCACATACATACAATGAAGTAGATAACATGTATTTATCTGCTGTTTATTTATTTCAAGCAAATGTATGCTTTCATTTAAAGAAAACAGGTGCTGAAGACTATGAAGAACCTACAAATTTCATTCGATACAAATTCATCCGATAAAGGTGGCATTAAATGGGGTATAAACAATTGGAGACCGTTCAAAAAGTTTTGAAACTCAAAAAGATATTAGATAAGATAACCATCAATTTGATGTCCAAAAAATAATACGGGACAGTAAAATTATAACCAAAGGGACTATAGTCAAGAAAAGATAGCAAAGCTTAACATACGCGGACGCGTCCTTAAAAAACTTCTCGTAGAACTATCCCACCATCTCAAGCAGAAACCCATCATTTAAACAGTTCAAGCGAATTTTCCCTTTGGAATATAAGATGTTTTGCACCTAACGATGAATGGATTTTCACTGCTCTCAAGAACACTGACCGTGGTCTTTCATATTTTAAAGAGTTTTTCTAGTGTCAGTGGAGTCCCAAAAGACAACTTTTGTAAGACTAGATAGTATCAACTTTCGACTACTTTGAGTCTAAGGATAAGTAGTTTTTCTTGTTTCTGAAGGACGCTTCGCCGTTGTTTAATTCGCCCTAACATCCTGAATTTTCCAGTAAGCTCAAAACATCATCAATGAAGCTTTTGAAACTACTGTATTCTTCCAGATAAACGAACACTAGTTTTCCGCCCACCTCCATCTATGGCTTGCATGTTCCATCACTTTTATTTAAATTTCATGCTGCCCCAAAATGTTCTCGTCGTTAAACACTAAGCTTGGCAAGATTAGATTTATCCAGAAGAGTACAGGACGATTCCGTATCCTCCGTGGGTAAGGATGGAGAGCGTTTACTATCCTAGACTAGTTTCCAGATAGATTTGGTGATCATGTCTCAACTCCAACAATCAGTCCTTAATATTCTTACTGGCTATTAAGATAGGAATACCTTTAACAACACATCCTTTCATCTGGTAACTTTTTCAACTTCGGATGATTAAAATCCTTTTCTATTGGGGACAAATAAAAAGGTGCCCACACTTTTTTTGCGAAAATTAATGGTAGAGATGAATCACGTAAGTTTTTCTAAGTAGATGGTGAAAAGCAACTGCCAGTCTTCTGGTAAGGTTGTTGCACAATGATAAAATGTACTAACCCAATTTATATGTATTTTGGTGATATGTTCGCTAGTTTCTTTTATTAAATGTTCAATATATATGCAAAGCAAGTACTTGGCCTTGTGGATTACTAGCAAAAACTACTTGCACACGATGATAAAATGTGGAATCACTAAGGAAAAAAATTGAAAACCCAACCTCCTGCTAGTAATGGAAAAAACTACCGAAGGTAATGTATTTAAGCTGAAGTAGACCCACCCTTTTCAATAATGACTTATCCAAAACTCACGAACACAAAAGTAGCCTCATACGCCAACGATCTCACTAATCAACGTATTACAGAAAGCAATAATTAGATAGTTGTGCTGACTAAGGGTTGTCGGCCAAAGATACAGACATCTAGGTCTGATTGATACCATAGATGGTGCAAGCGAAACATCTTATTGTTGGACATCGCCTCAAAGCGACCGTTTCATCTTTTAGTTTGCATGCAAGTTGAAAAGTGATGGTAGCTTTTTAGTGTAAGGACTTTTTCAGAAATATATCAGAATGCTCCTCGTATAATAATATACTTACTTTATCTGGAACTAATTTAAAGAAACGCCTTAGTTATAAACTCCTGTAGTATTTATGACTGTTATTCTCTTAAGTTCTCTGTTTCAGATTAGATAATATCAAATTAGTAGAAAATGGGCTTGTTTACTACTTGATAAGTTAACACCATTAGTTAACACAAACCTCCACATGCTTTTGGAATATTTTCTGGTGCTTATCATGTAACAATTATCAGCAAAGCATGCTAGTGACTGCCACAAACGCCCGGAATAGAAAAACCTAAGTATTGATTAAAAAATATTAAAGTAACTCTAGTCGCTTATATTATTTATTTAAGTTATCGGCTGGATATGCTTGAACTTTTATTACTTGGTGTTTGAATTAATTATTAGCTTTTTACAGTAAAATTTATTGTTTAGTGATAACTCATTTTCATCTGGGAAAAAACCTCAATCGCATATCTATACTTTTTTGCCATCCGTTGGGTAGCAGACGAATCCTACCTCGGTTACGAGACATGATATTGAAGTGATAAATCAACCAACGCTATGTTCTACACCTCCGGTCATTTTAAAGTGCATATCAACTAAATGGTGCTGTAGAGACCTGAACAAATGGCAGTCCGAAGCAACTAGATCTGGAAAATAGGCAGCAGAAAGAGAACTTTTTAATTTAACACATATAGGGTGTCCCGTAGTTTGTTTCTTGGTCGGCAAACTGTCGTTATTTTGGCATGTCCTAGGTGGGCTTTATCAGTTCACTCAAGTGGTCGGACTTACGACTAAATTGGCACAATTTCCAAATATTTCTTCCTTTCGTCTAAGATGTCGAAGGACTTGAAAGTTTTGAATTTAAGGTTAATGCAGCTGCTATGTTTATTACATAGTTGTCGAGCGAATAGAGTTTCAGTCGAAAATCTATACCAGGAGTTCCAGGAAAAATTAAAAAAGGACGAACCATTCCAGTAGAAGTTCAAAATCGTTTTGAAACAACTGGTGAAACATAAAAATAACGCTAATGAGTTGAATGAGAAGATTATAAAAGCTCAAGAGTTGAACAAAGTTGCCGTAAATATTATCTTAAGAAATTGTCAGATGAAGAAATAGACTAATCAAGAAGTGTCTATAGCAACGGCTTACTGATACAGACAAGAAAGAAATTCAAACTTGCTAAGTTCAGTGAAGAATACACGATTTGGTGGTAAAATAAAAATATCTATGAAGATGAGCACTTCGATCTATCAGCTCCAGTATTTAGTCGAAGCAAAGGAACCTGAAACAGGAGTTCATGCTCTAGTAACTAGCTCTCAATATTATCTACTAATTACCATGAAGTACTTGAAATCCCACAGGAAAGATTTACTAACAAGTCGACCCATAGAGAGTCGCCAAGACAAGCAAAAGTTAAAACTAAGCGGTGTTATTTCCGATCTTTGAGTCAAATCACACTGCTTGCAAATGCTAGTCCCAAATGAAATGTTCAACATGCAACCGTCAACAATATAAATTCTAAGCGGAGGAATGAAAATATTAACTCCCAACTTGAATTTACTTACAGTCGAAATTTTGTCAAGGAAGTAATCGTATAAACTCTTTAGATGAAAGTAGTCCACAACAATAAGATCTATAATGTGTGGGTTGGACCACCAAGTACATACTTGTTGGCCTTGGTTGCAAATATAATTGGATTTCGGTCTTATGGTGAAGAACAGGTCTGGAAACTTTTCGGAAAATTCAGCGTTACCCAGAAGACCACAGTATAATACGAGGCGCATTCATAAAGTAAGGGCCGTTTGCATGTATATAAATAGTGGCGCTTCGAAGCACAGTTTTACCACTGCAGCGCCATCTACTGACTCATTTTTGATTCTGAAATTGTATTGTTGTCAGTGAATGCAAAGAACAATGGCCGCGAAAATCGTTGATCCCGCTAAGTGTGAAGTGCGTTCTGTGATTCGTTTCTTATGTGCAAAAGGATCGTCGGCTGCTGAAATTCATCGGGAGTTATGCCTGGTTTACGGACCTACAGTTATGAGTGAAGGAAAGGTTAGACAATGGTGCCGTTATTTTACAAATGGCCGAACAAATGTCCATGACGAAGAGCGGAGTGGCAGGCCCAGTATCCAGACTGATGAAATCGTTTCTACAAGTGGACCAAGCACTGCGATCTGATCGTCGATTGACGATTAGTGGCCTGGCTGACAAATTTCCTCAACTTGGACGCACTACTGTTTACAATATTGTCACAGAAAACCTCGCATACAGCAAATTGTGTGCAAGGTGGGTACCAAAAATGCTCACCGACCACCAAAAGAGCAAAGAATGTCTAGTGGACGAAAGTTTTTGGCCCGTTATCAACAAAATGGAGATGATTTGTTTTCTCACATTGTTACTGGGGACGAGACGTGGGTATCCTACGCCAACCCAGAAACAAAACTGCAATCGATGCAGTGGCGACACTCATCCTCACCAAAACCGAAAAGTTTAAACAAACTCAGTACACAAGTCGAAAATTGATGGCTACAGTTTTTGGGACAAAGACGGTGTTCTTTTGGTTGATTTCATGGAACGTGGGACAACAATTACAGCTGACGTGTACTGCGAAACGCTCAAACACTTGAGACGTGCGATCAAAAACAAACGCCGCGAAACTGTCATCTGGCATAATCCTCCTCCACGATAACGCGCGTCCTCACACTGCTGCCAAAACCATTGAGAAAATTCAAGATTTTCGTTGGGAACTTTGACCACCACCGTACAGTCCGACCTTGCACCTAGCGACTACTTCCTCTTCTTGCATTTTAAACGGTGGCTGGGTGGACAACGTTTTGAAACCGAAGACGGACTCAAAAACTCCGTTGTCAACTGGTTCAACTCTCAGGCGGCAAGCTTCTATGCAGAGGGGTTAAAGAAGCTGGTGCAGCGGTACGAAAAATGCTTAGAAGTGAACGGCGATTATGTAGAGAAGTAAAGTAAGATTGTACCTAACTAAATATGACAATAAAATTTGTTTCTTATGAGTACATTTTTTTCTGTGACCAAACGGCCCTTACTTTATGAATGCGCCTCGTACAAGGAATAATTTGTCCGTGGTTTTAGATGTCCTGGAAAGTATAAAAGTTCGTTAGGTAAAATGAATAACAAACAAACTAAAGAGAAAGAATATGTGGACATATGATATTGCACCAGGTGTTCTACAGGTAGCAAAGCTGACCCGAATTGATTATCTTCCAGAAATTAGAGTGAGTAACTCCTACAGACTACAAAAAAGATTGTTAACAGTTGAAACGAAATTAGGCTAGACAATGATGGATAAACTACAATAAAATAATAAGATAATCAAAGTTAAAATAAAGAGAGAAGAAGGGCTCAAAGCACGATGTAATTTCTAAAACAATCTGAAAGTTTTTAGAAGGAAGATAGTCCATTACATTGTCATAGAACTTCAAGTTAGTTGAGCTATCAAGTAATTTTGAACATTATAATCAAGTGTTTAAAGACCGAACCAAGGATGGAATAATAAAACCAGTGGAAGAGGTATCAGGACCTAATAGTTGCTGTTTGTCCCTACGTACAGTAATTAAACTTGAGAGTAAGGCATAATAGCTGTCATTAGCCTTGGAAATGTATCTACTCTGCAGTAGAAAACTAAAGTCTTGGGAATTAGACACTCTTACTTTTAACCAAAAGAGAATTATTAAGCCTGGTTCACAAGTTCTTTATTGCGATTTATGGAATCAGCAAATAAGATTGAATTTCGAAATTTCTGAATATATAACGCAGAAAACAGAAAAGTTTAATGAGGATATTGGATTAATTTAAGAAGTACAATTTCTGACTGAATGACAAAGGAACTACAGAAAACTACAATTACATATCTTCAGACGTAAGTCAGAAGACTTACGTTGTAGCAGTATTTTTCCGTACCAACATTGGAAATCAAGTCAATATACAACTAAATCAAGGGAAATCTAGGATTGCAGTAGTGAATATAACTACCATTCCAAAATTTGGGCAATTAGGACGTAATATTGAAACAACCTTTAGAATTCCAGGACGGGCACAGTACAGGATTAAAAATCTTTTCTGGAAAACAGTTATTGGAAATCGTACTACAGATTTCGTATTACGTGCTCTACAGAGCACGAATTTCTGGAATTTCTGTCCTAGAAGAAATAAATTTAGCAGATGTTACATGAATACACAGTGAAGAAGCTATTAATAAGGGAAAGAAACAACCTGACTTTCGAAGAAGAAACTTTACCAGTGGAGAAATTTCAGTACTACTTAAAAGAAATTAATAGTGTTAATAATCACTGATATGAATATTCTCAGGATGTTTTCAGAGTTACTAAATATTGGAGCAATATTCGCCTAAGGGACCGAATCTTAAAATTAATTGGAAAAGTCGGAAAATAGTCAACTTGAAGGTTGAAGAACTTAAATCTGTCCTGAAGTCAATTCAAAAATGTTCATTTCTAAAAGTGAGAGAGAAGGTAAATGGAATACTTGTTAAGAATTGTATAGGACTACTTCGGAAAATCACAATTAATTGCATATGTACGTAAAAAATATTGTCACAATGGAGTTGGATTCTAAAGAATCAAGAGGAAAACAGACTCTTAGATTATAAAGACTTGTGTTAAGCGCCGAAGATTTTCCTCAAAGCCAATAGAAGCAGATCTTGTTCGTCTACCAAATGGTTGAGTCCGAGGAACTTAAATATATGATGTCACTGATTACACCAGTATTTTCTAAAGGTGGAAGTAAACCATGGATCGTTATCTTTATTTGCACAAATCTGCGAACAGTTCTCTTGGAACTAGCAAGCAGTTTGACAACCGAGGAGTTATTCGAGCTATGTCTTGGTTCATTAGCAGGAACCACCCACCTGTAGTGCACGCCGATAGTAGATTAAACTGTATTAGGATTGTTCAAAGAACTGGGTCCCAGAAAATCAACCCTGGGAGCAGATAATACGCACTTTAAAGAAATTTGAGCTACGATCAAGTGAAAACCTGCCTCATTAAGATGAAGCTACAGTGAAGAAGACCTTAAAAATTTAACCCCCTTAACTCTAGCTATGATAACTTGCACCAATTTCCAGAATTGGAACTTATGGAAGCAACTTGCCCCCAGAGGCGGTTGGAAAAATTTAAGTCTGTAAGGAATTAACAGAACGGTTTAAAAACGAATACCTTAAATTATTACTCCAAAATTGAAAAACTAGCAATCAGAGCTCAAGATGGGCGAAGTGAGAAGAGAATTTGAGTGGCTATTTGTTGGAATTGAATCGTTGGTATTGGGAAGAGATGGAATTGCTCGAGCTGCTGCTTGGACATCACTCAGTTCGGCGTTTCATTGGAACTGAGGTCAGCGAAGTGAAATCCTGGGGTCGGCTTACCATCAAATTTCCAGTCAACTTGCAAGACTAGTTCGTGAGTTACTGGGGTAATAAAAGTGGGAATATATAGAAAATTGTAAGTAACCATATTAACTTTCCTAGCTAGGCAAATGAATATTTATTGGTGGATTATTCTTTTTGGTTTCTCCGGAACATTCAGCATCTGCGAGATTAAAATTGCTTCCCGGATCCTTTGGAACCGCTTTTCACACGTACTGTAAGACACTTTCCCCCAAGGATAAACATATATATCATCTCCTTAGCCTCGCGAGCACTTTTTTGAGCGGGAACGTGACAAGCATGCCGTGCTTGACATGCTGCGTGTCAGACGGCTTTGCACTTACGGAATTAATTTGTGTACCTAATATTTCCGATGGGTACAATCACGTTAAGAGAAAATTTGTATAGAAAATGGTAATTATTTTTCGGTAGATCACAGTTTTTTAATAAAAACTGTTCTGGAGATTAAAATTGTCAGATTTTTAAAAATTATCGAATAAATAATGATATATGAAGTGTTCTAGGTCAAGTAAAAGTGAAGTATATCACACTCAAATGATAAGCTATTTGTTCGGTTGCAGGAAAACCGCAACAGATATTCTGCTAGCTACCACTCAGTCCTATTTAAAGCCTCATTATTCTCGACACGATTATGAATTATCAGATTTGTGGTTAATTACAATCTACCTTTACTGCCATTGAATTATCTTCTAATTTTATATACAAAATGCGGACAAATGAAACATTTGTTAAATAAGATTTTAGGTTTTTGGTTTTTGGTTTGTGTGACCTGTACAGAGTAAAAATATTCGATGTAATCCCCCTTGGTCGCAGTGACCGCCTCCATCCTTGGCCCGAAGCGCTGGTACGCTCTTTGTCCATATTGGTGATAACGGTGCCTAAAGATGCTATATTAGGGTATCTGGACTTGTCGATAACCCTTTCGACTACGCTCCAAACGTAGTATTCGAGTTGGTTCAAATCAGGGCTATTGGGAGGCCGGAATTCTTTAGACCAGAACATTCCCACATTACGCGACAACCAGTTTTGCGCTAAATGATTCGTATGTGCCGGTGCACCATCCTGCTGAAATACATATCGCTTCCCCGAGGCGACACAAATCTAAGCTCTTGTGGAAGTCACGATCATTCAGTTTGAGATGTGCAGACCTTTCAAAGACCTCAATCAGACTTTGAGCGAAAAAGGCGGAAACTGCATTTTAATAGTTACACGAGCGGCCTGTCGGCTTCAAGCAACCGGTGCGCGGGGAAAACTCGGAAAACGCGCGTAATTGCCTGGCGCTAACTGCGAACTTGCAGCGGCAGGTCGTTGTTGCGGGCACAAATTGCCAACAAAGTTTGCGCGGCAGCTCCCGAGATAACGGGGTTATCAAAATTCATTAAATCATTACCTGCGGTGAAGCTCCGGAGCTGGAAGTTAGTTGGACGGATAAACACGGCCGGAAAATTATCTCGGCCGGCTTGCAAGCGCTGATGCTCCAGCCTTACATAAATAAATAAATTTCGGGCAGAGCACGATGGGAGTAGCTGCGCACGGGTTGATTGCTCCTGCGGGCTCCTCTGATTTTAAAGGAAGGCTGGGCCTACATGCACCAAGTGACTCACTGATATATTGTAATGTATGCGGTGACATTGTTATTCGAAATGGTCACCTCGATTGTTAGCACAGGTCCATAACCGCTAGTCGTCAATCGTTGCACGCACCGAGCTCATGTTTACTTCTTTTCAGGCATGACTTGAATGAGTCCAAATTTTTTTGCCCCAGACGTGTCCAAAGCCTGTTAAACTCTATAAAGTCGAGGATTACAGCTACTTACTGATTTTGATTCACGATTTTGATTATTATTCATAAATAAAATAAAATAAAAAGCATTGATCGAAAAAGATTGTGATAGGGGATATATATATCGTAGGATTGCGCAAAAATATTCATGTTGTTGGTACTACTTTTGTGGTTTGGAACCAAAGAACTGGCGACATTCTCGTTCTGTTTCCTGGCGTCCGAGCAAAAAGTGGCCCATTAAGCGAGATAGAGGGCAATACGATGCTGTCAAATCAGGACCACAGCCGAGGAGGGCAACAGCTCAGTTCCATCAAGTTCTTTGGATTCATCGTGGTCTCACGTTATTCATCTGCACCAACACCTATCTTCAATTGGCCTTACCAGAGTATTACTGTTCTAAGAAAGCATACATCACGTCAAATTGTCGACAATAAAGTTTGGCGATGATGGCCCCACCTTCAAGGAGAGGCTCAGAGTAAAAGCTGCCCAAAAAATTAATTCTCAGTATCAAAAAAACATTTTTATGGATGGATATAATAATAACTAGTCTTCAAAATGAAGACCATCCCAACCCATCTATAGAAACCCTAGTCGAAGTGCCAGCGTTCAGAAGGCTTGAAAAGAAATGGTCTCGGGACCTGCTATCCAATTGAAGTTGGACTGATCCCTTCCTGTCATTTCGTCATCACATCAGTTCATAGAACACATATGTATTGATATATCTTGTATATTGTACATTGTCTGATTGTTGATCCAGTTTCCCAATAAAAAAATAGATCAGTAGAAACTATAGTTAGATGCTGAAAAATCTCCTCAAATTTTTCCTTAGTTTTCTTACCGATGTGCTTTTTGGCATCGTTCTGCTGAACCAAAGCGCGCTTTCGTCGAGCCAAAGCCGGATACTTCTCCTTCCCCTTGTCCTAAGCACGATCTAACTTTTGGCATAAGTTCAAAATGTAAAATTCTTTCAAAATTCTACTACGCCCAGATCATAGCCTTTTTGCCGAAAAGGTTGTGGCGCGGAATTGACAGCGGATGTTGACCTCACAGGGCCCACTTCTTTTATTGGTTGTAATTAACCAGACGTCATCCGACGTCACAATTCTCGTCCGGAAACGATCGTTCAGTGGGTTATTGGGCAATTGGTGGCAAATCTGGGTTCGCTTGTTGGCCTGCGCGTCTTGTGAACAAAACCAAGTTGATGCAAATGGTTGAGCACAGTCTAATGAAACGATGTGAAATCATGACTGTGTGTTGTAATGCTGTCAATAAATCTTTGTTGATATCGAGGCTCATCTTCGAGATCAAAATCTCCTTCGTTAAAGCATTTGAACCATTTGACTACTATTCGTTGGACAACTGTTCTCTTGGGGTCAGAACTTTCTTCCAATAATATCGCAACAAAACCAAAATTTCAATCTTTGTAATCTCATAATCGGTGCTATTTATCTTGAAAAGTGATTTAAATTAGTTGGTTCCAATTGTCAACACAAAATAATAGTTTTAATCCTGAACACAAACTTTCTGGCCAATCTTATAAATCACACCAGACGCAAAACGTAACATACAACCGATTCTGCAGCTTGGCCTCGACTTAACCATCGGTTAAAAAACCTTACGTAATAGGAAAAATGTGGTTATATTTGAAATCAGCACACCAAATATAAATATAAAGCAGATAACCAGACTGAAAATACAAATAATTTATTCAAACTCATTTCGCAAAATTTCTAAATTTCCATTTAAGCTTTTGTGTTGCCTAGATGAAGCCAGGGAGAAGGCGAGAGCGCACATTTCAGATCAACATCACAAACTAAAAAAAATGAATATCCCCTTTAAGATTATTGATTTTCCTTCAATTCAGGTAAACAAATTTGGGACGTCGGAAGTAAATCGCTCACTAACAGGAAGAATTATGAAACAAATATTTTCAGTGAACACAATTGTGATATCCGTGAAAGTATAAAGAGCCAGTAGCCTTCGTAAAATGTTTGGTAAACTCATCAACCCAAATCGAGGCTTAAAATAACAATCACTAGAACAATTTTGTAAGCTTCGGAATATAATCAGGTTATTGGAAAAGTGATTTTTCAGTGTTGGAACGCTAAAGTATTTCGGGATAGAACACACTAATGTTTCATTTTATCGTTTCTATACTTTCCCATATGCTTTTTCACTTCTAGATTTGTTTTGCTTATTAATATCTGACGAAAAGAAGATTATTTCGTGTTTGTGTCCTCTTTTTCATTTATTCTAATGAAATTTTCTTTACAAGTACCTTCTCAACATTTTTAAAGTTTTTTTACTCTTTTAACTTTTACACACATCAACTTAGATAGCAAAGGCAACATTTAAACAAACAAAATAATGTATTCAAGTTCATATCTGATGCTTCCTCAACATGCATATATTCAGGAAGATATTTCTGACTGTAAAGAAGACTATAAGATCAGCAATTTGATTTAGATCTATGGACCAATATACCGGTTTGTTGCATTTACATTTCAGCTGATTACATACTAATAAAATTCCTTGCATTGAAGTCATTTCTCTTGAATATCAAATAAATCTATGTATTGATCTTTTTTAAAGCATGTCTTTGTGAACAATCTAATGCTATGACTATCACCTTGATAATCCATTTCTTGATAGAATCCTCTATTATCACTGAGTGGATAGCACAGTATACTTTCTGTTAGTATCAAAAATAGGGCAACCATTAATTTTTTCTATGTACAAGACTACCTCCAATTTTTGTTGATATTGAAGCAGTTCATTAGCATCCCATTTCATTAACCTCAGTTGATTAACTATTTTTGCTTTTTAGGTACCACCCCGTCAGCACAATATTCGAACTTTGGAGATGCATTCATCCATTTAATTGATTGCCAATAGAGCCAACGGATGATTCTGACTGGCTTGCTTTATTATTTTAGGTTAAAATGCACTGCATTGTTATTTATATTTGGTCACTTGCACTTTTAAGACTGCTTTGATAAACTGTTCTTTACTTTTTGCTTTTCTTTAGTCACTTTATACCTTCAATAGTTAACTGGATATCCTTCCATGCATTAACTACATTTTGAGTTAGCATCAAACACATATTAGTTCTCTAGCACAATTTGTCGGGGCATGTCATAAGATTGTCATCTTTTATAGAAAGTTAATGAGATTATCATCCTGTCTGTCTGTCTGTGTATCTGGAGACACTATAACTTTCGTTCTATTCAACAGATTCACTTCAAACTTGGCATACACACATCTTAAGTTAATACCTTTCATAGGGTTGATTTTCAGCCAAATCGGTTAACGGAAACCGGAAGTGACCGTTACGATTTCGCACCGCTGTAGAAAGTTTCCTTTACGGTATTAAACCGTTCTCGTTTCTTTTGAATGATCCTATTGATCGTTAATGTTGGCACCTAGGTAAATATAACTAACTAATTTTGTTATTGGTTTAACAGTAGATTTCTAGGGCTATTTGGTCTTTACTTATGTTTACATGTATTTTGTTTTCGTAACGTTGAAGTGGAGGCCGTATTGTTGTCTTGTATTAGCTACACGTTGTGCTAGTGTTTGTAGCCCATCTAGACTGTATTCATTGAATATTCTCATATTAGGCTACTTGGAGCGAGCTACAAAGGTCGACCGTAAATTTTATTGAATGCTGAAGTCGGCCATTTTATACCTTCATCGTTCATTAACTTTAAAAGCCCTATTGCTTTAGCTTCTTTAATTTTTTTATAGCGTCTTTTACTTTTGTTGTAGGTGTCCCAGTATCGCACTCTATTGCAAGTGTTGCCGCATTTCTATCGTTTTTAAATGTTTTTCCTATGTATTCCATTTAATTATCTTGTATTTGCTGTTGTTTGACTTTTATGGATTGATTAAAGGAATCGTGTTTATTTTCTAGGTTGTCTATTTCTAAACATTGCTGTTTAAAACATTGGTTTTTGCTTCCCTAATAGCTTTTTTTATTTCTGTCAATTCTGTAATACACCGCTTTATCTTTTTCCCTTGCTTTTCTTCTCCTTTCCATCATTTCCAGTATTTTATCAGTTTTCCACATTTTCCTTTTCACCCTCCCTGTCCATAAATATTTATCTAGAGTTTCTTGATTTATGTTTTCAAGTTTTGTAATATCTTCTTCTGGGTCAGTCTCTTTTTGTTATTGGTTACTTGATTTATTTTTATTTGATGTATTGCTTGTTGAATTAGTCCGTTTTTTATTTGTCTTACGTCGTAGTAGCCGCGTTCACCTCGCTTTGCAAGAGTCAGAAATTTTTTTTGAAATAAATAATTTCACCTGGTTGCCTGGTGGTTGTTACTCCATATCTGGACACTTAACAACGGGTAGCTTAACTGGCGCGAGCTCTCAACAACGTAGATGTCCGCTCCCATCGCAATTAAATGGACATCTTCATGATCAATTATCTTATCACACCGATATTCGACTATCAAGGGGAAATGAAAAGAAACTTGAGAGTATCAAGGCCAGTAATCATACCAAAAATCATTTGATTCGGTTTGGCCAAACCGAATCAAAAGATTTTTGGTATGATTAAACCTTTTTTAATACAAGTTCGTTGCATTCGCCCAGACCGAACGGGCCTACTATATCTCCACTCCTACCCTTACCCATCTTGCCTTTAAAGTCTCCCATGATTAATCTATTGTTTTTTTTTAATATTCTTTAAAATATTTATTAGATTATGATAGAATAGTTCAATAATTTCCTCTGATTTGTCGGTCGTAGGTGCGTAAACCTGAATAATGTTGGTTTTACAGGGGTAGGGTTTAATTGAATAAGAATTATTTTCTCTGAAATAGGAGTAAAGTTCATAACTTGTTTGGCTATATGCCTATTTAGAATGATGCGTACACCATTTTTGTGTTCTCCATTTGTATTTCCTGAGTAATATATGTAGTGACTTATTATTTGGCAGTCTCCTGAATTTGTCCAGCGCATCTCACTAATGCCCACCCTTTCCATTTTTTAATTGCATTGTGAAACTTGCCTACTTCATACACTCTTTTGGCATTCCAGGCATCCATTTTATATGATGAGTTCTTGTTGGTCTTACAAGATGCGTTTTTAATTTTTCCACGGGATTTTGCTTAATCATGATCTGGGAGACCCTATGGTCTTCTTGTAAGTTTCCTCCCGTTTACTCTTGAATTTTGTGAGGAGTAACTGAGTAATTTTTTTGTTTAAAAGCCGTATTGGTTATGCTAGAAATATCCTTAGATTTTTAATATACTGGTTTCTCTTTGTCTTCTACATTCCGATACCGTTGACCTCTTCCGGTTCTTCCGCCTTTATGGGGAATTTCTCACCCCAAGGGCAAGAGAGTGCCCTGTGCTCTATTTGCTCCTCCGTCCACAGTGCGGCTGTTGGCAAGACAGAGGAAAGATCACTTATACCGGCAATCATTCGGTGCTATTTGGTCGGGGACCATTTATTCAACTGTGATGCTTAGCTCAGCCCTAGTTCTTGCTCTAACATCATTACATAAATGTGGAACTAAAAAAGTGTAATCTTTGTTTTTATTTATTGGGCTATAAAATTGTTTAATGAGACTGGCGGTATTGAAGATCGTCCAAAATCTGAAACACCACGTTCAGTTCGGACTGTTTAGGCAGTCAAAACCGTAAGTCTCCGAATTAAACAAAATCCTCTACGTAAGTGAGTGATGTAAATTTTTCAAACTTCGATGTCTCCTACTATAACGCAAGACTTAGGACTAGCTGCTTATAAAAGACATAGGGGCATTTGCTGACAGACGCTTTACTGAAAGGTAGGAGAGAAAAAGCAAAAAGACTGTTGTTATGGATGAAAACATTTTTATAGTGAAGGAATCTTGCAACAAACAAAATGACAGAGTATATGCTGGGTCGTCGAAAAAAGCGTCTCAGTTAATGCAAGGGGTTCAGAAAGGCAATCATCCAGCAGCTGTAATGGTTTTGTAGAGAGTATGTTGTGATGGAGTGGCCGATATTTATTCTTCTCAAAAGAGAGTCACATTTTCGGCCTCTGTTTATTAATGGTATGTTTTGGAAGGTGTAGTAAAACCTTTGAATCACACGCTTTTTCGATGTGAGCTTTGGATTTTTCAGTAAGATTTCGCATCCACCTACAAAGTATGGTCAACTCAAACTTGGCTGAGACACAAATGCCTCGTTTTCTAATAGTAGCGGATTAGCCTTCTGGTAGCCCAGATCCAATCCATTAATTTACAAATTATGGACAACTTTAGAGGGCATGATTTGCTCAAAAAGACCTTAATGTTTATTAAATACTTTTCCAATGAATGTAGTACGTGCGCTGCTATAAATGAATCTGGATGTCTTAAAACTCGCGTAGAGACTAAAGGTAACCATTTTGATTAAATTCGTTGTAATTATACTTACCAACAACCATTTAATAAATCCTGAAAATATTTCTTTTACAGAAGTTCTACAATGTTGTCAGAAAAATACTGGTGATAACTGTACACTTGATGTAGTTCTTTTATGGAAATAGTAGTTATCACTCGGGAAACGCGCCATAGTTCGTCTGCAACCCCTGCACATTTATAACTATTAGGGATGGGGGTAGAGTGAAATTCTTAGAAATGACCAAAAGAGCTGACAAAATCCTCTATGAGAAAATGATTTGAATAATTATTGAAAAAAACCTAAATGCAGTTAAGAATTCCAGATGATAAGCTAATTGTGAGCCAATCAGCTGCATGGTCCTCTTCTTCCAGCCCTCCTCTTTAATCCCGGCCATTGTGCGTCGTAATTGCCGATATTTCCGTCTGCATGAGTTTTTCCCGAGTAATTGGAGTGTATATTGGAAAATATCAATTTTCCGGTGCTCAAAGGGAGCCAAACAGCCGAACACAAAGCGGCGTAATTGACAGTGTTATTAGTTCGGGAAATCCCCCGCGGAATGTTTGCACGGCGCCGCCGCCGGCCCATTGTATTTTTCTGTTATCGCCGAAATCGCTTCGATTCCCATGCACGCGGGCCCGCTAGCGCCGCGTGTCACGCTGTTTTGTTGGAGATTTGTTGTTTTCCGGCCAATTGTCGATCAGCACCGGAGTGTGGCGGTTGATCGTTATCAGGCCACTATAAGGACAAAGCGCCGGCCCCGGCGCGTCCATCATCATAGCGACGTCAGCATCAATGTCGGCTCAAAGCACGCCATCATGCAAGGTTATTGAATTTTTTGTGTAATTGCGGCAATGAGAGTTTATTTTATTTATGCATCCGCTCGCCAAATGCTGCAATTTAATGTCTTTCATTGTTTGCCTCCAATAAGTCACTCGCTGCAGTAATAAAGCGAAATTCAACATTCCCGTAACGCAGCATCCTATAGATGTGCTGCGACTTTATTGCTACCACAAAAGAATTTATAGAAGTAGTAAAGCAACGTCATTACTGCACACGAAGGCAGGGTCATTAATCGCTCCTTTAATGATGCAAAGGTTCCTGAACTTCGTCTTCTTTGGGCTGATTTATCTCGAGATGGCGGAGGTCGCGCTTGCCTCCTCGGCGTCTTTTTCAGCTGCCAATCTGACCCTTCGTGCTACTGCAAACAGCTGTAAAGGCAGTTACGACGCTAATTTTACGACTGCTTAAAATCGAAGCATGCCGCCATAAAACGGGTATAAAAACTTCACGTTGTAAATAAGTGATAACAGCACTACTAACGGCCGCAGGTAATTGATTGGTTGTGGCCCGCGGTTATCGCGCTCGTGGGCTCGCGTACCCCGAATCGATGCGCACCGTTTGCCGTTTTCGACTAAATTAAACCAGTGCTTTGTTTTTTTTCTCACTAAAACTGTACGATGTAAAATTAGAATTAATGTGTGGCTTTTGTATGAGGTTTGACAAAAAAGTAAAATTTTTCAATAACAATTATCGTATCCTTCCTTTCGTTTCTACGGGGATTATTAATACAGAGCTCAACAGAATCAGCTCTCCTTTTCGAAACAGCAGTCGCACCTTAAAGTTCCGAGTCATTTACACTACTACTGCTGTGATCCAGTTGCGAATAGCACCCTTTAGATCCTTTAGTCCACGGTCTGCGTTGAAAAACTTCAGCCTTCAGGTGTCCCCACAGATAGAAGGGGGCAGGTCTGGTGACCTAGCCAGCTATGGGATGAAAACATTTATCCCAGAACTTCTGGAGAAATTCTCGCTGTAATCATAATGCTGAATTTCCATGTTGTTGAGTCTCGGCTCCAGGAAATTGCATAACATCGCAACATAGCGCGTAGATGTGATAGTTATCGCGAGTTCTGCTTCCTCAAAAAAATACGTCCCTATGATTCCAAATTCCGTATCAGCACATCATTATGGAGAGATCGCTCAAGGATTTTGTGAGGTTCAATACCGAAATTTCTGCTTGTTCGCATAGCCCGATGAATTAAAATTTGCTTCGTCACTGCTGAGCAACATTTGCCAACATGTCCGAGCAGCTTGCCGAGCGTACCGCTCACATTCTTTAAATTCCTGGACGACCATAATTTTGTATAAATGGAACATGAGATCGCAGAGTGGCACAATGGTGCTTTTATTCAATCTACGTGGACAAAACGTTCAAATTTCATATCAATAGATTAATAAAATGATCATTGTACTGTTGTTAGAGGCGTTTGGGAATCTTCTTCTTGCGATCCCTATCTGTTTCGGATGTTAGCGATCATCGTGGCAACGCACGTGTTATCACAAGTCCCAGTGATGTTATGTTATACCATGCACTTAAGTTTTTCAGCCACGATATCCTTCTCCTACCTCCCACCTTGCAAAATTAGTTGTAATAACTCGTACCGTTGGTTATTCCTCATAATAAGTACAAGATATTCTAGTTTTCGTTACTTTATTGCCAAAAGCAGTTCTTTCTAGGACAGATTGATTAGTAATGTCTGTTAGTGAAATTCTCTGACTTCGTCGGTACAGCCATATTACGAATGCTTCAAGTTTCTTGCAAGAGGTTTCTGTAAGGGTCCACGACTCAACTTCTTGAATGTCTGTTGATGATGTTTAGCACCAACTTTTAATCTAACCAACTCTCTCTGTGTTGTCCTCTACATTATCAAAGGCTTTTTAATAATGAATGAAATATGCAAAAATATATCTGCATGATTGGAAAACACTTGTGTACTAAACGGAATCTCCCTAGTACTTAACGCATAGTTTAAAGATTCTCTGATTGTTTTTCAGGAAATGATTAATAATACTGGTGGTACAGTAATTGTTACAATATTTGCCATTATGCTTTTTGACAAAAGTATGAAAGTCTATTTCAACCCAACAGAATACATGTTATTACCTTTTATCGGTTTTGTAATGTCTTGTGCATCAAATAATCTAAGAAATTCGGTATAAGTACCATTTGGGCCACGAGATTTGCCTTTTTTAAGTTGAGATATTACCTTTGTGATCTTTTTGGTGGGCTGTTTGGAAGGTTTGAAGTCTAGAGGATGTTCCGGTCTGTTATCCTTAAAAATGTTGGCTACATATATTGAGTTTATATATTTCAGCTGTATCTCTGACTCTTTGTGCATATTAAACAGATCATGTTCTTCCTTCAATGATTTTATTTCAAATTAAGTTTGACCTACTTTTTCTCCTCGTATTTATCTCTGAATATTTTTGTTTCGTTATTTTTCACTGTACTTATTTCCTTCATAAGTTGTGGTATGTTGTCTGTTATCTAACTTTTTTTTCGTTTTTAGTGACCAAATGTTCGTTACCAATCTCCATTAAATGCCTCAGGTAGTGATTTTTCCGGGTTATTTATTTCTAGAGTTTTACATTCCTATGTCAGTATTTTTGTAACCTTTTCTCTCGTTTCCTACTCATCATCGTGTAACTTTGGCTTCTAATTGTTTTTTCTGAACTTTATTGAGTTACATACTTAATATTCTTAAAAGTACGGTCATTTCTTGAAAAGTATTGTGGGTTTTTCCTGATTGCATGTAGATTTCATGTACTGATTTTTATTGTGCAGGGATTCCTCTGACTGACAACCTGAAAAGCCCTGTAACTTCTTCCCTTTGGGTCTTGAATTGCAAAATCTTTATGATCAATACACCTTCGATATTTTTCATTTCTTACCATTCTTTGCAATATTCTGGTGTGGTTTTGCCATGCCTTCATCACCGCTATACTAGCCAATTGAATAAGTATTAAATTTTCTGTGAATATCTGAACCACAACCATTCTAGTCTCTTATGTCTATCTGTAATCAGTTTTACAACAACCCGCTGCTGTTCTCCAAAAGGAATTTTATTTCTAGTTCATACTGATACGCCATTGAGGTTTCATAGTCCAATTTTGAAGACTTGTGCAATGAGGTTCATCATTATTTTCATTTGTATGGTCACTTCCTCCATTATGGCTTCTAATTAGTTTAGTGATAGTGGGACTTTGTTCCAAGTAATTGTTCTATTTTAATTCCGAATGTTTTTATTTGACTTTTTGTATTTTTCTTGTTTTTTTTATATAACTGTTATTGCAGGGCGTTTTCTTTGTAAGTTATTTTAGCTACTGCTTTTAACCTTTAAATCTTACTGCTGCACTTTAGACCAAGTAAGTGTGGAATACAAGCACAGATCTCAAATTAGGCTTTCGTGATAATCATTGGAGGTAGAAGAATTTTTCCCGTTACTGATTTTCAGTTTCTACAATAGTAAAAGTAAATTCATACTCTATGTGGATTTTCTAGCTGCATTTTCTTTATACAGATTGCCTGTATGACTAACCAAATTAGCAACATTTTCGTGACTTCTTTATTTGCTGCAGCACAGCAGAGCATCGATTCCTTCGCATTATGACAGCAGCTCCGAGTCCAATTTGCTGCACGTTCGTTCTCCACTTATCGCACTGATTGAGCACGACTCCTTGATCTATTCGTCTATGAAGCCCGCTAATATATTTTCGCCGGCAGCACGCGTTATTTAATCGTGCATCGCCCTCGTTATGTATTTCTCACGTCCGCATGCCGAACATCACGTCATAACCGCGGTTTCGGTTTATTATGTTGTCACGTATTTGCGTGTAACCTGACTGATTGTAATATTACAATAATTTGCGCCGATATTAGGTTTACTTATACAAGGGCAATTACAAATATTTATGGAAAACTGGCACGGACTTTAATTTGCATTATATAATTGCAGTTGTGATGGAAAGGAGGATTAAGTCAATTTAATTTTTAAAAATGAAATAAAACTAAATGTGTTTTAGAGAACATCGATCCAGTGCTGCCTTTCATTTTCTTCAATACTCTTTCCAACATGCGTGGAGGAATGCGCTTGGTTTTTGATGTATTGTATTCGGAGGACTTGGGGGGTCCTGGCAAGATGTTAGTAAACCACATGTTAAAATATACCTAAAGAAAACACAGGAAGAGAATTACAGTTAGAAGGTTGATCAAGCGAAGTCGCCGCTTTGAGAGGCGTCCAGGAAGCATTTTGCGCAACGCTTGGGGCAAAGCTCTTGCTGTGTGGGCTGTGCCTCCATACTATTGGGACCAAACGTACTGTATTGGCTTCCCCCTCACAAAAAGTCGGAACCAATGGCCGCAGCTTTACTCACTACAGACCAAACAGTGATACGTTTGCTATGTAGAGGCCTTTCATCACAATAACAAAAGTTTTGTTTGTCCCCATAGTTAAAAATTCTCAGTGGAAGGTTTATGTATAATAATCTTGTATGGAAAAACGAAGGTCTTGATGCAATACGACTAGACAAATGAAGAGCAACTCCATTTTTGCACAATAATTTCTTATTCGAATATGTCATCATTAATAATAATTAATAATTCATTGAATGCGTCTAATTGGAGTTATTGAAATATTCCAATTATTTCAATATTTAAATTATTCGAATATTCAAATAATTCGAATATGTAATAATATTTGGTATAATCCCAATATTCAGATGATTTGAATAATTGAAATACTGTTTTGAATATTCTCTGCCAAGTTAATTTATTCAATAATTCCAATAAATAAGGTATTTAAATGATTATTTAAATTAAAAAGCCTAATTATAACAGCAACCCAACTAAATGTTAGCTAAACCAAAAATGGAAGATTTAATTTAAAAAAAAATATATTATTTATTTGTTAGTTGGCCAAATTTTGACATTTTAAAGGTTAAGAATTGCCATAAAATCACTTTTCCGTATAATTGTGGCTCAATTTCGTCGGTAGCTCTTTGAATTTTTACTTTTAACTCGGGAATGGCTCTTATTTTCGTAACATAAATTTTGGTCTTCACGAATTCTCAGAGGAAAAATCGCATAGTGTGAGGTTGCAAGATCTTGATGGTCAGTCCAAATGAAGCCATAATAAATCTATTATCATCTCACGTTAACGTTCACCATTGATACTCACTGCGTTTCCGATCTTATATTCTTAAAAGAAAGGCTCAATCACTCCACCACCATAAAATCCACACCAAACTGTTACTCTTTGGGTATGCATAGACCATTCTGGAATGATCCAATGCGACAATTTTGCTTATTCATATATCCACTAAAGTGGAAATATACCTCTTTGCAATATGATTTTCTTGTCGTCAACGTCTTGATTCTCTAACATCCAATTGTCGTCTGGTTTTAGCTCTAGGGTGGAAGGTGAATCTTGAATGGCTGGAGATCCAAATATTTTGTTAAAATCCGCTGCATGGTGCTTTTTGAAATATTCAATTGTAGTGACCGGCGGCGCATTAAAATTTCTGGACGTTCGCAGAAGGGTTTTCAGCTGAACGGTCGGTACGACGTCAACCTTTTTTTTTGTTTTGGTGCATTTCTCTTTCTGAAATTGTCAGGCAATTTGTCTCGGCGAAACAATATCCGTGCTTGTAATGAATTTTAACAAACACCGCTCACTCCCTCATATCCAGTAACACTCCACATTGGCTGACCGCAATGTGTTTCCTTCAAAATGTCACCAAGCAGGACGAGCCAACCAAAAAATGGCGCGCAATTTAAATCTTACGTTTCTTTTGGGGTGCCCTTTATTGTCGAATTTGGTTCAAAAACAAAGCTACTCATTTCGTTACGTGCACTTCAACTTATTGACCTTCTGATTTCAATAATGCATCAGACCTTTTGCACTTCTATTACCAACGAGGTAGACATTATAAAAATTACAGTCATAAGTGCCGTAAAGTGGGGAGACATTGTGCTATATGAGGTGATTGTGCCATTCTCTATTTAATCCTAGCCGACGGTAGATGGCGTGAATCAGAAAAATCGAGAATGGCATCTCACGTAGCACAATGTCATATGTAGATAGGATTTCGGGTCATTGCCTCATTTTTTATATTATGTCATTTCTAATTTTGCTTTATAATACACCAATTTGTTATCATATTTCTTGTACGTTTGTACCCCCCCTTACCACTTGTTCTCATCTGCAACAAATTTCTTTATTTTTTAACGCGAGCGTGATTACATAAGATACATAAATGGCTGTTCAGTATGACGCAATTGTATGAAAACAGATAAAAACCTGCATTGTAGCCGACAAGACGACCTCTGGGTGTTATTGCTCCTAAACTACGGCCGCAAAAAGAGCTCGCAAATGTCATCTCAATCAAAAATAGAATACCGGTTAATTTTGCTCTACAACTTTGCATGCGTTTTGAGTATCTGTTGAAGAGAATGGCTCCTGTAATGGGAGATAATCGCCCTTATTAAGATCTATTGCTAAACTCTCCTATCTCTTTCTTATTTTCAATAATACTCCTCCCGCAGCCGTTTTATCTATTTGTCGTTCACAAAAATTGCTAGAAGAGTACGAAACCAAAAAGACAACTAGGAAGACTATCGTAATTAGTTAAAACATTCAAAAGGAGTGGAAGAAACTTTATATTGGAAACCTTTAGCTCAGTAAGTCACATCATACTTGGATACTCGGAAGATAGAACGAGGTAGCATCGATCAGGATTTTACAAAGAAAACCTATTGATTAGTTTGAACAAAGTCCCAAAATTAAACTCATATTTCCATCCTAGTTTTTTGTCCTTAAACTTTGATCTATCTGCCAAGATATAGCTACTCCCCATTCAGTATATAATTTACGTAATTAACGAATCACTGAAATCAAAGATTTGGTACTTCATTATTTTTACATATTACCAGTTACTCGGCAAAATCTGTCGTACTGTTTTATTTCTCGCCGTCTTATTGGAGTCTTATTTAAATGATTGAAGAATCAGCGCCAAAATAAGTGAAGCAATGTCTAAAAACTTTCTCATCAAATCTAAAGTTCCTTCCATATACCAAAGAAACAATTATTGTAACTTTTGGGGACGAAAAAGAAGATTAGGTAGTAGCCTAAGATAACTTTTAAAAGCCTAGCTACCAAAGTGAAAGAGAAAACTCGACGAAAACAAATGTAATTTTACATTAATAATTTATGTCGGGCAATTTTTGTCTCATTCGGCATGTATTCATTTTGAAAGCAAAGCGCCTTTGTGTTTGCCTTTAATTTTCTTCTATTTGTTCTGTTCGGGAGCTCCGGCGATATACATATTGCAACAGCAAGTGTTGAACGTAACGTGTGGACGTGGGATGTGCGTAATAGGGGCTACGCGATTAAATAATGCGTGCTGCCGGCGAAAACATTTTAGCAATACCGCAGAGGGGAATAGATCAAAGCCCGGCCGTGCTCAATCAGAGCGCCGGAATGGAGAATTAACGTGCAGCAGAGCAGTCCGAACATAGCTGTTAATGTTTGACGACGTTTGCGTCAGCTCCGTTCTAGTGTCGCCATTTTGTACTGCTAAATCTCTCATTAGCCTCAATGAATAGCAAAATAAAAGCTTCGATGGCTAACTTTCCCTTTTTGCCACTTGAACACTTATAGTTGTGGAAAAATTTCATGTTTAGCGAAAAATGATAAACTCTTGTTTCAACTTTAGTTTTTTCTTTGGGCCTTTTGACAAAAGGGGAGAAGCTGTTTCAAACTAACTACGTTAATATTTTTAAATCAAATATAGACCGGAATTTCTTTACTCGTCGTAAACTGAGTTTTGATGGCTTCTGAGTGTTGTCAGTAGAAATTCCTGAAGTGTACCACTTTTTTAGTCAGTATCACGATGTCTGTTCGAGATTTTGAAAAGATATAAGACATAATTCGAGAGTAACACTCTTAAGAAGACTCCAGTGTGCACATGGCATGAACAATTTTTGGAAAGACAAGCATCAGTTGAAAATGAAGGTCATACATCGCCCAAGAGCCAATATGACTGAGGAGAGGTTACTGAAATTGTGTCAATATAAACTATAGCAGTGCTTTTATGAATTTAAAAAAGTTCCGGCTTAGATTAGATTTGCCTTCGTAGTTTCAACAAACAGTAGTCTCTTCAAGTTGCATTACCCTAGATATGAAATTAGTAGACAGTCCTCCACATTATTATAACAATTGAGGACTGGCGTTTTTCTTTTTTAAGTTTGATAAGAAGGTGTGGTAAGTATTATTTTTGAAATATAAGTGACAATAACTTCAATCATTTCATGGAAAGAAAGTAGCAGCAGTCAAACGTTATCTTAATTACATAATCAAACAAAAACAGCAACGCAAAAGAGCAGCATTATAACAATGAGTAAAGGCAAAAAAGAAGCTAAAGAACCGATTAGAAAAACAAAATGCGGTAAATAGTGTACAGTGTATGGCGTGTTTTACTTTTTAACAAACATCCTTAAAAGCTTTTAGTACAACGATTCTACAACTGGAAAAGCTACCAGAAAGGTGTCTTCAACTCGACATGTTTCAAATTTTTAGCATTTTATGACCAAATACATCTCGCTATCTTCTCTATCAAATATGAGCCTAAATTCGTAGACCACACAATTCATTGTGTTCCCCTTTACCTAATAGTGTAGTAACCTCTTAATGGATTAGAGATCTTAAAATAATTAGGACAAATAAATTCAAGAAAGCACTACAACTTCATGTTGCTCCAAAAGTACTTGTAAACTATGAAAGTGGAGCATTAGATATGTATCAAAATCTGTAGAGTAGAATTTTCATAAAGTCATGGATCTTAACCTAAGTCAGAAGCACCACAACGCAACTTAATATTTTTTTGATTACAAGATCCATTATACTATGTCATGAATTACATGGTTCCATTTTGAAACTTAACACAAAAATAGATGTTAATTCATTTAGAAACGGGTCTTAAGCTTCGCTTTGAGCATTATGTAGCTTATAAAAAACCACGCTCTCTATGATGAAGGATAATGAGACAGTTGTTTCAGAGAACAACGTTATTGGTAGTACCAATCCTAATACGTGTAAAATTAGTAGAGAGTAGTACACAGATGGAGGTAGATGTGAGTGGCAAAAACAATTCATTCCAAATCCATGGAACTCTTCACCTCAACCTAAACCCCATTCAGCAAGTAGACAGAGATATCGTATTGGAATATTAAAAATTCACATGATAAATGCAGTAACAATTCAAACATCCATGGAACAATGACTAAATGAGCTCTATTAATGGAACATACGCCAGCTGGTGCGACGATTATCTGGATGTCCAAATATTTATTTGGTAAAATAAGTATGACAGCTGGTGCTTGGCCTTACAACACCATATCAGTATTATATTTTTATTTTAATCATTATATTCAGGATAAGTCAACAAAATCTGAACAAAGTTCAATATGAATTTCCCGCTATGTTTGCCTTTAGTACTAGGGTGCATAACCCTGAATGTAGACTAATTGTACAGTGGCGATTACTAAAGATCTTTGCTCTGATATTAGTTTCTTCAGGTGCCTACGGACGGCTTTTCAATACTGAAGCTTTATAAAAATAAAAATATGCAAGGATTATTTTTTCACATAATATTCTGACTAAAAATCATGTTCTCAACGAATACGTAGTTTTTTGATATCAAGCAATTGCGCTTAGATAGCAACGTTGTCGTCAAATCTCTATCCTTGAAGTGCTTTTTTACTATAGAGGGGGTGTTCTAATGTAATCCAAATCGAATCTTATACCACGCATATATGTGATTCTTCTTGAGAAGGTTGCCTCCGAACTTTGCCTTAAATTTTAAACGTTTTTACGTGCTCTGACGTAGGAAACATGATAATAATCCGTTATACAATAAACGACACATCATAATACTGACTAAAGAAGTGGTAGTATGAATAAGGCACCTTGGTATTGGGGTAGCATTGGAATATTTGGACTGAAAGTAATTAAAGAGAGAAGTGAACGGTTATTAAATTGTTAACGAAACTCGGGAACACATTCAAGAGCTTTATTTTTAAGTTCTTGACTTATAAATAGCACCCCTTTACTTCTTCAATTTTTAACCATCGTTAGTGTAGTGCTTACATTTCATAACAAATTACTCAATTTTCCACATGCCGTGAACATATAAGGAAAGATGAACTCAAGAGAATATTATTGAAAAGTAAAAAGTAGAGAAGAAACGTTTAAAGGATAATTGGCTGAATATTCAAGTCTAAAAATTTCTGTGGGCGAATAGTCCTTACCTCATCTAACACACACTTAAAGTTTACAATTCTTCGTTTGTGTTTATTGTGCGTTATATCGCAAATTACTGGTATGTAGGACTATTATGCTTTAGTTACGCTAGTGTGACCGCACAGTTGAGACGTTTGTCTGCGGTGTTTTGACCACTATGTACATGCCCAATTCAACATCCTAATCCTTCCGTGGCTAGCTAACGAGGACAAACACCGCGTTCTGAAGGAATGTTGTAATATGCTGCTTGCAACTACCCATTGCTACATTTTCCACCCAACCCCCGCCTCGACGAGTTTAATTCCTATCCTTGGCGAATGAAATTGTAAATCTCGATTCGGTATAACTTATGTGGAAATCTTTAAGTTCGAGACAATTCTACTATTTGGACCAAAAGCGATTTCAGTACTCTAAAATATATAGATACTCTATTCCATATAATAATAAAATAAGGTTCAATATTGTTTAGTCAGCTATCTAAATGAAATTTGTAGCTAATATTAGCGGATCCTTTGCATGTTTTTAATTACAAGATCGCGAAAACACCGAAAAGGTCTATGAATTACTCATCGATACAACACGGTGTATTATCACTGTACTTGTAATAACACCGACCAATAATTTTTTGGCCAAAGAAAAGGAGCAAACTTTTAGAAATATAACCATATTCAACTGAACTGTTTAAATTTAATAGAAAGCTTTTCGCTAAAAGCGTGGATCTCTAAAGATCCAAATTATTTATGTGTTGAGTAGTCGCAATTCGAACTTTTCGTTCATGGTATGACGATTTTTTAACACAGTGAGAAGGTTTTCTTTCCATTTGATTATAATCGAGTTAGGGGAAAATTTATCTTGTATAATACAAAACTAGGGTTCCTTATCTACGCCATTTTTAAACTTAATATGACTACCGTTAGATAAACTTAGTCTAGAATTAGAAGAAAAAGTTTCACTCTTACGCTGTAAGAAATGTTTAGCTATTTTGATTCCCCTACCTAGAAGAAATTATAGCGAGAGATGGTTATATTCTACGGCACGTTGTCCTTTAACTATTAATCTGAAGCACACAACTAAAATATTTGGACGAGGCAATTTCTTTGATCAAGAAATTAACTACAACTAATAACTAAAGCATCGAGCTCAGTACACCTATAGTAACTGATTATGGACATGTAAAAAAATGTGATTGAGTATTTGCTCTTCAAACAACCTACTAAGTGATCATTCTCTTTTTCAACAAAGTATTGCTGCTGCGTTATGGTGGTGGTATGGTATGATCCTAATATTAGCATTCATGATCTTTATGTAATCCTTTGATTAAAGGCTTTCATCGCTTTCAATCTTTGGGGACAATTTGAAGATAATTAGCAGTAATTCCGACCGTTCGACTTTTTGTTTCATTCTTCTATTATTTTAGATGCAACTTACGGTAAAACAGACAAGATTCAAAAAATGCTTATTTTTAAAATGGGTCGTATTTGAAAGAAAAAAGCCAGCGATCATCACACATTACTTGTTATTAGTTCAGAAAGTTCAGTTTTAGTAAGCATGGTGCAGTGGAACATAGAGCATCGCGTTTTTGCCGTTGAGAAAATCAAATGGCCGTTCCCATGCAAGTTGGACTCCAGAAAATATTGAAAGAGTGAGAAGGTCGGTTCTTCAGAATCCTCGGGGCTTCACTATGTGTCGTGCTCCAACTTTGAGTTGTTCAAAAACGACTTCAAGCTAATTTTGTCCAGTGCAAATTGTTTTGTTAAAGAATGCTTGTAATTAGTGCTTCTGGTGAAGAATGATGAGGTTATATCAATAGGAAAAATTGTAAATTTTGGGCAGCAAAAGATGCACAAAAATTACACTACAAACCTCTCCATGCTACTAAAGTAACAGTTACTTTAGATTACTATGTCGATATGCTATGCAATTTTTGGGTCTACAGCATCCACATTTATGGCTCAACATTTAAAAATGTAATTCTAACAAGATGGAGCCACAGCCCACACAGCAAGGGGTTTGATGTCAATTGTTCTATAAATGTCACTTCATCCTTACGTTCAGATTTTGTCTGCGATTTTTTTTCTTTGGGATTATCTCAAAACGTGTGAAATCCTTGTACGATAGACGAGCTCAAAGTTGCCATTACATCTGAGGAAATATTAATAAAGTACGATGCAGAACTTTGAAGAGAGGCTTCCAAGTTGTGTCCAGTAACAAAGACGTCATCTTTCCGATATAAACTGTTGTAACTAAATAATCAATGCGTACCTATCAAAACTACATTTGTTACTCTTCTTTGAAGAGCATACCTGGCATTAGGTTAATTCAAATTGCTGCTGCCTATTTGTTAGCGGACTTTTTTGAGGGGAAAACCATGGTAAACTGGTTGACGTTAGTTTTAAAGCCTTCACGGCCGCCAGAAAAGCTTGGTGGTTTAGATCGTCTACTGCTAATTTGTCTTCCAATTTGTCACTCGTTACAGAGAATTTCGCTAATTGTTCGTTGAGATAACTAAATGAGTGAACAGCTTCCTATCCTTTTTAAAAGAATAAATATAATATAATAATAAATAATAAGTAATAAATTTCTAAAACTATTTGTTTAAATGACGGAACAAAACTGCATAAAGAGAATAATACTGTCGATCACTTGCAAATCGCCAAGATATGGATAAACTACAAAATATGCCGCTAGACACTAGACATTCATAGATTATTACAAGTTCTTTGATAGCACCGAAACTTATACTTTCTGACAGTATTAGAAGGCCTAGAATAGATTCGCTACTATATATCATCATCAAAACATCTACGAACAGGCTACTTTAGACATCAAAGTAGACGGAAACACAAAAGCAGAGAAAGCAACATTTTCGCCAAAGTTGTTTACCTTGGCCTTGTAGAACTTATTCAAACAATTAACTTGAAAGAGGAAGGACCTAAATGTAGATGGTATACGATTAAATCACTCGAGGTTTGATCATTATATAGTCCTAATTAGTATATACGTAGAAGGACATAAATCTTAAATGAGCATTCAAATATAGATCTTAAAATAAACTACACTGCCCAAAAATATTAATACTATCCATAACTTTCCCATAAAAATTGAGAAAAAGAATCAAATAGCTCAAATCTAAAAAGGAATGGACATCTTTTCGAAAACTGACTTTTATAATAAAACCCAAAAATGTATTGCTGAACCTGAAATGTATATGATAGCTGCGGCGTATTGCCGGTAACTACACATAGACTATTGGCAATGACCTTGACAAGAAACCCGTAGAAAAATATAATAAAACCGTAGGAGTGATGGAATCATTCTAAGATAGGATTCAAAGTGACAGACGCCATCAGACGTAGAGTGTAATTCAACTAATAGTGACAAGAGAAGATAAAAAATAAACAAAAAAAACAAATTGAAGAACGAAGGAAACTACAAGAAATGTAAAAACCATAAAAGAAATGTGCTAGGAGACCAGAATCCGGACGCCCCTAATTTTGAAGAAATTGTTTGTGAAATGTAGATCCATGAAGTGTTATCCTGACTGAACCAAGTTAATCAACGGTCAGCCTTAAATGTCGAACAGCAGCAAACGACTACTACTGTTCAACAAGAAATCGATATAATTGGATTCAAAAACAACAATGTCAAGCAGATTTATTGGATGACGAGGAGCGTTTCAATTTGGCGCAAGATGCCCTTGCAAAGGACGTTAAAATAAAATTGACTTTCCATGATTTATTTTTTGTTATTTCGAACAGAATCGTTAAGTATCGATTCTAAAAATCTATACTTATCAAAGTCGCCTATTTTACCCTTTCAGGTTCTCAAATCGAATTGAAACCTATTTATTACGCCTTATTACAGAGTTTCACGTAGTATTACGCAATCAAACAAGAGGTGTCCCTATTCTACTTCACCTATCAGAAATGAATTGACAATATGAAGAATATAAAAGAAAAAGAATGGATGAGAGTGGTCACCGATAGAAGTGCATGTATAAAATTGAAAATAAGAAGAAGACTATTAACCACAATTTTGACTGAATTAAAAATTGTCAGTTTTTATCTTTTTTCTATTGTGCTGTAGGATTCCTGATGAGTTTCAAATTGTGTTCCTTTATTTTTGGTTTTTCCTTCTCATTCTTCTGAAATGGTAACTTATACGTTTAATTTACAATAAAATTAAATAAAACCTCTCTGGTTGTTTGATTAATATTTTGTTTGTCATTCCACAATCGCTATGCAATTCTATGCTAAGATGTACAGTTGGTTGCCTAGCCACCGCACAAAAATATTACAATTTTCTTACATTTCTACGCGACTGCAATTCACAACGGAAACATCAAAGAATACCACAAAAGTACAATAGAAGACGTTGCTTAAGCTTCAGTGCGGATCCATTCATCCCTCATTTTCAGGAACAGCTTCTTTTCTCCGGCCGGATTTATGCGCCATCTGCAGCGTGTTCGCAGCGCGCGCTTGTAAATCACGGCTCGACAGGCCGCATGTAGTTCGAATAACCACCGGAGCCCCGGCCCAATTTATAAACTGCCCGGCTCTGCGTCCGCTCCTGACAGCCGGTTATCTCCGTCTGCATGTTAACGAGGCTCTTGTAAACACGGCCGGCCCACATCCGCCCGCAGAATCGGAAAAACGGCCGAAACGGGGATTAATTCGGCCCGGCTAATTGCTCATGATTGCTGCAATTAGGCGCAGTCGGCCGCGTGCGGAGGTGCCGCAAACGCCAATCGCAGCCGTCTGCTGTCGGGCCGTCAGGAGATGTTGCATAACGAGCTGCACAAAAACCGGCGACGAAGCAGCTACCTGTCGCCGGCGACTAGCAGGGAATTCCTAAATTGCCGGCGAAGGCCGTTACGTCATGCGGCATGTAAATCGGTTGATGCAGAACAGAATTAAAAAAAACTACATTTCAGATGCAGAATAACATGAAATAAATTAAACATCAGCGCCAGCCAGGTAGCAGACAGCCTTCGGAATTAACCTCGGGATTCACCTAAACAAACAATTAATTTGGTAATTACTCTCTTGAATAAACTACTTGAGTCAACGGAGTTGATGTGAACCTTTCAACAGCCGCATAACTTTGAATTTCTAGATAACTTGAAAACTTGATTATTGTGATAAATGGATCATCGATCAAAAATGTTCCAAATTTACCGAAAATGAAAGACACCCATTCCGTCTCCTCGATCGACTTTCCTCAAGAGCGAAATTTTAGATCAAATGAAATTGTTGTTTTCGATTTTTAATAGTTCCATTTATTTGCAAAGCAAAGGTCTCCCTCTGTTGGACATGAAATCTCAATTTTACAGTCTCTCAATTGATTAAAATCTTCACTTCTTTTGATTTGTGGAAGATCGATAAATAACCTTCATTAAGAGCAATATTATCCATCAGTACCACCTTAAAGTGAAGACAAAAATCCAATGGATTGGAATGAGTTCAATGGAATTCTTCAAATACGTGGGAAGAACGAACCACCAAATAAAAATTGAACTACAACAAGAACCACTGCAATATCTTTTTTTGCTTGTGTATACAGTAGTGCGCTCGGCTTTAGCTCTCAGTTCGTGGAATATTTAAATAACCAAATGGTGCTAGGAACCTCCACGAAGTCCCTCAAGTTAGGTATCATGGAATGCAATCGAGATCTTTAAATAAGAAACACTTCAAAATGCTGAACAAAGGGCGGAAAGAAGATCTTTTTGATGACAGGTGCAAACAGAAGAACAAAAAAGATGAAAAGTTGTATTCTAGGTTGTCCCAAACCTTCTTCAACAATTTTTATGGATGAACTTATTTAAGAACAAAAACTATTCACTGAAATAGATCATTTTCTACGATCTTTTGCCACCGATCTGGCCGTAGTACCACTTGGACGGCTTTAAGTCGAAATACCACTTGGCACGCTTCTTCAACTTTATCATATGATTTGAACCAGCGACCACGCAAAAAGTGTTCAATGAGCGGAAGAGCTCATAACTGGACGGGACAGCTTCTATATTGTAAGCTGGATTCGGAAGGACTTCAACACCGTCCAAGTTTTTAAATTTCTCCTTAGCCTTCTTGGTAGTGTAGGGTTTGACGTTGCCTTGCTGAAACAAAGCGCGCGTTCGGTTGACAATAAAGTTTGGCATCGATAGCCCGGTCATTCGACACAAGTTTAAAATGCAAAACTTCAATAATCTTCTTGCCGAAACGATTATTTCGTTCGACCTCGGGGGACTCATTTCTTGTTCAAATAAAATTTCAAATAAAATATTTACAAATGGGTCTGTTTCTGCAATGTATCTTTTTTCTTGAAAAGAAGATTCTTCTGTTTCGAGCACATCTACATAAAGCTCCTAACGGGCCCTCTAGGGATTCTTCTAACATCTGTAATATGGACACTTGTTGTTTTGTTGTTGTTGATGATGGCATTTGTAAATAGTTTGGTTTCCTTTTTCTTGGAATTACTTATACGTGACTGCGTGTAGACGAATTTTAATTATAAGAGCCATACTTTTTAAATAAGTCCAATTTTTTACATCTAATACTAGCTACAATAATGTCAGTAACATTTCAAAATTTCATCTACTTTTCAGCTACTTTTGTACTCACATTAAAGTAATCCTCACAAAAAACCTTTGTGTAACTGATACCTCTTCTATATTTAATGCTCTGAGCTACTTTTTCAAATATAAAGTGTCCTAAAAATGTATGCAATGTTTATTAAGCTAGAAACAATGATTAATAGTTTAAATTTTAAAATAATGAAATTAAATACAGCGGGCCAATAGATTCGACAAGGTTACGAAGCATTCCATTTGAAGCTGCGAGACATTATCTTTCAATTTTCTCTTTCGATTTATGGATTGTTGCTGGTATTGTGCAATAAACCTTATCTTTAAGGCATCCCATAAAACAGATATTGGGGAGGTCCTCCATCTTGCTGAAAGTAAATCCTTTCGTCACCAAACAATTGTTCATCGCGTGGACCGGCGAATTCTTGCAGTATGTTTAAGCAGACATCACCAGTGCTAGATAGTTTGTCCTAAACAGTTCTATAGTAACATGGCGATTTTGAAGATTCCAGTAGGTACAATTGAATATAACTGAAAGGTAGCCTAATCGCTTCAAACAATTTTTAATATAAATGCTGCATATGTTGCTATTTTATTTTTTCAGGTTTTTGTTTCTTATTTTTGTACTTGTATGGAGTTTCTTCTGTATTGTTTCCATTACAAAATTCTCTAATAATTATATTTGCTGCATAATTTCTGATTAAAATGGAAAAAATAAAACAAACATGAAATGAAAGTTTCTTTACACTGTAAGTAAAAAGTCTAACCACATTTTCAAAATCACTCATCAGTATTTCTGAAGATATTTTCTTTTATAACCTCAATTGTTTTGGGGATTGTTAACGTAAATTCTGTCCTAGCGAAAGCTCCTTAAAAAATTTGGATCCGTCAAGTCAGGTGAACATCATTTTTCAAGAAAGAGCTATTGGGAAAGTACTGTCTTACAAGATTTATTATGGCTCTAGCGTTATGGGATGTGGCGTCATCTTGGTGGAACCATAAGATGTGATCATCAGGTAATTAAGGTAAATAAAATTCCAACATTGCCCTACAGCGTTCCCCACTAACAGCGTCTCTACCCCAAAACCAGGAATTTTGTTAATCAACAAATCAATTTTAGTCAAAATGTGCTTAGTTACTTATTAAGTTTTGCACAAAATTTGCATAGCTTTCTGGAAGAATTTCTCAGCATATTGGAAACGTGCTTGATGGTCTTCAAGTTGAAGAGCTTGAAAGATTGAATTTTTTATGGAGAAAGACATGTCTTTCTTCAAAATTCGTTATAACGAACCCTGGGGATTGTCAATTGAGAGAACCGTCTTCTGGCAAATGTTTGGGGTTGGTCGACAACACTTTGCCGAACATGCTGAATGTTATTCGCTGATGTAGCACTTCGTGGTCCTCCTATGTGTCTGACTTCATTCACATTTCCTCTTTCAACAACTTATAAACTGTTGGTTCTGATGGTGTTCCTACAAGGTGCTTCGCGTACGTTATAAAATTGTCAGCACGTTGCGTTAGTACGTTAGAACCACTAGCGGCTGGTTTCCAAAATAAAATATCACTTTTGGAGTCTAGTAGGAAAGAGTGTATCTGTCCCCAAATACAAACTGCAAAATGAAAATAGAAATTGGGAAATAAATAAATAATCAGATATTTTAGGCCACTCTGTATTTTCAATGTTTCTTCTTGATTGTGTTATTTGGTATATATATATATTCCAGTATATACTCTAATTGCTAATAAACCTAATTTCAGAACAATATATTATTGTTATATAATTAACTTTGCCTTCAGAAACTTCGTGACCCAAGCGGTTTGCATATCAAAATGTTTTATCGTTCATGTATTGATTATCAATTAACGTAAAAAATTCAACGTATAATGTCACAAATAACCATTTATTTATCAAATATCTACACGGAAATAGTTATTTGCGTGTTATGTTAGGGAAGCAGATTGAAAACCAAACATTTTACTACAGAACTTGTAATTAACAGGTGGAAATTACATGCCAGCCAATCAAGAACTCGAATTTAAAACGTTGGGAATTAGTAGATCATCGCTTACGAAAACAGCCCCCTTACACCCTGTTATGATTTTCAAACCCACTTTCAAGCAGCTTTTGCCCCCCGAGGGGCAAAGATCCCCCTGTGGGGCGAATAGGTGTCGGGGTGAGTTAATCTGGCAGAGGAAGTGGCGGCGACACGATGGGGCGAAAGACGCGGCATCGATACAAGCATAACGCAAACGAACGCGAGTTTCGGGCCGAAGGACCCTAGGCGCGCAGACAGGAAATTAGAAAGCCAGCGCGCGTCGCGTGATTAGCCTTGCCCATGACACTGCAGTGAGTAAACGTTTTCGGCCCATGAATCCCGCGATGAAGCAATGGCGCAGCGCAAATGTGTAATGGAAATCGCGTGAAAGCATTGCATTGTGGGGCGATTAATCAAAGGCCGCGCTGTCATGTCACATAATCGTCAGCGGATTCCTGAAATATAAATGAAACTAATGGATAATAGGCCTCTTGTATTTGAATAATGCACGTGCCTATAAATAGGATGTGGGTCATACTGGACGGAAGGGAAGGGCCGGTGCTGAGTAATTACAACTGTAAGGAGCAATACTGAAATATCGAACTCTAAAAATAAATTGGTGTTACACCTACTGGGGTAGTCAAAACCGTAGAATTTTAGTTCACCGCCCATTTTATTGTAGTATCGAATTTCACTTTGGAATTGAAACTTTATCTACAATCAATAGTATGAGATAACATCGAAAAGCTCCCAGACTAATAAAAAGTGCACCCTTTCTGTAAAAAGACTGATTGCATTAACACGACCGATACTAATATTCACCCCAGCTACTATTCGCTGATATATGTCTTGTTCAATATTGCTATATTCACTATCTAACATGCGGTTTATTCGTTGACACTCATATCAATATACCCCTAGCATGCTCACAGTGTTTTCTCATAGTCTCATCTAATTAATTCCTTAAACACAAAATGTAGACTGACCTTGAACCACTCGTATAATATTGTCATCTTCACTTTGACAATACTCTCACCTCTTAATTCCATTCCTTCAACTGTAATTTTAACATCTCACAGCTGACTCAGGCAGATGTAGACGTTTACTTCACTGACGAAATCATAGGTTCCTAGGCCCATCCCCTAACCTCATTCTTAATATAACCTGGGGTGGATAACCGTTTCGGCCGTCTTCGTACCGTCCCAAGGAGGGACCAGGATCTTTGGATGCTTGTGACGGGCGCCTATATCAACCTCGTAGTTCTAGAAGTCACGGACCTTGGAGTTTCCGTGATTTTAGATGCTGTTGTATAGATCTTGAGCAGTCTGGGATATGCACTCCTGGATCGTGGAAATATTGGCATCTTAGTGTCCTAGTTTTACACAAAGACATGAAGCTTATTGATGTAGGACAAGGTATATATTTGAAACAATGGACCAAAAGGACGACTTCAACAAACTTACGAAAGTCTATTCATAATGATTCCTAGATCTAACAAAATCTTTGTAGTAAACGTAAAGGGACGTGAAATTACTCTGTTTATCGATAGATTAAAGCCAGCTTAAATGCTGCAAAATAGGAAGCTCACTGAGAATTACGAAACAGAGCAACCCAATAGGGTAATTATAAAGAGAGTCGGCTGATCGCGACCCTTGGTATGCAGTTGCAACCCAGAAATCTACACTTTAGGAGATCAGGAAGTTATATCTGCGTTACGTACCGACTCCAAGTGGGATTTTCGTGATATTCACTGGAAGGAAGTATATTCGCAGCACCGTCGTAGCGTTTTCCTGTTAGGCCAGTATAGTGGAGGGCGTTGTCGGCATGTCTCGAACGTAGATGTTGTATAAATGTCAGGGATAGGACGGAGCCTTGAGACACTGGCTTGGAGTCATCTCTCTGATGATCTACGTTACCGAACTTAACGCCAAACTTCCTTCCGAAAAAGAAGAGCCGGACAAATCTGATGTCACCACGGAGTTATTTTTAATTGTCTGTTAAAAGTCTTATGGTAATATTTTTATCGACATTCCTCACTATTGGCTGGTGATCATTTTGAACATTTCTGGCTTTGATCAGGCTTTTGGTCGACGTTGAATCTCAGGTGTTACCAAAAAAGTGTGTTCAGCCCAAAGTCGTAAGAGTGACTACTGAGGTAGTTGTCGCAATCGTGCAAGTCAAACTTCGCGTTTCCAAATACCACACTTCTTTACTAAGATTGAAATGCAGTTGTCACACTGACAGCCTAACTTAATGGCGCTAGTTCGGAAGCTCAGTAACGGTTACCGGTCTTTAAGATAGAGAGAGGGTGGAAAGTTGAGTATTTTTGGCTACATACTTTTATACTCTTATCGTCCTTTCTACTAGGGGCCAGGCCTAATCAGCCAACGATGATTTTTCCAGAATTGGTCCGAAGATCACCCGGTATGTTAATAAATCTACAATTCGAGAACAAGAACACGTTCGTGCCGCTACTTTAGAATAACGTCTGTTTCTTCTCTACTTGATTAGTGTCTGTGCATAATTGTTGATCTGCATTTTCTTGTTGTTTGTTGCCTCATTTCATTTACGCTATGTATAATTTCGTATTATGTATTTGATTTTCTTTGTGAAAAGTTTTTATTATTTTAATTACGCCACTTTATGTATAGTCCTTCTACTTTACCTGCAAAAAAATTGTCGTCTTTTTTGTCATCTTATAATGTCGTAACCTGTTTCACTATGGTCTACTTCTTCAATTCAAATTTTTGTAATTGAATTATGTGCCTTCCAGTTTTTCTAATGCACTACCCTAAATGGAATTTTATTTCTTTCTTTGTCAATCTTATGCATAGAAACATACAAATACATATGCCAACCAATTTTTAACATTTTATCTTCATTATAATATAGAAGTTTGTTGTTCGAATTTCTTATTCTATTTTTTATTTTCAAGAACCTTCATTATTAACTATAGAGATAAACTTCAGCAGGTGATTCCCATTAAGGAAAGTTCATACAAACGTATATTTGGAAATACTCAATGAATCTACGATACTGGATCATTGCGTCGTCACGTTGCGTTGTGATATTTATTTCTGATAACTTTAGGGGCGTTTGAAGTCTCAATGGATTATCGTATCTGTTCAAATATTCCGGGTTGCATCCGAATAGTGGCACAGACTGAATGGCAGATTGTTCATGTGTTCACATATCAGGAAGTGGTTCAGCATTAACAACACTTTTCAAGGAGTCCTACAGGAAAAAGTTATGAGAGATCACCTCGTCTGATCTATGTATATACGCTGGCGAAATTTAACACTCAAATGAGATGGAGTTCCATTATGCATCGATCACTTGACCTGTTGTATAGCCAATAGCATACATTTAAGTAATAAAGCTAGGATATCTCTGGTGAATTGCAGATACCGTGGACTATTGATGCGTTAGAAAAACGACTGATCGTCATCAATAATGCCAGTCTAAACATAGGTATTAAACTGTTACTGATGATGCTTAGCCCACAAATGATTGCTGTCTAGGATGATAGCACTCCAACCAAACGTTGCTTCATTTGCGAAGAAGATTAACAACCACAATCCCATAATAGCAGTGGCCTATTAAAAGAACCAGCGACAAAACTTTTCTCTCGTTTTTTCTAGTCTTTGCAGGCTTTTCAAGTGGTAGAGATAATAGCATAGAGTACCCAACATAACCGTTTGGCATACAATACGCTGGCAGACCACTGGTCTGGAGCTTGTCTTGTAGAACACCAAACCATCCAACCTCGCCTCACACAAACAACAAAATATTATTACAAAAGTTTTCTGGGTCGGTTGCTACTTGTAGAAGTGGGGTTTTTGGTAAATTTGTGCAACCCCCTGATAAACATTTCCATTCGCTTGTCTACATTTGTAAACCATCCCTACTTGTTCTTGATGTAAATTACAAGCCACTTTAATACCATTACACAACACACTTCCAGTTAGGGGCATATCGACAAGTTAAAAGTAACATATAAACACACTATAATTGAGATATGAGATTAACTTGATGAAGAAGAGTATTCTCATCTATTGTAGAACATATAAATTCCCACAAATTTTATTCCTTTTCTTATTAGGAATCACCTATTGAAGTTCATCCCAATAGTTAACATTTTAGCAGTTTGCATTTGGCTGTCTAAATTTACCAATACCTAGAATACCTGTTTGATGTCGTCATCCATACTTTTAATGTTGTTATTATTAAAGGTTTCAAAGAAGTTACTTTCAGTATATATCATTGTTCATCTTGATACAATTTAACATAACAGTTGGGATGGATTCTGCTATTACATTAAAACAATAATCTGATCTAATTACTCATATTTGTACCTTAAGAACTTCATCATCGGTGTATGAATATAAAGGACCGTTGTCATTTATATTGCAAGTAGTAGAAGTTACAATGGAGAAGCTGAGCTCTTTTATCCCCAATAACCCATAACCTTCATCCCAGACGACCTTTTCATTTGCGCGAACGTATAACGGCACTCTTAACGCTGCTAAGAAGGTGGCCGCATTAAACGAGACCCGTATCGTGCCCTAATTTAATGGCCGACTCGCAGTACCACTGGCAAGAAACGAAGTTAGCGCGTCACTTCTGGCCCCCTGAGCGTCTCGCCAATTTTATCTCAATATCATTACGCGCGCGGCACTCCGAACTTCGGGCCCACGTGCAATTCGGCAATTTCGCCAGACGAGCCGTAATCATTAGGGCGCTGCGACGACGATTGCGCCCAAAACGCAAATTTAATCTGCCGCCGCCTGAATTGCTAAGTTCCAGCGTGCGGTCGAATTACCGAAATCGTTTTGGCCAGACGAATCGAATTACGCGTAAGTGCAGAAAGGCCACCCGAGGATTTAAAAGGCTTTCACAATGGCGCTCTGCTGTGCGGCTCCGGTTTCGGCTGTTAATTGGAGCGGCTGTAGGTTGCAGGAATTTGGTAGTTCTTCACATAGGCAGCTTTTACGTCTACAACCATCGATAATCATAAAATATCATAAACATTTCTTTAACATTTGAAGGACCTTTGGGTGGTGCAGCTAAAACAAGAATATCAATCGCTAAACCTTATCTTTTAGACGTTGATGTCATCCTTTCCAGTCGTCTTGCTATGGTAGAATACGTTTCCTTCCCATCGAAAAGTGCGCCCTAAAGTATGGAACAGAAGGTAATAAAAGATAATGGATAGTATAACTCGATTATATAGGATGAAATAAGACTTTCTCTTTAATTTCAAGGAAAGGTTATGAAGCGAAGGGTAGTCTGAGGATGGAGAAAGTTCCCGCATTAGGTAACATAGAACAACCTCCTTAACTGAATTTCCATGTATGATTTGCTTTTTTAGCGAACAGAGAAAGAACCTATTCCAATAAATTATTTCTTGGGAATGAGACCATAAACAATTTTGGTCTAGTAATAAGTCTTCCATGGTAGCAAAGCCCGGTTTTCACCCGAAGAAAGTTTCGTGGTAATGAAAGAGTGTCGCTTATTATGAATAAAACACTGTTCCCAAGTGGACAAACTGAAGGAAGCATTTGGCATAAATACAATCGGAATTAACGAACAGACGAGATGTGGTTTTCCAGCATAGTAACACAGGGCTATAATATTCTTAACATTTGACTGAAATGTTCAATCTCATCCTTCGTACTCTCCAAATATTGCCCCATGCAATTACAATCAGTTTCTTTAATTACAAAATTTTGTTGGCAGTAAGTGGTTCGGTTCAATAAATAACATAAAAATAAACTTAAAACAGTTTTTGATAGTAAACCACAAAAGTTTTGAAAATATGATATTAAGCGGCTTCTGAGGAGATGAGGGAAGGTAATAGAAGATAATGGATAGTACAAAATGCGCCTTCCCCAATTATAAAGAAAGGTTATGACGTGAAGGGTGGTGAAAGTGGTTGTATTAGACGCAAATAGTCTGGAAGTTCTGCCTAGAGAGCCGGCTGTGGCCGCACAACATGCTTTTCAGTCGCGCATTTTAGATTTTATTGTAGGTAGGGAGCTTCAGAAATATTGGTTTTGAATGGAAAGGAGAGAAAATCTCAAGCGCATAAAATTGGAAAACATCAATGCAGTAAGACATTCCATTTTGTAGTCTCAGAAGCGATCTACGTGCAAACCTGGTCTTCAGCCATACAGGACCGTTATTGTACAAAAACTTTCCGAACGTACTGAATAACGCAGTTATTTTTCCAATTGTCGGATCGCGTTGATAAACGAAACTTTCGTTATTAGAATAACCCACATATTCATGAAAGGCATCTCTACATTGAACATGTCACTGTTTGGTAGCAGTGAGTATAGTTGGGGTATATATATTGGAGGAGGAAATTGATTTGACGATTTTTTTCATCGAATTTCGATGAACTCCAAATGGAAAACGTTTAATTTCAAAAGAATGAAGTCATAGCTCGTATAACAAGATATTCGCTCTAAGTTTTGATAAGATGTTTCCTGGGTGTCTAATCTCTAAGACTGGTGACGTCGTTTGGCCATCCCGCTCACCCCATGTGACTTTCCTAAGGGGATATTTCAAGGCTAAGGTTCACAAACGTCACCCCAGGATTATCCAAGCCCTATTAAACGCAATACGTCAGGAAATTCGGTATGTTCCTCAACAAACGTTGAAAAGACTAATGAAGAAGTTAGAATACGACTTCAACAGTACATCTAGAATGAGGGACATCACTTGACCGATGTCTTCGTTATGACAAATTCGATTAAAACTACTAGTTTTGTAGTTTTGGCCTTTAAAAATACATCTTGCATACCTCCTATTGTGTTTCCCTTATTTTTTAACTTTTGGGGCCACTGTATACAATGAATTCAAAGATAGTCTTTAAATATGAAATAATTTTCTCAAAATATCGCTGATAAAATCTGACCTAACATTCAAGATTATCTGACAGTAAAAAATTTGATTCCGCTATCATAAAAAGTGGTCCCGTGGTTGAGGGACGGGCTGCGATGCTGACGGACCCAGTGCTCTTTAATGCCTGGGAGTGGCCTACTCGGTCACTAAAAATAATTGAGCATCTGCATTCACTCGAACGTAAGTAAGAGTAATAATGGCGGTCGTCTAAGGCGCGGTACTATGCCACATCGCCCCGCACCAGAGATGGTGCGCGACGACCGGGAAGAGAGAGTGAACATATGAGAGCCTTAAGCTCTCAGTTTGCAGTCCGTGCTCCCACGCAGGGAGTTAGAGACATTATCATAAAAAGTAGGTGGATCTGACGCAATAACATTTTCCTTCAAATCAAAGTTTTTGATTCAAAATATGCTCACCATGACTTCACTATCTGTCCACTTCATCAACCGTAACAGTTATTCATATGATTTAGTTTGATGTAAAAAATTCTGAGTGTAGAATATGACCAGAGTCGACTCTAGTTACTGTTCTGGTCACTCATCCGTACCTGCATCTATGTACTATCCTCTATTATTATATACTATCTTTGAAACAAACGCTTTATCGTTTATTATCATGGAGAACTAAATTCTTATAAACTACAATGCAAAAAAGAATCTTAAAACTCACATTTAAATGAGTTAAGTTATTCATGTGTTTATGCGTCTTGATTTTAGATTTAGAAAATGGTAATAGTAAAATATGTTAAGTTGTAGGTAAATCCTATTTTAGAGCTTCTGATACATTTTATTTTTTAGAAAAGGCGGTACTTTCCGTCCTTGGTTTGCTTAAATTGTAGTTCAGGCTATATTTGCGATTTCTTGTGGAGTAAAATATAGTTGTAGTGCTTTTTAGAGTTGACGGTTCTAAGTTTACTAAGTAATCTTATTCATTGTGAGGTTACTACACTATTGAGAGCAGGGGGGCGCAACTAATTGCCTGGTCTATGTATTTAGGTTTATATTTGATAGATGGGATTATTAAGGTGATGTATTTGAACATATAAATTGAAGTTGAAGACACCCCTCAAAATATTGCCCATCGCTTTCTACTACTTTTGACCATCTTTCGGGCAGCAAGTGGATACCCCGTCTAAAAAATTGCTCGTCTTTTGAGGCGATCCACGAATCGACCCATTTCTTCAATTCCTCGTAAGAAGTGAAGTGCTGCTCAGCCAGACCATGAGTCATCGACCGGAATAGGTGGTAATCTGAAGGATCAATGTCTGGTGAATACGGTGGGTGGGGTAGGATTCAGTCCTTCCAACGTTTCCTTTACGATTTTTGCAACGTGTGGCCGAGCGTTGTCATGCTGAAAAATGACTTTATTATGCCTTTTGGGATATTGTAGACGTTTAATCTTCAATGCTCGGCTCAATTGCATCAGTTGTTGTTGGTAACGTTCCCCGGTGACGGTTTGATTAGGTTGGAGTAGTTCGTAATAGATTACTCCAAGCTGATTCCACCAAATGCACAGCATTAGCTTCTTGCCATGAATGTTTGGCTTGGCCATCGAAGTAGAGGCTTACCCGGGCTTACCCCATGACTTCCTACGCTTTGGGTTGTCGTAGTGGATCCATTTTTCGCCTCCCGTCACGATTCGATGCAGAAATCTTTTGAGATTTTGCCTTTTGAGCAATTGTTCGCAAGCGAATAAGCGACGCTCGACGTCTCTTGGCTTCAGTTCGTAAGGAACCCAATTTCCTTGCTTTTGAACCATACCCAGGGCCTTAAGACGTTGTGAAATAGCTTGCTGAGTCATTCCTAACTCTTGTGCAAGTTCTTCTTGCGTTTGGCACGGATCTTCCTCCAGTAAAGCTTCCAATTATGTGTCATCATACACTTTGGGCCTTCCACTACGTGTTTTGTCCTCCACGTCATAATCACCACTTTTAAATTTCTGGAACCACTCCCGACAACTTCTCTCACTCAAATTAACATTACCGTATGCTTCTACGAGTAGCTTATGCGCCTCAGCTGCAGATTTCTTTAAATTAAAGTAAATTAGCAATTCCCGCAAATGACGCTTATTTGGCTCAAAACTTGACATCTTAACACGATGAAAACTAAGTGATGCTAGCAAAAAGTCAGATGTATTAAAAGGTTATACTGTTGCCAGATGTCAACATATACTATACGACTTTTTTACAGCTGACAATTTCGATGTTATCTTATCGGTGGCGCCATCTTTTGAAAACGGCGGAAACCCATTAGTTTGAGGTACCCTATGTAGAAAATTTTCTTTGGGCATTTCTACATACTCAGAAGCCGTGCACTCTTTCCATTCACCTGAATGAATATTTAAAAGTTTAAATAATTTAAATTAAATAATCCTATTAATATTTTTTGTAAAATTTTGGTACACTATCTGATCAAAAGTACCCGGCCAGTTCATCAGACTTGCCTTATGCTACAAGTTCCACCACGTGACATTAATAAATAAAAAATGTTCTTCGGGAGATTTTTAATTAAGTGTCGGAACGTTTCTGGAGAAAACAGTAGCCGATTCTCCCCGAATAGTTAATAGATGTAGCCAGACTATTTCGCGATGTGAGTCGTTTGGGTCTGGAACAAAGTCGGCGTTCTAATTCATCTCAAACATATTTAGTATTTTCCAAGTCAGGACTCTGAGCCAGCCAATCTATTTCTGTAATGTTATTGTCCGCTAACTACTCTATCACAGGCTCCGTTTTATAACAAGGAGCATTAGCATCTTTAAACAAACAACCCCATCGCCAAATAGAAAAATTAGTTATTATAATGGTCCTTGATTACGAAAGTTAGAATTTTCATAGCACTACCCTTTTAAATTGTAGCAATTGGTACCAAAGGAATCGTCGGTACTTCCAAAACTTTTTCAGAAAAATCCTCCAGAATCTCTAATTGCCCGATTTGTACAACCCCTTCAAATCGCCATATTAAGCCTTAGACGACATACTGGTCTAGTACTGATGCCGTAAACTACGATTTGAAGTAAACCCAAACTACAAAAGTGCAGTCATATCGAAGTCCTTCACTTTCGCACCAAGTAAGGCAAAGACTAGACTGAAACGAGCAGTCCTATAAGCAGCATATGTCACCTAGCTTTGTAATCAGTTCGGGGATGATTTATCTTTTCAAGCTGCATGCTTCTGAATTCAATTATATCTGCAGAATGATTCTTTATGGTCTTGCTGAAAATAGGATCCATGATTCCTGTCTAGTACATCCTCCATGTTGCTTCGAAGCGTTTGAAAATAGCGATATTAGAACCATTAGCATGCCCATACATTCCGTGAACCCATAAGATTAATTTCTAGTACATGGTTTTAGTGTAGTAAGTTCAGCACCTCTCTTTCCAGTTTTTGTTGCACAAAAAGAAGGCCTTTTGTGATTTTATGGTTTTCAAAATGGATGTTACTGTTTCCATGTGTTCTTTTGCTATGGAATCGATTAAATGATAACTTCTTAACATTGTGTCTGCGAATTTTGCCCTCAGCAGTCTAGACTACTAAGGGTATTGTTGGCTCTATCAAGTGCCGTAGCAATCTTTTTTATATGTTTCACTAATCTAGCTCCCAGCGGAATTATCAAATTCCTTATCCTCGTTCTCCATTTTATTATCACTGCTTGATTAATACAGAAATTGATTGGGCCACATTAGAATAGTCATACGTTTAATAATCTTCAGCTACATACAAAGGTGCTACACTTGTTTTTGAAATATCGCTGATTTTGCTTCCGTTTAAAAAAAATACCCTACTAATCATAATGTCTTGGTATTCTTCCGTATTTAGATTTTTATTCAGTTTTTTGATGAAAAACATCCCCAAACAGTAACATCATCTCCAAATTTCTGTTAACACTAGACATTCTAGTAGATATCGTTCTTTAACTGTTTACTGCATCCAAAGACTTTCATCAGACTACCACATGGTAAAACGTGATCATCACTCCAAACCTTACATTTCTAGTCATCCATACACGTGGATTTAGGATTTATAATAGAAATTTTTGGCGTATAGGCTGTTACCTATGAGACTCCATTTATCTTAGTCGGAAACATGTATAGTACAGTAGTGGTCAGCTCATAGGAACCTCTAGAATATCATTTTACGATTCAGATAAGTATCTCGACACTTCTCATTTATATATTTTATGGGTTAAAATTTAAATAAATCTTATAATAATTTTTAATTGTTAGTCGACTATTGTTTGAACACTTCCCACATATAAAATTACGTAATGCTGCTTTATTCCAATATGAACACTTTAATGAGCTTGTAAAACAAACAATAGGTCTTTCTAAGAACATATTGTACTTGAATTTCTTTTATAATAGCTTTCAATGAAACCACGCAATAAATTTCGTTTTTATTACTAGAACAAAAAAAAACATTTCACAGCGCTTGGCTAAGTACCAACGCATATATGCACTCATGCCCCTATAATTTTGTATTTCAACGAATTATTTTTTCTTGTGATCATCTCTATCACTGGCAGTTAATATTCGTTCTTCCATTCGAAAACAGCAATTTGAAAATGTACTGCCAAACTGCATTGCGCAAATAAGCTAATTGCAACGAAAGTGCAAAACCAGGCGAGCTCAAAATCCAATCCCAGCTGCATCTGCAGATGCTTTATAATTTAAAGTCATTACGTGCGTTCGGAGCTAAAGCTCGCGGCTCAGCTACGATTAAATAGCTGCAATTTATATGCAAATTTGTTTCCATTGCTAGGGTTTTAGAAAACGGCGCTAGATTTTTCACTGTGTAGCTGTACGTGCTCGGCCCTTTAAAACTTTCCTCGCCAAATCTAAAAACAACACGTTCTACTTCTAATGGAGGGCAGATTTGGCTTTACATTTTTAAATTAAAAAATCCCCCCTAGCTATTTTGAAATTCTCTACCCACCACGCTGACGTGCAAATGTCTGCGTCATACCATTGACTCTTTTTTTGCCATAGGAGCATAGTACGAGATTATGGTTTTAACCCCTGTAACAATAGATAGAAGAACTTTATTGTTGCGACAAAGGCTTAAAAATTGTTCCAACAGATCACACGTTGCTGATTTTGAACCACTGGCAAAAATTGGAGTGAAAAATTGCTGATAATTCTTGTAACACCTCATGCTTGACGATAGCGCCGTTTTCTTCCTTAAGTACTGTAACTGGCCGACTTGCATGTAATTCGCCTTCGATGATTTTTCAGTCCAAACAAAATTATTTTGTCTATTCTTTTACAGTGGAATATGAAGGCGAAGATTCACCATACATACCATCAAACTATTTATAATATCACTGAGACTAAGGCCTCCTTTAGAAGGAAATTTAATCACGGCCCGCCACTTGACTTCTAAAGTTATGCATGACCCACTCAAATGACTGATGTTGCGTGACTGAGAAAAATTGTCCGCTGAAATTTTTATGAACGTTCAACCAAAGGTGGAATTGGAAGACACTCAAGTCGGAAACTGTTGGCACTTACCTCGAACTTCTATCTACGCTTATCAAGTCCATTAAACGTTAAAAAATAAATGATGGTTAATACAAAAATTAAGACAATTAAAATAAAAAGGATCAGTGCCCAAGCGACAAGGAAAAATCTTCAGGACTACCCTGGGACAGCATCAATCTTAATATAAAAGCAGAATTGTGGACAGAGGTAAATACGAGTGCAAAAATAAGCATTTGTCTCTCTGGAAAAATGTCTAAGCCAGCCCTGAACACAATATAACCATATAACAGAAATTGCTTGGTTCTCTACGCTATCATGAATATTTCTTATATCGACAAGTTATCTCTCAGGACACAACGCTTAGAGGTGACTTTAGCCTTAATATAAAATTCGAGGAGGATGGTGGTACACAGGGTCTCCCACATTATTAAATTATTTGAAGACCTGGTGGTATTCGTCTTCTTTTTTCCTTGCCTACTTTTTGAAGGTACAAAAGACAAGAATTTTGAGCTAATGAATAGAATACACTTATGCAACAAGACAGCAGCAATTAAACGCCGCATCAAATAAAATGGGTAATACTAGGAAATAAAATTGAAAGCATAAATCTTGAAACCAACAGAATAGATATAAAAGCCAATAAACGATATTATAATTAAGAATCTTATAAGATCGGAGACCGATTTGAAAAGATATAATAGACAAAAGTTGGAGGTAGAAATGAAAGAAGCTTAGACTCAAACTACCAAAGAACTAGGAGACAAGGTAGTAGATAAAGATATAGGTGCTAACTAATCTGAATAAGAATTACTGAAATAACACACATCCTCTATTGAGCTGAAAGAAACTACGAACAAAATGTAAGTTAAGTCACAACTTGGTCAAAAAGGCTAGGAGAAGGTTACTGTTCGACAAAGACACATTAAGTCGAGAAGCTAAAAGGAATCGAGTCGAAAGATGTTGGACAAAACTTGTCCATTAGCTTTGGGAAGACCTATAGCATAATTCAAAACCGTTCATCAAGACATATTGGGGAAGAAAAATAAACACCTTAGATTAGCTATCTTCTTCTTCTTTGGGTCCCTTATTCGTTCTAGACTTTGACTGTCACTATCGCAATTCGCATTTTATTCGCAGTCAGACGAAACAGTTTTGTACATGTTAAGCTGAACCAATCTATAAAGTTATTCGCCCAGAAATGACTCTTCTTCCTAGATTTCATTTTGCTTTGATTTTTTCCTGCATGATCTGATCAGTTGTAACAGACGATATCTGCCGTTTCTCAAGGATCTGCCCAAATATTCAAGCTTGCGTGTTTTGATCGTAAACGTAAATTCTTTTTGTTTTTGTAGTCCCGTAACGAAATTGTGAGTATCCGCGCGTACATCCATATCTCGAAGGCGTTCACTATGTCCGATTATTTCTTTATTTATCATTCAAGTTTTCGCACAAATGATGTTCTTGTCTTGTCTATATGGCATCGCACTTCACCTCTGTATGCAGTCCCAATTCTCATGTAGCTTCCAAGCAATTTTATGTGCGTACTCATTCAATCATTTGTCCCTCAACACATGCGTGTATATCCTGATATCAATATAACCATATATTTCGTCTTCGAGATGTTCAGGCTTAGTCCGTATTATTCAGAATGTATTTTTACTCTCGTTAGTAGTTGTTATGAATCTTCTAATGATTAGGCCATGAAGATAGCGTCATCTCCATAGCGTGTGATTGATATATTCTCCATTAATTTTATTACTGGTGGCTCTTCTAATGATTTTTAAAATATTCTTTGAGAAATGTTCAAAGATTGAATAAGATCCTCCGTTTGCGGATTTATATTTCGGTCTGTTATCAATTTTAACTTTAGCAGTCTAACTTCAGTAAAGGTTAGCCATGACTCTTCTATCTTTCTCATCAATGGTTGTTATTCTTAAGATTTTGTCATACCTTACGGTGTCAAAACTCTTGTTGAAGTAATGAAACAAATGTGTGCGTCGTAACTCATATCCCAGGATCTCCAAATTAGAATTAAGCATATGGTCTCTCATGTTCCTAAGGCTTTTCTTACACCAAATCGGGGTTCTGCTATGTTATTTTCACATTTTTTGTATATCCTAAGGTTCATAAAGCTTATTAGTAGATAAACATTGTTAGATTTAGAAGTTCCTTTATTTGATATAGCAGAAATCACATGTTTGCGATGTAATGTCGGTGTTATATGTATGGTGAAATAATATGACAACTATATCTAAGATTCCATTAGAGTCACTTAATAGTTTATAGGTTTCCGCACGTATATTGTGGGGCTCAAGTGCTTTGTGGTTTTTCATTGATTTTCGTATTGGAAGGATTTTTTGATCCCCCAAAAGAAGTTCATTCATGCCTCACTGTGTTAAACGGCTTCATTGTAGAATTAGGACATAAAACCCCGAATATACTTAAATTATTATGGTGTTCAGTGCGGAGCATCTAGATGTTGAGGTGGTCATAATTTTGTTCTTTTTATCTATTGGGATCTATTCCGTTATGTGTTGACATATGATGAGGGTCGTTAATAAATAAGTTTGTAAACATCAAAAAAATTCACAACAAATGCAGTACTCAATGCGAATATGCCGATTAGCAAACGTGAACAATCAGCATGTCTTTTAAAAAACGCAAGAACCTCGTTCATCGTGATCGGAACGATTTCGCGCAGAATTCTAGAGGCTGCAACAATATCAAGATGTGGCATGCAAAATGTCTTGTGTTGGAAAAGCTTTCAGTGCACCTCCTACAACTCACAACACATGCAAATATAGAGCTTGCAGTCGTGCAATCAACGGTACAACGAATTCTCCATAAAAGACTGAAGTATGAACTTTACAAACTTTAACTACATCATTTAAGGCGACGCTAGTAATCTGAGTCACTAAACCCGAGTACTCACTTTTAGTACTCTCCTTGTGTAAATTGAGGTTCTATATTCCAGTAGACCAATTTACACAAGGAGAGTACTAAAAGTGAGTACTCGGTTTTAGTGACACGTACAAGTTACTAGCGTCGTGTAAAGCCGCCTTTATCTTAGCAAAAGTGATAAAGCTATGCACCTGAATTTTTGAAGTTTTGAAATTGAAGGTTTTGCAGGCTAGTTCATCTTCAACGACTCCTCATCTACCTGAAAAGGTAAGGGGGGAGGGTCAAAAATATATCATATAAATCAATATAAATAAGATGTAGTTGGAAAGAGCAATATCTGCTGAATATGGTGAGTGGGTGTCTTTGACCTGTTTTCCAATGTGCAGCATTATCCTGCTGAAAGACCACATTGTCATACCTTTTTACGTATTCTGGACGTTTTTTAATCCCCAGTAACAATAACTATTTTCTTTTTTGCTTATCAAGTGGGACCTCACACTCGTCTATTGATGTCTCTTTTCTTCATTTCATACAGCACTCAATTGGTTACCTTGCAAACTTTCAAAAGTTTGGATATCTTAGACTGAGTAACATTTAATGCTTCTGCAAGTTGCTTTTGAGTCCAACATAAATCTAATAATTCTTGAAATTCCACATCTTCGAGTTTTTTCAGGCACCCTGAACTTTTTTATCCTCACGTCAGAATCAGCACAATTGAAGAATCGGAACGACTTTTTGCATGCTTATTCTGATAGAACATATTCACTATAAGCTTCTACAAACATTCCATAAGATTGAACGGTAATTTTCTCTATACTGAAGTAATAAATTAATTCCGCCATTTTCAATATTGATGACAGATGTCAAAACTAAGAAATTATGGCGAGCACAGCTGCTAGAATTTACGTTTGTTTAAACAACAGCTATTTATTACTAGAGAGCGGAAACTTCTGAATACTAGCAATATACACTAATTATCTACCATTTATTATAGCTGCGTCATACTATAGCAAAATTAATAATTAGGAAGAGATTGGAAATACTGCAAATAGTTAAAAAAGGTAAAGTAGTTTCTTATAAAAACTGGTACAACAAGACTTAAAAACTAAAAACATACGTAGATCAAATTTAAAAAACGTGTATAGCCTGCTATATTAATGTCGCTCAGAATAACGAAAGAAAAAATTTAAAAAATCAAAAGCAAAATTATTTTTATGCAAATTCATTATAAGAATGAAATAGAAGATAAAAGTAACTTAAAAATTGCAATAAAAGTAGAAGGCTACACAGCGAGCTACTAGAAGTAAATTAAACAATTTGATATAGAAGAAAATGAAGAATTAACTTACATAAAAAGTACAAAGTAAGCAGGTGAAAGAAAATAGCTAGCTAAATTTTATTTTATAAAGTTGTGTTATATATTATTATGTAATAGAAACTGTAAGTGAACGTTTAAAAAAAACATAACCGTAGTGAATAATAAAAAGTAACGAAAACTTTCTACATCTTTTTACGTACACTTTACATCGAGTTTATTCTATTTTCTTATCTCATTCTTTGTATTTCTCTTCCTTTTTGCCGAAGTTTGTTGTAATACAAAAGAATTAATAAAACTCAATCCGTCCTTACTATAATAAATATTATTTTTTTCTATAGTTTTTCTGTTTTTCTTTTACTACTTTCATTTTTTTTAAATTCATTAACAATTGCCATTATATATTGTGAAAGTTTTCGTTCTAGTCTTACCTGGGTGTTGCGCTCAACTAGATTACAGTATACTACTCCGTTCCATGCAATTTTACTACTATAGAGCTCTTTGGCACTTGATTTAATATACGACGGTAAGGTGAAAAGTTCTCGGCCTGACACAGAGATGGTGCTGCAATCGACAAACAATTATGCTTCCTGCTTGGGTACATGTGTCATTAGTTCGTATGACTAGTTTCAACTTGTTCGCTCAAGTAGTTTGTTTACACGAATTTTTTCAGTAGACATGTTGCATGTTTTTTGTTAAAATGGATAAATTTGAATATCGTGCGGTTATAAAATTCTCGTTTTGGATGGATTAACCCTAAGAAATTCATCCGAAGTTGACAAAAGTTTACGGGGACTCCGCTCCTTCCATGTCAACTGTTAAAAAGTGGGCAGCTGAATTTAAACGTGGTCGCGCATCCCTCGAAGATGACCCACGGTGAAGGACGGCCAAAAACCACACCGGAAACCATCGAAAAAATGCATGAGATCGTGTTGGACGATAGGCGAGTGAAGGTGAGTGAGATAGCTGTGACTGTGGGGATATCGGAAGAAAGGGTGCGAAACATCTTGCACGAAAAATTAGGGATGCGAAAGCTCTGCGCAAGATGGGTGCCGCATTTGCTGAATGCCAATCAAAAGCAAATGCGCAAACGATTTCGCAGCAATATTTAGATCGATTCAACAGGGATCCGGCCGATTTTGTGCGGCGATTTGTCACCATGGATGAGACATGGGTCCACCACTACACGCCAGAAACGAAACAGCAGTCCAAGCAGTGGGTGGAAGCCGATGGTTCAGCGCCAAAGAAAGCGAAGTCGATCACATCTGCCGGAAAGGTGGCCAGCGTGTTTTGGGATGCGAAAGGGATCCTGTTAATTGATTATCTTGCAAAAGGCAGAACAATTACAGGCGAATATTACTCCAACCTTCTTGACCAGCTGGATGCCAAAATTCGCGAGAAGAGGCCTGGCTTGAAGAAGAAAAAAATCATCTTTCACCAGGACAACGCACTTGCGTTGGCGATTGGAAAACTGCGGGATTTGGGGTATGATTTGCTCGGCCATCCCCCCTATTCTCCTGATTTGGCACCCTCAGACTTCCATCTGTTCCCAAACTTAAAAAAATTTGTTTCTGGGAAGCGCTTCGCATCCAATGAAGAATCTTCCAGATTCTCACTTCCGAGAAGGAATACTGATGTTGGAGAGGCGCTGGATCAAGTGTGTTGAAGTTAAGGGAGATTATGTGGAAAAATAAAATCATTTTTTAACTGAAAGTCGCAATCTTTCATTGTCAGGCCAAGAACTTTTCACCTTACCCTCGTAGTCTTGGACGTACGATACGCTCATAATGAAGTTGGTTGTTGCAGCTGCACTATGGGGCGTTCGCTGTCATTCGTAAAACTTTGTTTTGAAACCTCTGTAAATGTTGGTTTTGGTTGTATTACACCATACTGAAGAGGCATACAATACTAAGGGTGCTAGTAGTGTTTTGTACATGAGAATATCACATTTTGCTCTTATTGTGAATTTCCGGTTAATCAGAGTATATAATAAACTGTAGTAATCTATTATTACATTTTATTAGTTTCTTATTAACGTTATAGCTCCAGCTTAGTCTAGTATCCAAGTAGACTCCTAGGTATTTAATTACAGAATATGTAGGATACCAGGAAGTTTTTTCATTAATTTCAATGGTGTGTGGGTTGATTATTCTTTTTAGTGTAGTTTGGATGGTCCAATATTTAAACCATTTACATATTTTATTTGTTGCTTGTTGTGACTGGAACTGCTTCTATCAAGTCTGTACTTTGAGTTATAATGATTCATAATCTCATCAGCAAAGTTGCCAATGACGCTGTTATTTGTAAATCATTTGTCGTGTAGATGCTTGTTCTTGAAATTGCCAAGTTCCATTTTACTAGGAATGTTCTTTCTTCAAAGAGAGAGAAGATGTTGCTTAGAAATATGTTAACGTCTAGGAGCATTTTCTTAAGACCTTTGATCCAAAACTTGTTTGAAGACTTGGGCTACCCCAAGAAGACCGCTGTAGTGTAGCACTTGTCTTGATGTCCATTTTTAATAATTTCGCTAATTCGCTGCAGCTGATGACAAATCGAATCGACTTTTTCTAGCAGTTTTGAAAGAGTAGTTAGTAAGCTTATTGATCTACAGTCTGCAAAATCATTTTTTCTTTTCCGGGCTTGGCAAAGATGTTCAAGAAAAGTAGCCTGTTCGTAAGCATGCAGTAATTATTGATGCTAGATATGCTAAACTTTATTGGATAAATATTGTAGGATCAAGTTAGGAATAACTATATAATATAATAACTATAACTGTGCTTATTCCATTAGGAGATGTGGGTTAAATATTACCAGTGATTACTGGATGATTCCTCTCTATATGATCGATTACCTGCGCTACACCAGTTCAAGATAGTTGTTAAAATCCTTATTAAGGATATTATTGCCAGATGTGAGAATGGGTAGTTTTTTATGTTTTGTTAAGATTCCTCTGGTGGTTTTCTGTGCATACGGTACGATTGGATTCTGTATTTTCAATCCTTTGCCATTGTCGTTTGAAATTTAGAGGATAGTTGTAATTACAATTAGTGCTCATGTGTGTTTGGCTGTGGCAGTACTATTGGTAGTGTTCTGATGATATAGGCAGCTGTATTAATGTCTTCTGTATTTTCTAATAGGTGAAATCTCGGGAGGTTGTAGTCTAGTGTTGCTTTGAAGTTATCTCAGTTACCTGGTCTATTAGTTAACTTAAGTAGGCCTCGGGGGTTCTTGTTTTGGGTTACTAATGCTGGCAAGTGATCGGAGTTTAATTCTATGATTACGCTCCGATTGATTTTCGATATCTAATATATCAAGTTGGTGATTTGTTCTATATGGGAAGTATGTGTGTTCATCAGATATATAACTAGGAAACTATGTATTGTTGTGTTCGAGTTTTACTCCTCATTGTTATTTACTCTGCAGTTCCATATTGTATATTTGAGATCTCCAATTACCAATATTGGCTCAGATGTGTTAAATATAATTTTAAGTTCGGTATTTTGTCTTTTATTTGGTTATCTGCAAGTGCTTAGGATGGTAACGTGGGTACTTAGTTTTACTGTAACTCCGATGACTTCTAACTTGAAATTGACAAAGTGACAAATATAACTGTGTTCCAAGTTTTCGTTTATAATGATAGTTACTACTTCTGAGGATACTTTGGCATTTCACTCTTTACGATATACATGGTGTCCGGGTATTTTAAATTTGTCGTTTTTAGTTAGATAGGCATAGAAGATGTACGCAAGGTTATAAAAACTGGACGTTGGTGGATAATGCGTTCCAGTTTAGGATTCTTACATTTTCTAGGAGTTTTAACGGATTGTGATCCATTAAAAATAGAGGTGCTCTAGCGTCCTAACTCCTAATACTAAAATCTTCTCGACCAACAAAAAATAATTTTACCTTATATTAGTAGTATTGTCGATAAAATAAACCTCAAATGAATCGGACAAATCACGTATACCTATACATCACCGCGCATGAAAGTATGGATACTAAATAAAAAATGAATTTATATACTTTAATGTAAGAAAATAATGTATTATGTAACATATTGTACAACACGTAAAAACAAACAAAACCATCATGAACACTAGAAAAATTAATTTAAATTAACTATCAAACATTTGTTTCATAAAAAAACTTCCTTGGCATTGAATACTGCTTTTACGCATCTAGGCATTATTTAGATTATTATTTTCTTAATTTCTCGAGTGGTAAATCTCTCCAGACACCTTTAAGATGATGCCAATTATATTTTTGGATGTGGGACGTCCCTTTCTTATTGTTCTGTTCAGCTCGTCCTATAGAAACTATGGAGTTGAGATCTAGACTCTGTGGTGGGCATTTTTTGAGCATTTTTTGCTCTTGATTTGCTAGATAGTTCTTGCAGAGCTTTAAAGTATGTTTAGAATCGTTGTCTTGCATCATCACGAATCCCTTCCCGATGAATCGCAACCCAGGTGGTATAGCATTTTCTGTTAAAACTTTTTATACTGTTCTTTCCTTATAATGCCATAGACTTTTGCTAGTTCTCTACACTGACAAACGAGAAACACCCCCACGCTAAAACAGATCCACCTCCGTGCTTAACAGTCGGAACAATACAGTCCTGGATCATCTTTTCAGTCTTACACCGACGCACGAAGATTCTCCGTTTTAAATGTGGATTCGGTGGTCCCTAATACGTTTTACCACAGTTTAATTGTCCATGAAGGACGCTTTTACCCCCACTAAAGCCGTTTAGCCTTGTTACCACGCCGCAATAACGGTTTTTGGTCGCAATACAACCATGAAGATTACCCTCCTAAAGACGCCGCTTTATTGTGCTGACTAATATTGTTTTATCACGTCCCCGCTTAAGTTCCACAGCAATGTCTAAGGCAGTTAATCTTCTATTTCGCTTACTCATCAGTCTGATGAACTGATGGCCCAAGGAGAGGGCGAAGCACAAATCCTTAATTTCCTCCGGCTGTTACGGACTGATAACTTTTTCGATGTAAAGTGAGAATGGCTGAACGAGTTTCTATGGAGAGAAGTTTACTACGGTCCATTGGATGCAAGCATTCAAAGCGGAACGTATAAAAACCCAAGTGATCGACACAAGGTCTAATGATAAACTGACAAGCTCGGAAGTTGGAGCTTCGGACGGGGCACAGTTTTTCTAATGTAAACAAATATTTAAAACAAGGGATTTTTTAAATTATAAATATTACACATTTGCAATCTGTTAAATATCAACAATAAGTAAATAGTTTGGCTAATGACATGCAGTATCCTGTAAGAATAAAATCCACTGACTTCATTCTTGCTTAGTAAGATCGAACTGCGTCGGTGGTGAAGAGGTCACAGATTACACTGCTCACTGAAATCGTGTCTTTAAGTCTAATGGATCGTATCTTTTGAAACGTTTAATACACTCTCTCTCAAGCAAATTTGCTGCTAGGATGTTGGGGTGAATACTAAGTTTTGTTAGATATGTTGCACAAGCTCTGAGAATTTCCTCGTGTACGATTGGGAGTGGAAGATCCTGTTGAAGAACCCAATTGGGGACATAATGTGGAGCGTTAGCTATCGTCTTTATGACTTTATTTTGAAAGCGTTAAAGGATTTCCAAGTTGGAATTGCTGGCCGATCCCCAGAGTTAGAGTCCGTATGTCCATATCGGTTTGATGATCGTTTTATACAGTAGCAACTTATTTTCTATGGATAAGGAGGATGTTCTTCCAATTAATCAATACATTTGTCGGAATTGGAGCCCTAATTGCATTCGTTTTTTCATCATGTGTGTTTTCCATGTGAGGCGTCTGTCCAGATGAATTTCAAAGTATTTGACGTTATCCTGTTGCGGAATAAGTTCTCCATTAAGCGTCACTGATAGGCAGGTTTCTGTCCGTAGTGTGAATGTTGTGCGGATTTTGTTTCGTTAACTTGTATACGTCATAGTTGCAACCAGGTATATATTCTATTAAGGATGATTTGGAGGTAGTTAGAAACTACACGAGGGTCTGAGTGTGATGGTAGCACTGCTGTATCATCGGCGTAGGTGTCTGTGGGTGTTTGAGGGGAAGATCTACCGTATATATAAGGTAGAGAACTGGTCCTAATATACTTCCCTGTGGCACTCCTGAATATATTTCCCTTAGTTTGGTTTGAAAAGTTTGTCCTTTTAGATATGACCGGATAAGTTCATACATTTGTGGAAAATCTCTTCTAATTTTATATATTAGTCCCGTATGACAAACCTTAGCGAAGACTCGTCTAATGTCGAGAAATACAGCAGTGCAGTATCTTTTAAGATTTAAGTCGTGGTTTATTTTTGTCACTATCCGATGAACTTGTTCTATTGTGCTGAGTCCTTCCCTTTTATGACGCGAAAGTCGAACGTGAATAAAACAAGGGATAGGGACAGAAAGAAAGATTTGAAATGTTGAGTGACAGTTCAAGGACGTAAAAGCATTATCATTTTTTGTTCTAGTTTTTGACCCAACAAAAATCTAAGTGGCTAATCATTTCCGTTCAAAACGACATTGTCTACGGACAAAAACAAAATTTATTACGAAAACTATAGTTAGTCACCGAATAATTGAATTTTAATAAGTTGTGCATATATATGCACTTTATAATCAACAGTAAAATAGATTACTTTATTTGTTTCGCCCAGGATCACTGATCTAATGAATTATAAGGCACGGAAAAATGATAACTGATGCATTGTGTTGATTCTCGAGTTGTTAGGCTGGGGTTTGGGAACTTTTGACGTTTCATCCACAACTGCGGCGGACATCAGAAGAAAATCTTCTAAAAATTAGTTTTTGTATTTGTACTTTACCAACTTTTCCTTTATTATAATATTGTTCATTGTTCCCAACTCTGCTTTTATTTTAGTTTGTGGCCCGTAAACTAAAAGAGCCGCCAGAAAACCACCCCAGCGTGCTGGAATTGTTTCGCAGGATGTTTATGTTTATAGTTAGATGTAAACGCCGGGGCCTAGGAAGGGCACGGCACTATAAAAAGAGGGTACATGTGTAGAGCTCGGGCGCAACTACACGAGAACACGCAGGACAGAGAATTCCTCGGCTTAATGGCGCACGCAGTTTTGACATAACAACGGGCCTTTTTGCAATTACACGCCTGTCGGTTTTTTATTAATTGCCGAAGTCAATTACGGCCAGCGCTGCAGCGCGCGGCCGCACTAAATAAGCCGGCCACAGTCATTAACGCGTAATGACCAGTTTATGGCCAAAACCTACTCGCAATTTCAAGTATCAAGTGCGGGTTCATTACCCAACGCAGAGTCGATTGTGACTCCCGACGCCAATTACACAGTTGCGATCTACAATAAACAAAGGCTCGATAATTGCGCGCGCGGCAGGTGATTAACATGCATTTGCGCCGCCATAAAATCTCGGGGTGTACCTGGGCGCAGAATTGCCCTCGCCCCGTGCATGCAATAATATCGATTGAATTACGCAAGCCGCAATTGCAAGCGGCAGGACGCGAACGCCGCCGCAACGTCCTTAAACTTAGGCCTTCCGGGATCCTCTATATCAGTTCTCGGAGTGTCACAGTTTTTCTGCCCGCCTGCACTCTACAAATTTACGCTTTCTCGGGGAAGCATAAGGGGCTGTTGTCACGAGGTGTACGTAATTTATGGCTCCTCGTTATCGTTGTTGCGACGATTATGGTCATTTGCAAAGCCATACTAATATAACGTAACAAGCGGCACAACACAGTAGCCGAGCTGTGCACACGATTGCGTTACTAGCCATTGTAGAAACCATGAAATTAGGACCTCTAAATCGCCACGTTATCCCATTATTATGTTTTATTATCCATAATTCTCTAGTGGCCTTCTTGCAAAATGTATGTTTTTGTGGCATAAAACACGCCGCCCTATAGGTTTTTATGCTTCTGCTTTTGGCAATCCATTTAAATCCAGTACCAGCGCAAACCTCAGACATTTTTTTAGTCATTTTCATAATTTTCCAAATTTATATCTTTTAAAAGTGACAGAAGTGGAAAATTTACGATTTTTTGGCAAATACTAGAGAATTGGAAAGTTTCAGAGTTCCTTACTAAAATATCAGGGATCAGCATACTTTTATCCTTTTGTCATGTACCACTTAACACGTTGACTGTCACGTGACCACGAGCACCTACAAGCTCTACAATGATACAATCCCGGCTCGGATCCGTCATGCGGATAAAACATGGAACGTAGATGTCACGTGGCCTGTAAGTTAGTTCGTGATATATTAGCGATTTAGACTTGGCGGTAGTATTGGCTAATTATGGTTCACTTTGCTGTTTCGTATATTAAATTACAAACAAGTTGATTGTTTTGACAACACATTTATTTGATTTTCAATTTTCGTTATATATATACTTCAATATAATCATAGGTATTAGGGTAGCGACTCATAAATAAAAACACAACCGATGTACGAATATACATATATTTTAATATACGCGATATCCGTGGCAGATATACATAAACAAACTTGGGTAGGCAGAAGTGCGCGTTACCATGGCTAACTGCAATCTGACAATTGTTGTCGTTCTCAAATCGGTAGAAACAAATCGAAGATAAGAATCGATACTCGACAATTATTGGTGAATGTAGAGGAGGATAATATTTCCTATATGACGGTTATAGGAAATAATTTTTCCAAGTTTTTGCTCCGCTATACAATCTTTACATACATTCACACATCAACGAGGAAAAATAAATCAAATCTCCATTTCATCTAAAAAACTTCTTCTGAAAGTTTCTTTTCCTGACTTTAGAATTAGCAAACTTCTGGACTTCTGTCATCAAAAGAAAGACTCTGTAGGAAGATATTCTCAATAAATAAAAGTACAAGACCCGTTATTTTCTCTTATTCTAACGTTGATCTCTAAAACTGTTTCATTCTCTTAAAATCTAAAATGGACCATTCTCCAGTACATTTAGTAATTGTTATACATTCTTAGAACATCCAATGAGTTCAATAATGTTAAGAGTCGCTGTGGTTTTAATTGTTTTGGGTTTGGTATTCCTATTTTTTGTCAATACTTTTATTGATTCTTAAAAATGCTGCTGATTGCACATATTCCCCAGTGAATGTTTTATCTAAATCATAAACATTCATTTCCAATAGTTGATTTTCCCTCTGTTGTATTTTGTCATTTTCCATTAATTGATTTCCTATGGAGACCCGGAATCCGTATGTATTTCTGTCTATATTGTTCTTTTTCTTACTAAGTTGAGCTTTAAAGAATCATTTGCAACACGTTTCTATCATGAAAGACTGTAGTCCAGAAAAATCGCAATTTCCATCTTTGTTTTCACCAAAAGCAACATTTGGCTTTCGCTTTTTTTAATGTCAGTTTTGGAGGCGCCAGTTTCACACATTAATTTTATTTTTTTCTAGCCTTGAAAACTCGCCTTCCTTTCGAAAATGGTTCATAAAAGCTTCTAAAGTACTGTATAGAGTAACGACATTCGTTGTGTACCTTCTTTTTGAAATCTTTCACATCTCGAGGCTTTACAAGAACATTGTTCCAGAAAGATATCATTAATATCACACCAAGTTTCTTAAGTTTATTTCAATATCACATTTGCTTGATACTGAGCGTCTTTAGTCTGTTCATTGTCATGAGTAACGTGTGTCAAAGCATCAAGAACCCCTTGGTACGATTTTGTGTAATGCTTGATCGGCATATGCACGGCCACGACATATGGTTGCCGATAAAGTGTTTCAAAGAGCCCTTTTTAAGATGAGATTATAAGATATCCCATATTTTTGTTAAAGATCTAAGAAAGTTATAGATTTGCAGAGCCAAATAGTTGTAAAGAGTAGTCCGCACAAAGGACGAATGTGATCAGAGGATTTACTTCTTTTATGCTAGCCTAAAGACCTGTATAACACCCAGACATATTGCTGACATTGTGGTAGCCCTGTCTTCTACAGTTGACAGTACGGCATTCGCTATTTCTTCACCTTTATGGTCACAGTTAGGAATAAACGTTAAAAATCGTTTAATAGGATGTTCCGCAAGTAGCATATAGCGTACCACAAAACTAGTTGGTTTGTGTGTGGCACATTGGGCAGTGAGTCTACAATTATGGCAAATCTCTTGGACAATCTTTGTCTTAATTTGATCTGCTAACTGTATAATGAATTAATTGACAGTTGTTCTTGATAAGTAGGGGAGAACACCTCTTTCTTTATTTCCAAATTTTGCTACATGGTCGGCCATAAAAGGATTAAATTTTTAAGTAATTTCTACACAGCCAAGAAAATTACCATTTCGTACAAAGCCTAATATTTCATTACCGCAATGAATTGGAGTCCACCGAAAGTTAAAAACTTTACAACTTCAACAACTCTTAAGAGAATATTTCCCCAATACAAAGCTTCTCCTCTGCTTGTGAAACTCGACTTCTACTAATACATGGGCAGTGTGAAATGTTTTAAGCTTAACATAGAAACAAGTATTTTTTCTGTCAAATTTAAGTTTATGTTTCAACATGGCCTTCTTTTAAGTCGATACACTTTTTCCAACAATGGTCCAACCACTTTAACCTGTCCAAATAATAGTTGGCGTATTGCTTTGCAAAATATGAGTCCAGAGTTGCGATGACTTCCTGGTTTAATGAAAATCTCTGTCCTCCGAGCCAAACTTTGAACTTAGGAAACAGGAAATAGTCGCTGAGAGTCAGATGTGAATACGCCGGATAGTCAATCAATTGAAACTGTAATTCGTGAATTTTGGCCATAGCGACCGCCAAAGTGTGAGCCGGTGCGTTGTCTTGATGGAAGAGCACTTTCTTCTGTTCTCAATAGCGCCGTTTTTCAACAATTGCTGTCTTTAACTGCTCTAATAAGGATGCGTAGGTCGACCCCATTATTGTTTTACTTTTTTCAAAGTAGTTGATGAACAAAACCCCCTGACTATTCCAAAAACCAGTCGCCATCACCTTCCCGACCGATGCAACCGTCTTTGCCTTTTTTAGAGCAGGTTCACCCTTCGCAGTCCATTGTTTTGACTGTTTCTTCGTCTCAGGAGTCTAATTGTGGACCCAAGTTTCATCGATAGTGGTAAATCGACACAAAAAATCAGACTCGTTTCGCTGAAACCGCTTCGACAGAGCCTTAGAAAATGTTGGTTCGAATGAATTTTTGGTTCAACGTGAGCAAGCGCGGACCCAACGCGGGCATAGCTTTTTTATGCCCAATTCTTCAGTCAATATATAACAGACACGTTCTTTTTATATGCCCACAGCTTCTTGTATCTTTCCAACCTTGATTCGATTGTCGTCCAGTACCACTTGGTGAACTTCTTCGGTATTAGCGGTGGAGGTCGCGGTTGTCGGCAGTCCTGAACGCTCATCATCGGCCAAACTGGTACGACCACGTTTAAATTCATCTGCCAATATCTTCAAGATGGCAAACGACGGGCACTGACATCGACTGATACAAACTACTATCAAAAAACAACTAAGCGTTCAAAATGTCTGAAATTTTTGCAGGTATCTTTCAAACCATGAACGATTGTAAGAGCATCTTCATGATTAGGCTCAAAACTTTTCAGACTGCCCATGTAAATTTTGAAATACACTCTATGTTCAGAGTTGTTATCATGATAGTTTATTATATGGTTATTTTTCCAGTCATCAAACTCGTCAGTTGCTATGAACTTCATTCCTATATTCGAGTTTGGACTGCGGGCAAAATATCGCCCATTTGCATTTAAATGAACCAACTAACTTCGCTTGATGCATTGTCCATTCATTAACTTTTTATAAAATAACTAATTGGTACAAAATTCTTTTTAGGTGACCTACTCTCTTCAGATGTTTTAAATTCGGTCATCGTTTGGTTGAATACTATTTTAGGTCACTAACTCATGAGAGTATTTTCAAAGTTCTGTGTTACCTGGAAGTTTTCTGCAACTGTATATTCGATTCACTACAATTTGGGTTTGAAGTCTCTAAAGTCCATGGTGATGATTGTGATTGCTGCACACTGCGTAACAACAAATATCTAGTTTTGATATTTTCTCCTGTTTTTGTTCTCCTAATAATTTGGGTTTACTTTAGTATTCATCTCACCTAAAGATTCTGATGTTGCATTTCTTTAGTTATTTTATTTAATAGTTTTGTTTCTTACTACACATTTATTGAGTAACAATAACTCGTTAATTTCAGTTCTACTTCTTTTTTTCTTATATTAAAATATATTCTTGACTAAAGTAGCATATGGCCTGCTTTAAATTGAAACCTTCTGAAGACTGTTTTTTTTTTAGTTCTTGTATTAAGTAATCTACTATAGACTTTAATTTATATGTTGGTTGACACCATGTATATTTATGTTTATCCAGATGACCATTTATTACTTCAAGATCACCTGTATTGTGTGTCCACATATTTGCAGTTCCATTATCGTTAATCTTACATTTATCTCTTCCAACTGTTTATTATATTTTTATACTTATCTACTATTTTGGATTTTTCTATTTTTATTTAAAAACTTTGTTATAAAACCATATATACTTTACATATTCTTCATTACTCGTTCTCGTTTGGTTTTTGTGTGTATATTTTGGAAAGTTGTTCAAAAACTTTGACTTTTTATGTTTCTATGTTGGCTATTCCATGCGCCAAACTTCAATGTCCTTTTTCGTTTACTGTTTCTACCATAAGGATTTCCATCCGTAATTCGTGGCTTGTGCTTTGAAATTTAACAAATGATTTAGTTTTACATTTTAACTTGTAAGGAGTTGACCCGAATTTTCAAACCTCCAACCTCGAGGCCTAAGAATATTACTATTGGAGTTTTCATCCTAGATAGTAAGTTGGTTTACAATTTTAGAAAACTATCATTCTATTTTGTTTTTTCCGTCTTCTTTACTGTTATAAAACAATCAAACATCAAAGAGAAAAGGAAGAATAACATATAAAACCAGGACGTGTCGAAAGACGACGAGAAATGACTAATTAGTAAGTTTTGGTAACTTTTAGATAACAACTTTTATACGAACAGAATCGGAATTTAAGGATAAAAAAACAAAAATGACACAAACTGAAGCTTTATGTAATACAATAAGCAAAAAAATTAACTAAACATTTTACGGTCCATTAAAGAACCCTTCAAAATAGTCTCTACGAGGTGTGGCATGATCAGGGATATAGAAAATTCCAAAATATATTTAAAGGAAGAAATTCGAGATAAATAGTAGTCGAAATACAAAAAATAAGAAAATAGAAACTAAAGAAATAGATAGAACAGAAAATGAAAATTATTTGGAAGAAGAAAATAATATAAGCAATAGTGCAGGAACAGTAAAAATTATGAGATATTTATCTGCAAAAAGAAAGAAATAAATTGAAAACGTGAATTAAATCGAATAATCAAAAACTACATATATAAACGAAAGGAAGTTTTATTTCGTTTTCTTGGCCTTCCCAACTTCCTCTGTGTGCTTTTTATGACTACTATATTTTTTTTTCAAATTTTCCATTGATCTTCATTTTTGTTTTATTTTGAATATTCTTTTTTCTCTTATTTCTCTTATATTCTTCTTTAAACTTTATTAACTACCTACCACATAAAGACTACAATGCAATATCATTTTTCTTCTATTTTTAAAAAATTAAAGATGAGCAAGTGAAGAACTTCATTTTTATTATTGGCTTTGTATTTAAAAGTACCTTTCTTATTGTAGAGTAATAAGTCAATTAGTTTAATGAAGAAGGGATGACTAATCCACTGAGTATATTAAAAATTAACTACTACTAATTAGTATGATTGAAAACTTAATAATAAACTAATTCTATGGGTCTGTATTCGTTGGTTATTTTACGTTTAGTTTTCTTCGTACTGTTGAAGAAATATATAAGGTACATGCTTCTTCGTTTGGATGTTTACGAAGATTATCTAGGTAACTCTTAGTTGGTCTGCAAATTTCCTCTTTAAAAAGAGTATGACTCAAGAAGTGTCTTATTACTGACTTACCATGAGCGTCCAGAATCATTTTTAGTATTTTGTATATCAATCTTTGAATGTTTTGGTACTTGAGGATTTCGAACAGCCCGATAATTGGATCTTGTAAGTCCAAATGAGCTTGATATTATATTTATAGGATGGAATCGAAATGTCTGAGGTAAATTTCTATTTATGGTCTATTGGCCAATTAATCTGTGACACCTTCAGCTTGCTTCAGTTTTCTTGTTATTTATGTGAGCCTGTGGTGTAGTATTAAACATAAATATTTGTTCTCTTGTTTAACAGGCAGGCAGGTAGATGCCATTAATTGTTAGTTCAGGGCATTCGACCCGTTAAGTTCTAAAAGAAATGTATATTGATTTAAGTTGATTTACCGTTATACGTGATTTATTTATCCAAGTCTTGAGGAAGCCCAAATAGTGCTGGAGGCTACGTGTAGATTTTGGTACTTGGAATAATTAGGTTTAGGAAGGGCCCTGGTACCTTGTGGTACTCCTTATTTGACGAGGTGACAAGTGAATATTTTTTGTGTAAAAGTTGCGATAAGCCAAGTAGAATTTTGGTAAGATAAGTTTTAGTTTATATAATAGAGGATCATGCTACATGGAGGCTAATAGGCCGATAGGATGCCACTTCATGTGGGTTTTTTTCAGGTTAATCTAAGCATACTATATATAGATGGGGATCAGTAATAGCATAGATTTTCTGTGCAGTTCTTTGATGGTTAGAGGTGAGATTGAGTTAAAACTAAGAGCTTTGTGATTTTTGCAATTAGACACTTCTTGTTTTCCTTCTGTCGGAAAGAAGTTTTATTGGCATTATGACTGTCCAAAAAGCTTTCAATGTATTAATTATCAATACGGTGCTCTCCAAAGATAATTAGTAGCCTTTGCCTGTCCCGTCCTTCCCCAGCTACAGTTTTGGTTTTTTAACGAAGGAACGTGGGCGACAGGTCTTTTTAGCTTTTTTTGTAGCCTTCCAGGTGATAAGATCCTCTTTCGATAATGTAGAAAAAGTTTCAAATAAATTTCTTGTAATGCTACTTGTAAGTTTGTTGTATACATTTTTGTTTATGGGAATTTGAGGTCCTTGCCATTTTAATCTAGTTTTCCTTTTTTGAAAGAAGTTTTCGTATGTATAATGAAATGTTGCTTGTAGTATTTACATAACTTTTCAGTAGAGTAGATTTCAAGGCTGTCTCTTGTATTACAGAAGTTATCATTAAGGTCATCGACATGTTCCAAATTAAGGCTGAGAATTGAGTACTCATTGATGGTATGCCAATTTATTTTAGATATAACCCGGTTAAACACGCCAGGTTTGCAAATATGGCTACTAAGCGTAACGATTATAGGAAAATGGTTGGATGAGAACTATTAAGATATAGTATAGAGAAGTATAGAGAAATCAATTAATTGAGTAACTTATTAAGGTTTGTTGGCTAACAAATTGATTCTCCTGTTCAAAGATGGACAAATTTTATTACCGGTAGCCCTTTGTGGTAATTAATCTTAACTCCTAGACTGTATACTTGGTATTTCAATCACCTCCTATTGCAAGAAAAATTTTTTCATGCCCTTTGGTAGAAATTGTGTGTCTGGGTGAATGTGGGAGAGGGAAATTATTTCCTATAATCTTGCCAGCTAAAAGAAACCGAACGCTTAAATATTTCGGTAGGGGATAATTACGGCCTGTGCGGACCCGGCTCTAAGGCAATTAGAAATATGACCGTTATAGGAAATCTTTTTCCGAGTTGATCATTTTGATGATGATCACTTCTATATGAACCGCTGGAACTCGATTGTGTTCGGCGTAGGTCGGCAGGACGTAGTGTGGCGTACGTAAAATATAAAATTGTCCATTTTCTGTTCCATATAATAATATTCAAGTGTTTTTATAACAAAGTGTACAACATATACTATCTAGAATTTTTGTACTAATAGAACCAATTCTAATTTTATATTAAATGCGATAGCAAAAAATATGAAAATGATTGTTGTTACTGTGCTCTCTTGTATTTTATTTGATATTTTGCCATATACCAGCTTTGTGACATCAAATGTACAGTCAGATTAGATTATTTTTAAAGACTAAAGTTTAAACTTAAAAAGTTCGTTACTGAATTCTATATGTCTGTCTGTCGGTCGGTCTGTCGGTCCGTCACAAAATTTGAGATTTTTTAAAATTTGAAAATGGATTCTTATCGGAAATTTTACGCTGAAGTCGAAAAAATTCTATGTCGAATAATTTTCGAGATATTCGATTTCGAATTTTTAAGTTCGTTCTGGGATTGCTTACAGAGCAATCTCTTCGCCGGTACCATGTTTTTTCTTTGGTTTTTATGTCAATCAAACAAGTAAAAATTATTGCTGATGCTAAACAGGCATAAAATTGTAAATTCTACCAATAAACTATGTTTAATGAAGCTTGACCCACTTAAGGCAATAACGGCAATATGAAATCTTTGATAAGAATCGACTTCGGCAGTATTTCACTACGGAAACCAAAGTTTGTATTAGGAAAGCGCAAACATATTTCGGGTCATTATTTAATCAACCTTTGCAGAATATTCCGCCCACTTGAAGTAACGAATTCGTAAAAAAATTAATGGGAGTTGTCATGATAGGCTACAAGTAAAAATCTTTGTGCCGTACCATAACGCCTCCTCACAAAATCGAAGTTGTGCCATTCCTAATTTGAACTTTTAACCACCCACTCTATAACCCTGACCCAGCCCCAGCGTATTGTACTTATTTATGAGAGCCGAGTCGTTTGTGTTGAATTCATTAATTAATGCAATATGATGTAAACCTGCTAACGAAACCCTTTTGTTGCAGCAATGCCGTGGACGAGGCACCGCCGCCGAAAAAAGTCCGCCGCCCGAGGAAATGCGCATTAGCGAGCGCAGCCATTTTCGCAGCGACGCCGAGCCTTAATTGGTTTCTACCTCGTAAACCTTTTATTTGTAATAAAAACTTTAGTTGTTACGCGCGATTTACGTTTCGCCGGTCCCGACCGAAAGATGTGCTTTAGTTCGCGCCGCGCCGCAAGCTAGGAGAGCGCCGCGATGGTAGTCAAGCTGTGCGTGAGGCTGTCGCCGAAGACGTTCGCGCTCTGCGCCGTCGCCGCCACCGTCCTGCTCTGCGTCTACTACGCCAGCTATGTCACCGACGTCCACCAGAACGTCAGCCAGCCCGCGGACCGCCGCGCCGCCGAGGTCGTGGAGCTGCCCTCGCTGCAGGAGTCCGACAAGGCCTTCAGGAGCCACAAGCTGAAGCGCCTCGGGGAGGGCGTCTGTCCGCCACTTGGAACTGCCGAGGCCGACGTCAACACCGTGGACGTTTTCAAAGAGTTCGACTTCCAGGTGAGCCTATGAGAGATACTATAGCGGACTTCTAACCTACTATGCCACATTTTAAAGCGTCTTCTTTAGTCTTTAAGACTTTCTTTAAGGATGATTACAGAATACTCCAATATTTGGTTTGGTTATGAAAATTAATACATAGGCAACTGCTAAATTTCATACAAAAATGAACAAAATAAAAAAGATAAAACTCTGAATGTAAGACGCCGTGACAAGTCTGTAATTTTTAAAGAGTGAGAATCAAGATTCTCACTCTTTAAAAATTACATCTTATCTATAACATGAAGAAATAAAATTTTGTAACAATTGGCAATCACATGTGGTAAAAGATACTTTCTACACGTAAACTCTATAGAAATTGATTCGTATTCATATTCAATGAAGACCTCGGTGATCAATTTCTGAAAGGATATGGAAAAGAAGTATACATACAATGGATAAATGGATCTCGGTACTAGAGAAAAGATCCTTACTGAGAGCAGTTCTGCAATATGCAAATTTTAATTGTAACTGATGATTTGTATTTCTATTTATCTTAGTAACTATAACCTCAAATCAGCATGTATACCTTCGTATCCTAACTAATCTCTCCACAATATCTCTGTTGGGGAAAGCACTGGTTCTTTACGATTTCATAACGGACCAAACCGTTTATGGGTGATTTTGGATAAAGGGCATGTGGCCTTCATTGCCCTTCAACTAATAACACTACACCCATAAAAAGAATTTATCATTAGCAATACCGGTGCTAATTATTCCAACATTTAAAAGTTTAGTTGCGCGTTAATGGAGTCGCAATAAAACTTTGTAAGCCACTCAAACCAGGTATTGTCGATATTTGTAATTTAGCTTTTTTAGGCTGTCGAAAAGGCATCGATAGAACATGCGTTTACCTTTAAAAGATTTGGTATAAAACAAGCCAAATCCTACGATTGTTCTCAGAAAGCGGATAAGTGAATTTAAGAACAATCTGAAGCTATCTAAACGAATAGCTCACTGACCAAAGTGAAGAAGTTTAGCTAGAGTCCGAGAGTTAATGAAGAAAGGAAAACATGGACTAAAACAAGACATCTCGGAGTGAGCAAAACCACAGCTGAAAATGTTGTAAAAAAGGATTTCAAGCTGGTTCCTTTTTAAAATCAATCGTTTTGACACCTCAACTCAGTATCGATACAAAACAACGCACATATGCAATGAAGATGATTCAGGGAATTGGAAAAGGCACAATTTTAAATTCTAGAGTTCCCGAAAAGTTACTGTCACTTCTGTTCTTCGACTAAAAAATACAGTTGGGACAACTCTCTTCAGTTCTAAGGTCATTTGGCCGCCAAATGATTTTATCGATACAGCTATAACTGGAGATGTTTATTAAGGTTTTTTGCGTGACTACAAAAATCAAGGAACTTCTATAGATCACGCCATTCACGAAACAGGCAAGTAAATTCAAGGCCGTTTTAAGAAGTCTAGATCAACAGATCTCAACTCTATCATTAGTTTACTGATCAAAGTGAAGAAAATGCAACCAGAATTCGAGAGTTAATGTGAAATAAACCGCTTTTGAACACGCGTTAGCATGACACCTTGAAGTAACCAAAACAACCTTCTTTTATAAAATTTAAATGCTTTAAGACTTCAACCCAGTATCAATACAAAAACGACATAAGTCGCAACTGCGTATAGTCCAGTGATGAAGCGTACTCTTGATTGTTTGAACACGCCGACAGGTGAAAAAACCAATTCTGAGGATCCCACAAATGTGAGTCCACCGTCATTTCTGTTTTTCATCTGAAATATATAGTTTAAGCAACTATTTACAATACTAAGATCATTGGCCGTCCCCCATTTTATCGTCATTACTGCAACTGATGATCTTTATTAGGGGATTTTGAGTCTAGGAACTTAACACGGTCCAAACCATTTGTAAAACAACAAATGAATTGAAAAACCATCTGAAGCCGTCTATATTAACAATTCTTAACCTTACCTTTCAGTTTATTGGCTAAAGTAAAGAAAATGTGACCAGAGCCCAAGAGTAAGTTAAAAAAAAAATATCAGCCACTTTCGAACGAGCGTTAGTACGAGGTGCATTCAAGTTATAACACCTCCGAACTTTTTTCTCGAGACTGGAAACAGATTGCGGTTTGTTTGAAAATACGCACGCTTTCTTTCAGAATGCGTGACAGAGATGACAGCACTGCACGGCACCCAGGATTCTAGCAGCAGCGGCGGGAGTGAGGATTGTTTTCGATACTTAAAATGGCGACGTTTTCATTACAAGAACAGCGTATAATCATTCGTTTCCTCCATTTGCGTGGTATGACGTCGATTGAAATTCATCACCAGTTGAGTGAGACATGTAGTGATGGTGTTATGGATGTGTCTAATGTGCGTTTGTGGGTGCGACAGTTCAAAGAAAGCAGAACGTCGTGTGACAACAAACCAAGATAATCTCGGCCTCGCACCAGCCGGTCTGACGGCATGATCGAGCGAGTAGAGAAACTTGTTTTGGAGGATCGTCGAATGAGTGTGGAACACATCACCTCCAAAGTTGGCATTGTGCACACAATCCTGCATGAAGAACTGAAAATGCGAAAAGTATCCTCCAGGTGGGTGCCACGAATGCTGACAACTATGAAGTGATTTCTTAGGCTCCCTACTCACCTGACCTGGCTCCTAACGACTTTTTGTTGTTTCCAACGATGAAAGACACTGTCCGTGGCCGAAAATTTACTAATCGTGCCGCAATTGCATCGGCGATTTTCCAGTGGTCAAAGAAGACTCTTAAAGAAGCATTTTCTTGTGATTAGTTTGTAAGAAAAAAAATTGGAATGTTATAACTTGAATGCACCTCATAAGACCGAACTCCACATCCATTTCTATTCTTTATCCGAAATTACAGTTTGGACTACTCTTTGCAGTACTAAGATCATTGACCCGCCCCATTTTATCAATACAACTGCAAGTAGAGATATTCATTGGGGAATTTTGTGTGATAAATCGAGGTACTTAAGCTCGAACCATTCATAAAGCGGACAAATAAATTCAAGAGGGCATTTAGATCAGCCCTTTATAACCTCATCGTTCAGCTTATTGGCCAAAGTGAAAAAAATGTGACCAGAGCCCAAGATTGAACGGAAAAAATATTCGAACGAGCGTTAGTAAGACAGGTAGGACTGAGCAAATAAACAGTTTAAAATATTCTAAAAACGGATTTAAAACTATAACTAGAAAATGTGACTTGAAGCCGAGAGTCAATGGAAGAAATGCCAACTACTTTTGATCGAGCATTAGCAAGATATTCCGGAGTGAATAAAACAACATCATAAAACTTTCTTAAAAAAGCGTAAAGCTGTCTCCTGAGAAAAGTCAAACGCTTAAGCATCTTACCCCAGTATCAATACAAAAACGACACAAGTTCGCAATGGAGATGATTCAGCATATTGGGAATAGCACAGTAAACCTAAACTGCATATGATATAGGAATCAAGCGCACTTTTGACTATTTGAATACAGGCGATATTATCATTTCTGAAACTCGCATACATCTGAGTCCGTACTTTGTCCTAAAAATACAGTTTGAGCAGCCTTTACACTACGAAAATCATTGATTGGTCCTCATTTTATCGATACAACTGTAACTGAAAATATTCATTAGAAAATTTTGCGTGATTAAATCGAGGAACTTAATATGACTCAAACTATTTATGAAGCTGACAAGTGGATTTAAGGACCGTCTGAACTCATTATACCAACCATTTCTAACCTCATCTTTTAGTTTACTGGCTGAAGTGAAAAAAATATGACCAGAACCCGAGAGTTTATCGGTAAAGACGTCATTGGCTTTTGAAGGAGCGTTAGCAAGACGTCTCGGAGTGAGCAAAACAGCAGCTCAAAATGTTCTAAAAACGGATTTAAAGTGGTTCCTCTATAAAATTCAAAGGCTCCAATACCTCAAACTAATTGAGCAGATCGAGAATAACACAATGAACCCAAATTGCGAAATTGTCAGTTCTGAAACTCTCATAAATCTGAGTCCACCGTCGTTCTCGATCTTTTTCCGAAAAATACAGTTTGAGAAGCTCTTATATAGTCCTAAGATCATTAACTCAACTCCATTTTATCGATACCACTGCAACTGGAAATGTTTGTTAGCGAATTTTGCGTAACCAATTTAAAGAGTATGGCTCAAATCATTCATTAAGCGGGCAAGTAAATTCAAGCATTTAGATCAAGAGTTCTTCATTTTAACTTTCATTTTACCAGGGCCAGAGTGAATGGAAGAACAACCAACCACAAGATATCCTGGACACCTCAAAAAAAATTTAAAGAGGATTTAAAGCTTCTATACTTCGATATAGAATCGATACAAAAACGACACAAATTCGTAGTGGAGATAATTGAGCAGATTTGGAGTGGTACAGTGAATCCAAATTACGTATGGTACAGTGATGAAGTGCACTTTTGATTGCGTCAATACGTCCACAGGCAAGATTATGGATTTTGGTGCTCTCAATAACCTAAGCCTACTATCATTTTATCCGAAAAATACCAAATTATATTTACTGTGTGTCTATTATAAATGTGCTTGATCAAATGTTATGGAGAGTAATTATGGAATGGGGCGACAAGAAAAGACGCACTCAAATATTGTACTTTACAAAGTTATTGGTGTTAGATAAAGCCAAGACTTGTAAGACGATACAAAAGCTTGAATTAAGCCTATTGCTTGTCTATAGTACCACTGATCGTTTCAAGGAAACATTTTGAGGGACTGATAAGCAAAGGTCTAATTGGCGCTCAAAGTAGTGCTATTGATTCATCAGAATCCGCCCCTAAAACAAAAAAAATGTAAATAGAAATTAAAATACCCCTACGATCTATACCTCGCCTGATCAGAAACGACTTAAGATTAGAGCGATATCGTAGAACAACGAAACATTTCAAAAAAAACAAATAGGAAAATGAAAAGACTCATCCAACAGTCCGCTCTCCAGAATTGCTAATGCATTATGTTTACAGGTTATCACCCTAAAGTAGTATTTTAATAGACAAAATAATAGAGTATACGCCAAGAGCTTCCAAGTATACTCAGAGGTTCAAAGAGGTATCATTGAGAGGCTACAAAATTCACTTTACGCCAATGTAATGATTGCTAATGCCCTAGTTCACACCGACATCATAACGCTAGTGTTTCATTTTTATTTCTCACGATGTTTGTCTTCAGATCAAAAAAATACTCTAAAAGTTTCGGTTGGTCAAGAGGGCATAACATACAATTGCATGTCGCAGTTAAAAGACATTAATACTAGATGGATTAATACTAAAATCAGACTTTCGCTAAATTGTTTGAATATGTCATTCGATTGCACAAGAGAAAATAGGGTGAGTTATATTTGACAACGTTCTGCAACAGCGAAAACAATTACGAAATGCTGAACGAAAGCAGTTTTCAATATTTGAAGTGTTTGATAAATACATTAGAAGGTTTCACGTTCGTACTATCTTTTAAAATGCATGCAAATTGTATGAATTCTTAGCTTGGGTATGTTAATCTTCCATGACTTAATTGATCAAATAAAGTTAAAATGATCTGTTAAGTTCTCCCAACATTAGGCCCAATGCATGAAGAACATTTCATCTACTGAATCAGGGGATAAGAACAAATTTAAAGCCTCTACCTAACATTTGATTTTGGCGTAAGCATCATATATATACACACACACACACACACACACACACACACACACATGTTGCAGTTATATAGTCCACGTTATTAAATTTAGCACCTATTAAAGCCTCTAATAATTTTTTGGACAAATTGTGTGTCATACTTACTACAGCCAAGGCTACGTCCGACAGTATAGAAACTCAGTACGCCCCAAAAAGGTCAAAAATTTAACCAGCTGTTCAAATAAGAGATAATAAAGGTTTTAGAAATGTCATGTGCTTACCATTGTTTCTTCGAGAAATTATTTTGATTTTTGTAAGAGGACTGGTTTTCCTAATTATAACGCATGAAACCCCACACCTTTGGTTTTAGCTGAATTTGTGTAACAATTCCGGATATAACTTATTTGATTTCAAGAAGAAGAATAACGAACAGAACCGTATAATTTCAGCAAGCTCTAAAAAGTATATTCGATTATCCAAAGAAGCGAAATTATCTACCTGTTCAAGCTAAATTTAAAGAAAGTACAAACATTTTGCCCAAATCCAAACAAACATTAATGTATTATAAACCTAGGTTATAGTAACACAACGAGAGCCCCATCTTTGGCAAAAAAGACAAATATCTCAATAGCCATGTTGGTAGGTCTCTCAAATATGACGTTTGACTTAATTTCGCCTCAATCGTGGTTTCGTATGGATTATTCTATGGCGCTGTAACGGAACTTTACTTCTGGGAAAAGAGGTAAAGACTTTAATTGAAGTATATGAAGAAACACTATTGGGATCTTATGTAAAACCTTTCAATGCAAAAATTAGTTACAAAGTCAAAAATACTCGGAAGTGGTGGGAAGAAAATGTTCCCGATTTTATACGTCCCGACCTTAATCCGTTTGATTATAAGTTATGATCCGTTTTGAAGGGTATGGCTTGCTCCAAAAATCGTCCACGTATTAAGCCTTTAAAATGTTGGCTAACTGAAGCATTGGAAATTTTCCGATCAATGCATTAAACAAATGGCTGAATAGATTGATAGCTCAGTAAGCAAAATTTCAGCAAAATTGGTGACTCGAAGAGTCTGTACTTCTCTTGTAAGACTATTGACCAGCCCCCAATTTATCAATATAACTTTAAGTAGAGAATTTTACTTCATCAATTCACAAACATCAGGAACTTCATATGGTTCCTCTTAATGGACCAAACCATTAATGATTACCGTTGGCTAAGCTTTGAGGGTGTTTCAAAAATAAATATCGGATCTCAAAAACGCGATGGAGGCAATTAATAGAGACAAAATAAAAGTTATTAATAACTGCGTTGTCCATTATTTAAAAAGCATTAACTATTTTTCCATTGATAACTACATCAGTTCTTTATTAAAAGTTATACTTTCAAAAGGTAACGAGTTTCAAATTTGTATGCTCATTTATAACCACCCTGTAGATATACTTCATCCGACTGACTCATGATGATCTTTCTGAATTTGTCTTCTGACAATCGGAATTACTCATAATGTTCACTAAACAACCAATAAATGGAAATTTAATGGTAGAAGAAACACTAAACTACTTATTTGTGGTCTTTACGCTTCTAAGTAGTTAACTATGTTCCAAGTAGTCATTTCATGATTACCCAACCGTCGCAACTAAGTTTGAAAATCGCTAAACAAATTGCTTAAGTGCATGGACTCTTATGAATTATATGCCTCGAGTTATGGCCTTGTCAAAAACGTCACTGAGGGAAATACCAAAATAAAAAATGATGTGATCACATCCGTTTTGGTGAATGTTTTTATTCTAGCACTTCAAATTGGATGAACAGAATCCGAAGAGAGAAATTTCAGTTTCCGTTAGAGCAATTTATTTAACTAGAGAGAGCTGTTTGGAAAACTTAACAGCAACGTTTTGCTATGAATAAGCAACAGCAGCTGACGCTTGTTCCTGCATTTTATTGTAAAATACATTAAATAACAAATGAAAAGTCCCCGAGCGATCGTAAAACGAGCCATTCACTAAGCTGCCCCAGAGGACTCGGATAATAGGTATTAATAATCATAAATGTTAGCGGAGCTGCACTGAAAACAAATTAAACCTACAACTGAATATTTAGGGGACGTAAAAATGTTTATGCATAAATTATTTTTAATAAATAAATTATGATAACGTAGCCGTTATTACGCACCTTCCTTAGAGTTCAAATGAAATCCGTCCCTGTCACTAGGGTGTAGTAAAAACAATGAAACCACAACTGCACCCAAAATCGTCTGCTATTTTGTAGCCATTGCTTTTAATATTGTTTATTTGTGTTCTCTCTAGGTTCTGTCTAGATTTGTCAATGCAAATTAAAACTCTCCCGACTTCCAGCTATGCAAGTTTTCCTTAAGATCCTGCTTAACTGAAGGTCTTTAGTTGACTTCTTCTGTAACTATTCTCGTAGGCCAGACTCTTATGAGAAACATCATTTTATACTTCAAAAGGCCACAACAAAAAAAACAGAAATCATGGATGCGAACGCAATAATAATAATACAATAATAAGCCACAATCCAAACAATTAAACCGTCAAGTTTACTGACTTAATCCTACAAACAACTACGAACCCTTAAGTGAAACCGACTCAGATGAAAATCGGAATACAACTCGAGTAACAAAATCCCCAACCTGCCATTGATCTGTATTTATGACTATTGCACCACTTATACAACTTTTGGTACTAGTAGCAAAAGATAAGAAAGGCGTACAAATACGAAATAAAGACCAAGTTAAGTTATAACCGAAATCTTCAAACAAATATTCAAAAATAATTAAATAAAAAAATAGCGAAACGAAAAACTGCAACTTTAGGGTCATCCTCTGAAACATGCATCCCTCTACTAAAGCAAAAACTCCAAATAAAAGCGTGTCAGAGCAAATTACAAAGGTTGCCCAATTTACAAAGAACAAGAGGACAGGATGTTCGTACCACTGAGAAGCAGACAAGTTAATCAATCACAAGCACAACTAGTCCATATTATCAACGCCTAAATAGTCGGTGGCTATAAATGAACTGAAAAGGTTGCTAAAGAGCCTTAATAGAACATAAGGGAACTCTTTAAAAAAAAATAATGGCTCATTACCTTAAGTTAACTCTTTGAATGGGCAATGGCTCGACAAACCGTAAAGACGAAATAATTTCTTTCATCCTAAACCATTCCTTCATTATATGAATTATACTTCATGGATAGAAAATACCTAAGAATGTCCAAATATACATGCTAGCACGATTATTGTTGTCAAAGTTTGCTAAGACATTACAAACTTCTGAAATACAATTTTGAACATCTTCAAGCTGCATCAGTAACTATTGAAGATTAAAATGGTTAGCCAACTATTTCAGCAGTTTGTTTTTCATGACGTAATAACAAACAGGACTATCATGGACACTATTTGCGTTCAGCAATGGATCTCGCTACATATCCACAGGTGACCAACACTCCCCGATTATAGGAACAGTGTGCGCGCAAAACCAATGTTCCTACTCTTCATGCCAAATGTAAAAACTAGGAACTCTTTTTGGAAGTAATTGACGGATTACCCACAGTGCAAGTAGCTTTAAAAAAAGAACAAGAACTCGTTGTGGTGATCAATAATTGCTAGTACCAGACTACTTGAGCAAGCTGCGGGGCAAGCTACACACAAGAATGCCCAGAATCTGTCACATTATGGTTAAAAGAAGATTTCAGCAAAATTTAGTCCACTTTAGAAAGCTACCAAGAAACTGAAAAAACCACAGCAGTACAACGCACCTCTTCATCGAAAAATTAGCACACGCCCCAAAAGTGATTAAGATAAAGCTTGAGCCTTTGCTTCTTTCTCTTTTCCCATTTATGCCGTACAGCGTTGGGGCAATTTGATCCTTTGCAAGATATTGAAATAAAGTATTTCAACCATTGAATGTTAAAATCTCTAAGGGGAAAGAAAACGAAACCTTGGAATTTCTTCGGACAATATCTCCACCCATTCTTCTTCTTCTATCATTCTGTTACCCTTGAGGGTGTCGGATTATTTTTTTTCTAATTTTTTGATACATTTTTTCCATCCCATCTGGCCCAGTGCAAGTATTCTCATTTCTGCTTTCGTCTTTCCTCTCCTGTCTCCAATTAAACCTTTTAAAGTAAATAAAATTAAGACTGTAATACGAAAACCATTACAATCATTACGCTACAAAGTGCCGGGCTATGATTTAATAACCAACATCGTTCTTATGGAACTACTTGAGAAGAGCTACAGATATATTACTCATTTATACAAACCGATCCTTATACCAAGATATTTTTCCGAAGCTATAATTGTCCTAATTATCCAAACCAGGAAAGCCCGTTGGAAACGTGTCTAGTAAGATTTTCTTATACACAATTAATTCATAGCAAACTATGAGTTTGGCTTTCGAAGCCATCACTCCACAATCGAACAAATACAGAGGGTGGTGGATACAATTGGAAAGAAAGCGATATTCTTCGGTAGCTTTTATAGATGTTATACAAGCTTTCGACGAAATGTGACATCGAGGCTTGCTTTGCAAAATGAAAAGTGCTGTACTTCCTGACTTCTACCAGATACTTGAATCATATCTCTGTAATAGGACTTCACATATGGATTAAAAGTAATAGCAACCCATCAAAAACGTAAGGTCCAACGACTCTAATTTTACTCACCGCACACCAAATAATGACACATTCCCTGCGAAAAAGCATTTCCTGAATATTCCATGGGTTGTTATCGCTCTAATAATAAAAGTTTTGCTTATTCATCGGTAAAGAAAATGATTGCGTCACGTAGCACATTTTTCAAGATGTTCTACACATTTTCAGGCAATCTTGGCAGCCACGTTCGAAGATTTAATGTTCAAAAACCATCTTGTATGGATGGAAAAAGCTCTTGCTGCAAAATCTTACAGTAGGACGGGGCGGCCTGTTTGCGCACAGATGTTTGACTATGTTTGCGCACTCCAAGATCTTCTTCTTCCCTTTTTACTACAGAAGCAGTGTCTCTGAAGTTCCCTACCAACAACAAAATCAATTTTGAATGGAAGCGGAAGTCTTGGGCGCGAATTGAAAGCGCATCTGAAAAAGACGTGCGGCCATAACAGAGCTTTGACAGCAAAAGCTTTCTATTCGTTAGTCTCTGACATGTTGGCTATTAAGGCAACCTCTACGCAAAACTTCCCAACTACCCTTTTTTTAGTGAAATCACTTTCCCCACCCTCATAACCTTCTTTTGAAATTAGGGAAGGAGTTTTGCCCCACCTGTTAGGACTGAAAACTAAGGCATAGCCAAAGTCCAAAATTCCGTTGAACGTGCCATCCAGGATGTTCAGAATACGACGATGAAATTGATACAAACAAATTAATCAACACATTGGGTTAAGAGTCTCCGACTTATTCAATTCATGAAAACCGTTTTTTTAACCAAGACATTCGACAGTCACTATATGAGACTATGTTTGGCTACAAAGCAAAAGTGGGGCGGAGTAACTCAAATTTGCCCAGAGAGGTTGTCTGTAACTTAGTTGCAGATGAAGATCTTGAGAATGTCGAACAAGATATGGGGGATGCTACAAATTCAGGAGCTGCCTCTGGAAATGAAGCTGCTGCCGTTGCGGTGTAACCATCGGAAAGGCCAGACCAATTGTCTGGTAATAACAATGCAAAAATATTCTGTATAGTGTGTGAAAAAGAGTGCAGTTCAGCCCATACTTTTGGATTTTGAGGCAAAATATACATGCAAGTTGCGAAATGAATAATAATAAGCAGACAAAGCCTAACAAGAGGTCAGCAACTCATGTTCAAGCTTAAGGTGTGAAGATGCTTTAAAAAAGCTTGGGTGGATAGTAGTCGGGACTACTAACATGAGGTTTCCGTGAAAACATCGCTTTGGTCAAGTGAAACCAATAGTCTTCGTTCATTGGAAACTGTTCTATTGCTGTCAATCCGCCTACCACACCACTGGATCCAGCTGAAGTCGACGCGCCCAAAATTTTGGTGGCGCTCATCGATTTGTCCGCGCTTATGAAGTCCGTGATGACCTTCAGGTTGACCATCTATGGGAGCGTCAAAATCTTCTGAATAGTCTTCGTCCATTGGAGGCTGTTCCATTGCTGTAAATCCACCCCCCACCAATGGATCCTGCCAAAGTTGATGCGCCGAAATATCGATCCCGTTCATCGACGATTATGCCAACTTTATTCCCCCATGGCCTTTTCTCGCTCGGATTTCTTCCTCAATCGGCAGCGCCGACACCTCTCTGCATTTCCGATTGGGTCCGCTTTCTTTTCATGTACTGCGACATTTTCAACTTCAATGCGTCACAATTTTCCCAAATGTAATAGTACATAGCTCTAAATAGTCTGGAATTGTCCGCAGTACTTGATTCTACACAAAGTCATTTATTTTTCTCAAACTACGCTACATACAATGACGCGCGCTCTCCAAGATCACTTCTGAGTTGTCTGTTAGGGTTTTGTATATTTGCATTATGTCCCTTTCGTTAGTGCCAATTATGGCTGTGTCATCAGCGTAAGCTAATATCTGGTCCTGGTTCTTGAAGTCATTCTGTTTTTTTTTAAGGACGTTGCCCAGCACCATGTTAAATAATATGAAGGACAGTGCGTCTCCCTGTCTCAGTTCGACATTGCTGCTGATGGTCTCCTACGTTTATCTTATATTGTGCATCCTTGATAATTATTTTTATAAATCTCTTTAGCTTCTGTGAAATTCCAAAAGTTTCTAGAGCTTGTCTTACTGCTCTATGTCTCACGCTGTCGTATGCTTGTTTGTAATATACGAAGATGTTATGAATTTCAATCCCATATTCCGTTGATTTCCCTGCTGTTTATCTAAAAATTTGGTCTGTTGTTGATTTTTCTTTAATGAAACGGGCCTGATAGTATCCTAATTTACTATCGACATGTGGTATGAATGGGGCACAGGATTCCTGTATTCCATGAAAGAGGCATCTTTTAGTTTTTCCATATTGTCTGAATTAGCTTTTCTTTCTCCACAGCTCCTGTCCTTCAGATTTCAATAGCTCTATCAGTATATTATCTTCCCCTGGTGCTTTATGCATCTTCATCTTGGGAATTATGTTCTTAGTTTCGTCATATATAGGTTCTGGTTCCTATGGGTCTTCGTTTTTTGCCTCATTGTTTTCACTCTCTTCTTTGTCCTCTTCTTCTTCATTGTCTGCATTCAGTAGTTCAGCAAAATATTCTCTTTGTCTTTCAGCAATGGCGTCTTTGTTTACTATTGCCTTTCCGTCTTTATTTTTACAAATATTTGTCCTGTATTGGAAAACTCGAAAGCATCTTATTTCTTCATGTGCTTTCCTTGTTTCCTTCCGTCCTAGCTTTTCTTCTATTTCTATTAGTTTTTGGTTTGTTAACTCACGCTCTTTCCTTCTTAAAATTGCTCTGGTCAGTCTCGAACATTCGCATGCTTGTTTTCCTCCTGTCATCTATAGCCTCGATGTCAAACCACTCATGACTTTGCAGTTGTTTGTTTATGTTAAGAAACAATGGGATGTCATAAAAGAAGCAGTCAACTAAAAAGCTGAAGAAATCGTGGGTAAAGGAACAAATACCCCAGACAATTTCTGTTACATATATGACGAGTTCACTGCGAAGCATCAAAGAAAGTGCATTATATCCCGTATAAAAACAACTGTATTTTGGGTGCGGTGTTTGTGATCAAGAAAAGAAATGTGCACCTCATATTTGCTGTGTTTCATGTGCAAACAGGTTGCGCCAATGGCTTAGAGGTTCTCGATCTATGTCTTTTGCTGTACATAAAATACAAGTTCCCAAAAGTCGAAGAGAGTGTATTTGTTGGTCCACAAATTCGGGATTTGATTAAAGATGCAATTTTAAAGGGAAAGGAAAAGATGTCTGGAAATGCTTTAAATATATCACAAAACATTTCTAAGGGAACAAGAAATCCGAAGACTACAAAGATTATGTGGAAAGAATGTTGGTAGTCTACCGTGCGATGGAGTGCAACATGTCTAAAACTTCATTTTTTGCACTTTCACTTGAACTTTTTTTCGGGCGATTTAAGGGATGTCACTGACGAACATGGAGAGCGGTTAAATCGGGACATTTTGACAATTGAAAAGCGTTACGAGATGGAAACACATGCGACATCATACAAATGGAAAACAGCTAAGAAGTCCATGCCGTAAGACAAGTATACTGAAATAAGTACTTCACTTATTCCGCGATTTGCCAAATTTGATGCGATAAATTTGTCAATTTCTCCAAATGGTGATAGGAAAACCGAAGGATTCAACATACAATTTCCCGTTAGAATCACTTTCTTTCAGGAACTAGGAAAAGTTCAACATTGTTGAGCTGTATAATTAATATAATGTATGAAATTTGCAGACGTTCATAACTTTCTTCTTCCGACTTTGACTAACCGTCTCGTGCCATTTTGCAAACTGGTCAACCAAATTGGCGAAATTTGCCATTTCCCAATTTGGCGGGACACTTTCCACTTTGACCAATTTCGGACTTTGGTCGTAATATCTATGGATTTTAAAAATTTTTGACCAATACTATATAAGGTGAAAAGCCTACCTATATATACAATTGCACTGCCGCCCTCTATGAGTATCTGAGTCAAATTACTGATCAAACTCATGTACCAAGTTTTTGTTGTTTTAAGTCAGCACCTTTTTTGATATCTTCGCATGGCAACAAGTTTTTCATGTATTGGTACCTTTTTTAATTATACTTTAAATTACAGTGGTAGTGCAATATTTCATCAACACTCACTTAAAAAGCCCACCAATAGTAGTACGTTATAAAAATGGACAATTTAATTCTTTTTGGTGAAAATATAGCTACAGTCTTAAAACTTAAAACAACAAAATGCAGATTGGAGAGTCGATTAGCGTTAAGCCGATCACTGAACAATTAATTATAAGCAATCTTCTTGAATTTATAATGAAATCAGTGGAGCTTGATATGGAAAGCCTAATGGTATGAAAACCATTCTCCTGGTGTGACGCTTTTAGTGATTGAATAAAATTTGTGAGCGACAAAATCCCCCACGAATCGTAAAAGCATGTAGATGCGACTGGAAGCCGAATTTTTTGTAGCGATACATTCCTTCTCCTTCATCAGGTGAAGACGGCGATAAAGTACGGCGCGTGTTAGCTCTTTTTCCGACTGATTACCCCCTACAAGCCGAATTCGTCCTGGATGTCGCCCGCCGCCCGCCCCTCCCCCAGAATTAATCGGGAGCGGGCGCTCGCCTCCCTAAGTGAAAGGCAGGGCTGGAAGCGCCCCGGATAAATTTTTCCATCTGCAGAGGTTCGGCGCAAAGACCGCCGGATAAGAAAGATGCCGAGTAGCTCTTCTTTGGAGATATCGATTACGCGGTTTCTTTGCGCGTACCCGCCAACCTTTGTTATGCAGGCAAAAAAGGGCAAAAACTTGCTACACTCCCGTAAAGCGATCCTTTATGAGCTCCCGAGATTTCCGCTGCGGCCCCGCATTTCCCTGCGGAATAATTTATGGGTTTATGGGCGGCACGACCTCTCTCACCTCTAACGTCATGTGAGCCCGGCAGAGCAACGGTAAATGGAAATTGCGACAGTTTTTTCCAATTTGGGGGAATCTATCGGGCTGCCGTTACTTTGACGTAACGCCGGCGAACTATAAAATAATTGGGAGCGAGGAGAGCAGGCCGCGAGAGATACATTACGAAATATGTCCATTACATCGGCAAGACTGCCTAAACTTCTGTCAGAATATGTTGGGGAAGTTCCGAGTTAATATTGCGGCTTCTGCACGGTAGAGCGCTCATTTATCATCCGCCTGGCGCAAGAAAAATTGTAACTGCCGCCTGAAGGAATTTCCTTAATCGTAAGCGTTGTAGTTTTTATCATTATGGAATACAAAGAGCTTTTGTGAAAATTTGCAATGCCTTATGCTGTGTCTACAAAATTTGTTACCAAAAAAATTTAACTATATAATCCTAAAGAAATATAAAATATATAACTAATAACACATTATTTGTTAAGTGTCATTAACTGCTACACTATAAAATATTATAGCCAGAGACTCTTTGTTTAATTTAAAATTAATTAGCAATCAGAACTATACATAACTGTTCTGTGAGCTAATAGTACAACTACACTGCCGCTCGTGGAAGTATGACATTTATACATTTTAATGTAAGAAAACTATTTATTATATACAACATGAATACTGGAAAAAGTTAATTTGAATATTAAACATTTATTTTTGTAGGCCTTTTTTCGATTAATTTTTTAATATTTCGAGTGGTGAATCTTTTCAGACACCTTGAAGATTCCAAAGAAGATTTCTTACTGTTCTGTCCAGATCATCCCATAGCAACTCTTTGGGATTGAGGTATGGACTCTGCGGTGGCCATGTCATCATTTCGAGTTTTATTTGTTTTTATTAGTTTGTTAGATAATCCTTACAAAGGTTTTAAGTATGTTTGGAATCATTGTCTTGCATTATCACGATTAATTGCAACCCAGATGGTATGATGTTTTACGTTAAGAAATTTTTTATAGTGTTCTTTCCTCATAATGCCATCGACTTTTACTAAGTCTCCCACACTACCCAAAGCGAAGCATCCCCATACTAAAACAAACTCATCTCTGTGCTTGACACTCAGAACCATACAGTCCTGGATCACGAAGATTCTCCGCTTTTGTGACTGACAATTTTAAATTTTGATTCTTCGGTACATAATAAGTTTTGCCGCTGTTCACTTGCTCAGGACCGACACTTTTACCCCCATTGAAGACGTTTAGCCGTATAGCCAGGTCGAAACAACGATTTTCTGGCCACCATAGCTCTGCTGACAACCCAACTTTGTTGGTTTATCACGTCCCCGGTTAAACTCCGGTGTAATTAATATTCCATTTCATCAGTCTGATGAACTGATCCTCTGCATCGGATGTTACTCATGATGGCCCAGGGCGATGGCAATCCCTAAGACTTCCTGTCTCTCTGAAGCGTTCTAATGTTTGATGTTTTTGCGATGTCATGCACTGCTAGAACTTCTTAAAGTAAAGTGAGAATGCTGAACGAGTTCTATGAAGAAGCTTACTACGGACCATTTAATGCAAAAATTCAAAACGAGACGTGACGAAAAACCTAAGTAAGCGGCACAAGGTCTGATGAAAAACTGGCGAGCTCGGAAGTGGAAGCTCCGGACGGTGCAGTTTTTTTTTAATGTAAACAAACATTTAAAGCAAGGGATAGGAACAGAGGAAAAGATTCGAAGTGTTGAGCGACAGTTCAAGGACGTAAAAGCATTGTAATTTTTTTTTATTCTAGTTTTCGACCCAACAAAAAATTACATTTTCATTCAAAACAATATTATCTAAGAAGATGCTAAAGGGTTAAACAAAACAAAATTTATTACGAAGAGCATAGTTGTTCACTCTATAACTGAATTTTAATAAGATCCCCATACTTCCATGAGCGCTGGTGCAGGTATACCTAACAGGTCTCTCAGGTAAAAGCGTGCTGGTGATTATCAGCAACACGTTAATCGTAGCTTTGCACATTTGCCGTAAATGCTTTATAAAAGAAATCAGCTGTTCATTTGAATCAGTTAGATTTTGGCAAGTTAAACAAAATGAGTGTCGCTTTTCGCGCTATGAGGTTGTATTTTTGTGCTCACACCCCAAAGGTTCGAAAATGACTCATAGAGTCGCCACGAAATATATAGGAAAATCGCGGCAATTTGTAAGCAAGTGGGTAAACCGGTAATTGGCTGTACATAACGTCGATAAGTTTCCAAATCGTGGGTCCTCTGGCAAAGTGTTAAAGAAAGTCAAGAAAACGATTCTCATTTTGTTTTCGAAAAATCCTAATTTGGCTCTCTGCAAAGGTTCCGAAATTTTAAACAAAAAAGATGTCAAAATATCGTACGATACTATTCGTGTGCATATCAAAACACTTTGCAAAAACTTTTGTTGAGTGAAAAACCCGTCGCGAAACGTCTCGCATGGGGTCAAGAGAACTCAAGCCATGACTTGGGCAACGTAATCTTCTCCGACGAAGCGTCCTTTTGGGCATTTCCATCGAGAGGCAGATTGCTCCAACGGACCGTAAAACACGCGGTCAAGGTCCATGTTTGGGGGTCTCACAAAAGGATTTCGGCTCTTTATACCTATTTACCGACGACTTGAACGCCGAAAAACTAAACCAAATTTACTGTATAGCTTTATTACCGACTGCAAAACGCTGGTTTGGAAAAGCGGACGAGGATTGGAGTCTTCAGAAAAACAACGACCCGAAACATCGGAATAAAGCGTATAACTCGTGGAAGGAGTGAAATGGTTTCGTCACTTTGGATTGGCCGGCTCATTGCTCATTGCCAATCCCATCGAGAATATTTGGGCTTATATTAAGATGAAACTATCCAGAATTGGGCTCTGCAATTTTGATTAGCTCTCGCGATAAATTCGATAAAATTTGGAGGTTCCTTCCAGTCGAACACGCCGAAAATCTTATGGGAAGCACGCCTGGGAGATGACAAGCAATAACTGATACTGGTGGAAACTGGACGTGCTGCTAATAAATTTTCATGGAAGTCAAGGTCAAATTAGTACATTTAATATAATTTTTTTAATATATATCGTGGTTTTTTCGTAACAGCCGCCACGCTTTTATCTGACGACAGACTGTATGTCAATATGAGGGTCTAATACACTAATGAGTGTCGCCGCCATACTAACATACAGTATCGGTTAAAATATTTTGAAAATTTATATTCATAACCATAACTCTCTTCAAAAGCAAACTACCCTCTGATTTTTGAAAACTGGATATGAAGCTATGAAGAGTCATTGTGAAAGATGTCCCTGATATTAGAACCCAAAAAAGGAATGGAGCAAATGACCAGCCACTATTGGGAAATGGCCAGTACCTTACTAGAATATCAAGTTTGATTATCAACGTTGTTCGCCCTAAAGAGCCTCTCTAGCATAATATTTTTTTCCACATTTTTCTCCGGGAAAAAATATTGAGCGCCCTGATATTATGCCTTCCTATATGATTGGCGTTCAAAAATTCTCTTTCCACGCCTTATTAAGGTTATCTAAAGGAATTACCATCCCCCAACACATCCAAAATTAGGGAGGTAGCTAGTCTTTGAAGCGTTATGATCATGGATATAATTTTTCAAAAATTCTAACCGACAACGTACGTTTTGTAACAAACTAAAGTTACAGAAATATAGTACAAGTACAATTATCTATAATATAATATTTGTTATTAAGGCACTGCACTAATTGTTTAAAAACTTCGAGCAATTTGTCATATTTTTAACCTTTTAGGGGTTCCAGTTTGCTCAACGATTTCCTTATCGAAAAATGTTTAAATTTTTACGTACAGTTGGGTTTGATACGAACCAACTATATTACATAGTGTCTTTGACTAGAAACACTGAACAAGGGCTCCATTTGATCGATTTGAACATCCCCGAAGCTTAATTTTACACGTCCACACTGGCTCTATAATTACTTTGTAAATCAGTTATCTTCAATCTATAGAGCTGATTTTCTGCCTAGTCACAAATACATTTCCTTGACTAAAGATTATCTCTTTTCTTTTCTTTAGTATGCGTCTCTTTCGAGTTAATCTGGAGTCTAAATGCATGTAAAAATATCTGACATAGCTTGTAGTACAATTGTATTATTAATTGTTATTGGAGGACACCGTTGTCGAAGTAACATAAACGCTACCTGGGCTGACTTTTTTCGTTGACTTTAAACTTCCATTTTCTTCTCGTTTAAGTAGAGAGGTCATTGAAGAAGTTGACTAGCTACTACAGGATCTCTAACGGTTGGCAGTATGGCCGTATCTTCTGGGAAGGTTCATATCACTGTTTCTTGCCCCTTATTGGTGTGTCAGCAGCGCAGAGAAGATGTAAAACAGAATCTAACACACTTCGTTATGGTACACCTGAGTTGATATTGCAAGGTTTGGATGTTCATGTTCCATATTGTACCAAAAAGGAACGATTATTCAGGTAAGATTTGAAAAGTAGAAATTTTTGAGCAAAGACCCATTTACTTTTGAATAAAAGTCCCCTGTATCACACCTTCTCAAACGCCTAAATAACATCGAGAAACAGTGCTGAGCAATATTCTTTTTCATCAAAGCTTTGTTTATTTTGTTTGTTATGCGATGACAATAATTAAAGATTTTGTACGAAAAAAATCAACTGGGGTAAGTGAGCCCCTAACTTATTAAGAGTTGTCACATATGAAGATGAGATTTCCTTCGTTCTGTTATTCACTTCAACGCCCTTTCTGGCAAACTCTTTAGCGTTTTTAATAAAGTTTTTTAAGTTTTAATTTTTCCAAATAATTGTAATATCTGTTTGTCTCTTTCTTTTATTAGGCTATTCATCGGAAGATTATTGAGGACCGATTAAGGTTTTGCAGACAATTTTTATCCGGTTTCGCTCATATTTCTGCATGTTTGGCACGTTATAAAAAATGACAAAGAAGTTGATTGTTTAAGCAAAATATTTTTCAATTTTTGTTACACAATATAATGTTAAATACATTCAAGCATCAATGAGGAAAAATAAAAACAAATGTCCATTTCATCTAAAAGTTCTATTTACAAAACATTTCTTTTCTTGGCTTTATAATTCGCAAACTTCTGGACGGTGTCATCAAGAGAAATGCTCTGTAGAAACTCACACTCGATAAATTAAAGTTAAGCTTCAAAAAATTAATTGTAGCATATGTTTCTATCACGAAAGACTGTCGCCCAAAAAACTTTTGGCTTCCTCCTTATTATGTCAGTTTTATAGACGTCGGTTTCACACATCAATTTTGCTTTTTTCCAGACTTGAAAACTCTCCTTCCTTTCAAAAATTGCCTATAAAATCTTCTGAAGTATTGTGTAGGGTAATGATCTTTGTTGTGTGTGTCTTCTCTTTGAAACCTTTCACTTACTTCTTGAGGCTTTATAAAAACATTGTCCCAAAAACATATTATTAATGTCATATCAAGTCTCTTAGGTTTTTCCAACATTATACTTGCTTCATACTGTACGCCCTTAGTCTATCACTATCATGGGTAATGTATGTTAGAGTATAAAGAACCTCCTGATGCGATTTACATAATGCTTGTCATTGGCCTATCGATAAAGTTTTTAAAGATAAGGAGTCTTTTTGGTGGAATAACTAAAGAAGTTATAGATTTGTTGTTATAAAGAAAAAATTCAACAGAGTACTTACTGCTTTCAGCAGCTGCCGAAGTAACAAGTTGTGAAGAGTGGCCCATGAAAGGCATATATGTGGCCAGAGAATTTTCTTCTTTTATTCTAGGCTGAACAACTTTACAGCATCCGGATATATTGCTGGCATTGTTGTAGCTCTGTCCTCTATAGTTATTTGGTTCAAGGCTTACAAAATCTATAGTCGACATTACAGCATTCGTCATGTCTTCACCTTTATGGTTTATGGTTTTGGAATAACACTTCAAAAATCTATCGTTGGGTCCACAATTTTAAAGTAATACTTGGCATTTACACTCTCTTGGACGAGCACTGCCTTAATTTGGCCCGCTAAAAAATTTCGCTACATGTTCGACCATAAAAGGATCAAATTTTGAAATCAGTCCTACATAGCTAAGAAAGTCACCATTTCTTACAGAGCCTAATATATTATTATTGCCATGAATTCATAGTCCACAAGAAGCTACAAACTCCACCACTTCAATAACTCTTAATAGAACATTAAGCCAACACAAAGTTTGTCTGTCTTTGTGAAACTCGACTTCCAGCAATGAATTCTTGAAAATGCACTTGCCGTATTCAGTGTGTTGTGATAATCGTTTATTGTATGGTTATTTTCAATCACCAAACCTCTTAATTACTAGGAAACACTTGTCCGGTTCATTTTAAATAAACCAACCAATTTTGCTTGATGTGTTCTCCATTTATTATTTTTTTTATAAAACAACTGATTGGTACAAAATCTCCTACTATTTCCAGAATTTTTAAAGACAGGGTCATCGGTTTGTTGAATGCTATTATAGGCCACCATCTCACGAAGTACATCATTTATGCACCACAATGTCCGGTCATTAAGCAGTATAACTGAATCTACCTCTTTAAGAGTATTTTCAGGGCTCTGTGAGCTTGAAGCCTTTTGCAGCTATAACATTTGATACACTACAATTTGGCCTTGAAGTCGCTGAAGTCAGTGATGATTAATCACAGAAACCTGCCGTTCAAAACGCTCTTTGAGCATTTTCTAAATTCTGCGTAGTTTTTTTGACAAATCTCGACCATCTTTGTCACTCATTGCTTAGCCTTTATAATGAATGAAATGTGAATTGAACGACGATTTAATTCAAAACTAAACTTTATTCACAAAGGCACTGCTGCGCAATAATTATAAATTGTAATACTATTAACGCAACGGTCAACCATTACTATAACAACACTAATTTATTTGCACTACTGTTGTTCGTTGTATGATTTCTCCTATTCCACTGCCGCGAATGCTTATCTGCTCCGCCCTATATTGAAACGCGCCGTTCTAAAACGAATCAGGAGGTTCTCGAATTTGAACTCTAGAGCGCCATTAAAACGGTGATCAACCATTCTGGACAGTTCCCGAATAATTTGTTTAATTTGTTATTTCTATTATAGTACATGTAAATGTATCGATGAACGATGAATGTGCGATTTCAAAGATTAATAGTTGTAACCTACTCAATTCAAAATTTTGCGCCCTCAAATCCTGGCCCTAGACTGCAGCTTACTTAGCCTTTGGAGTGGTGCCACAGGAGCACCGCTTTAAACTTCTTTGCAAAAATCGCACTCGTTGTAAAACAGTTCACCTGTGTTAGATCGACTCACTTGTAAAGCGTATTAGTGTATTTCTAAGTATTTCTTTATAGCACACGTGTGAAATATAGACCAAAACAGTTTCAACTGACTATACTACTTTTATGTAAAAATAAATAAAACTTGAAATTTTAATGCGTTCCTTGTAATCCAACTAAAATCCCATAAAAGCAAATCGTGATTTATTATGCTAATTACGCCGCAAAAATGAAACGAGCAGCGGGATAAAAGTGCACATCTACAAATTTTAACAATTCAAATCATCGCATTTTACATAAAGTCCGCATAATGACCACATAAACTCCGCTTATATGCATGCAGAAAGAAGAGTGCGGGAATAATAACCTCAGACGCTACGAGAACAATATCATCATTTGATACAATGGGCACCAGCTGTTCCCTAGAAGCAACAATGATCGTAAAGCCGTTTCGTTCCGTTCAGTTCCTTTCATGCTTAAGGTTAGTAGGCGTAAAAGTTCCCTCTAATGCGTAAGCTTAAATCTTTCTTTACAAGCTCAAGAATGGGCGTTGCAGTGTTTTCGTAGCGGGGCCATTCTGTTGGAGACGATCAAATCAGATCGTTGTTATTTTCCTGGCAATGTATGGAAGGGGCGTAAAATATTTAGCTATGGAAATGCGTAGATAAATCAGATGTAAACCGGCATTTCCTTTTTTTGCGTCGCGAAGTGAACGGAGAAGGGTGTAGATTCTGAACGTTGTAGATAGAGGTGCCTGAAGAGGATTCGTCCAGTAGCGTACCTCGCTACTATCACGATGTCAGAGGAAAAATCAACTTCGATGGTTGCGCAATGAATTATTATTAATTTTTTCACGGCAGAAGGCATAAAACCATCTTAAATATTTAGAAAACTTGGGGATAACGCCCTTAGCAAGACTCACACCTGTCCAAACTAGGCAAAAAAGATGATTCTGGACTACACCAAAAACCTTCTCCTTCGAGTCCCTCTGCACTTTTCATTGAAAGAAGTACCATAGATTTGACGACAATATTTATATTAAAGCGTTCGAATCGAAAAACTATCTAACTACGAGAGCTATTTTTCAACCTCCCATCGGGTATTAAATAAAGACAAGAGTGAATAACAAAATGGTTTTATTATCAGGAGTCAAGTACAAGAAATTGTACCTACTTTTCCACATAGCCACCGTGAACATTGAGATATTTGTCGTAGCGTAGGACGAGTTTTCCAATACCTTCTTCATAGAAGGTTGTCTCCAGCGTGTTGAGATAGGTCTTCATGGCGTCTTGAACCTCTTCATTGGTGCAAAAGCGCTATCCTCTCAGATCTCTCTTCAGCTCTCAAAAAAAGTGAAAGTCACTCGGCGCCAGGTCTGGGTTGTAGGCCGGGTGATCGAACACTTTCTATTAAAATTGTGCAAGAAGCTGATTGGTTGTCACAGCAGTATGCGGTGCGTTGTCATAGATCAAAATAATTCCAGAAGACAGCATGCTGTAATGGCTGACGATACACGTTTGCACTGATCGTGGTTCCCGACTCCATAACTCCACGAGCAGCGCATCTTTCTGAACCCGTGGTCTTCCTTTTATTTTTATTTATATTTCCTTTTATTTAAATTTTTTGGGTTTGTTCGGGGAGTTTGGATTGTTCTTTCGATTCTGATTATGATAAAGAATCTAAGTTTCATATCTTGTGACGTTTAATTTAAAAAACTTTTCCCCCTCATCAGGATAACGTGTGAGAAAAGTCAGACTGATGCCATACGCCGTTTTGTGGTCCTCGGACAACATTTTGGGAACTCAACGCGCACATAGCTTTCGGTAGTGTAAGTGTTCCGTTACGATTGTTACAGAGCTGACCTTGAAATGTCCGGAAAATCCACAGATCATTCGCTAATGGTAAACCTCCGTCTCCATCGAAGAATTTGGTCAACTTGCCGAACAAGGTCTTCACTAGTGCTAAACTTGCGGCCTTGTCCACCTTCATCATGAACATCAGTTCGGCTATCTTTAAATTTCCTGCAACATTCTCGCATAACACCAACACTTATAAAGTTTGCACCGTAAACGCAGCTCATTCTCCGATGAATTTCCACTGGGCTATTCCCTTCTGCCTGTAGTAAACGAATGATGCAGCGCAACTCACAGTTGGTGGCAGAATCATTCATGCCGGCCTTATTGACGGGCCTGCAGCTCAGCCCCAATTGATATTTTGGACTCGGCAGTAACAGATGTTATGGTGAGGAAGCTACGGAGTAGCGCAGTGCGCAGATCCGTCTCGTATCGCTCGGCTCGACACTTAGCAGCGCTACTGGAGGTTAAAAAAAGCCCCCGTATGTAATAGAATCATTATTTGTGTTATTTAAAAGTTTACGTACGAATCGTGTTCCCTATTTTGTTTTATTTAATGTAAACTTACTTTTGCATAAATTAGTAATTCTGTCAAATTCTCTGATCAAATTTTCATTAAAACAGTTGTACTCTACTTGAAATAACTTCTTCGTTCGTTATGGAATTGCTTAATTCTCATTGATGTTTACTTCATCGAATAGGTATACTCATACTGGGATTATATTTACGTACAATAATCGTCCCCCTTTTAAATAGAAGTTGAGTTGATAATGACTGTGAAATACATTAATTATTTTATTTGGACATCCTTACAGTCTTTTTAAACTCTTATTCCTGTATCATCAAATATTTTGTACACCATTGAAAACTAAACCGTTTCTTTAACGTCATCTATTTCACGTTTTTATATTATTCTGCATATCTTTTAAGTTTCCCCCAAGAATTATTTAAAGAAACATCTAAAAGTATTTCACTATTCTTCTTTTTTAACTTTACTAAACTTGCATATCGTCAGAGAAGACGCGACTTTCCAATATGAGACGCTATCTTCAAAATTTAAACTTTGACAGTGAGGCCCATTTAACAAGTCATTGTTTGGTGTATATTTTGAATAGCGATGGTTACCGTTACACGATAAGTCAGTTTTACTAATACCAAAAACAACATGGATCTGTAGCAAATATGCTTCCAACAGGACGGCGCCACCTGCCATACAGTTCATACAGCCATACAGCACCTTCAACGAGTTATGGTTTGGTGTGTATTTTGGATAGGTGACGTGATAGATCCATACTTCTTCGAAGATGATACTGGAGATGCTATAACCATGAATGGCAATGGTTACATGATTACTCAGTTTTTGCATCAATTTAGAAACATGGATTTGGAACAAATGTAGGTCTAGCAAGACGACGTCATCTGTCATATAGCTCGAGCGACAGTCGAGATTTGCAGCCGAAGCCAAATTCCATATTTAATTGAAGATTATTTACTTAAATACTCCATAAAATTCCAATTATAAAATTAATTAAAAAAATTCAGTTTCACTTAAAATTTGAATGTGTATTTTAATTTGGGTCACCTTCTATGCTTCAACATAAAAGATATTAGCAAAAGTTCTAATTATCGCTCCATCTAAAATTGGTTATTTGTGGTTGGTTACCCAATCATCTTTAAAAGCAAGAAATAAAATATTTGTGGTACTTTATAGTAATTGGAAGGGTTTACTTACATAATGTGAAGATGAAATATAGTGACTATGTGAACTAAAATATTGAATAATAGAATGTTGAGAAGGAAGATTGTTAAGAATACCATATGAATACTTCTATTTTTGGTCTGTCATGGTACATACATTGTGTGCAACTTAATTCTCGACCTTTTGCACTTATAAATTGTCAACTAGTTACCTGTTGTCCGAAATAATCCCCCTTGCTTCCTATACATTTGCATCGCCTTTCGAGGAACTACTGAATTAACAGTTGATAATCTCAACTAAACTTTTTTTATTTTTGATAGAAGTGAAATAAGTATCAGATAGGTAATGTTGCAGGGAATAATAAGAAGGCGCAAAATCTGACGGATACGTCAGGTGTGATGATCCTTAACAATACAGTCGCATCTGTTCTTATTCTCAACTTGAATTTGTGGAGAACTCAACGGACTTCCTTGTGAATCCTTGCTGGCTTAGAAGTGGCTTGACGTGCTACTACCAGTTCCATTAGGGTTGTGACTATATACGACAACAATTCTTCTCCAAAAGTTGTTCCAGTTTCTCATTTTCGGCCTTTTTTGGCGGTTTCGGACATTCGGTATCAATCGGATCAAAATTTCCATTCTTAAAATGTCAGAACCGATCCTTGAAGGTGCGTGTCACAGATGTTGCTGGTCTTACGACATTGCCTTTTAGCTTATGTATACTGGATACATAAATTGTATCCAACACTTCTTTTACTTTTAGAAACTAAAGGTAGTTTTTGGAGACCAAGAGAGTAGAGAACTATTCAAATTACTAATTCAAAAACCTTTTCAGAGTCGTTACCCTTATTAATTTTTTGTTTCTTAGTGTTCACTTCACTTTTATGTATTAATACATTTGATTTCTTATCATTGTAAGGAGTGTCCAACAAAATGTTTTTGTACTTGCAAACTAATCTTTTGCTGTTGTACACATTATACAATTTGGCTATCATAATCTTATAAGCACCCTGTAATTAGAATTAAGCATATCTTTCACGAATTCATTTGTTAATATGCAACCACGCGACTTCTTAGTATTTATATCGGTAAAGCGTTTCTTGCTCCCTCCATGCAGTACGTCATATGCTAAAAAATTCCATTTTTAAGCCTAACCTGGGAATACGTGGAATTTAATAATTTATGAAAAGAAAAAAGTAATTTACACGAACAGCAGCATGGAAATTTTAAAGCAGCTGTCTGATGCTTTCAAGGGCGCCGCTAGACATTTTCGAACAAACACAAATATGTCGTTTTGCTATAATAATCTTTGTTTGAGGTTTACAGTTGATTAATTATTTAAAAATAAACATATTTGGAGGGGACAGTATAAGAAATTTTATTAAGATAGGAACAACTCATGTAATTTTAATGTTAAACAAGTTGCAATTATATGGATCGAAAATTTAGGTCGGTAGTTCTCCAGTTTGATGTTATCTTCTTTCTTATCTATTTCAAATTTTTATAATCATTTAAATCAACTTGTCATCTTCTTCTATGACTATATCTATGGTTATTTGATCTTCTCTTAGCGTTCTAATTGTCTCCATCTTCTGTAGTGCTTATCTGATTTCTTCTTCCGAAATATCGAACAATTTTCTGTTATATACCCTTTATTTCATATGAATATAATTAGATGATGATAATTAGTGTATTTGTTTTCTTCCAAGAGTTTTTTCTCTAAAATTTATTTAAACCCATATCTCGCAATTTTTAGGTCTTCTTGATCTATTCTTGATTTTTTCTTATATAGTCGTTGACTGTCAAGATTCTTATTTATAGCTAACTTTGCTCACATCCAATACATCTCAAGCTATTACATTGTGAAATATACTTTTTATGTTTGTCAAAATGTAATCAATTTCACTTTTAGTGGTTTTATTTGTAGATATCCTTGTCCACATTCTTTTCACGTACTTTTTAAAGAACCAGTTCATTATACATAATCTTTCTTCCATTTTTAACAACTCTTCCTAACACAGTGTTCAAAATTTCCAATGTAAAGCTCATCTTCTTGTGACTTTTCTAGTTTATCATTAAAATTGCCAATTATTATTTGTTTTAAAGCGCTCGTTATAGAATAATTCTAATTCACTCTCGTCATGACTTGTTGATACCAATATTAATATAAGCTCCTTGATCAAATATTATCCGAAAATATAGCAATTTACATACGGAAATCTTAAATGCTCTACCTCTACTCTGCATACATCTCTATACATTGTCCGACCTCAAAATCTGATAGTCTTCTCCTTTCTTTCTAACTTCACTGAGACCTATGATATCTTATTGTATCTAACTCAATATTATTATCTGCTAACGTTCTGTGCCATACATTTCTATCTATAATCGTCACATGACAGCTTTGTTCGACCTAGAGATTCTTAGTGCGCCATTTTCTTTCAAATATCCGTCCGTTACCTTGGTTAGCATTTCCAGGAGTTCTGAAAACTGAAGGTCTGTTTCGATTTTGATTTGAATCCATGAAGGTTTTGTCCTTTTCCAATGAAATTGGAGTATCTAGTTTCTCTCGGGTCTTTAGAAGAGATCTAACAGCCACGAGAACAGACTAGAAGGTTTTGCACTGTGAACCTTACTAGCTAATATTAGTTATTTATGGAAAAATCTAACAAATATCGTGCCTCCTTATATAGGATTTATTAATTACGAAAAATCATCTGACGCTGTAAAAATGACCAATGCACCTAACAGGTAACAATAGCAGAACAGATAGTGAATATGAACAATTATTACAATATATAAGTGACGATACAATAGCTAACTATTACTTAGACACCACATCATTGAAAAGGGGAGTGCGATAGGGAGAACCTTTCTCTTCAGCTTTCACACTCGCACTGGAAGATGTCTTTAAAAGAATCAAATTTTCTGTAAAGGAATTTAATGTAAATAGCCAATACATCAACCATCTAAGAAAAAAAATCAAAGGAACTAAGACTCTAAATAAATTAAAGAAAAAAAAGGTGATGTTTAAAGTAAATGATATTAAACAAATAGAAAATATAAATGTTATGTATGTTTAGGACAACAGATCACTATAGACAAACAGGCGTAGAAGACAAACATGGATCGCTTTTGGGGAAACCAAGTGGTATAGTGAATAACAGAGTTGCTATTATATCTAAAAATAGAAATATTTAACACATGCGTACTTCCTGTAATATGCTTATACTATGACATAAAGAAATTTAAATGTTCTACATAAGGTTTGCTATCCAATGTTTAATGATGGACATATTGCTAAAATATGGGACGACAAATACATAACAAAAGACAGAGCATGCAGTAATAGACCTATAGAAAATACTGAAATGAAGACCTTGACCAGTCTATATTCATTTTATGATACTGGTATGAAGAACACGATGTTTGACTCTACACAAAAAAATCTGTTGTGACGCCAGTAAATAAAGAGATACATGTACAACATACTAATCAACGGTGAATCGATATCATTATCGTAATCAAAACTGTCCTCGAAGTGCCTTTAGTGGTAAAACAAATTATATTTACAGAGCAATAGATCTGGACTGTAGGCAGTGTAGTCCAGAACAAATCCCTAACTTTTCTTTAAATTTGAGCAGTTGCCTTGAAGCAAGTTAACATATCAGTTTCACTGAGCATGCTAGTCTTTGACTGACGTTAATGACTTTCATTTTCAACTGCTTCTCGCCTTAAAAAAAGTATAGACGTGACTCTTATTGTTACCGAGCTGGATCATAAGTCTTCTCAAATTTTCTGGAGATTTTACGTCCTGCGTGATAAACTTCATAATAATCTGTTTGGGTAATGTGTAGTGTAAGTAGTACCCTCTGACACAGTAATGTGGTCTAAAAACGATAGTTTGAGATACCTTACTGTAGAAATTCCCTTTAGCCAACCTCACCTATATCGCCCTCACCTCGCGGTGCATAAAAAAAATCTGGTTTATTATATGTGCTTCACCCTCATAAAAAACAGGGTGATGTTAAAAAAATTATAAAATAACACAAAATAGTAAACAATTTAAGTGTGGTAACAGATAATCGATATAAGAAGAACCTTAAAAATGCATAAGTGTTTTCGTAGTTAAACGAATCAAAATCTTATAGTAAATAGTGGCACAAAAGGATAACAGTAATATTTGTTGACATATTGTTTACTGGCAAAGCTCAAAATTCTATTTTTGATAAATCACAATTTTTATTTGATAGTACTGTGGTTAGTATAATTTTGGTTTAGCATATAGTTGGCCAGGATCCTCAAAAGATGAAAATCTGTGACGAAAGGTCAGGTAAATAAGATGACTTAGGGAGAACTTCGTTGCTCGTGCTATGTGAGATCTCGCGCTGCCGTCTATTGACCAGAAACAATTGTTTTAAACACAGTTTTTCATAGATAATGTCTAATTCTATACAGTAGGACTCCGCCCTGATTTTTTCACCAGGTCACAAGTATAATTATTGAATGCTACTTTCGCCATATAGTCACCATGACCTTCATGGGATTAAGATTTGCTCTTGCATACTGTCTTGGGGCTTTTTCACATACTGCCCAATTCGTTTGCGATTACCAAACAGAATTCACTTTTGATTATAGGTCACCATTTGGTTCAAAAAAGGAAGAAGCCACCTCTAATGTATGCATTTTCTTGCGTTCTGCCAATTCGCACAGAACCCATCTGTCAAGTTGTTTAACTTTTCCAAAATTGTGAAGATGACTTATAGTCTTCGTCTTACTCAATACTAGGAGTTGTCCTCCAGGAACCTTCTTTTCAGATTCAAAATTGTCTTCCTTTAATTTTTGATAACCGTTTTGTGCCATTCATTCATCTCGGGTATCTTCGCACAACACTTTATTAATTTCTCTTACCGCTATTGGTATATTTGATCTTTTCTTTACTGAAAAAAATACTGGGGCACCCTCTTTTCAAATAATTTCTGTAAGAAATATATAGGTCCTGCAGGTAGTAGAATACTCACTCAATTATGAAATAACAGACAAAATGTCAACTCGGATAAACTTGTCCAACATCATAAACACGGGTGGTCAAAAAACCAACTTTTCATGAGAAACTACCTGCTGTCATAATTTTTTGACCAAATAAGGATAGTTAAATGTAAAAAAACAATTGGGGATGGACTTCTCAATCCTTTTAAAACAAAGTCAAACTGTAAATTTAATTACGCGAGATAAAATTTAGTTTCTATTGAAAACATTTCCAGGACAAAACACTTTTAGTTTACAAAAATGGCGCTAGAAATCATAAGGTCAAACCGCCAGTTTTTAGTAAGACTATCAAGTTTAATTACTCTTCTTTTCCTGTTCATTATAAACATTCAAAATCAACTTGGATGAATCCAACTGAGGATAATTTGGTAAGTAATTTGGTTTAATATCAAAGAAACAATTTGACTATTATAAAAAAATAGAATTCTTTATTTAGTCCAAATTCTTGCTGAACCAAGAAGTTTAGAGTTTCCAGAGCAGAAGGAAGTCTAAGGATAGAGTATTTCCCCATTTTAGGCCACTTCTCACTATCGATTTCTTTAGTTTCTTTAACAATCCATCTTAGAATTCAGCATTATAGGCTTTCCCTTCTCAAGGTAGTCAAAAAAGAAATTTTTCACGTTCTAAAAAACTGACTTCGTCATCTTTCCAGCGAGTAGTACGATTTTTGGCTTTTTCGGTGCCAGTTCACTTCGTGCGGTCCACTTTTTTATTTTCAGTGAATAAAACTTTCCTCTATAACCACAAATTGCTGAAAATAGTTGGTTGATGTTTGCATAGGAATTCGTTTTTTCTTTGGAGTGGGTAAAAATTTTTCGTATGTAATTCATTCGCAAAATTAAGTGAACTCGCTTAGTTAAGATTCCTGTGACATTGGCTAATTCGCGCAGCTTTACCGCCTGTCGGTAAAAACCATATCGTCGATAATTTCTGAAGCGATAGCTGATTTCAGATTTCCAGGACGTGACGAGTCCTGGGTGCGCATTCTGCTGTATTTAAATAAATAGCGCAATGTGAGCCAGAACATTATCGTGCTGGAGCTAATTTACATTTTCGTTGCTTTCATCGCATACTTCCTTTTATATAATCTTCTGGGAAGTTACAATTAAAATATTGAGTTCGGTGGCTCCATGTAAAACATACTTAGAGTATACAATCCCATTTACACCAAATGAACGTTAATTTGACACATGGATGAACTGTCTTGCATTGCGCTTATACAGATGCTTCTTCAAATTATGGAAAACTTCCACCATGATGACAAATTTATCTCTTCTAGAACTAATTGATGATTTTTCAACGCTGATTGTTAATGAACTTTGGTGATGCTGGTTAACATATAGCCATTTTTTGTAGCATAAAAATAAAATTTGCTGAATTTAAAGACTCGCCAAAGCATAACAGTAATATATATATAGTTTCCCCCTAAAAAGATTTTGTCTAGAATAATGTTTATACATACTTTTATTTGCTGTAATTTTTGATAATATATCATTTAATATCTTAACTGTCTATTTAGGATACTCCTTGAAATTGTCTTCAAGTTGTGTTATTAATTTGGCTTAATAGAAAGGCGCTTTATCATTGTAAAAATATGTATAGCTCGTTTTTTTCGCATGGAGAGACGAAAGATTTAGGAACGTTCCTTATACACGTTTGTATTGTGTCTCATCCATCATATCTTGAACAAACTATAGCGGACCCCCGATACTTTTAACTGTTATGCATGACCACATCATCACCTAACAGGAAATGTGTGACAGTTCTTACCACCCATTCTTCTTGGTATCTTTGAAGCGTGGGGTTTTAGTGACGCCCTCTATTCCTAATTCGTTATTAACCATGACTTTAAAAAATATAGCATCGCATCGTGTAACCAACAAAAAAAAAATATCTTATATACGCATCAAATACCTTTCTCCAGTCTTCAACTGTAAAATATCTATGTATAAGCTCGCTGTAACCGAGCTTTCACCATTTTGGTTATTAGACGAGGCTTTTTTAAAGGTGGATGACATCTTATCCTCTTTTCATGCAGCCAAGATTATTGTTTTCAGCTTCTCCACAATGTGATCTAGCGCTCGAGGTGAATGGCATATTTTCCTTAATAACAGTAGGCCGAGAGACATTTTCTTGTGCTTTAGGATGTAGCCTCGTTTGTAGAAGGGTTTTATATTAGCATTTTTGGTATTTGTCTTCCCCATCCCGGAGCGTCATGCTTGAACACATACAAGCACAAAAGGCACGCAATGAACTGCTCAAAACGATCACGTTTATGTAAGAAATGCAAGAATTCGCCTTAAACGCAAGGTTTTACTAGAGTTCACGCAAATCGGCTTACCACGACCTGCACAATGCATAGCAGGTAGTACACTGGGTCGCTTGGGGTGCCTTCGGTATGCGGCTTCAGCTGTTTATAGCAAAGCAAATTGGTGCGTCGTTTGGCGTGTTTTTAACTAAATAATAAAATATAAAGTTCGTATTGTTGGTATGGTTCATTTACATGTAATTTTAATTATATTTAGTACAAATTTTGCAAAAAAGATGGTGGACGCATTTAATCCCAAGTTTTTAACCCCCAATCAGGGGTTGTTTTGTTAAAATGAACTAAAATTGAATTTTATAACGTCAGGAAAAAACATATTATTTATTGTAAAACTAAGATACAATCTAAGAATAAGTGTAAGGTAAATGCCAAAAGCTTCTAGACCGACTGGATTCCAGAGGTGACAGAAGTAAAACAATGGAGTTATTTTTCAATAGAAGCCTCATATATTTCAACACATTTATTTCATCTCAAAATTGGAAAAATACTGTAAAGTTTTATCGGCAACTCTTCTCGTTGTTAAATTATCAAAGGCCTTTCTTCAGTTTTGAAAACAAATAGTAGTCATTGGGGATTAGGTTTGGACTGTATGGCGGGTAAATAGGCTTCTTAAAATCGCGATCCTGGGCAATTGCGGCCTTATGGACAGGGGCATTATCGTGAAAAGGTGAACGGTTCGACTTGGCAAGCTGGCGAAAAACTTCCCATTTACCACTATGTTCTTTTCCTTACAGTTATTTACCAAATTCCCTTTAAATCCCAAATGATCGTCGCCATGATCTTTTTCGTTGATTGACCCAGTTTTGGCTTCTTTGACCATTTTTCTTCTAGTTTGCGTCATTCCATTGGCTCTTTTTTGTTAGATCATAGTACAGGATCATGGTTTCTTCTGCAACAATTGATTGAAGAACTTCTTTGTTGTTGAGAGAGAGGTTTAAAAATCGATCATCACGGGCCATGCATTGTTGTTTTAAACTGCTGATAAAAGTGAAAGTACTCATATAGCACTAACCTCATTAATCTGAAGGTGCTCATGGAAAGACCTAACTTTGCTGATGTTTTCTTTTAAACAACTGTTTTGTAACAGCTACTTCGAAGAGGGCTGCATTTTCTCTCGAAATAACTACAATTGACAAACCTGCACGTGGTTCGCCTTCAATGGTTTCTCGGCTCAAACGAAATTATTTTGACCATTGCTTTACAGTGAAATACGAAGGCGAAGATTTATCATACCCACCATCCAAACATTGTTTAATGTCACTAGGACTAAGACCTTTAGAGAGAAATTTTCAACATTGCAAAATGACGCGACATTACAAACTCAAGTAATTCTTGTCTCGCTACTGAAACAAGTTGGCCACTAAAATTGTTACTAATATTAAACTAAAGATGGCGCTATCTGACACTACCGATATTTTGTTTCCATTGTTGCTGGAACATAATCAGACCAGGAACTCTTGGCGCTGACCATGATGGTGTCTTACGAAAAATCAATTCTTCCACATCATTTAAAGATCTTTTCTCAACTATTGTCTATACCTGCACACAATCAAGGTGTAACTTGACAATTCCCGTATGTATGCTACTTATCAGCAGCCAAAAGATAATATAAAATATAAACTGTAAGGGAAAACCCCAAATATTTTGTCGTTTTTCAAGCTTCAAGTTAAAATTTTTTTGGTTAAAAGTTTAACGGGCATAGTGGGCGAGGCATAATCTCTCACCTTAGTGATGTTCGCAGTTATGGTTTCTTCTATTTTCAGTCTGGTTATGAATGATTCTTGCAGAACCCCACCAAATGCAGACCAACATTTTTCTTGGGGTTAGCTACGTAATAATGACAAAAAGTGATGTGGAGATAATTAATGAAAGATGTACATAGGATAATAAAGCAGTTTCTGTAATATATTACAAGCGATGGTGGCGCGTTGTGATAAGTTCAAGCGTGCTGAAACATGTTCAATCCCTTGCACTACCTACAAAGTGACCTTTAAGAATTGTGGCAGTGAAAGCAACTCTTAATATCATCTTTTACAGAAGCGGAATATTGTTTAATTATTAATTGATGTTTCAAAAAAATGAGTCTTCTGCTGGGAGATGATTGGCCTCATCGTACTATCATATTTAGACGATATGGGGAATTCTGAAGGACCCCTAAAGAACAGAACATTATCCTTATCTCTCATAGAGGAGAGCATAGCTATCAAAAAGCTGCTCGAGTTCAACAGTGATGTAGCCTATCGCCAAATAGAAGAGTGTCTAGAGATTTCTACACCGGCAATTTTTACAATTCTGTACGACCATCTTCAAGTGAGAAAACAATTTACCTTTGTATACTCTCTACCTTAATTGACGAGAAAATGACGTTTCAATGAGTTTGCTATGTCACCAACATCGTAACATATGATGAAATCTTACGTGAAGAATATGCTAAAAGAGAAAAGGTTTCTAACGAAAAAGACTTTTCTTGGAATGATGAGTATACCCTAATACCACGCAAACCAAGTTTGAACTCGTACAACAAAACTGCGCTAATAATTTATTTTTGGTCAGCCTTATTAAATGGGTAGAGAAATATATAAATTAATGTTTTTTTGCTCAAAATGTGATAACTGAATAACTTTAAGCGAATCATTTATCATATGTGCTTATTAGCCTTCAAAAATCTTGAAAATTTTTCTAGGTACCATTTGAACCCAAACATCAATCAGATTTATCGGATTTGATATAATTTACACGGCTTTGCCTCGTAATTTAATCGATAAAGATCAAAGCAGTCCATTTGCAAATTACGTTTACACCCCTAAATGATGAATGCGCCATACTGCATATCAACTACACATAAATCTGTTCCAAAGCCCCGTAATAACTCAAACTGATGTCTCAATGCATGAACCCAAATCGCTTCCTAGGGCCAATTTTCGGATGCAACCGAACGCGGCCTCGGAAAGAATTGATGCAGCGATGAGGTAGAGTCGATGGAATTTGGGCGAGTTACACTTTCAGCGTGCCCCAGCGGTGAGATTTTACTGCCCATATTAAATCAGCCGAAAGTGGCACTAAAACAACGCTCCTGCATATAAAGGCCCGTTTTATTCAAACCATGCTTCGGCAATTGGATGACATTGAAGTTCTGTCGCGTCCATTTGAGGGTCTTTCAACTCGGATCTGCTTCGCCGCCGGCCCGTGCGCGCGCGGTAATTCAGGCGCGCGCTGCTGGTGAGGTGGTGGAAAATGTTGGGTTATGTTCTTCTCACATGTAAGGCCAAGTTGTTTAACCAAAAAAATAATAATAATCTAAGTTAATTGCTCATTTACTCATTTTAGAGATTAATTAAAATTTTTCTCAATTACGAGCTCTAGGCGTCCTTATAAAAATGTTGGGAAAATTCAAGGAATCCAGAAGAAAATGTTCATTACCCTAGGGATATTTCAAAATTAGAAGTTGTCATCACTGATTTTAAAACTTAAAAACAAACGCTTTAAAATGGTGAAGGATATTATAGTGAATGCAGAAAATGATTTAAAACCACAAAAAAAGAAAACGTAAAAGCTACACAAAAAAAAGAATGAAGAAATGAAGATAACAATTTTCCCTATTACATTTCGTTGAAGAGATTGAGAAATTGAAGATCACTTTAAGTCATATTGTACTAGGTCAGTCGCTGTGTCGTGAAAAATGATCAAAAATGGTTTTTTTTTTGGGAGTGGTATTTTAAAGTGGATTCCTATGTTTTTTGGGGCGCTGATCACGAATCTAATAGTCAAAGTTGTCTTGAGCCGCTGCGCTCCATGATGGGCAAAAAGGCTCCAAAAAGGACATAAAAATAGATAGAAAATACTACTGTTTTTGGCATTTACAATTTTTTAAACTTAATACTCAGGTCACAATAATTTTTTAATTTAAAAAAAAACGTCAAAAATGGGCCTACAGCTTGCTGCCCCAAGACATTTTTTTAGCTCGTCTCAATCTACGCGTTTTAATAATACCTACAATTTTTATAATGGGGTTCTTACTTCATATAAGCCATAGTTTTCCTGTAAAACCCGAAAAACCAAAAAAACGACTTTTTGGGCCTTAAAAATGCCCATATTTTGGAGCGCAGCGGCCCAAGACCAATTTGACTATCGGATTCGTGATCAGCGCCCTGAAAAACATAGGAATTCACTTTAAAATACCACTCCCCAAAAAAACCATCTAAAATTACACAGCGACTGAACTATACTAAAAATCTGTCTACTTAATCAGCAAAACGGTGCATAGTCTTAATCAAACTAAGCAGCCTTCATACATTTTCTTAAGAGTTTGCTCCCCCTTCCTGAGAAGTAAATAATCCTATCGAATAAAAGCTTTAGAAAGCTATTAGAAAGTATAAACATCCACTGTGTGTATATACTTGCGTAAGTTTGAATGACGGGAAATCACTAGCCCAACTTGTTAGGTTATTTCCTTAGATGGAGTTCCCAAATGGCTCTATTGTACTTTAGTCTTTCCATCCCGTTTTAGTGATTTCGATAGTATTTGCCTATCCATCTAGCAACTGTGAACTACGATTTTAGTTACTTCAAATACTGGTTCAAGTTTTTCAACCATCTTTTGTTAGTATGTATCAGCTTTTCCATTTTCTGGTATACACATATACTCTGGCACCCACATGAGAGTAGGTCTGCTGGGGATTATAAAGTTTTTCAGGCATTTCCAAGACCAATTTAGTCTATCTGTTGGGACAAAGATGTCTTCACCTCAATAGTTCCTGCTTAAGTTCTTCGCAGATACATGTCTCTTGTATGAATTTCCACTTGAACCATTGCAGCGTATTTACTCAGAGATGAATACACATTAAACTGATGATATTTCCTAAATATTCCATTTCCAGTGCCACGCTATATTTTAGATCATCTTATACCGGATTATTTGTCCTAGCCAACGGTATTCATGTACAAGCCTTTCATTCAAGTCAAACTGGGTTTTAAAAGATTTATTAATGTTTACCTAGCTGACATTTCCAGTAGTGGGTTTGTGACAATTCCTATTATCCTGAAGTGACCAGAAACAAGGCTGGCATGCCAGTTTATATTAAATTTCAGCTTATAAGAAGTCATCCTTGCCTCTGAGTTTAATGTTTAGAGATGGCAAGCTTAATATGGTGTCCTATAATACTAACGAATTTTCGAACTCCCCCTGTAGCGCAGCCGCTAGACATCCGCATCCCATCACGTTCAGCGGCCGACACAATGCCTTCTAGAAATTCATCTGCCGTACGCGTGTGCGGCGAACATTCTAGAAGGTTCCAGTCCGGCGTCTCCAGATGTTTCGCGGCCCTTCTGGTACCTTCGAGCTCCTTAAATATCGCGCACCAGGTGGCAAGGACACTGTTGTCACATCAAATTCGAAGTAAAAACAGCGAGGAAATTCAAGTGCGGAAGCTGCGTAATATAAATAGTGTCGCAAATAAACACTGTGTAGTTTCAGATACTCAGTTGCGTGTGTTGTATACACAAGTAATATTCAATACTTTTCATAACTTGTAAGTAAAATAAATAAGTAATGAAGTATATTTTCACGTCTTATTCACCAAAAGCAGAAACTTTATAATACATAGTCAATTAGTCTCTAAAAACCACAATAATGGCAATCCACAGATGACGATAGATCTTACCGCAGTAGGGTATAGCCAGTATACCATATGTGGCTTAAATCCCTATTTTTTACCCAATGTTTGTTTTGTAATGTAAGTTCCAGGTTTTCAGAATTACTTCCAGAGGTACTTTTAGTCTCTTAGTTCACTTATAGTTCTTTCTTTGAAGAAATATGGTAGTTTAACTCACCCAATACCTTTCTTTTCTTTATACTTAGATTTTGCTCAACACTCGATATTTTCACAGTGGCCTAAGCTTTCTTTATAAGTTCTAAAACTGCATTGGGAAATTTTCTTGGAATTCAGAGAGATACAGCTTTTTTACTTTTTAATTATGGTGTGGTCTCTTTAACTGTTTAATTATTTCGATTTTGAGTGTTCTTTAATGTTTTTCCTCTAAATATTTCATGGGAATAACAAAAACATTATTTACAAATGTTATTTTAATATTAATTTTGTTAGTCTATGTATTCCTCTACAGTATTTTTTCGTTTGTTCTATATTCCTTCCATAGTATTTTCATTTTGATTTCCAAATTATTATCCTACATTCGATCTATACCCGACTTTTAAAACTCTCACTGGAGATGAAAACAAAAAGCCCCGATAAGCACGCTCCGCTGTCATCGGTGCACGACGTACTAAGTTGCTGTAATATATCGAGTGTTTCAAAAATGATTTACATTCATGTTGTCCCAAAAGAAACTTAATAATGCGACAAGCTATGAATTTGAAATTTTCCTTTTCTCCCTCAAATCGGTCTTTATATAAAACTAGGAGTTGTCCGCAAAAACATATTTTTGGCGTCCTAGACTGACAATTTTTCACCCGCCTTCCCTCAAATTTTTGGTGCGAACGTATACATTTTTAATTAGACCGGCTTTTTCTCTGGATCAGAAACATGGAACAATGTAACGCCCATTCATGGTGGACGTAAGCAAAGCCGCCCATAGGAAATACATAATACATAAAGTTGAATTAATGCAAAGCTTATGCCCTCGTTCATAATGCACTCCCGTAATTTTTACGTTTTACGTTCATTTGCAGTAATTTTTAATTTTTCTCTAGATTAATGTTGGCAACAGTAACAGAATGTTTGTTTTTATTCTAAAATAGCTGTATCCGGCCACGCGTTGTTGTGGCTTTGCTTTTACGTCCAACAGATGGCGCTGTTTTTCAAAAAAAAAATGTTTTTATCTGTCACAGGTGTGACATGTATACAATACAATAATCCAAATATTTAAATAATTCAAAAACGGTTAAAGTTAGAAGACTGATTTTTTGCGCCAAATTAGCAAATATAGTTGTGAATGTGGTGTGGAAGTTTCAAGGAAATCGGTTGAAGCGTCTAGGAGGAGATAGAATTATAAGTTTAGAAAGAAAGAAAGAAAGTTAGGGAGAAAAGAATTATATTATAAGATTGTTAACGGATGTCCAACATAATATAATAGCAAGAGTTTGTATTTTTGCAAGTAAATGCAGAGCACGCCATCTATTGTGGACTGTATGTACCTGCCGGTAAGCAGATTCCTGTATATTTTAACGGTTTGTATTTTTATAAATACCGACGACAGCCGACAGTATAGAAGTAGAAGAGTTATTAAGGTTTTTAGAACCCTACCAACGACACTTAAAGATATACCATTATTTTCCAACCAACCAAACTTTAAGTTGATAGCCCAGAGAGAAGGAAATAAAGCTTTTACTTCATCTATTTTTCTATGTAATTGTCTGAGATATTAAATTGATACCTTATATTTTTGTGCTAAAACTGAATCGAATGTTTTTCCATCATTTCAATTTATTTTGCACATAGTTGTCTTTTCTATCGTTTGGTCTGTTTTTTCTCTTACAGTTGTGCTTCCCCAAGGGTAAACTCTTCTTTCAACTTCTTCCATTATTAACATTCAAAGTTTTCTGTTATCGGTTTCTTCTCATATTAATGGTCTTCTGATGCTCTTTTCATTTTTCTATTATTTTTATGGGCATGTTCTTGTTCTTATGCTTCATATTTTGCGATGTGTCATTTTCCTTGCGTCTTTTGCTTTATTGTCATACTTCATTCAGTCTTTTCGTACTTATTTCAATCATCGGTTATTCGTGGTGGTTACATTTTCCATAATTTTTTGCCTGCTGATGCCAGAATTACTACCTGTTCGTTTTTTCTTCTTCAATTTCCTGCTTTATCATGTCTACCACGGTTTCTGTTTTCCTTGCGTAAGTACAAAAGCCATTTATTCATTTTTCTTTTTCTTTTGTTTTTAAAACTTGATCGCCTTATAGTAAATATTAAAAACAACTTAATGCAAATAATAAAAAAATATATGGACCATAGAGACAAGTCAAAATATTATTCACAGTGTAAAAGAATGAAAAAAAACAGAGCAGATAAATGGAAAATAGGCAAACATTAATGAATAAATGAAGAAGAACTCTACTGTGTAACAAATAGCAAAAAATGGCAAAAACATACTTTGCGTAGAACATATAAATTGATATAGAAATAGAAATAGGCATACGTAATAACGAATGAGTTATTAATCAGTTCCTTAAAATCTTCGCCAAACAAAGCTGAACTAAAAGTTGCTTCCACAATTAGGACAACACCTTCCTCGGCACCGCAGGTTTGTTCGAAGCTCCCGGGCCCGCCTACGGCAAAAAGCGAAGTCGCGGCCCAAATCCATAAAACTTGTCCTCCGAACGGGGTTCGGTGTCGACGAGCTCGCCCCCAGCGCCGCCCGCCGATCACGCCGCTCCTTTATGGCGCGACATAAAACAGACGCCTTCCTTTGCTTTTATTTGACGCCGAACGTGATTAACCCGAACTTTTCAGCACTCCTGCGCCCCGGGCTTAGATTGGTACATTGGCAATGCGAGTTTTTATCTTGCGCCCCCGTCCTTTGCAATTTGCGAGCCGCCCTGCCTTTAAATATTGATAATATCGAAAGCGCCGAAGAGCGCTCGGAATTTGCTGGGAGGATATTGGGTTCTTTAATACAGCAACAATTTATTTTGAGGTCTTAATCGGTTATCGAATTTTCCTTTTGCAGCCGACCTGGATGAAGACCAAAGAATACTGGGACAAGTTCTTTGAAGACCGATTCGAGAGGCAAAAGATGGACTCGGAAAGGCCGCCCTTAAAGGTATTATAGCGCGATGTAAAGTAGCAAAATTTACGCGTCCTTTCGCTAGGTTATAATCGTTCCCCATTCCCACAACGATCCAGGCTGGCTGAAAACCTTCGAGCACTACTTCAACTACCAGTCTCGGCAAATCATCAACCACATGATTGCTAAGATGCAGCAGTACCACAACTTGACCTTCATCTGGTCGGAAGTGGCTTTCTTGAACGCGTGGTGGGAGGGAGCGCACCCCAGTCGGCAACGTGCCCTCAAGGCTCTGGCCAAATCTGGAAGGCTGGAAATCACGACCGGCGGCTGGGTCATGACAGATGAAGCAAATGCACATATCTACGCCATGGTAGACCAACTTATAGAAGGTATTTATATATAAACTCAATCATAATAACACTTTGATTGTTAATCAATTCCAGGACACCAGTGGTTAGCAAAGAATTTAGATATAAAGCCCAAAACTGGATGGTCAATAGACCCATTTGGTCATGGTAGCACTCAACCATATCTCTTAGCGCAATCAGGCATCACAGGCACCATAATTCAAAGGATTCATTATGCATGGAAACAATGGCTAGCAATGAAACAATATGGGGATTTTAGATGGGTACCAAACTGGCCTTCTAATACAAAAATCCTAACCCACAATCAACCCTTCGATATATACTCCATCAAGCACAGTTGCGGACCGCACCCTTACATTTGTTTAAATTTTGACTTCCGCAAAGTGCAAGGCGAATATACCGAGTACTCTATAAAAGCTCAAGCTATTACAGATAAGAACGTAAAGGAAAAGAGCGAGTTACTGCTGGAGCAGTACGCACGGACCGGTTCACTGTTTCCCCACAACGTTGTCTTGATGCCTTTAGGAGACGATTTCCGTTATAATGTCGTAGAAGAATGGGACCAACAGTACACCAATTACATCAAGCTAATTGACTACATAAACGCAAACAAAGAGACATACAAAGCTGAAATTATGTTCGGCACGCCAAAAGATTACTTCAAGGAAATTCAGAAAAGGTTTGACCAGTTCCCCACACTTAGAGGAGACTTCTTTGTGTATTCGGACATCTTTTCGGAAGGCAGGCCAGCTTACTGGTCCGGCTACTTCACCACTAGGCCCTTCATGAAAATACTGGACAGAGAGCTGGAGAACAACTTGCGCAGCGCAGAAATCTTGTACTCGGTTGCCCTGAATAACGCCAAACAGAATAATCTCCTGCCCTATTTGAAAGTGCTGGACCGCGATTTCGAGAAGCTGGTGCAAGCTAGAAGGAACTTGGGCCTATTCCAGCACCATGACGCCATTACAGGCACGAGCAAGTCGTTCGTTATGAGGGACTATGGAATGAAGCTTTTTGAAAGCTTGCGGGACGCGATGAGTATTCAGCAAAACGCCGTGCAAAGTTTAATCTTCATCAACTCGACTCTCACAAGGCCCGATCAGAATATTGTACTTCGCGATGTGGAGAGAGACTCCTTTGATAAGCTGCCAAAGAAGACGCCCATTGTTATAGAGCCTGGCCACACAAGAAAGGTAGGTAATCATTATTTGCTTAGGTGTTCACTCAATTTTTTTATCGCCTACAATCCTTTGTCATTTGTTTATTATAATCCAATATACTGATTAGAAGTTTTGCTACATATTGCTTGATCTTCCTTTTCTTCTCTTCCTTTCACAACCTTATTATTCACATCTCACCAGATGTCCGAATAACTGAGAATATCTATGTATTATAAATACATTAAACACATTAACCTTAAGGTTTTTCCAATATTTTGCACTATGTACAAGATGTTCAATGTCTTAAGATCACGAATTTCTGGTCTGTTTATTTAAGAGACCATATTCTGAGATTTTATTTGTGAAAACACAATCAACCATGTTGAGATAAAGAAAACCCAAATATTACTGTAATAATGCATCTTCATCCTTAAAGACAGTGCACCATCTTTCATGAAATAATCATTGGCTTTTTATTCCTTAAAAAACGTAGTGATGAAGGACAAGGCCTCACCAATGGGTATTGATTTCAACAAGTCAGAGCCATACCTTATTAAATTTCCAATATCGTTTCAAGATTTGATGTGAAAAAAATGAAAAGTGAAGTCGTCCGCCTAATAGATTACTAGATTAGATTAAACAGCATAATACAATTTTCATCTATTCGAAACATTTTGAGTACCTTCTAGTACTCTCTATTTACCATTTCATTAAGTCTATGACAAAATCACAATAGAAATCCTAAACGTCATCTACTCCATTTACCCCTTAATTGCAGTTATCTTGATATTAATCCTCATCCAAATTTCTCATGCTCGCAAATTGTTCTCAATCTGCAATGTTCTCAACTATCAAAGCCAATTAATAGAAGTCTACTGACTCTTGTGAATTTCACCGTTTTTATTGACATTTAATGTGAAATCTTGTGCAGTTGATCTATTGTCCCAGAATGGATTGCCAGAATGCATTCAAAGATCTTCTGGGAAAGCTTTCTTAGATTAAAGATTGATCTTCAATTCCTTCCCTTAATCTAAAAGCATAGTATGCAACTTATTTCAGTAGCCGCACTAGATATCCATACCTGTCATAACTCCTGATATGTCCCCTCTTAAACAAGTATACTGTTACCACTACCTACTAGTCTTTAAGTAGTCTTCGTTATATTTCATTTTAAAAATTTTAAGCAATATTCCAGTTGCCCTCTACTTTCATCGTTTTTAATTTGTTTACCTTCTCCATTCGTTTCTGCTCTTTATCCTTTCATTATTAACAATTTTTGACATATTTTTACTTTTAATGATAAAATCTAAAACCCATTGTTACCATATCATTCTAATTGAACCAACAGTAAGCATTTTAGATAAGAAAAATAAATTCAAAATTGGTTTGCATGTTACTTGAATTTGGTTGGTAAACCTTCCTTCAATAGGATCAAAAATTTGATCAAAAACCATTTAAGTTGTTATATAAATTGTAAGTTACCTTCAGTGATAGCCATAACATATCAGTCCTTTTAAGTGTTATTGACAAAGGCAGTAGAAAAAATTCTGATATCATGAAAAGTGAAAAACGTAATCAAAGGTCGATTGGTGCAGACATCAATTTCTTGATCAAATTGGAGCTAAAGATGAGAAATAGGTTTTATAAACGAACATTCGGCACATAAAAGAGTGGAGCTCTATAGTAAAAGTGAATTTAACAAGACTAGTGTGATTCAGTCTCATACACAAAGGAATCGTTTGGTGATTTCGTGAAGATATTGACATTAATAAAAAAAAAGTATTTTGAAACGGCAGTTTTTTTTCGTTCAAATTAAAGTGGTTTATACCTTTTACCTGCAGTTTAACTAAACAATAAACAAATCAAATGCAAAGGTGGAGAAGGTCACGTCAATGGATTTCATCACATAAAAAATGAGATGAAATTTCTGAACTAAAATCAGCCTACATCAACCAAACGTTTCCTCTTAAGAAGACTTATAACGAGTGGAGATTAGCTCTTAGGACTGTCGCATATTTTCTTAAGACAGATTTAAAGAAAAAAGGGAAATAAGGAAAGGTATTTCACCTGCTCATAGAACTACCCAAGTGTGATTATAGGAATTAGATGAAGTGCTGTTCCAAAGAAGCACTGATTAAGTTTCCCATACACAATATAGGTCTTAAATGCAGTGGAACACCATGCTAGTGCATTGGAAACGTCTAGGCCATCAAAAAAGCTTGAACAAAAAAGACTAATGGGATACAAATGTGGTAACAAGGAAGTATATAGTATATAATTGTATAAGAGAATTACAGAACAATACTAAAGAAAAATTTAAAAGTCCACATCAAATATGAATACACCCATAGCACTTCTTATATTAAAGATATTAAAGTTAAGTAATATATAAGCTGAAAAAGATTTTGAAAATAGAAATTCAATAAGAAAAAGGAAAATGAGTAATAGAATAAGTGCAGATAAAAATATAGAGACTAATAATTCAGAAGGAGAAATTTGTGCTTTGTATTTGCTAAATCCCAACTGAAAGACCAAGTGAGGTTCAACAGCTCCCAATTTTTTGATAAATCGGATGTATCTCTAACTCGAAGCCGATACAATTTTCTAATTCTAATTAAATTTAAAAATTACAATAGTTACTGCAATTCATTTCAGCTACCTTGGTAAGTGGTTTTTGGGAGAGCCACAATCTTCAATGGTTGGAGCCTTAATTATTGAGAGACCCTCAGTCGGGTATCTCTGGACATACAACTGCAATCCTTTCTTAACTCGCACTGCACATCATCTTGGAAACGGCTTAAGAATATATAAAACAGGCAAAAATTTGAGTTTAAAATCAATAAGAAGTGCTGTTGACTAGCACTGTTCATTTTTCTATGTTTTTTCACCAAATTCAAATTCATTTGGACTTCAAAATTAATTCAAGTTGACCTTCAAAGGTCATTAACATAATCTAAATAGCAATAGGTATTTACAAGACATGGGATATGCTCAAAACGAGAACACTTTCAGTTATTTCTGTTAATTACAATATCCCTCTAAACAATTTGCTAGGAGAGGCTATAGGACAGATCGAGAAGCGCACCAATTGACCTAAAATTAAAAATGGAAGAATCAATTCTCAAGAAGTATGAAGCTTTTAGAGAATGAGTAGTTTAGTAGTGTTAAAATTGGACTTGCATTTTACTCTTCAGTCAACCAGCAGAACGTACTTACAATCCTTCAGTTCCGGCTTAATAGTAACACATCACTACCTCTTCCCTTTCTTGAAAGGCTGTCTGATTGGTGATGTCGGTTGGCTTTAAAAACCTTCTATGATTAAATCCTCGAACCTTCAGCCTGGCTGATATACCACTGTTAAGTATGATCATTAGAGAACTACAGACTCAAAAAAAATAAATAAATAAAAGTATTACTTGTGGCCATCACCAAAAGCACATCTGAAGTCTAGAAATTGATTAATCTTTCATATTCCAGATCACACTCTTCAATTCCTTAGCGCAACCGCAGGATTACTTGGTGCAGGTGCGCGTGACCACTACAAAAGTGAAGGTAACTGACAATGAAGGCCGCGACGTCGTGTTCCAAATCAATCCCGTGTGGAACTGCTCCGAATCCAACACTCGAATCGTGATCTCAAACGAGCTCGAGCTGGTTTTCGTGGCGAAGCTCGCAGAGCTCAGCATCACCACCTACAGCATTACGCACCACGCGTCTTCGGAGACTGGCGAGAGGCTCTCAATAATCTACTGCAGCCAGTGCCACACCAAAAGCCAATCGACCACCACGGACACCAACACCGTCGAAGATCCGCCTGAGTTCATGAAGTCCATTTTCAAGATCAAGAGGACGCAGCCGGGCGACATTCAGCTTGAGAACCATAAGTTTAAGATTCTATTCAATGGAAACACGGGCTTTATGAAAACGGTAACGCGCAAAGAGACCAAGAAAATAACGCAATGCGCTATTCAATTCGCTGCCTACAGGAGCGCCCAGTTCCACTCTGGTGCATATTTGTTCATGCCAGATCCAAATGAGCGCGACATAGAGAAAGATGTGCTGCTGCAGTATAAGGAGCAAATGAGCATAATTATCACGTCGGGTAGTGTATCAAGCGAGCTCACTGTACTGTACGGTCCCTTCCTAGTGCACACAGTCAGGATCCTACACATAGAAAACTCTCCTTTATCTGACGGAATTTACATAGAGAACGAAATAGACTTCGAAAACCCACCAAAGAATCGTGAGACTGAGTTGTTTATGCGAGTAGTGTCTGATGTGCAGAACGGTGATCCCCCTGAATTCTATTCTGATGCAAACGGTTTTCAAATGCAGAAACGGGTAAAAATCGAGAGGATAGGAATCGAAGGCAACTACTTTCCTATCACGACAATGGCATACATTCAAGATGATTCTATGAGGCTAAGTTTGTTGACGAACCATGCGCAAGGAGCCGCAAGCTGGCAGCCAGGTTTTCTGGAGGTGATGTTGGATCGGAGAACATTGTATGACGATTCGCGCGGCATGGGTGAGGGTTTAGTCGACAACCGTAAAACTATAAATAAATTTTGGTTACTACTTGAAGACGTCAAGCATGTTGCGGTTAAAAAAGAATCGCACAAGCGGTTTGAGAATGAAAATGCTAGCGAAGACAATGTTTTTGAGAAAGGCGATGTTGTACGCTCCTTCAACATTCCAACAGAGGCGCCTCTAGCTGAATCTGCAAAGAAGGTGGAATTCTCCCGGCCCTCTCTATATGCAAATCAAATGTCCAATGCCTTAAATTATCCGGTTAGCATCTTCATTTTAGAAGATGACAACCTGGAATTGAAGGTCAACACATCCATAAAATTAATAAATAGGCAGCTGCCATGCGACACCCACTTGTTAACATTGCGGACTCAACCTGACGTGGTGTATTCGCAGTTTCCATCAGTCCATGCACTGATGGTCCTGCACAGGCAAGGCTACGATTGCTCAGTCAGTAGTAAATTTTTGTGCGCCATGCCGCGCTTTCAAGAGAACACCAATTTTGTGCACGTCCGTATAAAAGAGTGGAGGCCAACCAGCCTCAGCGGCACCTTCCAGGAAGGCGTTTCGTTCCTGGATTTAGCAGACGCCACGATTGCGCCAATGGGTTTACAAACCTTCAATGTAACTTTCGTCGATTAACCGCTGCAATGTGATTTAGGCGTAGAAGGTTAATTTAATTAGAATATCGCTTGTGGTCCATGATTCTTTCGTGTGAAATGATACGTTCGTAATGCTTATAAGAAACAAAAAATGTAAAATACCTATAGTGTACTTAAAATTTAGTGCTTGTTATGTGGGAAATATGCAAGACAACTTTTTGTTCGAAGACAGATTGGATAAATGAAACCAAAATGCAGTTGTTTAATTCTAACACAAATATCAAGCATTAAATTTTTGAAACACTGTGTTGCTGTACAAATAATGACTAAGATTAACACCAACTCATTTCCACTAGAAATAATGTAATGTGCAGGCGATATATTTTGATAGAGTACTTTTTCATGCAGCTGTAAATAAGATTATTTTCCTGTTTTCACTGTAAATAGTTGCGGGCGCCCATGACCTTAGGAATATTATTTTATGCGTTACTTTGCTCGTTTGACAGCATTGGAGCAACCCAGCGCTTCAAGTTGCGGTTACTCCTGTACATAACTCCGACTTGGAAGAACACGTTTGTGACTGAACTTCTAGTATAAGTTTTACGTGTATAATGTTGCAGTTATTGTTGTGTGTACTTTCTTCTGTTCCAAAACCTGTACATATTTTTAGAAAATATTTTACAAATATTTGCCAATTTTGTACATATTATTGGAATTTATTATTTATTAAACGAGAAAGTATGACGTTGAGTTTCTCGGGCGATCTGTTGTAGTTCGCCCTCCCCCTCCCCAATATAATATTGCTGATTAATACATCTAAATGAATGTCTCCTTTCAAATAATAAAACCATAAATATATAAAAAAAGGTCTATAACTAAGCAATATAACTTAGAGCAATGGAAAATCATAGAGAGCATAATAAGAATGATTATGATCAAATATTGTGTACTTGTAAAGGAGTAGTTCATAGTTCCCAATATTATAGTATACTACAAGATTAAACATGTTTTGTGTGTCAAGACAATAAGACTGATTTTTTATGGAATTAGCAAAGTTTGATCCTATAATGAAGCTCCATGAGACTAGATTTATAAGAAACAACTCATTAAACAAGAACTATCTATAGTAAATTTTGTTAGTGATCTTGATAAGAAACAAGTACACATGGTCATACATCTAATTCCAGACAATAGTGGTATATATAACAAGTGTATATCAATAGTGTTGCACAATATTAGTAATCGTCCACCAGTTGTTTAAATCTAAACTACAATTATAGGTGTGACAAGGCAGCATACCAACATGTCATTCATCTCCAGTGGTGTCATGAAAAAAAATCAATTAGAAGGTTGAATGCATAGCATTATATCGATGATGATGATAATGATGAGAATAATGATGAAATGATGACCAAGTAAACCATATTTTCCACAATTTATAGAGCACCAAACACCTGAAATTATGGTTTGGGAAGCTACAGCCTACAATGCCTATTCGTATCTTGTATTTGTACAACAAACATTGAATAATATAGACTACTGACCAACTTGTTCTGCTTCCGTTTGTATTACAATAAAAAAATATGTCATTCCAACACAACGACGCTCGCTCCAAGATACGGGATGTCCAAGAAGTATGTCTTTATGAAAAAATTTCATTATATCTGAACTACCTTATCTGTTTTATTCACTCTCTGCGGCACTGGGTTTTTCTCCTAGAACATTTGTCCCAACCTGACTAACCATGACGCTACGCTACGCTGCTCGTTCTGCCAGTTCTTTTGTTTTATGACCTATACCTTTATTGCCATATTATCCTTTCTTGTCCCTTTCTAGATATTTCATGTCTTTCCATTTACTCGTTTGCCGGTTAAGAAAAGATAATTCTTATAAACGATCATAAGAAAGGCCTAGACCCTTTTTGTATTCAATAAGAGTGCTAACAATGAAAATGTATATTTCTACTTAGACATTGGCTATTGGTTACCATTCTTAAACTACACACTGGTGTTACATATCGTTTTAAAGCAAATCTATATCTGTAAAGTATTTTCAAGTCTACAGTTTAGGGAAGTACTTGCTGGGGGTTATATGAGAGAACCATAGTTTTTCCATAAAATTCTACATAATGATCTGTAGAGGTCCATAAAATATTTATATTTGTTAAAAAAAGGGGCAATATGTACAAGCGGTACAGGCGCTTGACTGTGGACGGACCCAGGCTGAAATACCTGGAAATTAGCCTATTCAGTCACTAAAAATAAGCAAGTAGCTGCATTCAATGACGAAGCAGCGAGAGCAAACATTTAGCCTTAACTTCTCAGTTAACAGACTACCCTCCTATGCAGAATGCTAGAGCCTTATCCATTTATGTTAAAAAAAATCTTTAACAGGTTATTTCATCACTAATACAGTGATTTAAATCATGATAAATATTCAAGCCCTTTGATTCTTTATAAGAAAAAATTCAAAATCTGAAGTGTATCTTGACAAGAAAAATACACTCAAACCCAAAGATGATGTAATCTAGAATCAAATATCAAAACGTTTAGATTGATTTTGGAGTAATGTAGCTCTTCTTCATTATCTTCTTAGCGAAGAAATCATGATCATGTTCTACTTCCATTAAGTTCATCATTTTTTCCCTCTTCTACATGTTTCGGTAGTTGCTGCTACTATGCAAATTGAACTATCGGTTGCCTTTTTGCCTACCATTTCAACATTTGAAAAGAAGAGTGATCTGCTTCAAGGCCGACTCGTTTTTATTTACATTGTATAATCGGATAATTTAGATTATTTCCTTCTCTTCCGATTATATGGCAAAAAATACCGTAAAAATTTTCAATTAAGTATAGTCACTGTGATTTATTAGTAATTTCTAGGAACCACAGTTTAAAGGCGTGTGACGTTTCTGCTCTTTGTGGTGGTGAATAAAATGTGCAAATTTACTAAAACTACTTATTTATTCTACTTACAGCTTATATACACAATACATACAACTATTGACGTAAACGCCACGCTATTTATCTCAACATGATTCCCGCACTTGGATTCGCGCCTGACGTCACTTTGAACTTGGAATGCTGAAGACATGAAAAAGTCCTCAATTATTTGAACATAATAATGTTGTTAATGTATTATTCCCAGTATTGGTTTCATGAAAGAAAATAACATATTATGTAATGGCTCTATGTATAATTCTCGAGTTATTTTCAGCCTGAAATATATAAATCACATTCTTATTTGCATTTACACATTGGGAGAATTATGATGGAATTATGTGAAATGTATCCAGTGTTTCCAATTCGTTTATTTGCATAGGCGCTAATTAACAACTTTTCACCATTACATAATCGACACCCATATAATAAAACAAGGCTCTCTAAATTACTCGATTTTATTTTCACAACAGACGTTACATATTTTAAAATAGATATGCTAATAATAAACAGCATTCAGTCATTTACATTTCGTATGATATATGCGAGACTTACTCATAACCACCTGTGACCTCTGCAACTACTTCACCTCAACGAATGCACGGGTATGGATGGAATGAAACTTTAAATATTATAATGGTAATGGAACAATCACAGCTTCATGTACATTGCAAAAACTAATAACCGTCTCTACTTATAAATAATCAAAATAATGTAAACTATTCTCAAAATTTACATTCAAAAACAGCTGCTTCAATAATAGTAGTAATATTCAATAAATAGGAATCTTCTTTGTGATCGTTTTCTGCACATATGGCACGTTTTCAACGTGTCTGCACACTTTGAGCAGGTGCCGTGACCGCACAGAAACACAACGTTGCGTTTCCGCTCCATGCAAATGCTGCAGGCGTGGCTCTCCTCGATCTCTGCAATCTTGCACTCCAAATACCGCATTCGCTCGGCGCTCGGCTGCCGGCTCTTTGCAGGTATAATTCTGCCATCTTTCGTCACCCTCTTCTGCACGATGACGCCGCACTGCAAGCACTTCTTCATTCGAGAGGCGCAGTCCTCGCACGCGGGCTTGTGGTTGCAAGGTTCCAGCCTCACATTTTCTTCGGACAGTTCTGAACACACAAGGCACTCCACTGGTTTGCTTGTGACTATTTCGTTCTGATAGTGGTGGTTCTTATGGTTAGGCGAGTTTTCCTGAGATGTGCTCCCGATTTCATGTGCAGCTTTGTCCAACTTCTGTTCGCGCCTGCTCTTACGCGCGCTCTTCGTGTCTTCGTTTGTATGATTGCGGTAGGGACTTCCCTTGGGCGCGTTTTCCGTCAAGTTGTAACCGTCTGTAACATTTGTTGGTTCGTTTAAACTGAGCAGCTCGAAGTTTGCGAGTTCCTGAGCGATCTGTTGCACTTGATTGCTGTCCAGATTAGGCTTGTAGCTCTTAATTAGCTCTTGTATGCTGGAGTCTTGTAGCAAATTCAAAGCAGGCTGACTTTTCGCGTTCAACGAGTCCATATCGATGCCCATCTGCACAAGGTAACAAGCGATTGCTATAGCTACCCGATTGTCTGAAACGTGAGTTATGTTCTGATAGATGGAATAGATGTTGGGGCTGTCATCAGGGCGCACTTCTGTGTTTATGTGAGCTCGTTTTATGAGCACAAGATGGAGAGCTGTATCACCGTCTTCGTCTTTGGCATTTATGTTTGCTTTTAGTTTTATGAGCAATTCTATTACGTTACAGTGACCTGAAACGAGTAAAATATATAAAAACAACCCATAATGAACTAAAAATGAAACAAATCTTCAATAAAAACCCACTAACAATGAACTTGTTCATGTTGACATTTTGACCAACTAAGAAATATATACTTAGCTCTAAATGAATTTGATTGTCATAGAAAAATAATTAAATATTATTCTATGCCAAATTTCTAAAAAGACAAAAACTATGAGGATACGAATACTTGATATAACGTTTAGATTCAGAAGGAAGTAGGCCTAAATATTCATTATATGGACAAAAATAATATCGAAAGGACTTAAAAGTAAAACCAAGGTCAATGGAAACAACAAAAGCTTTTGGAGTTAACCAAAGATTAAGACAGCAAACCAGTCCTAGAAATGTTAAATGATGACCAGATTCACACCAAAGATACAACACTCCCTCAGGTCAAAGTCTGAATTTCAAAATAACACAAATGCATTTTGACAGTTAGAATTTACCATATTTTAGCAAAGTAAGATTAATGGAAATTAAAATTTATGTACGACGGTGGCAGCTATTGGTGCCATGATAGTAGAGTTTGAATCCTCGATCTGGGCAGCAAGGCACTCGATACCATTCTATTTGGTCATCAAAGTATTAGGACAGTAGACACAAATTTCTGTGTAAACTACCAGGTACCAGTGCCCATTGAAGATACACAACATACAAAATTATATTGTGTTCTATGTGAACACCAGGATACCAGACACCAATTAGTGGATACTAAGACACTGAAGCACAAATTTTCTTGATGGGTACCAAAATAATGATTCACTAAGTACTAAATTTGTTAGTAAGCACTAGAGCACTACGTATTGACTATAATCCACCGTAAGCACAATAAAAAGCAGAAAACTAGACATCGACCCTTTGAGTGGATATCAGGACACTAAAACCAGCACCTTATGAAATTAGGGCAGCAACCCGTAATGTCCCATACACCTATGGTAACCCATAAGAGATTCCGAATAACAGTGCTTTTCATTACTGCTGCCGAATAAAAAATAAATTGTGAAAACATTTTCATGACAATAACAGTACAGTTAGTGTTCATACATGATGGCATCAAAAAGTTCTCAAAGTTGGAGTAAAGATGGTACATGCTTGCCTTATAGCACCACCGCTTTCACAGAACTCTCCAGTGAACAGCAGTCCCAATACCTCTGACGTAACTTAGCAAATTGTAATCTTCTTCTCAAAAGAGATCAAATTGGGTAAGTAACAAGACTAAACATATATCAAAAGCTGAAGGATGCATTTCACAATTGTTGTCCAAAATCTTACTAGTGACTGATCACTTCAAATGTTCACACTCTTGAACAACTTTTACATGGCCCTGCTGTTCAAATATTCCAAACCTTTCACCTGCAGGTTAGTTGAGGTTTACACCAAATTTGATACTGGATACGTTACTTGAATCTTACAAAGTGGTTCTAATAAAACATCAAATAAGAATGGGTTCAAATTGAAAAAGTATTGGTGATACGGAAACTTTCAAAATAACTACTAGGAAGAAAAATCTGATAGTTTTATAAGAGTAATTAAAATAAGTACCTTGATTTGATACTAAAAATAACAACATGAGTTTTGTAAAATATTTTATTTTTGGCAGTCTTCTTGAATTTCAATGCAGTTGTTGCAACGTTTTCCATACTCATGTCTCTTTGCAGCCTTAAATATACTCGTTATTGTATCACCTCATTGTTTGAGCCAAATTTTTGTGCAGCAATGAAAGTTTTGAGCTTCAAAAACAGCTGATAATCTGAGAAAGCTACATTGGGCGATTAGGGTGGATGCAAAAGAATTTCAAACCTTGGCTTAGCTAATTTTTTATCAGAAGCACAGCTTGAATACGACAGTTTGTTTTCATAGTAGAACAATTTTTGACTATTCAATCTTACCAAAAGTGCCGCATAGTATTCGTCAGTAGTATTTTTCCTTTCTCAAAGTCAATCAAGAGATTACTTTTATATCCCAAAAAACTGATGCCATTACCTTTTTAATTAGTTCACATCATACAGTTCATTGTTTGGATTACCATTTGGTTTCCAGTGTATAGTGGTAAATCCAGCTTTCATCTATAATTACAAAACAATGCAAAAGACGATGCTAATGTTTGGATATAAAAATTTGATTTTGCTCTATAATAAACAGACACGGCATCAATTTTGTGCAAAGCTTTTTTATGAGAAATTCATTATGTAAAATAATCATAGCATGCTAATTTATGCACTTGCCCAAAATCATATCAGACTTTATTGACAATTTCTGACATAACCGTTGTTTTCAAATTTTTGACGCCTGGTCCGTCTTGAAACAATGTTCTGCGGTTACTTAAATCATTTACCTAAAGTCGAAACAAAGAAAATGAGTCGCTCAATGGTGTTGTTGCTCAAATTGTTTCCTTCCAAAAATAACTGTATTACCAGACTAATTCCAACTTCATTCATGTTATGCTATCATTTGAAGGGCTTGTGTTTAACAAACCATCAAACAAAAAAATAATATCAGAATAATCTGTAACCATAGAACATTCCATCTGTAAAAAAAACTTTATGATCACATATACAGTTATTACTGTCGCCCTCTATGAGTGTGTAAATCAGATTACTCATTAAACCAGATTTGGATAAGGTTATTTTAATAAATAATAGATGGCTTTAATCTAGTACTAAACAGAATAACTATATCTCCACAATAATATAGTTTACCCTGTCTATGCTATTTTGGTTAATACAAAGAGGTAACTATCCGGTTATTAATCACCAGATACTACTACCGATGTAATGAATCAGGTATAATCTGATAATGTATAAATATGACGTGTCTTTTCTATTTGGTACAAAAAAATTGGATTTTTCTACTTTCAACAGGCCGAACAGCATTACGATGTTTTATTAGCGGTTTGGTTTAACCTTCAGATGATACTCCAACTCAATCCAAAGGTACCCAATTGGTTCGAATCCGAACTTGACAGAAGAACAAATACAGTTATGTAAGTTGTACTAGTTGGGGATCCGGTGCTTCTATAACGCACATCCATCAAATCACCATAACTGTAACTGTTAATATTACTTCATAAAATATTTTGCCAATGTTCTGAAATCCATGGGAAGGTGCATTAAATCACTATAAACAACAGGAAGCATTTAATACAGCAGTCTTGGGCTTATGAGCTACAAATGACTATTGACATTTCTTAATAAATCATACAATTACTTGTTACTTCTCAATGTTAATTTAAAGACTTTAGCTACAAATATACAGTTTGACACTACTACATATCAGAAGCTTTGATAGTCTTGATCTATTAATGTTTTTGCTATCACCTGCTGTAGGGAGAGATATTTGAAACTTGCCTGAAATTTATAAGATAGAAAGACCAAACTGTAGGTACAAATAATCGTTTCCTATTCAACGTTAGTAAGCTTGCTTTGTTCATGCCAATAGTTGTAGTCGCTACACATGTGAAGATTCTGGGGTAGGGATCCTTCAATTTTTTCAGCATTAATATTAATATTTCATTATCTTCAAGTGTGGCTTGGTATTTTCATCTAGTTTTTTTTTAGAATATCTGAACTTGATTATTCTCTTAAACTTCTCTATTTTTCTATTTTATTACTTTATTTATAAATTCCCTTTTTTCTTTTTATAGTTGGTCTTTATTTTTCCTTTCTTTCAAAGGTTCTTCGGTGTCTATTGCTTTTAATTTAAGCCATGCTTCTTTCTTACTTGCTGTCTCTCGCCATTAAACCATTTTAGCTCTGCTTTAAAATTCTATTCTTTCTGTAGTTATCTTTTATTCTTATCCATCTTTCATTTCTTCTTCTTATCCAATCCTTCTCACCAGTTTTTTTTAGTATTCTTTTAATGATCGGTGTTTTCATATATTTCAATATTCTATCTTTATTTTTGTACTTCTTTTACTGTTTTATTTTATTTATTTATTCGTTTTACAGTTATCATTACTAAAAAATGCTAATCTATAAAATCTAATATATCTTACTAAATAAGATTTTCAACCAATCTGCTTTACTCTGTTGCTTCCTGAGATATTCTAGGTTCCCTTATATATTGCTTTCTATATCAATTGGTTTTCTATCAAAGTTTATTAATCTAAGACCATTTTTATAAGTCTTCTTGTAACATAAAACCTTCCACCATGTGATTTTAAATTTCCTGTCTATGTTAGCATTGAAATCTCCTAACACTATTATTCCATTATATTTTAGCATATTGCTATTGCATGTTTGTTATTATAAAAGTTTTATTTTTTCGTTGTTTTCTGTTAGAGCATAAACTGTCACGATACAAAAATGCTAATAAACTTAGTCTTTTGCCAAAAAGATTTAATTATTTTCTTCCCACTTCATTATTATAAAACCTATTTCCCCATGTCCTTATTTTTCTTCTCTAGTGTAATAGTGTGTATTTGCTTCCTGAATTCCTCCAAGAATATACGTTTTTGAAAAACGTTTTGTTAAACAAGACATTTCCATTTTTCAAAAAATTGTTTAAGCAATTTTGCAGTTAGACGCAATTTAGAAATAATCTTGTTGCAAAATCTAACTTAAAAATTAAAAACCTATAAAACCAACAAAAGAAACCAAAACAACTAAAGTTGAGTCCTACCTTGGCTTACAGCTAGCAACAATGCAGACTGATTCCGGTTATTTCTCAAATCAATATCAGCCTGTCCTATTCGGATTAACGTATCCACAACATCCCTATGGCCATTCAGGGCAGCAAGATGCAGAGCAGAAAAACCATCATCCTTCTTTATGTCAACAAGTTGACGGGCTTGGCCAAGTAACTTCTTAGTTGCATAATTCTTGCCCTTCAAAGCTGCATGGTGGAGGACGTTGAAACCACGCTTGTTTTTCAACGTGAAATCCGTTGCTAAATTATACAATCCATATAAAACAAGAAAGTTGTTGTTGTAATGACATACTTGGTGCAATGCAGAGCTGGTCGATCACCCGCATGCTGTCTTTCCCGATAGCGTCATGGAGGGCCGTGTCACCATACAAATCCCTACAATTCGGATCTGCACCAGCTGCTAACAGAATTTGTACACAGCGCTCTGGATGCTTGTGTGCTGCTATGTGCAGGGCAGTACAACCGCTGCGATTTGCGGTATTCAAGTCAGCACCAGCCTGAATGAGCAGTTCCAGGATCTAAACAAATATAATTAGGAAACTATGTGACTTCATTTCAATTAACTACCTCTGGTTGATTTCCAAAAGAAGCATAATGCAGACATGTGTCACCATCTGCATCGCTAGCATTCACCGCAGCTTTATGGTGCAGCAGCAGACGGACAACCTGAATATGTCCTTGATGAGCAGCCACCTGTAGAGATGTCTTGCCACCACTACGCATGTCCACCATTCCTGGAGGCATCTCCTCCAACAGTCGTTGCACTGTCTCTAACTGTCCTTGAGCAGCCGCTCTCACTAGCTGGTCGGCAACGCTATTTGTTTGATTATTTGTTGGATTTGTGGGTTGCCATTGCACTAGAAAATATATTAGGAATAATAACCTTCAAGCAAGGACATGAACAAAACTACTTGATGGCTCCTGTCTTTGGTTTTGATTTGCGTGCATAGTGTTTGCTAACTCAGCAGCACTACCTGGTACTAGTCGAACACACTGTGGGTTTAACGTCCAAGCATGCCCATCCAATTGCACACGAAGATCTCCATCGGAGTACACTTTCAAAACTTTACCCAGCTTGCCTAGAGCCTGAAAGTATTTTAATAACAATTGTACATTTAATTTTTTGGGGCCACTACTCACACTTTTCATAATATCGATCCATTCCCCATGGCCTTTTTGCAACTCTTTTACGCGTTCCAAATCGTTTATCACACTAACAATATCGCCCACAGCAAAACTATTGACTTTACAAAGAGTTGCAGGATTAAATGTCCACCTGTTATTACATCCTTCGTACTGCACTCTTATGTCTCCTTTATCTGTGACCCTATGTACAGTTCCTATTTTTCCAATGTACTACGAAAAAAAAACATCAAAACACATGCAAAGGCTAAAACTTGCATTCACCTCTGCCATTCGCGGGTTCCAGCCCCCGTGCCCTTGCTGCATTGCCTTCAGCTGCTCCACATCCACAATCACCTGTACCTTATCTCCCACACTAAACGGAGGAGGGCCGACGCGAATCGGCCGCACTACGCTCAGTTCTGTAATTTGACCTGCAATTTTCCACATTGAAAGGATGCCGCGGCATAAATTAGAACAAGAACTGGTGCACAGATTAATCCATTCGGACGCCATATCTGATATGATGGTGTTGGTTTTCCCCAGTTGACTAATAAAAATTGCTTTGACTTCTCAAGCGGAATTATAAAGATTTAGTACGCTTTGCTTCCAAATAAACAAGGAAATCAATAAATGCCATCGAATGAAGTAAAAAATTATCCGTTAACGAGATAAACGCAAAACAACAACTTATGAAAATGCTTCGAAATCATTTTACAAGGTCAAAAAAACTTACCTAATATTGGAAATCAACTTGGTAAAATCTTAATTACAAAATTTAACAATAAAAATAAACCCTCCCATTGGCTTTACACGAAAACTAAAGCTTACTTTGGAATTGCTGATGTGACTTTCTTATCTACTTTTTAGTTAATTTCTACTTACTAAATGAATTGGCTGATGCAATTTTTATAAGACTGCAATTACAGTTTATACTACTGTTGATAGACAAAATCTGGTTATTAAAACATCTATAATTATGTTTTATAGTTGACGTCATTTATTGCGTCAACTCAAATGTTTGTCGCCTTTGAATTAACTAAAATTATAACATAAAATATTCGTTATATTATTTAAATAAAAAATTATAAGACTCATTGATCTCTTTATATCATAAAGTTTTTTGCTAATATTTTCTTCAACAGCATGTAATATCCTAATATAATGAATATTCAATGTCGAAAACTATAACAAGAGGGTATAATATGGCATATTAAATAAAGTTAAGAGACAGAACTACGTACACAAAAATGCACTGATGATTACTACCCGCCGGCCTTCTGAGCCCCTGGAATAAACCCGGGTCCGTCCGCATCGCAGTTACGCACCTTAACCGCCCGGCTACACTAGTGCGCTAAATATATTGTTAACAAGTTTATGCAAAAAAATGTAGGTGTGTTTGATGTTTCATAGTTGTTCGAAGTAAAATAAGTATTTCAATTGTACATTGATTAAGAAATAGATAGAAATAAGAAAATACGTAAACATTAACTGAGAGACGCCCCTAAATTATACCGAAATAGGCATTACACATTGCAGAATAGTTCAGGAAGAGAGCATATCTAGATCAGTAGTAAAATTAGGGCGATGAAAAAAAATCCTAGAAATACTAAATGGTGTTAATCAACAATTAAAAGAATTGAAGGAAATATGAAAGTATACTTGAGAGCAAAACAATCGACTCAGCAACATTCTCGAATTTTGAAAAAATGCGTATCCACTCCGATAGCATTCCAAGTAAAGTTCAGTGTACTGTTTGAAAGTTTAAAAACTGTGGTTTCAAATGATATCACCTTGATTGGAATTGGACCTGTTCTGAGAAAGTTATATGGGCCTAAGAATATGTGTAACACAAAAGAGTTGAAAAGGAAAAGATGATTATGAAAGGAAAAAAATGAAAATGTTGCCATCTCTACTCCTAATTCCACTTTCTAATCGATTACGCATGAATTGGTGAATTTTATACTTCAATCAACATTTCTGGCCCAAACTCTTCGCTTAAGATCATTCCAAACATCCTCGATTGGATTCAAGTCTGGACTACATAGAGGCCAGTCCAATTTGCGTTAGACGGGTAGGTAGTGGTCACTCGCGCATTGTCGTGCATTAGTATGAAGTCCTCGCCAACAAATCCCGCAAACGGAACATGTCCCTAATGTAGCAGTCTACTGTTAAACCTCCTCCGCATTCTCCACTAGGCACGAAAACAAACTCAGTTTTTCTGTACATGGAAGTGCCCGCCCAGAACATGCAAGAGTCACCTTCATATGCGACAGTTTCTTGAATACAGAAATGAGCAAACTGCTCCCCTGGCCTTCTATAGACCTGACGTCTCTCATCGTTGCCATGTAGGTACATCCTGCACCCATCAGTGGATAATGTCTGACTGGAATGGTCGCAGTCCCAATTGAGTTGTTCGCGAGCAAATTCCAGTCGCCTTTACATTTCGACTGCATTCAGATTGGGACCCGTAGCTGCCTTTTTTGAGGTCAGGTGGCTGCATTCAGTCTTCTTCTCACTGTTCAAACACTGGCGACCACACTCTGACCGCACTTAGCTCTTGCTTGAGGTCAACGCCAATCATATGTCGATTTTTTCTGAGGATATTGAGGCGACAAATCGATCGTCTCTCTCGCCTACGACCGCCTCCTTGCCGGTGGACGTAGCCACCGGTTTCCCGGTACCAACGTCACACTCTCGACACAGCTGATTGACTCAGATTTAGTCGACTTGCCACGACCCTCTGACCGATAGGCCCTCTCTCAACAACGCAACTGCCTGGGCTGCTTCGACGGCTGCGGTATCTATTTTCCTGCGGATCACTCGAGCACTTACGTCACCTACTTACTTACATCAACTTCGGATAAGTGACTGAGATAAATTACCGTACTACAAGCGTACTGTAAAGCAATTACAGTTGTTGTGCACGTGCCTTCCAATTAGCAAGATTCGTAAATTCCTATTCGTGATGCACATTTTTTTGAATGCGTCATCTGATTAATGCAATAGCAACAATTTTTCAAGCTCAATAATAAAGATACTTCTTACACGTTAATGTTTTTATTTTCATTTTCCTTATACTGAAACAAGATATGAAAATACTTTTGTTTTGCTCTCAAGTGTAAATGAGTACATGATTGCAACAATAAAACAAAAAAACGAATAATGCATTGGTATAAAAGACACTACTGGTGAAAATGAAGAAAAAAGTAAGCAAAACACTTAAAAATGTAACTGAAAGAAAACTACACTAAAGGGAACAGAAATATGGCTATTTGAAGATTATATAAAGAAAATGAGAACAAAGGAAAAGACTAAGTTACTACTTAAAACAGAGAAAAGAAAGATGTAAGACACAAATGAGTGGTAAATAGAAGAGAAAAAAAGTTGTGCTCAGAGTAATAATTACTGGAGAGTGGTCATCCGACAAATCTTAATTAGATTCTGCATAGATGTACGTGTTCGCCTGTTGAAAGATAGCTACAATTTAATTTCTCATTGCTCGCAGTAATTTTGCCTTTTTGGATTATCTAGCCTAGACCCCCATGTTTAATTTTTTGCATTCCAGTCTCCTTCTAGAATAAATTTCGTATCAAGGGATAATATATAATCTTCATATTTTTCAGCGTATTTCTAATAATTCATTATTTTCTACATTATCTACATAGTTGAAATAATTATTATCTTTAAACTTCGTTAAAAGCCACAGCCAATTCGGATCGTTATGCTATAATTCTGAATTAAGTAATTTATTTGGCAAGATGCCTCTTGAAATAACGTCAGCTGGATTCTCCTGATCCCATACGTGGTATACTATCTTTCGTGTCAGTTAACTCTTCAATTTCAGCAACTCTATCCGCAATGGCCGTTTTCTGTTTGGTGTAGACAATAACCACGCAAGTACTATAGTTAAATCCATCGATAGAAAATACCGCAAAATCGTGTTGTTTAAAATGTCTAATATTTTATTACTCAAGTGAGCCAATAATAATGCTCCACATTACTCTAATCTTGGTAGCGAGATTGATTTTAATGGTGCTACTCGCGACTTGCAGTATAATTCTACCGTTATGTTGCCTAACCACATTCTTGATTCGAAACCACCCTGAGCTAAGCAATTAGTTATGTGATCGGGTATTGCAAAAGTTCCGCTAGTGAGTAAATCATCCACATAAAAATAAATCATTTAAGATTTTTGAATACGCTAATGGAAATTTATCTTTTCCCTAGTGAGATACTTGTAATGATTTAATAGGTACCGATGTTCTGCCATATATTAATGTTTTTAGTTTATAAATTTCAATGGGATTCAATGGTTCATCTCTCCAAAGTATTCTTTGGTAATTTTTGTGTGCTGAACCAATCCACACTTGTTGATACATTGGGTGATATCGGCCGTCAGAGCAATTTTGTTTTCTAAAATTAATTATTATAGTAAATAATAAAATGAATTTGCTGTTAGAAAGTCTTCCAAACACCAGTGATGCAAATCCAACATTTCAATCGACAAGTACCTCTTGTAACGTACACATATTCACACAATATGAACTTCATGACCTGATTAGGGATTTAGAATGACAAAGAATAAAGCCGAACTCTTAGCATCCAGACTGCAGCAGTGAATGAAGGTTTGATGCTGAAACTAAACATTCCGTACAAATCTGACAATTGCAGACTGTTTATACACCTCAAAAACAAGCCTGGAGGCTGTGTTATTGCACAATAGTAATGAAATATCATCATCAATCCTCGTTGCTTACACAGCCTTAGGTAAAGAAAGTTATCCCATGTGCCAACGCCTTCTGGATCTTAAAATTACAATAACATAACAAAAGTGGTTAGTATGTTGTAATTTCCAAATGATAGCAATTGTATTCGGTCTACAAGGTGGGTACACAAAGTACTGTTGCTGTGTATGTGAGTGGGATAACCGCGCGAGGCATGCTCATTACAAACAGAAGGAATGTCCTCTGTTGCCTTTGTTGCCTGCACTAATAACGTTTTATACGAACCTCTAGTGAACTCTAACAGCATTGTCCTATCATAGTTGCACATAAAACTGGGACTTATGAAGGCATTTGCGAAGGTCGTTAACAAAAATGAAGGTGCATTTGTATTTATATTGAATTTATAGGTCCCCAGATACACAATCTTTTTCATGACAAACGGTTCTGATCAACTACATGCCTACCATTATTTCCGGAATGTTAGAACACAGTTCTTGGGTAATCTTAGTGCTGAAAATTACAAAGACCTAGTGGAAAAATTTATATCGGTCTACGAGAAAATTGGATGCAACATTTACTAAAAATGCACTTCCTGCATTCACATATTGTCTTTCCAACGAATTATGCGCTTTCAGTGACGAAAAAGGAGAGCGATTCCATCAGGACATTTTTGCAATGGAACAGCATTACAAAAGAAAGTGGTCAGATTCAATGTTACCAGATTACCAGTATATTATTTAAAACATTTTCACTTGATAATTAAGAATTTTTAAGGCTTCTAAATTTAAGGAAAACGCATCTAATAATTGGCTTGGTGACGAGGGTGACCCCTTAGATGTCTCACAATCTATCCTAAAATATTACATTATATACAGATATTGGATAAAATAATAGAAACACTCATCAAAAATGGGATATATTTTCATTGTGTCTGGTACTGGCACTGTGTAAATCAACTGTTCTCTTGTTTGTTGCAAGTAATATGGACTGTGCACTAATAGTAGAGGCAGAGTGAGGCAGTGTGGACGTTGTGCAGATGTTGTGAGTGTCCAGTACATCCGACCTCACCGAGTTTCAAAGAGGTTTAATTGTTAGTGCCCGTCTAGCTGAAACATGTGTGAGCAAAACAGCAACATTGTGCAGTAACAAAACACGGTCTTGAAAGTCATGACCACATACACAGATAGGAACCATCGTGCCTTGAAGCGTATATATTGCAAAAGAAAACAACGGCAAAGAGAGTGACTACAGAACTTACTCAGCACCTAAACGCCCTAGTGTCATCCAAAACAGTGAGGCGGGAACTGCATAAAATGGGTTTCCATGGGCGTATTGCTATTGCCAAGCGACGTGTATGGTGAAATGCCCACAAAAAATCGACGTGGAGACGTTTGGTCGGATAAGTCACTCTATCCTCTTCCCCACCATTGTACGCGTATTTATTTGGCGAACATCCTCTGAAGCATACGACATGGACCGTTTCCGATCAAACATGGTAGTGGCTCTATTATAGTCTGGGAGCTATATCATGGTATTCTGACGCCCTCCTTATCACATTACTTCCTTCGTCTCTACCCGAGCTGGAGGCTGTGCTGCATTAAGTATGGCTTCAAATTGTATCAAATGTATTGGTCTATTCCGTCCAGAATTCAAGCTGTATTGCATGCTAAAGGTGGATCAACACCGTATTAATACAAGGTGTTCTAACATCCACAAGTGTTTACATTATTTTGTCTAATACCTGTACCTCTTGGCCAATTGATCTTGGAGGGATTATCCATACTAATAGAACCTTACAAATTATTGCCACCAAAATCTAAATTATGCGTATCTGACAAATTAAATAGATTGTGAATATGATACTGACAGATTAATCATTTATTGTCATATCTATTTTCCAATAGATTCCGTGCCACATGATTGTCACCAGTTACTTGAGTTGTTCAATAGATTGCAATGTGTCCTTCACTAAACAAGATTTTAAATAATAAAATTTCCTACATTACTGAAGGAATTATTTTATCAATGAATTAAAATTATCAAAAATGATAACTTTATTGTTGGTAATTTCTAATTTAATCATTAATATTGGATTTTTTTAAATATTAAATTCGCACTAACTTCGTTCTGGTAAAAAGTCGCTTACTCTACTAACCACGTTATAATAGTCATTTACAAATTGTACACGTATTTCTTTTTCACTGGAATCAATTACTTCTATATTTGTTTGTATTTCTTCAAATGCTTCATAAATTGTATAAATGTAATTTTAATTCTCTGGCTTTAACTACACTATTACTATCATCAAAGACATTTATCAACTGCAATAGCTGGTCTGTTTGACATTGTCTTTCTTTTTATTATATTTCGGAATTGCCTCTTCGTTTTGCACTTTTATTGAATTGTAGAATAAATTAAAGAGAAAATAATCTCACTCGACCTAAGAAATGCACCTGTTAGCGCCAGGAGATGGCCTTTGTTCTTTTGTGACCTTGAGACCTTTTTATGCTTCGATCTTGCTACCACTTGCTGATATCTGGCTCAGCAATATGTTGGGTACTGCTTCCCGAGTTTGAATTTTTACTTCATAGGATCATAAATTGATTTGGCCCTATATCCTATAGCCAATACAAGTCTCCCACTCTATTCTAAAATGTTATGTCGTATAACCCTAGGCTGTAATTATAATTATCCGTAATTATAAACCCCTAAAAATTAATGCCATCCAAATCTAATTATGTGTGCCTGGCAACGGTATGTATTGTTGCCTCTAGGCACATATTAAATTCCCCCAAAAAGGTGATAAAAAGGTTGACAAAGTTATGTGTGTTTTAAAAAGATATCAAATTGGCGTAAATAGTGCCCAGGCACTACCCCATTCACCATTTGCCCAGATCCCCCATGACGGGTAAGTATACCTTGACTAATTGTAAGAATTAAATAAGTTTGGTGAACCAATAAAAGTCATGGTTTATATTGCTATTTAAAAAAAAAAATTTCAGTTCAAATGATTGGCATTGTGCAATACATATACAGTGTGTATTGTGATATGTTTGTGTGCGTCAGAATTAAACACATTATATACAATATTGATACAATAAATACGTTTCAAACCATAAACTTAAAATATTATAAAATGCTAATAATCTATTGTCTCTCTATCATATATCATAATAAAAAAGTGGTCCATCCATAAGTCATGTCTTCAATCGAAATCTACTAAGTGGTCTCTTCTCTCTGTTATTTCTTCCATCATGGCCATGTGATGTCTCCATTTTCTGATTTATTTGTTTTAGTTAATTGTTAAATCACCTATTACCATAATTAAAATAATTTTCATAGAATAGTTCAAAAAAATGTTATCCACAATTTGTGATAAATAAACTGACTGTATATATACCTCTAGCAATCTGGGCGTTCAATACCTCTCCATCTATAATGAACGCTGGGTCTGACAAATACCTAGTTTTATCATCTGATGATTCTCAGAACCCTATGAGTGTGTAAAAAAATTCGAACCATCACACGTCAAAAGAGAAGTGCTTCAGTATCTTAACTGTCAGAGATATGGCCACACAAGGAACTTCTGTCTCAGAACTGCAAGACGTGTCAATTGTGCAGACCACCTAACAAAGAACTGTATACGAAAACAAAGAAGTAATAATGTTAAATGTGTTAAGTGCCATCAAACTACAGGGGGGGTATAGTTGCCAAGGAAATACAAAGGCGTATGTATCCACCCTTAAGAAGTAAGCAGATGGTTCAACCTGGAATTTATTACTCACAAAAAGCAGAAAAGCAAAATGAATAACAAATTAACAACTATAAACAAAATTTGAACGCCAAACCAAGAAGTAACGATGGCGTAGAGCATTTCAGTAGTGCTAAACAATAGAGAGGTCATCACCTTAGCTGTTTAAATAAAAATAAAACATTGTGATAAGCTTAGTGCATACACTAATGAACTCGCAGCAAATCTACTAGACAAATTGTATGTTAAAAGTCTCAAAGGACACGATCTACTTAATCTACCTGACAGGTTTAATTACAGTTAACTTTCAAGACAATTTAAATGTTAGTTATAACAGTTATGCTAAAGTTCAATTAGGTAGAGTGCTCTCAATGGAGTGTCTTCTCACATGTCACCATTATCATTAACCGAACCATTTACCGAATGTTATTTTGTATAACAGATTGTAAATATTCATTGATAATAAAAAAAGAGTGGCATAAAGAATGTAAAAATTTAAATTATCTCAAAGTTGATCAGAAAGAGAAGAGGAAAAAATTACTTAATAGTAGTTCTAAAACAGTGATGAAGCACTAGCGAGCAAACTCATCAATTACGTATTCTTTGCTTTAACTTTCAAAAAAATGAACAACATTAAAGATTGCAATATTACTGCAATTGATGAGATGTCCATATGGTGTGATATGCTAGGAATGACTGCAATTAAGTCTGCCAAAGGCAAACAGCTCTACTATTGTTCTCACTGCAAAAGCTAGTAGTACCAAATTAAAATCACTAATTGCATATTGGTATAATATCAAAGAAGTATTGCAGAATATACAAAGAGCAGTTACCGCATCTCTCCATATTGGTTGAATGAGTGATAAAAAAATGCTTCTTGTAGGATGCATATCAATGCTATCCACAAAACGAGGAAAAAATTGAATATACACAAATTAGGAACTGCTGCATATTGAAACGTCAAATATCATTTGGAGCAGATTAAAACGAGTTTCTTGACAAACCTTAACCTGTTAACATTAACCCATTCCTTTTACTGCAAATTTGCAATATACACTTATTTTTGTGAATGATTGGCGAGTATAAAAAAACCAATTTCATAATAAAAAAAATATCATCTCTCAGTTCTCACACTTGCACAAAAATATTGCAAGAAAAAATCCTGAGAACTCGAGCTTATAAACAAAACTATAAAGTGATAAAACTAAAAACTTAAACGTTTCTCAAATAAATTTTATATATTGGTAAGGGTGTGAAATTTTCTAAAGCAAATACATCACACAAGCCCGACAATACTACCTAGTCTTCTTGTAAATCCATTTCCCACATACATCTCATTCCTTGTTGCACATTTTACATTTCTTGAAGTAGGAATACAATCGGGAAGATAACATTGAACTAGTCCAATTTGTAAACTTTACACACTAGTGTGATTTAGTGGGATTTTACTAACTGAAAGATTTATTATCAGGTCCTACTATGCTCCTATGGGTCATAGGGTTTTAATATAATCCTTCCATTTTTTCTTATCTCAATCCCAAGATTCTTAGTTTCCTTCTGCCTTATATTCCTCCACGTTTCTAGGATGCTCTCGTTTTATTTTTCCTTTAATATCCTCTTACAAATATTCATATTACATTCTTTACTTAGTTTGTTCTTCTCCATAACTTTTCCTAACTGATTATTTTCCAACCTTCGATCTTCTATTCAGGCATCGATTTACAAACACCTGTAATTTTTGTTTTTGCTGACTCATACAGCTTTCACCATTTGAAAATATATGTTTTAATATTTAAATTATTTAGGTTCCGTATGGCACTCAAATTTTATGTACACACTTATTGCTTTATTTATTCGATTCTATATGTGCCCCAACCATAACTGACAGCACACTCCCTAAGTATACAAAATCACGTAATCACTTCACTCTATTACCACACCGTTTATTACTATATTTTCCGATCAATTTACATTCAAGCACATACAATTTGTTTCGTTGGCCAACCTCTGCTGGTTTCTCAACCAGATGATTTAATTTTCCTTGCATATTGTTGCTGTTGTTCATAATAAGACAATTCTGAGATTTCGCCCTATTTTAGATTTAATATATTCTTAAAGTATTCGTCCATCTTGACCTCTGCTATTCTTCAGTGCATAATAGTTCTCCATCATTACTTTTAATGAACGAGACTCATTTAATATTACTGCGTAATTTCCTTATTGTCCTTTATAAGATCTGGAGAGTTTAAGAAATGCCGTAAGGTCTTAAGCTCGATGATAGAGAAACTCCAACTACACCTCCCCGTGGTAAAGGATGGGAACACCTAAGGATTGGTGGCAAACGTAGCTCTGGAGACCGAATTGCGCCGGTATAGCAAACAAACCTGACTGTCAGGATGGGCTATTGTCCTGAGGGTGAGAAATCGCCCTCGAAGGTGGAAATCGATAAGATCAACCTTGGGATCAGGAAGGCAACGGCCACCTGATTAGAGGCACAAAGTGCATTTCAAGAAATCAAGATGGCAATTATTGCCATCATGGTTTCCAACATCGAAACGGATCGGAACTGAAGAAGAAGAAGAATTTCCTTATTGGTGTATACCTTTCCCATGTCTCTTTTAATAGTTGCCAAGGAAATGCAAAGGCGTATGTACCCACCCTTAAGAAGTAAGCAGATGGTTCAACCTGGAATTTATTACTCACAAAAGCAGAAAAGCAAAATGAATAACAAATTATCAACTATAAACAAAATTTGAACGCCAAACCAAGAAGTAACGATGGCGTAGAGCATTTCAGTAGTGCTAAACCTCAGCTGTTTACTGTCCACCTAAACATTCTATTAAGAAAAAACAACTTCAATCCTTCTTCAATACACTCGAACTCAGATTTATAGCAGGAGGTGACTTCAATTCTAAGCATCAAGAATGTCGACCTAGAGTGACTCTAGCCTGTGGCAGAGAATTAGTCAAAGCAATGAGAGAAAGTAATTTACAACACCTCTTACCTAGAGAACCAAAACATTGGCTATCGGATCCCCAAAAAACACCAGACTTCTTAGATTCCTGTGTCATAAAAGGTATAACAAAAAATTACCTAAAAGCATAACCATGCTCCAGTACTCATCACATATAGTACCCAAATTATCAAACCTCAAAAACCTCCCAAACTACACGGCAAGAAAACAAACTCGGAATATTTCAGAGAATTAGTGAACAAGAGAATAAACTTTAAAATACAACTGCAAACAACCACAGATATGAAGCCATTAAACACATTAATACCACACATGGGACTTCACACCTGACTCAAAAACCAACCGCTGGTTCACAAATATATTCCCATACTCACCAAACAGAAAATTGCAGAGAAGAAAAAACTAAGACGGATCTGGCAAAATACTAGGCATCCTACAGATAAAACCAAGTTTAATGCAGTAGCGAGTGAATTAAAATCAATACTACATAAACTGAATCAGAGAATTAAGACTATTTATCAAAATTAACTCCTACCGCCCTACGCTAATACTAATTAGTCGTTTTGGAAGGCCACAAAAAGATAAAAAGACCTCAACTAGCCACTCCACCAATTCATATGCTAAATGGTACTTGGGCAAGGAATTCAATCAAAAAAACCAATGCATTCGCAATCACCTGGCAAATGTTTTTCAACCTTAACCCCTCAACTATCTCTGAAGAGAAAAAAGAAGAAATTCAGCAATTCATCGATAAACGAAATCAGCCCCTCAGAAGAACTTAAAATAAAAGAAATAAAAATCATAATAAACACTATAAATAAACAAGTCTCTTGGTTAAAATATTAAAAGAACTACCTGAAAACAGACTTAAAGCCTTAATGTTTTTATTCAACGCTCTTTTTAACTTGGAAATCGTCCCGGATCATCGGACAATTGTTCAAATAATTATGCTTCCAAAGCCAGGGAAAGACCCCAACGATATAGCATCTTATGGACCCATCAGCCTCGTCCCTATACTTTCCAAAGTTTTTGAAAAGCTATCCTACAAAAATTAAAACTTATCATCAAAGAAGGAAACCTACTACCAAAACATCAGTCTGGTTTCAGAGATCAACATAATACCATAGAACAAATACACAGAGTAGTGACCAAAATAAACCACAATTTATATTTGAAAAAGACTGCCCTACTGTGTCCAACATTAGTCAGGCTTTTGACAAAGTCTGGTTAACTGGCTTGTTATACAAAATCAAAAAAATCTTACTACCCATTTTCTTCAATATACTTAAATCTTACCTAAACAATCGATTTTTTCAAGTCAAAATCAAAGAAGAGTTATCAGCTCTGTATCCCACCAACTCAAGTGTTCTGCAAGGCAGTGTCCTAGGTACAGCTGTGGGGAAACAGGCAACAACTCTAATCTTGAGATCCTCCAGAGATTCCAAAATAAGGTCATCAGGAACATCATTAACATACCCAGATATATATCCAACTGTGTCATACAACAGGACATCCCTATACCATCAATTAAAAACGAAATAATAACGCAAAGTGTAAAACATTGTGATAAGCTTAGTGCATACACTAATGAACTCGCAGCAAATCTACTAGACAAATTGTATGTTAAAAGACTCAAAGGACACGATCTACTTAATCTGCCTGACAGGTTTAATTACAGTTAACTTTCAAGGCAGTTTAAATGTTAGTTATAACAGTATGCTAAAGTTAAATTAGGTACAGTGCTCTCAATGGAGTGTCTTCTCACATGTCAGCATTATCATTAACCGAACCATTTACCGAATGTTATTTTGTATAACAGATTGTAAATATTCATTGATAATAAAAAAAAGAGTGGCGTAAAGAATATAAAAATTTAAATTATCTCAAAGTTGATCAGAGAAGAGGAAAAAATTACATAATAGTAGTTCTAAAACAGTGATGAAGCACTATCGAGCAAACTCATCAATTACATATTCTTTGCTTTAACTTTCAAAAAAATGAACAACATTAAAGATTGCAATATTACTGCAATGGATGAGATGTCCATATGGTGTGATATGCCAAGAATGACTGTTAACATTAACCCATTCTTTTTACTGCAAATTTGCATTATACACTTATTTTTGTGAATGATTGGTGAATATGAAAAAACAATTTCATAATAAAAAAAATATCATCTCTCAGTTCTCAGACTTGCACAAAAATATTGCAAGAAAAAAGCCTGAGAATTCGAGTTTATAAACAAAACTATAATGTGATAAAACTAAAAACGTTTCTCAAATAAATTTTATATATTGGTAAGGGTGTGAAATTTTCTAAAGCAAATACATCACGCAAGCCCGACAATAGTACCTAGTCTTCTTGTAAATCCATTTCCCACATACATCTCATTCCTTATTGCACATTTTACATTTCTTGAAGTAGGAATACAATCGGGAAGATAACATTCAACTAGTCCAATTTGTAAACTTTACACACTAGTGTGATTTAGTGAGATTTTACTAACTGAAAGATTTATTATCAGGTCCTGCTATGCTCCTATCGGTCATAGGGTTTTAATATAATCCTTCCATTTTTTCTTATCTCAATCCCAAGATTCTTAGTTTCCTTCTGCCTTATATTCCTCCACGTTTCTAGGATGCTCTCGTTTTATTTTTCCTTTAATATCCTCTTACAAATATTCATATTACATTCTTAGTTTGTTCTTCTCCATAACTTTTCCTAACTGATTATTTTCCAGCTACCCCACCTTCGATCTTCTATTCAGGCATCGATTTATAAACACCTGTAATTTTTGTTTTTGCTGACTCATACAGCTTTCACCATTTGAAAATATATGTTTTAATATTTAAATTATTTAGGTTCCGTATGGCACTCAAATTTTATGTACACACTTATTGCTTTATTTATTCGATTCTATATGTGCCCCAACCATAACTGACAGCACACTCCCTAAGTATACAAAATCACGTAATCACTTCACTCTATTACCACACCGTTTATTACTATATTTTCCGATCAATTTACATTCAAGCACATACAATTTGTTTCGTTGGCCAACCTCTGCTGGTTTCTCAACCAGATGATTTAATTTTCCTTGCATATTGTTGCTGTTGTTCATAATAAGACAATTTCTGAGATTTCGCCCTATTTTAGATTTAATATATTCTTAAAGTATTCGTCCATCTTGACCTCTGCTATTCTTCAGTGCATTAATGAACGAGACTCATTTAATATTACTGCGTAATTTCCTTATTGTCCTTTATAAGATCTGGAGAGTTTAAGAAATGCCGTAAGGTCTTAAGCGCGATGATAGAGAAACTCCAACTACACCTCCCCGTGGTAAAGGATGGGAACACCTAAGGATTGGTGGCAAACGTAGCTCTGGAGACCGAATGTGCGCCGGTATAAGCAAACAAACCTGACTCCCGGGTCAGGATGGGCACCCTATTGTCCTGAGGGTGAGAAATCGCCCTCGAAGGCGGAGGAATCGATAAGAAGAATTTCCTTATTGGTGTATACCTTTCCCATGTCTCTTTTAGTAGGTCATTGAAAAAGTTCCCGGACTTTCAAAATTACAGATTAAAATTTTTATTTATGTATCAAATACGCTCAAACAAAAGACAACTTAATAGTCAAAGTAGTCGCCATCCCACTCAATACAATTCGACGTTTCCGGCAGCAGGTGAATGCCGCGATGGTAAAACAAGAAAGAAATGAGCGAGTTTCTTACTATCAACAATTTATATATTCATCTTTAGCGATGAGTCGTATTTTCAACTGAAAGCGTTCATAAACAAACAAAATTATAGCATTTGGAGTTCAGTCACTGTTTGGTGCAGATTTCAGACAGGTAGCGTGATAGATCCATACTTCTTTGAAACCATGAATGGCAATCGTTACATGATTACTTAGTTTTTTGGCACCAACTAAGCAACGTGAATTTGGAATAAACGTGGTTCCAACAAGACGGCGCCACCTGCCATACAGATCAAGCAACAGTTGATTTACCGAACCAAGAATTTCTTGGTCATAAAAATCATAAAAGCAATTACATTTTTTTACTTAAAATTTAAATATGGCATTCAATTTGGACCGCCCTTTATTATATTAGCTACTTTTTTAATTTTTATTATGTATACTACTCATTAGTTTACTTGGTCTAATATAAAATTCCATTATTTTCATGATAATACTTTCATTGATCAGTTTTCATTCTATCAATAATAATCGTATTCTTATACTAATTATAACCATTATTACATATATTTAAGACGACCATTTGTATTCATATATATCTGTCATGATCGAAGGTCATCGACTTTAAACGTTTTTTGTATTTAAGGTTTCATATGTCAAGTGTTATGCAATGGATATAGGTTTTTTCCTAGTACTAATAATACCAATGCCATGTTGATGCTCACTTCATCTACCTGCATTCACTTATTCCTAAAATATTTATCCATCCATTTTATTTTCAACTTGTGCTAAGTTACCTTCCTGAAAGTATTCTTACATTTCATTGCCAAACTTTTATAATTTCTGTCCTATCTTTTTGTCTTATGAGCTTCATTTTTTATACCATCTAAAAACCCATCTCCTGCCAATGTCGTCATAAATGTTTCTAGTGCAATTTTGTTTTTTTGGATTTATTATTTCCAAATTCAATATTCATCATTTATAAAGAGTATTCTTCCTTTTTTCTTCTCAATTTTATAAAATTTTGTATTTCAGCCTGATTTTTTTATCATCGTCAAAATAAATTGGTTTACTTTTTAATTTTACCTTATTTTTCATAATTTTCATTTTTGGTACCACTCTTCCACTTTTACAATTACCATAAAATGCCTATATTTAGTTTTTGTTACTCAAGCTAAGCAAATACTAACCGTCTCTTTTGAGTCTGTACCTAAAAGTTCTTGTAATCCTTTTGATGTGTCTTTGCATATTTTGGCTTCTTTAATCACAGTTGTTTTTTCTCTATGCATTCTAATGGGATAAATTTCTTTTCAAAATCATCTAATCACTCTTGCAGTATCTTATTTTTTCTTTTGCGCTTCGATTTTCTTTATATAGTCCTTTTTCCCTTTCTGAATTTCGCTTATCTCTTTAATTCGCATTTTAATTATTTTTTTAAGTTCTTGCATATCTGTCTCTTGTTCTTCTTTAAGTGCAGAGATATAGAAATTTCTTGTTCTTACTCCCTTCATCCCTCTTTTATGTTTTACTTAATGGAGTTCTATAAGTCCTTCGGCTTTGACCAAAAGTTTCCTCTTCGTTATCCGTTATTTCCCTTTTATGTCAATTTTCTTCATTAGTTAAACTATCACTTTCGTATTTTGTAGGTTTTTGTTTTTTTATCCATTTCACTATTTAATATTAACCTTATAGCGATGTCACCACTGACCAAATGACATTTTTTTTATTATATTTGACCTTGCTGTATTTGTATTAATATTAAATCACAAAGTCTCTCGTTTTAAGCATTTTTTATTCTTTCAATCAACAAAAATAAAAACAAGAACGGTGCAATATCGTAAAGGAAACTTTCTACAGTGGTGCGAAATCGTAACGGTCACTTCCGGTTTCCGTTAACCGATTGGGCTGAAAATCAATCCCATGAAAGGTACTGAACCAAGATGTGTGTATGCCAAGTTTGAAGTGAATCTGTTGGATAGAACGAAAGTTATCTTGCCTCCAGACACACAGACAGACAGACAGGATGATAATCTATCTCATTAACTTTCTACTATAAGCTCCGCTGCAGAAAGTTAATAAAAGTGTTCAACATGTATGTAATACTAACAATTAACATTTGGGGCTGAAACTTAGAAATTAAAGGATTATATTCGAACAACCCAGGCAAAATGGAAAGGTCAATGTTAGGACTAAAATGTATAATAAAATAAATTTAGAGGAAATCAGAAGGGGAACAAAAATGAAATTAGACAGGTCAAATAGCAAGATTCCGACAAGATAGATGAACTTATAAGACCACAATGTGGATGTCAGCTTCAGATGCAAAAAGAAAAGACTATCCAAATTAACGTTGGATAGATGAAATGATAAAATAAAAGACAGAAGTTAAAGACAGAAAAGCATGTATGGAAACAAGTAGTAGTTTATCTATAATCTCTACCAAGTGTCCAGAAACCATTGCCCAATCTCTTCACCACTCAATGGATAATTGAAATTTAAGTCAAAAAGTCCCGTGTCACTTTTTGATTTGACACATACTTACTGTGCAATTTTACTTTGAAATGTGCCTTATCAGCACGCGCCTCCAGTTCAAGTGGAGAAGTGTAGTGTTCAGATTGGTAGCTTGCCACATTGCCCTATATCATCAAAAAGAGCATTAACCTTCCTGTTTGAAAATATATTTCCATCCAAGAGAAAAACATCACCATTATTATTAAATTTGGAGAGTTGATACAAATTAGATTATCTAGGGTTGCAGGAAAAGAAATGTCGTCTGAATTAACTCAGTCTATCTCGTTAAATGATTAAACTGTGACATCTAATGATATCCTAGGTACTGGTAACCTGGAGTAACTATTCAAATTGGAAACCCTTTTTGATCCATATTTTTCAAATTTTAACAATGGGACTCATTTAAGAAATTAAATAGCTGGTATCATCCGAGATTATTTTCATACTTCACTTTTAGTAACATACAGTTATTTGCATCTTGCCCCTTGGATTAGCGTTTTGAGACTTGCACAATTATTACACACAAAACAATTGTTACTAGTTTTAATTATAAAATCCATACAACAAAACTGTTAGTAGCAGAAAATAATCTATACCAAAACAGCCCACTAGTGAAGATTGCATTCTAAACATTACCAACAATGCATATTTGCGATAAATGAATGAAAAAAGCATCAGTAAGTAACCGACCTGTATTCAGCACCCGCTTTCTCTGACAAATTGTTAAGTGGTGAAAACTACCAGCTGCATTTATGGTACTAAATAAACTTTGCAATGTATTGCTTGGACGAGTATGTGTGTATATAGATATCAACCCTACATCTAAATACATATATATATATTTTTTAGCAGTAGAACGAGTGCTTTATTACCCGCTCTCAAACGAAAATTTTCTATCGCTTGCGGTTCCGGAAATATAATACCTCGACCACGCCTGCCGCCAAGCCAGAATTTGTCATTTGGAGGCGTTCGGGTCGGCACAGAAAGGCACGAACAATTGTGTGACAGCAGCACTCATAATTTTTTTTATATATATAATTCAATTAGCCGTCTACCTACATTTGAAAAAAGCCTACCTAATTCTTTTTTTATAATTAAAATTTCAAAAAATTTGGGCAATTATAAATAATAGACATTATGTAAATATTCACGTTTATAGTCCTAATTAATCCAAAAACTTGCATTTTTTTTAAATAAATAGCATAAAATTCCATTAAGGAATTAATCCACAGCAGCTGATCAAGTGAAAAAGAAATGGGTAAGAGAACCCATTTTTAATCACAGGTAAATTAGTAAGTTACATTTAGAAACATTTTAGCTAACATTCTACAGTTCTTGAGGTGTAAGCCTTAATGAACTCATATGTTGTGTCATTCTTCAAAATGACCATGTCAATGTAAAGCAAATATTTAAATTAAGTTTGCCATTCAGTCTTTTACTAAAAATTCTTCCTTTACATCAACATAGTCACCCTGTAGATAATAGCTCATAATTCACTAACGCAAAATCGTTTATAGTTACCTAATATAGGCAAATGTTCAGGGTAGTAAGGCCCGCCGATGGCTGATTCAATGAATTTTATGTCGCAGTACCCTTTATGTCCCAGCCGGTAAACATTTGTTGAACCTGAAAGCCAGGTGACATTGGCAACAGACCTGCTGCTCTCATTGTCCCAGCCCGGATATCCAAGACGCGACCAATTTTACCTTCAAAACCAAAACAAATAAAAAAAGTTCTTGCATTAAAAAAATTCAGTTACCTTCTCCTCCATCCTGGTTGCCCCATTCCCAACTGTAGCCTCTCACCACCTTTGCACCGACAAATATTCCGAGAAGCTCACACTTCCTGTCATTTTTGCGGATGGCCAAATCAACCCTGGTGTTAAAACAATAATAATCATAATCTGAACTATCAAAAAGCACTCGCAGCTACATTGTACTAGTCAATATGCATCAAACTCTTAACATTATAAACAGCCTACTATCTTAAAACAAAATAATCAATTTTTGTTATCAAAGCTGCTAATCTTACTGATCAATAAGCCGTTTATAAAAAACTTACCCAAGGGAAGCATTAGAATCAAATCTCTTAAAAGGATGGCTTAGATCATGCTTGTCCCCATGATAGCACATGTAGCAGAGGTCGTAATCATAACACACAGAACACTTATACCTCATGCCAGCTATGCCCTGGCTGTCACAACCATCGCAAACAATATTTGGATGTTTAACACCTGCAACAATCTTCTCCAGCTATCTACAACTACCTGGGCTTCGACCTACCTATCTGAGCATTATCAATGATCCGAAGGTCGAATTTCCCCAAATACCCTACACGGTAATTGGTGCGGGTGCCGTTGTCCCACTGCACCACCACGGTTTTGTCGGGAGAGCCAACGGTGCCCGGCTTGCCGATTTCGCAAACGGTGCCCACGTGTCCCTCTCCGCCATCTGCAGCGCAAGCAGAACCAGTCAGCTGCTGCTTAGCAAAACAAAACAACACCTACCCTGATTGCACCAGGTCCAGTCCGGTCCCCGCACTATCCGCACCCCTGGCGTCAGCATCCTCCCAGGAAACGCGCACGAACGCTAAGCAATCCACCGTTATGCGATTATTCATTCAGCAGTGCAATTAAATCGAGATTTAATCCATATGTAAATCAAGGGGGTGTTACCTCTTCTGCAGCTTAGAGCCTTTGTGTGCCTTGCATGGGTTCAGGATGCGACCATTCGCAGATGAAGTGGGCAAACGTGCGGCCTTTTAATCAACTCGAACCAAAATTGTGTGTCGCCGTGTGCTGCATTTAAAGAGAGAATTGTTTATTGTTTGTCAGCTGGAGATTGATTTGCATTTTAGGTGCGAGGGCGCTGCAATGCGGGGAACTCCGGCAAGTTTCTGCTGGTTGTGGTCCATAATACGAACTTTTTAACTGTTAAGTAATGTAACTAGTTTTTATAATACACAACACTTAAATTATTATAAAATTTGTGGTAAACTAAAGTTTCCGTTTGGTAGACCCTTTAAAACTAATTGGTGTGTAATACGACAAAATGCCATTAGATTGCGCTTTAGCGTGAATATCTAACAATTTTAAATTATAATTAATGTTGTTAATTAGATTTTCTTGCGCCAACTCTAAAGTATGTGTGTCAGTTAAACACATTAGATTTTATTTAAATTAGTAAATTAATTAGAAAGTTCAACATTCGCAGACATTTCTTGCTAACATACCATTGTCGCAATTATTTTTTATGACTTTTTAACACTGCATTATCCACTTATTTTAATAATAAGTTAGCACTATTATTATTAACGCTACTTTCTAATTTTATTTATGCACCAAAATCCATTTCTCTGCTACTTTTAAATATCTTTATAGGGACATTAAAACAATTGATGATCAGTTATGTAAGTGATATAAAACGTATTACAGAAGAAAAATCACCTTTCTTCTTTTTTTTGTGTAGATCTGCATAATTTCTTGTGGTTTTAGATCAAGTATTTGGGTTTTCTTAATTTAATAGTGTAGATCTGCATCTCATAGTTTTCAACTCTTCATATTATAGGTTTTGGGGTAATAAATTAGCACATTGGTTCTGGCCTTTCATTGTAACACTTCTACAATATACAGTTTCTCAGTTTCTCAATTGGTTTTAATTTATAATAAATATATTAAATGATATATATGTAATCAACCAACTGTTACATTCGACCGATATGAGATGATGGGAAATTGCAAAATATTTTCCAATGCCGTCCTAAGTGTTTTGAATGAAAATTAAAATCTAGTGATAACATACAGTTCTGCAATAGATACCTTAGACGTGTTCCTTACGTTAACAACCTATATGTACTAGTTGATCTTCTCTGATAGCCCTATTAATTTTCTTATGCACCAACGTACTCTATTTGAAAATTTATAAAACTTATTTAGTGTCAAAGCCAACAGAAAAATCTTACCAATCTTCTAACATTAAAATCTCATTGTAATGGTTTCTTAAGGGTTTAAACACTACAACCTCTCAATCGCCTAGATGTTTTTAATATTGTTATTCTCAAATATATCGTTTGTGAGTCTGACAATAACTACAACTCAATCCTCAGCTTAGAAAGCAAATAACACCTATTTTCTTCAGTTTTGTGTGAGCCTTTCCCATACATTTCAGACAATCAATAAAGTAAGACTGGATATCACAACAGAAAAAAACCTTTTGTTTCTAAAGCTGAAGAATCAAATTTAAGAGAAAAATATAGCACAACATCAACTGATACAACTTTTGAAGGTAACAGTTATCTCGTTGCAGAAGTTAAAATGCAAACAATCACAAGGTGACTCGGAAGAAAAAATTGGAGGCCCTTGAAATAGTTAAACCAGCTGCATTAACATTAGCCAGTTATTAATAAGACTGAGAGATTTATTGATGGATAGGAACACCAGTAAAACTTTCAAAAAATTAAATGTGTTGACCATAATAACGTCAATAACTAGAAAACATATGTTTCTATTTGTCAATTTTTTGTTATATCGTATACTGTACAACATGAAAACAGGCTATTGAGCGATAAAACCTATTTTTCTTTAAATGATTTTGTGAATCGTCAAAATTGTCGCATGAAAAATCAATGTATCCACAAAAATTCACTGCCTGGCGTGTATTATGGGCTGAAAAATCATTGGCTCATAGTTCTTAGACCATAAAGTTGGCAACGCTATTACCGTCAATGATATACGTTATCAGAAGATGTTAAGCAATTTTTTTTTAATGAAATCAACGATTCAAACTTGAATGATATGTGGTTTCAACAAGATGGAGCCACATGTCACACAGCACGTGAAACACTCACTTTACATTAAACCAAATTTTCTGGCTATGTTATCTCGCAGAGAGGTGACATTGATTTGCCACCATGGTCTTGAGATTTAAACTCATTAGACTTTTTTCTCTGAGGCTGTTTATGGTTATGGTTTAAGTTAACAAAGCCACTACGATTTCAGGGCTAAAAGAACCACGTTTATGGAACACTTTGCTAAAAGAATGGTTACATATTAGCTTAATAGACGAGGGCATTTGCCCACCTCATATTTCATATGTAACGGTTAAGTCTATAATGTAACAAATTTCTTAACCACCCCGTAGCGCCCAATGAGCTGTCACGGTTGAGCAGCGAGCATAATGCTTTTAATGAGAGCGGCTGCTATGGAACCCGGGGTGATTGTGTACGTGTGAAGGCTCGAACAATGCGGAAATTTACAGATGTTTACCAGATGATTCCTGTAGGTTCCAGAACCGGTATCTATTGTAGAAAAAGCACGCACCAGTCCAATGAAAGGAAGTCAAATACCGGAAGCGAAAGGAACTGTACTTACCGAAATGAGCAGAGATTATTGCCGGATCGGAAGAAACGGTTATTGCCACGTTAAAGAGGGGATTTTTTTTATGTATATCCTCAAAGAATTAGCTGCCGAACTACATTTACGCGTATTTTTTAGTCAGCCTTCATCACATAATTCATGCAATCAATGAAGTAATACACCACTTTACTGCTTCCAGTATAGAGAAAGAAACCGTTTATTGCTGAAGTTAAAGAATCAAATCCCTGGATCTTGAAGATAGCAGATGTTTCACTGTAAAAGTTAAGGAGCAAACGATCATAAAACAGCTGGGAAGAAAAAGACGGAGGTTCTCGACATGACTAAGTCGATTATATTAACATTGTCCACTTTTATATTACTAAGACTAAGATCCTTACTAATAAATGGAAACATCAAAACAACTTCAACAACTATAAATGGTTCACCATAATCGCGTCAATAGCCAGAACCCAATCCTTAGCTCGGAGGGCAAACAATACTTATTGCTGTTATTCAGTTTTGTGGTCAGCCTTCCTCATACACTTGAAAAGATCCATAAAGTGATACAACATGTCACTGCTACTACCGTTGAGAAAGCAATTTTTTGCCCTGAAGTAAAAGATCCAAAGTAAGAGGAAAAGAGAGCACAAAAGATGAAAGAAATGGCTGGAAGCCTTCAACATGGCTGAGATGATGACATTAACATTATCCAATTATCTTTTAATTAGACTGAGAACTTTACTGATGAATACCACGTTGATAACCATAAATATATTAACCATATCACGTAAATAACTAAAAACTAATGGTTAACTTGTTTCCATTCTTCAGTTTTGTGTTGAAGCTTTTCTATACTTTTCAGGCGATTCATAAAGTGATACACCATTTTACTGCTTCTCTAGTAGAGAAAGAAATCTTTTGCCTCTGAAGCTGAAGCATCAAATTTGAAAGGAGAACTACACGACATCATTTAAGATGTCAGAAATCATAAGGCAACTTAGAAGAAAAAGCCAAAGTCTCTCAAAGTGACTTAAGTAGATGACTTTAACATTATCCACTTATCTATAAGACTAAAATTTTTACTGATGGATAAGATCATCGATACAACTTCAGCAACTATAAATGTATTGACCATGATCATGTCAATAATTATAACCCAATTTTAGTTTTGTGGTCGACTTTCCCATACATTTCAGTGATCCATGAAATACTATATCATCCCACTACTTTTATGAAAAATAAAAGAAAACCTGTATCTGAAGTTGAAGAATCAAATTTTAGAGAAGAACAGAGCATAACTTTATATACTAATATCTCTGGTTCTTGAAGGTAGCAGCCGTCTCACTGCACGAGTTAAGATGCAACAAATCATGGGAAGAAAAAAACGGAAACCCTTGACATAGACAAACTGTCAATATTAGAATTATCCATTTATCTATATTAAGTCTGACAGCTTTGCTAATGAATAGAAACATCAACACAACTTCAACAACTATAAATGTATTAACCATGATCAAGTCAACAATTAAAACGCAATACTTAACTTAGAGAGCAGATATTATTATTCTACAATTTTGTGATCACCTTTTGCCAAACATTTCAGGTAGTGAATTAATACATCCATCTCACTGCTTTCACAGTAGAGAGCGAAACCCTTTGTCTCTAAAGCTGAAGAGTCAACTTTGAAAGAAGAACGGACTCCAATTTCATATGCTACTATCTCTTAAAAGATTAAAGATGATAGATGTCTTGCCACAGAAATTAAGACGCTGAAGATCACAAAGCTACTAGGAAGAAAAAGCTGAAGGCCATCGACATGGTTAAAATGGCGGTATTAACGTTATTCACTTATGTATTAATAAAACTATCTTTACTATAAATATATTGACCATAACCACCTCAGCAACTAAAAACCAATCCTTAGCTTGAGAAACAGGTATATTTAGCCTCCTCCATGTACTTCAGACGTGAAGCAATACACCATGCCACTACTTTTACAGTAGAGAAAAAAATCTTTTCTCTCTGAAAGTGAAGAATTAAATTCGAAGAACAGAGCACGACTTCATACGCTACTCTCAGGATCTTATTGCAGAAGTTAAAATACAAAATATTACAAGACCAATTGGAAGAAAAAGCTGGAGGCCTTTTTATTAATAATACTAAGGCCTTTACTGATTAATGGGAACATTATTTCAACAAGTACGGATATATTAACCCCGACCACGTTAACGTTATGAATATAGAAGCCACAAAAACATTTGTAAAGCAATTTTTAAAATATCCAAGCGCCTGGCGCTTTTTACAATTTTTTGCCATTTTTTACATTCTAGGACTATGAACCTATTAAATGATCTACAGTATCTAAGAAAGTCAATCAAACATTGGTAGTGATTTGAGTGATTTTGATATTATACCAGCTATTTCAGCTCTATATAGATACTTTTAAGTGACAAAGAGTGTTGTAAAAGGCTTTGCAAGGGATGAATTATCAAAGCAGTCTTTTTTCGCTAAGACATTTGACGAGATGCGATTTGACTATTGTCTGTGGCGATAGTCCAATAAATGGACAACACAAGAGTGTTGTTCAGCTTACTGGTATAATATTTAACAAAAAGATACTTATCAAATAGCTATAGAAACAAAACCAACTCTATATTTTATAAAGCAACTATCCTTCCATAGTAAGTTGATGGTTTTTAAAAGATTATTTCGTAGTCAAACATGATTTACATAGTCTCTATAATTACAAAACTTAAGTTGTCTAGAATTCGGCCCTAAGAACGATCTAAAAGATTTTTTGGTCTGCTTTTCAACTCTATAACAACGCTGACCTATTTTACCAATCTTTTAGTAATTATAAAAAGGTTTTGTTGGTATTCTTCACTATAATAAATATTTCCAGTCTTATGAGTGACGTAGATTACCATCATTCTTAAAAGGATCTTGTAGATATCTCCCGCATTTTATAAACATCACTAATGACATGCTGTGGGTGTTTACTAAACGTTTGCAGATATTATAACGGGTAGTGTGATGCTAGGGCTGTGCAAATTTTTATTCTCCTTTTCCTAGGATTTTACGAGGCGCATTCATAAAGTAAGGGCCGTTTGGTCACAGAAAAAAATGTACTCATAAGAAACAAATTTTATTGTCATATTTAGTTAGGTACAATCTTACTTTACTTCTCTACATAATCGCCGTTCACTTCTAAGCATTTTTCGTACCGATGCACCAGCTTCTTTAACCCCTCTGCATAGAAGCTTGCCGCCTGAGAGTTGAACCAGTTGACAACGGCGTTTTGAGTCCGTCTTCGGTTTCAAAACGTTGTCCACCCAGCCACCGTTTAAAATGCAAGAAGAGGAAGTAGTCGCTAGGTGCAAGGTCGGGACTGTACGGTGGGTGGTCAAAGTTCCCAACGAAAATCTTGAATTTTCTCAATGGTTTTGGCAGCAGTGTGAGGACGCGCGTTATCGTGGAGGAGCATTATGCCAGATGACAGTTTCGCGGCGTTTGTTTTGATCGCACGTCTCAAGTGTTTGAGCGTTTCGCAGTACACGTCAGCTGTAATTGTTGTCCCACGTTCCATGAAATCAACCAAAAGAACACCGTCTTTGTCCCAAAAAACTGTAGCCATCAATTTTCGACTTGTGTACTGAGTTTGTTTAAACTTTTTCGGTTGGCGTAGGATACCCACGTCTCGTCCCCAGTAACAATGTGAGAAACAAATCATCTCCATTTTGTTGATAACGGGCCAAAACTTTCGTCCACTAGACATTCTTTGCTCTTTGTGGTGGTCGGTGAGCATTTTGGTACCCACCTTGCACACAATTTGCTGTATGCGAGGTTTTCTGTGACAATATTGTAAACAGTAGTGCGTCCAAGTTGAGGAAATTTGTCAGCCAGGCCACTAATCGTCAATCGACGATCAGATCGCAGTGCTTGGTCCACTTGTGAAACGATTTCATCAGTCTGGATACTGGGCCTGCCACTCCGCTCTTCGTCATGGACATTTGTTCGGCCATTTGTAAAATAACGGCACCATTGTCTAACCTTTCCTTCACTCATAACTGTAGGTCCGTAAACCAGGCATAACTCCCGATGAATTTCAGCAGCCGACGATCCTTTTGCACATAAGAAACGAATCACAGAACGCACTTCACACTTGGCGGGATCAACGATTTTCGCGGCCATTGTTCTTTGCATTCACTGACAACAATACAATTTCAGAATCAAAACAAATGACGCTGTAGCTTCGCAATGAGTCAGTAGATGGCGCTGCAGTGGTAAAACTGTGCTTCGAAGCGCCACTATTTATATACATGCAAACGGCCCTTACTTTACGAATGCGCCTCGTAGATACTTTTTGATCTTACGGCTCTATAATCTGCAATACTAATTATCTCAACTGTCTCTATGAAGAAATTTTTCAACATATATTTTGAAAAAGCATTTTAGCACTATTACAAATACGGCAGATGAAATAATTTTGACCAGAACAGATGATAGATCTTGATTAGGATCACGTTGTTTGTGCTACCAGTTAACACGTGGCTAGTTTGATTTCTCTTCAAATATATATCTGTACTCCCACAACTAAAATAAGTCTAATATATAAAAAAATAGCATTTGTAATATTCAGTCGACTTCTGCGATTGTTATCACATTTTGCCTCTCTTTTAGTTCACATCAGCAATGGTAAAGTACACTACTTCAAAGCGAAGGAAGAACAAACGGACGGCTCGAGCAAAGTAAGAGCCAAAACAAGTACAAGTAATTTAAAGTGTGTTCTCAAAAAAGTTGTAAAGGAAGAACAAGTGAGAAAGCAAACAAAATGAAACAAAAAAGTCAGACAATAGCTTTATTGAGACTTCTTACATCATATAGAGGGCCAAATGTGACTTATCTACTCTATACGTTTGTTAAAAAAATATATGACAGTCACTCAATGGATAAGTACAGCTGAATAAATGCAGAATGCGTCTTCGGGTCGACGTATTTCATATTTTTTGCCCACACGGAGCAGCGTATGTTAGAAATATATCCCCCTAGTAAATCAGATAAGTATTAGCAACACAGATTATAAAAGATGCAGCAGCAATACGTCCGTCTATCACTAATACATGTTAAATTATATTAATGCAGAAGATGCAACAAATACTTTATTTTAATGCAAGAAAAAAGTGGGGGGGAGGGTTAAGCAATAGATTAAAACCCTATAGAAGTTCGAGTTTTGAGGCTTAAGCTCAAGAGGACAAATTTAATATTCATTTAGTTGGCAAAACTCTTGAGCAAATAAAAGCTGAATCTGGTGAGCATCGTAACAAACAAATCACTTCTCAATCCGTTCATACGGAGAAATGTGGCTTATGTTAGCGACGTACGTATTGATGGTATCAATGATGTTATGTTTTCATCGTCCATGGTCTTTCACTTGTTCGGTATAAAGTCCTGTAAAACTTGCTAATCAAGGAACGATGAAAATATTGAAGGTAAATACTACAACATCTGGAAACCATTGTTTCACTGTGGAAAATCACCAGACTAATAAACACAGGTTTTTGCTGAATCAAAAAAATGTGATTGAATTTTTAAAATAACGATGTATGAGCGATAGTGAATTAAAAAAAACTAGGTTACCCAGCAATATAATGACAACTTGGAGTAAATTATTTTTCTAATTAACAGGAGCTAAGAATTACATTTTTGTGAATTGATGACTAAAGCGGAGCTGTTACTTAATGATCTAAATTTGTATGTCATTGGTAGTGATTGTTAAAGTAGAAGGTTTCGTTGCACGGGAAATAGAAGTATAAAGAACACCTTTGAAAAATACATATTTACAAATGTGTAGAAAACAGAGGTATTTCTGCGGCACCCTACACTAACTTTTTATGTTGTCAATTTTGGCAGCCACTAATGGCGTCAGGTAGTTTTTGCTTCCAGTGTAAGGGAAGAAGTATCCCTTAATCGCTTGTTCCGGATAATAAGAGATTTTTCCCAAGTGGTCATTGTCAGCCGGATAAATGCCTTCACAGTGAATCCATAATTTCTGAAATGGCAGAGAATTAGTATCATTCATTGCATTGAGGCGCTACTTTTAAGAGAAGTTAGTTTTTGTCACATTAACAGAATATAGCATTAATTTTATTTAGATCCCCTTTATACCAGTGCTGCTTTTTCTTTCTAATGGTTTATATTAAATTCCACCGGACTTTGGCTTTTCGAAATGATCACCGCTTTATGGAAGTTCTAATCTACTCCCAACTTATTAGAAAGAAACAAGGAAAAAGTTGAAGAGGTAAAGAGACACCATTAAAGATTTTGATTTGGTAGAGAAAACGAAATTAAACAGTTGAAGATACTTAAAATGAGATTTGAAAAGATGGACGATTTCAGTATTTTGGATTGTAGTTAAAGATTCAGCAGATATGTTAAAGAAATTGAAAAAATATAGAAGATCTTTTGCAACTGCATAACATAAATTAGATAAATAAATTGCAGCTGGTAACTACAAAATTTTAAATGATCAGAACAGTTGAAAAACAAAATAAGAAAGAGTTTGCCTTAAGAAATGGTCAGTTGCCTCAAATTAATAAAAGAAATATCTTTGAAGTGAGAGGGAAAACATTTGAACAGTAATATGAAAAAACAAGATGTGGGAAAAGGCGGGTAAGATAGCAAAAGAAGTTAAAGAAGAAGAAAAGGGTGCAGAAAAGTATTCAACAAATGAATTGAATCGAGTGGTACATTCTACTTCGTACTAAGTAATTCCCAAGTCTTAGTAATAATATTTGGTATACTCCATACTTTCTTTACTACCACTTAAGACAACAGCTAACATACACAAATACGGAATTCATCACATCAACCTACCTTCTTATCAGAATCGCCCTTAATAATCTTCTTCAGATCAGCGGGCATACTTTCCGGCAGATCGTCCCCATTGTAATACCGGGGCGTCCAACCGGGCAGCTGCAAGTAAAGTGAACATAGGACAAGAATTTAGAGCAGAGGGGAAAGCCACGCACCTTATTGATCTTTATGTATATGCAAGGTTTCATTTCAGAGTAGCCAAATTCGCCTAGCCCGCAGGGCCCCAAGTCCTTCCTTAGAAAGATGCACGGCTTACCCGCGTGCTTGAATTCGGAACAGTTGCTGAACTTGTACTGGTGCTTCGCAGCGTCGTCATACACTTTAAAAAACTAAGCCCGGTAAATCACCAAGAACTCTCAGATTTGAGGGCTCACCTTTAAAGCGCTTGTTGAGGTAGGCAACATATGATTTGTAATGCATGCCACCACCTGATTTGAATGAGTACCACAACAGAGGGGATTTGCCTCGCAGTATGTTCGGAACGAATCCTACACCTGGATTTCCGTATACCAAATTCGACTTATCTATCCACGGCTCCTTAAAGTTGTTCCGTATGTACTCTGTGGAGCCCAGCATCAACACAAAGAATATTCCCAGGATGAGTAATAGGAAGAACAGGTAAAACCAAACGACTTTGCCTACGGAGAGCTGCGTTTAGATACATTGCGGACCAGGCATCTGGGGAAAAGGTAGTACACCAGCTCGAGCAGGTGCGGTTGCAGAACATGCGCTTCTCCCTGTTCCAGATAAAGCGCTTGAAGTTGGCCCATTTGCCCAAGTTGGGGGGAGGCCGCCGGTCTACCACGAACGCGGTGGCGGTCGAGACGTTGCTGCTGGTCGACGGGAAGGCTTTGGACAAAATGCTCTGCATGGTTGGGGAGGCGCAGCTGTCACCTGTGTCAATTTAGAAATAGAGGTTAATGTGGAGTGTGTTCTCTGCTGTAGTGATTGAGCTTTTATAAATGCTAATCACTGCCATAACAACTGGGAGTCAGTAGTCTTCTCTTGGAAAAAATGTTTTGTTGATTATATTAATCGACTTCAATTTAAAAATCTAGCATAAAGTAACTCATAAGAATTCGATGTATATTTTGGAAACAGGCTTATCAAATCCCAATCTCTAAATATTCCTTATCTTTCTTGTAGTTTAAATACGATTGGAAGAAAGGGATCATAACATGTTAAGGCTTTCACACGTGAAGAAGAGTAATATAGAAATAAAACGAAAATAGATGTAAAAATAATTTGTAATAAAATAAATAAACCCAGAATTCCTATTTCATTAAAAAAACTTGCAACAGTTAGGAAGCAAAGGCAAAAATATCACTAGCCCCTCGGTCTCAAGAGTTAGAAAATGATGTTACTAAAGAAAATTTTTAAACTGAAGCGCTAGTTAGATTGATGTTAATCGTCAGATTACCAGGTACCATAAGAAAGAGAATTCTCAATGTGCGTGGTTGTTAAGCGGACTGGGGTGAATAAAATGTTCCAGAAAATAAAAAAAATGGTCCTATATAAGTTCTGTTACCAAAAGAGTTCTCCAAGTGAGACAACTGCTCACCTTATATAAGTGACATAACTTTTTTACCGACAATATTTTGGTCTTTTTCTCTATGAAATCTATTTTTTCCCAAAAACTTAGAAATGATTGAGTACAAAAGGACAAAACATACAATGCAAAAACTTTATAGTACTAAATAGATAGCGGAACTGCTTTTGAACCAGAGCAGTCTATGGGATGCACAACACTCGTTTCTCATTTCTGCGTGATGTCTTTCTAGATAGGCAACAAAAGATACATTTTATCAACATCATTTATATTTAAGGTACTTGATTCATGTTGTTTTGATACTTTCGGTTTTTTAGGGCACTTATTAGAATTAGCCCTATCAGATGGGATTATGCAGCAGCAATATGCTTGCCAAAATTACCTGTTTTTGTTTAGTACCCAGTTATTTACCTTATCTACCTTGGGCTCTCCTACTATGGACAACTATGAATCCAGCCTTAAAGATCATTACAGCCTTGTGAACTATATTTAAATTTACAACACATAAACACCGAAATCCACTTTTAAACGTAATCTAAAGCAAGATTATGTCATCCCCTATAACATTTACAATCACTCATAAATTTTATTTGTTATAACAGAAGATACAATCTCTTAGTTGCAATGCTCCGGCTCGGCTGTCGGTTTGGTTATTTAATTATATATTCACGAAAAGTACTCGAAGAACTGATTATAATGATACTATTTTTATTTTGGTTAACCAAGAAATAAAAAAGTTGCAATTATTATTTTTTTGAATTTGGTGCCTTTATTTCACATCGTCACCAAGGTGACCGTTACTATTTGAATTTATTCGAATACAGCGCCATTACTTCACATCGCCTCCACAGTGAGCATTCGGCATTTGTTTAGAACGCTTATTTTAGTTTCCAGTTATTCTTTGGATTTTTTTGTAAGTATTAGTTTGTTTAATTATAGTTATTGTATTTCTTGGTATTGTTTAAGCAGACGATGACTGCAAGGCCCGTATGGAATGTAAAGCGGTTGCCGAAAGACTCTCTCGAAGGGCGTCAGTGGGCCTACGATCAAGGGCTCGTTCCGGCGCAGCGAATCTGCCGACGTAAAGGCCACGGAGCGTGCACCTTGATCGAAGAAGATACTTTTGGCCGTTTCCGGTGCAATCGATGCCGGAAGGAGAAGGGTCGCACTCACCAGTGGGCCGCCACCGCCGGCACGTGGTTCGAGTATGTCAAGCTGCCTCCCGACCACGTTGCCTTTATTATGTACGGGTTTGCAGAGGATTGGCAGTACGATGTCACTCGGCGTGAGGCCTGGGATGTGGTTAATCCCAACGCTCCTCCGGCATCATTCAGCCAACATACACTGACTAATTGGTATGTTTGGTTGTAAACATTCAGCAGCAAATTCTAATTCATTTTTTAGGTATCGATGTTGTCGGGAGATGGTGGTAGACCACTTCTCCCGTAACCAAAACTGGAAGGAGCAAATCGGTGGACCAGGCATCGTCATTGAGATCAACGATTCTATGTTTGGCCATCGAATATATGAGCGTGGTCATATCAATACTGGAAACTGGGCACTGGGGATGATAGCGAGCAGCAGCAATGATGTCCGCTTGGTGGTCGTTGAGCGCCGGGATGGCGAAACAGTGATCCCGGAAATTTTAAAACACGTGGCACCGGGCAGTATCATCTATACTGATGATTGGCAGGGCTACATCAACCTGAGTCAGTATAGATACGAGCATCACGTGGTCACTCACAGTGATCCCATGCATCGCCTCGTTGGTAAGTCATAACAGAACTGTTAAGAGGTTTCTAATTATTTTATTTTAGCGCTTGATCATGCACCCACTAAAAAATTTGCGATGACCTGGAGGCCTGCGAAAGACTTTTTTCGTAACCGCCCTCGTTACAATGACGAGCCATTCGCTGACCATCTCGGCGAGTACCTGTGGCGCCGGTACTGTGCAAGAAATAACGAGGACAGATTCGAGTATTTGCTCGAAGCTGTCCGCGCCATGTATGGTGACCATCGAAGTTAGATGTGTGTCCCTAATTAAACAGCTCTTTTCAGGGCTCCTCTCTAATGAAGGTTTACTGAAGAGAGGGGAGAGTGATGCTGATCGCCTCCGCGTGGTGCTCTCCGGGCAACAGTTTAACTGGCTAAACGATCAGCAATTTAGATTACGTTTTGATACAAAAACATAAGTCCAAAAATGTAATTTGTAGGAACTTTTTTAAATAAAGAGTGTTGTTCGTTCGATGTATAAAATTAGTTTCATTGGAACTAACCACTAACTTAGTACCTGCCATATTAGCTATCATAAGGTAGTTCAACCTTTGCATCTCTACCCTTTTTAAATGCTATCACTTCAATCTCTACAACTACAAAATAATGTCTTACTGTACCTTTACATCAACAAGTAGCTAAACAACAAACAAAATTCTCCGGACCAACACCAGATACTAATAAAAATTATTGAACAAAATGGAATATTTACAGCCGAGAAAGAGGCTTGCCATGGGACATTTCCAATAACAAAAGCTTTGTTTATTAACACTTACTGACGAGTAGAAATGCACTTGTCAGGAAAGATAATAATTGTCATGTGGGACACTTTTAGGGACCATCTTACCATTTATGTTCCTATAATGTCTTTTATGGATGAAAACAAAGGTCATGGTGCAAAATTCGCCTTACAGTATAACTAGACAAGAACAATGACATAAATCATCTCAGAGACTGCAAAATACATCAATATATTACAGTGTTCATATACTCCTAGGTCTTCCTTATTCACTTTTCACTGCAGAACCAGTACCTCTGAAGTTTCTCAGCCACAAGAAAATAGATTTTTGTTATGACTGAAAGCCTGAAACGCAAGTTGAAAGCATGTCTGAAGAGTACGTAGTCCGACTATAACAGTTATTGTACTAAATGTATGCTTTGACAGTAAAAATTCTCTGTTCCCTCATTTCCAGACTACCCTTCGGTTCATAATCTTCCTTTGAAATTAGGGATGAAGTTTTGCCCATCCTGTATTTGATAAATTAATCACTTGCAAAAAAATATGTAATATTGCAAGTTCCTCAAATGTTAATATTAAAAATTGAAGCTTTCTAGAGAGTTGTGCTGCATTACATTAAAAAAGTTTCAGAATTGAATAATGAAGTTAATTAATATTAATTAGTGCACAGCCAACACAATTTAACCAATTTGATCTAGTGACTTTTAAAATAACTATTACCTTAAATAGCCAGAGCCCCAAACATTGAAAGAATCTTATACGAGCCCCTTTGTCTTAAAATAAAATGCAAGAAAGTGAATTTGTTATTACAATTTTTACTTTCCTTATCCTATAATAAGGAAAGTAATGTAATCGGCGGAAATTTGACCTACCCTCAGGATACCAAAAAAGTTGGTTTGAGCCATTGGTTCGTGTGTATGTGTGTCTGTCGGTCTGTCAGTAAACAGGATATCTCGAGAACCATAAGAGCTAGATACTTGAAATTTGGTATGCAAGTTACTTGTAGGTAGGGGACACAGTGTGAAGCTTTTAGTAAAAATCGGCCGAGCCGTTTGGTCGCAAGATCCCAAAATCGGTCGCGAATCTAAACGGTTGAAGATTCAAAAAATTTATGAGAATAAAAATGATTTGTTATCATGAGATAAACATGAATTTAAAATAAAAGTTGGTAAAATAGGAACTCGAAAAAAATTGAAGCTCAGGATTTTTAATATACCGGGTGTTCATAAAATGTTTCGGGAAATTTATATTGCCGGATAGATCAGACCGAAACAAACAAAAAATTACAATGAAATTTTTTGATCCGAGGTCAAATAAATAAGTTATAGCCGATTAAAAATTAATTAAACGGACCAATCACAGCGCGCTCGGAGAGCTACCGGATCGACTGCGGGAGGACGGGGGGGAGCGCTTGGCCGCTAGGAGGAGCACGCAGACGATAACGGGGAAGGCCGTGCGGCCGAGCTCGCACGGTTACCTTCAGTGATGTAGCAAAGCTTTAAGTACGAGTCAATTATTGTCTTGTACTGTTTATTTTAATCAGCTTTCGAGTGTTGGACTCGCGCCTCGTCCTTTTTTAAATTAACAAGTTTTTAGACGAGAGCAGCGCCTCGTCCTTTTTTAAAATAAAGAGTTCCAGGACGAGAGCAGCGCAGGGCGGAGACGATGGACCCGGTATAATATATAATAATAGGATAAGGAAAGTCGTGTGATGTTCACACCAGATTTTTATTGATTCATAAAACACGTTTTCAGTGTAATACTAAGACATGTACATTAATTAAAAAGCTAACATTATTCACTCTCACTCGACTCAGAATCTTTAAGAGCCTTGGGCTTATCCAGCTTTCTGGCTCTGCGTGAATCAAAATCAGAACCTTCCTCATCGGAGGAATAAATAGCACCACCTAAAACAAACGCCTTAGCTATTGGACGACTATTTGTATGAAAAGTGCACCTTTATTCTGAGCAGCACCAGACTTGTACTTGTTTTTGATGGCATTAAGAGAAATGCCCTCTTCGTCACTGCCTTCTTCCTCCCGAAACACCTCCCGTGGGTGATGAGTCCTCGTTCCTCCCTCGCCACGCTTGCGAGGCTTTGCTCGCACAGTTTGCCTCAACTTCTCTTCTTCTTTCTATAACAAACATAAGTTATTACTAATAATCAATGAAGAGTAAGCAATACTTTACCTTGAGCAAACTCTTTCTATCTTGGTCCGGATCCACTCCAACTTGCGATAGTATTTTGATCCCAGATATTTTTTGCGAACGATCAGCAAGGGACAGAGTCATTTTTCTATGAGTGAAACTTTCTGTAGAATGAGGCCGGAAGCTCAACTTGGTTCTGAAAACTGCTTGGCCCTGCAAACCCGTGCCCTGCCGGATGAACAAGTGGTTGTGGTCACCCTACAAATCAATACAAGTAGATAAATTCAACCACAAGCTTTGGTGAAGATGTTGGACCTGCAGTGGTTGTTTGTAGACATCAAATATTTCAGAACCCAAGTGGAGTGACAAAGAACCATCCGACCAGCGTACCAATCGAGCATTAGACTCTTTAATTGTATTTCCTTCTTTGTCAATATCTTCACGCCAACGTATTGTGTTTTCAACTTTTAGCTTCAGTCTTAGAAATTAGAATTACTAGTTATCGACATGAATGTCTTATGAATAATGTAACTTACCTGGCTCGCCCCTCTTCATCCAAAGTTTCTTCTTCGTCAATTTCATCTTCATAAGTCTCTTGGTCAAAAGGTCTCGTCTCAACAGACAAAAAGTTGGGTAATTTTACAAAATGTATATCTCTTCCCAAATCGCAGCTAATTTTTGGAATCTCCACATCAATTCTTGTTTCTGGAATTGGCTCAGGCTCTGGTTCTTTTTCTTCATCCTACAACAGTGTTAATAATATTAATTAGGAGAATTTTTAAGAAGCAATTTATTACATCATCTAGTACAGGACGTTGATCATTTTCATGGTCGGAATCAGAGAGCCGCTCTCTTTCATCGTTGCTGTCCCTATCTTCTCTCTTATCATCTTCTTCCTCTTGCTTGTCCTTATCTTCTTCACTACTGATATCGTCTGCATCTCCAAATAATGCTTCTGCACTGGGACCATTAGCTTTATCTTCTGTAAGTTACAAAATGATAATATTAAAAACAATTTACACAGCACACTTATAATGTACATTACCTCCATTACTGTCACTATCTGACAAAATACGACTGCGCTTCTTAATTTGTTGTTCCTCTGAGCCTGACCGCTTGCGCTTCTCGCCAATCTCACTTTCAGGAGAACCTGCATCGATTTCTAAACGAGGACTGTTAGATCGACTGTCTTGCACATCCTGTCTGCCATCTGAGGGAGACCGCGAACGACCAGACTTTGAGGCATGCGATTTTGAGCGTGATCTGCAGAGAAAAATGTAAAAATAGTACATTATGTATCGTCAAATGAGTACCTTGATCTTGATTTGGATCTATTTGAATCCCTTGAACCAGATCGTGACCGATTTGATCCACGTGAGCCGGACCTCGATCTGTCTGAACCAGACTTGGATCTATTTGATTCCCTTGACTGGGACCTGTTTGAAGCTTTAGAACCAGAGCGTGACCTGTTTGAAGCTTTAGAACCAGAACGTGACCTGTTTGAAGCTTTAGAACCAGAACGTGACCTGTTTGAAGCTTTAGAACCAGAACGTGACCTGTTGGATGCTTCAGAACCAGAACGCAGCCTATTAGAGGCTGCCGAACCGGATCTAGACCTATGTGAGGCTTTGGAGCCCGATTTTGATCTGATGGAAGCTTTAGAGGCAGACCTAGAGCCACGCGAACGAGATGCCGATCTTGACCTGTGCGAGCCCCCTGATCTGTTTGAAGCTCTTGATGCAGACCTTGAAGATGACCTATTGGAAGCCTCGGATGCTTGCGAACGAGACCTGCGGGATGCTCCCGACGCAGATCTCGATCTGGCGCTTACATTGGATGCAGCTGATTTGTTGGAAACGTCTGAAGCTGCGCTGGCAGATCGGGAGCGGTTGGAGCCCACAGACTGCGATTTATTAGAGTGCTCCGATCCGGCCGACTGGGAGCGTTCTGAACCGGCGGATGGTGAACGGGAGCGACTGCCACTAGCTGATCGGGCAGCTGGAGACTGACTTCGTGATCTGCGCTCGTTGTCTTCAAAATTGGGCGAATTCGAGTGGGACCGATCGAGGCCGTACCCGGGCGTCGGGGCTGGGCCCTGGCTCGTCGGACTCAGGCTGTGCCGAAACTCGTTTTCGGAGTCCGAACCAGAAGCCATCGCGAGATTTGAGGTTAAGTTTCGCAGCTCTATTTACCGTTTGAAGCTGGCACTATCAAACGCAATAAAACTAGTTGGCAGATATTGTTATACACAGTCGTGCTGCTGTTGCAAAATGCCTTGATTACATTCGAGGCACGCTATTCTGTGCAGCACTCCTTGCTTCTTCCACTTTACAAACGGAATGTTAGAAATTCAAAATTACCGCACATTACCGCCAGACAACGACTAAATACGGTTTGATTTGTCTTCATATTTGTCTTTAACTGCATATTAATTACATTTTAATTAATCGTAACCAACAGATTTAGCTGTCACTGCAACCGCATGACATCTTCAATCAGTGCAGGATCGCTTCAAATGTAACATGGACTTCGATTCCGATGAAGAAATTGTAATTAATGAAGATTATTACGCGTTTCTCAACGTATCCAAAGAGGTAAGTTTAGTGCTTTATTTCACCTTGCGTGCTTAAACTTATTATTTAATGTAAATTATTTCTAACCTCAAACTTAGCACGGCCTAAATGTGTGAAATTTTCGCAGGCCACAAAGGAAGAGATTAACAATGCCTACAGGAGCCTCAGCCGTATCTATCACCCCGATAAGCACCTTGATCCCAACAAGAAAGCCAAAGCTGAAATTCTATTCAACAAGACGAAAAAGGCGTACGAAGGTAGGCTGTTCGAATAGACATGTACTGGGATAGCTATAACGGTCTTTGCAGTTCTATCTGACCCGCACCGCAGAGCCATCTACGACAGCCTGGGTATAAAGGGGCTCGAAACGGAAGGTTGGGAGATTGTGCAAAGGACCAAAACTCCTGCAGAGATCCGAGCAGAGTATGAGCAGCTAGCAGAGGACCGCGCCGAGCGCCGCAAGCAGCAGAGAACAAACCCGCATGGCGCCATCACTGTTAATATCAATGCTACAGATATGTTCAATCCATACATTGATGATCTAGGAATTGACGATGAGCTCGATATGTAAGTGTTGATGAATTTGCATATTAAATGAGATAGAATATTTTGAGAGTTACATTAGACAACATAATCACTTCGTTTCTCAGTGATTAGCATCAGGCAATCTAATGTGGATTTTTCTTCATTAATTAAGATCTAGCTGATTTTTTCATTGTCTCGTAAACTGAAAAATATTGATTATGCAAATATATATGTATATATATCAGCCCGAGAGGCCTATAGTTTTCTGTTTAACTTCTTTCCATTGTTTCTGATCACCTCTTTTTCCAGTCTGTCACTCCTAAAGTTCTTAGATCTTCTACACACTGCAGCCAAGATTTTCTTGGTCTACCTCTTCATTGCCCTCCGGCTGTGTCTCCTAATAGCATTTTTTTTTATTTTGCTTCACTACACTTATTCCCGGTTTACTATATATGTCGTTTAGCTCTTTATTTGTTCTTTTCCAAGTTTCTTCTATCTTTATTCCTCCATATATCCTTCTCAGTATCTTTCTCCTCCACCTTTCTAATTTAAAATACCCTCAGTTTGAAGAATCCTTGTTTTACTTCCGTATGTGACTGTAGGTCTGATTATTGTCTCATACAGTTTTATCTTTGCTTGCTTGCAAATGTTGTTTGCTTTTATTATATTGTTTTCAGCAACTACACTTTCTGCTCCTTGTATTATTCTCATTTTTACCTCTTTAGCGATTCCACCTTCTTGGTTTCTTTCTGTTTCTAGGTATATTATTCCTTTTACTCTTTTAAAGCTATACTTTTTGTCGTCTATTGTGCGTGCGATTTTTTCTTTCAAGAAAAAAACTGGCAAATTCTAAACATTTATATTCAACAACAAGTCAAACAAAGATTAGCTTTACATTAACTGGCTTGCAGTAAGCCCAAGCCAGATTGTTGAAGCAGAGTGGCAGAATGACAGAGAGTCCGGACCGATTCTGATTATATAAATATTAAAAGGTGTGGTTGACATAATAATAATAATAATAATATCTGCCTTAATTCCTTTGGGAATCATTGACTTCAATCCTTTTTCTTTATTTAGCTGGATTAGTGGTTTAAATATTAATTAGATTAACATCTAAGAAGTTGTAGTTATCTTTGACAAGAAGCCGTATGACTAGGTAGAAAAAGAATTAAGTTGATAAATTCTGGAAATTGGAAATAACAACGCCATTCAGTTGGACTGATGATAAAAAAGATTAACAAGTAGTCAACATTAAAAGATTAAACTTTTTGACTATCTATATGTACTAGCAGCAGTTAGAAATGGGTTTTGGTAATATAGCAGCCTTTACTGCATTGTGCTACCTGTAGTTGTCGAGCTGCATCTGTTGTAGTGAATTGGTAATAAATACTCAACTTTAGATTTAAAAATGAAAGACCTACTATAGGGGTGCTCAATTGAATTTCTTTAAAGACACACACTGTAGCTCAAGTTATTAAGTAAATCAAGCTACTTCCTGGGGATCTGAATCTCGAGTTTTGTAAAAATCACGCTTGGAAGTATGTGGGCTAAAAGAACATGTTTGTACAAAATTTTATTTTAGTAAAAACTACAGATATCCAAATACTGTTAAATAATTGTTTTTTTAATTACGAAGACGAAAAAATCCATTTACAATCCAGAGCAACTGTCAATATTGACGCCAAAACAGAATAATGATAAAAATAAGGCATCTGTATTTGGTGGAACCAAAATGGTGTGCTGTACTTTAAAGTGTTAAGACCAAGTCAAGTCATCACTAGCGACCTTTATTAGCAGCAATTAATCAATTTGACCTGAAGATCAAATGTGCAGAATATGCCAAAAGGCATGACAAAGTAGTCTTTCAATAAGACAACGCTTGGCCACATGAGAAACAGGTAAAAACCACATTGTCTTACTTCACCTAGCGAATTCACCAGATATTGCTCTTTCCAACTGTCACTTCTTTAATTTGACGACACAGGCGCTTGCAGAGTAGCTCTTTCAGTTCACATGAAGATGTCCAAGATTGGGTGTCTCAGTAAATTACCTCAAAAGACAAGTTACTTTTTTGAAACAAAATTGCCAAAAATATTGGAAAAAGTCATAGCTAATGGAAGCTAATAGTTTGATTTACATACCTTTTCTCTGCACTTAACACATAAATAGACGCACTAACAACACTACTGCTTTAAGATATATAGATAAAAGAGTGAAATATTTAGTAAGCAAATTCTCCCTAACAGTGCATAAGTTTCAGATAGTTAAGTTTTATAAGGTGGTTTAAGCAATTAAGAAAAATGTGTGATCTTTATAGTATAAGGAAATATGAAAAAGACTTAAATATTTGTGATAACGATCACAAACTTGTGTAACACAGTCTGACACATGTAAGTTAAAATTCATGTTTTTTTTATTAAACTCCCACCTATGGTTCTTGTGACCTTGAGCTTGCTCTTACTCTTGAGTTCTCAACTTCAGTCAAGTCATGAAATGTTTTAGGATGCATCAGATTCAGTTTTCCCCTTAGATGTCATTACTGTGCTTTCTATTTTTTCTAATCTTCCCCACCTAGTTGCTTTATTTCGTCTTCTCAGTGTTTTTTAGGTAATTTTTAAGCTCTCTAATACTGTATGTAATAAATATGAAATTTAAATACCAAATACTTGAAAAAAGAAGCTACTTAAAGGCTTATTTTTATTATTATCCTTATGCCTCAGATTGTAATGTCAGGTAATTCTGTACCCATTTCTTCCAAATCTTTCTATCTCATGCTGAGAATTTTATCTCATTAGCTGATTTTTCCTTTCTTGTTTTTGTTCTTTCTATTTGGTCTATTTTTAATTTTCTAACCTTTGAATTCCTTTTTTGTCTTTCCTTGCTATTTTATCATTTTTTCTTTATTTTTTATAAATTGCCACACTGCTATATTCTTTGTTTTCTCCTACCTTATTGGTGTTGATCAAGCATTTTTGTACTATTAGTCGTTCGTTAGACTGCTTCTTTTCTCGTTTCAATTTGTTGAATTTTCTAAGAAGTCTTGGATGTGAACTATGTAGTCTATCAAAGTCTTTATATTTCACTCTTCTACAACAAATGTACATTGACTGTTTGTTCTTTGTTCCTATTTTGACAAAAATCAATTATTTTTATCCCACTTGTATTTATTGTTTCTTTTCCATAGTTTCCTCGAATCTAATACTGTTTGTAATTTTATATAAAATTCCATACTTTTACTGTTGTCTGTATTGAACCATAAATTTGTACGATATTAACTTGTAGGCACATCATAATATTCTCGAGTTGATAGTATTAACTTTAACAACTTTTTGTTCTGTCTGTAATTATTATTTCCTGCCCTCTTATGTTTTTTGCTCTATATTTAGCTACCAAAGTAGTATAATATGTGATTATTTGTTAGTTGTAGCTTACTTTTTCTCTAAGTTCCTATTCCTATTTTTTTGTTTACCTTAATATTCTAAAATCCTATTTGCTTTTTTTTTCTAGTCTGTCCATGCTTTTCACTTCATTTTTATAATATTCTTTTTTATTGCAATCGAACCTTCCTTCTTTATGCTTCTCTCATGTACTTAATTCATATTTTTCTGTGCTCTTGGATCTTTTTCATATAGTCATCATTAAACCAAATGATTTTAATGTTTCTTACCGTTTTCATGATTTTATTGTTCCACAATATCATTTTTACTAATATTACTAACTTTTTTTGTTATTGATCTTTTCTTTCTATTTTTCTCATGTCCAGGATTTATCTTCCCATATCTACTACTAAAAGTCTTACATCTCATAATGGAATTTTAATGTTTTTGTTTAAATCTAGTTTCTTATGCCTTATTTTCTGTTTCTTTTAGGCCTTGCACCATTATCTTCCCCTTTCTTATTTCTCTTTTCAATAATTTCCGAGTTTTAATATTTTAGCTTCCATTCATATGGTTCTTAAACGTAAGGTATTTAGCTATTTAAATTCTTATTAATTTTTTTAATAATTTTTTCATAACTAATTATTCCTACCGTTGTTTTTTCATGATGAAATTTCAAAAGCTAAATTTACATACGACTGATTAGCATTACACCTTTCAAAAATTTTGAAACAAAGAAGAGGACAAATAACACCTATAATGAGTACCTAAGGTAAGAAAAACACATAATTGTGAATAATAAGAAGATGCATAGTACTGAAATATATCAACTGTTGAGTGAACAAAAGATTATTAGAAGAAGAGTAAATCAACATGCCAGCAAGTACACATAATACTTTAAGAAAAACAGAACAGAATTAATTCAAACAATATTAGCATATGACCAAAAATAATTCACAAGAAAGAAAGGACACTAGACCTTATAGTAATTCCAAAGGTAAATAGTGACTAAAGCAAAGTAAGACTGATCCCATTATTCTATGGGCACAGTCGTAATTGTACTTTTAACAAAAAAATTAGAATTTCACCACTAGAAACCTTTCCAAAAGAAAAACAGCTATACATACATTGAATGATAAAACTACAAACAGAAGAAAGATTACGAGAACTAGAATCTATTGGCGCTTGGCGATTGTAACTCTAAAATTGAGAAACTCATTGAAGCAGAAAATGCAGTTTGCGGTCAATTTGGATATGCAGAGGCAAAACCAAGAAGTGACGAATTAATTGAGTTTACTAAAAAAACTTATAATTATTGCACTACTCATAATCAGATGATGGGGACCTAGTTTACTCCAAATGGAACAATAAAAATGAATTTGATTTTGTTCTAAATAATAACAGACGACTCATAGTAAATATGGAACCAATAAATAGATTTGAATTGACCACAGATCAAAGATTAGTGAGAGCAGCGGCAAAGCTAGCCAATCATGTGTTTCTGAAAAAGTTCAAGAATAACTGCAAACTGGAAAAATATATTTGCTAATTAAGAAAATGAAAGTGGCCACAACCATTTATAACAAATTATATGAAATAACTAGGAAGCATTCCAAAATAGAATTGAAACCCAATAAGTTCAATGTAGTACCAATAAGATCAGGAATAAGATGAACAATTAAGAAGTCAAAAATAGAAAGTCGTCTGGGGAATATGACATTACTTATGAAATGATGAAAACGAGTACACAAAAAATAATTGAGGAACGCTGTATATTGTTTAACAGCCCAAAAATCATCGTAAATAGTAAAAAACTCAAGATTACACTGTGAAATGAAGAATCAACGTATTTAGGGCCAAGCAATTTTATTTAGGGACTCAAAGAAGTAAACAGAAGAATAAGGTAGGAGTTGAATGATATAATGCAAAACATTAAAATGAAAATGGGCATGGCATATCTCTAAAGCAAATAACAAATGGTCCAAACTAATAACATTATGGATCTCTACACCAAAGGGTGGGAAAAGAAAAAGACCTAAAAGATGCTGGTATTACGTTACTCTACAATTTAAAAAGGGATGCAGTACAGTACAGGTCAAACAAGAGACTTTATGTAAAGTTATACCCGTAAGCCCAGATGGTAGGACAACAAATCAAATTAATTATATGCTCACAGAAAAAAACACCAGTTCATACAGGGGTGCAGATATTCTGATCACATTCTTCATAAAGCGGGAATAAGGCTAGAAATATTTAAATAATCATTCAAGAAAAGGGAGCCTTCAAAATAGCTTGAGTGTAGAAGCACTGAATTCAAAAAAAGCATAAAAGGAATGGGTTAATGCAGAGTAGATAACAGATAAGTAGGAAGCAATTAAAGCTAAAGTAAGGCAAAGAACTTGAAAATTAGCAAGGGGCAGTAAATGAGTGAACAAATATAGAATTATAATGTTAAGAGGAAATAGCAAAATGAATATGTCAAAATAAGAAAGAGAAGTCTTAAGGCAGAAAATTAAGAATTTAGAAGAAAATTATTGAAGAAAGAAAATAGAGTTCTACTTAAGTTTGAAAGAAGAGAAAAAAGTTGCAAAAATACATCAATGTGGTTTAAGAACGAGGGGAAACTGAAGAGGTGGTTTGATGAGTAACTTGGTTTGTATACTGCTACAGGGCGACATCAACTTTTCATGTGATCATAAACTTCTTATAGATTAATATTCAGTAGTCATTTTCTGATATTAATTCGTTTTGACGAGGCCAGCGTAGTCCTTGGTATAGGAGCGGGCTGCGGTTTGGATAGACCCAGGTTTATTTCCCAAAGCTCTCTGATGCCTGGGCGGTGGCCTACATAATCGCCAAAAATAATTAGAGTTAACCTGCGTTCACTAGAACAAGAGGTAATAATGGCGGTCGTCCAGGGCGCGAGGTGCTTGGCCATATCGCCTCGCATCAGAGATGGTGCGCGACGACCGGACACAGTAGTAGGACATATATGAGACCCTTAATTTCTCTGATCGCAGGCCGTGCTCCCACGCGGCACGTTAGAGCCTTAAAATAAATAAATAAAAAATTCGTTGTTTGACAGTTTCTCAAACGTACGTGCTTTGAATGACAATATAAAATAGACAAAATCGAAATTCAAAAAAGAAAACAGCAAAGGAAGTCTATGAAAGAATGTTTGCCTCTATTTGTTTCTTTCTATAAAAAAACGTTGAACTTTTAGGCAAACTATATAATAGCTATCACGCCAGAAACCATTGGCGCAAAGTTCATGATATGCCTTTTAGTCGACAAACGAATGAAAGTAGTACTCGAATTGTAGAGGCCATGGGTGTCTCAAATGAACAAGATCACTTCATTTTTCATAGTGAAGTAAATACGGAAAAACTGTGGAGCAAACTTTAGCTAATTGTTTACAGGTATTTAAGAAGAATCCAAAGGATTTCTTTTTTAATCAAAGATTAGATTTATAATCAGTGAACTGCACTAGGTGAACATAAAAAAGGTGAAAAGCATACCATCCGTCAAAAAAATAAGTGTCAATTTTTTTAAGACATAAAAGGAATTCTCCCAATTGATTATCTTGAGAAAAAAAATGTTACCTCCAAATACTACACCACATTTTCGTTAGATTGAAGACACCAACCGCAGAAAAAAATTTTGGTATGGTAAAAAAGTGTTCCACTGCGATAACGCACTGGTGTATTCAAGCCGTGAGGCTGACTAAACTAAACTTAGAATTTTTTTTGAATCCACCCTACTTGTCCTACTTAACTCCCTTACATAACTATATGTTCCTAAAACTTAAAATTTTCTTGGCTGGACAAAAAATTTTGATTCAACTTATCAAAACCACTAAGTGGAATCCACGAAGTTTTAATAAGTTAATTAAAACGAGCATGAAACAAGTAGCAGAAAAATAATGGGTATTGAGTAGATGCTTATAATGAAGCAGATACAAGAAAATAGAAAAGAAAGACAAAATTATATGCTTCTATAGATTTTGAAGAGCCTGTAATATAATCTTACGATTATTATATACATTTAAGAAGACAACCAACGAGATAAAGTTTAATGGTGAAATACCTTATGACTTTGCAAGAAATAAATGTTTAAACCAAGGAGATCTTTTTCAATGTACTACGGTAAGAAAAAGTATAGACTTTTAGAAAAAACTTTTACCAGTTCTTAGCATATGCAGACGATTTGATTCTACTAGTCATCATAAAAAAAGATCTTAGAGATTTATTAAACTATATAGAAAGCAATGCATGTGATATTGGCCTTGAAGTCAATGAAACAAGATATGTTTGTAAAATTAAGGGGATGAGTTAAATGTTTGTGTAAAATTAGATGAGCATTTTAATTTTAAAATTTAATGGATCTGGAAGTGGATGTTAGGGGGGAGTCAAAATGTATGGGACTTGTAATATACTATTTTTATACATGCACCCCCAAGGGACCAAAATATTCATGTGAATAGACCACAAAATACCTTAAAAGTCTAAGGCGTTTCTCAATAAACAAATTCAACAATATGCAGAAACTAAAACAGTGGACGTCCTATTGAAAAGGGCTCTTGTTTAACAGGATTATCGTTGAGACAAAATTAAGCACGCTTATGGAAAAAAAGAGATGATAACAACTCTTCTCATAGAGGACAATCAATGAGCTTAATGATAAAGAATTCATTGGATTAGAAATGGTATAACTAAAACGTGGTCAATTATCACTACAAACTGCAACTGTAAAACACGCTAAAAATTCATTTTTTAGGGCGTTTTTCGAAACGGGCTTTTGAAAAGTTGTTTGCGTTCACCAACATACTCGATGTTCTTCTTCTACTCTTATATATAGGCTATTAGCCTGTTTCTTAACTACACATTTCGTGTAGTACTATGAGCCATGTTGGGCGTACCCTGGGCAGATGGCTAGTCTGGCCCGTTAGAAGAAAGAGAATGTACTTTACGACCGCCAAAGGTGTTTGTATGATGGCCGGAGAGCACTCGATGTTTGCCGTTATTTTTGACCTGGGAGTCGAACCCAGGGTCCGCCGCGCGTTAGTCTGGCAGGCCGAAGCCTTTACGTCGCGGGTGTGGCGCTCTCTCGATGTTAAAGGATATATCTACAAAAACTATGGTATTTCCTACAAAAAAAATGATTAGAATTGTGTTTTTATTCAGAGGAAGGAGAAAAATGCTCTTAATATGCCACATCAGTTTTCTGATACAAATTTCATTAAAAGAGATTACTGAAAGTTCAAAATTAAAAGAAAGAAATTCTTCTTAAACCAACTTTTACAGAATGTTAAGGCAACTTGGTAAGCTCTACTCAAGTAGTATGCCACATGGTTAACAGAAAGTATACTTTCACAGTGCCCACTTTATCATTTAGATCAAAGTTAACTATGTGGTTTCAAGCTATGTCAATTCAATTTTTTAATTATTAATTGTAGTAGAAGTTATGCTGGTTAAGATTTTTTGGGACACTACACTCCACCACAAGAAAAAGAAAAGGAAACCGGTTTATCATCAAATTGTAGGCAAACCATTTTTTAATCAGAGAAAAAATGATATCAAAGAAGATTCAAAGAGTAGGATGATAATGATACTGAATTGATCTTCACTATCTTAAAACAAAAACATCACGGAGTGACTAAAATTAAATTCCTTAACAGTGTAGGTGTTAGAAGCCATTTTGTTATAAAGAGAATTTTAGAAAAGATTAAAACTTGTTGGTTTCAATATTACATTTATACAGAATTGGTACTCAAATGCTGCTACCAACAATAATCTTAAAAAAATAGCACTGAGCAATACTATGAGGAAGCATAAGTCAGTAAAACTATTTTATCTAATAATTAAGTAGAAAGCATCTGTCATTGTAGCATTAATGATAAATTTTTAAGGGAGTTCTCATTATTGAAAATATTTAAAATACAATGTATTTTCACAAATTTAGTACTCATTTAGACTCCAAAGAGTTATATAAAAACGAATAATCATTAGAAAATTCAGTCCTTGCATATTACAATACAATTGTATGTCTCAATGTATTATGATGATAATTGTACTTTTAACTAATGCCATTGATCCATACTGTTGTTTTTTAGTGAATAAATTCCAACAGTAACCTGATCTACATGTACTGGCACATTGCAACGAATTTAGAAGGTGATGGGATCAAATCTATCAGAAAGTATACCATCATTATTTTCGTACTGTCACCAAGATATTGAAAGAAAAGGTCATTTTTATTTAAAAAAGAACAAAAGTAGCAAATAACCAAAATTATGCTAGCACACAGGGATGTTACATCTTCACTTAAGGATTATGAGAATAAAACATTTAGAAAATATATATGTATGCTGTTGTTAAATTAAAATTATTTTTTTCTGTTAAATAATATTGCTCTATGTACTCAGGGATGAAGATCTAGGCATCTTGCCAAACATAGAAATTTCCGGCATGAACTTCAACCAATCGGTGGAGTTGCCCTTGACGCAGAAGGACACCTGCACGTTGGCAGGACAGTTGCAAACGCGCAATGGCACAGGAAATGGCGGAATTAACCTTAGCTGGAGGCACATCTTCTCTCACAAGAGTTGGGCTGAAGTGGAGCTGTTGGCAGGTTGATAGCATCTTTAATCCGATTCTCTTAACTGCTACACATCACTATTTATAGGTAATGGGCCGGCAGTATCCCTGAAGGCGTTCAGAACATTAACCAAGCGATTTTTCTGGAATGGCGGCACAGTGTTGCAATTCACGCCGCAAGGGATCCGCCCCGGTATTATGTCAAGTGAGACGTTTTCTTAATTTTAGAGTCGCTTAGTTCATTAATGAGTTTGGTTGCAGCACTTGCAATGCAAGTAGATAAACACTCTGTCGGCTATTTTACGTACCATGGTGGTATTAGGTCTCTTGTTTCTACCTCGGTTGTAAGGGATACGGGTAAGTAAGTTTAGCTAAGTCGAGTGAGAAGCATTTAAGACACAGATGCATTTCAGAATATGGTTTGTGTAATTTTTCCATACAAATCGGCATACCTCACTCGTTTGTTTCTATAAGTTATACCAAAAAAATGATGAACCAAGAGCTAAGACTTAGAATTGCGCTTAAGTATGTATTGGTGGTCAAAGTGATGTTGGAGGGAAGTTACAGGGTTTAAATTGCAGAGGTGGCACTTTCGGGGGTGTAATTGAGTATGGAGCAGAGAAGAAGGTTTCGAAACATAGTTGGCTGTCAGCAGCTGTTGCTGTTGGTGTCCCTACAGGTGTGAAACTTAAAATAAAGTAAGTGCATGTTGTATATGTAAAAGCAATATTTTACTTTTGTACTCCACTATTACTGCTCGATTCAAAGTGTAGCCTCCTGACCACCACTTTAACATTACCTTAGTGTTATTCGCCTTTTTATATCAGTCGAAATTCTACGTATATCTAAAAGATTATTGAAAATAGTTTTTTATTTTTTGAAATTCAGATCCCAATAGTTACATATTTTTAAACAAAATGTATTGGTGGTACCAATCCAGGGCAATATTTAATAACAAAATGTTTGTAGGTTGAACAGAGCTAATCAAACCTACTATTTCCCTATCCACCTGTGTGAAGAAGTGATTCCTTCGGCAGTCTTCTATGCCACTGTTGTGCCTTTAGTCGTGTATGTGTTTGTGAAAAAAGGAATTGTAGAGCCTTTCCACAAAGAGCAGCAAGCGCTGAAAGTTGAAAAGCAGAAGCAAAATAACCGCACTAGATTACTTGAGAAACGTAAAGAGGCACAAGCAGCCGTTGATTTGATGGCTGCCACCTATGCTCGTATACGAGATGAAGAAGAAGCAAAAAAGGGCCTTGTTATAGTTAAGGCACTGTATGGAAAAATACTGACAGGTATTTTTGCTATTTTCATACTATAGTTACTGCGATTAAACTAACTTTGACAGAAACTGCTGAAAATCGGAATGTTTCGGAAGTTGATGACGAAGTGCTTGATGTAACGATACCTCTTCAGTGTTTAGTCAAAGATAGCAAGTTAACATTACATGACCAGTCTAAGGTAGGCTTAAGGAGAAAAACAAAATGTATACTAAGTTCTTGTATTTTAGAGTCAATTACCTGGTTTCTTTGATCCAGCTGTGGGCGAGGAAAAGTATTTGCTTATAGTATATAATTTCCGTGGCCAACCGCATGAAGTTACAATTCGCGACAATGAGGTTCTGCGAATACCAAAAACTTGTAAGTCCCTATGTGCCCTCAAAGTAATCTGTTAATTATAATTATTTTAGCACATCGCACCAGTATAACGTAATGTAAATTTGAGTGTAGCCGTTGTTAGCAATGAAACCAATGGAAATTAAAAGTAGCAACTTTTTTATAAAAGCTTTCGTGCAGTTGAGTTGCAGAGAGTGGAGCTATATTTCTGTAGCAGCTGCAGATGGCGCCTTACCTTAAGGGAGTTGTTTTTGTTTCCTTTTGTTTGTTCCTTAATATGATTAAATAGAATCCAGTGTTAGTTTGTTTTGTATACTCTCCCATTTATTACACAATAGTAAAAATGTAGCGTTTCACTTACTTTTGGTTCCTGATATTTCGTTGAAGCTTTCTAATGAATATAATTTAGTGAATTAGACATGATGGTGGTGTACGAGGGGCATGGTTACAAGACAAGTGTTGCACCTAGATGAAGGGGAACCGATTGTGTGCTTAATTGCTGTTCCTGATACATTTAGCCATTAACACCCATCATGGTTTTATACTACATGCAACAATACAGAATGAAATATTAGATAGTGCAGCAAGTTTATTATCTGTGCTGATAAACTGTGTTAATAAAGGAGTTCCAGACAATTTATTGTGCAATTTGGGGTTAAAATCCACTGACAGATCCTCTAATATCTGTTGATAACACCACAGGAGCATTATTGAATGTTCATGAAAGACGAGGTTTAAAACTGACAGAAGTAATGACAGAAAATGAAAGAAAATGTCAAATTTCACTGAATTCAATGTTAAAATGATAAATCAGGGACCAAGAGCAAGATTTAAAAAATTTCCTGACTGTAACACCAAAATGGAAAAACAAATAATTGTAGTCTGTTAGCCCAAGTGACGCTCAAGGTAGGACACCAGCTTCTATTTCTGACATCTGTCACGCCTTATAATGTTTGATCTGTGATAGATAGACATAACGTTTTTAGTATTCAAGTCAAGTTCACACGCCAAAAATCAACCTGATTGGAAAATCTCGAGACTGGTTTGACCGTAAGTGTCTGGTTCCGGCCACTAAAAGTGTGTGTGTGAGCGCGCGCGCGTGCGTGCGTGTGTGGTGGGTGCGTGCGTGAGAGTGAGAGAGATCTTTAGACACCTCTGGATTGCTGGTATTGTGACCTTTGGAAACTTGGCTGGTTATGTATTATAGGTGCAATGAGAAGTAGCTCTGTTGAGTTTGCCTCCTTTAGACATATTAGTCAAACTGAAGGCAAGGACGGCTTTCTATAGGCTAAAATGTAAAGTAAACTAGATAACAGGAATTGTCATAAGTCCATTACTGGAAAAAAACTGTGATACTATGCTAACAAGGCAAAATTTTAATAAACCTTTTAAAATGCATCTCGACTCTAGTGAAAGACCTTACAGAGACACTGCTGGATAAGAAAACTAAAACGGTGACACTGAAGTTGGAATATTTAAGGAATCTTCTTAGTTAATACGAGTTCCAAACGAAAATTCCCGCTATACATGTGCTTGCATAAGAATTTAAGCAGGAACTATCAAGGTGAAGATATCTTTGCCCTAACAGATAGACTAGACAAGTTGCAATAAAAGCCTTAGTCGTACCAAATCATTTTTAAATTGATCTGGAAATGTTCACAAACCCTTGTAAACAATACTAGTCTGACCTCTCATGTAGGTGCCAGGATACAAAAAAATAGAATGGCTCATGTACTAGCAAAAAGAGTTTAAAAATCACCTTTACTGACCTGAAACAGCGTTTGGAATAATCAAAACTAGTTTGCAGTTGGCTAAATGATCAGATATAGAAATCACATGAAAACCATTGAAACTAGGTGAAAGACAAAATCACAGGGAAAGATTCTGAAAACACCAATTACAAAAAAAAATGATATGTGATTGGACAGAGTTAAGTTAGGTTTCTACCACACTATTTCGTATGATTGAATAAACTGTGAATATAGAGATGTATCCTAACACGAGTGCTTTGTCACTTAGGCACTAAGAGTACTGGAGACAAAATGCAATCACCACAGAAGAATTTTTTAACTGGCATTACGCTGCATGGCAACTACTTTTTTATTATTCTGTGTCCTATAACAACAACATATCAAAGAGTTGCACCCTAAAAAGCGGTGACAATATCAGTTGGTGTCGACAGATTTTTTACCATGATTTTGAGCCATCTGAAACCACGGACAGATCGACTCTTTTCAAAACAACAAATTGATCAGGTTATTATCAATATACACCTAAAGTGCAGGACTGTAGACAACTTGCTCCCTTTTAGTTGCAGTAGTCTTAATGAGAATTTAAAATAAAAATACAGCTACAATGAAATTAGACATGAGAAAACTGTCAGTTCAAGAAGTAAATGAAATAGGAAAAGACAAGATTCTTTTGTCTTTTTTATTAATAACAAATAACAATAACAAATTAAGTACAAAATGGCACTTAACCACAGAATTAACTAAATAGGGAATTTCTAGCCACTTAAGGATAATTATGATAAATCCATGTCCATACCCTGCAATGAGAGAGGTAAATTCGCTTCTGTACTTGTCATTATCTTATTAATTAGCGACAGTTCTGTATCTTTGTTGTTAATACTTTCAGCTGGCGTCCACGAACGATCCGCTTCCAACCGAAAGCTGCCCAAAAACTCGTGAGGGCAGCTCGACCACTCCTGTAAATAAACGCCATGTACTTTGGAATGCCAGGTATTGAAGAAAGATACCTGAGGAGAGAGCATGCTGAAGTACTTCTGGCCAGATGGCCGCTTGTACAAGTGGTATGTATTTCCTGGGGCTTTGACGAAGTTGCAAGCCACGTGGTGGAGGTCCATGTTCATCTTTGTTTCCTGCAGAACCGCCACAGCCTGCTGCTGCAAGAACCGCACCTGCAATTTGGAAAATTTCAAGGTACAACTTTATCTTTTGATCAAATTATGCATTATTTAAGTTGTTTGTATAAAAATTTAAGTTTTTTAGAAAATAGTTGACAGTTTAATCACAAGAGATTTTTTTATTGAAATATTGAAGTGTAAAATTCTGTGTTTTATAATCTATGGAGTGTCAAAAATGGTAGTACAGCATTATAATTTCAATTCTTTGGCAGTGTTCGTTTCTTAGATGTACTGATCCTGATCACAGGTCACACCCAGAAAGACCCAACTTGATAGGATTCATTAAATTAGCTATCACAACTAACTCTCATGTAAGTACATAGTTACCAGACATACCTAAAACGTAACTTATTCATGCTGTTGGATTAATTAGTACTTAACTTGTTATTAAAGTTTAGTAAAACTTCAATACAGTGCGTTTTATTTACAAATACAAATCCCACTTCTACATTCGTCTGTCAATTGAACGTAAAAAGTATTTATCAAAGATAAGCTAAGAATGAGTTGCCAGTACACAGATTTTGGAACAATCTACTACCATTAGCTCATAAGTTTAGAAAAGATAATTATGACTTACAAAAAAAGCCAAATGTTGGCTAAAAGTAAGTGGTCAACAATTAAAAATTATGAGCACTTATCAACTCGAATCTGAAGTATAAAATATATAAACTGGCACACATTTTGAAGATCTCTTATGTAATAATAGAGAATTGTTTACATAAAATTGGAAAACTTGACATAAATGGAATGGGTACCAACATAGCTGATATTGACTAGTGAAAGGAATAGTCCATCATATGCAAGACTCATAGGAATGCTTTACAGTATATAAAAAGATAAATTTATATCTTAAACATAGATTATTATTACAATTATAAGAGTAAAATATAAGTTCTTATGATACATCTGATTTTCAAAGAGGCATTTCTGAATGTCGCTTACCTGTTGAGCTATCATGTGCAGTTTGTTGCTAGCATTTGCTCGAATGAAATTGTCTGCCTGAAAAATAAAACACAAATATTTTTTATACTAGTAGTTAAAGTTAGTGTTTTATGTTAGGTGTTTTAATTAATTTCAAAAAAAGAACGTTTCGAGGAATTAGTCATAATTATCCAGCCTCTCTCATCAAAATGTCAATCTCACTGTTACATTGGTATAGTTTATTTGTACAAACATTGCTCTGACGACTGAGGAATGGCAGGACATTTGCAAACACTGAATTGAATGAAAAAAGAAATGTTTAGTCTATAAGAATGTTATGAACATCATGTGAAAGGCAAAATTTCCCAACATTCCAAAGCTAAAATAGTCGTTCATTTGTCTTTCTGTGAGGGGTTAACTAGAGAAGATTCAATATTAAAGAGAAGAAAGTAGAAAAATTGGAAATGAAGGAATTAAAAATAAACTTTAAGTATACATAAGTAAGGCCACAATCAGGTGATAATTATAGAATATGTATAGCAGTCATAGGAGAAAAACAGGTGTTATACTATCAAGTAAAAAATACAGAAGAAGACTAAAGGGATATCTTCGATACAATGAAAGAATTATAAAAATCAAATTGGAAACAAAATCAACAAATAAAAGAAAACGAATTAGAAGAAATTTATGGGAAGATAAATAAAATTATAGAGAGTGACAAAAAGTAAAAATCTGATTGTATTAAGTGGTTGGAAAGCAGGAGTGGCAGAAATTCATGAAAGTAATATCAAGAAGATATGGATTAGAAGAAAATAAAAGAGGTGATGGCTTATTAAAATTCTGTGCAAGACATGAATTAGCGATAGCCAACACACTGTTCCAACATCATGTAACAAGATATACCTGGACAATACCAGGCAAAAAGAGAAAGTATCGAATTAACCATCTCTTAACAAGACAAATATAAAAAAAAATGAAAAGACTGCAAAAGCTATACAAATGCTGTAATTAAAACTGTAACTGTAATAAAAAGGCGAACACTTAGGTGGAATAACTAAACTAAAAAAAATAAAATATAATTTTTTTTAATAAAACAAAACAAAACCATAGAAAAGAAAGAAATGAGAACAAATATAAAAGAAACATGAAACAAAATAAAACAGAGATGGCCAATAAAAAACTAGGAAGAAAACGACAACAGAATTTAAAACCATGAATCACAAAGGAAATAGTAGAAATGCAGAAGCCTATAAAAATTTAGACCATTAAGAAACAAAACAAGAGTGGTGTAATACCGTAAAGGAAACTTTCTACAGCGGTGCGAAATCGTAACGGTCACTTCCTGTTGCCTTTAACCGATTTAGCTGAAAATCAATCCCAAACGGAAGTCTGCTGCAAACCAATCCACAGACCAATGACAAAGAATATGTAGAAAGATTGTGAATAATTTTATTGTAGTTCATGCAGTCTAATGGTCCAATATCAACTTTCTAGAAACTCAAAGACTTGATAAATATAAATGCTGGCTGTCTACCACTAACTTATATAACTTTTTAAATGAACATGAAATATAATATTAATTACATATATAATTTTTTGACTCTTGAAAACTCAACTTCCCTGATTGTAATCGTCTTTAAATTTTCATTGTAATTGTGCAAACCAAAACGAATTTATTGTTTTATTTGTCTTTGTTAATTATAAACTGCAGTTAAGGCAATGCTCGCTGGTATTTCATTTGCCTTCAAGGATTTTTGCCACCACCTCATTTAGTATGTACCCCACAAAATAAAAGGATTACAAAGAGTCATCAAATTCATAATGGAGACAGAATTCACAAAAATTTCTATTTGTCGGCAACAGCAAAAGTGTAAGAACTTCTTTATGTTTTGTTCTATTTAGACAAAAACGTCAATGCCTTATCTTCATCGGTAAAATAGTTGCAGAAATCCTTGCTTACAACCAAAAAGGAAGTTGCGCAGTTGCAAGACCACGAGAAGACATGTTACTTCAGCTATCGACAACTCCAGATGATAAAACAAATTGAAAAGGTGCATTGACCTTGACAAGCACCATTCACCATTCAAAATTATGAAACAGTAGTTTACAGACAACAAGCAATAAGTGAAAAATGAGCTCAAAAACTTGGTTTAGTTGGATTTACGACATAGACTGTTATTTAATGGACCTCAAGAAGAAACTGGAATTAGTCCAAGGAAAGTAATAAAGTATTTCACTGCCAAACAACTCAAGACTTATAACAGTGATGAAAACATCAACAAAAAGTTGAATTCATTGTGGAGGTATTTTGGGGTATTCCAATTGAATAACATATCATTGTCAAGAGTGTAGAACTTGGACCAGAGTGGATACAACTGCGCTCTTAAAATAAATCAAATCTGGAGTATGGCTTAAGAAAAGCCAGCTTTAGCAGTCATTCAAAGTAAAATGACACACTCTTACAGTATCTAGAAAATCTTTACAGCAAAGGGAATTATTCTTAGACCAATAAAAATATCTACGTTTAGGAGACGATGGAAAATTTAAGCATAAGTTCAGCGGATACTGAAGTAATTTGAGAGATGGTATAGTATCATTTATCACCTTTAAGCTGTCATGAGTAACATTCCTCCTACCGAGAGTCTGGACAAACCAGTGTAGCGCACAGAATATCTAAACTGAATTCCCAAACCTCATCATCAAAGTACAATCATCAGGAATAATAGATTGTCTTCAACTTGAAGATGTGTAGCAATTTTAACAGGGTTTTATATCTATTCCTCGATATTATAAACAAGAAATAAATAAACTCATGACTTCAGTGTTCAAGGACACTATCTAGTTTGCTTGTTGATTTCTACCATTGTGAAAACGTTAAGGATGCCTGCTTCCAGACGCTTAAACCTTCAGCATAACGAAATGATTTACAAAATGATGTTCAACACTTGTGCTCAGTGAGCTGCAGTTTTTTTCCTACTGATACTTCTATGTTAACTACAAATTAACAAGTGATTAATCAAAAACAAAATATTCGTTTTCCCAAAATAAAATAAATTGATCCAAAGCGATTTGAAATCAGCATTGGTTTCTGAAAAATTTTGCTAATTTAACAAGACCTATTTCTTCCTATTTCCAGGATCATATGGTGAGGATTGAATTGTGGACACACAATAAAAACAAAAACTGTGTGTAATCATGTTATAATAAGTTTATTCACTCGGGAACAGGCGCAAGCATAAAAACGTTATAAGCTAAAAAAACAAAAATTTAACCAACAGGATTGAGACAAGCAAAATCTAAACTTATATAACACATAGACTTATATAGAGCTACCTCCAAATAAAATATTAAAACATTTTTGATAATGACAAACAATAATTGACCAAAACTTTGAAAATAGATATCTCCTAAACTAACATTTCCAGTTCAAGTGAAAATAGGGTTTTGTTGATGTAGATAAGTACTATCCAGTAACCAGTTCTCCCATGTAAGTACAGAATTATCTATGTGAATAATGGTAAAGACCCACACTCTACAAAAAGAACATCCTTTTTCATAGTTGTAATATGTACAACTCAAAAGAAATGTTTTCTGCTCTTCTTTCTTTTATTTTTCTCCCTTCTTCTGTGGTAAGTATTTTCTAGGCATTCTTACAATATGTCCTAGCCATCTTAATCTCTGTTTGTCATCCTTTATCTTCTACTTCTATTTATCCAAAAAATTTCGTAATATTTTTCTCTGATACAAGTTGTTGAGTATCATTTTCATCTTGCTTATTAAGAAACAAGTTTTCACACCCATATAATCCAGTTGGTCGTATTAGCACTCTGTATATTGTTAATTTTGCTTTTCTGGTTAATTTTTTTATTCTATTAAGCTTGTGAATGCTTCTACTACTCTGTTGCCTTTTGCTAGTCCTATTTCTGTTTCTTAAAAAATTATGTTTTTTGTTGACTATTAGCTTCTATTTGATTTTATGTCTTATGGATTTGTACTTTGTCTCATCTTCATTAATAGTTAGTCTACATTCTTTTCCTTATACTATTCTTAAGTGTTTGTTTCAACTCCTTTGTTCTTCTCACTGCCACCATTATATTTATCATCTGAATAAGCTATCATGTTATTTATTGCACATTAGACTATTTCCTTGTATTTCATTTTCTCTTATTATCTGTAGGGTTAAATTAAATAATATTGTCAACAGAGGGGCTCGTTGCCTCAATCTTCTCTTAACTTTACATTCTTTAGATATATTTCCTTCTATAATCTAGTTTTATAGCCATTTTAATTAATCTAATTAGTTTTATAACCTTTTTCCAAAGCTTTGTAAAGTTTTTCCTTAATATGAAATCATACACCTTTTTAAAATAAAAAAGTATTGTATGGACTTCTAGGTTTTGTTCATGTGTCATGCAGTATTTGTCACATTACATAAATCTGCTCTATTATCCTAAAACCTCCTTCATATTCGCCTAATTCTTCTTTTATTTATATAGTCCATTTCTTATTATTATTATTATTATCTTATAAAACACATCTTAAAGTGTAATCGCCCTAATAGTATGTTTATGAAACTGACACAAGTTGCACAAGACTGTTTTCGCAGTCTGAATAGTGTGTGGTGAGACAGCATTTCCCTATTAGATAGCCACACAAAGGATAAAGTTCTCTGTTGGATGTTAATCATTGATAGAGTAGGATGAGTTAGCAGTGGAACTAAGAAATATGACATCTTGATTGAAGAAAACAGTGTGTTGATCGACATAAACTATAAAAGTATATGTATAGAAAAAGTATTTGTATGAATTTTTTCTGTAATTCTGGAAACAGTAGCAGCCATGTAAGAACATTCATAATTAAATCACAATATAATAAATAAGCAGTAAAATCCAGTCGTACTAACATAAAATTATATCACCTATCAACAATTACTTTTTGAATCTCTGTCGCCAGTTCTACGAGATCGTTTGGTGACTTCTTTTCCACTGCTATAGTGCTTACTAAGGGTAAGCCATAAGGTTCCGGGTTTCTCTCAACCAGGGCAACTAAAATTTGTAGCCGGGAATAAAAATGCAGGCGATTATACATCACTAACCTTTTTTCGACATGTCCTCTGAATGACTCTTGCAATCAAAATAACTACGTTTCATCAGCTATTCTTATCACTGTGAATTTATTCAAAATAATTAAGATGATTACACCATAACCTAAAAGAGATGGTACAATATCCTACCAATAGATGGCAGCAAAACATCTAAGTAGTCTATTAGCCTCACATAAACCAATTGTAGTCATATTAAAAGAATTAATATTAATTATTATTTGTTTTCTTATGCAAGCAAATATTTATACTATTTATTAACATTGCAAACTTATTGGAAATCATACAGTATTCCGTGAGATCATCATTTTATCTGAATCTACATGTGCAGTCCTTTAAAATGCCAAACTATTAATGTTAATTTTATGTTTATTATTATTACAATATATTATATTTGTGTATTAAAGTGCATAACAATTAGTTAATATTATTGTACTTCTTTAATAAGTTTATTATTTTTTAAGATGGAAATTTCAAGCAAACCAACAGAGTCATTACTAATCGAGCAAACTATACATGTCCTTGAGTTTAATGTCACGTTCAACTCTCACATTGCAGAGCTCTAACCCCACATTTCTGACGTTTGAAATTTGAAGTTGATACATACGCAAATCAACATTTTTCAATTTTACGTCCTCGAAGATGACAAATCATGTTATGTAACTTGGGCAGGTGGTAAGATCCGAGATGTGTTACAGAATATTCCTCAAGTCTGGAGCCGATCTTTGCTTAGGGCCATTTCGCATCAAAAGCTCACCGCGGCTTCCACCAGCATTCGTCACATGACGACGGCGGAAGTTTCCACAGCCTTGCGCCCGTTCTACTTTTCCGTGCACCCAGATCTGTTTGGGCAGTACCCTCCGCAGCGGGTGAGCCGGAAACTGCGTTTGCGTTTACCGTGACTGAGCCATTTGTTTCAGCTGATAAACGAGAATTCTCTGAAGCAGCTCAACTCGCTGATCGAGTCTTTGCAGGACAGGAAGCCGGTGAAAGCATGCAGTCTGCAGTTCTACATTAGAGATAAGAATAAAACTAGACATAGTGAGTGTGGAGAGAAAAATTGTTTTAATCTTCAATTTAATCTCTTTTTAGACACTTTTAGGTCAATAAAAATTTACCTTAATGAGAAGGACGTGCGAGCCGCTGTTTTGACAATACTGAAAAGCTGTGATCTCTCAACGGAATACGTAGACAGAATTCCAAAATTGCCGGAGCCTCCCCCACCTCCCAAGCAGATATTTAAGCCACAGTATGCAACTGATGTTAAAGTGGACTTCTCGAACATCGATGAAAATGACCCAATATTTGGTGCCTTTGCTATCAAGAAAAAGATTAAGGAAGCTAAGGATTCTTACACCTTGAAGCAGTGGTTGAAAAAGAATCATGCGTTGGCCTTGGAACTTACAACCCTGCATCAGCCGCTGAGAGAGGAGGTGGTTCGCCTGAGGAGATCTATTTCAGAACAGCTAGGCCTGCTGGACATTCGCTGGGATTGCGGGTGGAATGAGAAGCACTTTAGAGGATGCTTGCAGAGTCTACAGGCCATGGTAAGCCAGCATCCTGAACCCATGCAACTTTTGAAAGGTTTGATAGCTCTAAATGTGATAGAGGAACTTAGTAAGCTTGGCATTTTCAGGCAGAATTCTTGTTTTTGCTCCGTTTACCGGTTTGAGCCTTGATGGCCACATTATGCTGAATAGCGGGGAGGTGCGGCACAATTGGCTGGATGTGAGTAACAATTGAATTAATTTCTTTTTGTTTGGTGGTAGGGTTTTAATAATAATAATAAAACAAACTACTGGAGTCTTAAAAATGCAGAAATTTATAATACATTCATACAAGAGGTATAATATATATGTTTATACAGAAATATTTCTTGTTAGGATTGTATGGTTAATATTTTGACGAGTCTATTATCACGACAACGTTCCTGTTTTAAGAATACTCCATTGATGTGTGGGTGTGTTTCTTTGATATAGTTTAGTATAAAGCTAGCCGGTGTTTGGCTAGTCGAAAGCACACATCTGTTTTTGTTTCCGGTAAGCCTTAGCACTTTTGGCTGTGCTAAGTAACACCTTTTTGAACTCCTTAAACTCTGATCTATCAAGTCATACCTATTTTTTTTTATTTTCTCTTGTGCTTTATCCATATGTAGTGGGACATTTCAAAATCTCGTCCACTTTTTTACACATAGTTCTATATAACATGTGCAAACATAACATCCAGTATTTTATTACAGTTATATGGGAGATTTTATGTTGACTAATACTCATATCAACGCAATCAGATCATGCATGCCTGTTTAAATTTGACGGGTGTCTTGATTGTGGAAAAGCACGGAAAAGAAGAGTCGCTTCTAAATACAACAAATTTTTGTCTTTACTCTTACCAATTATATTGAAAAAACCCTGAATTGGAGAATGATGTGATGGAAATTTTTGCAAAACAAATTAGTAGTGATTTATGTTTGAGTTTTTATACATACATTATGCATGATACTGAACTTAAAGCTAACCTATTGCTGTTGAAATGTAAAGAGGACACATATTTATACTTTACCTAGTAATAATAATAATAATGGTGATACTCCATGCCCACATTGAGGCAAGGCCTGCAAACTGAGAAGTTGAGGCTAGTCTATGTTCGCCCTCACTGTTTGGTCCTTGTACATTATCTTCAATATGGGGCAGTGTGGCAAGCACTATGCCTTAGACAACCACATTATTACGCTTTGTTTGAAGTAAACATAGGACTCAATTGTTTTTAATCGTTGAGTAGGATATTTGCTAGACATCTGGGCCCCAGGTCTATCCGCACCGTAATCAAGTGCCTCAGCCGCACTGGCGCCTACTTCACTTAGTGCTCTACTAAAATTAGTTTTACAATAAACATATATAGATTAATATAACTTTAAATTTATAAGTGTTCTAATTAAAATCTGGATATTCATAGAATCTCTTCTGCGATTCTTATCATTATCAAGCAGATTTATGAAGATCTGTACAGTTTAATTTCATAGTGATATGTATGGTTTACATACACCTAAGGACTTTGTACACAAGATTGTGGTCCTGCTGATGTGATTTTTCTTTAAAGGTGCACGAATTACTAGCTAGTGCACAATGAAACTGACAATTACTCTCTGTGCTACAGTATGGTACATTATGTTGTTTCAAACTGTAAAGACCTTTTTGTACAGCCATTTCTTTCATATTGCTATACTACAAATAGATTCAATTTATATTCAGTCATACTATATGCTAACAATTAAAATACTATAGAAGCTTTGGAAACACAAACTTAAGTTGTTATGGGAGAATGTCTTCTTGAGTCTCATGAACAAACTTAAAGAAATGTTGCCTCTGAAGTCCAATTCGATTTTGTTATTTCCTTCAATATGGTTTGAAAATTTATAGTTCAGCACAAAGTAAACAGCTTTTCCATATCATCAATAGGACCTTTTCATTGCTTTGTTATTACCGTTGATTTAATAGTCCCTATGGAATATTATGTGACTTAAAGTTTTGAGACTCTTAACTACAACCAAATTTAATCCATAATATTATATCAAGTCAAGAAACCTGTCTCCATTTTTTTTCCAGCTTCTTTAATGTATAACAAAAGCAACATTCATATCAGATAGAAAGCATGAGTTGTTAATGTTTGAATCTTATGCTATGTTATGTTCATACAGTGTTTTATAGGTTGGAGTAAGTTTATTTTTCCTTATAGTGACAGTAAACATACAAAAGTGATTTATTGTACCACGATTATGTTATGCTTCAGAAAAATTAACCAAAGATGAAAGGGCATAGATTTATTTTGAGAATAAAGCTCTAAATAGTTTGTTGTGGCGTTGGTTGAGGTTAAATTTAGAAAGTTGGCAAGAGTATGTAGTGCAGAAATTAATTGCAGTTGCATGTAGATTCAATGTCTCTCCTAACAGCAAAAACTATTACAAAAATTAAAAGCTTTTTTAGTCAGTAAAGTTATCTAAATATTGAACTAGAGAAGACTCAAACAGTACTAGTCTATTCCAATGAGTCAACGTTTGATTTTTTTAATTTTAGTGTTGTCAAATTGTGAGGAACTCTAAAATATTACCTCAAAGCAATTCTATAATGGTATGGCACAGGAGTATTTTGCGAGCTAATCAGTGGGCAACTTTATGAAAATGAGAAGGATTCTTTTAAAATTCTTTTATATAAAGTAATATTAGTTCCCAAATTATGATACTAATTCAGAAAATGGTATTCAAATCTTTAGAAATTTATTGATCCAAAGGGGGGGTGTTAAAATTTAGTGGATTAATTCTGATACACTAGATGACCATTTTCTGGTAGGTGTAAGATTTAGAGAAAGATTCTCAGTAAATAAAAAAGACAGCAGAAGAAAAGCAAATGTTTAATCTAGAAAGGTTGCAGTAAGATGAGAAAATAGCCACAAAATACAGGGAAGAAATAAAGGATATATTTATCTCTACAGAGATGTTAGAAAGAAAGAAGAAAGAGTGGCATGATGAAGAATGCAAGCTAGTAATAAAAGAAAAAAATTGAGCCACCCTTGTACTACTAAATGAAACAAGCGAAGAAGGTAAAAAGATATACAAGGCGAAAAAGGAAATTTAATGCAAAAATAAAACAAGAATTCGAACACCAAAGGAAATAGAAGAAATGGCACATATCAAAGGTACAAGAAAACTTTATAGGAAGTAGGAGTGCAGAAGCTGCAAGGGACGTTCTACAAGAATATAGAAGGGGAACTCATCGGAACAAGCAAAAAAGACCAAGATGGGGGAATACTTTGAAAAGTTGCTAAATATAGGAGATGAAAGGAAGAATGTAAATAGACTAGAGTTAGTAGTAAAGCAACAACAAAAAGTGACCTTGACACCCTGGTAGATTATAAGAAAATAAAAAAAAGACGTGGTTCTTCAGGGGAAGATCAAATCGTAGTGGAAATGCTCAAATTTGCTACTAACAATCTGACTAAGAAAATCTGAGAGAAAGAAGAAATGGCCAATATTTGAAGTACACAGTAATTTATTCACTACACAAAAAAGGAGACAAAATGGTATGTGAGAATTATAGAGAAATAGGCTTGTTATGTATTGGGTGTAAAATACAGAGTACAATAAACCGCCGAAGCTTGCCACGCATAGCGAAGTGACGAAGCAGTCTCCCAAATTTGAGAACCCTCTAGTCTAGTTGACCTTTGACAAATCAGTTTCAAAATCACTAGCAAACAAGCCTTTTTGATCACCTGTCGATTGGTGAAAACAGAATTTGAAAATTCCCAGCCGTTCTCGAGTTATTGCTCAGACGAACGGACGGACAACATGAAGTTAGTGACTCCGCTTCGCTTCGCAACTTAATAATAATTAGAAAGATAATACCGATAATGGAAAAGAGAGGGAGACCTAGTCTAGATCAGATCTTTATGATAAGGCAGTTAAAGGGAAACAGCTAGAAAAAGATTCTTGGTTTATCTTATTTATTTATAGATTCTAGCCAGACATACAAAAACCGTTCAGAGGTCAAAGTTATATGAAATATTAATATGTTGCAAGTGCTACCAAAATCAATTAAGTTAATGATGTTTAAAAGATTGCAAACAAAAATAAAAATCCATTTATTTGAAATCGAGGAAGAGTTGCAACAAAGAGTTCCTCTATCAATGAGTTTATTCAATTTAACACTAGAGTGGATAAGACAAATAATAACAATAAGAAAAGGGATTATACTAAACAGTACCATGCCAATATATAAAACAAGGTCAGAATTATAAGAAGTGTTTATATAGCAAAAAAGTGAGTCTCGATATAAGTCAAAACAAATATAAGTTTATGATGACATCAAGAGGAAGAAGAGAACAAGATTTGATAATAAACCAAAAAGTTTTCAAGAAGCCAGGAGCTTTTAAATATTTGGAGAGAGTAGTGACTAAGTAGCTATTGGGAATACTTGTTTTTATGCATTACGGCAAGTATTTCAATCAAAAAACATCTCAAGAAAAACAGTTATGAGACCAGTCTTAATGTACAGAGTAAAAGCATTAACCTTCAATAATGATGAAGAAAACGCATTGGGAACCTGGAAAAGGAGAAAGTACGGTTTGGTAAGAAAAATGTTGTGCAACTACACAAATATAGTGAACATGATTAAAAGTATTAAAGTGGGGTAGCCAGGATGTTTATACAGAATGAACGCATATAGAGATTGTAAAATTATCTTTAAAGGGCACTTCAAAAGTAAAAGACCTAAAAGTAGATCGCGAAAAAAATGTTAGATAATGTAGAAAACAACATCGAAAAAATGAGAATGAGTAATTGGAGAAGTTTAACTGTGGATAGAGAAAAGTGATAGAAAAATGAATAAGGCTGATGACCAGGAGTAAGTCTAACTAACTTACCCTGAAAGGAGACAATTAGTTTAGAAACTTGGAAGAGAGGCTATGGTCCTTAACGGTCCAACAATCATCGGGGAGTAAGTAAGTAATACATGAGAGTTCAAGAGTTATTTTTATATGACTGAAGTTCAAACTTTTGTTTTTTATTGTTAAAATTTGTGGCATATTTTATTATTTCATTACTTTCAGTGGCTCCCAGTTACTTTTGGGGCTTTTTGATATCTGTTCCTCAATGTTTACAATATTGCGAAGGTTTTTTTGGTTTTTCTCATTTTTTAATTATATTGCATCTCAAAAGCTCAATGTTTTCGTCCCAACTGAAAACAGCCTCATAAGCTTGGTTTTTGTTTCAAGGATATAGTTTTTCCCCAGGATGAATAACAGTCATTTTGTATCATCAATAAGTTCTTGAATAAAAAAATTTTCTCACTTCTGATGTGGGCTTTATATAATGTCACAGATGTTTCATAATAGTGATGGTCAGACTCTAACGCCCCGCATGGGAGCAGAGCCTACGAACTGAGAGGTTCTTATATGTTCGCCACTGTGGCCTGATGCTCCTATAAGATTAAGAGGAATTGTTTTTATTAAGTGTGAAAAGTATCATTACGTAAATGTCTTCCGTTTTTAGTTTCATACAAAACTGCTCTTTCTAAGATATTCTATATAACAGTTCTGTGGTATCATCAAAATTTCAGTTCAAATATTGTTCAGTTGTTGTGGGATTCGAGACTAATTCGGGTACAGTTTCTTTTCTCAGTAACCTCACTGTGTGAACTGTGGCTCCATCTTGCTGAAACCGCATTTTCTAGTCCATTTAGAATTGTGTGCTGCAAAAAATTCTGGTCGCTTCTTGTATTACTCATCATTAACAGTTGCTTCATTGCCATCGTCTTTTTAGAAAAAAAATTAGACCCATGATTCCATCAGCTGTTACCCCACATTACACTGTATATTTAATGTGATGTAGTTGATGCTAATGGCCTTTGGAATTTTTGTATTTTTTTATATTGATAGAAATGGGTCTTATCACTCATTATCAGGTGGTTTAGGTAGGAAATCCTCTTCTCTAGCAAGCTATTGAGAATGGATAGCAATGTTCATAATCCTGTCGTCACAATTGCTGTATTGTGTAAGCAAAACAATGTGAATCTCTTAAAATACTCCTAAGTGAAGTTGGAACAGCCCAATTACGGAGTAGATGTTTTATGGCGTCCCATTACACTGTGTTTGCAGTTATAAAGGCAGAACGAGGTCTTCTGGTTTGAGGCAAATCACAGTGTTCTGTTCTTGAAAACAATAATATTGAAATATCACCAATGTTCTCTCTCTATGTATTAATAATTGAATGATTTATTTTCAAAATGTAATTGTACTATTTTCGTTCTTTGGTTCATGTTGAGTCTCCCCATTATAAGACTTCCAGAGTTACGCTTCTAATATCTAGAAAAGGTAGTCAGAATTATTTATCCAGAAAAAATTACGAATTTTTTTAAATCACCTAGGAACTTTTGGTTCACACTGTAATAATGACCAAAGTTAAGAGCTTGTACTTTTTAGGCTAGGTACTACTATACTGTAATAGTCTATAAAGTTTTAGTCTGTGCTTTGTATCGATGATCAGTTAGTCAGTCTTCTTTAACATTAACGACTTGATCTCCATTCTTTAACTTTCTTTACCATTTCCCTTCCAATTTTTAAGTATTTTTTTTTGTTTCAGTTTCCTCTTTAATAATTTTGTAACAAATTGTGTATTTATGTCTCCTACTTCAGATGTTACCTATACTATTTGTTTCGAAATATTTTTTAGCGGCTACAATAGAAGAGAGAGGAAGAGAGCGTCTAAAAAGAGCCTTGAGATAATTATTGCTGGGGGACTTATGAGTTACAAGAAATAAAATTAATTTATGGGAAAAGAAGAGAGTTATCAATGAACTTACTACACAATATATAGGCATCACACTAGTGATTGACAAAATCTTCAACAGTTGTGTTTATTTTTGAAAGAGGGGGAAAGAAAATTCTTCAGAGGCAACACTGTTTGACAGAAGGGGACAACAATGGCTGTATATTTTAGTCTCTCAATAAATTTGCACATTTCATGTAGGTATTTGAAGATATCAAATTAAATGAAGGAAATGTTGGACGTTCAAGACAATACTTATACCATAATATAAATACGGTACAATCTTGATAACCCAAAACTTGGGTCTTGAGTATTGGAAAATTAGTAAAAATGATTTTTCTATTCTGCCTCATTAAAACAGTAATTTAAATTTAAGACACCACAACTCCTTTGAGTTAAACGAAACTAATGTACCCCACCAGAAAGCTCGAGTTTAAGTAATCCAATAACTTCTTGGTTCAACTTATGCCAAATAAACAAAGAATAATTTGGAATAATTGTTTAAAGTAATTGAGGGAAGTTAGCAAACGTGAATGTATGGTTATTAAATTTATTTAAATTATTTTATTTATATCTATTAAAAATCTAACTTTTTATAAACAATTCTGTTTGTTTGCTTAAATACATCGTAAATATTTAACAACTATGTTTTCGTTTATATTCATATTGTTAGTTCTTTTAGTTTATAAAGAATGTAAGAAAATATGACGAAGTCTTCCTGCGCATTCCTGCGTTCGAAAGGGCGGTATCACAAGTGCTGCTAGATATCCAGGTGGTTCGGAGGTAAGCTCAATAACCTGCTCACATTGAAATTTACTAAACCCAACTTACAGAAAATTCATGCCAAAAATCTTGGTGGGAGATTACGAGTGGCACCTACAGCAGCTCACCACGAACTTGAGCGACTACCTGAGCCGGAGGTCGTACCCTAGGAGCTGGCCTGCATCGCTCAAGGAGTTCGAAATTGTCGTCGAAACGTAAGTCTCCACAAACACTTAGCTGTGTAATTGATCTTGATGGTTTAGCGAGGCTGGACCGTTGATGGTGTCGCCCACGGGCCAGTTCATCACACCCTCCTCTTGTCCCGGGATCATTCTAGTCAATTTCATGTCGAAGCACATGCAGGAGGCTGCCCAGAGGATGGCTGATTATAAAAGGCGAGTTTTGCGATTGTGACGGTCTTATAATTAAACGTGAGAACTTTGCAGGCACAAGTACGTCGAGCGGTCATTGCATCAGCAGTGCATAGACGAGCTGCACTTGCAGGCATTGCATAAGGGAGATAATGTGACTCCAGAGATGATGATACAGTGCTGCGAGCGCTTGCTATTGCACAAACGTGATTTGGAGTGCTTGAAAGATTTGCAATTAAATATTACGAATTATTATTCGATTTTAGTTGATGGAATTGTTTGTATACCGTGGAATTGGAATATATAGTCCAAAGAAATTATTTTAGGAACAATTGAAGATTGTTAGATGTTAATTGGTTAAGTTGGTTATTTTTACTGGTAAAATAAAGACAAGCTCAATGACTTAATATGTTGAAAAAGCTTCGATTTTTTAGAAATATTAATACAACTACTGATGTACAATAAATAGAAATGTAGACAAATTATTTTCTTAAGGTAATAGCATAAGATCACATCAAAAATTTAAATGGTGAATTTTTTGTTGATTATCAATGACTCTTTAAGTGCGTTTTGTAAGTGCTGCTTTGGGTAAATGAAGAGTTGCATATCAGACACACATATGGCCTTTCACCTGTGTGAATCCTTTCGTGAACTTTCAAGCTCTCGTTTGTAACAAACCCTTTCCCGCAATAACCGCACGGGTAAGGCCTCTCTCCAGTGTGATAGCGCCGGTGAATCTTCAGAGCCTGTGCTGTGATGAAAGCCTTGGGACAAAATTCGCACTTGTAAGGCCGCTCGCCGGTATGCTCTGCCCGAATGTGCAGCTTTAGATGCGTGGACGAGGACAGCTTCCTATCGCACATGTTGCAGGGATGCGTAGGCTCCTTCTTCTCGCCAGTGTGTCGCCGCATATGTTCGTTGAGCTCGTACTTTGTCACGAATGCCTTTGCACATACTTGACACATGAAGTCCTTCTCCTTTGTGTGGATGTATTTTGTATGTGACTGAAGCGAGCCTTTTGTCGAGAATGTCTTGTCACACATACTGCACTGAAAGGGGCGTTCATTTGAGTGTGTGATTAGATGAGCTCGTAACCCATCCTTCAGGGAGAAGCGCTTGCTGCATATTTCGCAGACGAATGGCTTTTCTCTTACTTCTGAATGTGACTAAAACAAATTAACTCTCACTAGATAGATTAAATTAAGTTTTGTAATTATTTTTAAATTTATTAAGTGAAGTTTAAAAAGCCCTATAAATTCCATATAATTTAGAAACTAATTTTTTATTGGCTCTACCATAATACTCTTATTTCTACATCAATTAATTCCAAACGAAACCCAAATCAATAGTTGAAGTAGTCGTCTTCCGCAATGGAAGAAGTTTGTGAACATTTGGGTCATTTTATCAATGTTTCTGAAATTTCTATTATACAGCTAGTGTTCTATCGACCTAAAGAGGTAGTAATCAAATGGAGCCAGGTCTGGCGAATACGGCGGATGCTCCCAGTCTGCTCTAAACCTATCGAGTAGTATAATAGAGCCAATTACCAAGCGGTACTAAACCCTAATAGTAAGAATTCTGAAAAATTTCAATAACATTGCCTTCGTTAGACACAAGTATTCAACTAAAAAATTACTATATTGAAGTATTTTAGTCGTTATAGATATTGTGCTGTGTTTTACCTTTTTATGTTTGTTCAAGTATGATTTGGAAGGATAAAATTTGTGGCATATCTCACAACCAAACGGCTTTTCTCCGGTGTGTGTCCGAATATGTCTAGTCAGCGTGGACTTTAAATCAAAGCCCTGGTTGCATTCAGGGCATCTGTAGGGCTTATTCCGCCCCGAATGCTTCGAGAGGTAATGCTTGCGCAGGGATCCAGATTCCATGTAAGCCTTCCCGCAAGCTTCGCAGATGTGGCTGCGGATGCCCGTGTGCGTTTTCAAGTGCCTAGTCAGCTGTCCCTTGCAACTAAATCTTTTCTGACATACATGGCACATGCTGTCAACACAGTCGCTCTGGCCTTTCCGCATGGGCTTAGGTGCAGAGGCCATCAACTGCGCGAGTGCTGCGTCCATTTCGGCACTTTTCCGAGGTCTTTTTCGTTTCCGTGTGGTGCTGAATTTAACATCGGGCTTGATCTTGCAAGGCTCTGCCGCTGCATCGTTCTGCAGAAAGTCCTCGCCCTCTGAGCCCTCACTGGATACCAACTTCTCAGATAAGAAGCTCCGTAGCGTTCGATCAGAAGCTTCGATTCTTTTCTTGAAGCTATGAAAATTTTGCAGCTCTGTAACGCACCGATTGCAAAGGGTTTGCGGCAAGCCATCTTCAGGGGCAGCCTTGAAAAGAGCTCGACGTTGCTGAGCTTGTTTTAACCTTCGATACGAGATCATTACCTCCACAGCAGCGCATTCAGTGTAGTGATTTAGCACTCCTGGGACAAACAGCGACTGCATGTTCTCGTGCTGAAGCAAGCAGATTCGGCAAATTTTGTCGAAATCCTCTAGACTGTTTATTGTGGCTGATATTTCCATTCTGCAGGTAAAGTTTGAATTTCCAGTTTTCCCTCCTAAGGCTTTTTGCTTAAAGGTGATGCACGTAGGTAGGTACGAAGGCCGCAGTGAACGTTCGTTCTCTTTAAAAAGTAGATTTTATTTACTTGTTAAAGATGTACGGTGTACGTCATTTAATGTTCAAGTTGACGCTTGAACGGTTCATTTTGTTGATGGGGGTGTGGCATGTAAACATATCATGGGCGTACGTCTCTGGCTCTTCTTTTATGTTTCCGTTGTTTTTGTTGTGTTTATTAGTTTTTATATGATAGAGGAAATGTGATATGCTATCTATTAAGAAGTGGGGGGTCAAATTTTACATGCATTTTAGATTTACTAAGCTACTGAAGCGTATAACTGTAATGACTGCATTTTTTAATATTCCACATTGAAGAAGAAACTTAGTATGATGTTAAGGACTATACAGTACAATTCGATCTATAAAATAAATTTCAAGAAGGAAGGAAAAAAAATTTGGAAGTATTGAGAAATCATCGTCTTCTATGAGTGATGGTTTGTTGATGGTGTCCTAGACATCAAAATGTTTTTCCAGCAAGGCTTCCTAGTGCTATAAATTGGTCTTTGAAGAATATGAATCTAGTAGGTACCTAGACAACAAATTATAGTCACTTTTAGTTTTAGCTGAGAGACTTGTTAATTTTCCCTTAACTGAAACTCTCATTCGAGTTTTCTCTCTACTGTTTTTTTGTTACTGAGCTTTATGTAACCTTTAGTCTCTACCATAAAATGAAAGTAAAAACTTGGTCAAAGAAGTTTTATTCCAAAGATGGCTTTGGTTTGAAATTTTTTGAGGAGAAAAACAATTTTTATGCAATTACAAAACTGGACATAAACTGAAACCCTTGCAAAATATCCACAAACGAAAGAGAAAAGAGTAGAGAAAATATTTGGTGCAATCATCAACGGTAAAATTCGTAAAGTCAAACTTTTTGCAGTCGTGAGAAAGTATTAAAATACCAAGCGCTACTTGCAGTAAATTTAAAAGGTTTAACTATTGTTATTTGTTTTTCCAGCACTAGCCGTTAGTCAAAGAGTTCGAGAAGATGAATTTTATATCTGAATATAACATTAGCAAAGCTTGACCCATTTAGATGACTTTTGAGTACGTGGAAAATGATTTTTCATTATTGTGTGGTACATATAGGCGACAAATCACTACTTTTCCAAAATAGTGATAGTCAGGATTCTTTTGTTTAGTGATGATTTAATCGAAAAAGACTATGGCTACTAAGGACTACCCTTTCTGGACACCCTGTACACGAATAGGACGAATGCGAGCCGAATTCAAACTTCAAAGCGAGAAGTCGAATACGCAATTTGACTCGAATTCGGCTGTCATTTTTGTTTGGTTATTTTACGCGATGGCTGTAGAACTATATATTTTACGCAATTATCAACGCCAAGTACTGCACAGCAAATCAGGGATATCCGCAATGAAAGAAAACGATTGCGAGATGCTCTCAATCCGTTCAATATTGCGGATAATCTATTTGTAAATACGTTTCGGTGAGTTTAAAATGTAATTATTCTTTCTTTAAAAATAATATAAATCACAGTCTTAACAAACAGGCGGCAATGTGCGTTATTCGCGAGTTAAGGTATTGTATGGAAGAACGAACAGGAGCCACAGGAATTAGCTTAGAATTTCGGGTGAGTAAAATAATTTTAAGAAATTCAGCTTGTCATCAATGGTATTGTAGGTGCTAAATGCTTTGAGCTTCTTTGCAAGTGGAAGCTACCAAAAGGCTGTAGCTTGCAGTTTTTTAAATAACATGAGCCAAATGATGATTTCTTGCGACATAACCGAAGTTGTGATGGCTAGTAGACACTGCTACAATCATTGGATTTGGTTTCCGAGAGATACTAATGAATAAAATAGAATCAAAGACAGGTGTTCGCGCCAGTCTCAAAATTACCTTTAATTTTGAATTTTTAAATTAGGACCGGCTATATTTTGGTCCCCTCTTGTACATATTTGGAATTTGTGGTATCGGGCGAATTTGTCTGAGCACGCATTGCGATATATGGGCCGCGCACTGGGCACTTGGCACTTTGGTCTTTTCGTTCGCACTGCACTACTCCTTTGCCTTTGTTCGTTCACACTTGGCCTTTTGGCTATGTTCTCGCAGGCGTCGTTCTCTGAATTCAGTTTATGATAGAAATTTTCCGTAAGACGAGAACATTTTTTAACTGAGAGTTCGCTGGCAGCTTTAATTGGCAGCAGAAGTTTTAATTTTCTGTGAGGCTTTCTGTTAAAGGCTAATTTTCGGAGTTGAAATTTGCCGGTAAAAAACTGTCCATTTTCTTTCATCTGGCTTGATGAAGGAATGTTTGCACCAGGAAAGACGCTACCGTTTCGTCTCCGCCGTGAAGATTGGGGTAACTTTTTATGTATACCCTTATATCCTGTTTTTCTGGAAGCCCCAGAACCAACAGTAGGGAACCGATATCTGCGGGAAAGCGCCGTTTCCACAGGTTAGTGTTTTAACTTTAGATTTGTTTAAAGTTCCTTTATTCAAAATTTAAAATTACCTATACAGTCCACTTATTCCCCGCACCAACAGGTAATATGTTTGCCGTGGTGTATTGCCATGTAGTACTGAAATTGTTTGGCACATTAAACATTACGAACTATATAATAACATGTCACGTATTTTTGCTGGTTGGTTAAGGTTTACTCAGAAGTTTGGTCTTCCACATGTAATTGGCACTGTGACCATCACAAAACCAAAGCGATTCCCAGAACAGGCTTATATAAACTGTAAGGGATGTCATAGTTTAAATGTACAAATTATAAGTACATGTATTATGGAAACTTATATAAAAGTTTAATTAATATAATATTTCTTTTGTTATAGATTTATGACACAGACTTACAGATGCTTGGGTTTCATGCATTGTTTCCTGGGATAACATGATGCCTATAAGTGGAAAAACTCCCAGATTGCTGCATTAATCAAATCGATTTATGATGGTGGAGAACAATTATACGTCTTGGGTATATTTAATGTTGCTCACTATGGTTATTATGATTTTAGATAACTGTGTGTTTAGACGATTTAGGATATCCATGTCAATCATGGCTATTGGTTCCAGTGCCAAGTGCAATCCGTGGTTCTCCCGCAGCGCACTACAATGATACACATTCTCATGCTTGCAGTACCATAGAACGATGCACTGGTTTGCTAAAGGGCAGGTTTAGGTGTTTGTTAAAGGCTCGAACAGTGCATTATGAACCTGATAGAGCAGACTACATCATATTAACATTTCTCATACACGACAGTTACTATCCTCCCACGATATTGGCAATATGGGAGAAGGAAATAATGCCCAAGGAGTGGCGACTAGGGATGATAATGCCTATACCAAAAACTGAGGACCTAACGAAATGTGATAATTATAGAAGAATAATGTTACTAAACATAGAATACAAAGTACTATCATCAATAATATTAAACAGGCTTACTAAATACATAAAAGGAGAGATAGCAGACTACCAAAATGGATTCATACAGGGGAAGTCTACAGTGGATGCAGTACACGTCTTGAAGCAAGTGATAGAAAAATGCTATGAAAAAGAAATTGAGCTGCATATACTGTACATAGATTTTAAACAAGCATTTGACAGTCTGGAAAGGGAAATGATAATGAAAGATATATCCATGGTAGGAATACCAGTAAAGATAAAAAGACTAATTAAAATGACACTAGACAAATCACAAGCAATGGTAATAACACAAGAAGGACTAACAAAACCAGTAAAACAAACAAAAGGCGTAAGACAGGGAGATGGGCTTTCTACAGCCTTGTTCAACGTAGCATTAGAAGGTGTAATAAGAAATTGCAAAATAACAGGATCTATAATAGAAAAATCAATACAAGTAATTGCATATGCGGATGACATGGCAGTAGTTGCAAGAGACATAAGAAGCCTGGAAGAAATTACAAAGAAAATAGAGGACGAAGCACGAAAACGAGGGTTAGAAATAAATCAAAAGAAAACCGAATATATGAAAATAAGTAAAGATCAAACACCAGAAACTAAACTAGAAATAACATTGGGAAAACATAAATTCGAACAAGTCCAAACATTTAAATATCTTGGAACAGTAATAAGTAATAGAAACGAGAGAAGAATCGAAATAGAACAAAGAGTAAAAGCAGGATACAATGCATACCACAGATTTAAAGAAATTATGAGAAGTAAACAGATAAGCAAGAAAACAAAAATGAGAGTTTACAAGGTTGCAATAAGATCAGCAGTATTATATGCAAGCGAAACCATGTGTATTACAAATAAAGACGCAGAAAAAATTAAAATATTCGAAAGAAAAATAATTAGAAGAATATATGGACCAAAGAAGACAAACGAAGAATTATATATAAGATTAACAAGCCAAGAAATAGAAGATCTACTAAAAGGAGAAAATATAGTAAAAGAAATAAAAGCCAGAAGAATACGTTGGTATGGACACATAAATAGAAAAGATGAAAACTCAATTACGAAGAAGATAATGAAATGGAAACCACAGAAAATGAGACCAATGGGGAGACCGAAGACAAGATGGGAAGACCAAGTAATAGGGGACGTAAAAACAATGAGAATTGATAATTGGAGAGAAAAAATTAAAAATAGAAAATTATAGAGAGAAATAGAGAAAGCAAAGAATCACAAAGGATTGTAAAGAACAGTGGAGTGGAGAGGAGTGACGAACTACTCCACTAATTTAAAAGTCAGAAGAGCTCGAAAGAGCGGCAACAATTCCACATAGGAATGTGCTGCCGGATATATATATATATATATAAGCACAGCACTTGTATTATTCTCTTCCATCTTTTCCTGTTCCTTGCACACATTTCCCAGTCCCTAATATTGAGTTTTTTTATATCTTTTTCCACGTCTTCCCACCATGTTCTTCTGGGTCTTCCCCTTCTGTTCTCCCCTTCCAACTGTTGATGGAATAGACGTCTTGTTACGTGATTTTCTTCCAACCTTATAATGTGTCCCAACCATCTTAGTCTGTTCTGTTTGACTACACTTGCTATCCCAGGTTCATTAAACAACTTTTGTAACTCTGCGTTAGTTCGTCTTCTCCAACCATTTTGCTCCTTAACACCCCCGTATATGCTCCTCAAAACTTTCCTTTCCCAGACTTCTAGCTTTTGCTGATTTTCTTGGGTCATCACCCACAGCTCACTACCAAAAAGTACAACTGGCTTAATCACTGATTTATAGATCTTTAGCTTGACCGCTCGCGACACGTTCTTTAACTGGAGTATCTTTTTATAACTTCCCGCACATCTCGACCCTGCCCCGATACGTCTTTCAATCACAGTGTTATAGCTACCGTCTCCAGTAATATCCACCCCCAGATACACTACACTTTTAACCTCTTTAAAAACGAAGCACTTGCCCGATTTAACACTTTTAACTTTTAATTCATCCTCATCTTGATGTCTCTTCTTGCCCAAAATTACATACTCGGATTTTGACTCATTGATCTCTAGGCCAAAATCACTTGCCTTATTTTCTAACCGTTTAAATAGTTCTTTCAGCTCTTCCTTTGTTTTTGCTACCAGTACGAGATCATCCGCATATGCTAAACATTGGTATGAGTTTCTTAACACGCTATATTCCGTTTTAATTTTACTCTTCCTTATAATAGTTTCCAAGGCTGCATTGAATAGGATAGTTGATAGAGGATCCCCCTGTTTTAATCCTCTATTACTTCCAAACTCCTTGGACATTTGACCGTTGAACTTTACCTTATTTGTTGTCCTCATTAGTGTCATTTGGACTAAGGAAATTAAATCATTTGGGAATTCTAGGTAAGCCAGTGCCTTATAAATTTCTGATCTGTAGATTGTATCGTAGGCTTTTCTGAAGTCCATAAAAAGAGCATAGACAATTTTTCCTTTCTTTTCTATCTTCTCTTGTATTTGCTTCATTATAAACACCTGATCTATAATCGATTTCCCTGTTCTGAAACCAGCTTGATATTGCCCTATTTTCTCCTCTGCTTCTTCTTCCATCCTAACTTTAATTAAACTTGCTAGCACTTTGTAAATTACACTTAGCAGGGATATGGGTCTGTAATTTTCGGGTAACTGTTTATTTCCTTTTTTATGGATTGGGTATATCACTGCCGTTGTCCATTCCTCTGGCATCTGCTTTTCTCGCCATATTTTCACTATAAGTTCAAAAACCTTCTGGTGTATCCCATTACCACCATATTTAAAAAGTTCTATTGGTAAATCGTCCGCTCCTGGGCTCCTGTTGTTCTTCATTTTGGTCAATATGTCTTTCACCTCTTCAAAAGTAGGCACTCTTAAGCAAGTGTTATTATTACTCCTGCATAGCGCAGCTCCTTCTTTCTCCCTCTCACCATTCTTATTTCCTAAAATTCTTTCAAAATGGTTCACCCACATATCTTGTATCTCTTCTCCTCCTGTAATTAAATTCCCCTCCTCATTCCTGAAAAACATTGGTTCATTTTTGTAGCCTTCTTTTTCTGCTTTCAGACCTCTGTAGAACTCTCTTATATTTTTCCTCTGGTGATTCTCTTCTAGTTTTTCAATTTTCTGCAGTATGGCCTCTCTTTTCTTATCTCGACATACCGTTTTTGCTTTTCTTATGGCTTCTTTGTATTTTTCTTGGGCCTCAACTGTATTATCTTTTAGCATAGTAAGCCTCGCTTTTTTTCGCTCATTTACAGCCTCTTTACAGTTCTCATCAAACCATTCATGCCCTTTACCTTTTTTGACATTTGCTAACTTCTGAGCTCCTTCCCTGACTGCTGATTTAATTGCTCCCCACATATCCATTATCGTTGTATCTTGATCGTTATAGGTTAGGCTTTCCTCTACTACTTTTTCATACTCTTGTTGTCCTTTCTCCGACTTTAGCGCCTCCATGTTCAGTTTCTTTCGCTGGGGCCCTTTTTTAAATGTTAGATTGGGTATTTCTTGCCTTATTCTAGCTCTAACCATGTAGTGATCGGAGTTGATATCCGCTCCTCTGTATGATCTGGCTTCTTCCATACAATTCCTATGTTTTTTTCTCTATGAGCATGTGATCAATTTGATTGTTTGTCCGCCCATCTGGGCTTACCCATGTGATTTTGTGTATGTTCTTATGTTTTAACTGGGTGGTTTTAATAATCATATTATTTCTTGCTGCAAAATCAATTAGCTTCTGCCCATTGTTATTTGTAATTTCATGCAGACTCTCTTTGCCAGCTATGTATTCATTTCTTTCCTCTCTTCCTATCTTGGCGTTCATATCACCCAATAGTATTTCAACATCAAAATTTGGAATAGAGTTATATTTTTCTTCTATCTGCTCATAAAATTCTATTTTCTTTGCTTCCTCGGCATCCTCTGTTCGAGCATGTGTATTCAGCAGGCTGATTTTCCTATATTTACCCTTAATCCGCAGATAGCTTATCCTTTCATTGATTATTTTATAGTCGGCAATTACATGTTTCAACTGTTCCTTTATTAGAAATTCTGTTCCAAACCTATTGTATTCTCCTCCACCATTTATCCATACGTATCCATCTACTATTACATTACATTCTCCTTTGATGTTGCTTTCCTGTATCGCCAAGATATCCAACTTGTATTCTTTGGCTACCTTGACTAGTTGCTTAACGGCCCCCTCACTATTCAATCCCCTGACATTAGCAGTAGCTATAATCAAAAAACCAGTTTCATTTTTCCTTTTCCTCGCGGTCGTCTCCATGGATCCATCCTGCTTTCTTTTCCTTAGTTTTTTGGATTATTGACTCCTTTCTTCTTAGTCAATTTATCACCCGTGGAGTCCCAAAACCATTCTTCCCCATCTATAGTTAGTTTTCTGTATTGTACTGTAACTCTTACCCATCTCTTTTTCTTTCTTAGCATACTCGTTTAAAGTTTTCTGTACCTTCCTTTCCTCCTCTGTTAGATCATTGCTGATGTAGATTCTTTTTCCTTTCAATTTATTTTTATTTTTCATTACTAATTGTTTGTCTTCCCATTTTTCGAATTTGACTATGGTCATATCTTTATCTTTTCTTTGATTTACTCTGAATGCAGTGCATGGTTTCACTTTCACTCCAATTTCTTCTGCTAAGAAATGTTCAACTTCTTCTTTTGCCTCTCCTTGGTTGAATTCTTTACCTTTTATTATAATATTCTTCTTCCTCTCATTTCTTTCCATTCTTTCAATTTTGTTCGCCAAAACTGCCACTTCGCTTTTAAGTTGTTTATTTTCATTCTGCAGTTATTTGACTAAGATATGTCTTCTGTTCGCTTCTTAACTCTCTTATCTCCTTTCTCAACTCCTGTTTTGCACTTGTTGATCCTATATATATATATATATATATATATATATATATATATATATATATATATATATATATATATATATCATATATATATATATATATATATATATATATATATATATATATATATATATACATATACATACATACGTGTGAAAGTTTGTGACAGGAGTATATGATCAGTATACTCGTTTCTTTTAGGTTGGAAGACATCGATAACCCAGAAATCCCCAAAGTAGTTGATGTTGCAAGGGGGGGAGGGCCAACAGATTAGACAATTGTATATTAATAAAAAATTTTAGAATATATAATGCTTTTGTTTTATTACTTGAATTAAAACTAAATATTCATTATTATCATGCAGACAGGAATGAAACAAAAGTTTGAAAGAATTTATTTTAATATTTGGCTACAAACGCATCGACTGATTATGCAATGGAGTACAGAGCAGCAGTGATGGACTTCAGTGCTTCGTTATGGCGCTCCATTATTGTACCAAAGTCGTCCGGCTTTTTGCGTTTTTCCAGGGTTACTGAAATAATTTAAAAATCAGTTGTAGAATTATACATAATTAATCTTATTACGAGTTGGGGATTGCGCTGTGTTTTCATCGGAGTCTGAAGACGCATTTGGAATTGCCTGAAACCTACAAATTCAAATTAATACTTTTTATTTATATTTATGATATACTCTAATGCTTCTTCTGAATCCTCTTGAGGATCTGGCTCCTGGGATGTAAATGGAATGTCTCGTGCCTCCACCACATTTACTGCGTTCCCCTACACCCACCTCTGAGAAATCATGGCCTCGCAGCAATTGTGGCAACATAAGAGCCAGAATCCTTTTCTCCCAGGTTGACAGGGGGCTCATGTCTCATATGTGCCCGTCTCCTATACCTAGTTGGTGTTCCGCCAAAGCCGCAGCCTTCGCCTTGTCTGTGCTCTTGTACTCCACTGTAATATAAACAAAGAACACATACTTATTTATTTTCACAATATATCAATTGTGCTTACTTTCATCCACTCTTTCCCCGTTTGCTGAACACCGCCTGGGTTGTCGTTCAATATGTTTGTTAAACGCCTGGCCTCGAGCACTCTTCAACATTAAATTAAATTGATGAGCACCTCTTTTTGTATTATACATTTACCCCCATTAATTGCGGCTGTTCAACCGTCACACTTCATGTTCTCCTGGACAAGATCGTAGATTTTCTACACGAATTGAATTTGATATCTCTTTCAAATTATAAAATGGGTCCCCTGCTCTTTTACATCCATAAATGCATGAGAACTGATAAAACTTTTGGAACCTTGCATCTGATTTTTAGTACCGACATCTCTTCTAAAACAGGCTTAAAGCTTACTACACTGTCTTTTAAGGCACAATGAACTTGTTTCCAATAGTCATTACTACACTATTAAAGAATTTGTATCTTCTGTTTAGTTTCTTCTAATGCTACTATAACTATTCTTTTCTTCCATAGCTCCCTTTCTATTTTTTAAGGCCCGTTACTTAAAGTTATTTTTCATCAATTGTGGTTTCTTCCCTCTACTTTTTTAACATATGTGAGATTTTAATCACGTTTCGGTTTGGTTTGTCCCAGTTCCACTGTTCTTCATTGAAGATTTTTCCACAACTCAATTTGATCGTGAAGCTTTCATTTCGTTCCTTTCGTGCTAACTTTTGAAGCTCTTTTTTTCAAGGCAGGTTGTGATCTATATATTCTGTCGAGCCTTTTAGTTTGTTTTGCAGTTTCATAACTTCCATCGTTAACCTTTTTCCAGTTACTTTTCTTGCAATTGTATTTGTGTTTCTAGAGCTTTATTGATAGATCTTTCTGATTATGCTTTCTGTTTTCGTCTTTACACCACATGTCCTTAATTACTATTTTTTCCTTTCCTTCCATCGAAATAATTTTATCTTGGTTCGTAGTATTCTATTCTTTTTTATCAGATTTTTCATTTTTAGAATAAATTCCTCCCGAGTTTCTTTTATTAACTTTCTACAACGGAGCTTATAGTAGAAAGTTAATGAGATTATCATCCTGTCCGTCTGTGTGTCTCTGTACTTCTGTTCTATTCAACGGATTTACTTCAAACTTGGCATACGCACATCTTAGGTCAGTACCTTTCTTGGGATTGATTTTCAGCCAAATCGGTTAACGGCAACCGGAAGTGACCGTTACGATTTCGCACCGCTGTAGAATGTTTCTTTACGGTATTACACCGTTCTTGTTTATTTTAGTTCAGTTATTATTTGCGTATGTTATTTAGGATTATCCTTCTGGTTCTCCAATTCTTGTATTAATTCTATTAATTTGTTGGAACATGATACTTTCCTTTTTCCTCCTCAGATAAATATGCATCTCTTTCGTAGGGTTCACTTTTGCGTTCTTTCCTTCTTTGTTTTCCTTTATAGTCTTTTTACTTTAGAGCCTTTACTAGAGCTCTGGCTGTTTTTAATCTTCTGGGAGGACTCTGATTCTCCCTGTCTCTTTCTTTTATTATCTTCAATGGACGATTCTTGTGTTACGTAATTATAACGTAACACCTTGGCATCACATCTGAGATATACTGTGAAGACTATCTGAAATAAATTTAGATATCGTATTTCTCACAATTTACTACTCTTATTACTACATACAATTTAAAAGTAGAAATTCTTGAAGATTTTATTTTTATACTTGTAGGAAGGAAAATTAGCTTAATTTTCCCCCTGTATTAGTTAATAAATTTAATTTATAATATTTTCTTATTTGATTGCAACAAGTGTATGTGTAATACAGGGTTTGACCGAAAGTAATGCAATTAAGTTTGTAAAAAAATGCATTCAAGATACAAACGTTTAAAATTCTTCAAAGTACTCTTCTTGGGTATCCACACACTTTTGTCAGTGGCTTTTCCATGTACAGTACGCATCCTGGAAGGCGTCGGCGGGGACCTCGTCCAACCAAAATTTGTTCTTTTCAGAGCAAATTTGATCCTTGAGAACAAAAATAAGTCTGAGTCAGGTCAGGACTGTAGAAGGGCTGGGGCATCGTTGCCTAGCTGTGCTTGTCCAGAAACTCCTGAACGCGCACAACAGTGTGATTAGCAGCGTTGTCGTGGTGCTGCCGTCAGGTTGAGGCAATCTTCTTTCGAAAGCGCACGACTCTGTTTCTTAATCTGTCGAGCACTTGCACGTAGTAGGTAGCGTTTAGCGTCTGTCCTTGGGGTACAAATTCTTTGTGGACCACTCCCTTGGCGTCGAAGAAGACAATGATTTGCTCATTTTTGCTTTCTTGGGACGAGGGGATTCCGAGTTGTGCCATTCGGAACTTTGGTGCTTCGTCTCCGGGTCGTACTTGAAGGTCCATGTTTCGTCTCCGGTAATGACATTGTCCAAAAAATCATGTTTTGTTTGCACACGTTTTAAAAGTTCACTCGAGTGTTCTTGTGATCGGCAGTCAACAATTTGGCGACCAACTTGGTACACGCTTCCCGCATGCGCAAATTGTCTGTAACAATTTCGTGCGCAGTGGTTTTCATTCGACGGTCGGTATTGAAAAGATCACGCACACGAGACACATTTCTGTCACTTTTGCTGGTTGACGACCGTTTTCTCTATTGCCCGTCGCGATACAAGTACTAACAGCAGGTTCACGGAAACAGCGATCCTGACGTTCCTAGAGCTTATAGTAGACCGAACCGGTACGAACGCGCTACGATCAGGAGTAGCGGCACGTTTGGACAAATTGCATTACTTTTCGGATAAACTCTGTAGTTCATCAAGAATAAGTTCTCAAGGGAATGTTTTTTTTTGTGGTGCATAAAACTTTTCTAAAAATTTCAGTGAAGGCAATAGTTACAAACACACACGTCAAATAGAAAATTTTCATTAGTTAACTACAGTGTTTATACAAGTTCCATGTCCCGACGTCCTTGATATCGCCATCTTTAAACATCCCTATGCAGTACATTCTGGACATTAGCGAATTTGACAGCGATTACAACACGATATTTCACCTTAAGATCACCAGAGAGAGCAGATGATGTCTTCTTTTGCTTCTGCTTCTCATGGCTAGCCTTTACCGTCCATCTGTAGAAATTCATTGAAACACAACCCCACCATCCGTTTCAGCGAAGACGTGGAGAAAGCAGTATGTTATCTGTTTCTCTCTGGAAGCCTAGCTACCAACCTCGTTTCTGCCACCAGAGTTGAAGGCACGACGGCGTGCGCAGTGATCTTCATCCCGATGGCCAGTAGAAATACCAGAGACTGGTAGTAGCAGTCAAGAGCGCCGTCGCGGATCACTGCAATGCCGAATAGGAAAGAAAGTTAGAGACCTTGACATGGTGGACAACAGTATTTTAAAGATGGTCAAGGTCCTGCGCAACATGCCTTCCCTCATCCCGCTCATCCATGGGTGAATAGTGTCACCTATATCTATGCCGTCTAGAGCGTCAGTGCACTCTCGACTACACCAACGCCGACCTTGACCATATGAACACTCGAGGGGGGAAGAGCTCCAAGAACAGCTGGTTACCACGTACTACGAAGAAGTTCTTCGGTTGATCTGGACCTTTGAAGTTGCGAGTGGCACCCGGATCTGGCGGAATTCTTAACCGAGCGCTGCAAGCTCTCTCGAAGAAGGCAGTCGTCTGCATCATCATTATTGTCAACGCTGTCCTCCAACTCCGCCACTTTCTGAGCCCTTGGAAAGTTGTGGATATTTCCCAAGCCTGGAAAGACCGGCACGTTTCTTTAGAATTATCGACCGATTAGCCTCCTGCCAATCTTGGAAAACCTGCTGGAACGCATTATTTACCGCCGGCTATAGACAGCAGTTGAAGACCTCCAGCGAATTCCGGTGAATCAGTTCAAATTCCGCCACCCACAAACTCCTCCGGGTGGTGAAAAAGATCTCAGGAGGCTTTCTTGAGAAGCTCACCACCGCAGCAGTTTTTCTAATGTGGCCAAAGTCTTTGACAAGGTTTGGAACAACGGCCTCATCTACAAGATGTCGTCAGCGTCTATCCAGCTGATTTGGTCTTTTCTCTCCGGCTGAAGGTTCCGAATTAAACTAGGCGGCGTCCCCCAAGGCTCGGTGTTGTCCCCAGCGCTATTCATCTACGTCTGGAATATCCCCCCAACGCTCTCCACAACAATGGTCCAGTATGCAGACGACACAGCGGTGCTATCACACTCGCAAAACTTCACGATGGCAAGTTCAGGAGCTGGACTCGCCTGAGGAATGGTACAGAGAATAGGAAAAAATACAAAGAAGAACTCCGCGGCCCTAGTCCCCATGAATACACGACTTTGTCGGCAACCCGACCTGGTGACATTCGATCAGGAGATACCTTGGAGAGAAGCAGCACGACATCCAGGAGCAAACCTAGATGAAAAACTGGTCTGAAAGCCTCACGTCGATCGGGCGGTAACAAAGGCTAAGGCAACCTGGCAGACCCTTAGCTCTCTCTTCCACCCCAGAAGCCGACTGTTCAGTAACAAGCTAACGATTCTCCGCCTGAGCTTGATATATGCCTGCCCCGTTTCAGAATACTGTGCCAAGACGCACATCAATAAGCTCCTGGTGATACAGAACCAGGCCTTCAGGTTCATCTTTGGTAATATCAGGAACACCATTTTACCCCGCGATGCCGACGGGCCAATCTTCCAGTACGTTCAAAATCTGTTTTCTAGCATTGAACAATCCCATCATCTGTGACTTTTATAAGTACGAGCGGGACAGGGGCGTCTAAAGATTCTGATCTCCCTGCAAGGCGGCCTAATGTAGGCCCACCAACATCCACGTCAGGTCACCAAAGAGGAAGGGGGTTAGGGGTTGGATTCAGAGACTCGCAAGACCGTTAACGAAGTTAACATCAACTTGTCGACAAGTTCCATTTTATCACTATATTTTCAGATCAAGGTCACAAACATCAGCGACACTATAGCACATTTGCTTTATTGGAGATGGATTTTAAATTCTTATTACATATCGGAACAAGACACTAGCAGTTAATGTTTTAATTTAGAATGCCAAAAACTATGTCTTGATGCTCAGAGGGCCAGTGCCTCCTTAAAGTGTTAGTATCTGGTACTTAGATAGAAAGAGTAGATGCTTCGGTACTCACCAAGTTCACTGTATGATGTTCTGGTGCATTGGTGTCTACTGAAGGATTGATGCTATCTGTGCAAAATATAACATAATTTTGCATTCTGTACTTTATTTTCATATGCTAAAAACTATTCTCTTATTTGCACAAATAATTAGTGCCTTATAATTAGATAGAGGACGGGTGTTTTACTTCCCAATACCTCAATTCTTAGACTGAAGGCCAAAACTCACTATAATGGTATTGATGGTAACATTCTTTTTCTCTGAAAACAAATGATAGACAAGTCCATCTAAAATTAAAATTCAATATTTGGAACAGCAAAAATACTATTTTAAGGAAGTATGGCTGAGAATTGATTTGTTATCTATACTATACATTGTATTACGTTAATATTTTTTTTTTGTGAAAATGCATATGATAATTTCAGGAATATTTAGATTTAATCCCGATTCACGTTGTGCTTAGTTAACGATTCGACTCATTCATATTTACATCCACCACAGTTTGCTCAAGTCTGAAAATACATGACTCAAAGAAATATTTGTTTTGAGGACAGGCTGCAAAATCTTACAAATTTCTGTCGAAGTAAAATCTATTTAAAAATCAAAAATTGATTAAGCTAACTGTTCCAAACTGAACTTGATACTTTTAGCTTTAACTATTAGTCTTGGCCAAGCTGCGTAAACTATGCAATGGCAGTGTCCTCATTAGAATTAGTTCTCTTCCTGTTTATTTAGCTACGCGATCTTCTCAGTCACCAGACGCACAATACATGATTCTCTACTAAAGTTTTAGTCGAGAATCTTTGGATTAAGGTAACTATGGTTTAAACTAATATTGGAATTACAATTAAATGGGAGTGCATCACAGACCTGCATCATCATTCCTGGCATAAAGTGCTATCTTTTCTATCATTTTCCCAATACGAAACATTGTTATTAATCACGCCCTTATATTCTTTTTCTCTTTCGTTTCTTTTACCTAAATTAACCTTAATTAAGGCAGCTGATAAGTCTTCATTTATGTTACCGTCATAATTTATTTGAAATGCTCACATAAATACAACAATATATTTAATTTGATATGGCATTCGGTACCTTTAACAGAACCAATAAATATAAAATCAGTCGAAATACAAAAATTAAATAGAATACTTTTTCATGATGCTAAGTTAACTGAGTTTTACATCATTACATAACTTTTCAATTAAAAATAGTACGTAGTGTTACAAAACATTAAAGCTTAAAGACATTTAAAGATCGCTACTACAGCTGTATACAAATATCGGAAGCACAAAAATATCTACTAAATATAATGAATATCTGGAACGAGATCATCTTATAAAATTACAGAAGCTTAGTTTTCACTGTTCATTTCCAGTGACTTTTCATATGTGTTCTTAGAGCACTGCTCTGAATGTATGCCTTTCCACATATATTGCATGCATATGGATGTTCCCCCGTGTGTATGCGCTCATGCACTTTTAAGGTGGATTTTTCCCCAAACGCTTTCCCACAGTGGTTGCACAGGAAAGGTTTCTTGCCGGTGTGCCGCTGCTTGTGCGAGTTCAGATTGCCCCTAGCTATAAACCGTTTATCACAAAGGTCACACACGTATGGTCTTTCGCCTGTATGCACTCGCAAGTGTACCTTCAGCTCAGCAGCCGAGCCGCACTGTTTCCCACATTCACTGCAAACAGCATTTGCCGGCCTCCCCAGCCCCAGATGCTTCTTCTTCATATGGTTGTTGAGATGCACCTTGGTACTGCACACCTTGGAGCAGATGCTGCACAGGAAGTTGTTGTCGGTGTCATGGATGGCGCCAAAGTGCCTCTGCATCGCTTCCTTGGTGAAAAAGGCCTTCTCGCAGCCAGAGCATTGGAAGGGCTTGATTCCAGTGTGCTTGCGCTTGTGTGTCTCCAAGCTGCCTGCAGTCAGCAAAAACTTGCTGCACACATCGCATTGGAACTTCTTTTCTCGTACGGTGTGCACCTAGGAGACGTTGCACATCAGCTAGGATTCTCAAGAATTGAGTTTTGAGCATAAAATTTATTTAGCCAATTCAAGCATGTTAATCATCACGTTATAGAGAAATTAAAAGTATTTGGAAAGATGCAATAAAATGTTTCATAGTTAGAAACTCTTTCAAATAGGTTCTTACCACCATGTGCTGGCGTAAAATAGCTTTTGTAGCAAACGCCCGGCCGCAGACTTCACACTTGAAAGGCCTTTCTCCAGTGTGGGACCGCATGTGATCATTTAGGCTAGCTTTCGCATAGAACTTTTGACCACACACGCCGCATTTGTGCCGCCTGTCATCGTAATGTCTCTTCATATGCTCAGACAAAACCTGAGAAGTCTTGAACGGTTTATCACATTTACTGCAAACATACGGTCTGGTATCGTCATGTGTTTTTATATGGCGATTATAGGAATTCGTTGAGGAGCACTGCTTACCGCACACAGTACACAATAACTCTTCTGGCGTTTTTTTGCGTTTTGGTCCAGTAGTTACAGTAGACGTTGAAGTCTCCACCTTTTCATCACTAGTATTGCTTAGCACAACATTGTTTATGGTGTTAATAACAGAGCTAATGTCTGCCGTTGGGGCATTGGAATCTGCCTCCATAATTTCAGGCGCTCGCTCCCTTAACAGGCTTTCCAGCTTCTCCACATCTTCAATTACGGAACTGGAATTGGAAACGCACGAGTTCATCGTGCTTTCATCCTGCTTGTACAAATAATCTGGCTGTTTCTGGATTGCTGCACTCATCGCATCTTTGGCTTTCTTCTCCAGCAGCCATCGGCCGATTTCGAAGGACTGCACCACCTGCTGCTTGAAGACGTACCAGCGGCTCACCTCGTTCGCACACTGTCGGCACACCAGGTTGAACAGGCCGTCGTCAGGCGTCACCTCAAAGACGATCAAAAGCAATTAAGCATACGCGAAGATGTAATTCGAATTACCTGTATTGACGCGCACTCCAGCAGCATGTCCGCCACCCCCGCCTCGCAGATCAGGCTCATTTGGTCCTTCTTCGAGAGGCATATCCTGCACACTTCGTCTATCTGCAAGTGTTCGTATTTCGCGAACGGTTCCATCTTTCGCGAAAAGCTTTGTTATAAGCAGTTACAACACTAATGTTTTCTTTGATTCGTTATGCCGGGCGTGCGTGAGCCGGGTCGTAGCTGCCAGCGCGCATGGTTCTTCCACACATAATGCTGCTTTCCTTATTTAAAATGTAGAATAATAAATTCGTTTTGCCATTTAAATTTTAGTTGTTTATTTAAACAGGGCTGTAGTATATCTTTTATTATTGTTTTTTTTAAACTTTTTTTAAAGTTACCAAAATAACCAATCAGGTACAAGGAAAATGTAAATTGATCTATGGTAAAAAAGTTTAAAGCAGCAGACTTTTTATTCTACTTTTCCCTGTATATACAGTAACTTATAATTTTATTTTTTTTAGGCTTTACTTTGGAATAAATCTAATTGAGCTTTAGCGTTTTGTTTTGTGAAAATATAAATCTTGTATTTTATTTATTATTATCATTAATATCAATCTTTACAGATTTTAGAATATGTAATTTTGCAACCCCCTATATTGTAGTTGGATTATTTATGACAGAAGTAATGTAACTAACCTAACTTTTGACCAAATGGATGAAACAGCAAGTCTTGTGGAAAAAGAACACCACAAACAGTTAGAGCTGTGCAAAACCAGGCCTGCTTATAGGCAAGGTCGTAATCTAACTGCTGTTAAGGTATTTTTATCAACATTACATAGATGCTGCTACTAATAGTCCATTGTAGGTGTATACAGTAAACTCTGAATCACAGCATCTATTCATCTATGGCGTGCCCACGATCAACTTGAGGACCGAGCTGAAGACGTTATGTGCCAAGTACGGAAAACTGCTAAACATCCACGTTGCAGCTGACCATAAGTCCGAGCAGTTTACAGAGTGCTTTCATGTCCAGTATGAGCGGATACAGTCAGCGCGCATCGCGAAGCGCTTACTCGACAACAAATCATTCTATGGGAGTGTGCTGCATGTCTGTTATTCTCCAGAGTATGAGTCGCTGGCCGAGACGCGAGCCAAGTTGATGCAGCGCAATAAAGATGTGGTGAGTAGGATGGGGAGTGATTACATGGCGCTGTTGGGCGCTTGTAACGAAGAGGAGCCCAAGTATGAAGAATTTGCTCAGACGACTAAATCACAGCTAAAGAAGAAGCGAAAGCTGGCGGATGTCTTTACACATAATTTTGAATCTAGCAATAAATGCATGAAACACCAAAGTGGGAGTGTTGCTGAACCAAATGGTTAAAATAAAAAATAGTAATTTGTTCCACAAGAGATAAGATAAAGGAATCATGTTTCAATAACATAGTGTCAAGGTCACAATCAAAATGTCTGTTTTAGGTAACCAGAAGGAATACATACAATAGTGTTGCAGTAATACAAGTTTGTAGTGCACCTGGCTATTTATATATTTAAAAAAGATAAAGAGGTGACCAAACTGAAGTGGAAGAAAAATCACGGAGTGCATTTAAATGTGTAAATAAATTCTTGTTATTAAAATGGTGTTTTTCTTCTTTTTCTCTGATTAGATGTTTTCATTTTTAGTCTAGTGCCATGCGCTAATTAGTGCATTGGTAATTATGGTTTGTTGATGTGTTTTTAGATTATTTTTATCTAATTTAAAGGTTATGTACCCATTTTGCATGCCCCCCCATTTTTTTTTTGTATGGTGTATCCCTTCACGGTTTCACTAGTATTGGCAGGCAGTTCTATATCCGTACTTAACTCTTTTCAATACTTTTCACTGTTCTGTGGTTTACTTAGGATATTTTTGGAAGGTATTAAAGAATACCTTTTAAATGTTTTAATCTAGTTCATAGACTTTAAGTAGTCGTTTTGGGCTGTAACAACTATGGGAAATTTTTTGTTCTTTTCAATTTTGTCTTGGATAATAAGACAGAATTTTTTTATTTTGATGCTCTAATAAGCCTAAAATATTCTGGGTTTTGTCATGATTTCTGTCTTTTTGCACGAGGTTTTTTAACATTTGCTCATTTGAAATGTTGGATGCTTATTAGATTTTTAGTAATCTACACTAAGAGCGAAGCTAAAAAATTCTAATTTGTTTATGGTTCAAATCTTGCAAGCATAAAGTAAGATAGACCATACATAACATTGTACGATTCTTATATGAACATTTAAAGAAATGTTTCTGTTGCATAAAGCTGTTTTTCACTTCACAGAAACTGTGTGAGATTTGACCGGCTACTAATATACTGAAAATGCCATATTTATAACTTTGTCATTTGGCAATCTATTTTTTTGATTATCCACTTTATTTTTGAGACGTTTATTATTAAGACTTTTAGAACATGATTAACCAACTGTGGTTACTAAAGTTTGAAGATTTTTAAAATTTTCAGCTAATATTGAAGTGTTTTTGGTGTACCTAGTATTATCGCAGCGTCTCTAAAAATTTCTTTGAAGTGTACGTTTAATATTGTTGGGGACAGAACACGTTTTTTTAAACTTTTTAAAAGTGGTTTTCCTGTGATGTTCTCTACCATGGTGATGGTAGTTTGGTTTAAGTACAAATCTTGCAATGATCAAATGTCAGTTATCTAGATCTATTGCTTCTAGGTATTATTATTATCTTGCATATATCCACTTATGATTAATAATCTTGTTTTTTGGAATTAATTTTGTCTGTATTTAGTCTGTTAATAAGTAGCAACTTATTTAAAAAGTTTTCAGTGTTATCTGCATGTTTCATGTTGTTAAGGATGCTGTCATTTTGATCTCCATTTCGATATTTGTTAAAACAATTTCAAAATTTTTCACCATATATGTCAAACGGTAACAGTGAAAGGATGCAACTTTGTCACATCACTCCCTTCTACACTTCAAAGTTTGTTGTTATTTGTCCAGATGTTGGCTTTAATAGAGGTTTTTAGATAACCTTTGTTTTTGCCGCCCACACTGGTTTCTTGTAAGATATTCATTAAGCATGTTTGATTATATTGAGAGCACAGTGGTAATTGGTAAAACATATGTCGTGTTTTTGTTCCAAGAGTGTCATACAAAAAAGGTCTGTTGTTTCTAGTCCATATTTAAAACGAAATTGACCCACAGCTTTGGTATATCTTCCCCTTTTTTGGGGTTGTTATATAGGTTGATTTCAACAAACGGGAATTACTCTTACTTTTTCTAAGTTGCTCCTCATCATTTTGTTCAATTTATGAAAATTAAATGAATCTTGCAGCTTATGCAGTTGTTTTGTCTCCTCACACTCTTCATCTACCCGTCGTTATTTCGCCGTTTGTATTTTTCTTTGTGTCATGATTTAAATCATTACATTTTTCTGTTATGTCCCTTTCATTTGTGTTAAGATATTATGAGTCATATATATTACTTTTTCTTTTTGAGTGTATCTTATTAAATATTCTGTTATTTTGTGTACATCAGTTTTCTCTTGGTTCTTTTGCCCACGTTTGCCAACATTACAGCATTGAACACTGATGTTGGTTTTGAGGAGTTTATATCTACATGTAAAATTGCCAATTATAAGATTGTGATCAAAACCAATATCAGCTCCAAAATGTGAAATTTTTATTTATTAGCAGGTAGTTAGGTTTGATTGATGTCTTGAGGGTTTTTCCTTGTATAGGGTCAGTTGTTTTGGATGTAATTTAAAATGCGTTTTACGTTGTTTTGATTTTTCCTGATAGAATTATGAGCAACTCTTTTATTCTTCACAATTCTGAAGTCATTTCTAGTTCTATTTTACTACATCTATATTACATTGAGATTATATTTCACTTCCAAGTTAACTGGTTTTACCAAAACTGTTCACATTATTTTCATTTTTTTTGTAAGACTGAATTCATCAGCTGTACTCAGAGTTTGCACTTACAAGTTGCTATTGTTTGTTTTTGTTTTTATCACATTAAGCCAGGAAATCTTTAGCAATTCGTTGGTGATTCAACAACTGTTAACAATTGTTCTTTGGAAACCATTAAAGTTCCTATTACTTTCAATGCATGTACAGGGATTTAATTCTGTATATAACGCGACATATGGTTATACTTTTGTTATGCGGCATGGTGTAACGCATGTATTTGGACAGCTTTGATGTTTTGATGTTACATGAAAAAATAATGATTAGTTGTTTGAAGTTATTTGAGTATTCAAACATAAAATGTGAGTTAATAAACAAACCAGGCAAATAACGAAACAGTTGGCTATAGAATTTGTAGTATCACTGGAGTCATGATGAAGATAGACGATAGTAAATAGGATTTTATATTCCCTCGCGTCGATGGTATAGATATCAGTCGTGAGGGACAGTAAATAAAACGTAAATAATATCGTGTATGTGACATATTGAACCAGTATATCCAAATACTTGAAAATTACATGTGGCATACGATATCTGGTTGTAATAACATTGGTCACCTCATTTTCATGCAGGATGGTGTACTATCCCATTTTGCATTTATCATGTCTGTATGAAAAATACAAATAAAATAAATATTATGATGAAGAATGCAAGCAAGTAGTCACAGAAAGCATTGCAATTGTTCAGAAACTAGCGGCAATTATGGAAAGAGACGTGGGGCAACATCAATGTGAAGAAAAAGATCAATCCTGGAACACATTTTTATTCTGTGACAAACAGAAAAAAGTCACGAACAAAATGTTGTCTTATATCGACTTTTTATAAATCTCTGTAATGGCTATAATACAATGTTAACAGGGAAGTTATTTGAATTACTAGGAGAAGTTAAATGTGCCAAGGAAAGTAATAAGGACTATAAGGATGCGCCTACAAGGTTCCGATGCAATCAATAGTGAAAGTATAGAAGCAACTGATTTTATTGTTCAATTTGGTCATGGAAGGGGTAACAAAGCGGCTACACGTTAATAAAGGGGGTGAATCTATCTAATTTGAATAAGTAGCGGATTTCAAGACAATAGTAACTAAAATTGATAAAATCACAGATGATTATAAAAATATTACAACATATGGAGCAGAAGCATGGCAGTGAATACAAAAGGGGGGGATGCCTGGGACATTTTTAGGCCGGTAAATGAAAATGATAAAGTAGATTGGTTAGGCTACATAGAAATGATGGGAGAAGAAAGAAATGTTGAAAGAATCCTACGACACAATTTCAAAGCAAGAAGACTAAGACTACAGATTTAAGTAATCTGCTCTGGGTTCACCAAAAGTTTGAAAGTTTAGAGAAGAGACTACAGTCCTTAATGCACTGCTAAAAACCACGGAGTGTAAAAGTAAGAATGTGCTGATTTTAGTAGGATGAAAGATTGAAAGCACATAGTTTCCAATATAAAATCAACTATCTATATTTCTTATATGAATAAAGTTTATTAAAACTGAAAGTCGCTACAGTGCAAAGACCTTACTTTACTCAATCATCAAAAATATTTTTATTTTATTATATTTTCCATAATATAGTAGAGTCAATCAAAATAAAATGGGAGATTTCTGGCAGCTCCCACAATAACTTCAATGTAAGAACTTACCGTAGCCTTTATCACGTTTTTAAACAAAACCTTTATCATATTTAATCAACACCTTTCTGCCTGAAGCTGTTAGGTACTTGATTTATAACACTTCTGTATCTCATATGCAAACTTAGTACATTTCTTCTTGTGAATAGCTAAATTCCTTACCTCTGTCCAAATTCTATTATTTCTTTTAGTATCTATTGCTGTTACTTTGTTGTTCCATGTTCCATGTTTGTCGAAGCTTTTAACAATGACCTCTACTATTCATAAAATCCCTAAATGAGTTTCAACTATTTGTTTAAGTGATACTGTTACCAGAGCAGCAGGAACATTTTGCTGTAGTTGGTAATGATTTGCTTCAAACTGTTATTAATAAATTGGATTACGATGTGAAAATAAAGACTCAGCTAGAAGTGCATAAGATCTCAAGGTGGTTACTTTCTTGCAGCTTCTAGCATTATTACTAAATATATAAATTTTTTGTATTGTAATTGTAATTTTTTTTTATTATATGGCGCGATACTTTTGGAATCGCTTACGCCCCCCATGAGTTGTTTGAAGCCTTTTGAACGCATATTTGGTAATTTTTTTCTGTTATCAGCATGGGGTTGTTAGAGAGAAATTCTATGGAAAAAATTGCTAGCCGATTTGTTGTTTTCAGTGAATGTAGCTATGGTGGTGTTTTATATTTTTAACGTCCGAGTTCTGTCTGGTCAAAAGGGACAAATGCATTCATTCAACATGTGCAAAACTTTTAAAGAGCAGATTAATGCGTACGTCTGCAATCGACAGTAGCAGAATGGTTAGTGCAAAGAATACTTGGAAATGAAGTTAGTAAAATTTTCTGCTTGCAACATTTAGTTATGCAAAAAATTGGTAAAGGCGCTATGTGTATTGCAATGGAAAATGAAGAAGTTTGCTTCAGACTTGAGAAGATTTCAGAGGAAAACCAGTTGTGATGACTTGCACCTTCAAGATCAATAAGAGTATAAAAGACTATTAAGTTCATATTGCTGCCAGGAGAATTTAAGAGGGCAAGCTGGATATCCTTGATGTTGTTAATAGAATTTGGAGACTAGTGGAAGTCTTAACAAACTTCTTGACTCTATTCATCTACAGAAAGAATGCCTATACCAATGCATGCACATTGTATATAATTTTATTGTAAACATTTTATCTGTAAATATTCCTCTATACAATCCTAGTTAATCGTTCCATGAGTTATTGGAACATATATTTTGGTTATCATTAAAGGCAATGGCGTTACCTGATGATCCTCATTATTGTTTCATTACAATGTCTCATGTTTAATGGAGTCGGATTTCTTAATTAACGTTTCTTTTCCTCCAACTTGCACCCCGTTCAATCAAGACCATACTTCTAATTTATATCTAATATAAAACATGAGACAAGACTTCCAAAGCACAGTATAGGAGGGAAAATGTTGCGGCAGGTCTGTGAAACTTATGTTCTAAAGGTTTTTAATTTTATCACTGTAAATTCAGTTGATGATCAAGATTCCACACTGTAGAAAAGCTCTGAGAACACGTATCATCAGACTTTCTAGTTCATAGTTTGAACTGACTGCCGGGAAGGGTGGGAGGTGTAAGGCAAACAGCTATTGCTGGGATGGGATCAAAATGGAAATGTAGGAGAAGATGGTTGAAGTGAAGTACTTGTATGTAGTAGAAAAGTAATGATGACGATGCTGAGGATTGGTTATATGAAATATTCAGCAAGAGGAAGATGGTCTACTATTAGGACAGGGATAGAATGAAATGCTTGGGATAGTGATCAGGAAATGACAGAAGAAGTGCTTGAGTTCATACGTTTAGTAAGATAGATATTAATAAGTGCCATCATCGAGAAACTGACACAATGGAGCATGTAGTGTAAGCAGAGAAGTATTGTGCAATACTTTGAAATGTTTGAGAAGGAATGTAGACGCGTGAAGAATAGATGTGTAAGAAGAATAGCTGTATACTACGTCTTTATAAGATTTATATATTTGAACAGAAAGCTATTGTTTATTAAAATTATCCATCTATAAAAGCAATTACAATTTTTCGCGTAAAAATACAAGGTGCATAATAATTTTCTTAAAACCCATTTAACTATGATAAAATATTTGCAACAACAGCCTGTTTTAAAATTTAGGGTCAGTAGTAGTTTTTATTATGAAACTTGTGCGGCAAATAAGTGTTCGTCAGGAAGTGATTGACCTTTATGACGCCTTCTATTTCTGCCTTGTGGTTGTTGGCAGTCATGTCCTGGAGCTCCCGCTGCAGCCAGGGATTCTCCGGAATGTAAGGTCGTCGCAGCATAGCTCCCACCTTCTTTAGTTCTCGTTCTGTGAGCGGCTGGCGCGTGATGTTCAGCGACTTTATTTCGCTGGGAAAAATCCCTATCCACCTGATGGTAGGAATGGCGAGGTGTTCTGAGAGATGAACCATATTCTGTTGAAGAAGCAGCGAGTTAAATGTTAATAGTTTGCTAGCGATTGCGTACCAGTGATCCAAATCTGTAAGTTAGCATGATGTCCACTCCGAAGGGATCTGCATCTACCAAGATGAAGGCGGGAATTTTTAGGCGTATCCACAGCCGCTTGAGGAAAAGCCGCGTGTTAAGGTCGGGAAAGCCTTTGCCCTATAAACAAAGTGTAGTTTGGGCGGGCACATTTAGGTAACTTACAGTGATTATAATAAAAGGCCTGGTCAGCTTGTTTGGGATGTTCTCGTCTAGCAGCTTTTTGAAGATAGCATCCTTCTCTACCACCAAAATGAAGAACGCGTTGCTACGAAACTCGAGGATCTGCGTCACGTCTTGGGGTATTAGAGTGCCTAATGTACACACATTTAGAGAGGATTCTAGAAGGATGCATCTACAAACCTCCGTAATGGTTGCAACTGATCTCTTGTCCTTCATGCGTGACTAGCGTTAGATTCCCAAATACCAAACCTTTGCTGGTTGCTACTATAGGGAAGTGCCACGGCTCAATGTCTAGTAATAAGCTGATGATGTTCATGGCCTCAGAAATGTAACTTTGGCTTTTGACGGCGTTCTTGACTTGGTAGAAGATTTCCCTGGAATGTTGCAGCTTTAGTGCTTGCAAATGAGAGGTTTAGTATGGTCACCTTTGAGTACAGATGCAATCGTTCAGCAAAAGGTCGTAGCACTTTTTAAGCAAATATAAAATGGTGCTGGACCGCGACGAATTATTGGAAAACCTTAATCTTGAAAAGGAAATGTCTTCTTTTGGCTTAAGTTGCAGTCTGAAACAAATTTTTGAAATTGAAAAATTAATATTAAACAGTCATCGAAGTGAGAAAAAACCTTTTTTTTTACTATTTTTTTCTTTGTGGTGAAGGCAACTTGGCTACCCTATAAGCACGCCCAAAGGCCTCTAATTTTCTTCATTGATATCTCAAAACAGTTGAGAACTTGACGCATGTTTAGTGGAACTGTTTTGGAAATGTTTCAAAAAACCTAGACGCGAAGTTTTGGAACACCCTGTATAATCTTCTCTTATTAAAATAACTTTGGGAAAAGGCTTTTGCGTGATCATGATCTTGAATGACTGGAGCCTCAAATATCAAAATGAGTCTCTTGGTCCAGGTGAATATGGTTCTAAAGTATCTAGCTTTGCATATAAACTTGTGGCTCAAAACTGTATATTGCAGAACAATACAAACCATTCTAAGGTTTATGTTACAAGTTGCAAATCTTGAGTGGTATTGGAATAAAGCGGATTGCTCTTGGTTTGATTATTTAAACTGATTAGATGAGGTTGCTATAAAACCTTTAAATTTTTTAGGTATAGAAATAGAAGAGGAAGAGCCAACGTAGCCGCACGGTTCGAGTTCATTTCTGGACCTCTCTGATGCTCGATTACCTGCGTTTATTTCGAACAAGGGGTAATAACGGCGGTCATCGAAGACACGCGGTGCTTGGTTACATCGTGCCTCGAATCAGAGATGGTGCGCGATGACCGGGCAGTGAGGGCGAACAATGAGAGCCTTAACCTTTCAGTTCGCAAGCCGCGCCCCCGCGCGGATTGTTGAACTTTACCATTAGATATAAAAATAAATTTGGACACCTTCAGCTATTAATTTTAGGAAATCAGACACATTCCGCTGAGTTAAGTTTTTTGCTCCTGTAAGATAATTGAGAGGTGAATGTATTCTTGTCTCCAACTGCAATTATCAGACATCATATTGGTTGTTTTGGTGTTTAGTTTGGTAACTCTTGACGATTTTGTTCATAGCTCGGCTGACACCTTCAAAATGGAAATCTTTTAAAACTGAGCTGCCATTTTGCGGTTTTTTAATTTTTGTGCTCATTAAGATGGCGATGTAGATAACGGTTTCTTGACAGTTACTGACGTCATAAGCTGGTTTTGAGGCTTGTCTTTCCTTTTTTAACCTTTAAAGACAAATCAAGATTTAGGTCTATCAAAACCATTGTTTCTGTTGAAATTATTTATATATTTATGAATTTTCACAGCTTCATATAATAGCTACTAGGATTTACGTGGTAATTTTTTGACCTGTAACCCCAACCTAAACTTGTTTATATACCATGCAAACACTCTTAGTGTGTCGTAGAATTTTCTCTGACTGCAACAGAGTAGAACTACTAATAAGGTCTATCTTTGATATAACACATAGTTTGGGCCAATTCAAAAACAAGAGAGAAGACCACAATTGTAATAGTCGGGTATAGACATTTTCATTTTACTGTATTACTATATCTAAAGATGTCTCTACATATTTGACCAAACAAAGAAGTTGAACTGACTTGAATTGCATAATTGTGGTAAGACACTACATAAACAACTTAATGAAAAGTCGAATGTATAGGAAAGTGAACTAAAAGATTGTTATAGTATAGCGTGCACTCTTGTTTAAGAGCTTAGAAAAGTTATAGCTCCCACCATAAAAGAAATAACATCAATGAGAAATATGAGAAAATATCAGTGTTAGTTAGGAACGACGTTTTTATTTGTCTCACCTCAGTTTTTGACCATATCCGAAAATGTCTCTATACATTGAACGCATCTTGTATCTAGTGTGAGTTGCGCTTTGATAATATAAAACTTATAATCCATACCTGCCGTCCTTATAGGCGCAATTCCTCCAACTATTATTAGTGACCATCAGCGAGAAATCCTGATTATTTTTGCAGCTTTCCTCGTGCATCCGAAGCACGATGGCGATCCTGTCCTTCAAAAGTTCCTTCTTCTGATCGCTCCGCATTACTTCTACGATCGGCGATCCGTCGTAAATCAACGACTTGTCTCTAGTTATGGCGTTCAGCCCCGCGCGCAGAATTTTATCCGATTCGGCGAAATCTTTTGACGAGCCTGTCGATAGCTCATCATCCGATTGGGGCTTGCTTTTTGATTTCAACTGATCTTTGCACGGGGAAGTAGAAGGAAAAGCTTCCAGAAGGATTTTCTCTAATGCTGCTTCATTTTCTATGACATTTGTAGGGGAACCGTTAGGGTTTTGGAGAAAGGCAGTATTGTTTTTGTAGGAAGGGGAAGGAACGTCTTCAAAATTCTTTTCATAGAAAAAATTTAGATTTTTTTCTGTGGTACTCATATAGGGACTAAATTGGTCTTGATTAGAATTTTTATTTTTGTCTATTAATTGATAATTATGGCACTGTTGCAACGGATTGCTTGATAAATCCTCCAATAATTTTTTCAGCAAAAATTCTTGTGATATTTTATCATTCAATGAGGTGACATTATCGGACCTCTTCTTAGTATTAGTGCTAAAGTTATCTAGCCAGTTTGGCGACAGGTCATCACCAGAGGATAGAGAGGGAAAGACTTTTAAGAATGATTTAGAGTATTCTTCCGGGGAAAGTTTCTCTGTAACTTCTTCATTTAATAGAGTTTTTGCAGTTTCCATTGCAGTCTCATTATCGGTATTACTTTCATCAGCTTCCTTAGTTGTACTGGTTTGGAGACTGCCGGGATTCATCTGAGGTGCACGGTTTTGGCTGCTGCTAGCAAAATAAGCTTCGTTTAAGTTAAACAATGTGTCGATATCATAGTCCTCATCTAGTAATTGACTTCTCGAACTCGCTAAAGTGGAGGCGATCTTTTTGCTGCTTTTGTGTTTATACCTGCGGTGCAACGCAGGCCGATTAAAATATTTATGAGGAGTTAACGACTCACATCCCTCCTCCGGCTGGTCTGCAGCAAGCGATTCGTCTGAAGAAGCGCCGTCTTCGTTTATCTTCAGGTCACAGAAGGCGCTTTCGGGGATTTCGCTGAAGTATGTATTCATGTTCGTGGAGTGCGCCAAGGCGCCTTCTTGAGGGCTAATCGAAGCAGAGGCAGGCGAAACCGAGCTGCCGAAGGAGCCGGAGACCCTGAAGCGCTTTCTGTTCGATGACTGCGAATTCCTGCTGCTGCCCAGCGAAGAGAAAATGTTGCTGGCGGGCGACTGTTCGAAACTGGCTCCGCTCGATTGGGCCGAGAAGTTTGAATAGTTGCGCTTCTTACCCATTCTTGGTTAACAATAGTTTGCAAGAATGAAGCGCATATGCCGGCGTCGTTCACATGACAACAATTGTACGAATTTAAATTTTGTTCCATTGTTTGAAACGATCGATAAAGCAGGTTGCTTTTCAGTCAAGATCATAGTAACAAGTTTTTGGGTGGGGTGGCGACTCCATATACGTTTCAATTGTTTAGCGATATACAGGGCGGTACTATATACAGAGTAAGTCAGAAAAATAGGCAAGTTTGTATTAGTAGTATTAAGACAAAACTATTTATCTTTTTTTTGTCATTACTTCTTTGCTTGAATAAATTTATTTCTTTTATGGTCGATTTTAGCAAGTTAGTGCATTTTATATTTTAGATTTTTCATTATATAACCAGCCAATTTATATCATAAGACAGGCGTATCTGTTAATATGAGAAGATTCGGTGTGCTATAAGTTTGTGGCTTGTAATTATTGTTTGTTTTTGCGAGTAAAATATTTATAACTGAATATTTTGTCCACTTAAAAATACTGTGAAAAATTGGTTGATATCCTGTATTTCTTTTTCTGGCAGAGGGGTCACATACATTTTTTGACGTTTTTTTTAAAATCTGTACACCTAATAATTTTTTATTACTGTTAATTTTTATATACGTATTAAAATTGTTTACACATTTGTAGTACAAGACAATGGTTTTATGTATTATTATTACAACCAGTTTCGTCTTTTTTTGTGTTTCTGATAGTAGTATGTATTGTTGTGCTTTTACTGATGCATTTGCGGTCGAATTTTTCTATATACGTGACCTGCCAAAGAATGCTTTTGTAATGACTAGATGTTGTAGAGTTGAATTATTTAGTTGTGTTGATGATATCTTCCACATATTCGTTGAACAATTTTTACTTATAGTATTGAGAAGATTTGTGTAAAGTTAAAGGGTTCGATATTATATTCATTGTATAGTAAACTGAGTTTATGGTATGTCAGGTGCATTTTGGGCGCTTGCATTATCGCATAGTCACAAGTTGTTCTTCGCTAATTTAAAACGTACTGATTATGGGGATTATGCCTACTTATGAGTTGCATTAGAAGTTTATTAGACCACTTTGGGGGATGGTGTAGAGTGAGTTATGGATTGGCGCTATGTTTATGTGCTTTGAAGCCTAAGTGGGAGCTTTATCTCTGCCTAGAATTTAAATGCCTTAAATAATGTCCCTACTTTACTGAATTCGAGCTTTTCGCCATGGGTAAATATTATGTTTGAAATGTTGATTCTGCTATTTTGATTGCTCTAAATTGTATGGTGTTTTTTTGAGCAGTGAAGTTGAGTTAAAGGTTTGACACGTCAGCTTAATCAAAGATTAGTCCGAATTAGTCCAAAGATGTTAGATGGATACCTGATTTGGTGTAGTCGATGAAATAGTGCTAGCCGTCTGCCTTATTAAAGGCAGCTTTTATAGTTTTATTGGACTACACGTTGTTAGGTATTCATAATTGTCTTTGTTTGGTTTGGGTGCAGTTGTTTCTATGGTTTGAGAAAGTAGGATATATTAAATAAGGGTAGTTCTTGCTAAACGCGTAATAGATATCAGAAGATAAGATTCAGCCTCGGCAAGCAGTTTGCAAGCAGGTTCATTCTGTAACGAATTTCCACAGGCATCTTTTTTAAGTCTGCGACCACAGTTTTTGTCACCACCTAGCCGTCACGGTTGTAATGGGGTAGGAGATATGGACATTGATTTAATTAATTCTTTAGCAGTCTACTTGTAAAGTTAAATATACCTTCCTTAATATAAGTATTTCTTAATTCATTCTCAAAATTTGCTTTTATCGTAAAAAACGTTTCTCTTAAGTCGATTTAATTTCTCTCTCCCCCATAAAGAACGTCATCTCACTTATGTAAATACACTGTTATTCGGTTAGCACAAACTCGCTTGTAACAAACCCTCGGTTGTAACGACAAACGGAATATCATCAGCGTAGTCTAAGAACATCATCGTAATATACAACGAAAATTGGTAGTCTATGCGTGATTTTCTATTTTGGTGTGCTTGCCTGTCCGCAAAAAGGTATTTTTGGTGTTCTAGCTGCCAATTTTTCACCCGCTTTTCCCCAAATTTTTACAAGGTGAGAACTTGCTATAATTTATTTATAAATCATAACAGTCGAATAGGCAATCAAATGTACGCTTAGAGCTCAGCCACGCCACATTTTAAATTCGCTATTGTTGTTTACTTTCTGTTCAAAGGCATGGTAGATTGTTTTTATTAGATGCGGTTGTATTAGCGTTCTACAATTGTGCATCACTATGGTACTATACTAAAAGTATCTTCAACACCCATGATGATGATATGGTTGTTAGGATATTTTTTTCTCCTTTGAATTATCTTAGAGACAGACACATCGATTGTAGAACGATCTTGCCCTCTTTTTATATACTTGAAAAGTTTGCCTTTTTAACATTATATTTTGCCTATTCATATTGTTTATTTTTGTTTCGATTATTTTTACAGCTTGTATAATTTTTCGTCGATGCGTTTTGGTACACTTTTTTGTGTATAATATTCATAGTGCTATATTTCTGTTTTATGTTTTGAGAATAGTTGATTTTCTTCTGAAAGGTTAATAAGGTTTTGGATTTTCAACTTTTTGGTAAGAATTTTGTACTCAAGTTTACATAAATCGGTGTTCATTTCCGCACAAGTTACCTTCCACAGTAAATCAATCGTCAGCGTGGTCTCGTGGTTGAGGCGTGGTCTGCAGTGCAGACGAATCCCGGTGCTCTCCGATGTCTGCCGGGTGGCTTACTCAGTCACTAAAAATAATTGAGTACCTGCGCTCGTGCAAGCAAGGGGTAATAATAATGCTTGCCACATCGCCCTGCATTAGAGATGGTGCGCGACACCGGGCAGAAAGAGCGATCATACGAGAGCCTTAACCTCTTAGTTTTTAGGTCCCACGCGTGGCGTTAGAACCATTATTAAAGACGTGAACTACTTACTAGTAATAACTAATCGAAATTGCAGAATGATTGGCTTATGTATATTCTTAGACCAATTAAATGTCACAATTTTTTTATTTAGCCTTACACCGAAAGGTAGAAAGGTTTTGGATTAAGTAAGTAAGTAATTTTTTTGAGTTGGTTTATTTTTTCTCTCTGTTGTTTCTTCTAATCTTTCTGAATTAACCTTATTTTTCAGCTTTTGAGTTTTGCTTTGATCTCTCTAGACATTTATTGTGTTTCAGGCTATTGATGTATCGAGTATTCCTTTCTTTTGTTTGATGTTTTTTTATTTTTTTTAGTGTCGCTATGATCGTGTATGGCTTTTTCTATGCTGCGTATACATAATCACTTTTAATACTAGGTTTAAGTAAGTTTCCTTTACGTGTTTATTCACAAGTCTTTTAGCTTCTGCATCACTTTAGTCAGAAGTTTCTACTTTTTTTCTTCTTGTCTTTTACTGGAGTCTTTACCATATCTGTTGCGTCATGTTTTTCGAAGTTTTTAACAAGGAGTGTTATCTCTTTATAAAACAGCCTAAGAGTATAGTTTTTGTTTTGTACTGTCTGTTTATTGGTTTCATTGTTATTAGCTCTCTCTATATCGTTTTCATGATTTCCTGTACGAGCATATGTAGTCTAGCCTGAAAGTATCAAACCATATAATGCAAAAAATTACAATTACAGTAATAAAAGCTACCTTGGGTTCTCAAACCCTTATTTAGCCTCGTTTTCATTGGTTAAAGCATTCTTAGTACCTTAGAACTACCGTTAATATTTCGTACACTTTAAATTGTTGAAACTTCAGCTTATCTTCTAGTTCTCTGTCTGCCAGTCGGTTATTCTTGTAGATTGTAGCTCGTACATGTTCAGCATATTCGGCGTTCTTCTCGTTCCTGGCTTTCCAGAACATTAATCACTTTTAACAAACATTTTCTAAATTGTTTATACTATGCTTTTATACATACTGCACTTATTGTATTTGAATAGATTCTGCATGCAAATGTTTCAGATTTGCACTAATTTATATTCAAATTTGTTGCACTACATGTGCTTACTCACTAGCGTCTAATTCCCAACTGACCCTGCCGGTGAAGTTGCTTTCGTTTACTCATACACATGGTGGACATACTTAGTATGAAGTTTGGTTGTTCCTTAAATAAAACACTTAGACGCCTTGTTTTGTAAGGATATATTCAGAATTTCAACCATTTGAAGATTTTGATGATTCCTATAAATCTTCAAATAGTGAAACTGAAAGTGATGATACATCTTCTACAGGTGATGAAGATTAATCTTTTCTGAAGGTGGCAAACGCGGAACAGCAAATGTTGACAAATGGGGACTTTGCACGAGTTTGTCTATAAATTTTCAATTTTTTGGACAAAATGGATTGCAAATAAACAACGTGAATTTGTTTGATCCCTTTGACTACAAACAGTTTTTAACTAGTGATATTTTGGATCTCGTAGTACTTGAAACTAACAGGCATGCATCTCAGCTCATTCAGTTAAAACGCCGATCTTGAATGCACAACGGGATAGATATAGAGAAGAAATAAAACACCGTCCGCGCCATTTCTAGGAGCGCCCTTGAGTTCAAATTCCAAAACCCCCTAAATTGTTTTAGAACCATATGTTTGAATATAAGGCTGAGCAAATAGACATTCGTGGCAGGCGAATACGAAAAGTTAAACAGCAAACAGCAGTGATGCAAATAAATTAGTTGCTATAGTAACCGTTGTTTATTGCGTTATTATAAAGTATTATAATTTACAATTATTGTGCAGCAGTGGCGCTCTTATAAATCGCTATCGACTTTAGTAAAGTCCAAATTGTAGTGAATCAAATGTATAGCTGTAAGAGGCTTTGAGTTTGCAGAGCTCTGAAAATACTCTCGAAGAGAGTTGTAAGATGGTAGCCTACAATGGAATTCAACAAAACGATGACTTGGACTTTCAAAAATCTGAAAGACAGTATGCCAATGCCATTCAAAAAAGATTTTGTACCAATAAGTTGTTTTATAAAAAGTTAATGAATGAAGAGTGCATCACACAAAATTGGTTGGTTTATTCAAAATCAACCGGACGAATGTTTTGTGCTCAGTGCAAACTTTATGGGCGTTTCTGGCAACTAAGGGGTTTGATGATTGGAAAAATAACAGTACAATAAACAATCATGATAACAACTCTGAATACAGTAAGCATTTAAAAATTTGTTAGTGGTAGTCGAGTTTTACAAAGACTGAATTGTAAAATAGCAGAATAGTACAAGGAAAAAGCTTGTAATGTTGTGAAGCTTTTGACTTACGGTAGACTGCCAATTCACGGTGTAAGAAATGGTAATTTTCTTGGCTTCCTTCTATAGCCGAGCCCGAATGTGCAGCAAAATTTGGAAATAAAGGGAGATGTATTTTCTCCACAAGTACAACTCTTAATGAATTTATTATATAGTTAGAGAACCAAGTTAAGATAGAAATACTAAGTAATATTCCATGATTGTGGCGCACATAGACCAACAACTTTTGTGGTACGCTATGAACTACCTACGGCAACTCTTGTAGAACTATTTTTGAGGTTTATTTCTAACTTTAGCTATAAAGGTGAAGAAATGGCGAACGCTGTAATGTCGACCGTACACTTTGAGGGTCTTAATCTAAATGAGTGTAGAGGAAAGTGCAGTTACAATGCCAGCAACGTATCTGGGCGCTACAAAAGTTCGCAGGCTAAAATAATAGAACTAAATGCTTTGACCACAGAAATCCTTCGCGCAGGCCACTCTTTACAACTAGTTGGCTCTGCAACTGCGGATAGCAGCTAGTACCTTGGCGTTCTTTTCTTTAGAACGATAAATCTATAACTCTTTAACTTTTCAACGAAAAGATAGAATATCTTGCGGTTTTACCTTAAAAAGGACCACTTATCTTTAAAAACTTTGACGACAATCCGATGGAGTGCCAATGCTGATGTCAGTCAAGCAAATGGTATGATAAAGAGAGCCTCGAAAAACTACATACCTCCAAAAAACTAATTGAACTTGTTAACTCAATCTATAGAAATGCTAAAGCAAAAGTACAAATTAACAAGAATAGATCGGAAGACCTCCACCTAAAAAGAGGAATTAACCAAGGGGCTAGTTTAAACCCTCTACTTTTCATAGTAGTAATGGACAGAATCTTGAAACACGTAAGGAAAAAGCTTGCAAAAACTGAAAACAATAATAGGCTGCAGGAACATGAACCCAGTACAGGTAGATGTCCTACTATTTGCGGACGACATTGCATTGATAGTAGATAGCAAAAAGAAAATGCAAGTTCTATTAAAGGAAGGAAAATAAGAAATAAACAACTTAGAAATGAAGATTAATGTAAATAAAACTGAAGTTATAATATTTAATAAAACAACAAAAATAAGCCATACAACTTCAACTATAATGGAGTACCATAAGAAGAGGTATCAACATTGGAGTACTTAGAAAGTTTATTTACCAAACATGGCAATAGCCAATAGAACAAAAAAAGCAAATAACGCATACTAATCCTTAAGTATATAGAACAATTTTTGGAAATAAACAATAACAATAAAATAGTAGTAGTAGTGAAAACATGGACCGTTAATCAAAAGCATTACTCTAATATGACGGCTACGGAGATGAAAGTACTAAGGAAATCAAAAATAAAACAATACTAGACCACTTAAAGATTGATGAGATTAGAGCAGCCTTGTTACAAAAGCCCGTAAGTATTAAAATTGAAGAGCGACAGCTGCGACCCCTCCACGGAATATTAGTAGATAGGTTGCCAAAGAAATTCATGGATGCAAGAAGGATTAGGAAACAGAGAAGAGGAAGCCCGAGAAAGACATGGGAAAATCAAACAGTCGAAATTGGATTATAAAGAGGAAGGACGATTAATGAAATGAAGAACGCGACCAGAGTCCGGAAGGTATGGAAGAAATAGATTGCTGAATCATTAATAAAAAGTCTGACACCCCAATGGGGTGCAGGAAATGGGAAAGAAGAAAAAGGAATTCTTGTATGGCCTTATCGTACTCCGGTTGGATTCCAAGATTTTCTGCATCCACATCCTCTTCCAGTTCTACTTTGTTTATCTCTACATAACCATATAGTTGTTCTTAATACTGTTTCCATTTTTCCACGACTTTATCATAATCTATTAATATTTTTCCATTTTCATCCTCCACGCCATGTTCTCGAAAAAAGATTTTGATAGCTTTGTAAGCCGATTCTATCTTTCCAGATTTTTGACTCCCTGTTAATACTATTTCTTATTTGTTTGTAGCGTCTTAGCCCAACTTCCGATTTATCGTTCTTGTATTTCTTTCTATCTTTAATTAACTCTATTATTTGTTCTGTAACCCAAGGTTTCCGTGTTTCACCCTTTTGTTTTTGGAATCACTTCTCCTGCAGATCTGCACTATCCTCGCTCGTATTTTTTTATTCCAACGTTTATTCTTCTTCTGCCTCACATCTTCTTTTTGTAACATCCCTAGTTGTCAAATTTTTTTTAATATTTTGGTTTTTTCAATTTTAGATGTGGTCGCTATCACAATCGACACCTAGGTAACTTCTACAATTTTTAATTTAGTTTCTGAACCTCTGTTTCACCAGTATGAAATCTATCTGATATCGTCTTACCTGGCATCGTCCATGTATACCTTCGGCGTACGTGGTGTTGGAGTAATATATTTGCAATGACTAAGTCATGTAGTGCGCAAAACTAGACCAGTCGATCTCTTCTTGTGTTTCTTTTTCAAAGGTCGTATCTCCCGACAATTCTCTCTTCTGTACCTTCTCCTTATTTCCTATCTCTAGATTATCTCATCGAAAGAAAGAGTGTAGAAGTTTATTTTCATTAAATTAAAGGTCCGTCATTTGTTTTTGTTCTAACGTTGATTTCAAAAAGTATTTCACACTCTCAAAAGCTAAAGAGATCGTTTTCCAGTGCTGTTAGCAACTGCGATACTTAGAAAAATGCTTAGGGCGGTGTCAGTATGGGGAAAAGTAGAATCTATGTCCCATGATTTCAATAATGTTAAAAGTTTTTGTGATTTTAATCGTGCTTTACGTTTAGTATTCTTATCTTCCTTATTAATTCTTAAAAATAAAGCTAAATGCATACATTCCTCAGAGAATGTTTTATCTAAGCCGGAAACATACTCCTCCAATAGCTAATTTGTCATCTGCCATTTTCAATTTGAGCTTTTTCCAATAGAAATCCGAAATCCTTATGTATTTCTGTATCGATTGTTCTTTTTCGTACTACATTGAGCTTCAGAGAATCAATTGCAGTACAATATGTTTCTATCACAAAACACTGTCGTTCAGAAAACTCGTAATTTTTACTTTTATTTCCACCAAAAGCAACTTTAGGCTTTTTCTTTCTTGTAATGCCTATCTTTTTCTTAAAAACCCATCATTGTTCTGAAAAGTGTTTATAAAAGTTTCTAAAGTACTATAATGGAAAGATTAACAACTTTTATTGTGTCTGCACTTTCTCCTTGAAAACTTTCACTTACTTCTCGAGGCTTTACAAAAACATTCTTCCAGAAACATACCATTAATTTAATTTGACTACTCTTAAGTTTTTCGAACATCACATTCGCTTCATACTGTGAGTTCTTAATCTAATAACTATCATGAGTAAGGTGTGTCAGAGCATCAATATTGTCCTGGTACGATTTTTAAAAAGCTTGACTGACATCAGCATGGGCACTCCATCGGGTTGTCGTCAAAGTTTTTAAAGATAAGTAGTCCTTTTTAAGGTGAAACCGCAAGATATTCTATCTTTTCGTTGAAAAGTTAAAGAGTTATAGATTTATCGTTCTAAAGAAAAGAACACCAGGATACTAGCTGCTATCCGCAGTTGCAGAGCCAACTAGTTGTAAAGAGTGGCCTGCGCGAAGGATTTCTGTGGTCAAAGGATTTACTTCTATTATTTTAGCCTGCGAACTTTTGTAGCGCCCAGATATGTTGCTGGCATTGTAACTGCACTTTCCTCTACACTCATTTAGATTAAGACCCCCAAAGTGTACGATCGACATTACAGCGTTCGCCATTTCTTCACCTTTACAGCTAAAGTTAGAAATAAACCTCAAAAATCGTTCTACAAGAGTTGCCGTAGGTAGTTCATAGCGTACCACAAAAGTTGTTGGTCTATGTGCGCCACAATCATGGAATATTACTTAGTATTTCTATCTTAACTTGGTTCGCTAACTATATAATAAATTCATTAAGAGTTGTACTTGTGGAGAAAATACATCTTCCTTTATTTCCAAATTTTGCTACACATTCGGGCTCGGCTATAGAAGGAAGCCAAGAAAAGTACCATTTCTTACACCGTGAATTGGCAGTCTACCGTAAGTCAAAAACTTCACAACATACAAGCTTTTTCCTTGTACTATTCTGCTATTTTACAATTCAGTCTTTGTAAAACTCGACTACCACTAACAAATTTTTAAATGCGTTTACTGTATTCAGAGTTGTTATCATGATTGTTTATTGTACTGTTATTTTTCCAAACCCCTTAGTTGCCAGAAACGCCCATAAAGTTTGCACTGAGCACAAAACATTCGTCCGGTTGATTTTGAATAAACCAACCAATTTTGTGTGATGCACTCTTCATTAATTAACTTTTTATAACACAACTTATTGGTACAAAATCTTTTTTGAATGGCATTGGCATACTGTCTTTCAGATTTTTGGTACTCCAAGTCATCGTTTTGTTGAATGCCATTGTAGGCTACCAACTTACAACTCTCTTCGAGAGTATTTTCAGAGCTCTGTAAACTCAAAACCTCTTACAGCTATACATTTGATTCACTACAATTTGGACTTTACTAAAGTCGATAGCGATTTATAAGAGCGCCACTGCTGCACAATAATTGTAAATTATAATACTTTATAATAACGCAATAGACAACGGTTACTATAGCAACTAATTTATTTGCATCACTGCTGTTTGCTGTTTAACTTTTCCTATTCGCCTGCCACGAATGTCTATTTTCTCAGCCTTATATTCAAACATGTGGTTCTAAAACGATTTAGAGGGTTTTGGAATTTGAACTAAAGGGCGCTCCTAGAAATGGCGCGAACGGTGTTTTATTTCTTCTCTATATCTATCCCGTTGTGCATTCAAGATCGGCGTTTTAAATGAATGAGCTGAGATGCATGCCTGTTAGTTTCAATTACTACGAGATCCAAAATATCACTAGTTAAAAACTGTTTGTAGATGTCAAAGGGATCAAACAAATTCACGTTGTTTACTTGCAATCCATTTTGTCCAAACAATTTAAAATTTATAGACAAATTCGTGCAAGGTCCCCATTTGTCAATATTTACTGTTCCGCGTTTGCCACCTTCAGAAAAGATTAATCTTCATCACCTGTAGAAGATGTATCATCACTTTCAGTTTCACTATTTGAAGATTTACAGGAATCATCAAAATCTTCAAATGGTTGAAATTCTGAACTAGAAAAGTATCTCTTCCTTTGTTGATTTGGTAGTGGTGATGCCGATTGTTGGGATAACAATGACTGCTGAAGAGATTTCTGAGAGTACGGTAAAATATGAATTGATGCTGATTAGAATATGCTTCCTTCAAGGGTGATGGTGTCTCAATGAGCAGTGATTGTTGGACAATTGGTGATTTCTGAATAGAAAAACTAAACTTCATACGATTATAAATCTTTATCAGTAACAGAGAGCACCATTAAAGTATGCTAATAACATTATCAAATATATCCTTACAAAACAAGGCGTCTAAGAGTTTTATTTAAGGACCAACCAAACTTCATACTAAGTATGTCCATCATGTGTATGCGTGAACGAAAGCAACTTCACCGGCAGGGCCAGTTGGGAATTAGACGCTAGTGAGTAAGCACATGTAGTGCAACAAATTTGAATATAAATTAGTGCAAATCTGAAACATTTGCATGCAGAATCTATTCAAATTATTTAAGAGGTTTTGGGAACTGTACAATAAGTGCAGTATGTATAAAAGCATAGTATAAACAATTTAGAAAAAAGTTTGTTAAAAGTGATTAATGTTCTGGAAAGCCAGCAACGAGAAGAACGCCGAAAATGCTGAACATGTACGAGCTACAATCTACAAGAATAACCGACTGGCAGTCAGAGAACTAGAAGATAAGCTGAAGTTTCAACAATTTAAAGTGTACGAAATATTAACGGTAGTTCTAAGGTACTAAGGACTTTGCAGAATGCTTTAACCAATGAAAACGAAGCTAAAAAGAGTTTGAGAATGCAAAGTAGATTTTATTACTGTAATTGTAATTTTTTGCATTATATGGTTTGATACTTTCAGGATAGACTACATATGCTCGTACAGGAAATCGTGAAAACGATATAGAGAGAGCTAATAACAATGAAACCAATAAACAGACAGTACAAAACAAAAACTATACTCTTAGGCTGTTTTATAAAGAGATAACACTCCTTGTTAAAAACTAATAGAAGATCTGGATTACTCCAGTTACCGAAGAACAACAAGATTTGCTGAAGACAGGAAAGAATGGAGAAAAATAGCAACGAACAAACCAATTCAACAGATTGACCACTTAGAAGAAGAACAGTCCAGAGGTTTGCCAATACTAAAGCCAGGAAAAAAATTAATTTTAAATAAAACTTTTATATGAAATAGAGATTTGTTTTTATTTTTCTTGATGATGTGTGAATGTATGTAAACAATGCATTGAATTGACACGATCAAGTAAATGTTCGTCCAAATAATCAGCATTTTTATATTTTTGATAACGGTTCAAACATGCAAAATTTTGGGGGAAGGTAGGTGAAAAATTGTCAGGCTAGGATTTCAAAAATCTTAAAGCACAATTGTTAGAAAGAATGACAAGTCTAGTTGCTGGTATTCAGAGGTACATACATGGACTTGCAAAGATTCTTTACTGCTTTATCATAGTTGTCGATGTGGCTAGTTTTGGAATTCTTGAGAAATTGTGATTTTTGTACTTTTTAGATTCTGCACTGGCCATAAAATTAAAAACGCCTTCGTTTTTTAACCAGTAGACTTAGACTCTGTTTTTCTTATTGATTTCGATTTGAGGTGCTCGGACTATCGAAACAAAAATTCCCATTGAGGCGTTGGTGCCTGCGCTTAACGAAGACAAATTTTATGAGAAAACGTAAATTTAACGTCGCAGGGAGTGGTGATAAGAGTAACGGCTATTTAAGTGGAACTGGTGGTTATGTTAATAAGGGGAGTCTGCACTAAAATGGAAAAATAAACGCCCGCACATGCTTACGAGGGCGAGTCGGAAAGTGCCAATCACAAAACAGTTAAGAGGAATGGATTTTCGTAATTTTTGTAAAACATCCAAAACGGTTCAGCAATCTATGCTTTTATTTTATAGAAGTTGTTGCGGCCGGTTCCTTTAAAAGGACATGGGAATCTCAATACTAATTAACACCGCGCTCGGCCTGCCTGCGTTCCCCCGGCAGACAGCAGTCAATTAAATTAGACAAGGCGTATTGACAAACCCTGAATTAATTTGGCCTTGGATGTCGCTAGATTTCCACGGCTGCGACGGGCTTAATTGAAAGAAACGTACGTCGGCCTTTAACGCGGATAGATTTAATTTGCTCCTTGTTGCCGCTTGCTGTTCGTTTTTCGATCTGCGCGCCAACAAACGATCGCCACCCGTTTTATGGCTAAATAATGCGGGGCGCTCCGTTCGAACCGCGCAAAAAGCCTAATTTACACCTGTAATTGCGCGCGAGCCTTTTTGCAGGATTCCAGCGCCCGGCCGCCTTCCTTTTGCCGCTCGCCGAGCGCATTTCGCATACAATGGCCGGAAAAATGGGAAGCACGCACGGGTTTTTGCCGCGCAGCTCAATGGCATACCGGGAGAGGCTAGACGAGCGCCTAGACGCGGGCTTGCACTAGGTCTCTAGGTTAGATCCGACCATCATTCTTCCTGTAATCCTGCCGCGTGCAGGCTCGCGGCTCGATCTAGGAGGCTGATGTAATGTGCTGCAAGACGCGCATTCCTTCTATGCGGCAGGGGCGGATTGAAAATGTTTTGCGAGGATGGAGTGTTGAGGGTGGATGCGAATTTCTTGGTTTTGGAGGGTTTGCTGCAATCCCATAAGTCCAAATCGGCTTAAGTATGTATGACTTTGTACAGAAGTAATTAGTTTTCGGGTGATAAAAGCGATCTCTGTTGAGGAGCCAGTTGTCGTTTCTTGGTTTTAACACTTCTTCTTTATTAGCCGTTTTCCATCTACGCCTGGATGTAGGTCTCTTCCAAATTCTTCCATCTGTTTTTATCCTGTGCTTGTTGATACCAAGTTTTTCCACTTTTTTTCCTTATATCGTCGAGCCATCTCATCGGCGATCGTCCTTTACCTCTCCTTGTTGCTTTTGGTTTCTAGTGAGTGATGTTTGATGTTTATTTGTTGTTAGTGTCCCGAGCGATGTGGCCTGCTCAGTTCCATGATATTTGTTGTTCCTGTTTTTTATCTTATTGTCACTTTTGTAATCCTACTTCTTATAGAGATATCCAACATCATTATTTTTATGGTTCTTTGCATTATTTGTAGCCGATTTGCACTTTCCTTTATCAGGCTATGATTTTTAGTCCATATGGACTGGTATAATAGATGTGTCAAATATTTTTCGTTTTAGTTTATGGGTCTGTTTTTATTCTGTAGTATGTGTCTGAGGATGGTAAACCGATCCTTTGAGATATTTTCTTTCTGCCTAATTCCACTTTTAATTTGGATCTTTTCAGTTTTCATGTCGTCGTTGATTTTTACTTGTAGCGTGGCATTCCCATATATGTATTCAATAATTTTTATATATCTGCAATTCACCCTTGCCTACATCTTAATGGTGTAATGGAAGTCTATAAGAGTTACGTGGATAGCGATGTTGTATTTATTTGCTTTTTCTATTAGGGTTCTAAAAGTGTACAGATGGTCGATAGTACTAAATCCCTTACAAAACCCTACTTACTCTAGTGGTTGGTACAGATCCAATTTATTTGTTAGTCGATTTATTAGGATCTTCGCAAAGAGCTTATAGAGGTGTTCTAGCAAACTAATGGGTCTATAATTTTCTATTTTAGATGTGTCCCTTTTTTTAAATATCAGCACCACTTCTTTATTGTTCCATGCATTTGGTATCCTGTCTTCTTGTAGGCATTTGTTTATGTGTTGTTTAATCGCTTTGATAATTAAGTCTCCTTCTTTTAAGTATCTCTGTTGTTATTTGGCCTTCTCGACATTTTGCGTTTTTTATTCGTTTCAAGGCTTTTTTTATTTTATCAGATCTTATTTCAGGCATCTCCTCTGACCTTATGTTCATTTTTTTTCTTCATGGATCATGATTTTGTTGTATTATGCTTGATGGATATAATTATAAAATATTTAAATTAACTGAATGATTTCATTTAGCTCTGTGGTTAGTATTTATGCAAATTTTTTATCTTCATGATTTGTGTTATACCTTTGGCTAGTTTTGATCCTAAGACTTTTATGTTTGCGTTCCTTTCTATGGTGTCTGTTACTAGTATTGTACTGTGTGTTTTAGACCTTTTATCGTCTCCTTTTTTATAACTTTGTTGAGTTGTTTGTATTTTTCTGATGTTTTTATAATTTTTTTTGTTTCATTAGGTCTATTGAGCGTAGATTCAATTTAGATACTTTTACTTTGGTTGTCTTTGAGCATATTTTCTTGGTTGTGGTTCGTATACTGTTATTTATTTTGTCTGTCAGTTGGTCAACATTCAGGGTTTTCTATTGGTGTTAATCTTTTCTCTATATCTTTTTGGTATTCGTCATTTTTTCTTCTAATTTTTTGCTAGCGGAAAATCTGTTTTTCTCTTTACGTTATGCGATGATCACTTCCTGTTTGGAAATTATTTAGCACTGATACGTCCTTGCATAACTGATTGTTGTTACAGATTATATAGTCTATTTCATTTTTTGTTCGGCGGTCCGGACTAATCCATGGCCATTTGCGCTGTTTCGTTCTTTTGTAGAAAGTATTCAAATAAAAAAGGTTCTGAATTTGGAGAAAATTTAACAGCATTTTACCTCTGAGATTTCTGTTGCTAAGTCCGAATTTTCCTATGTGATCAGTGTCTTTATTTTTCCATTTTCCAAGTTCCCTGTAATTAAAGCATATGGTGTTTTTTAAGGCTCTTGTTACTTTCATATCTTTATATGCTTGTCCCACGTCTTTATCTTCATGAGTGCTTGTTGTTAAATATGTACGTATGATTTGTATCTCACAATTGGACGTTGGTTTCAGTTTTATATAGATGACTCTATCAGATATTGTGTTGTATTTTAAACAAATGTTTCCATTTTTTATGTATTATGAAGGCTATACCATCTATATGATCTTGTCAATCAGAATCTTTCTGGAATAACACGTACCTTGATTTTCATACAGTTACTTTTTCGTATGAGAGACGTGTCTCACTTAATCCGATTACGTCCAATGTAATGAAACTCATCTCGTGTTTCAGTTCCTCTAACTGTTTTTTCGTGTTCATTATTTGTATGTTACATGTAGCAATGCACAACTGTAGTTGTAGCTTTAATGGTAGGTGGTGTTAAAGTCATTACCCTATCGGAAGATGCTTTTATTTTTCTAAATGGCGTCCCTTGTCATCGCAAATTTGATATTTGTAAAGTAAACAGAAGCAGAATATACGTAGACAAACGATGAATCACTATACTCCTCAAGAACGCTCAATAATTGTGTTAATCTTTTGATAAATAATAGGTCAGCGGATTTGTCTTAACGTGACTTTTCTCATCAGCTGGACAAACATTGCGGCGTCTAGCCGCTGGTATCGAGGAGACTGACTGAACACGGGATAGTAGCAGAGGTGGCCGGCCCTGGAGCAGCTATTCGGTTGACAATATCACTGCTGCAGCTGCAAATGTCCAAAAGGATCCTCAAACATAAACTAGACTACGAGCAACGTAATTGGGATCAATAGACGATTCTTACAGCAAATTTTGGTGAAAGACTTGATATGTTTCCATACATATGTGCAAACAGTGCATCAGTTATTGCCTGTAGACTGGCAATCGCCATCCTAAATCTCGACCGCGATGAAGAAAATTATTATGAGTGATGAGGTGTATTTTCATCTATGCGGATATGTAAATAAGCAAAAATTATCGCTTCTGGGACCCTGAAAATCCGGCATTTCTTTGCGGATTTCTGTAGGAGCAAAAGCTCTTATTGGAGAAGATAATTGACAGGGAGGGAGCATTAAAAAAGTCGAAAACTTCATTATCATGATTATTATCAGTTAGGCACGTTGTAAATGTATCGTCAAATTGTTCTGCAAAGACGTTTGTTTTTTCAGCGTCTGATCGTGTCCAACCTCCATGAGATTTCCTAACTGGTGATACAGCAATAACCGGCGTTTTAAATTTTTTAGTGGCTCTTCATAGCGAATGATTATCTAAAGATTCTTGTGAGAAGAGTCTATATGTCTACCAACTTCCTTTTTGTACACACCTCAAGGTCTTAGAGCGTTTGTCAAAGTAAATCAAGGATTTTTTTGGATTGCATTGACGAAAGTCCGTCTTATGCCTATGTGCAATCCTTTATTAGGTAACACAAGTTACCTGATCAACAATTTACGATTGTCGACGAAATAAGCCGAGAATACGACCGCAGAGTTGCTAAACTCCAATCGCTTTGCGCAATCAAATCGCCAACAGAAATTATTGCGTAGCTTGGTTACAAAAAAAAAACACAAATTTACGGCATAGCCAAGAAGTACAGGGAATTTGATCACCAGGCGGAGATAATTGCTGACAGAGCAACTCACAGCAAGCGATGTTATCATAGGTAAAGCAATGAATTCGTCCGCGAATTGAAAGAGAAGATCGATCAGGACCCAGGGCGAAGTTAAAGACTCAAGCACTACTAAATGTCGACAGCATTGGCTTTCTGAGATTATTTTTGAATAAAAAGAACTTCATCCAGGAAAGGAAGGTGAATCGCCAAAATGACTATTGGATTTGCCAAGATGCTTTTGAAGTGATTACGATCATGCAAACGAAGTTTTCCGCTTCTATGAAGGCGTTTGAGCATGTGAAGGGGCTAGCATGGCGCCCCACTTTTTTGAAGAAGACTTCAATATGACAACTATATCAACGTGACGAAGACAGTTGTCTAGCCCTGGATAGAGGTGACCTTTGGGGAGGAGTACCTCTTCTAGCAAAACTCCTTTTCGACTTACACGACAAGAAAGACTCAGGAATGGCTATAAAGCAAATGTATTACCACTGGTCCCCTCACTCGTGGCCACCCTCTAACCCTGACTGCAGGCTATTACGTGAGGGGTGTGGTCAAGATGTGGTCAATGAGAGGCACAATAACATTGAAAACTAGGCCTCTATCATGGGAGTAATGACACGTATGGATAAGCAGGAAGTCGTGTTGATCTTCAGCAGGTTTAGGTCCCGACTCGAGAAGGTCGTGGCTGCTGATGGGACCTGCATTGAATAATATGACTTTCAATACTATTTAGTTTAATTATGGAAATACATTTATTTTTTCTTGTAGCGCGGACTTGTTGTCATCTAGGGATGAAGATAAATCTCATTTACTTTTAGATAGCTGATAGCTCTCATTGGAAAATGGCTCCACTCTGTAAGCTTGGCTCGTCTTCGGTGGATCTCTCCTTATCCTCGCATGACCACCAACGCAGCAAACTAAAATCGGTAACCGGCTCCATACTATGTTTTGTTGGCCACAGTGCTGCAAGCATCTGCCGCTTTGAGCACGTCGATTCTACATGTTTTTTTTTAAATTGCACCGCCCAAGCGGTTAGTAGGATGTTGTCTGAAAATCTCACTGCCCTACTTACTTGTGGCAACTGAACTCTAAAAATACTTTCCTATACCAGCTTCCAAAATACCGGCCCGGAGCACGAACCCGAGAGCAGCCATTTGTCGTAATTTTGTCTCCCGTTTCTACCTGCGTTACCTTCTTCGGCGAATTAGTATTTTACTAGCAAGAATAGATTTCTCGAATAATCCTTATCGGCTAGTTCCTGGCTGATTTCGGGACACCACCTTGCAGCATTACACTTTGATCTCTCTATAGGCCAAGATACAATAGCTCAATATTGGCCTCTAATATTAGTCATGGCATGGTTACATGACTTCACTAATCGAAATGGTGCACTACGCTGTCGCTCTATGAGGATGTAGAACAAGTCGTTTAAAAATTAACATCTAAATCTCGTTATTTTGAAGTGTAGCATATTAAAGTGGTTGTGTGAGTTGAATTTTGTGTGGAAAGAATTATTTTCTCATAATTTTTCTTTAATCGCACTTTAATATTGTTTTAGATACTGGCTGTCCAAGATTCTCTGGGCTTGTAACGTGTAGTTCTTTTAGAAATTTTGTTTATTTAAAACATTCATACAGTTTTCTTCCTTTATATTTCTTATACTGCTGCTACTACTTATTTTCTTTTCCTTGGTTTTTATTGACTGTTATTGCTTCTTTACTCTACAGTATTTTTGTAATCATTTTTTTGATGCTAGACATTAATTGATATCTTGTCTGTTGTTTTTGTCTTTTTCGGGTGTGTGGAAATAATTGTGTTTCTTTTGTTCTTTTATATAACAACATGTTACCATTCTTTGCTTTTGGTTTTGTTGTTTCTTTTGCTGTACTAATAAATGTTGTATTGTTACAATTTTTACTATTACTCTTAAAATTTTGTTCTTATTATTTATCGGTTTTCATATGTAAAATGATGTAGCTTATAATATCTCCTCCGTACTACTTTTGGTCTTCATAAATTCTATTGTATGCTTTGCTTAAGGCTTTTCAAAAGTGAATACCCTTTCTACTATATTCTTGAGTAGTGCCTATTACTATTACTATTTTTTCTTGCTTGGGATAAACTGTAGATTTCTCTTCTCGGTTTATCGTTTGATTGTTTCTTCTGTAGAAAATTTATTTTAAGGTTGTTCTAAATCGGCTTAATCCATTTTTTAAGTTGATAATTTTATATTCTTTGTTTGGGGTGTGTTTGATTGTATTACTGTTTTTTGAACCTCGCATAAGGCGCCTGTAATTCAAATTTTCTTAAAGTGCTAAGATTTTTTATGTGTTAGTTAATATAATAGTTTTTTATGACATCTACTTCGTATCTTTTAAGGCTATAGGTTCTACTATTGATATGATATTTAAGTGTTATCATCATCAAGCCGTGCAATCTTAAGATTATGGCTGACGCATAGTTGCGCCTTGAAATCCTATTTATGAGGGGGATTACTCCTCTTTCCTTTGGTTGATTACAGATTCTTGTGTGTCCTGGCTTCGAGAGTTATTATCTTCCACTCCGTTCTTTCCTTGCATTTCAGTTTCCAGTCTGTTATTCCCAATGTTCTTATGTCTTCTTCTACTTGTTTTAGCCATCCTTTTTTGGGTCTTCCCCTTTTCCTTGGACCTAGTGGGGTCCATTGTGTTATTCTCCTTAGCGTCTCCGTCGGGGTCCTCCTCATGATGTGCCCCGCCCATTTCAAACGTTGTGCCTTTATAAATCTTGTGATAGTTTCTCCTCTGAGTTCGTCTTCTATTTCTTTATTGGTTTTTAGTCTTCTTTCTCCAGTTGCTGTTATATTTGGTCCTAATATTGTTCTCATTATTTTTCTTTCCGCTATTCTCAAGTCTTCTTCTTCTTTTTTGCTTATTATTGCTGTTTCTAGGGCGTACGTCAGTATTGGCCTTATTAATGTCATATACATTTTTATAATTTAAGTGTTATAAATTTTTATTTCTCCAATTATTTATTTTATAATTTTACTTAATTTTTTATAGTCTTTAGTTGTGCTTTAGTAAGTGTTATTTGTAAACAAAGTGAACATAAATTCAATCGTGTTGAAACAAGGAGGAACGAGTAAGAAGTTTGGTGGCATCAGCAGTTGACTCTTGTTACGATCCCTAGCAATCTAAGATGATTTTATCACGTAAAAAAATAAAAACTGGTAAGTGATTGAAGAAGGGCATATTTCAATGTTTCTTTATTTTTCGGCCCTTAGGCCTTATTTGACATTCTTTAGGCTTCGCAATCGGGAAACACTTCCGAATCCGGCTCTGCCTGCAAGGCACGCGCTGTTACCACTTCTTGGGCAGTTCGTTCCCCCGGAAAAAAGAGCAGCAGCTGACCGGTTATTCCTGACCACGGGCAGGCCGGGAGGTTGCGGTAGGTTGCGCGCCAAAAAAAGGGATAAACCAGCCTGAATAAACGGCGAGAGAGACGGCCGACGATAAAATAAAATGCTCAATTTAAGACGTACCGAACGCACCTGCTTGTTATTATGTGGGGTACAAATGTACCGAGATGAGATTGTATCTCATTGCTGTATACCATCTAAGCGTCTCGTGCAACCATAATTCATAATAGCAACTCGACTGCGCCCTTGTACGTGTACATTATGGTACGGTGCGGCGGTATTCTTGGATTTTTGCGATGCGCGGGATCTGACCTCCATCAATCTTTAAAAGTCTCCGGGAGGTGTTATGATGCTTGACGGCTGATACGGAATTCTTTTCTATGGCTCTTGAATTGATTTACCAAGTATACGGACCTTCTCAAAATTGTAATTGCATTTTTTAACAAACTTTGTATTTGACTTGAATTAACATTAAGCGATGATTAATATACATTTATGGTAATTGTCATCAGCATCTAATTATGCTAGAAACTCAATCCCTTGGGAAAGAATTATTTGCATTAGCGTTTGGACTATAATTCTTAACATCTTGGATTGAAATCTTTGCAAAATTTTGGCATTTGATGGTTTTGCCCAGCCTCACAATTTTGATTATGGTTTTATAAAATAGCACTTTATTTTCCAATGACAGCTGAGAGCGTCTTCCAAGTAGCCATTATAATTGCTTCAATTTTAAGTTCATTGAGTTTTCTTTGCGTGGATGTAAGTCTTTCACGCCAGTCGTTGGTTTAATTAGAGATCATAATATTTCACTTCTGTATTTGTGAGTATCGAGTTGTTATTTATATATACTTGGGGGCTTGTGTTGCGTTTTTTGGTTCACAGAGGTCACTTGTCTTTGTTTACTTTATGAACCATTTTTTTACATGTTTTAAATACTGTTGTAAGTTGAGTGATGCTTTACGTGAGTCTTCGTTTGATGTTATATCGTCATATCGTCAGCGAATGTGGATACTATGGCACTTTTGCTGGCGAGGATGTCGGCTGTATATAGCAAATACAAAAACGGCCCAAGAACGCTACCTTGAGAGACTCCAGCATGTGGTAGTGAGATGTTTCACTATTGTAATTAATCTGGTAGTATCTGTTAGTCAGATTTTAGGAGAAAGTAGTAAGGACTAGAAAGGTGGAATTTTATTTTGTGAAGCAGACCTGTGTGCCGAACACAACCAAATCCTGCGTTACGTCTAGAAATATTCCTAAGCAGTATTTGTGCTCTTCTAGACTCCTTGTAATTGTGTTTACTGTTCTGTGTGTTTGTTCAACTCTTGAATCTTTTGCGGAACTCGAACTGGTGGTCTGGTATGATGTCGTTTATATCGATGTCATTTTTTAGCCGGTTGAAAAGTAATGTGTAGGTAGAAGACCTATAGGTTTTCTCGGTTTGGAAATTATAATAATTTGGAGAACTTTCATAATAGTGGGTAGTATAAAAGGCACAACATTCTATTAAATACAGTCGTAAGCAGCACGAAGGTTTTTCTGGGCGAACATTTAATCATTTGACCTATGGTAAGGTCGTATCCCGGAGATTTGTGGTTTTTAATATATTTTATTTTGTGTTTCACTTTTCTGAAGGAAAGCGCTTTTACTGTGGATGCAAGCTCACAAAGAACTTCTATGACTTTGTTATCTTTATTTCAGGATCTGACTGTGTAGGTTTGAAAATTTGAGAATATAATTTATTAAATAAATATATACATGAAACGCTATAGGTGAAATGCTTAAATTCTATTGATTCGTGCTACTCCTTACGGCACACTAGCACTACCATAGAGATACTTTCTAAACCTGTATTCCATAATGACCAGTTTCTTATAATCTGCGGGCATTCACTTTATTTTACAACTCCAAAAACTTGAGTAAAGAAAGGTGACTTGAAACCGCTTGAAAACGCAAAGAAACAGACTAATCTATCTTAATCTGTGCCCCCGTCTTTGTAACTCGTAAAAGTCCTTTCATCTTCTACCGCGTTTGTGTCTATCTCTAGCCGCTCGGGATGAAGGATCTTCCTGCTCTGGCACTGGCTTTCTTCTTTGGACTGTAGGTTAGCAGGACGTGGGTGTTGTCGTTGACTTTTCCATAAGAATATCTGTTTTGGTTCTCCTTTATCTTCCGTATTCTTACAAGATAGAAAAGTTGCTATATCTAGTAATAAGTTGGAGGGTGTGTAGGTTCAGGTGCTTCGTAGCCCCGTCTCAGCTACATATTATATCCTCTCCCATCTTGCTCTCGTCTTAACTCGTAATCGGTTCTTTAAGAGTCCCATTGCAATCGTTTCAAAAATCGGCGGTCTTGGTCTTGCCACTGTCTTGTTGGCTAGTTGATCCACACGCTTGTGGTCTGGAGTTCCGACGTACGTCTTAACGCAATAAAAGCGGAGTTTGACCTCAAGCGACGGCAACTTTGCAAGGCTTCGAACTTTTACTTGCAGATTTGTTATGAGATATTACAGATCGGCTTGAGCTAATCGCTTTGTGTTTTTTGGTATATTTGAGGCACTCTCTGATGATTGTCAACTTGTACTGGAAATTGGTGCTCTAGTTTTCGAGTTTGATTCGCCCTTGGTAGATCTCTTCTTTTTCTGGCATGACCACGAACATGGCTTCTGCTCTCCCGTTGTTTGCCCGCGATTGGTCTGGGTAGAAATTGTTGTGCTTTAGGTTTCTTCTTGGTAAATAGGATTTTATCCCGTTTGGCCGGATGCTCCATTTTATCCATGCATCGCTTTTGTTTGACATCGTCGGGCCGTAGCCCCAATTCTACGAATCGTTGTTGTTTGGAAGGCACCTCTGATCTGTCGTCCCTTGCAAAATGAAATGCGAAAGTTGACTCAATACTAATTCCGTTTTAGTGGCTACAGTGCTGTACGCATCTGGAGTCTTAACTGCGAGTATTCTCTGTACACTAAGGAAGTCCGTACTCTCGCTGAATTTGCACCCTTTCGCCCATATTTCGGCTGTGAACAACATCGTCAGCTGTTTGGTATGTTGTTTGTACGGCGTACTCGTGTTTTGTTGTTTATTTTATTTTCAATTTTCAAGAAGGTTAAACTTTTGGAATTGCAAGAGATAACATTTAGATTTTTTAATCTATTTTTATAAAAGGCCTAGAATGTTAATTTTTATAATTTAAATTATTTTTAAGTATTGAAAGAATTGCATTTTTTAAATTCTCAATGATCCTCTAAGAGGACGAAATGGGGTCACTACATTAGAATTTAAAAACATTAGGTACATCATTAGATAGGAAACAGAAAAAAAATTAAATTTGATGTTTGGCGAGTCTTAAAGTAAAATCGATGAAACTTAACGTACGATATAACAATAGATAGAAAATGGAACAATATGACTGTTTTCGCTGTTCACACTTTCTTCACACGATTCATCCCCCAAGAGAGTGAAGCGAGAGTGAGGTATTGCAACTTAGAAGCTCAGAGCATATGGCACATCATTGTGCAGGGTATAAAATGTACCTTCTATCTGGTGATCAATTGTTACGGTATCTGAGATGAGTGGGGTGTATGAAAACTTCCTTAACTGTATGAAAATTGGAAATTCTAGCAGGCGACGTATAACTGGATTGAAAATTAATTAATTCTTTCCTTTTTAGTATGCTGCCTTGACTTTATATAATAATGAGATGAAAAGAAGCTTGGGGATATTGGACGATAAAAAAACGATTTATTGCAAAGAAAATGAAGAGCATCTAAAAAAAAGAGGGAAGAAGGAAGGAAAGGAAGCAGGAGGAGAAGACGGGAATTGAAAAGCGGAAAGTAGGAAGAAAGAGGAAGAAGAGGAAAGGATAGAGAAAAGAAAGGAGGAAGGCACATTTGAAAAAAAATTAGGTGGACAGAAAGAGAATTGGCCAAGATAGAAAGGAGAAGAAGAAACCGTATAAAATTAAAGTAGTCAGGAAAAATGTAGGGCAGTTATCAGAATTCTCGCTTAACATTCAGTTATTAATAGAGAAGATTGCTTAAGCCCCACAGAGGAAGTAGGCAAATGTGCCGACAAGGCGCTCTGTCAGTAGTTGCTTGTCAATAAATACAATTGATTCGGTAATGACAATGTCTGAACTATAGGTTTTAATTAACCGGTTTTACCGAGTTAAATCTACTAAATTTACTGTGAATTTTAAAGAACCTTTTCAATTAATCTTTTTGGAAATTCAGTAATACTAAATGTATTAATGCATAGCAACCTAAATTGCAATTAAGTAGCAAACATGTTTTTCCTTGCAAAAAATAGTCTTTCCCCAGGTCAATGTAATAGACAAACTTCCACTGAAGGGTGTTTCAAGAGAAAAAACGTTCAGGTCAATCGATTCACCTTCTCTGCTTGAATTTGTCTATGCTTAGCTGAAAGATCTCGGCGATGATTCCTTTTTTCCACTTATTCCTTGGTTCCTCATCATCCATTAATTGAATACGTTTTTTTTGGAATTGCTTTTGGAACTGTGTCCAAAGTGTATTAGGAAAACGTGAAATGGGTCCCTAAAACAGTTATTATCTGCAAAAATTTTAAACAAACTTGATTTATGTTTGTTCTGAATTATAAAAAGTGAAGGTCAGATAATCCTAAAGTGGAAATAAATTTTTATTCTATTTTATTATTTACTCTAAATAGTACGGAGTCTCCATTTTTATTTCATTCCTTCACTGATTTCTCCAATTCCTTTAAAAGCTCCGATAAAGTTGGTCGCATTAGTCGGTTAAAATAATCATCAGTTACGTGTAGAGATGTTGATTAACCAGAATGGGAGATTGTTAAACTGTACTCATTTTTTCCCTATTAGAATTAAAGCTATGGTGAGAGTGAAAAGTGTTTGCTGCTTGGTTCTATTGTTTTGGTATTTAATTTTTGGCTATACTTCAGAAGTTTTAGCTCGCTAGGAAAAGTGTCTTCTTAAAGCACACAAATTTATAATTTTTTTACTAAATTTATGACATTTTTTGGAGGTCCATTAGATTTAATTTTTTGAAGTTTTATTGACACACATTTGGCCATTTTTTGAAAATTGCCCTCTTCCTTTTCATTTTTGTTGCATTGGGTGGGTTCGTCCACAAACAAAACTGCCAAATTTAGAAAAATAAAAACACTCGAATAATCTAGGAGCGTAAAATGCGTTCATAAAGAATGATTGTGTGGTGTTGCCTTTGAGTAGGTGGAGTCAAAGGGGGTTTTCTTTGCAGATGATGAGGGAATTGCAGTTATCGTTAACGGGGGACGATATCATAACATGATATTCAATCGTTTGTGGTCTATCTTTAAAGGTATGGAGATTTACGAACTTTGGTTTCAGCAGAATGGGGCATCTACCATACTTCGCGCGAGATGGTTGCCTCACTTCACGAAATATTCCCGCAACGAGTTATTTCTTTGTACGGTGACCAGAAATGGCCGGCAAGGTCCTGTAATTTTACACCCTGTGTACAATTACAGGTGTATGTTAACAAACCACGCACGAGAGTTATCAGTAATTTTGAGGAACCCATAAATGCATCCACACTCAGTGTGAGTGGACGTAGGCCTGACATTACGTTTTATACGTAAAACGGGCGATTTTACTAACAAGTGTATTATATATAACCACTTTCATGAAAATTTGACTGATTATTGAATTTTCGAATTCGGAACTCTTTATGGAACACTATTGGCATTAGGTTGGAGAAATTGTAATTTCGCTGAACTTGTTGGTATTGACGTGTCTTAAATGTAACTTCTATTTTTCTTGCAGTTACAATACCGATGAAGTAATCCCAAAATCACTTTGAAATAAGAACTGGATGAAAATCTTTGATTACATCTGAATTAGCGATAATGTTTCTCATTATTTTGACGGTTGCATTAAGCGCACGTAACATGAGCCACTATCTCCGATCTCCTGTATTTGCATTTGAATACTATTTCTGGACAACGTTCAAATAAATAGTTCGAACAGAACGCAAGCGCTGAACAGCTATGCGAAGCATTTATATATACATATATACGTCAAATCGGGCCGTAATTGTAGATGTAATGTGCGAGGGCTGGCCGCGGAGCTTTGTAATATATTTTATCTAATCGGATGCTTTATCCAGATCAAGCGCGGTTTTGTTGCCGTGCAGGATTTTAAATACACTAGAAGTGGTGCTGTGTAATTGCTTTAATTTAGAATGTACTTTGGCGCGAAGGTTATTCTTGACTTTCAGTTCTGCGTTTTTTTGCAGCCGGTTATTTTAATTTGTTTTAGAATAATTTAATAAGTGGCCAGCATAGCAGTGGATGTTCGTTTCACTGTATACGAGGATTGTACAAAAAGTAAAATTGATTTTCACTTCTGTTACTGAAACTTATCTAGATTTGATTGAGCCGTGTTAGGTTTTTTGTAACATTTATCTAAAGTTTTTACTACTACTTCAAAAAAACATGTTGACGCATTTTTTTAAAAGAAAAACCTATATTGTAAAAAAGAACAAACATAATTTAATAAGTAAAATGTTGTAGTAACAGAAATGAAGATGGTGGCAGAATAAATGTTAGTTCTCTAACACAGTGTTTCAATATGATAAGGCAAACAGGGCAAGTCAGTCTTGCTATTTTATTTTGGGCCTCGTATAAAGTAAAACGTGCTTGAATACTTCATGCGTTCTACCACTTAAAGGCGGCCATATTTTAAACTGTTTATATATTTAACTGTGTACTACGTATGTGAGCATAAAGCGAGTTTTAAGATTTGGCATTCAAACGGAAAGGAATGTTAATAGAGCAAGTGCGTGGGTGGTTTTCAGCCACGTACTTCTTAGAAAATGTAGAACATGTAAACAGGTGCTGCTTTACGCATTTTGTAGGCACATTCCTAAGAACTAAGAAGATTGTTTTTATAATTGCAGATTTGCTTTTATGGAAATTTGTAGAAGAGATTTAAACTCTTCAATTCAAGGGTGTTCAAGAGTTATTTGCTGTGGATGGGAAAATGTTGATATAATTTATTTCAATGAAGTTGTAAAATGCTTAGTTACGATAACGTATACATTCAATTAATGTTTTTTATGTATAGGATGATTGCAAAAGTTTGTGCCCGATTTTATAGATGACGTTGCTTATAGGAAATAGCGCATTTGTTTTGATGTGTGTGTCATTCAATTTGTAAATGATACACAAAGAATCGCGTCCGTTTCTTGCAAAAAAACGCTTTAAAAAGTTTACGTGCTCGTGCAGTAGGTCTATGGAAATGGGAGACGAAAAAGTGCATTTGCGGCATGTGATGCTGTATGAATTCAGGAAGGGCCCGAGTGTTGGAACGGCTCAAAAAAATATTCAGACTGTTTATTTAGACCGTACTTCGAAACGCCTATGAAATAGCCGCTGCGTCACAATCACAGAATCACTATTTTTAAAATAAGTTTCAGCGCAAGTATGCAGTGTCTACCATTCCACGACATGGTGGGCACTAAAATGACAAGACTTGTGCTGCTTAAGGATATATGACTCGAGGGTCGTCTACTACTATGTTGCACGCGACAGTTAATTCAAAAAGGGAGCTGATTTTGGCGGACTCTGTACGAATTATCACTTAAAATTAAAAGGTGTTTTTTAAGCCCGTTTGAACTTAACGAAAGGGTTGACTGTCAAATGAACTGTCATACTGCGCTCACTTTTTGATATTTATGATTCGTATACTCTGGCAAATCATCATAAATAGATTGACCCTTGAACAACGCTACCAAATTATACAGTTATCGATTCGCGCAACTTATAGACAACTTCATGATTTTTATGGCGCACATAATCGTCCATCTGAGCAAGCCATTCGTCGAACTGTGGATAGATTTCATATCGCATACTCTCTAAATGTTGCAATAACACCAACACGTCAAAGGAATGTGCGTAGTGAAGAGAATATCGCCGCTGTAAACGAAAGTGTGGAAGAATATCTAAATTTATTGATTCGTCGTCGGTCGCAGGAATTGGGGCTCTGTCCGTCCACTACGTGGAAAATTTTGCGCAAAGATCTTGGCCTACACCCGTATAAGATCCACCAGGAATTAAAGCCACGAGACCATCATATGCGTCGTTCTTTCGCCGATTGGGCTCTAGGGCAGTTGGAAACTGACCCGATGTTTTATCGCAAAATTGTGTTCAGCGATGAGGCTCATTTTTGGCTTACCGGATTTGTTAATAATCAAAACTGCCACATATGGAGTGAAACCATTCCACAACAGTCCCTACAGACTCCATTACATCCAGAAAAACGCACCCACCCTTTGGTGGTTTACATGCTGGTGGCATCATCGCACCTTATTTCTTCAAAAATGAAGCCGGAGCTCGCGTTACGGTCAATGGAGATCGTTACCGCACCATGATCAATGATTTTTTGTTTGAAAATATGGATGACATTCATCCGGGCGAGATGTGGTTTCAACAGGATGGAGCTACGTGCCATATGGCGACCGCAACCATCGACTTATTGAAATCAAAATTTGGCGATAAGTTGATTTCGAGAAATGGACCTGTCAATTGGCCTCCAAGGTCGTGCGATTTGACACCTCTCGATTATTTTCTGTGGGGCCACGTGAAGTCATTGGTTTATGCTGATAAACCAGCAACAATTGACGCCTTGGAGGCCAACATTGTTCGTGTTATTTGTGACATACGGCCAGCAATGCTCGAAAAAGTGGCCCAAAATTGGACGTCCAGAATGCTCTTCGTCAAGAACAGTCGCGTTGGCCATATGCCCGAAATCATTTTCAAATGTTAATGTTTAATCTTATGATAAAAAAATTTTTTTGATTAAAATTTAATTTCTTGTGTTATTTTTTACAATTTTAAGTTCTATCTGGCTTGAAAAAATACTCTTTACTTTGTATTTAGTTAGTTAAGATTATGATCTATTGTTAAAGGACAACCCCCGATACAAGTCAAATTTTCTGTAACACCAGTTATTCGTGTTCTAATTAGAACAGATTGTAATGTTATCTATAAATTAAAAATGTGCCATATATTGTTGCTTGCTGATATGTATTAGAATCGACGTAACTGCAGTGGTTGCGGGTGGTCAAGAACAAGCAATATTCTTCTCAAATGTTGCTACACCTGTGCAGATTAAAATCTAATTTATATAGATAAACCTTAAAAGTTATTTTAATCTGACCTCATTAGCATATAATGCACTTGATAATGCTCGAATTATTACAGCATTCATGCGATTAAGGAGACTCGATTTGCTTTATTTTATTGGTTCAAAGACATTGTTTTTCCTTTTAGTTTTATCGAAAGTACAGAACTTTTGCATCAGCATTGCGCCAAAGAATTTATTGGTAATAAAAAAACCAAACTGCAACAGCGAAACGATACGAGAATATACGAGGGAGGTACTAAAGATATCGACAGGCATATGTAAAACATAATTTATTTTCATTATTTTCAAAATAACTTTTTTTATATTTAATATATTTGAGTATTTGACAAAAACAAATACAAAAGTTTTTCTCGGTATTTTAACAATTGCAAATCGTCCATCAGGCATTTTATTGTGTAGTTGAAAAATTAAGAAGTAATAGTAGGTGCGAGGCTGACATTGCATGCCAGATATTTAATTTTGATTTGGAAGTCTCTAAATTACTTCCGAATGAGTTCTTGTTTTGCTTTTAAATCATAGATGTCTAAATGTATGAGTGTGACTTATCAACACATGGTTAACATTTATTTTATTTCTGGTAGCAAAATCTCTTATTTAATTGGTTGTCACAAATTCAAGCGCGTTTTATCACTCCCTTATTTGTTCAAAAACAAACTTAGATAATTAATGTTTATACAAAGGCATACTTGTTATATACTTATTATATATATTTATAAATAAAATTATCTTAAGACCAAAGAACCAGCCAAAATTAAGATATCGCCTATTTTTTGCACGGCCAAATCAACAACAAAGAAGTAATCAACGCTATTAAAAGTCTCTCTAAAGGACAATTCTTCAATCCTTCAGTATTAAAAATTACTCTAACAAGCCAAGATAACCAACATTACTTGGCAAACAAAATAGGGTTTAATAGGTACTAAACTTCAACAGTAGATATTTCTTGGTTGTTATAAAGAACGTCCCTTCTTCCTTGAGTGAAGTACAAAACTTTCAAACAAATATAAAACACATGACAGTGTGTATAGTACGGAAGTAATTCACAGAAAAGGCACCAGCATACTTAATAAATCCATTTAACGTATTTTTAACAATTAAGCACTTCTTAAGCTATAGAAACATAATGTTTTTTAAACTATAGAGCTACTATCAACGATTTCGAAGATATTTGAAAAACATTAACTTTTAGTTTAGCAAAGAAGTTGGAATACTAAATATTTTTCAACGTTCCAATTCAATTTCAGAGGGGACCACTCTACCTGTTATCAAAAATAAATCCTCCAATTTCTCGACTATGTATATTATTTTCATTCTGCACCTTTGCAGTCAAAGTAAATATTTCTCAATCCTCCACCAGAGACATACAAACAGGAACCCATAAGAAAACCTACTGGGCCCAATTTTATTCAACGTTTACATGCGTAACCTTCTCTTCAATGCAGATCTTGTCATATCAACCAAAAATGAACAACTGAAACAAGTAATTGCCAATTTATACATCGAGTAAATTGCTTTGGAGCATTGGAATACTAACGACTAACGTAACTAAAATTTTTGGGTATCTACACCCACACTAAGCTATTATGTACTGAAATACTAAACGAGGAAGATGTACTATATTTAATTATGAATAAAAATCCATCATAAACGTTGATAGGTCCTTCAAATATCAACCTACGTCGAATCAAGGCTTTTCAAAATAAAATTCTTAAAATCGCAGTCGATGCTCCCCGGTTCATTACCATCCAACAATTTCACTATAAGTTGAGTATGTCCACAGTTGAATAACATATTGTAAAGTTAACCAAAAAATTTCCTACAAATTTTGCAAACTACGGCAATACTAGCAACTAGACTAAAGTAGAATTTATGTACGAGACATTTATTTGAGTGCCAATGGTGAATAAGCGCGCAAACAAAATTTAAATTTAGTTGGGGTTGCCTTAGCCTTTAACGCTGGTTTAGCGTTCTGGGAGATAAATTCCTGAATCGTGTTTCAAATGCGACAAAGTTAATCTTGAGGGTTTTATTCCGAACTATATTTGTTCACGTAAGGTTTTGCGCTGTAGTTACAAACGAGCAAGTATATATCATTGTTGTAGTTAGAGTAATCTTTTTGCGAAAGGACAGCTGGTTTTTGGGATAGAAAAAGAAACCAAAGGTCTATTGGGATGACTTTACCTTTGTAATCTCCCGTTCTACGTAAGACTTCCAACTGAGCTTCTTATTCATGGTCGTTTCAAGGTAACGTGCCTCTGCTCCAGGGTATCTTCCGGTTGAAGATTTTGCGTTTTGCCAGATGTAGTCATCTACAAAGTCAGATTTTTGTGAAGAATAGGACAGCTACACTAATCTCGTTATTGATTCCTATTTACACGTGCTGTAGCAGTATTCAAGCTCATCAGAAAGCGCTTTAGTGGGTTTGATAGCACCGCTGTGTCGTCTGTGTGTTAGGACATTGTTATGGACATATAGGTTGAACAAAGTCGGGGACAACACGGAACTTTGAGAGACGCCTCTCTGATGACTTTATGCTGCTGAGCTTCATAAGAAACCTCCTGATCGAAGCTCGAGAAGTACCAAATCAGCTAAATTATTGGCAATGGCTCTAAATTCTTCAGGAGGAGGGTGTTGTGCTAAACTTTGTTGAAAGTCTTAGCCACATCCATTCCTTGAAGAAGTTGATAGATGATGCAATAACTGGGGCGACATCAGCTGGGGATCTTCGATAGCTGTGTTTAGGCGGAAATGGATTGCCAGTTCCATTATTTGGCAGAACGCTGGTGGGTCGACATTCTTGGAAAAACGGGCTTTCTCAGGTTTGGAAAACATTGCGAAATTCGCCACGTCCTAGAAGCTTGCGTAACAGTGGAAATAATGGTAGAGTAGGTCTTATTTGGGAAAGTTTGCAGCGCACGGTTTGGGATACCGTTAGGTCTGGGAGTCATCAATTGGAGGATGTTAAAGTACTCCGTTTTATGTTCTCAAAAATTCAGTTTTGTCATGTCATGCCATCATTGATATCAAAGTTTTTTACCTTTTACTTGATTTCCTCCTAATAATTAAAAAATTAAATGTTTCGCTCTTGAGTTAGAGATTTTTTAGTGTCTGAAATACTTATACTATAAATCGCTACGATTTACACAAAGTTTCTTATTGACATTAAGGAAAGATCAATATTCTTCTAGAAAAATTCTGTATTAAAGAATATGAGTCAGTTATTATCTAATTGAATTTATTATAATTTATGCAGCATATGAAAGTGGATCTTAATTTTATTTATTTATTGATTTTTACTGATCCAATCGCGTTTTCCTGTGATACCCTCGATTCTTTATGCTTAACTGGGAATGCCTTTTCTGTAGATAGAATTTTAATATTAAATAGAACTGACCATGAAGATATTGATTTAGTTTATATTATATTTTTGTGGAAAATTTAAAGGCGTTATTTATGATGACCGTTTTATATATGTACCTACTATACGATGAAACACTTTTTTCTGGAATTGATAATCGGGAATCGGCTTGTTCTTACTTAGAATTGGTATCAGCGTTGTTAAAGAGTTTTGAAATAATAGGTAAAAGGCTTATGGACCAATTATTTTTTTTAACAGTTGGTATTTATTTGCAATCTGCTACATTAGCAATAAGCAAATCATATTACTATAATGGAAATACATAGCAGTGTAAATTACATGGGAGGTAACGCCCTTTGACGTTCCTCAAATGAAATTACTTTCAACAATTAATAACTAATAATAAGTAAGTAGTAGGGATATTATATCTGTCTAAAAACGATTAGGAAGATCTGACGGCTTGAAACGTTTGAGTCTGCGCACTTGTTCACTTTCATCAATTAGTTCTGTCACTAGTGGGTTAGGATGAGATTCTAGTCGCAAGAGGTATTTTTCACTAAACTTGGTGATTTCTTCTTTCACTGACTTCATTTTAGGTCTTTCCGTATTTCCGTGTTGGGTATGTAGTAGGGGCGTTAGTGATGGTGCGTAAGGTCTTCGACTGAAAGCGTTCCAGAATTTCGATATTGGAATGTGAGGCGGTACCCACAACTGGATACCGTAGCTCCAAATTGGTTTCAGTATACTTTTGTAGATTAATAATTTATTACTCAGAGAGAGTTTGGAGTTGCGACCTAAGAGCCAGTAGTAACTCTTGAGTTTAAGATTCAGGTGTTTTCTCTTAGTCCATATATGAGTTTTCCAGGTCAGGCCTTTGTCTAAATGCATCCCAAGATATTTCACACTGTCGGTACGGGTAGAACTCGGCCGTCCATTATCACATCAGGGACGATTCTCTACGTTTAGTGAACGTGGTTTGTAGTGACTTTTAAGAGTTGATTTTGAATCGCCATTTTTGGAACCAGTCGGTTACTGCGTCTAAGTTTTGCTGTAGATTACTAGCGGCTGTAATAGGGTCGGTGTGAGAGGAGAGAAGCGCTGTATCATCAGCGTAGGTTGCGATCAAATTGTTAGCATTCGTAGGGAGGTCTGCAGTGTATAGAACGTATAAGACCGGACCTAGGACACTACCTTGCGGAACGCCTGATGTGATGGGATGGAGAATTGATACTGCTTCTCCGAATTTCACTTGGAAATTTCTATCTTCGAGGTATGATTTTATGATTTGGTAGTAAGTGCAGGGTAACATCAGCTTTAGCTTAAAGAGTAGGCCTTCATGCCAGACCTTATCGAAGGCCTGGCTGATGTCAAGAAAGACGGCCGCACAATAGTTCTTGTTTTCGAATGCTTGGTTAATGTGTTCAACTACCCTGTGTACCTGTTGTATTGTGGAGTGGTGACTCCTAAAACCAAACTGGTGATCAGGTATTAGGTTTTCGTCGTCCAGGATGGGGGTGAGCTTGTTCAGAAATAATTTTTCAAAAAGCTTTGAGAATAGCGGTAACAGACTAATAGGTCTGTATAAATTGGGCTCGTTGATGGGCTTTCCAGGTTTGGGGATAAGTATTATTTGAGCAATTTTCCATTGTAACGGAAAGTACGCAGAATACTGTTGAAGATAAGCGTGAGTATACAGATAGCTTTAGGAGGCAGTTCCTTCATTATGTGACCAGTGATTAAGTCGTGTCCAGGAAACTTTTTGCAATTAGTCTTTCTATCAATCATTGTTTGAACTGCAGCCCTAGTGAAAGGTTTGATGGGAAACGTAAGTTGATTTGGGGCCTGTAGTAAGTTGTCCACTTCTGCGTCTGTGTGGGGGTCGTTAGAAAGTAGAGGTTGAAACACTTCTTGAAGGTGGGCTGCAAAAGTGTCTGCTTTATTTTTCAGTGCTGGCCCATGTTCCGTCCGGGTTACGAATTGGGGAATATGATTTTAGGTCTATTAAGTCTGCCTGTGGCCTTCCAAAGGAATAGTCGGTGTTTTCTGTTGCGGTTAGTCCTTCTAAGTACTCATTGAGGAATTCGTTTTTTGCTTGCTTAATAAGTTCTTTAAGGTTTCGAGCTGCTGTATTAAGTCTACGTTTGTCCTCTGGGAATCTGCTATGTTGCCAGATCCGTCGTAGTCGCCTTTTTCAGCAATCTTTTTTGATATCGATCGAGCAATTTTGGTGTGTGACTTGAGGTAGTAGTTGTGGAGTGGCTCTTGAGGCGGCCAGATGGATTGTTTGGGTAAGTGTTTCTACCGCTTCTTCTATATCTTCTTCTGTTTTCAGTGGGATATTAGTTGTTAAATTTTCCTGTAGTACTTCTCTGAAATAGTGCCAGTCTGTTTTCTTATTTGTTAAGGATGGGGTTCTAGTTTTACTTAATAGTGTTATACTTATTTGCGCTATTATCGGGCTATGGTTCGAGGATAGGTCTAGGCACGACGAGATTTCTAGGTAACCTTGGGGTATGCCCTTGACCACATAAAAGTCGAGCAGGTCGGGGATCGTCGTTAGATCAGTCGGCCAGTAAGTGGGTTATATTGGAGAGATGGCTTAGTTGCTCGTTTTGCATGATAGTTAGTAGAATTCTTCCTCTTGGGTTGGCAATACGCGACCCCAGGAGGTGCTTGCTGAAGTCACCTCCGGCCATGAATCGGTTACCTAGTGATCGTATATACCTTTCAAGGCTTTCCTTATCAGGTCTATGCCCGGAAGGGCAGTAAGCAGCAGAGACGTTTAGGGGGCCTATCCAGCCCTCTATTGATACTGTGGTTGCCTGGATATATTCGGCTCAGTATTTTGGTGTCTCGTGATGTCTTATATGGTGTTTTATTAATATTGCTGAGCCCCCTCTAGCTGTATTGTTGGGGTAGTTGGTGTTAAAGGTGTTGTAACCTCTAATTTTAAAGTAGGAGTGTTCTGTAAAATGCGTTGTGGAGATCAATAGTATGTCAATGTTATGCTGTATTAGGAAAGCTTCAGTTTCGTAGCGGTGGTTGACCAGACCGTTGGCGTTCCACTGGGCTATTTTGAGTGTTTGTGCCATTAGGGATTCTTAGAGTTCACTAATTGAGTCACACATTGAGTCATGGTTCTTTGGGAGTCTATTGTCTGTTGCATAAAAGATACTATAGTGTTTGAGTATTGCGGAATATTTTGTAGATCGTGGTGGTTGACTTGAGCTTTGTTGGCGTATGAGTGCGGATCATAAGTTCTAGTTGCCTTATTATTGAGACCTGGGTTGTTATTTATTTGAGAAGCTACTACTGGTTTAGTGGTTGAAGTTTGAGTCTGTACTGGTGTAAATCCGCGATTCCTGAGTGGAGGAAAACGTCTATTTCTAATTTCTGTGTAGACTGGACATCCCCGATAGTTCCCAGGATGTTCTCCTAGGCAAAGTGCGCATTTTGCTTTGCTTCCATCACCTTTCTTCTTGGAGCATGTTCTGTAGTCGTGGTATCCGGCACATTTTACACATCGGAATGGTCTAGTGCAGTAATTTTGAGTGTGTCCATAACATTGATATCTTTTACATTGTGCCAGTTCTTTTTTTTTTAATTGGGAGGTTCGACTTTAATGATAGCGTTTAATAGAGAGGTAATTTCGTAAATTTCTTTATTTTTATCATGTTGTTTGAGATCGATAAAGAATAAATTTAGTGGGGTCTTCTTAGTACGATGCTGGACTCCTGTGATATTCATTACTTGATGGCCTAATGCCTCTAGCGCTTCCTTTATGTCAATTTTATCTGTGGTGTGATGCAGGTTTCTTATCACTACTCTGAATGGTTTATCCTCGGGTTAACTACGTTATTTTCGTCAAGAATCTTGATTAGTTTTTTATAGTTTTCGACTGTCTTAATCAGGAGCTTTACAGTGCCTCCTCCTGTTACTTGATATTGGTACTCATCCTTCTTTATATGTGTTTCAATAAGTCGTAGTAAAGGAATTATGTTTGTTACATAATGTATGTGGATTGGAGGAGGTTTCGGGAGTTTGGCATTGGTTTCTGTTGAGGTGCTTGATGTCGGGGGGTTTTCCTTACTTGCTAGTATTTGAAATCTATTGCTAGTGGCAACTGGATTTTTGTCAATTGGCACTGCTGGTTGAGTATTAGTTCTCTTTCTTTTGTGTTTTCGAGTTATTTCTTGAAAATCATTTGGCTTTAAAGGGGTCGTTGTTTCTTCACTTGTTATTGAAATGTTGTCGTTATCGTATTTTTGAGTGTTTTATATCAGTGGAGCTTCGTCTTGTATTTATTCCGCTCTTTTACAGTCCATCTCAGCAGAGTAAGGCAAAGCTGTAGGTTGGATTTGCGTACTTGTCTGTTGGTAATTAGTAAGATACATCGGGTAAGCTTGTTGTGGTTGCTGCCACTGAGTGCTAAATACGAATTGTGGATTTGGTTGCAGATGTGATTGATTATACCGTTGTACTTGGGGTTGCGATTGTAGAAACACCTGTGTGTTATTGTTTAGAGGCACATTGATGGGTGCAGAATAATTTGGGGTTGGTTGAAGGAAGTAGCTATTTGCATTTACCTGCTGGGATCCAGCGCTGTTTTGCATTGTGAACTTGTTATGTTGAGATAGTTTATAATAAAATGTAAGTTTCACAACAAATCGTAACTTTAAAGTTTATTAATCCGTACGGCGAAACCGAGGTTATCGGAGACCGATAAAATGAGCCCGGCCTTGCGGCCGCACTTGTTGCACTCTTATTATCTCCGCGTTCAATTCACGTCTTTACACGGCGAAAATAAAACGAGAACTTATGGACCAATAAAAGTCAACTTTGTAGGATGCTTTTTAGGATTTGTGGGCCGGTATGATTTTGGCAATTTTTCACTGCACTAGGAAGTTACCATTAGTAGATTAATAGAAAAAGCTGCAGAAAGGCTTCTAAGTAGTTGTTGGCTTTCTCACTTTTAGCTCAGGGTCCATCGTTTTTCAGGACCGACAGAGACGTTTAGTAGTCTTTTATAAGGAGTATTCAGTATTTTTGGATGCTATCAGACCTTGTAGGTAGATATTGCAGGATTCAGCTTTGTATTCTCTAATCTGCCTTAGTTCCCCGACTGTTTTGTTCTATGTTCGTTTTTTTAAACGGACAACGACTGTTTTGTCATTCTTTTCTTAGTCTTCGTGTTTTAGTTATTATATTCATAATTTCAAGGAGGTAATCGCGTTTCATTAAGCAATTTTTGTTGTAACTGTGGCTTTTTAGGTTGATTTTTGTATGATAGTCGTCAGCTTTTTTATCACCATTTCTCTATCTCCTATTTCTAGAGGAATATTTATTGGAAAATTATTTACAAGATTTTACTGAAGATATATATCTCAATCCGTTTATGAGTTTTATAGTTGTGGTTGAAGAGTTTTCTTAACGATGAATGACATGAGAGTGGCCAGATGACAGCTCAATTTTCTTCAAGTTTTGTATATACAAAACTAATGCTTTTGTGATGAAGAAATCCAGGCAACTTGGAGTTTTTGCCAAGTTTATGGTCATCAGGGTGTTGAATGTCATAAATGCAGTATCTTTAGATCTTGAATTAAGTATGTTTTGTAAAGTGCGCTTTCAAGATAAGAAGTATATTTATTTGATTTCTGATTAGTGTGTCTTCTGGTATTAGTTATGGTAGTTAGGTGTCCTGAGTATGCCGATTTATTTAAGAAGGGTTTCAATAATTTTCTATATTTATTTTTGGACGACTTAGCTAGTTCAACGTTGCAGTTGTCTGTTCTATGGCGGTAATTTGATTATATGGTACCCTAGATTTTCTTATTTTTCCATACTAAAATGGAACTTAGCAACGGTAGGAATTTGGTAGGTACATGTACATATTAAGCTACTTGCTAATTATGTGCAGCTTGCCTTGATATGATTTCTGGATGCTGTCTGAAAGTATTTCAAGATAGATATGCCAACCTTTAAAGTTCACAGGGTGAGTGCTTTCTCTTGCACGGTGTGCAGTTGCTGGTGCTAATTTAGCAGTTTACATTATTTATACTCGTAGTGTGATCCAAAATTTGTTATGTTTTTGGTATTATCTCATAAAGTGCAATCTTACAAACATTTTGTTATATAACACTTATATAATTTGCTCCAGATGCAGTTTGGAGATAAACAAAGTCACTTGCTGATTAATTTTTAATACTAACTCGGGTTGAATGATTTGTGAAGTTTAGGGCGGGGACACGATGGAAATTCATACAGATCAAAATAAGTGTATAGTTAAGCTAAGGTTCTAATTAACCATAAAAAATAAATTTGTTATTTTAGATAACCAACTGATACATTTTCGCGTATATAATAATATTTAAGAAAATACAATAGGTTCTATGGAGAAGGCTCAGAGGGTAAACTCTTTAGGATTTTGTATTTTGAAAACGATGAGAATTCTTTCTAGAGCTTTAGGGTAGATTTTCAAATGAATTTGATAACTTGACAATCATTTCGACCTTCACATATGAAATTTCGAGGTTTTGGTGGATGAATTGGTTAAACACGTATCGTGGAGCTTTGTGTAATAATATCGCTGTTTTAGATTGAAGACTTTGAAGCTTTCGAATGTTGTTATAGTTTTTCCATTAGTTCTGTTTTATATTTTTAGCAAGGTAAATTTCTAGGTACCTAATTATAATAATAACTTATGCTTCAATGCGCTATAGTTTAAACTAAATTTTAATTTTGTTAAGATGAAACTGGAAATTTGGTTGGGATTTTAATATGATGCTATAATAGCCATGCCTTTAATTGTTCGTGTATTTATTGTTGCTGGCATGTCTGCTGTATGCATAGCAAAGGCCAGAGAGAACTGCTTTTTGCTATGGTAAATTGATTGTCTATTAAAGAAGATTACAAAACATTTCTTATTATTTAGGTGCGATATTTTACCAAAGGGATGGGATGTTTTTAATTTGATTTAATAGATCAGATCTTGTCAAAGGCCGGGGTGATATCAATAAAAGCAGTTGTGTAGTACCTATTGTGTTTGAGATTGTCTTTAATTGTTCTAATTATACTTTGGAATTGTTCAATGCATGAACCAGAACGATTAGTAGAAGTACTACGAATACAGATGTAAATACAAATATTTAAAAATATTTAAGTAATCAAATATTTTCCAACTTCACTGCTAATGTACGCGAGCAAATAAAATATAAAGCAGAATAATTTTTTTAACTTACTAAATCATTATAAAAATGTAAACATATAAAGTTATCTTTTTATACCATTTTATGATTTAGAAACTTATTGTTCCAACGGACAGGTAGTTTTTTTTATTTTGTTATGGTCACATAAAGGGATCGTGATCTCAATCATAGTCGTTAAATTTCTGGCCTTCAAGAGCGTCTTTAGTGAAACGATTGCTGCAGGAAGAGAGTTTCAGTATAGTCCAGAACAAATTTTCACATTTTTATCGAGTTTAAACAGCTGTGCCGGGTCGGGTAGAAGATCCCTCTTGCAGACTTTTTTTAAAAAACGAGGACTTAATAATGGTTACTTGAGCATTTAGGCAGTTTTTTTGTTGTACTTCTCTCATTTTCTTTTCAGCACTTTTTCAGTATTATTATCTCTTGTACGAGGGCGAATCAAATATAAAGAGACTTATTTTAAAAAAAAATCTCATTTGAACTTGAAACAAAAGAATATTTCTACATAATCTCCTGATTTAGAAACACATTTTTCCCAACGTGTAGCTAATTTTGAAATGCCTTCCTCGTAGAATGAAGTTGGTCGTGTTTCCAGCCAAATGCGCACATAGACCTCAACCTCCTTATCGCTGTCGAATCTATGCCTTCCCATGGCTTCTTTTAGAGGACCGAATAGGTGATAGTCGCAGGGCGATAGGTCAGGGCTCAGCCCAATTTCTCCAATTTTTCTCTTGCAATTTCTGCTCAGTTGTCAGAAGGCGAGGTATCCACCTTACGCACACCTTACGAAACCCTAGCTCCTCTGTGATGATCGAAAAAGTGCTGCCATAACTTATTCCAGTCTCAGATGCAATCTCATCGATGGTCAGGCGCCTGTCACCCTCAATAAATTGTTGAACGCTGACGATGTTTTCGTTGGTGATGCTGGTGCGAGGTCGGCGATCGTGGTTTTCATTTTCAACATTCTCACGACCCTCCACGAAATTTTGTGCCATGCGAACACTCTAGCTCGTGACAGTGTCTCTTCCTTGAACTGCGCAGTCAATCTCCTCAGGATTTCAGGCGGTTTTACACCTTTCGTGGCGAGAAATTTAATGATAATACGCTGCGCAATTGACGACGGCACCTCCTGCTCAGATATTGTCACGCCCGCCTGCTTCTTCCACTTCTAATATCCCTATCCAACACCTGACGAAGCGAGAACTCTCGCGCGTTAATATTGCTCGCCCGAGATCAAAAGTCTCGTTTATATTTGATTTACCCTCGTACTAGTCTGTGCAAGTCTCTTAGTGGATAGTTGCTGCGTTTTTTGGATTTATTATTGCTTTTCCGCCTGTAAACTAAAGCCTCACCTTCGCAAGAGACATGGATGGCTACTTCTGTTTTCCTGATATTGTCTGAGAAAACTCTGTCCTGTGATTACAAAACATGGTTCTAACATTTCTCCTATTTGTTTATGGGATGGTTTTTTATAAAAGTTTTTCCATATCTTTGTTCCAGTACATTTTCCCAGTATTTTTTATGTTGTTGTCTGATCAATTATTTCACCCAGCTACGTATTATACCTCTAGATACTCCCAGAGGTGATTTGGAGCCTATATATAGAGATGATGATCCTTTTTGTGCTAACTCATCACCTTTTTCGTTGTCTGCATTTCCACAGTACCCTGAAATAGAGATAACTTGTTGAGGTCTACCAAAGCAGTAAATTATTCGCGGTATTCCTATACCAGCTTAGATATTACCCGCGGGCTTTTAAAGCCTTTAGGGATGCTTAACTGTCCATAAATATGTTGATTTGCCTATTTTGATAAGCCCTTAAATTATTTTGCAATATAAAAAATATATCGGCTTTGCATTATGTGTTTGTTTGCGTTCCATCTGCGTACCAGATAATTTTTCCGGTTTTGTTCCTATTGATTATTTTGTTTTGATCCATAATATTAACCTTGACATTTATGTTGAATGCAAATTTTAGTGTTATATGGTCTGTTCTCTTATCCAGTATGTCTCCAGCTACATGTCCAATTTTTAGAAACCTCACTTCTATATGATCTTTGCGGATGGGTGTATTACGTAGTCTATTAAGGGTCACTCTTGCATCTTTCATGATTTCAAAATAAAGGGAAAAGTCTAGCAGTGTATCTAAGTATCTATTGCTGCCGTTAGTGTTGTTTTTATGGCATTCATTATTTTCAGACAAGTAAGTATTGGTATCTTATTTAGTACGGTTATAGTGGTTCTGTGCATCATACCTTAAAAGCAATTGTTAATCGGTAGTCATGTTCGAGAAGGTGACCTTTATTTTTAACTGTTGCTTGTCCTCCAAAACGGTTGTTTGTCACGCGTACTCTTGAGTCTTCTTAAGATTATAGTCTTTGAACTGTGTCTTAATACTTCTTACAATTTCGAGCGGTTTTAGGGCGTTTGCCAAAAGAAACTTAATAATATTTTTTGCGCAACGTACGATGGTACCTCTTGTTTTGACTTTGCAATATAGACAAAAGAAGCAGTTTGAGGCACTCTACCAGAATAGTCTTTTTCAGGCACTTCTGCCTATAAATCTTAGAAGCTGAGCTCTTCTTTATTCATTTTAAGGAACATAAAAAGAAATTAAGTTTTATATTTAATTTATCTGCTTAATAATTTGAATTTCAGGTGAAAATCTTCCTTATAAATCCCCATAAAATACAAATTAAATTTATAAAAGCGCAAAGCAGTTTACACATTCTACATTTTTCAAGATATGTGGCTGAAAACTATCGATATAGTTGCTCTGTTAATATTATCTTTCTAATACAGCTGTCTCATTTTATGCTCACGATAATAGTAGGTAGTTAAATATATAAACAGTATAAAAATAAGGCTGCACATAAATTTTAGAAGGTGTGCAGAATAATTCGAGCAGATTCTACTTTATACGTGGTCCAATTCTAATTTAAATCTTTTATCCGAAACTGTTTCCGACACTTCCCTTACTAGAACATCCCCTTTTATTTATCATTGTCGATTAAGTCATATTTGTCCTTTTTCTAAGATTATTTTATAATATAGGTAATATAGGTAAAATGTTTCATGTTTCTATTATTAATAGTAAAAGCTTGCTTAAATTTATTACAACAATAATAAATTTAATATAAGATGTAAACTACAGAGCTGTTTCAGTAAGAGTAGAAGTGAACGGAAACCAAACTCAAAAAACTGCAGATGCAAACTTGTTCTACTTTTCGTGCAATCCTCGTATGCAGCGAAACTGGCCACTTATTAAATTATTCCGAAAGAAGTTAAAGTAACCAGCTGCAAAAAAGGATGAATTAAAAACCAAGAATAACCTGCGCGCCAAAGTAATATACATTTAAAGTTGCACGTTCTAAATTAAAGTAATTACATAGCTCCATTTCTAGCGCTCTTAAAAATCTTACACGGCAACAAAACTGCGCTTTATCTGGATAAGGTATCTGATTAGATAAAATTTATTACAAAACCTCGTCCAGTCCCTGCAAATGCATCTACAATTATATGTACACATGTATACATAAAGGCTTCGCGTGCACGGGCGTTCAGCCTTTGCCTTCTGTTGGAACTATTTATTTGAATGCTGTCAAAAATGTTGTTTATATATAAAAATAGGAGAGGGGAAACGGTAGATTAGTATTAACTGCTCTTTATGCAACTGTCAACACAATGTGATATATTGTCACTAATTTAGATTTAATCAAAGGTATTCACAAATGTTTTATTACCCCATTCCAATTGATTATAGCCTTATAAAAAATTTAACAATTTATTAACTATACTTATGATACGATAACTTTTGCTGACAATCAAATATAATTTCCCTCTTTTGCAACCAGAATTTTTCACCGCTTAGGTTAAAAAGGCCACTTTGCGAACCCCAATATCGCCTTATTGATTACTTACATGACTAAATCGCGAGATTTCAAAGGCACAAAAGAGTTGAAGTCGCAGAGATGCACATTGGGTGAATATGATGGGTGACCCCTTCTACTTCTTCTACATTCTCTATCAAATGCTATGTAACGAGCTTTGCTTTGTGTGGTCTTGCATTATTATAAACAATGAGAGGAGATTTTACACCTTTCATCCTGTCCTATTCTAAGATATAAATCTTGAGGAATGACACAACCTCTTTAGTGACGGTAATCTTTTCGCAGAAAAACAGCGATTCCATCACAATCTATTGTCATAATCAACATCTTTTTTCTCTGCCTGAACTCTTGTCTTGGCTTTAGTTAAGCAGTCTTACCCTCTCCTAGCCATTGAGCCAACTTATTTTTAGGTAAGAGTCGGCAGTGAGGTATTCAATTTTATCTTTGGCGGGGTCTGCTTCAGTAAAGAGTTGTCGATTCGAGCTTGCCTTTGCCCTTTTGTTAAATTGTGAGGGACAAGTTTTTAAATTTTTGAGCAGGTACAAATCTTAGCAAAATCCTTCAAAGTGTGGCCAGATCGGCAACTGGCTTTGATATTGTTTCGGTCAAACAGGCTTTAATTCACTCCAATTGTTTGTGTTTATCAGGAGCCACATGATAAGCTCCTCGTCTGGTTTCCTCAATTACGGTACGCTCTTTGTTCATCTCAGTTACTTATTTTTCATGAATAGGAAATGCCTTTGATGACATACTTTTTTGTAGCAAATTATAAATGTATCCTAACGACCATTCGATTATGAGTCCGATCTTGATGGTTGTTCACCGAAGGTATTAATAAATATATATGCCAATATATGTTTCACCTCGCCGAATTAAGCGGTTTATGAGCAAGGATATAGTTTGTGAGTCTTAAATTGAGATAGGGTAATATTTCAGTGTTGTAATGCAAGACACAGTATTGAATTTAGTAGTTTTAAACGTTTTCAGTTTACCTTTTATATAACTAATATATTACAACCTACGTGACTCTTAAATGAATTAAAATCTGCTCAATTCACATTTTATTCGGCTGCAAACCTGACATGTAAACCTAACCTGGTAAGTCCTCTTAAAATTATGAATACTTTTTAATGATTAATAAATGAAACTCTAATTCAGCCATATGTGCTTGTCTTGGTATTTGCTGGAGCAACATTAAAATGTGGTAATATGTGTATATTTACACGATTAACAGGCAAAAAGAAGAAGGCACGTAATATTTCTGAGGACGAAAGAAAACTTAAATTTCATTACACTTAAGATGCGTTTTAAAACGATTATCATAATTTTACCTATAGTATCACTGTTTTCAGTAATTAATTTGTGGCAATTCCTGTTATCCAGTTCGCATTACATTTTAGCCTATAGAAAGCCGCCCTTGTCTTCAGTTTGATTAATATGTCTAAAGGAGGCAAACTCAATAGAGCTTCCATAACTACAGTTGGACTACTTTTGATTACATTTATAATACATAAGCAGTCAAGTCTCTAAAAGTAACTATACCAACAATCCATAGGTGATTACAGGTGAGTACAACCAGTATACTATGTAGTACCAAGTATTTAGCTTCTTTGAGTAGCGGGTAGATATTCCTCTGTGATCCCAACAGAGGATAGATCTACTTCAGGGAAGCGATCCTGCTCACGCGAGCCTCGACTTTTTTCCATCTCCTAACACCAGGGAAAAGTCGACCTTAATCTTACTCATAATCTACATCCTCCATGCAACCTATCCACTCGCCAACCAGCTCGACAAGCGTGGCGTTTCATTGCGAAATTCCCATTAAATTGCAAAGCTGCAAAATTTAAGGAAATCCTACATCCTGCAGTGGATTCCAATGGCTGTGTGACGATTATGATGATGACAGCTCGTTGCAAGAATAATTCTCTTGATTTCTTCGTTTGTTCTTTATTCTCTTCTTTAAAATGGGGTGGCCACGACAAACATCTATAAAGCGTTTATTAGTAGAGTAGCATCTAACAACGATTCTGCATCTAAATATCTTAAAATGCAATATTAAGTTACATTAAAAGTGCGTAATAATAATAAGAAATGACACCTCAAAATTAGCACGAGCATTTCAACAGGAAGCACAGCGATGGCTGGAAGACCAAAACCGAAGGAGGAAGGCATCTTCACTGCTTGATTACTTGTTAAATAATGATTTTAAGTTGTTTTTATCATGGCTATTTATACCAATTATAGGAGTTGCACAACACATGTTTTGGCGGGAAATTGCCAGTGAAACTTTCACTTGACTAAAAATATTTCGGGAGGCTTTACTTTCGTATGGATGTTTAGAGGTAATCTAAATATTTGTTTTTATTATTAATGTTATACTGCAGAGTGTGTCAAATGCCTTGGTGCAAGATTATTTACTGCACACTTTTCTTTGGCGATTGTAATTTTTCTTTGTAAATTAATTGATTTTTGACAATTTAAGTTGTGGTTTGCTAGTTTTATCCAATATTAATAAAGTCTTAAGTAAATGAGGAAGAAATTCATTCGGGCTTTATTTATTTTTAACAGGAGTGCAACAAGATCAGGGAAATTGTGGAATTATTTTCATAGAATCCTTATAGATCAACACCTTTTTCCCGACCATCAGTTTGGTTTTCGCAAGCAACACGCAACAACCGAGCAAGTACATCGAGTTGTGGACAAAATCACTAAGGACTTTGAAGAGCGTAGGTATTGTGCAGTAGTGTTCTTGGATGTAACACAAGGTTTGGCTCGACGGCCTACTTTGTAAAATCAAAAAATCCCTATCCATGGATTATTTTGAACTCCTGAAGTCGTATCTTTCCGACCGGCATTTTCTTGTAAGATATGGTAGTGCGCTAACACCAACCTATCCCATCAACTCCGGTGTTCCACAAGGGAGTGTACTGGGACCTATTCTATACCTCCTTTTTACGGCAGATTTTCCAATCATACCTGGTAATATGGTTGCCACCTTAGCGGATGACGGAGCAATACTCTCATCGCATGTCGATTCAAACCTAGCTTCTAGTCACTTACAAACCCACTTAGACGCAATTCAGTCCTGGTGCAAAAAATGGAGAATCAAACTAAACGAAAGCAAATCCGTCCAAGTCACTTTCACGTTGATGCTTAACAATCAGCAGATCCCGCAAGCAGATAGTGCCAAATATCTTGGCATAAATTTGGACAAAAGATTGACCTGGAGGAACGTAACAAATGGGCCTCGAACTTCAAAAGATGTACCGGCTGATAGGGCGTCGTTCACAGCTTTCATTGGAGAACAAGTTACTTCTCTATAAAACTATGCTCAAACCCATATGGACATATGATATTCAACTCTGGGGTACCGCCAGTTCTTCCAACATCGAAATTTTAAGAAGATTCCAGTCAAAAGTCCTAAGATCTATAGTAAACGCCCCATGGAACATTCCCAATGAAACCATTCGCAGAGATCTTGTAGTTCCTACAGTGTATCAAGAAATTCAACGGTATTGTGCGCGTTATCTAGATCGTATTAGCGACCACCCTAATACCTCAGTGTAGTGTCTTAAAAATCGTACCGATGTAGTCCAACCGTGCTTAAAACGTTTCAAACCTTTCGATCTTGTAAACAGATTTGAATAACATCAGGATGTTCTTCATGTTATTTATTGTAATTAGTACCGCTACACTACTCAATGTGTAATATAGGGGTGCATTACTGGATCCTCCACCTTCATGTTTACCCCTTTTATCATGCCTGTTAAATAATCTATTGAATGTCAATTTATGACAGATTGTAGTGTCTGTATTAAATAAAAAAAAACATCTTTGGTCGGTGACTAAAGAGTTTTTGTCAGTACAAATTTTTAATATTTAAATGTAAATTCAAAATTTAAGTTAATTTATTTATAACACTTTGCAAGGGATTTAGAGTTAGCGAAACTGTTAACTGCAGCAACAGATTAGTTAATTTAAATGATGCCATTCAGCAAACGTTTAACAGCTTCAACTATTCAAAGGAACAGCCATCACCATAAGTAACAAAATTTCTTATATCTAGAAAGTTTAAGTTATCATTGAAGCAACGAAGTTGAGATAGATTATTTGGATTTAGGTGCAAGTGCAACAGTGTGTTTAGCCATCCGCCAAGATAGAAATTTGAGTGCCAAAACTTTGATTATACAATTTATTGTATTTTGACGAATGCTGAAGGATTTCGCAATTTTCTTGCACTTCTGTTTCAAATAAACAAAGACCGAAGGTAGTTCTTTCTTATTAATTTGAGACTTTATTTAAATGCTATGAAACTAGTAAAACACAACTTGAACTATCAAAAATCAATTTATTTACAAAGGAAAAGCACAATCCCAAAGAAAAGTGTGCCGTCAATAACCTCGCGCCAAGACTTTTGGCACACTTTGCAACATAACATTAATAATAAAAACAGATATTTAGATTACCTCTAATCATCCTTCCCTTGCGAAAGTAAATCCTCCCGGACTATTTTTAGTTAAGTGAAAGTTTTACTGGCAATTTCCCGCCAAAACATGTGTTGTGCAACTCCTATAATTGGTATAAATAGCCATGGTAAAGATCACTTAAAATCATTATTTAACAAGTAATCAAGCAGTGAAGATGCCTTCCTCCTTTGGTTTTGGTCTTCCAGCCATCGCTGTGCTTCCTGTTGAAATTCTCGTGCTAATTTTGAGGTAAGTCCTTTTTATTATTATTACACACTTTTAATGTAACTTAATATTGTGTTTTCAGATATTTAGATGCAGAATCATTGTTAGATGCTGCTCTAACTAATAAATACTTTATGGATGTTTGTCGTGGCGACCCCATTTTAAAGAAGAGAATTAAAGAACAAACGAAGAAATCAAGAGAATTATTCTTGCAACGAGCTGTTAATGGAAGATGGGGCGTGGAAATACAACGAACTGTTGCTCCTAAACTCTTTGCTACCAACGGATACAAAGCTGTCGTTGTAAAGCGAAATAGACTTTCAAATCGTGATATATTTCTGCAGCCAAAAATTCACCAAGCCAGAATGTTTCAAGTGAAGAAATCACAAATATTAGATAATGGCAGAAAATTGGTGGAAGGCAAATGGAAAAGCCGGTTCCGTATAGAAATATTAGATGTTAAGTTTGTTTTGTAAATAAATTTGACTTGCAATGTAGAATTGTTTATATAATATAATATAACGATAGTAAACTAATGTGACTAATATTTAGTAAATATAACAAATGTAGATGTTATGTCTTGTACATATTTTTTATCTATTAGAAAACCTTATTTTTTTATTAGTTTTAATATTTTTAACAAATATATTACTTTAAATTACAACAATGAATAGGAAAATAAATGTAATTACAAAACATAATATATGAATTTATTTTATTCAGATACTATGTTAGTGCTTTAAGATCAATTATTTAAGTTGAAGTTATTACACAATAGAAACATATGAAATAGTGTTAAGTGAACTAAAACATTTACAATGTTACTTATAAAATTGCTATACTATTCTCAATCCAGTCTTCTTCAACACTACTATACTATTTATTCAGTAAAACTGTTATGACAATCAGTGCTCCCCCTTGCGGCACTACATTGAAATTTGTCCTATTTTGTTGAAAATCTCCATGGCTTTAGTCAATCCTGATTACAAGTTAACCCAGCCGTGGGTGACTGCTCCACCCGGTATTTGCCTTTGTGCAGGATTCGGGAAAACCATGGAAAACCCGCGTTTCCTGGGATCGCTCTACTTAACTTACTGCTAATTAAATCTAATAGTAGTAGTACCAGTTGATAGACTTTGGCACCCCTCTCACTGTTACACCCTTTCTTATTGCTAAGTTCTTTTTCACTACTTAGGTTAAGTGACATTTATATACTTTTACACGTCTGCTTATATATGCTAACTTAAAAATTATATGCCGCTTAGTTCTGCTTAGTCTAAGTGCCGTTTTTGTATTTTGGCACTCCTAACCAGATATAAACTGTCTTATTCTAAAGTTTAAAACTATGCCATTTAAATGCTTCGTACAGCGCTCATTCGAGCCCGCGACATAAATTACGCCTCGGGAGGCAAAAAAATTTCTTTTATAGTCACTGGAAGGAACACTTATTTTGTATTACCCCTTAGCCTAAGTCTGTCGTATGCAAACGTTCCACCACTGTTGCAAACTCGAAGAACGCTCTCCATCAGGTTCTCTGCTCCGCTAGGTTCATAATGTCTTGCATCGTCCGCGGTCACACTAGTCCGTCTTCGATAAGCAACCTTTCCCTTCTTCTCAATTTTTTAAGATATAATTTCTTTTAAAGTTAAAGTTATTCTTTTACATTTCTAGCTTGGAGAATTTTTGGCAGTAGAATATCATGATTGGAAAGACTACCTCGCTTTGCAGCGGCGGTTTTGTATCCGTTTGTAGCAAAGAGCTTGGGAGCGTCGGTTCGTTGTATTTCCATGCGCTATCTCCCATTGATTGCTCGGTGCAAGAATAATTTTCTTGTTTTCTTCTTTTTTTTAATTCTCTTCTTTAAAATGGGGTCACGACAAACATCCATAAAGCGTTTATTAATTAGAACAGCATCTAACAACGATTCTGGGTCTAAAAAAAGGTGTGGTGGGATTATTAAGTACATGGCGATAATCACAGACTCAAAATAAATTTTGCATCTTATCTACATCTGATTATTGTCATGTACCTAATAATCCCACCACACACCTGGAAAATAAAACCGAAATCCTCATTACTAGTTCAAATTTAACATATGATATCAACAAATTCTTTATACCCCGAGAACAATCCTCTAGAATTCCTAAATTGTATGGTTTCCTAAAAATTCATAAAGATAATATTCCTGTACGTCTCCATAGTTAGTGTTTTTGGTTCTACCACCCACAACTTAGCTAAATGTCTTGCCAAGACTCTCCAACCTCTCACAGAGCAGGCATCATCCTACGTCCGAAACTCCTATCATTTCCTAGAAATACTCAAAACCTTTCCTATACGCAAAAATTATATCATAGCCATCTTTGATGTCGTCTCTTTGATTACCCAATACCCTACAGTTATTGAAGTCAAGCTATAATATAAATAACAATATCCTCTTTTTAATTAAGCTTTGCCTATCCAATACTTACTTTACCTTCCAAATAAATTTTACCGCTAAACTCTCATAAGTTCCTCATTTTCGCCTGTCATCGTTAACCTTTTTACGACCAATTTTGAAACAAAGGTCCTCCTTTTACCTTAAACCTACCTACTGAATACGATATGTCGATGACACTTTTATTTGGCTTCATGGACACGAGGCCTTCCAGAATTCCTTTTCCACCTAAACCAAATCTATACCAATATCAAATTGACCATGAAAACCGAACAAAATAATTTCCTTCCCTTCCTAAATACTCTTATAACAAGAAATCCTTCAAATGTCAGCTTTCATTACACTGTTTATAGAAAATCCATTTATAATATATTAACCGCTACATAAATGTTGAATTCGGTTGCAAAATCTGTCATCACCAGATCCATCAGAATGTCCGATATAAAAAAACGCCAAAAAAATATTAAAACCATTACTACCATCTTACTGCAAAATGGGTGTTTTAATAAATCCTTAAACTATATAATCAAAAATATAAATAAAAACTCCCAATTCAAAACCTTCCTGACCAATAAAAAGCGTTCTTAGCTTATATCAGTGGCATCACTTATAAGCCACATACTAATGAGGCAAAATATACGTACGGTCTTTACGACCAATAACCAAATATCTGGGCTTATTCGCCTAGGAAAGGATCACTGCCTCACTAAATCCCAAGGAGTTTATGAAATACCTTGTAGAGAGTGCCAAAAGACCTATATAGGTCAAACAAACCGGCCAATATCCAGTCGAAAATATATGAGCACTCTCTGGCCATACAGAGAGGCGATAATGGTTTGGCACATATCAAACATAATGAAAAGTAGGCTACAAAATTAATTTTGTGCAGGCTAAGGCAATTTCTCCCATTTCCCATCTCACCAGCAGGATTGTACGTGAGGCAATTGAAATATAAATAATAAAAACGGCTACCTGAACATAAGAAATGATAGCCGACGTTTACTGGAAATTCTGTTTGATAATTTGGCATATCCCCGTAATTGGAGTCTATGAGTATAACAGGTTTTATCACGGCTTTATAGAGTAATAACTCCTTGCTTTTAACATTCATTTTAGACTGCCTTTCAAGTAGTCAATACATTTCTAGGAATTTTAGTTGCTTTTTTCGTTTGGCTGTGTATCTTTCATGTAAAGCGCTAGTCCAAATGTAAACCCAGATATTTCTCCTTTCTTTTGATTGAAACTTCAATTTTGATTAACGTTGACAAGTAGGTATATTGCAGTTCTATTGATGTATATATTGTAATACCTAGACTTTGATGAGTGGATATTACAACAGCGTCATCAGCAAAGGTAACCATTAAGGTGTTTGGTGATTCAGGATATCAACAGTGTATATAAGATAAAGGATTGAATCAAGTATACTACTCTGAGGAATACCGGACTGTATAGAATAAAGTTTGGAAAGGACAGATTTCACAGAGTAAAACCGATCTGCCAGGTTAACAATACGTACTAGGTACTTAGCCAGGAAGTTTCTATTTTATAAAGTATTGTAGCATGCCATACCTTGTTTACCAATGTTTAGGTGATGTCCAAAAATACTGCAGTTTAATATTCTTTTTTCTCAAGACTTTTGCAAATTTGATTTAAAATACAATGTGCTTGATGAACTGTTGAATGTCCTTCGCGAAATCCAAAGCGATCTACATCTTTAAGATGCCTTTGCAGCAATAATCTTTTGAAAGTAGGTTGATAAGTCTGTATGATATTTTTCGTTTAAGTGGCTTTCCCAATTTATATATTGTAACTGCCTGGGCGTATCACTAAACTCAAGGATAATATGAAAGACAGCATGCAGTTGAATATTGTAGTTATGAGAATATACACTGTAAACATCTGTAATACTCGACCGATAATTAAATCATAGCTTACAGATTTATAGGCTTTATTTTGTCAGGTATTCTGCAGATGTGTTTGTTTTGTCATTATTTGTCTTAGTCTGTTCGCCATCGGTTATTTGGATAGGTGTCATGGGAAGTTGTAATCTCTTAAACTTTTTGGTTGTCCTCTAGACGGAATGATCGTCTTCATTTAGGTTGCAAAATTTTTTCAAATGATGAATTTCTAAATCCTTCAAGAGTAAAATGGACTTTTCGAACTAATTTGTTGTGTTAGTTTATCTTTTGGGTTTCTTGATTTTACCGCCTTCAACTAGAGTTTTTTTTCGGCCACAAGTGGCGTATTATTGACATGATACTTATCTTTAGTTTGTTTAGATGTAAAAGTTCACGCAGCTTCCTCAATGACAATAGTTAAGTGATGTACCGCAAGGTCAAGATCTTCCGGCTGTTTGATGAGTAACTGAAGATTTATGTTTTTAATGTATTTTTCAAAATTTTCTAACTGGTATTTTTAGTAGTTAGCGCACAGTAAACGTCTTTTTTAATCATGTAGTTACTAACAGTCATAATCATAGCAATGTGATCTGACAATAAATATGAACTTGCTTCAGTTACAGTATAATTTAAGGTTTTAGTTATGAAATCTAGAAAATCTGGAATCCGTTAGCAATATGTGGCTTCTGCGGTAGACCGATGATCATAGTTATTATCCATCATAGCTTTCAGTAGATTTCGATCTCTTGATGTGATTATTCTGGAGCTTCAGTGTCTATGCTTTGTATACCAATCTCCTCCTATGATAAATCTCGATCCTAATGTACAGAAGAATACTTTATACTATTTCGAATAATTAGAGCAGATTGTCTATGCCCCGTAACATCAGGATGGGTGGTGTTGTATACTGTGAAATTTGGTATACAGATCATACTTCTCTAGGTAAAATGAGTTTCCAAAACTAACATAATATCAACTATGTTAATGTTTAAAAAAGCTATTAGTTGATATTTGTGGTTGAGTAATCCATTAGCGTTCCACATTGCAATGCTTACTATAGATTTATGACAGTTGACAATAAATTTAGAATCTTCTGATTTTGATTTATCTATTGTGTGAACATTGCCTTGAATTCGGCCAGGAAGCCAGGTAATTGATGATTCAAGTTCGTGTGAGGTTCATTGTTAGTATTGAAGTCAGCATAAGTTACTGCAGGATCCTTAGATTTCGAAAGCTTCTTATTACTGAATTGGAATGATTAACGTTGTTTTATAAGTTTCTTATAGATTATGTAGCCTTTGTAATTAGCCATGTGACTGCTCTCACATTATACACGTTTTGCTGGAACGTTCTTAAATTTAGTTTTAGTGTCGTGATGTTCACATTTTACGCAGTTGTATGGCCTTGTTCAATAAGCTTTTGACCATGAGATTGACACCTCATAGATTGAATGCTATTTGTTCTTCTATTGAGGAGTCCAACTTATACTTTTGTATTATTTCAGAATTCTAGAATTAAATACGTTTTTATTGTTGGGATGAGGGTTTCTGTCAACAAAAAATAAAGGTAGTGGATTTTTCGTTATTCTATGTCTGGTATTCATAGAAGATATAGAAAAGAATTTATTAACGACGGAAAAGTGGTTATAAAATATTCAAAATGATGGTAGGTGGTATAATAAAAAAACTTAATTTTCAATCGTTGTCTCTTTCTTCTTATTACTATACGTTGTCAATTTCTTTAAAATACTTTTTTAAAGTGTTTTTTAACGCTTGAAATACTTTTTCTCTATCCACCTTAATACTTGATAAAATAAAATTCAGCCTAACGTCTTCAAATCTGTTTCAAATCACGTAGGAACATCCGAACGTTTTGAATATCTGAGTAGACAAATAATAAAGACTTAAATAGAAATATTAGTGTTTTTCAAAATTTGAAATGCAAGTTTGAGCTTAAAGGCGGCTTTACACGACGCTAGTAACTCGTACGAGTCACTAAAACCGAGTACTCACTTTTAGTACTTTCCTTGTGTAAATTGGTCTACTGGAATACAGAACACCAATTTACACAAGGAGAGTGCTAAAAGCGAGTACTCGGTTTTAGTGACTCGTACGAGTTACTGGCGTCGTGTGTAAAGCCGCCTTAAAGGAGGATAGGCAGATTGGGCCCCAAATCAAAAATTTGGGTACCCAGACAAAACCTATGTCAATCCAAAGCCTTAAGTGTCTTGAGCAATATTGTCTAAGGAACCAACGCGCGACGACCTCTCTGAAGAAAGATATAGGCCTTAGAATTTAGAAAAAATACGGAGAACCGTACAAAAATAATCTCGGTGTCTAATGATAGGGGACAATCTGCTCTAATAGGATTTATGCGATCACAACCTAAAACTGAATCTGGCCTTAGCTACTGGCCTTAGAATCTGATCTGATACAGTGGCACTACGAAGTGCCGCACAATGACAAGTGAGGATTTAAACAAGATCATTGCGTTTTTTATTATAACGATGCTCTATGACCCGAATAACGTGATTCTTTAAGAAGAAACTGGTCTGTTGTATTCGTCAGTATAAACAAAATAAGGAACAACAATCGTGAATCTTCCTCCACCACACCATGTTTCGAAATCATATTATAATGTTCTAAGTGACGTCAAGTCAGGCCGCAGTGATTGTAGACCCTCAATGTGATTTGAACAATTGCTCATTGTTACCGGGGCTTTATATTCTGCTTCTGGTTCTAACTTTTAGTCTCGTCTTGAATTCCAGTTAGAACTTGTTACAGTTTTTTTTCTTTACGCGGGGCCCCTCAGCGTCTCTAGAGTTTTGCTCATCCTCCTTTAAGGTGTCCGTGCCTTTTACACAGCTTTGTCTTCATAGTCACAAAAAGTAACAAAACAAATAACCTAGGTTAGATAACTATCTGATTATTCAGTAAAATTAACTAATGAACTTTGTTAAACGACAAAAATACTCTAGAAAAGATGATAATCCTAAGCTCAATAATTGGGATTCGCAAACTTAGACCAATCGTTATTTAAATGCTAAATTGTTATAACTCTGCTCAAATCCAATTAGTTTCAAAATAATCTAATTACTAGATGTCTCAAACTTTCCTACACAACCAAACGACTTTAAAACTCTAACACAAAACAGATATTTAAAACAACCCTTAATACATATCTTTGAGAGTATTGACAAAATCATAAACTTTATTTATGATCTTCCCGACCAACTATAGGCGTTCTTGCCATACATTAGAGTCATCATTACCAGAATAGGCCGCATACTAAAAATAAATAAATAAATAAAATTTACAAACGGTTTTTACGACCAAAAATATAATAACTAAAGTTTTTCACTTACTTATGGGCTATCCCCCTCACCAATTTCAAGAAATTTGCAAATTCTTTTGTGGTAACTGTAACAGAACCTACATAATCCACCAGTCAAATTATTTGCGAAAAAATTGAAATAGAAAAACACCCTTAGTACCTCAATACTCTAGATTATGGTCAATGTTTGCAAACAGTTAATTATGTTACGTCATCAGTTACATATATAACTCTCCCAAATAAACAAACTTTTTCCAACCTAGTCCACTTTCCATACACTTTCACGTCTGATTCAATAAATAGCGAAGTAGAAGACGCAAAAACAGTAACTTATAGTTCTCCTTGGGAAGCAAACAGATTGAAACCCAAAATAAGCTCTCTTGGTACTGAATGACAAAGTGAATTCCGAAACGTCAAGTATTCCTCAAAAATGCAAGGAATCGGATAAAGCACGGGGGAGATATGATAATAGATACATATTTGATTTTGGTTTAACTTCAAAACAAATTCACCTGCTTCTTAATGGCTTTGCTATACGGATTATTTTATTGATTGTTACCTTATAGGAATTTATATTGGAGGTTAATTTAAAAATTATATAATTGTTAAGCATTAAGAATTGGATAATGGAGTTAATTTTCATAGTTGACAAATGCTTGAAACGTACAGTATATTACAGGAAAGTAGCTCTGACATAGTTATCAATTGATCAGAATTATGTGCCTTTGCGCCTACGTACAAGGAATAAAAGTTTAAACAGTAATAAAAATATATTCAGCTTCCTTTTCTACAGAGGAAAGCGCCAACGTATCGCAGTTATGTAGGTTTTATCTAAAATGGTCTGTTGCTATAGATTGGCCAACTGCAATTTGATTCTTAAGTCTTATGATATTTGTTGTATGGTATACTAATCATGTATTGACATAATGACTTATTTTGAAAAAAAACCTGCTAAGGCAGAACAAAAATGGACTTAGAAAACATCCTGGTGATAAATGGTACATCATTAGCAATATTATTGAATAAAGCACCGAGATTTACTTTACAATACAAACCATTTGGGTCAAAATTATAACCCAACGCACTCAGGAACCGTAAATAATTGATTGATAAATTAATAAATATATTATATTAAAGAACTGTTATGTGCGATAAAACTTTTTTAAAAGCAAAAAGTGAGAGTTTCTATCAAAGCATCCAAATTTATAATTTAGTTCAAAGATCGATCTACTTTCAATTAATATTAGTCTCTAAAACCTAAAAAGAGAAACATGAACATGTAACGGTAGCAAAATGTATCCAAATAACATAACAAATTAAAAACATAGTGAAGTGAATGGTGCGCTAAAATTAGTAGTTGGACAATGGTAAAATTGAAGAATGATATATTTCTCAAACTATTGCAAGTAAAATAACTCGTTAGCTTAGGGTGGCACACGATCTTTTTTCTGATAAAATCACATTTTGCAATTGCTTAATATTTCAAGTAAACCAAAAGTGCAGGGCACCCAAAATCTTGCTTTCTTTATTTCTTTAGTATAGTCGCTATTTTTTTTGCTGATATGTTCTATAGCTTTTCTTTTTTCTTGTTTATAGGTAGGTTTTTATTTGAATGCTTTAATAGTTTGTTGACTTTGATATTCAATTATTGTTTTTTTTAAATATAAGCTATGTAGAAAACACTACAATCGATATGGACTTACGGTATACAGCTATGGGGATTTATAAAACCGATAAATTCCTAAGTTATTCATTCAGCAATTCCAATCGAAGGTATTATCAATGTTAATAAATGCATCTTAGATGTTTCGAATCATGCACTCGAAACACACTTAAGAATTGTATTAGAAGAAAGAAATCCAGAGATTTTTACCAAAGGCTACTACTGAAAATTATTCGAGTATTTGAGAGTAATGTGTTCTCTAAGTGTTAGCTTTCCGCACTTTTAAGAATGAAGTATTGTATGCTCAGGTGCATTTAGGATATTAGCTTTTAAGAAAGCTAAAATGTCTCTGATGATTATTTGGAGTAAATAGAGTAGCTAACTATTTTGAAAAAATGTTTGCCGATTCTTGCTTGTATTTAGTCCGTGGTTCGATTCAACGCCTATTGATGGAATATTGTCATGTTTACTAAGGTTAGTGATTCAACTTGAAAGGTGAACAGTAAACTTACGTGGAAAACACATACTGACAAGAAAGAAAGAAAATTATACTGGCTTATCGGCAGAAGTTTTCACTTTTCTCCAAAAAAGGAAAGTCTTACTATACAAGACCATTATCAAACCTATATAAATGTACATAAATGAATTGTAGGGGTGTTGTAAAGATTTCAGTCAAAAACTTTACGTGGTATAGTAGATACTCCGTGGTACGTTTCAAATCGTACTTTACAAATAGTTTATGTTAATGAGGTTATCAATAATTATATCACCAATCTCATCCAAACCAAAGTGTTTGACCTCTGTTAGGTACTCTCCATCGAAGAAGAAAATAAACAATATTCTCAGTAACTTAAGTTTAGATTGCTAATGAATCTAGTCTGATATTAAAATACATGAATTCACAAAATTCACTTTTGGATTACTATCTATAGACCATACAGACACATTGTGGGATTTTTCACGTAAAAGCTTTAACGATTGCTTCAAGGTTATCAAGATAGTGCTTAGTTTTTGGACCAAGCTATGTGGAGTATATCTGCATTTTTTATTTTAAATTATGCAGTCAGATCAAGAGGGATTATAAAGCTTCGTGTCCATAAAACGATAACGATTTGTAGTGCTTGGTGTAAACGTATCGACGTCTACTTTATGGTTTATTGAGCCAGTAAATTTTAATTTACGGCGGAGTAATTTACAGCCGCTCTAATTATATAGGAGAACCGATGTGTGTTAAATATTTCACCTCCGCGTTGACTAAAATAACGACGCCGCCTTTTATTTCCATTTCGCCGCGGATAGGAACAAACCGCCGGCCAGCGCAATGTTTCTTCGTTTTACTCTCTTGGCGCCGTAAATAAGACTAATATCAATTCATATTCCATATCGACTGCTCATTATCCGGCCGTATTTATGTGTCTCGTAAAATTTTTCCCATGCCACTCGAGGTGCCACGGGAAGCACTAAAACTTTTCTGGACGCCACGTATAAATTAGCGGACAATCGCAGTTAGATAAATTCTAGCGGCGCGGTGGGAGAGCGGCGGCATAAAATGTAAATTATGCGGTGTTTGCGCGCGGGAATCAATGCTAGCTTGCTTCGGCAACCAATCTAAAGGCGCGATTTATTTTAGTCATTGTTGCCGTTTGAAGCGAAGCGGGACCGGATGAATTTTTGTAAAGCGCCTGCCATTGTCGAACGGCAAGAATTGATAGAGTTCGGTTCAGAGGCTGCTACGGTACAACTAACACTTGCTTTTTTAAATTTAAAAATTATAATAATCAATATTTCAATAAATGTTTGTAAGGTACATCAAATTGTAGTGTATAATGCTCTATAAAAAATATACGAATAAATAATAATCATAACTAAAGCTTTTGATGACACCTCGTATCATAAGGAATATGGTGAAAAATACAAGTGCTGCTATAAATCGACCCATAAGATACTACAAGTTGCGCAAAAAAGCATAATTGGAATGTAATAAGAAATGAGACCAGAGGGAACTGCTAGTCGTACCCTCTTATTATTATTTATTATCTTAGTGGATAAGATTGAGCAGGAGAGTTTAAGCGCGGCTTAAAAAACCCAAAAAGCCATTATCTTCAACACTAAATTGCACAAAAAGAAGATTGTGATTACTGGGCGATCTATGTGTGGTTTAGCTGGAACAAAACATTATCTTTGAAATATGGCAGTAGCACAAATGAATTCTATTGATTGAAACTGGTTATTAGTTTTTTATGTTGATTATCTAAGACCTTTAAAAATCTTATTGATGTCAAATTTTACTAAAATCATCGAGATGGATCTATGTGTACTTGGGTCATTCAAAAATGAATGACGCATTTTATTAGAGTTGTTTTCCTTAAATTTCCGTAAAGCTGCTGTAGACCATTTGTAAACAACCGACTAAAGCTCTTTATTAGAGGAGAATTTCTTTATTACATTAAACTAAACAGTCGCTTAGTGCAAAATCTGGCAAATATGGGGCGTGAAACAACGCGGTGTATCTAACATACAAACTAGGGATAACATATTTAAGAAATTTTATGGAAAGAATACTAGAAAAAGTAGAAGAGTTGTATTTAGCATTTATAGACTTACAATTTACTCTGGATACGCAAAAAAATTAGAACTGTTAGTATATATATTATAATAATAGATGTAGTTAACAGTATGCATAAAAATGTGACAAGAAAAATACAAAGAATTGGAAAAGAAAGGGATTAAGCAAGGCAACAGCTTAAGTTCTTTAATATTTGTAATATGAAATTAGATAGGGTAACTGAAAATACCAAAGGAAAACTACAAACAGGATACCAATATTTAATACTTCTAGAAGTAGAAAGTTCATTGTATGCAGATATTTTGTTGACAGTAAATTCACTAATAAAAATGCAAACACTATTTAATATATGGAATGACGACATTGAAAAACAAAAATTAAAATTAAGAAAGGAAATAATATAATAATAAAAGTAACTTCCCTTGGGAGAACCTGCAACCCCTAGAGGGCCCGTCCCCAGGTGGCGGATCGGGGAATGCCTCCCAGATATGGGTGGTAGGAGGGAAATGAAATACTGCGGACCAACAGGCCTAGAAGTGGACAGCTGCACTTCTAGTAGTCTACTCCAGTGGAACAAAAATGATACGGTACAATGATTTAGAAGATACTTAAGGCAGAGGTGGAAATCATCAGAAAGGCAAGGACATAGCGGAGCGAAAGGCAAGAAGGAAACCATCGCACTATTTCCTTAGTAAAAAATTAGAATGGCAGAAGTTGAGAAAGTATCGGCCCTTAGTCCCCGGCAGACCTATAATGGGTAGAGGGTGGAAAAATCGAATTGCAATATGGAATGTCACAAGTACAAACGTACAAAAGTGGAAAACTTTATAACACCTTACAATAAATGGACAGGCTATGAATAGATGTCCTTGGACTTAGTAAAATGAGATGTCCAGGAATTGGCAAAAATATAACAAACAACAATGTAATATGACCACCAGAATGGAGTCGCGTTAATTATCAACAATATTACATATAGATAAATATGTAAACAACGTTGTTCCGATATTAGATAGAGTGGTAATGTTACAACTATCAGAAAAACCTAAAATTATAAACATCGTTCAGGTTTAGGCTCCCATTGTCGACAAAGGGGACGAGACCGTAAAGAACTTTTACGAACAATTAAATGAAATTCAAAAATAAGTAAAGAAATCTGACATTTGGTGTTGTGTGACGTTAATTCAAAAGTGGCTACAGGAGAACAAGGAAAATGTAATAGCAGAAAAAATCACAAACGAACTAAACAGGAATATTAAAATGGAAGATCCAAGAATTAAAACTAATGTCGTAGATTTAAATTGAGCTACTATTGAGAAAATTATAGAGGGAAGCACATAAAAATATCTGATGCTTAAAGCTGCACAAAAGAGCAAACCGGAGATGATAAATGAGATCTTGGGTTTTATGCGAGAAAGGCGGAAACATAAAAATAAAAATCCTATAGACTACACAGAAATACGTAAAGTAATCAGGACAAAGATCAAAAAGGCCAAGGAACAGTGAATAAAGGAACAATGTGACGAAATAGAAGAGTTAGATATAGAGATGCGATAGTTACAATATGCATAAAAAGATAAAACAAATGACTGGGCAATACAGACAGAGTCATTTTAATAACTTAATTAATGATGATGGCAAACACTTAATAACCATAGAGGAACAATGTCTCGTTGGAAAAACTACATAATGAATATGTCCAAACAGAAACTAATACAGAAAACCATGAAAAACCTTCAGCAATAACTAAAGAAGAAGAGATGCACGCCATTAAAAATATCAAAAAAGCTATACCTGCGGGGCCCGCTGAAATATAAGCAGAAATGATAGAACTTATTGATCAGAACAATCTCAAAATATTATTAAGTTTTTTAACACAATTTATACAACAGGCCGCATACCCACAGAATGGTTGAAATCAACCTTTGTTACCTTGCCTAAAGTTCTTCATCCTAAACGCTGCTACAAGTATCGTACTATTAATCTTATGAATTAGATGCTACAAGAAATGTCAATAAATATTAACAATACCCTATTTGGATTCGGAAATGGATTTGGAACACGACAAGCTTTATTTGCTGCGAACGTACTGATACAACGATGTCGAGATGTAAACAAAAGGGTGTGCATTGGATTCGTGGGTTACAAAAAAGTGTTTGACCGAGTCAGACACGACAAGCTGAGAATTAGTTCTAGATAAGTAAGATATAACCATCACCAAAAACCTTTATTGGTATCAGAAAGCTAATGTAAGAGTGGGTATAAAATTAACAGAGGAGTGATGTGAGAGTATGCGTACTGTTCTCTCTGCTGTTTGACTTGTATTCAGAGGCAATCTTTAAGAAACCATTAAAAACAGTAATGAAGGTGTAGCTATTAATGGAATACTAGTCAATAACATTAGATATTCTGACAACAGTTTACTGATAGCTGAATCAGAAGAAGATTTACAAGACTAATAGTGGATACGGGCTGGAAATGAATTTAAAGAAAACGAAGTACCTGATTATAGAAATAACAACACACACCAACATAAATAAAAGTGGGGACAGAGAACGTAGAGAGAGTGACAAACTACAAATACTTGGGGGCAGGATACAGAAATAAGGAGTAGAATAGAACAGGCCCGGAAAATATTCATCAAAATGAAACCTTTACTGTGCAATAGGGATTTTAACATATCACAAAAAAAAAGAATTTTAAAATGTTACATCTTTCCAATCGTACTCTACGACATGGAAGCTTGGACTTTAACAGACAAACTTTGTAAACATCAACGTGTGTTACGTATATCTTGGGTAAACAGTGTTCGAAATGAGAAGATACTGCCTCGAATGAACATACATCAAGAATTACTATACACAGATAAAAAGCAAAAATTGGAATATCTGGGTCATGTTATCCGAAACTGAAAGTATGAACTGTTGCAATTGATAATTTAGGGTAAAGTAAATGAAAAAAGAGAAAGTGGGGCTTAACAGATGGTAGAATCAATCTACTACAACTTTTTTCGGGTTGCAGTATTTAAAGTACAAATTAGCCTTTTGATAGGCAGCCTCCGAAGATAAGAGAGGGCAGAAAGAAGAAAAGTAACTTGCAAAAATCGAGACTTACAAACAGACAGTAAAATTGTAAGTAGAACAAGGAAATTTAGGAAAATATATTTTGTGAAAAATGAAAAAGAGAGAAATTAAATTATATATTAAAAAACATGTACAATGCCATAGACTTACCTACACTTATATGTGAAAATGAATCTTAGCTGTATATGTGGAAAAATAAAATGAGACCACACAATAAATGAGGACATTAGAAGTAAATTAGAACAATAACGAAGAAAAATAAAGTCAGTTAGTATGGTTAGTACTTGCCATTAGAATTAAGGAAAATAAGCTTACTAAACGAGTAACAAAAGATGGTAGAGCCAAGGAAAACGAAATGAGGGAAAACATGAATAGAAATAATAGCAGAAATAAGAAAGAACAGTAAACCAATAGGAGAAATGAGTAGAAGAAATGGTTTCCTAGATAAAAGTTAAAAGAACAAAAGAAATAACGTATATTCGACGCTTTATAAGGGCATAGGAAATAAGAGAAGAAGAAAAAGAAGAAACAAACAATTACGGTCGTGTTCTTTTAAAACGACAGATTGGCGTCATAATTCATCTGCTACTACCAGACACTTAAAGAATGTTTCCGGATTCACATTTATATTTCTACATGTTTCTGCTTTTGTTAAGTGGTGAGAGTTTGGAGAACCCCTATCGTGCATTGTATACAGATTTTTGTCATCTTGAAGTCTTTATATATGATGGTATGCAACATTCCCTGAAACAGATCTATTGCATTCGTTAGTTTCGAATGTGTTTCACTTGTTTGACAATAACAAGTTAGACACACACTGGATGTGTGGCTTGCATCCATTTGCCTGTTTTTGTCTTCTTTTGACGCAATTCTTGTCGCTTTTGAATTTTGATATTTATCAAAGTACAGTTCTGTGACTTGGCACTGGGTTTTTACACACGGCTACTAACCTTATAAGAATATAATGGACATTGAAGGCAGTTACGCCATGTATCGTTGCCCGTCATTGTCTATGGCTTATCACACTCGCATCATTGCACGAATGATTCACTATCTTTTACTTTGTGCGTTCCAAAACGTCATCTGGTGGCATTACGTACCATTATAGTCTAGTTCCACACACGCACTGGGTGCAAATTTTAATTTAATAATATGACTGGATTCGGTGGTTTATCTCTCTATCTTTTTTGCTTCTCCCATTTTTTATAATGATGCTGCCTAGATATTCATATTCATTTACCTCGCTTAATTTCCCCCATCAGTTTTTACTTTAGTCTTGGTTTTGTGAGTTGATCTTTTACATATCATGATGCTTTTGGTCTTTTTTTTTTGTTAAGTTTTAAGTTATATTTCGTTTTAATTAACTGTTCCATGATATTGAGTATATGTTCTATTTCTTCTTTATTGTTGGAGAGTAATGCTATATCGTTAGCGAAAAAAATATTTTAAATTTTGTCTCGGTGTATGGTGATTAACGCATTGTATGAATCATTAACTTTATCAATTGTCTTCTGGGTGTATAAATTGAAAAGTAGAAAGGATAAAGCATATCTCTGTCTAACACAGCTGTTTATCTGTATTTCTCTTTCTTTTCTCATTAACCGGTATTATTTTCTTTTGAGTTGTATAAAGATTGTAAATAAAACGTATATCTTTATAGTCGATATCGGACTCTTTAAAAACTTTAAAAAGTATGTTTTATTTCTTGGTGTCAAATGCCTTTTCTGCATTAATAAATAAAATAATTAATAAACTGTTTTGTTGTTTTTGATACATTTGTCAATAATTAATTTTGATGCTTCTTTTGTTTTTGTCTGAACTGATCTCTTAATACATTGTCAATTTTTGCCTCAAGTCTTCGTCAGTATTTTTCAAATGGATGGTATAAGGTTTATTGCCTCACATTTATGACTTTTAAGCCTTTTTTGGTATAGCAAGAATTATACTCCTGATAAAATTTTAATGTCAAATATTAAGAGTAACGTTTCTTGTTTTAGGCATTTCATAACTTTCCTAGGTATTTTATCAATACCAGGAGGTTTATTGTTAGTGCTTTGTTCATTCGGGATGCCTTTATTTTTTATTAGAACTACCCTTATTTTGCTTTTCGTATTCAGAATTGTTCTTTAATTTTTCTGCATGCTTTATCATTATTTCCAACATTTAAATCTTCTTATACTCTTTACTCCTTTTCAGCTTTTCCTCCATTTATTTTGTAGTTTTTTATACTCTTGCTGTCTTTCTTCTGTGTTAATGTTTTTATATTTTTGTCTCTCTGCAGTAAGTTGTATTACTTCTTTAGTTATCCATATTTTTGTTATGTTGAGTGTTTTTCTCAGTACTTCATTGAATCTTGATGTAATACCTTGTTTTACTATTTCTTGAAGGTTTAATTTTAATTTCATGTACTGCTTTCTTCGAAAATTTTTGTAGTATCTGTTCGTCTCCTGTTTCCGTTTTTCTCTTATTTTTTAGCTTAATGTAATAATTCGTCATAACCATATTGTAGTCGCTGTCTAGGTTCAGTCTTGAATAGCTTCTATTACCTTTAACTTGATTTTTAAACCTTTGCTTAACTAATGTGTAGTGTATTTGACATCTTTCTATGTCCTCCAGCAATTTTCGAACATGGTGTTTAAATATGGTATTAGTTGCAATTAATTTATGTTGTATGCAGAATTCAATTAGCCTTTTCTATCATTTCTCTTTTCTGCACCGTACTTTCCTAACAAATTTTCTTTTTCTCCCTCTCTTAGTACAACATGCCAGCCCCCAGTAATTATTAAGTTTTTATCGCCTGATATTTCTTTCAGTATCTTACTTAGGGTATCATATATTTTTTCTGTTCTATCATCAATTTGATTATCATTAGTTGATTTGTGGGCATATACACTTGTTTTATCACTGTGTTAACAGGTCTCATTTCAATCTTTACTAAAATGATTCTTTCGTTGTATTTGTAATATGCTACTCTGATTCTAAATTTCCTGCTTAAAAATGTATCAAGTCTTGCTATCCCTTGTGGTGTAGATTTGGTGCAAAATATTCTGTACTTTCCTTTCTGTGTCCATTTCATTTCACTTATGCACGTAATATAGATATTTAGATTTTCTGTTTCTATTTTTGCGTTTTTGATTTTGCACTTTTGGATAGTGTTTTTACATTGCATTATTTTGCTAATGTTCTTATTTCTGTATATTCCTGGATATCCGACTGGAGGACTGTTTTATCTTCAGAATGAAGTTGAACATGGGAAGACATTCCATATGATTTAATTTTATTGTAATTGCGGTTTCTTGGAAAATATGTGTTAATGCAGTAGTTTTCCATTACTTTCTGCAAGACGACCTCATGGGCTTAAAAATAATCGGAATGAATGTAGAAGAGTGAGATAAAAGAGGTATTAAGGTAAATGGGAAAATGCTCAATTCTGAGATTTTAAGATGGTACTGGGCTAATGTCTCAGAGCTCACAATGTATTAAAACAAAATTGTCTCATAATAATTATGTAAAGAATTCAAATAATAACCAACGAAACAGAAGACATAGATGTGGAAAAATGCAACTATAAAATTGACTATATAGAAAGTATAGGTATATGCTTACGGAAAGAAGTAAAAAAAAGAACAGAAAAGTTTAAATGGCAATTAATAGATATAACAAAATATTTAAAAATGAGAAAACACTGATGCTGCCATCAGTATATATATAGTATACAAAAAATAAACATCAATTTAAAGTATCGCAGAAAATTAAGCTATAGCATGAAGTGTCACAGAAGGAAGCTCTGAAGGCACCAGGCTACAAGGAAGAGTACCGAAGAGATGCCTAGATCAAGTCAAAACGGTAATAGGGAAGCCAATACAACAAATTAACCACAAAGCCCAGAATCGACTAAGATGCAAAAAGATCGTCAAAAATTTAATGAATAATAGACCTTGATGATCACGATTCTTCTGATAAGAAGATACGACAAGAAGAAGATATTAATAACGTGCATTCTGTTTTTTAAATTGACTTTCTGTTTATTATTTGAAAAAGTTGGGAGAATCTTGTGTATCCTTGGTTTGGTTTTTGTAAGAAATGCAATTTCCGTGTTAATTTAGTGTCAAGATTAATGCCAAGAGTTCGTCGTGATTTTTTTAAGAAATTGTGGTACTGTTAATGTTGATCGATGTAGGATTTTGTATTTCACGTAAAGTGAATATCTTTCCCACGCTCTAATTATGATTAATTTGAAGATTTTAGGTGTTTAACCATTTGGCTGCAGAGCCGGCAGTTTTTTGTAATAATGGAGTTGCTGAACTTGGGTATTCGTCTTGGGTTAGTAGCACGTAGCTAAGTTTGCTACGTTTAATACTATACATGGATATGTTGAACAAAAGAGGGCCTAACACACTGTCCTGCGGTACTCCAGCTGCAGAGTGTTGTATACCGGCGTTTTTCGAATCCATATTCAATGAGATTTTCCAACCGCTGAAATTGGTGAACTGTGGAAAATTCTCTTCTAAAGCCGAATTGAAATGGTGGTAGTAATATCCTATGCATGTCTTCAGCGTTTATTCAGAGTATATTGCTTTTTCTAAGATTTTGGAAAGAGTAGACAATAAACTGACTGATCTATAGCTTGTTAATTTGTTTTTATTTTTTTCTGGTTTTTGGAACAGTAGGATGTGAGCAAGTCTCCATGCTTTAGGAAAGTATCTTAGTCTTAAACAGACATTGAAGGTAGACGATATGAAGGATCGATATTTTTTGGGTAAATTTCTTAGGGCTCTGTTTGAGATTTGATCAGCACCAGGTGAGTTGTTAGAAGAAGAAAACGACATATATCTTCTAAAACGGAGATAGGATATTGTATTATGCGACGTAGCAAAAATAAAAAAATAAATGTTTTCAACAATGAAAAAAGGGAAAGATTACCACCACAAGTGAGATGGTTGGCGTGACAGATTTGATGGATTTACCTAGATAAATTAATAAAAGAGGCTTAACAGAAAGGAAATATAAAACATCAGATAGAAAATGGTTCACCAAGCGTTGCCCCCTTCATATAATGTAAATTTTTGCAACATTACCCGCTCCGCATTAGGCTAATTGCCGTCTAACTGGTGGGCCCTTCAGAAACTTTCACACGTTAAATCACGCCGCGCATTGTGCCCGAAAAAACTACTAATGAGGGCCATCGATTAAAACGTTGCGATTGCGGCAAACGCTGGGGCGTGGGGTGGGCTTTAAAGCGGGCGCTTGATTTTGCAACAATGCCGCCGAGATTGATTGACTTTAATGCGAGGGACGGACAATAATAGGAACGTTTTCGACGGCTCCTTGGCTGGAATGGCCATTTAAATTAATTTAGAGATTTCCGAAACGGCAGTAACCGCCAAGGCAGAATGAAGAGGTTTATGGAGGCCATCAATAATGCTCAATAGCAATGAAACCGACATTGTGTGCTACTGTTGTGGCTGGCCACTATGCGAAATGATGAATGCCGCGGTGCTTCAAGTGCGGATGTTTACGTAATTAATTTTATTTTATTAGCAGATCGTTCCATAAGTTTTCTTTAAACCTTTTACAAGCAGAATATTATTGGGCGATTGATTTATGGCGCTGCCATAGTTTGAAAAATATGCCTTTATAAGTTGTTTTAGTTTGATTTGGATTTTTGTCTTATATTTAAATACTGATACTGATTAGTGCAACACTAACTCTTAGTAGACTGTATCGGAGGGTCTTAAAAACAAGAACGGAAAAACAAATAGCGGAAACAGAAATACAAAGTCACTTTAGATCGGGTAGGTCATGTATTGACAATAAAACAATAGCAGAGAGTTGCATATTATACTTATAGACTTAAGAATAGCATATGATAGTGTTCTAGTAAATAAGCTGTGGGGAGTACTGAAAGATAATGGAGCGGAGAAATGTTATGTACATGTAGTTAAAAATTTATAGTGAGGGAATATGAGAAATGGGGGTTAGAAATTAACTATGACAAGACAGTATATAGTCATTGAAAACTCAAAGCGAAAAAAGGAATAATTGAAAATACAAACGAATATTCCAGTACCTTGGAGTAAAGATAAGTCACATATAAAAAATAAAACTTTAAAAGGAAAGGTAGTCATCAAACAACTCCATTCGGTATTATGGAGTAAAAGTATCTTGATTAAAACAAGGAATCGCATGTTCAAATCTATGGTAGAAATCTGTACCACCTATAGAGCAAAAATATGGCACTTAAACCAAAATGCAAAACCAAATCAAACTAAATAGAGATTAAATAATAAAAATGGTATTGCTACACGAGGCGAATGAGTGAAGAAAGACTGTCATGCAAAATTTGGGAACGGAAGCCTACATAAAGGAGGAAGAAAGAAAGATCAAGCATCAGCTGGAATTTTGGTATAAAGGAGGCCATACAGGGCGGAAACTAAAAGAAAATGATTATATGGTTAGACAAACCTGGATATTAGGTTGCATAAGACGACCAAGGATGCTGTAGAAACTGCTTTGATATTTATATATACATATATTATTGAATCTAGTCTTTTTAAGAATTACAGAAGATGTTCTAAGTTTCAGTGTTATCTCTTGTAGATCATCCAACTTAAAAGTAATTAGAGTCCAAGAAACTTATATTTGTCTTCTTAAACGAATAGTTTTAGTAACAATAAAGATTTGCGGGTTGTTTATAATATGTTTAATGCATAAAGTCTTACATTACCAGATATTTCAAGAGATAACGATTAAAATAAATAAAACCCAAATATCCTTTTAAAAAAGTGTATATATTAGTTACGTGTACAAAAACGTCATAGAACAAGAAAAACTGCCGGTACTAGCATATGCAGATTCTTTTTTGTACAGTAGGTAGACAATAAGTGTTTTTGAACGTGACTTTTTATTAGGTGCCATTGTTGCAACAAACATATTTATAAAATATCAGTTTTACTGTAAGTGCCCAAATCAATTGTAAATGATGTATTATGAAATGAAAACGTTTAGAATGTGAAATAGCTACAAAACTAAATGATAGGTCGCATAAATTTAATGACTGTAGCCGTCGAATTTTGAAGAGGCCAGTGAAGAAAAATAATATATTTTCGGTAGCATCGACCGTTCATGATTTGTTCTTCTGGACTAGGACTGGTCAATGCCAAATGTTTCTTTCATTGGTGCAAAGCTTACCGCCATTGGACTGTAGAACAACGCGAACAAGTTTTGTGGACTGATAAATCTCGTTATATGACCTGGAAATTTGGTGGACACGTCTCGGTTTGGAGGATGTCCGGTGCTAACACTCAAGTTTTGTGGCGGAGACATCTTGGCTGTTTTTCTCAGTTCCGCCTGGGTTTCTTAGTTCCTGTACTAAGAGGGATAAATCTTCCAACTCTCTGGCAATAATTTGGGGAAAACCTTTCCTGTACCAACAGGATAACTGTTCTGTGAACATAGCGAAGGTTATTTTGACAGGCCAAATTGTCCATCTTCAGTAACTGGACTCACCGCAGCTCTCATGGAGGAATGAAAATCAATTCTTACGGACATATCGAAAGCTGTGACTGATGCTAAAGGTGAACTGACATCCTATTAATACATGTTATATTAGTCTCTGATTTTACAACGGTGGATGTCCGAGTACTTTTATCCATATTATAAAACATTACTGACTAGGATTAAAATAATTTTACATCCATTTTGTACGCCGCCGAAGAAGAAATTACAATTAATGGATGAGGGCTAAATATTCGGTTGTGGCTAATTAATCAGAATTATTAGAAGAATTAAACATAAATAAAAAATATATTCGTGTATGTAATTTGAAAACCATGAATACAAGTACAAGTCATGCCAGCAAAGCGCTTGAATTTAAATAATTTTAAATATTTTATCGATAATTGGGATAAAAATGTAAAGTGGATAAATTTTTTGCCGCGTTTTCAAGGATTTAAATGCACAAATTTTCAACGAAAGTTAAAATAAAAATAAAAACTGCAACAATGCATTTTTTTACAGCTTACTTCACGGCGGTAACTTAAAACTAGAGGGTAAAATCGTAAGGCAGAAGCCCCAGAGGGCTTAGTATTTGCTGGACTGCTAAACTTACATATTTTTGGTTTTCAACCATTTGAAAGCTGAATATAGCAAAATCGTGGGGATTTAATGTTTTACGCGTAATAATTTATAAAGAGGTTTAAGAAATTGCGTGTCTATTATTCATGAATAAGTAATTTGGTCTAATAAATGTTTAAAATTTAGCTATCATCGATTCAACAAAAAATCTAAATTTTTGACTTAGCCGTAATAAAAGCAAATAACAATTAACAATTTTTTAGTTAAAATTTTACTGTTTTAACATTTTTTGAGTGAATTGCTGTGATTTAAATAAAAATTTTACTGATAGCCTAAACTGATGGTTAGGAAGCGACTAATAATCTTGGAGAAAAAAAATTAAATATTTTTGGATGTATGTTTTTATATCTTACTCTCGATCATCATAAAGTCGGCAAGATCTAATCAGTCAGCGACAATTCCGAAATTAGGCTGAGGTCGCCCGGTACGTTAGAAACTTATATGATTTATAAACAGACTCGCCACCAATTTTAAATTCGCAATTTGAGAGCAAAAGCACATTCATACCACTACAAAGGCAAAAAATTTATTGTTAAAAATGTCTCTAGCTATCTGTAAATCTCTAATTAAAGCAGAAAGTGGAATAACATACACATTAGTAACACAACTGATCGTTAGAAGAATAAGTGTGCAAATATTACTGAATAAAGGCGAGATGTTGTAAGTAGAAGAAAGAATTGTAAAAAATTTCTTGGAATATAAGGGTAAATAATTAGTTAAAAAAAATAAAATAGTTGTTTCATGTAGCTTTTGGGATATAGCGTTTTTTACAAGAAATTGAAGCGCAAATTCAAAAAAAAAAAAATTAAAATATATAATAAATAAGAAAATGTTACTACTACTATTACAATAATGTTGTCGTATATTGAGGAAAAAATAAAAGTGTTTATTAAAATTATCCATAAAAGTTATATGGGGGATTTTATTAGACTGCGTGTTTCTCTAGCTTTTGGTAAATCTGTGTCGTCAACAAGGTAGCTTATATCAAACAACATGGAGGATACTCTAAAAGTTTATAACAATTAGGTTTCTGCTCTTGCAGCAAATTCTAATGATGATGATATTTCGTGAATTTTTGTTGCGGTCTAGATGAATTTTTATTCATAATCGTCTTTTAAGTTTTGTAAACATGCTTTAGAGTGATATAACAGCGCCCATCACAATATTTCTCACATCGACATTCATTCCAACTCTTCCAAGCAGTCAAAAATAGTACAAGATAATTCAAACCGCAAAACTGGAATCTCTTAAACGAACAAGACAAGAAAATTATAAACATCACAGAGATTATAGATGAATAGAGGAAATACTGTGATAGACTGTTTAACTACTACATCCAACTTGAAAAACTGCAATCAAGGATAGAGGAGAAAAACCTTACATCACGCGAGAAGAAATTGATGATGCTATCAAAAAACTAAAGATAGGAAAATCAACTGCCAGCGATGGAATTATTATATTGGCGAATTGGGAGTCGGTGTAATACATATGCTATACCAAACCATCTGGAACATAGGGATCTGGACAAAAGAGTGATGCAACTCAGTCTTTATACCCATACACAAAAGATGACCAAAAGACAAATGTGACACCTATAGGCTAATTGCACTTTTTCCGCATATCAGCAAGTTCTTACTACATACAATATGATAAATAAATGATCGCAAGAGAACCAATTGGCTTCGTAAAAGGCTAGGGCACCCGAGAACACATCCTTAACCTAAGACAAATAATAGAGAAAGCAAGGAAATACAACCTAAGCCTGTTTGTTGGTTTTGTAGATTATCGTAAGGCTTTTGATAGCGTAAACTGGGAGAACGTATGGGACATTCTCAAGGAAATGGGGGTACCACAGCGTATTATCATACTGATCCAAGGGCTATATAACAATAGACATGGAGTAATAAAAATTGACAGCCAGCAGTCAAAGGTACTTAACATAAGAAAAGATGATCGATAGGAATTCATTCTGTCTCCGCAACTATTTAATATAACAATACGGCGAATATGAAATGAGAGAAGCACTACAAACACCATTGGAGGCTTCAAGATCAACAGCGAAACGATATCCAACCTTCGATATGCTTCCACCGAAGATTAGATAACGGAATTTCTTTTGAAATTACAACGACAATGAAAAAATGGCTTAAACTTAAATAAAATAAAAACAAAAATCCTTATAGTTGATAGAAAAAACAATAACAGGCCTGATTTAAAACAAATTAGCGGTTTGAAGTGGTCAACCATTACATATACTTACTTGGGAATACTTATCAGCAACATGGGAGACTTCTCAGCGGAAATAATCAAACGATCGAAATAAACAAAAATGCCATGTTTAAGTTACAAAAACTATGGAAAGATCGATAAATAACAAGCAACACAAAAGTATCACTGGTAAGAACTTTGGTTTTCCTATATTATTATATGGAGCCGAATCGTGAAAAGTAAAAGAAAAAGAACGCAAAAGAATTGACGCTTTTGAGATGTGGTGGTGGAGACGCATGCTGAGGATATCCTGGACAGTAAGGAGGACAAATGTATCTGTATTACAAGAACTCAACATAAATCCTAAAATACTACGGCCACATATCAAGACGTGACAACATAGCCTTAAAAAACTAATGATGGAAGGACGCACTGAAGGCACTGGGCCACAAGGAAGAGCGCCGAATGGAAGGTTAGATCAAGCCAAAACAGCAATAGAAAAGCCAATCCCAAAAATCAATCATGAGGCTCAGAACCGACCAAGATGGAAAAACATCGTCAGAAATACAATGAATAATGAACCATGATCATCACGACTCTTCTGATAAGAAGATACGGCGGGAAAAAAGAAGATGCACATTATCAAAATTGGAGCAACATCTAAATATTCCCATTCAAGTACAATAATACATTAAGTAATTTATCCCAAAAGAGATAACCGATTAAATCAAAACACTATATTTGAAGAAAACACCATCACTCATCACTCAAAAAGAAATAATAAAATTAATGTACATTGTCATTGTTGTATTGACTTGATTACTGGCCCAAAGCTTTAAAAATAGCACAAATTATTATGATTTCAAGACCTGGCAATAATCATACGAATGTTGCCTAGTAAGTCATCTGCCGATAACTTCAAAGCTCTTGGAAGAGTTTTTTGTCAAAAGAAGCAAAGAAGATGTTGCAGGATACCGAATTCAAAACACTTCATTCTATTGAAATCTGTTCGAACGTGAATATAAGACAAAAGTCAACGAAGAATTGTCTAGTCGGTACATTATATATTTAAGGGTACTCCAGGGAAGCATTCTATCTCTTCTTATACATAATTGTTATCTTTGCAGACAATACAGCAATCTTCTTTACTAATAACAATCCTACTATAATCTCATCCAAAGTACAAGAGCATTTAAACCTTTTCAAGAACTCCCATTGTGCCACAACCTAAGCTCCCCTTTTTAGTGAAAATCTTGTTAAAATATTTTCTATGGTTTATTTTTCTTCCTCCTAGGATGTCATTTTCTTCACATTTATCTAAAGGACAATGGCCATAAAAACAAATCATGGTTATGCGTGAAAAACTGAAGACATCAATAATCTATTCAATGAAAAACAGGATAGATATCTGCTTTGACAAAGCCAGCTTGGACATTTCTGGATTTAAACGTTGATAACCATACGGTGCTATTTAACTCTGCTATTTGGAACGCATCCAGTTATCAACTGCAGTTATAGTGTAATTTAAAGGATTATTTATAGATATATCCAAGAGCTGAAGTTTGTTGTTGTTGCTGCTGCTGCTACAAAACAAAATACTCAAATGTGCTATCAATGTTTTTCCCCAAGGTATTTTAGTACAATTTTTGATAAAATACAGATGAATTATAGCTATTAATGGTATTTTGCTAGTATGCAGTGCTTGAAGTTGACACGATAGAAGATTAAGGGTAGAAGAACAGCGTTTCCTATGGAACTGCTAGTTATCAGCATTGCACTCTTTTGTACTCAACTTCGTCTTACCATAACTGTATACGTTTTTGGAGAAAAATTAGATCCTTATAATTTAAAGTTAAATAATTGTAACCGTTGGTCTTTTGTGGTGCCTTTAAGTTTGACTCTAGACTTTATCAGCTACTTTTTGAGGCCATTGATTGAATATTTGTTTTTAAATATTAAAAATAATCAGCTACATCTAACTAAAAATTAAGTCAACGTATAGACTTTTTATCTAAAGTCATAGTTGATTTTCATTGGCACCATGAAGTATTCTGTTAGCAATTCCTTATTCTCTCAACCAATCCATGTCTTAGCTCAATCTTGGCTTCTCCTTTTATGTATGATATAGCCAATAAAACAAAATGGGATAGAATACGAAATGAGCGAATTAGAGAAGTACTAGAGTAGGAATTAATAACTAGAAAAATTAAAAATAGTCAACTGGTACACAGAAGGCATTGTGTAGAAAAGTACTTTAAGCGGGAAAAAATAAAGGAGAAAAAAGGAAAGACCGAAAAAAACGTGGACAGGACATTGAACGTTGAACAAATTGAAAATCTTAGCAAGAAATAGAAGTAAATGGAAGAAGTGAATGTAATAGAACACAAACTCCTAAATCCGACGCTGAAAGGCAGAAAGATATGAGTAGAAGAAGAAGAAAGGCTTTATACGCTATGTTTGTTTCTTAGCTTTATGAAAAGAAACAGAATGACAATCCATATTGAAAAAAATTGTTTTTTCTGACGTATAAACATAGTAGGGAAGAAAAAGTACCTTTATGCTATTATGCTTTTAGATATATTTTCATTAGTTTTATTCTTATTTATATGCAACTTTTTGTACATTACGTTCAGTTTATCTGTATATGGGGTGGTCAAAATCACAAGAGGCTTGTTAAGTCCATTGTTGCGAGTTCATCTGCCTATAGATAGCAATATTTGCATTTTCGTGCTAAAACGCACCGCCCCTCCTTTGTCCCTAATTGCGAGCCTCCTGCACGATCGCGCATGAGCCGTTTTTGGTTCTTTTTTGCATTCTTGCAGTCAGCCGTCGAAAGCTCCCGATCCCGCGACGCAATAAATCGAGCGACGGCAATAAAAACAAATTAGCCACACATTCACCTTATTTGTGCGCGGTGTACGGTTTCCAGGGCATTGTGCGGCGCTAGCGTTTACGATTTTTTATTTTGTACACGAACATCCCCCAGCCACGCACGCACAAAGATCCCCGTCTAGGCACGCCGGTTTTTATCGAGTATCGGGTATCCTATTATCCCGCAATTCCACGATCAACACACCCATTATCATTTAATGGCGCTCGCAAGAATGGCCCTATTTGCCCCTTTTGTGGGCGCACTCGGGCCCTCGGGGCGGGTTTGCTCTTTGGGCGGCTACTGACACGCGATGAAAGTATGTAGATTTGCCCGCTGATTGAGGACTGTCTCGGGTCTTTTACATAAATGACGCAAAGATGTCCAAAGAAACACGGCAAATTAGAGAGAATTGCTAATTTAAATAAAATGAGATTCGCAATTACCCCCAGTGACATAGAACACGCAATGCCAAGAAGGCGTTGTTAGTTTTGCAATGCGTTCAAAGGTTTCTTTTCAGCGAAGCAAGCGAGTCTATGTAACAGATTCTACTTTGTATAAAAATTTATCAGTGATTTTGTGTATCAGTGATATTAATTTATAATTTAATTGATTAGATTTGTTATCGATTGGATGTGATATATATATATATATATATATATATATATATATATATATATATAAAATTGACGAAGAAAAATGCAAAGCTTTCGTCGATCATATGAAAATCATTAAGACCTCTGTTTTACAATAGCTAACAGACATGCTAATTATTAGTAGAAGACCAAATGAAACCAACTTCAGCTAAAAAACTAGCTTTAAGACACTTCCATTAAACAAAACACCAGGCGTAGATGCAATGTCCAACAGTATACTTAAAAAACTATTCTGAGAAGCACTATCATACCTAGCAACTATTTATGATGCATTCTTAAGAATTGGTAACTTTTCCGTCAAATGGAAGCATACATTAATTCTTCTCTTTCCCAAACTTGGAAAAACAAAAAAATGTTTAAAAAAGTAACTTACTCTCGGCTAATAAGAAAAGGTTTCCAGGTGCTATTTCGACTTTTGAATAAAAGTTGATTTTTTGTGGAGAGTTTGATTTCCGTTCGTGCGGCTACTCCTTTCTAAGGCCAAAATTTCTCTGTTCTGGTAAGTTTTGCAGTTTTTGACAAAACCCTCAAGGCGCGAGACAGGACTCATTAAGGGTTCTCTCCCTGACTGTTGCTATCTCTGTCCGTAAGAGCCAAATGACAATGCATTTTCAAACATGCCAATGGTCTTACTGCGTTTGTTGATCAGGATTTATGGTTTCAAAACCCGGTCTCGTACTCTCTCAAAGAGAACTTGCACTCGGGACAATGGCGTGCGGACACGAGGGTCATAGGCCGATAGAAGTGACAAGGTTAGGTTTGTATAGGTTAGATTAGATGTGGCTGGTTAGGTCAGGTTAGGTGCTTGCGATTACTCTAATCCTGATTTTTTGATACATTGTAACCCAGCTTCAACAGCTGTCGGATCAGCTTTTCAAGAACATAGTAAAGTCTAGGACTATAAAAGAAGAGAAGGCAGTAGTAAAGACTCTACTTATTACACTACTGGAGTGTGTTCTGCATCCTGAGGACATTGACGAGTTTAATTTTTTGGACTACCACGATCAAGATTCGGATGACGAGAAATCGTATGAGGACGACGTTTCCGTTAAATACAAGAAAACAGCAGTAGAATTTTTGAATTCAGGACCCAAGCGACGCTCTCTCAAGACTGCAAGTCAAATTTCGTAAAGCGAACATGGATAGGCTTCAAAGATGGGAGCAGGCAGTAAATCAGGGTGGAACAAAGAGCGAGAAGATAAAGATCATAAACCAAGCACTTGTCTTTAAGTTTAATGAAGCAAGAGAGCATAATTCGCCAGTATGATAACAACTTGAGAGCCTGAGGGTATCGGAAAGCATCGGAAATCTCGCACTACGGTGTTTCAAGTAACAGAACCGAACATCATCGAGAAAAGTCACGAAAGTAGTAACAGTAAGCATTCCGTGGACTACGAGAATATTGCAAAGAGCGCAGCCCGGTTTGTTGCAAACGTGAGAACTGTCTGTGCATCAGTGGAGCCAGATTTTGTGATTAACACGGATCAATCGGAATTCAACGAATTTCATTTAAAGCGGGCTCTAGACACCCATGAAGCAAAGAAAGTGTGCTTGCAGGTAAGATCAGTCAATGCAAGAACCCACACTTACATCTTACAGCCGCTGCTAACAATGAGTGGAAAGTACTTTAGGCCCAAGACTGGCACACAGCCAAAATGTCGAGTGTAGCTCTTCTGGACAAATGTCAAAGCAGCTTAACAATTTTATGAAGAATGCCTCGTAGTAGGCAATGAGCGATTTGTTCTTATACAAGACTCGTGGTCTGATCAGAAAGACGATAATATAGTGAGGCCATGCTTTCGAAGCCAGTGCAGATGTCTCATGATTCCTCCATAGACAACCGGATTAGTGCAACCATTAGATGTCTTTTTCTTTCGGAAATATAAGATACTTGCAAAAGCTATATTTTTCTTTGTTATGTTAAATCAACTAGAAAACGTCAATCTGAACTATAGACTAAATGTCATGTGCATCTAATTCTTCATATATAACCACTTGCAATTGTGAAAGTTCGAAAAAATGCCTACACGCATAGCAGAAGGTTGGTTATACAGCAGAAGAAGAACGTCAACGAGAAATGTACAGAAACCGATTGTGTTAACTTTAGTTTTATTAAATGTGCACACTTTGCTTCAGTCATGTGATTAATAACTACAAACCTCATCTCCATATAGATGAATAAAGTATTTTGTTACTCCAACCCATATTGTCCAGTTTTATATTCAAATCAGTAGTATAGAGCAGTAAAAAGAGAAAAAAATGTCACAAACTGCAAAAACTACTAGATAGTTCACAAACATAAAGTAAAAGCAAGAGTGGCAAAGCCGGTCGCAAACCAGCCACCTCTTGCCTTACAATCTCGCACCCTACCTCTGCGCCACTGTCGTCTCCTTGTTGAAGGCTGTTGAAAATCCGATGCCATCTACAAGTGGCCAGTTTTCAACCGAATATTGTGGCCTTAGAACGAAGTAGCCGCACGAACGGAAACCGGCAACACGAATATCTCTCGATCCTCTCCACGAAAAATCAACTTTTATTCAGAAGTCGAGGGTGTACCTGGAAACCTTCCCTTGTAAGTGCCATCAGCCACAGATGCTTCTTAAAACAGTAGAAAGGGGATAGGAATGTAAACAATACTCGGCGACACTTTATGCAGACCTACCTTAAGCTTTTGTTCTCGCGTGAGCTGAGGACTTAAATACAAGATCTTTGAATTCTAGAATTTATAAAGGCTGTTATATTCTCATATTTTGATAACAGAATGTTTGTAATTAAAACTTATGCAATGAAGCATATGAAAGCAGGAGTTTCATAGGGTAGTATTTTAGGTTCTATTCTTTTGAACATTTTTATCTATGGCATCCTTAACACAAAAGCAGACTTATTATTTGCTTATGATACTGCACTATTAATTAAGAATGGAAACTTCGTAGATTCAATCACACAATAACAAATTGTTACAAATGTATTGACATTGCCTATAATAATCCTATTTCGTGGAATGATACTGCAAAAGCAGTAAAGTACTTTAAAGGATAGTAATAAAATTGTAGGAGTTGCAGTCGAGTTTTGGGGGTAGAATGTATTTACTGGATGATAACAAAATATTTATATAAAATAACCGCATCGTGTGCTTCAAGGTATTAAATAATTACCTTCAATTTTACCTCCTAAGCAAGGATATTCCATTTTGATAACATTAACTTAAGTACAGTCATATAAGTATCGTATATTTTTAATTTAATCCACTCCAGTGACTTGTAAAAGCTTTCGACATTTTTCATTAAACATGTATGAGCCACAACGGATAAAAAATTATATGGCATTTTTTTTCTCTTCAAACATTGTAGAATGTTTGTCCTTTCAAATACAGGGTGTTTCAAAAAGAATCATCCGATTTAAAATGTTTATATTATGAAAAATAATGATCACAGATACGTAAGATTAATTTTATAATACAGGGCTAATCTTGAAGTTTTAACATATTAAACTATAGGTGCTCAATATGCCTCCCTTGAGATGTATGGTAGATGTCCATACTCTTTAGAAAAAAAGGAACTGTACGCTTTTTCTTGAGTTAGGATAGTCTTTCTCATCTTGAAGAATTTAATGCTCCGTACCCTACATTCTAACATTATGGGGGTTTTCTTTCCACTTAAATTGAAATTAGCTTCGTCAGAAAACACTAAGCATATTGCAAATGTCATTTTCTATCACCTTGTCAAGGATGAATTCACACAACTCCACACGTTGTTTGTCATTTGCATGAAGAGAATTTTGTAGGGTTTTATAATCAAACATAGCCGCAAAACACGCTAAACATATGCTGAAAAATGTTTAGTTCTCTACCGGCACGGCGAGTGAATTTTTAGGGGCTACGTGCGAAACTTAGCCGGATGCTATCCACATCTTCGTCTGACACACGCGGGCCACCACTAGATTTTCCTTTACACAGACAACCCGTGTCTTGAAATTGTCTGTACCTGTCTAATGCTCTGAGCGGCAGGATGTTCAACAGCATGTTGTCGTCGAAAACCGCGCTAAACAGTTGCTAGTCTAGAACACAAAATTATTTTTGTTGGGTCTAGTTGCCATCTTGACAAAGTGGTAGGTAAACGAAGTGCCCTGGTGCTACCCTTCGATAACTCGAGAAATACCTCTTTCTATCAGTATATTGTTCAATCAAAACGGACTAAAAGCTAAATAGTTTATGAATAGCTTCTTTTGAAAAACCTTGTACATCTCAATAACAAATCTGTGGTTTATTTGGTCAATATTAGAAAACCCTATTGAACTACAATCAACAGCTATAGTTTAATATATGCTATATATACTACAGTAGAAGTGTTGGAATTTTGATAATACTTTATATGTAAATTACTAAATAAAAGGAGTACAAATAAGTGTCCGCCGTTTGATAAAAGATGGCCCCACCAGTAAGTTATGGTTGAAATTGTCAGATGTAAAACGTCATATCGTAAGGTTGGACATCTGGCAACACCATAACCTTAAAATATTAGCGATTTTGTATTAGCATTACATAATTTTTTCCTGCGAAAATGTCGAGTTTTGAGCCGAATAAGTGTCATTTGGGGAACTTTTGATTTAATTTTTTAACTTGAAAAATCTGGAGCTGAGGCATATCAAGCATATGTTGAGGCTGATTTAAGTGAGAGAAGTTATCGTGAGTAGTTTCATAAGTTAAGAACGGTGAGTTTGACGTCGAAGACAAAGAACGTAGCGGAAGGCCGGAAGTGTACGACGACGCGGAATTGGAAGCATATTATTGGAGGAAGATTCCTGCCAAACGCAAGAAGAACTTGCACTTACAATAAGAGCAACTCAACAAGCAATTTCACATCGTTTAAAATCGTTGAGAATGATTCAAAAGCAAGAAATTGGCTTCCATATGAACTGAAACTAAAAAACGTTGAACGCCGATTTTGCACATGTAAAATTCTGCTTGCCGAGCATAAACGAATGTTTTTTTTGCATCGTACAGTCACTGGTGACGAAAAATGGATCTACTACCATAAACCATAGAAAAGAAAATTATGAGGACCACGTGGTCATGCTTTAATATCGACAGCCAAGCTGAATATTCATGAAAAAAACTCACCTTGCATATTTGGTGGGATCAGCTTGGTGCCGTGTATTATGACCTGTTCAAACCGAACTATTACTTGAGCTCTCTACCGAATAAAATTGATGAGATTGAGCCTAGCACTCAAAGAAAAACGCGCCCACTACTAATCCAAACACGACAAAATTATTCTCCTGCATGATAATGCTCGTCCACATGTGGCGCCGGTCAAAACCTACTTGGAAACATTCAATTGGAAAGTCCGACCTGATCCGCCGTACTTACCAGACATTGCTCCTTCAGATTATCTCTTATTCCGATCAATGGCACATGGCCTGTCTGAGCAGCACTTCACATCATATGAAGATACCAAAAATTGGGTCGATTCGTGGATAACCTCAAAAGATAAAGCGTTCTTCCAACGCGGTATCCGTATGCTGCCAGGAAGATGGGCTAGCGATGTACAATACTTTGAATAAAACATAAGATTCCGTTCTTTCACAATAAATGCCCAATTTTTGATAAAAAAAACGGCGGAGACTTATTTGTACTCTCTTTGCTTCCGTAAACAGCTATAATATTTAATTTTAATAATTACATATTGGTTTCTCAATAGCAGGGATTAAATTATTTTGGAATGCCCATGAAGCTGATTTTTCTATTTTTATTAAAATCCCTCCTGATTGTATTATTTTTTAGGATGCGGACAGTTTTGGCAAACCGAAAAAAGTTAACGTCCATTGTTTTACTCTGCTATAGTTAGTGTGAAGTAAATAGACCATATATGTAACGAAAAAATTGTAATATAAAGTGTAAAAGGTTGTATATTGGTGACGTGTCTATAAATGGGACAATAAATTTAAAAACGCCTGAGCGTGTGCTGGTACAAAGAGGTAGAGCGCCTGTTTATGGCTAGTAAGCGACTTAATTGTCTGGACTACCAGGCCGGTTAATTAAAAAACGTTATTTAATGTGTATTGCGTAGCAAAATGTAGTACATGTTGCACTTGCAGTTTAGGTTGTTCATGCACAGGCTGATTTAGGTGTTGCTGTCGAGAAGTTATTTAGAAGTCGACTAAATAGCTTTTGTGGACGCTACATGCGTAAGTAAATTGTACGTGCATGGCTTATTGCACATATTTTTATTGGTTCTAAAAAGTTTCTTATTGTTTAGTGAATGCAGATAATCTGTGTATTTGTTGTAAGAGATATAGTACACAAGCTGAAAAACGTATGTAATATAAACTAAGTGAAAAATTATCATATAAATTAAATTAATGTATCTTCGACTACAACAAATGCGTAGTTTTGAAACTTGAAATATGCACGACTATCTGCAAGAGTCAGGTGTGTAAGCAAGCACATGGTTATCCAGAGACACTTTGAAAAGCGCCACCTAGCGGGGGTACACGTGGCCGGCAGGATAAACTAGCTGCAGACAGTCAGTGTTAAAAGGAGGGCCACAGTACAATAGAGCTACAAATGCTATTGCATGTGTAAAGGATAGATATATAAAGAAAGCAGAAAATGTTTTTAAATGCTTGAAAAGAGATCCTTATTTCGGCTGTACCGTTCTCTCAAAATACACATACAGTCCCTTAACTGGGAAAACTTGCAATGCCATTTCTATGCAATGGGGAATTTGTTTTTTCTTATCGCAATCGGCATTTATAAGAGCCGATAGTCAGTTTTTATTCTGTCAGACTCGATCCTTGTAATAGACACGCTTGCTATTGAGCAAGAAAGTCGCTCTTTTTACCCTGGTCGTATTCCGCTTTGTTTTTTTGCATTAAATCTCAGTTTTTCTGCATCCGCCCATATTTTGAGCACTTTGTTTCTACGTGCCTTTAAAGTTTTATATTGCGCCACCATCACTGCGACTCCCATAATTCGCGAATTCTTGCTGCAGCTAAATTCTGAATATAATTTCGTATACCATATTCCAGTTAACCAGTCCGGAGCACGAACCCTGAGGGCATTCCCTTGTAAATTGTTGTGTTGCCATAGCGCTTTGGTAAAATCTATGCTTCCGCCTAGCTTCGCTACGTTTTTTGATAGTTTTCTGGCACACCACGCAATGCTTTTTTGGAATAGTGCACAAACTAACTTACTATATTTTAGACTTTTAATATTTTAATTACGGCACTAGACCGACCTTTTCCCACTTTTGCAATCTTTCTTTGACAGTGCTGCTTTTGTATTACTATTGGGTGAGAACCACTTAAAAAGTTGAGACAAGGCAGGTGGCCGTAAACAGCAAGCTGCTCTTGGTCCCTGTCATTTACAATTTTCTGCTACTTTATCTTGCTTCTTATGCCACTTTACATTGCCTTATACCTGTTATGCGCTCGGAGTACGCCATTTTTGGTCTATGTTTTTTAGTCTTCATCAGACGAACATAGCCAGCCAGGTTGTACTTATTAGTCTCTGTCTATAGCGCAGATATTAGCAAGCCGTAATTTTTAGCCTTAGCTGTTATGTCTTGCTTTTTCAATTTGTTAATTTTCAGTTTTGTTTTTCTGCGTGTTAGTCACAATGTTGAGTCCTGGCTCTTAGGCATTCATTCTTCTCACATTTCCCAACCCTATGCTATATGTAAAGGAGGCATGATAAAAGTGTGACAGCGGTTTTGCAATTGATATTTAAAGAAACCTTTTGCTGACAGTTCTAGAAGCTTTATGAACATTATCCAAAGTGTGCTGTTAAGGATGGCGATTATTTTGACGGCCAATAAAGGTAATTTGTTTGTCTTCTATTTTTTTTTGCTTTTTTAATACAATTAAATTTTTTTTTAGATATACGATATACTATTTAACTACGTGGAACTAGAAACTAGAAATTGCGAGTCGACTACTTATTGAACAATAAGAAAATACATAAATTTACCAAAACGTGATAGGTGCAAATTTTTAACCCTAATCCGAATGAACAGACTTATCTAACATACTAAAGACACCTAGAAGATCGTTGTGCAAATGAACTTACCGACTTGAAATTTGGCAGAAGACTGTTCACAGGATTTTGCTGATTATTTATAATATGTCACTTTTGATTAATTTAATGGCAATGTTTGCCAGATTATTTTTCATTCTTCTTCTTCTTCTTCTTCTTTTTCATCTTCCCTTGTACCATTAAGGTGTCGGGTAGTGTTCTAGGACCCACTTTTTCCATTGAGTTCGATTTCTTGCAATTTTTTGTAGTTCCTCAAGTGTAGTGTCATGTTTTTTTTGCTATATCTTGGACTATGTTAGTTAACGTTTTCCGTGGTCTTCCGGTGCCTTCTTGTGTGTTTTTTGATTGTAGATATTTTTTCGTTGTTCTTTCGGGCTCCATTCTTATAATATGTAGCTTGCCAATTTAATTGTTTCTTTTTATTTTGTTCATTATCTTTTCTTATTTGAGTTCGTTATATATCGTTTCATTTTTATTCTGTCTAGTCTAGTAACTCCTTGTATTTTCTGAGGAATTTCATTTCTACAGTAGTTAATTTTTCTTTTATGTTCTGGTAAGTTGTTAGCGCCTCTATTGAGTATAGTAATGTTGGTGCTACTACTGTTGTATACCATTTGTTTTGTGCTTATTCCTACTTCCCTTTTCCTAATATTGTTTGGTTTATTGTATAATAATTATTATTATTAATAACAATTATTTTCACTGTTTGCCCTTTTTCCTCTCTTTTCCCACTTAGGAGTAACTCATAATGTTGTTTTTATCTTTCCATGTTAATAAAAGAGTTAAGACAATTTTTATTTTTATATTTTGTATTATTATTCATATTTTTTACAGTTCTTCATACTTCAGACAATTGTGCATTCCCTATGTAGCTGTTAATTTGCTTACATTTTAATTTCCAGAACTCATTTTTGCCTTTTTCGATTATATTTCAAAGTTATTTTTTTTATTCTTATATTCCGTTTTATTTCCATTAGTTTTGTTTATCAGGTAATTCTTGTATAATTTCTTCTTTTCTAATATGAATTTTTCAATACCTTTTTTAGTAAAGAAGGTTTATTCTTTTTATGTTTGGTCTTATGTATTACTGATTTGATGATTGGATGCTCTTCTTCTATGTTGTCTATATGTTGTGCTTGTAGAAGGCATTGACTAATTTAAGTTTATATTAATATATTTTAATTAATCTTATTCAATTGTCAATATTCCTGTTCTCTTCAAATTGACCAATTATGTTATCATTGCTTTTGCTTCACATTATAGCATTCATATCTCTTGTAATTATTATTTCTTGGTGAGTTTTTATTTTACTTAATTTTAGATATAAATATTAAAAGAAATTGTCTTTAACTTCTTTTCTAGATTATCTGAAGGAACATATACTCCTACAATTATAGTCTCTAATCCGTGTATTAATCTTAAAATTCTTTCGGATACACAGTTGTAGTCTTTTGACTTATCTACTCCCGATCCATACAGATTTTTTATGCCTTTTCCTTTTTCTGTAATTTCAATTAGTGTTAAAATGTCTAATTTATATTCTTGTGTTCCACAAAGTATTGAAAAACATCTTGTTAGAAAAGTTTATGCTAATGAGTAACGGAGAAGAAGATTTTATAAATTTCTTTGTTTAAAGAAAAATAAGACGAGTCTGCAGAAAATACCGGTCTATTGAAATAATAGGTAAAATTAATTACGTATTATTTTAGGACATATGCATGATTACTATTCGTGCTATTTTAATTTATTTTCAATGTGCTTCTAGTATGAATGGTATAGTATATTACATACTTTAGGGTTTCTTGCCCAGAGTTTCGATGTATTTAATCAAAAGAAGACAGGAGAAGTTAATCGTACCTTTTAATTCTATTCATTGTTCTGGTAAATGCGTCTAGGTAATTTTTTACATTTTGACGGCAGTGTGCCATTTTGCCAAAAGTGATATTTTTCATAAAGTGCACCAACGGCAGATAAAACGGATGCATGGCTAATTGTTCTTGAAAGCGAATAGGAATTTATCCAGCTCGACTTAATTCGAGATTAATAATTAGACGTAAATCGAAATCACATCTCAATTTTGCTTCGTCTTTTTCCGACGATAATCAAAGAGGAAGTTGCAAAAGAAAATCAGAGAAAAAGAAAGAAGTAAACAGGTCAGATACGGATTCTTCTTTATCTTTGGGATCCGTACTGGAAGTTGTTAGCTTGCGTTTCTGCCTCTTGTAGTCTCCCTTTCGCCGAATTATTTTTTTGGTGGCGGGGAATGGGAGTGTTACAAATTCGGTTATGTTTAAAAACAGACGACACACAGTTCAAGCTAATAAGCAACAACGATTGGTAAATTGAACAAAACAAAATTGAGACTATCATTGTACAAACCTCCGACATTGGATATTTGTAGGTAGTAAACGACAAACAAATGGACACCAACCAACAGGAGCTTTCCAGTCAATCACAGGCGTGCTTGTTTTCGACTTTATTGTAGAATCTGAGATCTTGTTTCCATATCTGACAGGTAAAAAATTTACTTATTTATGGTCAATATAAATTTATCTAAAGGGTTTAGTCTTATTGAGCAAAAGAACGAAACTTAATCTATATATACTTTTTTAAATTTTTTAATTTTGTACCTCTAAAAGATTGAAAATTGCTTTTAATACTCGGTGGGTAGTATTTTCCTGTTTGAACTCTTTATTTTTTAACTTTTTCTTATATGAGACAGTGAATCTTTCTTATTGTTGATGTTTGTACTGTAAAAGTTTTCTTCTTTTTAAGTAAATTTGCCTTCCTTTTCCAAATGAAAAAACTAGAGATTCTTTTCGCCTTTATGTCTATGTTTTGTATTAAAATCTTTTCCGTTTATATAAGGAGGCAGAGGTATGGTGAAGTATAAACAACTATTGGAGTTTTTAATTGCCTTCTGACATACATCAGAAAATCAACAATTGTAACAAAAATAAAATAAAGTTAATACAAAATGATATGATATATGTGCTGCAAGTGGTCATAATTTGCGTTAAAACAGGATTGAAGTCGGCTTACCACATTTTAGAAAGTCAACTTTTTTGGTCTGGATTTCTTTGGTGATTTTTACATTCAAGAAATCTGTGGCTTGTGGTCTGTTGTGTAGTTTGAGATGTCTTTACAGAAAATAATTAAACGGCGTTATATCGCACAAGCTCAATGGACAAAGTCCTTTTGAAACGATATGGTCGAAAAATGATTCAGTTTTACCCATGTTGGCGTATGGTGATACTTGATTTACAAAGGTCTTAAAGGTTTTTATATGAGCAGCGAACGTGATGTTTGCATCGAAGAAAAGGTAACTGCCAACACACCCCACACTAAACTCCTACAATTTCTGAACTAAGGGTTTGTCATACATCGCATGCAAGTTTTTAGCTGTCATTGTTTACACTTTTCTACTTTCAAGACGTTTATGGTTTGTGATTTGTTGTAGTAAACTTACCGTTTTAGATATTTTCATAGAAAATAATTAAATAGCGTTACATTGGCAGAGATCGCCGGACAAAGTTCTTTAGAAATGATATGGTCGCTGAAAAATGATGTGAATGTGGCTTTCATATAGGCAGCTGATGTGATGGTTGTATTGAAGATGGATATGTGAGAGCATCCGACAACAAATGCCAATCTACGTGTGGTCTAGAAAGTCAAGGCTCTTCTAAAGAAGTGTTTGAAATCATCATTCTTATACCATTCTTTTTACTTGGTCAAGCTCTTTCAATTTATGAACGTGGAGATATAGTACGCTTTTTTCACAGCATCTTGTTTAGTACTTTTTGACAATTTTGATTCTTGTGAATGTAGACACAATAGCTCTTGGGAGAGGCTGGTAGTCGGTTCTTTAATTAATTTCTAGTTTTTTTTACAATACTCATCTGCTAAACTTAATCGGCGGACGTCAGCCTCTAAACTTCTTCAGGGGTTACTGTCGACTTTATAAATTTTGTTCTTCAATAAATGCAAAAAATAAAAACATGTGTTTTTAGAGTATACTGATGCATTTTTACACGTACACGAAGACTTAAATGAAGAACAAAGTATAAAAGAGGCGTGTCAGGAGATGGGCTGATGAGTTGCCCTAGTTGGAGCATCGGTACTATGTATCGTAACGACACATTTTGTTCAAATTGTTTTACAATATCCACACTGGTGTCAAAAATTACTAAATGATATTAAAAGGATCTGAATTTTGATATGGTATAAATGTCTGCATAGTTTGGAAGCATAAGTTTTGTGCACACAAATCACATTGATCAGGTGTACTTATTTTTTCAGTTCTTGTCTATTCAATAGAATTGTTGTTAGTTGTTTCTTGCAGAAATCGAAGATGATCTTAAATGTTTTACTAGTAATATATGGTATATAATCAACTTTTAAGGATTATTTTGTTATTTTATTTTTTTTGCAAATTAGATACAGATTGTAAAATGGTTGGATGTAGTTTGTACTCATATTTTTAATCTATTTAATTGGTTTCCTATTGACGACTGCTTCAATTAGTGAACGTTTTAGGAACGTAATATTGAATGTCTTTTTAATCATTTTAAAACTGATTATAATTTGTAATTTAACATATTAAAATCGAAACTTACCAAATGCCAATCTCCCACGCGTATAATATCTGGAACATTTTCTTCTCCCACTTTTGAGTAGCTTTGGCTTTATGTCCTGGCATAGGTCCCGTTGAAAGCTCTGTTACTGATTTATGAACAATGTTGCATGTTTTACGCAGAGTTTAAAACCGTTTCTTGAATAAAATAAAAATTTATTAAACCTCTTAAAATCAGTTTTAACTACCTGTGGTGTTTCTTGGATGCTCTTAGCACATACCTTGTTATTCTGATTGTTACAATGTTCTTCCTGGGTGAAAATATTTTTATTTATAACAAGAAAGTGACGACGTTCCTTGAAGACATACTGCTGTCGCGTTGCTCTGCAATATGCTTGTAACTCTAAATCACTTCTGAGTGAACAAAACTTTCACTTCTCTTAACATATTTTTTTTGTTTTTGAGGCGGATTTCGACGAACCTGTTCACGTACTGCTTTAATGGGCGATGAAGTTCGAACGGTACGTGGCCGACCAGATTTTTGTCTGTTTTGCTTTTTCATTAACCTGCTGTCATTTAATGTTGGATATAGGTCTCCCCTTATTTTTTTATAATCCTTATTTTGAACTACCCTTGTTTATGTTAAACGTGCTGTCGGACGGTCCACGTTTCTTCTACTAGTCTATGGTCTACATTGTTGTATTTCTTTATTTCATCGTTTGTCGTTCTGCCTCGTGGTATGACTAGCCCATCTCCATTTTAGAAATTTTACATGTCTTTTAACATCTATTAACTTTTTTTCTTTAATTCTTTCATTCCTTATTCTGTTTTTTAATATTACATTCAACATTTGTTTTTCTATGGCTAGTTGAGCTCCAGCAAGTTTTTTTTTTTATTAATGATCATATTAATGTTTATATCTGTTCAGCTTTAATAAGTACTGGGAGTGCGCATTGGTCATATAAAGATGTTTTCAGTTTTAAAGATATTGTTTTTGATTTTCAGGATTTTATTTTGGTTTCCAAAGGCTGACCATGCCTGATGTATGCGTCTGTTAATTTTTTAGCTTTGATTGAATTTTTCACATACTATAATCTGACCTAAGAGTCGTGATAGTCTAGTGGATAGGTCGCTAGACTACGAAACCTAGTGATGCGGGTTGGAATCCCGCCCTCGCGAATTCAATCTATGGCATTTTTACGGCCCAGCTCGACTCAGGCTGCAATAAATGAGTACCTGGAGGTTAAACTCTGGGGTAATACTAGGCGGTCGGTACGTAGCGCTACCCTTGTGTACCGTAGGCTCTAGATTGTAGCAGACCTATCCTGTTACGACCCCAAAGGGCCTTCAACGCCTATGATGGGGAACTATTATTATATAATCTGTCCTAAATAAATATATTCTTGTACTGTCTTTTCGTGTTGATTGTCAATTATGATGTCTCTGTTTTCTACTTGGTTAGTCATGATTGTTGTTTTTTGGTTATTTATTTTAACCCAGCTTTTTTTCATATAACTTTTGGTTCTTCTAACATGTATATATTCAAATGAATCTAATATTATTACTACGTTATCCGCACATGTTAAGTGTTTGACCATCTTGCCATGTATATTTGCCCCTTTATGCTTCCATTTAAGGTTTTTAAAAACATCAAGTATTGTAATGAATTACTTCGGGCCCATGTTTTACTTCCCCCTGTTTTACTTCACAACTCACAGGAATGTTGTTGGTGTATTCGCGTAGCTGTATTACCATTGTTGCTTGGTTATACATAGAACGAATAATTTGAGAATATCGGTGGTCTACTTTGCTATTTTCTAATGAGTTTTTATCGCCCACAGTTCAACTGAACTAAAGCTTTCTCATAGTTGACATCAGCTGTATATAGAGGAAGATTATACTCTGTGCCTTTTTTATAAGTATTCGGATAGTAAAAATGTGGTCACTAGTGATGAAGTTTTTTCTGATCCCGCTTGTTCAATCGTCTGAAAAATTCTAGTTTAGCTTTTAACTTATTTATTACAATCTTAGTACAACTTTTGTATATTTGGGGTATTAGAGATATCGGTCTGTAATTGTAAAGGACTGTTTTATTTCTTTTTTGAATATAAGAACCACTAGAACATTACTCCAATCGTCAGGCGTTTTTCCTTAAAGTAGACATTTGTTGAAGAATGTTTTTAGTCACCGCCTTCTTTTATTAGTTCACCTATTACTTCATCGTGCCCTGGACATGGTTTTGATGGTCTTTATGTTGAACTCTATTTCTTCGTCACTAATTTCCGGTATTCCTGAATTTAAATTTGTTATTTTTTTAATTAATGTTATACCGTATTTTTTGTTTCTATAGTTCTTCATAGTATGCTTCCGCAGTTCTTAATATCCCTTCTTTGCTTTCTCTATCCTTAATTGCTGTAATATTTGATCTATTTACTGATTTTCTTCTGCTTTTCATTTTCTTGTTATTATTACTTACTTTCCAATTTGTTTTTGTAATTGTTTTATTTTATCCTTTTATTGGTTTTAGTGTATTCTATAGTATTTCGTTGTTATTTTTTCAACAGTTTCCTTCTGTTACTGTTTTTTTGTTTTTACACTTCAGCTTCCACTTTATGGTCTGCATCTAACATGGATTTCTTTATAATGGGGTTCAAAGACAATTTATATAACTCAGAGATTTCTGGTTTTTGTTTAATTTGTGTTCATATTGTATATGATTTTATTTTAAGTTTCGTTTCTCTCGTTGTCCTTGTGTTGTTTTTTTTTACATTTTGTTTATTTCTATTTTAATTCGTAAGATTCCGTGCCAGTATTATTTAATGGTGTTATAACTTTAACAATTTCTTTATGTCATGATAATATGTAGTTTATTTCGTTTTTATATTCTCTGTTAGGGCTAACTCCAAGTTCTACTGGGTTTATTTGTCTGTTATTTGCGCATAATGTTTCCTGAAAACAATAAACAAATATTCGGTTTACCTTAAGCTCTTGTAATGTCTTAAAAATCTTGCCTTTTCTAATACGAAGTTTGTGAAATGCAACTACTATGATATGTTTTTCGTATGAAGTATTTTGGTTAATGAAAGATTGTAATTCTTTGCTTTATGTACACATGGAGTAAATATATGTATGTTACTAGTTTGTTGTTAGAAGAATTTGTAAACGGGGACATGAAAGGAGTTTACTTTATCTACTCTATTAGGGAGCATTTTTTTTATCAATGCTGTTTTAACAAAATTATAAAGAAGAAAAACAGCAATTGATAACTCATGTTGTTTTGTGCTATTGTACTCTTAGAGTTCTGTATATACTATTGTGTATTGTCAGACGATGATAACTCATGGTGTTAATTTGCACTTAACCTCTTTAACTTGATTTAATATTGACTGAACACTAATATATGTTAGTAATTACATATATAGAGCAGGTAGTACAATTATTTAATATTGTTAGTGGCATGCTGTGGTAATAGAACAAAAATGACTAGTACTGTCTATAGCTAGTTTCCATAAATTTGTTTTCCTCTTCTAAGCAAGTTTCCACTACATCAAGCTCGAGCCCGAAGTCATGCGGCGTTCATAAGATTCCCGCTGAAAAATGAGGCAGCTGAACAGGTGGCAATTTGTAATTCGTTCGGGTATTTAATGGAAATGTTTCAAAACGATGATCTGTCATTAGTTCTTGGCCGCGGAGCCTCGTAGCGCTGCGTGGCCTTGGCTAAATGTACTTGGCTTCTCCCTGCAAGTCTCCAATTTCAGGCGAACTCTGAATATCCTTGCAGTTATGGAGATTAATAAAGCAGAAAATCTCCCATAAGCCGCGGGTAACACCTGCTGTCTTTAAGCTAAATCCGTGGAACGAATTGAGTTATTGGGTTATAAAGTAGCAGTGTGGCGCTAAAGAGCGGCATCGAGCTTTAATGCCAGGTAATTGTGGATTTTAGATGGATATTTATTGCCCTTTGTAGAAATACTGCGCAAAATTACCTATTCTCGCCAATGCAATTTGAGACTAATCTGGAGCACCATTAATATTATAAAAATGTTTAATGTTACTGAAAGAGCTCTTCTCAAAATTATGATGTTTGGATGCAAGGGAACGGGGCTTATTATGTTCAGTTATGTAAATTTTTATTAAGTGCCTACTCTCACCATAAATTTTGCTACATAGATTTCATTAAAATGTTATAATATTTACATTCTCACGTATTTTAATTTGTTTTTTATTTGTTTCTCTGACCATAAAGTTTACAAGGCTCAAGATTAAAAATAACATTTTTATGGACGAATCTTCCAAAAAAAGGCAATCATCTTCCACGGTCTATTGAGATCGTTCCGCAAGTTTGCGAATCTGATCAAAGCACCATTCAGGTAGAATTCTTGACGCTGTTCTTAAACGCTATTAAAGGACTTAAATCGGCGACAACACAGAAAGTGCTACATTGATCGGAGCGTCTCGATTATAGGTTAGATGCAAAAGAACCTCAATGCCGTCCAGTTCCTCGAATTTCTTAGTTGAGAAATTGACGGCGGATCTCGACTTTCTCGTTGGTTTGTGCGAATTCCATCGGGCCTTCTTGTGGAAAGAGTCAAGTTGATGCAAATGGTTGACTATAGTATGATGGAACGAAACTCCAAGAATCAATGCCAGGTTATGACTGCTTGATGAATTATTACTCAAATTTGATGGCTGACCAGAACAAGGTTTCTCTTTAAGATCAAACTCTCCCTCGTTGAAGCACTTGAACCGTTTGGTTATTGTTCGATGAGCAACTATTACCTCTGTATCTCTTGTAGCCAGGCCTTTCTTGAAATAATATCGTAACAAAACCCGAAGTTTATTGTTTGTAATCTCGTAATTAGTTTGAACTATGTTGAAAAGTGTTTTAAATATGTTTAGTCTACTAGATTCGCCCCATATTTAACTCTAAAGGTATTTTTAATTTTGTTTTTCTTGGTTTTATTTGATGTATCTTTTCGTTTGTAGTTATTTTTTTTGTTTATTTTTATGTTGTTTTTCTTCAGGCTGTTGTACATTTGTAGGTTCTCATTTAACATCTTTTCATCTTTTGCCATTATGACTACATTGTCTGCATAGCTTATTTCTGAGAACCTGACATCGTCCATCTTTCATTGTTCAACTTCATACGTTTATACGTTTATATGTCTTTTTAGCATCTTAATTTCTGTATCCAAAATGATTAAAAATAACAAGGGACTAAGTAGGTATTCCTGACGGATCCCTTTTGTAATCTCTTCTCATCTGACGGTTACAAAGTTCTTTGTTTTCTTGTATCAGTTTCTCTTCTATACCCCGTTCTTTTAGGATTTTCCTTACATTTTCTTTATTCTTCCTTAAAAAGGCTTTTTCTAGATTTGTGAACCATAGTCTTTTATTGCTTTCTTGTCTCATAAAAAAAATTATTTCTTCTAGTTTTTCTCTTAGTATTTTTTCTAGGATTCTTGTGTATAGTTTAACCCGAATGTGTTGTTTATATTTACAACCGAAATACAACCACCTTTTTTAAATTTGCTCATACTCATACTTAGAATTAGATTGATAGGGTAAAGGTACCGTTAAAAGATCCAAATATACATCTATAGCCTCGGTTTATTTTTTTTTTAGTTTTATTAAATTTACATAAATGTTTATGGTTTTATCTTTAATCGCCAAAATGTTGGTGATCTAAATATATTTTTTAAAGATCAATTTGGATTATTTTTTCAATAATAGTTATCGTATAGGGAGTATGTACTAGACGAAGTTCAATTTATCGGCGAGCGAGCCTCTTCAATTGTTTAGGATAGCAAAGAAGGTTTACTGATAAATTAACTAATAAAATACTGATTAATGTTACATAACGCGTTGGGTAAGTTAACACAATAATTTAAGGACAACGTTTGGGAATAATTACAAAACGCATTGTTTTAGAGGAATAATGTATTTTTTTAATGCCAACGCTTAACAAAATTTGATGTAATGCGTGTATATCTGATATTCATATATACTCAGTTCCCATTTGCTACATTAAAAGAACTAAACGTAAAAGATCGTGTATCCGCGGTAGTTAACGTCGTATTCTAAAATATTTCGACTACATCGACAATTTGGAAAGTCTTCTTGTAAAATCGAAGGAATATGGTTAAGACAGAGAATGGGGAAAAGAGAGCTGGAGAGAGAGGGAGAGAGGAGGAGGAGAGAGAGAGAGAGAGGGAGAAAAAAAGAGAGAAAAACTTTGTAATGTTGCTTTGTGTTTCGCTAACAAGGTTGAAGATTTGGTAACAGGATACTCATGTCCTTAGACTTTTAGATCACGTGCTACTTGCGCTCAGTCTGCGTGGTTGCTTTGATTCAAATCATTGTATTATGTCAATAGTGGGTTAACTTGTACAACTCCATAATTTGGGCCATAAGATAGGTCCTATAATGGTTTTATAAAGTAACGTTTGCTTTCTAATGATAACTGTGACGTTTGTCCTATAATTTTTTTAATTTCGTTTTTTGAATATGTAGGTTTTTCACGTTAAGCGTTTGTCTTTATACAGGCCTAAGTAATTAGGTTTATGTACAATCCACTTGGGCATAGCTTCTCAACCGAAGAATACCAAGAATTCTTCCAATTGGACCTCGTTTTTGTATAGCATTAGATTGGAACTCCAGGTGCACCGTGTGGAAATCCAGACTGATTACATTTAAAAGAGGAACGCTCTTTCAAACTGTGTAGAAACATAATTTAAAATATGTACTGGTTGACAAACCTAGATAAAATCTTGGACCTGCCAGACTTTGCAATCATCAAAGATATTTGCGACGTATATAGCAAAACTAAAGAAACTTAGATCTATTTTTAGACCACAATTGGAAAACCCCATGACCAAAACTTTGTACGACAAAAACTGACTGGAAACAAATTCAACTGCTTATAAACAACAATATAAATCTGCCTCACAAATTGCATACACCCAACGAAATAGACAAAGTAGTGGAGTACTTCACAAACCTAATCCAACAGTCAACCTGGCAAGCTATACCAACAAAACATAAAGACGTATGGGAAATCTACAACATATCACTACATATAAGGCAGCTAGTAGTAGAAATATGTAGAGCTCGTGATTAATCTAGAAGATCTAGAGATCCTAGACCATCATAAACAATTTAACTCACCGACTTTACAATTCTATAGGAAAATAGAAACGCAACATTCAGGTACTACATCTCTAACCCCTCACCAGGAGGTGTCTTTATCTAAAAAATTACAAAAAACTTAAAGGCCTACTACCTTTCTACTATCCCTAAAAAGCCAAATAGAAGCTGGACTAGATCTAACGAAGACAAAACAAGCATTTTCGGAGAAAACCTTGCCAAGTTTTTACGCTATTACCATTTAACGACCAAATCTTTGATGCAGAAATAGAAAAATATATAAATTTGGCCAGTCAATTATTTCTGCCTATAAAACTTGTTTCTCGTAGGGAAGTCTATAAAGAAGTAAGATTAATTAACCCATATAAAACTTCGGGATGTGGTCTTATAGTGGAGAACATATTAAAACATCTACCTAAAAAAGCAGTATATTTAAGCGTATGCTGACCATATCTTATTTCCTCACTCACACTCAGTAGAAACCAAAACCAAACCTGGGAAACTTTTACAGGAAACCAGCTCTTATAGAGCCATAAGCTTTCCACCATTGTTATCTAAATTATCTGAAAGATTGAATTACTTTGCATCAGTTTGGGTTTAGTAAGAGTCATTGAACCATCCAACAATTCCATAGAATAGTTAACTATATCAAAGATAACCTTGCAGAGAAAAAAATGTGTGCTTCAGTATTCTTAGATGTACAAGTTATTATATAAGTTTTATTTAAAATAAATAGAAAGCTACCCCATCAAATCTATCTCCTTCTAAAATCTTACCTAACTGATAGACATTTCTAAGTCCAAGTAAGAACTCTATCAGACTGCCATTCTATTGACTCTGGTGTTCTGGAAGGTAGTGTTCTTGAAGAACTCTTATACCATCTTTACACTGTAGACGTTCAACTGCAAACACTACTTTAGTCGCTACCTTTGCAATACAACAATGTTCTTAGATACTAATCCCAGTAGTGCATCCGAAAAGCTTCAGTTACACATAAACCTTTTACAAACCTGAATAGGTTGTTGGAGAATTAAAAGCAATAGTGATAGATTCAGGCAAATTACATTTACTATAAAACGCATTATCAGTCCACAAGCTACTATTTATAAAAACCAAGATGAAATACCTAGATCTCCATCTGGCTCAAATACTGACTTGTAAAGCCCACATAAAAGCTTAACGACAACTCAATCTAAAAACAAAAAAATGTATTGGTTAATCAGACATAAATCGCAATTGAACATAAAAAAACAAATTGCTGCTATATAAAGTCGTCTTAATTCTTTTATGGACCTACGGGATCAAACAGTGAGGATATAATAAAAACTTAAACATCAAGATTTTGCAGTCCTTTCAATCGAAGACGCTGACCAATGACCAATGCTCAATGGTTTATCAGCAGTTTCTGAATAAATAAATGTACTTTCAACAACCCAATGCCTTACCTGTGGGGAATGGTCTCGGAAGTGGCAATATGCCTGATCAGCCTCTGATTTACCAGCCTCCAAAAACGCAGTGGCAATGGCAAAACACGCCTTGTAATACAAACCACCACCAGATATATACTTTACCGCAACAAATACTAAACTAGCAAGTGTTATCCAGCTCTAGTTTTTGTCAGCCCACGTATCAACAAAATTATGCTATGACTTCACAATCGGCAATATTAATGAGTGATGACGATTATCAATTAATCGACAAGAACACCATTAGTTAAGTATCTTGGCAAATTGCAACAAACGATAGAATAAAAGGAAAATAGTACAAGTAAGCAATAAAACTAATATCCCTACTAATAATACATTGTGCATGTGGAATACCCAAGAAGAAGGAAAGACATCATACAATGCACCAGATGCCAATATTATGAGCATTCAAAGCCTTATTTTTATCAACCTTACACCTGCCTGAAATGCGGAGGGTCATACCCCACTACCATTTGCAAAAAAACCAGAGAAACTCCAGTAAAGTGCTTTTTATTTGGAGAAAACCACTCTGCCAATTATTACCAAAAATTACAAAGGCTGTAAACATTATCAAAAACTAACTAAAAGCAATAACACAAGAAAAATTTATAATTTTGTCCAATCAAATAGAAGTTATGCTGATATATCAAGAAATAACACAGGGAAATCAACAACAGAGAAAACACTCACGGATCTAATGTACCAGATCTGCTTGATCCGACTTCTGACCACTATCCAACAATCGCCACCATTAACACAACTGTATTCCCAAAAAAAACCTACCCCTAGACTTTACGACTCAAGAACAGACTGGGAGCAATACCTTAGCATAATATATGAGGTAACATAAATTTTAAAATAAAACTAAAAGACCTAACGATATAGAGAAAGCTAATAGAAGCACTTCTTCAACAGGCAGTACAACAATCAACGCTCCAACAAATAGCACCAAGAACTATAAATAAAATTTTTATAGAAATAGAGAAAGTGGAACCAGAAAAGAAAAGAGCCATATTCAAGAAGACAAAACTAAGTATAACCAAATATATAACAAACTAAAAGCAAAACTTAGGGAAACGAGAGATGCTTTGTTTATTGCTTACGTTAACAGCTTAAGCAGATACAATAACACCATTTGGAAACCAATAAAAAACACGAAAAAACCGAAATCCACTGTACCTCCAATCCGAAGAACTTTGCTAATACTAAGGCTAAGAGCGACGTGGAAAAACCCATACCGTTTGAACATCTAGCTATTTTCTCTGTACGATAACGAACACGACCAAGAAGTTGACTACTATTTAACCACTCCAGTGCTAATATCACAACCGCCCAAAGCAACTACATTCAATGAGATTGTCTGGAGCTGATCTCATAACACATAAAATGCTGCATGAAAAATGGAATAGTATATTTGCAAATTTTATTCAACGCTATTCTACGAGTAGGTTACTGGCTTTTGTGGAAACTTGGACAAATCATTCTGATGCTAATTATCTAATAAATGTAGAAGCATCGCAAGGAAGCGTTCTCGGGTCCTTTCTATATTTACTGTATAGGATGGATTTATCAACGCCCAATAAAATAATTATAGGAACATTTGTAGATGATATAATCATCGTCGCAAAGAATCAAGATCCAGTAACAGTCTCAATACCTAAGTTCGCTGCAGGACTGGCGTAAATCCAAGCACATAAAATTTACTCCCAAAAAAACACCTTGCTCAGCAGATTACATAAATAACGAGAAACTCTCACAGGTCAACGAAGTAAAATACCTTGGCTTAACCCAGACAGTTAGCTCAATTGGAAATCCCACATGTGAAAAAAGAAAACACATCGAGCTTAGTTGGTTAATCGGTAGGTCAGAATTATTGCTAAATAACAAGCTTTTCCTCTACTAATATATATATATATATATATATATATATGGAAAAAGGATACCGTTTGAACATCTAGCTATTTTCTCTGTACGATAACGAACACGACCAAGTTGACTACTATTTAACCACTCAGTGCTAATATCACAATATATATATATATATATATATATATATATATATATATATATATATATATATATATATATATATATATATATATAGAATTATGGCTGCTCAACAAATTAAACGTGGCCATACTTTTCAAAGATGCTAGTCAAAATTCTACGTACTATTACTAACGCTCCGTGGTACTTCATCTTCCACACAGACCTCAAGGTGTCATTCGTTCAATAAATCATCCATGAGAGATACTCTAAACATTACGAAAAACTGGAGCTGCATTCTAACTCCCTACTACAACCATTTCAACTATAGAAGACAGAACCGACGTTAGCTAATGGAGTTACGATAGGATCACGCCATAAGTGTATTCTTTCGTACGTGCACTAAAGACAGAACATTAGCTTATAGAATGCTTTGTATTCTGATTCCTGGTTCACTGGAAATAAAAAAATGCCGAGGTCAAACTCTCAATTATATCAACCAACTCATCGCCGATCTCTGCTATCACAAGGTTGCGATTAGGCATCTGAAAAAGCAGCGGTCGGAAAACTTCGTTGAGTGAATTCTACAGACATATAGCAGCTCTGCCACGCTACTTATTATTCTGTTGATCGTAGATTGCATGTACGTTGTATGTGTAGATTTCGTTTCACTGACCTTGAAGTTCCATTTTTTTAATCGATCTTCTATAGCATTTAGTTCTTCTTGCAGTAGGTCTGATGTAGAATAACGATCTACATGACAAACAAGAAAGGCAGTGTCGTCTGCAAAGGTTCCCAGTGTAGTGATCGGCATAGTCAGCATGTCTGCAGTAAAAAGCCAGTAGAGTAGAGGGCTCAAGGATGCAATAGAACTATATCAGTTATATATTTTTAATTTATTATTTCTTTACAATCTGTTGCTCAGCAACATTCAGTAAGTACTTTGACATTGTATATAAATAACATGTTGGAAAATGACCAATTGATTATTTCTTTAGTAGATACGATTAAAATTTGACAAATAACTTAATCCATTCTAACTAAATTAAACTAGTTTTAGCGTAGTCTGTCACTGATTACTTTACTTAAAACGTGTTGGAAGTTTGGAGAATTTAAGTCTTTTTAACTTTGGTTGTTTATTGTCTGATTCCATTAGGTGCTCCACGAGTAGATTGGGGTGTGCTTTACGCCTATCCTTATATCGGTTGCTATATTTCTGAATTTTATCATTGATTGATGGAATGTCGAGATCTCTTCGTATGACATCGTTTGGGACATACTATGGCGCGTCTACCAATGATCTAAGAACCTTGCACTGGAAGCGTCTCAGAATATCAATGTTCGAATTGCTGGTAGTACCCCACATTTGTAAGCCATATGCCCAGATTGGTTTGATTATGGCCTTGTACAGTAGTGTTTTATTGGATAACGACAACTGGGATTTTCTGCCTAGAAGCCAGTACATTTTTTGTATTCTGATCCCTAATTGCTTCCTTTTTGTCCATGTGTGTTTCTCCAATTTAGCCGTCCGTCTAAGTGGATTCTCAGATATTTGATGCTTTCTGCTTGGAGTATCTGAGTATCTGCTGATTATTGAACTGAGCCGATGGACAATTGCCTCGCCTAATGGTGAAGGTAACATGCGTAGATTTTGTTTCGTTGACTTGTATGTGCCACTTTTGCACCAGCTTTCCACTTTGAGCAACTGGTTTTGGAGATGGTCAGATGCTGTAGTTGGGTCAGGGTGTGATGACAGTAGAACTGTGTCATCTGCAAAAGTAGCAACTCTTGTTGTTTGCGAGGTGGGAAAATCTGACGTAAACAGCAGATACAGTATCGGGCTCAAAACACTCCCTTGGGGGACTCCTACGTTGGTGGGGTATAAAGGTGTTGTGAGATTTACCATGTCTGACAAAAAAGTTTTTACTTAAGAGGTAAGACTTGAGTGTTTGGAAATAGTCTGGTGGAAAGATGTTTTTAAGTTTATAAAGTAGGCCCTCGTGCCAGATTTTATTAAAGCGTTGTTTAAGTGGATTGACTACAGCAGTATCGTTATGCTTTCGACATCTTGGATCTGATTGTGTCTGCTGATTTTGAACTTGCCATTGTGACAATATTGTCTTCGAAACCTAATGGTGAAGGTAACTTAGATTTTTTCTTGATGTATTGGCCATTATTTAGTACAGCTTGTCCAAGACTTTGACAAGATGGCTTTTGGAGACTAATTGGTCGATGGGTACGTTAGGTTTTCCGGTTTGGAATGAAATAATGTGTGCTACTTCCTTGCGAAAGTACAATTGTCCTATTGTTATGTCTTGAACATGGTGCCGGTAATTCTTGAGTAATTTTCCATTAAGTATGGTCATACACTATTGTTAGGGACTTTAGATTTTTGGATTGCGGTCTTAAGGTTTCGTTGCATTTACCATGGTTGAATAGAAGTTACATTTGGAATGGTAAGCCTTGAAGTATTCTAAAATAGTTCTTCGCTAGTAATTTTATTAAAGCATGGTTTAAACTCCAGATAATTCCTGAGCAAGGCTATCGTTTTTGTGGACATCTTTGCCATGGATTGTGTCTCTATTCGTGCACTTTGACCTTTGTGCATATGTCTTTCAAAGCAAAATGGTGCCTCTGAGGTTAGATGTAGTATGTCTATGTATTGCATATTTCTTAAAGTGCCTTTTCATTATGATTTGCAACAATCGGTAAAAACTAATTAGTGTCTCATGGACAGTGTACTCTTGGGTCCATAATGTTCTCAAGCCGGAGATTCTGAGACCTGCTTGTTGGCTTAACTTCCTTCCATAATGAGCTCGAAGTATTGTAGTTGTCATTCGTTAATGTCCTTGATAAGCTTTTTCGGTTTAATTCTATAGGAGTTACATTTCTTCTGTTCATTGCCAGGACCTCTTCCTTGTGTTATGGTCTCAAGGTATGTAGATTTTGAATTCAAAAGCTTGTTTCTTATTTTGTATTGCCTTTGAGTCCACGGTTCAGCACATAGTAATACAAATCTGTATCTGGTCTGTAAGATCTAAGACTGGTGTCAGTTCTTGAGTTTTGGAATGCTGATCTTGCTGTTTCTATTCTAATTTATTTGTTTAGTCTCCATTGTTCTGTCAGCCAGGCTTCAGGTATTTGACTTTTTGGTACTTTCTTGCCGGTATATTATTATAACGTTGTGTTTGTGCTATTGGTGTTTTCAAGCTGAAAATCGATGCTTGTTGGTTTTAGTATTTATCTTTAACCCTATTGCGTCTCCTCGTCTTGTACTGCCTGATTTTTAATGGTCCTGAGGAGATTTTTTAATTAACGCGTTGTAACATTTAGTGCTCGTTTGTCGTCTGGGTGTCGCGTTGTTTGCCATTTCCTGCGAAGCTTCCTTTCTGCAAATTTTTTCTTCACTATAATAAGGCAGTCTCGATTTTCTTGTTTTTGAGTTCTTTCTTTAGTGTAGCTTGCCATGCCGCTTGTTTAATTATTTTATTGAGTGTTTTAATTACTTCGACTATGTCCTGTACTGTCTTCAAAGACATGTCTAAGATCTCGAAAGATTTCCAGTTTGTATACTTGTTATGTAGAGTGGGATGATTCTTTTTGGGTAAAACTTTTGTGCATACTGTTATTACAACTAAGAAGTGGTATCCTGTAAGATTCAGACAGAATTCTGCTTTGAGATTATTTGGACTTACTCCTTTCACAATGCAGAAGTCGAGAAGATCTGGTGCTTTTGTTAAGTCTGTAGGCCAGTGTGTTGATTCATCAGTGGATAATGCCTGCGAACTAGTGTTGTTTATTGCTTTTAATAGTTCTCTGATTTTAGTTGTGCTTAGCCTTGAGCCCCAATGGACATGCTTGTATCCTAATGTGTGCAAGTAATGTTGCAGTTGTTTTTGTTTATTATTGTGCCTTGGTGCACAGTAAGCCGCTGAAATATTTAGTGGTCCATTCCACTCCTCAATGGTTATAGTTGTAGCTTGAAAATGTTGAAGTTTGTATTGGGAAGTTCATGATGTTTTATGGAATTTTTGATGATAATGGTCGTACCGGAGTGTACTGTTCCATCGGGATGTTGTGTGACTTAAACTGTGTATTTGGGTATTTTTAAGTGGAGATCAGCATAATGTCAATGTCGTGGTTAGAAATAAAGGATATTACTTCATCATTGTGGTTCGTCCAGCCATTGGCATTCCATATAGCTAGTTTAAGTTTACTGAGCCATTGTTGGTTTTAGCGACGAGAGTAGTTAATAGATTTACAACGGAGCTCTAAATTAGACAGAGAATAACCAGTATAACTTATGTAATTTAATTTGCTTTAAATTTTCTTTGTTGCAAACAAAAATTAGCTCTTATAATAGCAAGGTACGGCATCGGCGTTTTCAGTCCCACTTTAAATTGCAAACTGCCAGCTCCGTTTATCTCGACTGGCTGAATTGCTGATGGGAGTTAAAGCCCCGCCAAGAACGACAACCGCCGGCTGGGGCTACACGGCGTTCAATTTATTCCATCGATGCATCGGCTGCTCGGTTATGTATGGAAGCACGCGCGCTCGGCACGCGAAGAATATGCACGCAAAACGCCGTCACCTGTACCCACATCGTCTCCGCGCGCTTTATGTTCTCCCACGGGCCATCCATCGGTGGGAGTCGCTCCTGGAGCACGCCGCGCGCGATTAAATCAGCGCCCGGCCGACCACCTTGACGGCGCGCGCCCGCGGCCGTGAAATATTATCACTTTATTATTTTAGGCGGCGCAATCTGCCACCATCTCGGCGGACTTGACGTCTGAATGGGCCGATACTAGGGATGATTGCGGGCGAAAGGTGCGAAGGGTCAGGGCCCTCATTGTGGCGTGCCCTTGCGGGAAGCTAACGGTAACGGTCCCGCCGCGATTTGTAGATAGGGACGGGAATAACAGTACACAAGTCGAAAATAAAGGTCTCGGGAAACGACTTCATTGTGTACTAGCAGCAGAAAGGAAAAGCTCTGTGCAGTCTAGATTAAGCTCTACAAGAGTGAAAATCATTAAATTAGACAAATTAGCGTGTTTTTCCATACAATTGACTGAATCTATTGAGTTTAAGTACCCTGTTACATTCACGTTAATGTCAATACTTGATGGCAATGTTAGTCTTAGTGTCTCGGTATGTAATAGGATTTTAATTTAACTCACATAATCATTACCATGATTGTATCATTAACATAATTGGAAATGGACAAGGATATCATTCAATTTCGCCTCAATGTTTTCTAGAAAACAAAAACAAATAGCAAAATTGACATTTTTAAGCCTAATAATTACAGCACCCTTCAAATGTTTTCGAACACTTATTTTCCTTTATGGGGCTCAAAGGGGTAGGATGCGAAACATACGGCGAGTTTCCAGTTATCGCCGACTTAATCTCCCCCACTCAATCCCGACTCTCACCTCCCGTTGGTGAGCCCTGGAAATCCGAGCAACCTTGTGGAAGATTGAGTGACCAACCTCAGTGGGAAACAAGGTCGAAAACAAACGGGAGCGGAATATTTGGAAAGGGTAGTCTCCTCTCCATGGAACAAAAGGACTTACTTACACTAATGAAATGGACAACGATTTGGTGTAATGGAAATACTTTTATCTAATTGGAAGATCCCAAATTTCAAACAAAAATAAAGGAGACACAACAAAGAATAGCCTCGGATAAGACGGAATTTAGCTGACACCCACAAACGAATTAAGGACAAGAAATATGGAATAAAAAACTATTTACACATTAAATAGCAAACTACAGGAATTACAAGAACTAACAAGAAGAAAAATAGATATAGCCCTAATAACAGAGACAAAAAAGAAACTAAAAGGCACCTAAGGCCTAGAAAAATACATGCTAATATAGAGCGGAGTAGACAAACACGAGAGCCGCAGCTGGTGTGGCAATTATAATAAATAAAAAATAGAGGAAAAAATAATAAAATCATACGAATTATAAACGAAAGAATCACAAGCATAAGATGCGGAATAGAACAAAGATACTTAACCATTGTATGTGCATATGGCCCAAAAGAAGGAAAAAGAGAAGAAAGCGCACTAGCTTTCGAAAAGTTATAATAATATTATAATCGAATAAACAAGAATGACTACATAATAATTGGCGGAGACCTCAAAGTTCGTAGCGGTAGAAAGAAATTTGAACATTTCATTGTAACAAATGACGAAAACAATCTTAACCAAAATGAAAAAATGCTCAGATTATATCCAAAGCATGATAGAGAAGAAGAAAAAAAACAAGAAGAAGAAGATTTTTCTTTACAACTTTTTTCAAAATTGAGAGATCAATGTGTTTTTGGTATCTTACAGCATATGTCTAGAGCTTAAAGAAACCTGCACATTAGACAGTGCTCATGCCTTATCATTCAGAGGTAAATGCTTATAGAAAGGTCTGTACCTTTGGAGACCCAGGAAAAATTTAATCACTTAGTAAAATTAGCAAAAAATATTTTTATGAAGTGCATTGCATTGATTTACAGTTCTAATAATCAGGACTCACAACTCCAAATGATTTTTTACGACTTTCGACGTGGATTATCTCAACGACAGTGCACGGATCAACTCACTTCGACTTTTAGTGATCCAATTCCACACAGATATTGTTGGTTCAACGAATTTCATCGCATTTAAGGAAGACCGTCCAAAATTGGCTGTGAAGCCAGCAATCGATGCCGTGCGCGAATTGATAAAGCGAGATCGTCATGTAATTTATCGTAAAACTTAGTCATCTTCAGGCATTAATATGACAAGCTTACATTCGATATTGCATGAACATTTAACCTAACTATGTGCCCATTGGATCCCGCATAAGTTAACGATCGATAAAAAGAGGCTCGTGTCGATTAATCGAAAGAATTGTTTAAGAATCGCGGTGCTTCAAATACCATTTGCAATATCGTCACAGGCGATAAACCATGGATTTATGCGCATGAGATCTAAAGTAAACAACAGTCGATTGTATGGGTCTTCCAAGATGAGCCAAACCCAACAAAAGCCGTGCGTCTCGAAGCACTTCGAAGCAAATCGAAGCAGATCGTGAAACGATCAATTCTGAATAGGACACAACCATTTGTTTGCCAGGAGTCTTTGGAGATATAAGAAAAACCAAAGCGCGATGCCGGATCATTCTGCATGGGATTGAGAGCTCACACGCAACAACGCAAACTACGAAAAACTTTGAATTGATGCGTCATCCGCCGTACAGTTCTGATTGAGCCTCTAATAATTTCTTTTTGTTTCCACGCCTGAAGAACAGACCATATGGACAACAATTTTCGACGTCAGAAGAGGCAGTTGATGGGTGTGCAATGAAACTGATGGAAATGTAGGACAAAGGTTTGATCCATTACTCAGTAATGGTTTAGAGGAATTTTTACAAAAATAAACATTTAAGGGCTTTAAAGCAGTATGTTATTTAATAATCTTTATGTATTCATTTGGTTGTCCAATTTTCTCATTGTAAGTAATATTTTTTATATATTTTTAAATGATTGTTTTGAAATAAGAGACACTTAATTGCAGTGTTGGTTTCGTAAAATCATTGAGCATAGTAATCAAAATCATTATTGTGGTTGTCATATTCGTGATATAATGAATAGGCCAATAAACGTACTAAAATCGTGCAGGTGTTTTTCGACCTTTTAGTAGATTCTAAATAGGCATAAATATTGCGTAGTGGGGCAGTAACGACATTCGAAGTGGCGACAGTAAAGCGAAGCGAATCCAAGTGCGAAAGCTGTGCGCGTCGACATAAATAGTGAGTCATTTTTACGTTATCTGTTGTATGCGTCGTATATATAAATTGTGTTGTGATTCTGTGAGTAAAACAAATAAATAGTCTTAGAAAACTTGCACGATTTAAATAGAGGAGAAACGTTACAATATATCAAAGAAAAAAAAAAATAATAAAAATAAAATGTTCATTTCATCTAAAAATTTTCATTTAAAAAATGTTTCTTTTCGTGGCTTTACAATTAGCAAACCTCTGAACTACGTCATCAAACGAAAAGGCCATAGAAACTTTCAATAAATAAAAGTTCAAAACCCATAATTTTTTCTTGTTTCAACGTTGATTTCAAACAGTTTTTCACTCTCTTAAGAGTATTTGGGGACTGAATATATCCTTACAAAATGGCAACAACGGAAAAAGTACGTTGTACGTCCTATAACTTAAATAATGTTGAAAGTTCTTGTGGTTCTAATTGTGTTTTTTGTTTTAGAATTTTCATCTTCTTTGTCAATATTTAAAAATACCATTAAATGCACACAGTCTTCAGGTATGTTTTATCTAAATCAGATGCATACTTGTCCAATAGTTATATGTTTCCTCTATTGCATTCTGTTATTTTCCATTTGAGTGATTTCCCATAGAAATCTCAAATTCTCATATATTTCTGTATAGATTCTTCTTTTTCGTATTAAGTTCAGTTTCAAAGAATCAGTTGCAGCAGAATATGTTTCTATGGCGAAATCTTTGTTTTTACTAAAAGAAACTTTTTCTTCTTCTTCTTTGTAATGTCTGATTTGTAAACATCAGCTTCGTACATCAATGTTGCTTTATTTTCTAACCTTGCAAACTCATTTTTGTTTCTAAGAGTGTTTATAAAAGCTTTTAAAGTATTGTATAGAGCAATGATGTTTGTTGTGTGTGTACTTTTTTCTTTAACTTACTTCTTGAGATTTTCTAAGAACATTATTCCAGAAACAAACCATTAATGTCATTTCAGAACTTTTAAGTTATTTCAATATTACATTTGCTTTATAGTATGCATCTTTAGTTTGATTACTATCATAGGTAATATGTGTTGGAGGATCAAGAATCAGTTCTACACAACCAAGAACCCTAATGTTTCATTATTTTCATGAATTGGCAGTCAACGGAAAGCTGAAAACTTTATAACTTCAACAAATTTAAGAGAACATTTTGCCAATACAAAGCTTCTTCTTCGTACTGTTTTACAATTCTTTGTGAAACTCGACTTCTATTACTATATTTTGAAATGTACTTTTTGTGTTTAGAATTGTTATCATGACTGCTTGTTACATGGTTGTTTTTGCAATCATCAAATCCCTTCGTTCCTTCATAGAGTTTGCACGGTACACAATATACTCGCTCGGTTGATTTTAATTCAACCAACTTGACTCGATGCGTTCTCCATTCATTAACTTTTTATAAAACAACTGATTGGCACGAAACCTTTTCAGTTTAAAGTTTTAAAGTTAGAATCATCGTTTTGTTGAACGCCAACCCACGAAGTTCATCACTTACGTATAACAATGCCAGATCACCGAGTGATAGAGTCCACCTCTTTGAGGGTATTTTCAGAGTGAGATGAAAGCTTCTTATAGTGATAGATCTGCTGCACTAAACTTTGGGTTGGAAGTCATTGAAGTCAATAGCAATTATTATGATTGTACACTACGTGAAAAAAGTGTGTAGTTTTAGTATTTTTTTGATCACAGCATACCGCCGTTTAGAACAATTATTGGAGCTTTTTCTGAATTCTGCCCCATTTGATTTTTTAACAAAAAAATGTTGAAAGACATTCTTAGGAGAATTGCAGACATAATAAATATGACTTCATTTTCAGCCACCAGTTTGGCTTCAGATAATTACGACTTCATTATCCAACAGTGTCGCAGAATCGTTAATAACACCAAAGAAAGCAGACTTTTGACAAAATGTGACATGCGGGCCTATTTTCCAAACTAAAACAACGGTTACCTAGCCAACTATTCCTTATCCTTAAATTATATTTATCCGACGAGTCTGGCCTACACCAAGAAAGCGCAGAATTCCTTATGTGAAAATGCAGGGAGTGCCGTAAGTTACCGCTCATAAGATTTGTTAGCAAGAATTCATATAAATATTTTAACAAATTTGCATTAAACACGTTTAATAGGTTTTTGATAGATATATTTAACACCCTCATAAATTTATTATGGTTGATTTAAGTTACTTCTCAAATATTTTTATTTGTCAGAAGCTATGATATTAGTTCTAGTAAGTCTACAATATATTTTTTTAATTTCAATTGCAAATTTACAAGCTACCCAATTCACAGAGTAATATAATGTGTAATAATTATGTGTCATATGTGAAACAGCTTGAGTGGGATCCCATCTATAGATAGTGCACTCGAATTTATTCAGTCAAGTCTTCTGGTCGTTATCTTTTTAATCTTCTATTTTCCAGGGGCTGATTGGGTATTCCAGCTATTCGCTGGTTGAAGTGTCCTATGTTGTTGTATCTATATTGGATAGCTTGTGCTTTCTGCAGTACATTTAGGTGGCTTTGTCCAGATTAGATGATAGGATTGCTGTATTATCAATAAATATAGCTACCGTAGTTTGTTTTGTATAGATTAGATGTAAGTCTGGTTCTAATACGCTGCTCTGGGGTACTTCGGATTGTATTAAGTGGTAGTCAGATAAAGTATCGTTATATTTTACTTAAAAATATGTGTCTTGTATATATGATTTTAAAATAACACAGAGCTGACTAAGTAAGACTTCAACTTGTATAAGAGTCCATCATGCCTTACTTTATCAAATGTTTGCTGGATGACTAGAAAAACTGCTGCACACAATTTCTCTACTTCTAAACTTTCATTGATCTTGTTGATTAATCTGTGGCATTGTTGTTATGCGGAGTGGTTTTCTCTGAAGCCAAACTGATATTCTGGTATTAGATGTCCTGTGGGTATAATATCTTTAATTCTGTTAAGGAGTAGCTTTTCAAATATTTTTACCATTATAGGTAAAACACTTATCCATCTGTAGGATGATGTTTAAGTTGATGGCTTTCCTGGTTTGAGGATCATAATAATTTTAGCAAATTTTCACTGTATTGAGAAATAACACAGTCGTAGAATGCTATTGTAAATTGTTGTTAAGAGGACAATTACTTTCCTGGGGAGGTACTTTAGAATTTATTTTACTATTAAGTTGTGGAAATTAGTGATCTTTATTTTGTTAAGGAATTTCTTTGGTGAGAATGGTTTTACTGGCAGGGACAATTGACATGGAGTATCAAGATAGGTTTGCACTTCACTATCGTCTGCTTCCGATGGAAGTGGAGTATATATATATACATTTTTCGGGCATCCGGCTAACATGGCCTAACCATCGTACTATTTGAGCTCTTACGAACGCTATTATTAATATGTCAGCATACTCATCTTGTAACTCCTTATTTGTTCTTCGCCTCCACTCTCCGTCCCCTGTTCTTACTCTTCCCAGAATTTTTCTTAAGACTCTTCTCTCCCATACTTCCAGTTTCACCTCCATATATTTTGTTAATGCCCATAATTCGCTTGCATACGTTACTGATGGTCTTACAATCGTTTTATACATTCTTAGTTTTGCTGCTTTTGAGATTTCTTTGGATTTTAGCATACCACTGATTGCACCTACCGCCCTACTGCCTTTTGCGATTCGTTTTTGTATTTCCGTGCTTTCCTCTATGGTGTTAGATAACGTCACTCCTAAGTAATCGACCTCACTAACTTTCTTAAATTTATACACCTTTCTTTCCCCTTGGAAGCTGGTAACCGTATCTCCCCCAGTGTTTTGTCTCATTTCCATGTACTGCGTTTTGCTCTCATTTATCTCTAGCCCATACTTTGTCGCAGTTCTTTCCAGTTTACTGAATACTGTTTCCAACTCTTTTTTTGATCTGGTAATAATAGCCAGATCGTCTGCGTACGCCACTATCTGGTGACGTCTTTGGTAAATTATTCCCCTTGTCTCGATACCACTTTCTATCAAAATTGCTTCTAGTACCAAGTTAAACAGTACTGTTGAGATGGGATCCCCTTGTCTCACTCCCTTATTTCCAGTGACTCTTTCCGATACCTGCCCATCTATCAGTATTTTACTATTCGTTTTTCTTAGTGTCATTTGTACCAATCTTATGAGTTTCTCCGGAATCCCTAGCTTTCTAAGGGCCTCGTAAAGTTTTCTCCTGCTGATTTTATCGTAGGCTTGGCGGAAATCCACAAATAGCATATGTAATTTCAAATTTTGGTCATAACTACTACACTGAATCATTTTCACCGTAAAGATTTGATCCAGGGTTCCTCTTCCTCTTTTAAATCCTCCTTGGTATTCTCCTACTACCCGTTCTTGGTGCTCACTCAGTCTTTCCCGAATCAGTCTCGCCAATACTTTATACGCCACGTCCAGCAGTGATACTCCCCTATAGTTTTCACATTGAATAGTGTTATGCCATTCTAGTGGCATTTGTTCTTGTCTCCATACTTTTATAATAAACTCGCTTATTTTCTGCTGTATTCCCTCTCCTCCCATTTATATACTTCCGCGGGTATTCTATTTTCACCCGTACTTTTGTTATTTTTCAATTTGTTGATCTCCTCTTTTATCTCTTCCCGCGTAGGTTCCCTTACTAGCCTTTGTGTTTTGTCGCCCACTGTCTCCTCCTCTTCTTCTCTCTTCTCTTCATATTGTTCATCCTCATCGCCAACTACCCCCTCGTAATATTCTTTAAATGTCCTAAGTTTTCCTTTTGTATTACCTACCATTTCTCCGTCCTTATTTTTTAAAAATGTAATATTCTTGGACTTTACATCTTCGCGGTTTTTCTTTACTTCCTGGTAAAAATTTCTTAGCTCTTTATTTATGTAATTTTCATCTATTTTTTCTAGCTTTGTATCTAAATATTTTCTTTTTAACTGTCTGCATATTCTCTTTGCGTCTCTTCTTGTCTTCTCAAATTTCCGTTTATTCTCCTCTGTATTTTGTCTCAATAATTTCATTCTGGCCTCATTCCTTACTTGTAGTTTTGCTTTGAATTTCTCGTCAAACCAACTTTTTTGTTTGTTTCTGCCTTTTTTTCCTAAACATTTTTCCATGATTTCTTGAACTGCAGTCTCAATTTGCCTCCACTCTTCTTGAATGTTGTTTGGTTCCTTTAATTCCCTGAGTCTGTTATCAAGTTGCTTTTTCGTTTCAACTAATACCTCTTTATTTTGCATTTTATCAATATTATACCTTATTAACGGGTTATTTGTTTCTTTTACCTTCTTTGGCATTATTTATTTTATTGAAGCGATAACTAGAAAGTGATCCGAGTCCATGTCCGCCCCTCTAAAACTTCTTACGCCTGTAACGTATCTTTGGTGTTTATCTTCAGTGGAGTAAATAGAGTAGCAAAATAGATTGCGAAAACTTTAGCGTTTTCTTTATTAGAGCTTGCCCAATTGCGTATGTGATATTTAATTTAAAATGGCCATTTATACTTAATAGATATTTATATATAAAATGTTATATAAAACTACTTGATACAATTTATAGTACTATATAATAATAGTGAAAATTATGAATAAGAAACGTGACTATAGGTAGACGTCTATTTCCTTATTGCATTTGGTGAAACTAGAAAGAAGTTATTTTGTCGTCAGATCCGTACCCTTCGATATTTTCTAATAATTATATTGTTATCTTGATTGTCAATATAGCCCGCATAATTTTTTAATAGTTTAAATGCTGTCACATTAGCTGACAAAAGCACCGATAAGTCCACTGAACCACGTTACGCTCTCCACCCCTGGCTTTCGCGCCCTGACCGCAAATGACCAACGCTCTCGAGAGCGCCACGTGCCGTTGTGTACGAGCGCGCCGGATATAAATCAAACTTTTGTTTCAAAAATAAAAACCCTTAATGGCCGAAGTGCCCTCGTGACAATGGTTCTCCGAGCCGCTGTTTGGGCCGCGGCGTCCGCTGATTGTTTGCTGTCGGGGAGCTTTCGGGGCTGCAGACGCGAGCATATCGTATTGATTCAGTTTTGGGCTGATTGCGCCCGAAAAGGACAACGCAATGTTAATTGGGGAAATTTTTCGCACGGCTGCCCGCAAAAGGCGACTAATTACCTATAGCAGCCCCACAAAGGTCCGGGTTTCGGTAATTATCGATATTTCGCTGCTCCGCGGCTCCAGCTCATTGTGGACTGCCGGAGCTGCATGGCGCTGAAACGCACCTGAAATCTGGTTAGGTCGATTGCTCGTTGTACCTTATAATATTTTAATTTTAATATTACGTTACGGTTCATGAAATTTAAGCAACAAAAAAATGGAAAAGTAATGTACGAGTAAACACACATTTTCGTTTTCGGTTATATAAATTTAGAACAAGGGGGGGGTTAATATCTTATTTTTGGCATATCTGCATTAAATGGTTTATAAAGGTTGTTTTAGAAGAGATCTAGTAATGTGTAGAAAGACTTTGTTTTTAAAACAAATTTGACCTCATGCTAACAGAATGTTAAAAAAGTTACACTAAGAATTTTGATTTTAAATCTTGGAAGAATATTAGTGAATAAAGATATGGGGCTCAAATGTACTATGCAAATACAGAAGTTTAGAAGTTTCATTAACTTTTATATTCTTGACGGAGACTCTTTTCCACATTCAAGTTCTAAGGTTTCGAATTTTTTTTTCTTAGCAGTGAGAGCAAGTAGAAAGATGCGGTTAGTTATAAAAGACGCGGGAAATATTTATAAATTTGTAATATAGATGGCAGCACCATACCACGTACTTAGGCTGAATTACTGCCATTGTAATGGGTGTTGTTTTGAATACTTCAAAGGTCGATGTTTAGTGTTCAAGAACAACATGTATCATCCATTTTCTCCTCTTGCGTGGCGAAATGCCATGGAAATTCATCGCCAAATGAGTGAGACATGTGGTGGAGGCGCTATGGATGTTAAAGAAGTTTAAAGAAGGTCGAGAGTTGTGTGATAATGAACTGAAGCAGCCTCGACCACGAACCAGTCGGGCTGAAACCATGATTGCGCGAGTGGAGTCAGTTGTTATGGAAGATCATCGCTTATATGTGCGTGATATCGCCTCTAAACTTGGTATTACGGTAGGATCTGTGGAGTCCATTTTGTATGATGACCTGAAAATGCGGAAAGTTTCTTCAAGGTGGGTCCCACGAATGCTGATCGACAAACACAAGGCTGCGGGGGTGGAAAATTCTCAGGACATTTTGACATGTGATGCCGCAGCAAATTTTTGACTATGAAGGACACTTTCTGTGGCGCTCATTTTTCAATCGAGCCTCTGTATCATCAGCGATTTTCCACTGGGCAAACACACCCCTAAAAAATGTTCTCGGCAGCTATAGAATCATTGGTGACGACGATGTGCAAATGAATACATTGAGAAGTAACATCAATTTCAACTTTCTTGGCAAGTACTTTTTCAGAATAAAATTTGAGAATCTTAGAACTTGAACACACTTCGTATACACAAGATTTTGCTAAAAAAATTCCTCTAAATGTTTTCGTAAAATATCTTAGGGTGTTTTCATATTTTTTAATTCATATTTTTCTCTTGAATTATCCCTTTTAATATTATGATCTGTGTTCTATGTTATTCTCTCATTCTCGTTGTTTTACCTTTCTTTTGTCAGTGTCTGACTTCTTATAAGTACATGCATTGTTTTATCTTGGACAGTTTGTTGTTTTTTTTATCAATGTTATAAAGATAAGTCAAGTAGATAAATGGATAGTCAACAATATTTTAGGAAAATTTTAATAAAAAAGAATTTTGAGTACTATTGAAAACGCGTAAACTGATGGCTACAAATACGTAAAAGTAGAACCCATTCAAAAATAATTAAATGAGGATGAGATTAAACCGCCAACAAAGACACTATTTAAAAGAAATACATAGTCCTTGAAACAATAAAGCACCAGGTTTTAACAAACTCTGGTGCGGCCGGAATAATGGACTGTATAGGTAACTTTGAATTTCGAATAAAGGAACTTGAAACAAATCTAAAGTTAAAACACTAACTTGTGGAAACGGGGCTTTCCCGCAGATATCGGTTCCCTGCTGTTGGTCCTGGGGCTTCCAGAAAAAAGGATATAAGGGTATGGATAAAGAATAGGACAAGTTACCCAAATCTTCACAGCGGACCCGAACGTCAGCGCCCTTCTTGGTGCAAAATGTACCTTCGCCAAGCCAGATCAAAGAAAATGGACCGAGTTTTTTACCGGCAAAATTTCAACCCCGAAAATTAGCCTTTAACAAAAAGCCTCGCAGAAAATTAAAACTTCTGCTGCCAATTAAAGTCGCCGGCAAACTCTCGGTTAAAAATGTTCTCGTCTTCGGAAAATTTCTAATTTAAAAATTCAAAATTAAGGTAATTTTGAGATTGGCGCGAACAAACTCATAGTAAAAGTGTTAAAATGCGTCGAGATGAATTTAGAAAAGAAAATGTACCAATTAATTAAAAAAATAAGAAAGTGCGCCAGGGACTTGTTTTGCCTATTGCAAAAGGGTGAAAAATAAATATTTTGTTTATTTCAGTATTACTGAACATATAATATTTTAAGATTTACTAGTATCAATAAGGGTGTAGAAAAAGAAGATAAAACACAAAACGAATATTTATTTTTTTGTACTTATTAAAAAAAGTCGCCAATATATTATTATCTTTATCGTGTTTTATAAATTTCAGATAAGATAGGTACGGTAAGAAGACAGTTCTTCAAAATAATATAAAAGTTAAATGCAGCGAGGAAATTAATAAGGATAGCAAGAATCTGCCTACAAGATGTAGGGAGCACAGGGGCAATTTTTGCGAAAAAATAGATTTAGTGCAGAACTAAAGTAGGGCGACCTTGTTTCGACTGTGTTCAGTTCGGTACTAGAAGGGGTAGTAAGGACATTATACATTAATAAAGGACGTGAACATCTAAATATAATGGTCCAGATTTTCGATTATGCGGACGTCTTTGTCATATCAAGAACGATAGATGATTTGAAGGTTCTTTAGAACAGAGTAGAGCAAATGTAGGACTTCAAATTAATAAAACTGAATCGAAGAATATAAGCATTCTAAGAAATCAAATTTGAACAGAAAGTCAACAAAGACAGCTGATATGAAATGTAGCGTGGCTGAGCTCTGCGCTTACGTTTGGTTGCCTATCTTGTTGTTGTTAACAAGGGTTATGATTTTTGTTCTTATTGTTTTGTCTGTCTTGATAATTCTGTATTTATCAGAAATATTTGCATTCCTTATAGTTGGTGGGGTAATTTTTATAGTATTTTGTACATACCGGGAGCGTTTGACGAAGTTTAGCGCAGTTGATGCGTAATCTCATAAAGAACATAAAGGAAAAGAGCCAAGCAAAGCATGAGCCGGGCAAAGAAACTAAAATTGCAAGTATTTTACATACATTGTCATTAAGGGTGGGTAAAGAAGGGGAGTGGTTTCCAAAGCCATAACGTACTTCATAAAAATTAATTAAATAAATAAAAATAAATTAATTTAAAAAATGCGCTAAAATAGAAATTTAGGCTAATTTTGTGGCAATTTTTGTTAAAAATTAAGGAGTCAACGACACCACCCCCACTCTTCTCTTCAGGACTTTCAACTGTTTAGCTATAAGAATGCATAATGTAAGCCCAAATAATGAATAAATTATAAGAAAAAAGACTTTTTGAAGTTTCAGATTTTCCATTTGCAAAAAATCCTGATGTGATGGAAAAAAGGAGGCCATTTTCAGATTCAGCGTTAAAATACAAAGGAATCAATAATCAAAAGTTAAAAAATATGACAACCCAAATTTTGCAGGGTTGTATAATTTAACACCACCCCTTAGTAAATTCTTACTTATTACTTTAGTTTTAGTTAAGTGAATTAGTAACATGCACAAGTAAACACAAATAAACCAAAAAATTAATAAGAAAACTCCATCGCCACACCCTCGCGCGAGTAGCTCAAACGAAATTTCCTCCAATAAAGGCGGAGAAACTCAAGCTCCACCTTGCGCTTCCGCTTTCCGGCACCTGCTACCTGTGCGAGACGGCCGATAATTAACCCGGCCACCTTTTCGTTCAAGCCGCGACAACTCCCCCGACGCCGGCACCTCGCGCCGAAAGGCGCCATTGCGCGCCGCCGCCGCGGGCCCTCCGCCCTTCGAATTAACGCGCATTTATCAGCCCGGTCACAATGTTGCAGCATCAACCCCCCGGCACCCCATCGAACACATGTAAGAAAAAAGTACCAGTGTATCGCTTTGATGGGAGCGCCCTCATTAGCTTTTTCAGCCGGCGTCGCGTCGCGTCAATTGGACGTATCTGGATCCGAGCGTGTGAAAGTTAAAACTGTTGTCAAGTAGGTGCCCCCGAGCCATTTATTACCGGCGACAATTAAAATATGGACGCCCGGCGCGCGCTCATTTAATTTTCTATTGTGGATAATTTATATTTTGATGCGGCAAAGGGCTGCGTTTTGCCTTTAGAAGTGGGTCACTGACAGTAGAGGAACAGTTAAGTTAGCGTGATCAATTAAAGCGAAATTAATCTTTTTAATCCACTTAAAGCAAGTAAAACGTTATTTTGCGCAGCGTAACCTATTTAAATTGTCCAGTCTACAGGTGTTTACGTGTTGCAGTCCCGATTGAATTTGTTCCTGAGCTTATTGTTTGGTAATTTTCAAAATTTTCATACAATCTGGTGCAAGCCGATACCATCTCCGCGACGCCAAAGTCCTTATTTCACGTAGGTCTGTAAAAATTTCGCTTTGCAAATGCGTCTTTGTGTTCGTTTTAACTCTTTATTTGTAAAAGGAATCTTAAAGTCACGCTTCTACAAAAGCGGGGATGTAAATACGACTTTGGTTTGTTTGAATGGTTGAGTAATTGATACTAAAATTATTCTCAGAAATGTAAAATTTTCGCAAACAAAATAATTATTATATCTTTTGTTGGTTGTTTTTTAATTTAAAACTTTATATGAAAAGTTTATAAACAATAATTAAATTGCTTATGTAGCATTTTTCTGGCTATATTATAAAGTTGATTGACTATAGTCCTGTGTTACATGTTGACATTTATGCCTATTACACACTTTTCGGTGTCTTAGCAGATCAAAACACTGTTTTTGTACTTTTTGAAATCCCTGGTAATGGAGGGTGGAATACATTGGGACGGAAAAAATAAAATACAAATTTTCAGTGTGTTTTTTCTTTTTTTGCGCTCAGGGTATGTCTTCCTTAATGGATCCATGTTCACTGCAGCCTATGGCTTATTGTGATTACTCTAATTAAATAAATTCACAACCAATCTGTAATTGATGTCCCATGAATCAGCAGATACAGGTCCTTTACAGGGTTCCAGGATTGGTTTCCCGAATATATGTTGCCTTTTCCTACACAACGCATCGCACTTGCATAGGATGTGTTAGGCTGTTTTTGGTTTCTTGCTACAAAGTCTGCATGTAGGGTCACCATTGAATTTACCAATTTTCCAGAGGTGTTTTTAATAGTCGCATATCCTCTAAGAAACTCTGTGGTTATCTTTAGCTGTGGCCTACTTAGATTAAGGAGTTCTGCAGCTCTGTTTTGGCAAGGTCCCTTATTAAAGGTTTTGCTGAAATAATGTTTTGGTCGGTTATTCCAGTACATTGGATGATAAATGCGTGTCCTCTCCTTAATAAAGCTTCGGGCAGCACTTTGTGAAATTCCTAATGCAGGTTCTGGGCCTATATAAGCTTCACTAGATCCCTGCCTGGCCAGTTCAGCGGCTTTCTCGTTTGCGTAGATACCGCAATTACCAGGTGCCCATAACAGTTTTACTGTGTTATGTTCTGCCAGTGCATTGAGTTCGTTGATGCATTCCCATACCAGTCTAGATGATGATTTTGTGCTTGATAAAGCCTTTAAAGCTGCCTGGATGTCTGATATAATATAGATCCGCTGGCTCCTGTAAGCCCTCTTACCATTTTCACGCATACACTGTAGTATGGCGTATATTTCTGTCTGAAAGACAGAAGCGTACTGACCCAGGGAAAAGCTTAGCTTTACCCTGGGAGCCTCAGCATATATTCCAGCTCCGGTACCCGGCTCGGTTTTAGAACCATCTGTGTACCAGATTAGGCTACCAGATGCAATGGCCTGTCTAAAAGTCTTGCTCTTATTTCGATCCTGCATTATCACCTCAAATAGAGAGTCGTCACATATTTTTGAGGTCATGTGGTCCGTCCTTATTTCAAGCAGAGCCCCCCGACTGTTAATTATTCTTGTATGATCTGTACCCTTGTGTGTCTTGTACAGTGAATGATAGAGCCTGTAGTGACCTAATCTTGCCTTCCCTTGAATTACTATGTGCAAAGGTGGGAGGTCTAGAAGAATCTCTATTGCTGCAGTGGGCGTGGTTCTCATCGCTCCTGTAATACCCAAACAGGCAAGTCTTTGTACGTTGCCTAGTTTTAGTTTGGTAGTTTCTTGTGTTACTTTGGGCCATCAGACCAAAGCTGAGTATGTAAGAGAGGGTCTAACCACTCTGGTGTACAACCAGTGCACCATACCTGGTTTTAACCCCCACGACTTGTCGTACATGCGTCTGACATCTGCTAGAGTCGTCACCGATTTGTAGATCACTTTCTCAATATCATGGTTCCAAGTAAGTTTAGAGTCGAAAACGACTCCTAGATACTAGTGATTTTGTTTCGCCAAGGAAAAGAGGTGTAAGCCCCTCTAATTTTTTCCTTCGCGTGAAGGGTATAATTTTGGTTTTTACAGGACTGACCTTGAGGCCTTCCTGTTTGGTCCATTCAGTTACCACGTTCAGGGCCCTCTACATCCGTTCCCTGATCGTGCCTACAAATTTCCCTTCCACCTAGACAGTTAGGTCATCGGCGTAGCCTACAGAAGAGAATCCTTCGTCTTTTAAGTTCTTTAAAAGTCCATTCATTACCAGGTTTCATAGTAGGGGGGAGAGAACTCCTCCCTGAGAACACCCCTCCGCTACCTGGACCGTGCAGTCTATTCACCTGCAGCAGGTCTCCTCTAGGCCACGCCCTTTCAGGGCCTAGGTTATGGAGTTGAAAGATGTATTGTCGAAGGCTACTTCTATGTCCAAGAAGGCACATAGAAGTATCTCTTTGTTGTCCAGCGTTTTCTCTACTCTCCAAGTGAGTTAGTGAAGTGCTGTTTCAGTTGAGAGACCAACTTGATAGGCAAATTGGTTCTTATATTTAGGATGGTGTACCAGTATACCTCCCTAATGTGCTTATAAAGCAGTTTTTTTAATGTCCTAAGCAAAAAAGACATAAGACTAATTGGTCTGTAACTCTTTGCCTGCAAATAATGGGCTCGACCAGGTTTTGATATAAATACCACTCTGGTAAGTATTTATAATTTTGGCAAGTAGTTTAGGGCCAAACTGGCTCTGAGTACTATGCAGATCTTCATAATTAGAAGTTTCGAGCCCTTCTGTAGCATGTCAGGAATAATTCCATCCGGTCCCGGAGATTTATAGGCTTCAAATGAGTGTACAGCTCATTTGAGTTTATTGAAAGTTACCACTCTTCTTGCAGTCTCCCAGTCTTTCCTTGATGCTGTGTTGCCAAGATCAAGGGATACCTGGTTTCTCCAGTCCGAGTAATTTCGGTCAGTGTTTCTTTTCCTGTTTTGGTATACTCTCCGGATTTAGATTCCAGAGTACCAATCAAATTACAGTGAGAGTCTTTTGAGAGTACTTTACGGAGTCTGGCACATGCTGAAGTATTTTCAATCTCCTCACAGTGTCTCCTCCATGATTTTCTCTTGGCATCTCTCAATTCTTTATTATATTCAGTTAGGGATGTCCTATAGGTATCCCAGTCGCCTGATGTTTTAGCCCCGTTAAATAGCTTTCTTACTTGCCTTCTCATGGTTGCAACGTCTTCATTCCACTAGGGGACGTTCCTGCTGGAAGCCTTTACAACCAGGGGACAGTTTTTATTGTACGTTCAAATGACTGCCTCAGTTAACTGATCCACAGCTATTTCAAGCTCAAGGTTATTGTGAACTTTTCTTATCGTACTCGCCAAGTATTGGTCTAGGTCTACCTTATAGGCTTCCCAGTCCGTTTTACGAGAATTACAATAGTTTTCTATCACTCGCTGAATCCCAGCGATTTCGAACTTAATGTATCTGTGGTCTGAACAACTCTCCTCATCAGATACTTGCCAATTTATAACAAAGTTACTTACGAAAGAAGTAGTATTAACAATTAGTTATTACATTAAATAAACGTGCAACAAATTAAAAAAAAAGGTTACATCTGTCCAACTGTACATCACCGCAGATAGTGTGGCGCAACCCCGTATACACAATAAGACAAGAAAATACATCTGTTCTTAGACAAAGTTTATATTATGGGAAATTGATATGGAGAAGTAGTAGCCCCTACGTTCAGTTGGATTTGGCAATAGTTTTTTATTAACTGAATTTTCACGTTACTTTCGTCTTTCACTAGGAGGTATACATACAGTTTATCTGATTTTTAAAAAAATTCATTGTCATGTTATCGTCTTTCACGTTCAAAACCTGTCCTGCATAATATTGTTTTTCTTTCCTTCAAATTCAATCAACACCCAATTGAGGGGGCTTGGAGCAGCGTTATTGTCCGGGAATTCTTCTGCCTTGACGAAATTAGTCCCTACGTTCAGTAGAAACTACTTAAAATTTCACTCCCATATTTTTTCGTTTTGGTTGAAAAAGCTTCCAATTTCAATAGTTATAACATAGTGACAGAGTGAAAATCAAAAATGTTACCGATCACAGCTTCTACACCACTTTAAGTTTCTTTTTGTAGATACCTGCTCATCGGTTTTTAATGCTATTTTTTTTCACATAAAATAGAATAATTAATGAACATTTTGAATTTTTTGTGTATCTTAACCAAGAAAATTTTTTAAGATATAATAACCCAGTATCTTTACTGTATAGGTAAGAATATCAAATAAAAATTTGAAGACGATTGGGTATATATTAGAAGAAACGTAATATTTTAGCACAACCGATGTTGTGCAACCCGACGTCATTGTAACGTTTCTAGTATGAAGAATTCCATTCTTTTGTTATCTGTTGGGAGTTTTCTTGCCAAGCAACATTTCGTGTGTCAATCAAATCCAGTTTTATTATCTTCAGGTGTCTATGCGTGCTTTTTTGAGTACTAAGAGCATTTCTAAAATACGTTGTCTTGGGCATGGAAAAGAAAAAAAAAACAATAAAAGAAGTAGAGTACAGATTCAGAATTTTTATAGGATTGCTTTCCAGGACTCTTGTAACTCCCGTTCAGGATAATGAACCAGCAAGCTCATTCGAGCGTTCTTGCATTTCTTCCTCTCATTCAAAAATCACGGAAAATTAATTACTGTACGACAAATTTGAATCGAGACAAATAAACGGTATTATTGACTCAGAACTTTTGTCTGAGAATATAAAAAAAATTTTGCCACACAAACAGTGTGGTGAAAATGTATGTTTTTCAGTTGTGCAAAAGATTGGTCTTGCACCCAAAATGTATCTGATATACATAAAAAATTCCCATGATTTATATACATCAAAATAATCACAAATAAGTGAGGAATTTTTAAAGCTAATAAATAATTTTTTTGATCATTTTTCGGTAGTGACGCCTCTTTTAACAGCATACAGACCATTTAAAACGCTGAAATTTTGTTGATTTATGCTGCAACATTCTGAGAAAAAATTCTTTGGTGACGAAGCACATTTTTATTTAAATGGCTTCGTAAACAAACAAAATTTTTTACCTTGGGGAAGAGGAAATTCTAGGAATGATCCTTGAGTAAGGTTTATATCCACAAAGGTTGTAGTTTGGTTTTTTTATTAGTGAATGAATGTGACTGGATGACATATTTTTAAGATGAACGAATGACATATTGGTACTGTGAATGGACGTCGATCTCGAAACATGATAACCAAGTTTATTATTAATATTTAGCGGAAATAATTCGTAGTAATCTTTTGGAGTATTTAACAGAATTTATGATTCAAGAAATAAAGTTAACAAAAATGTTACCATATATGATATATATAGTGATCATTATATCATCTATATCTTCAACTGTATACTGAGATTTGTGTATAAATACAGTTTTGTGTCTTTATTTAACGACTTAACTACAACAGTTACTATTTAGGATTAACTGTAATTTCGTTTATGGTTTTAATTAGCAAAATATTTATTAGTCGATACGTTTCTATCGATCCATCTTAAATTTTAAAATCTTTTCACTACTGTATTAAATCTCACACTATATAAGTTCGAATAATTTCGTTATTTGGATTTTGTGGACAAGATTTTCATTAATTAGAAGTTTTAGAAATTTTAGATTTGGATGTATATTAAGTCGCTCTTTATGGCTCCTGGTAAACTTTCTAATCACGTTCTTCGCCATTTCCACGTGGATTTCCCGATGCAGATCCTTATCTCGGACATACCAAGGAGTTTTTGCCATACTTTGTAATGCTCGGTTTTGGAATTTTGGAGTGCAAGCATAATTCCTTTTCTGTACTGCTCCACAACTGGGTGCCATAAATCCATACCGGTGGTATTACCAGTTTATAAACCAGCAGCAAATTTTAAATTTATAATAAAAAATGTTTTTTCAGAAGACAATGCGTGCTGTTATATTTAAGTCCTAATTTAGATGTTTTCATTTTAACATGCTACTTTCACTTCAATTTGGTATCTAATTTTGAACCTAAGGTCTATGTTATACCTATTATATTATATTTGATCTATATGCAGAAAATCAAACAAAAATAGGTGCAGTCGGCAAGAGATATGAATAATGCCGATCCAGTAGCAGCATCAACTGCTCTAGAAACTCTTTAAACGAAATAGAGCAGTGACTACTACTACTTCTGCCTTTTCCATGCCGTTATGTCTCATTTCTTTTGGGGTTGGCTCTTCTGGTCTTTTCTCGCCATCTCAGGTTTCAAATCTTTCATCTTCGTATCTTTTTTAATCTAGGTCGTCGGAGAACGCCCTGGTTTTCTTTTTGGTTGTTGTATCTACATGACTGTTTTAGTCATACGGTCAGGATCTGTACGCATAACATGTTCGTACTAACTCAGACTACATAAATAGAGAATCAAGGTGAATGAAAGCAAAGCAACGCATGTTACAATTATGACAAACTCTAAACAATAGTCATATTTTTCTAGTTACTAACTATTCCGACTACATATTAACAGAAGATTATGGAAAACACATCACCAAAAAAATAACAACAAAATAGATCTGGAGCTGTAGCAAGTTATCGTTAGCCAATAAAGTCTTTTTATACAAAATTAATATTCGATCAATCTGAATTTACTGTTGTCTGTTGTAAGGCTATACAGGCAGATCTAATATTACCTTTCTGGTACGTGGCAAATTAAAACTTAAAATCCCATACGTAAGGAAACCAATCAGTCAGTATACTGCTAAACATTAAACTTCCCTATAGCTCCACCACAACAAAACGGTTGCACCTCTGATAAAATATTTAGCCGATTAACAGAGGATTGACTCTAATGGTACTTTTTTTACTCACGCTTATTATATAGCATTATGTAATAGATTGTATCAATCTTCTAATTGCAAATAAATTATATGTAAACTATAAGAAATTGCATTTTATAACTGTAATTTATCCAACTAAAAATTGTTGAGCATATAAGGACAAACTATCAGTCTTGAACAACAGGTCCACTTCCGAATGAAGCGGAAGATGGCGAGTTTCCAGCGCCATAAAACCTTGTAACTAAGGGGGACTACTCTAACAAAAAATCAGACAAGTCAAGTTACATTAAGTTTGATGTCTAGTCACTTGAATTATTTAACCATGCAGTGGTACCTTGCTCTAGAAAAAATTTAAACTACTCAAATTTTCGTAAAGCAAAACCAGTTGGGCTCATAATAGGCCAAACCAGTCGCGGCAAGGTCAAACGATTTGGTGCAAACGGGAGAATTACAGTAGTTAGGTGCAATGTAAGAGGAATAAGAACTAAAGAAACAGAACTGAATAAAACTTCTGATATTATGGTAAAATGTACTTAAGAGCACAATTACATTAGTAGAAAATATATCTATGTGGTAATCCTGGTACTTCTAAATAACAAATGGAAAAATAAAACAACAAATTATATATATGCAAATAAAAAAATAATAATTATATTCTTTAAAATTGATAAATGTCCACTTAAATATCATAGATGTACACGGGCCAGAAGATGAAAAAAAAATTTATGATCAACTACAAGAAACACTTCATACAAAACAAGAAAACGTGTGAGTAAATACTTCAAATGATGAGACTTTTGGCAAAGACTAAACAAATAACAATGGAGAAGAACAAAGACAATTTGCAACATTTAATAAATTGAAAATTACTAATATATTTTCCAAAAAGATACACATATATACATGGAGCCAGAGATATCTAAGGATTATATAATTGCAAATGACAAAATGGAGAACTTGGTTTGAAATGTAAAAGGTTTTATCAAAGTAGTAATATCTATTCGGATTATTACTTATTGATGTCTCCAATCACGTTACTAATAAGGTGGAGAAAACCAAAATCAAAAATTGCCAATGTAATCCAAGAAGTATTTAAAGTATATTTACCCCAGGAAGAAAGCACCAGACATTTATATAAAAATAAGTAAACGAACAATTGCAAGAAAAATAATTATGATATCGATAATCAATGGAATAATATAAGAAATACTAAAAAAAGACCTAAGAATATTGGAATAAATAATTATAGTCAGTCATAGAAAACAAAAGGTGCATATAAAACTCCTGTAGAAGAATACCCGAAAGCAAAAGACCAGTATATTCAAGGAGACACTACGCCAAGAAATTGTCAAAGAAAGCTCATTAAGAATTTGTAACAAATATAGGCAAATTAAATATTAGCATATACGGCGGACCAAAACTAGCAAAGCAGCGTCTGACTTCAGAGAAGCGGCTGCAAACAGCGTCTGTTTTCCCAGGTTAGGGACGGCTGATACCAAAATATTCCAACCCGCCTAGTGAGCGTAGAAGATAATGACTATTACTCCCTTAAAAAGGGGAGACCTATGTCCAACAATGGATAGAACAAGGTTAAAGAAGAAAAAAAGATATACGGTCATGAGGCATGTAGGGGCATTAAACATAATAAAAGGAGAATAGCGGAGAAAAATACTATAAAAAGCTATGGTATAAAGAAGTTGAAAGTAACGAAACAGATTTTAATGATGACAGTCACCTTTCTGAAGTTGATGAAATTACGACAGATACATTAATGTATCTATCGTAATGTCCAATTCTTGACCACGGTGCCGAATTGATGTTCCTGGACTCTCAGCAACACTCTCACAAACTGCTTCGATGTTTTGTGTTCAACAACTTGTTGAAGGGCGGCAGGAGTGTCTATTATCAATGATTGATTCAGTCTCCCTGAACTTTTTAATTAATCTCTCTACTTCGACTGCATTCACTGAACAATGAAATTATTTAATAAATAAATTATTGCTATCAACATATTTATGACTTATTAACTGTTAATCCGCTTTAAATGACTGTTGTTTACATTATTTAGTGAATACAGCCGAAGTACCTCGCGTTCGCGGCGCACGGCGATTCGCATTTTCGTGTTCGTCGTTTAAATACTCGAAAAAAAGGAAAAACCCCTATTTTTTATTATCTATATTTATGTAAAAATGTCTGATCTTTCGATCTACATGGTCTAAAAAATTTAAAAAATTTGAAGATAAAAATATATAACGTTTTTTAAACTTTCGAATTTTTTGAGGTTATAGAGTAAAAATTCGCTACAATAATGGTACCATTGGAAAGCTGTGAAAAAAATACGTAAGATTGTGTTCTCAAATCATTTTTTTATTAATGTTTTGAGGCCGAAACGACGAGATGAAAACTTCGTGTTTGGCGCTCGCGCAGTCGTCTGCGGTAGCGCTGGGGCAGTTGAGGCGTTTTGCCCCATATGCAAGTATTTTGTATGTACCTCCTTTATACAGCATTTCAAGAGAGAGAAGCAATGGTTGTAAAAACTTAGACCTCATAAGCAGCAACTTGCAGCTTATAAATCTGTTCAATATGATAACAACCATTTTTGGTATAACAGGGTATAAAATTATACCGAAGAATTTTAAAAATTCCTGATGTCTATTGTACAACTTTATAGGGAACTAAGGCGCCAGTGACTTGATGTGCCTCTAAAGAAAAAAGTCTATAGGAATGAAATGCATAGATTACCCTAGCCACAAAATCTGCCCAATATAGTATCCAACGACCATTATCAACATCAAAGTGAGTAGGGGCACCATCATGTTAAAACCACATCTTTTTGCTGCCAACAGAAAGTAGCTCCATTTTTGAACTCGTAGTGGTGATAGGGGTGCCATTGCACTTTCCAATTCGAAACACGTTTATTGTAAATTTTTTGTATAACTATTTGATCTGCGATAATAGGTGCGTTAGGTGATTCTTATGGAATCCAAAACAACTTACAAAAACGTTTCTCAAACGTTTTTTTTTGCATTTCTGATGGCCCCAAATATAGGCATTTGCAATATATTAAAATAACCAATTTAAGCACCTCCACTTAAGCAACTTTGATCTGAAACGTAATAAGACTCTGTATACTATAAAACAACGTACCAAGGATAGTACAAAAAGTTACCACTATAAAATAGACCAAAAAGGGCATGAAGATAACTCCTGGGCGTTTTAAAAATGTGGATATGAATATCAGAATGCACTTGAACTACCAAATTACCCATGCATAAACCGTCGGCAGGTGCAGTGTAATTGCAATTTATAGTAATTTCTCTGCAGGTTTCGCACTTAATAACCACGTCGTAGTCGATCCAAAGGAATCTCGAGACGCAATTTTATTAATTATTTATTTTTATTACTAAGGTATAAGTCAAAGAAGCACTAAAAGCAAAAATTTTAGAATGTTAATATAATTTTTATTTTAATAGTTCAAACAGAATTAAAATATTAATGCAATGTTTATCGAATCATATACGAGGGATGCTTGAAAACTAATAAACATACCTATGAAGAAGTTGCCCCATGCACTTTAGACTTTTTATAAATCTTGCTTGAGTGTGATACACTTCTTATAGGATTTATCTTGAGCTTTACATCAGTCACATATGATTTAAAATTAATCTTACAAACCTTCTGCAAGAAAGTTTGTACAGTGTAGCAGGGCTCGTTGTCTTCTTCTATACTACAGGATTACGCTTTTTCCTGTTTCATTTACACAAAGCTTTGTCTTTAGAATTGTAATAATAATTTTCTTAGGTTTTCCATTCTGTTAATGTGTTAACTTCAGTTTTCTTTGCAATTAACTATTTTTTGTTTATGGCGGAGATATGTAGATCATTTCGTATTACATCTTTCCTCGTGCAGCCTTTTGCTCTTCTTAAAAATCTCCTGTCTGCTACTTGTAGTTTGCTGTCATTTTTAGCATCTACCTAAAATATTTAAAATACCACATTTGCTCCATTGGTTTATTCTTCTTCTTCCGTTGCCCTATAATATGAGAACGTTGGTAAACATATTGGCCCATTTAACTTTGTTTACAGAGGTTTGATATGCCGATGTTGTTTGTTTCAGCCCACTGTCCAAGGTTTTTCATCTATGATATACCTTTTCGTTCCGACCTTCTTTTCCTTAAGTTTTTCATGTAGAATTACTTACAGACGTTCGTACTTTTCATGTCGCATAACGTGAGCAAGGTAGTTGTTCCTTGTTTGATAATATTTAATAGTTCTTTTTTCTTTCTCATGTGTTGCATTTGTTTATTATTAACTAACTATTAACTATCTTTTCAAGGTCATAGCTTTTGTCTTATTCAAAGTTATCATGAGGCTGTATTTTCTATAATTTTGTTTTGACAATGGATTACTAATTGAAGTGTCTTTGTTTTTTTTTGTATTATCACTGAGTGTTTAGTTGTTTCGATATCGCTGTATTCCAGAACATGTGCCTGTTTCTAGTATTTCAGAATGTCATCACTACATAAGTTAAAATGTGTAATAAATAGGCTGCAATCTTATGACACTACCTGGTTAATTTTTATTTCTTCCTTAAGTTTTGTATCTATGTTTATTACTATTTTTGTCTTGTGATACAAGTTTTTAATTTGTTTTTATAAGATGTGGTGATATCCACTATCTGTCTATCACTATTTCGATCAATACGGACAGAGACCTTCTCAAAATCAATGAAGACTATATGGATCTCAAGGTTAAACTCTGCGTTTTTTCTATCAGCCGTTTCACTATGAAGATATTGTTGCTGCATGGACGTCTTTTTCGAAATTAATTTTGTTCTTCTTGTAAAAATGTTTATATTAATATTTTTAGGAGGTTGTTAAGGATTTCTGAATTTATTTTATATGTGGTATTTAGCAGACTAATCGCTCTGTAATTTTGGCAGTTACTTCTGGTGTCTTTTTTTGAAAGAGGTGTAATATCTGCCTTTCTCCATAAATTTGGTATTTTGCACCTCTATCAACACACATTTACAAGGTGTGATAATCTGAGATAACAGAAAGTGCCTGCATATTTAGCTAGCTCCATGTTTATCCCGTCTAACCCTACGATTTTTCTTTTTTGCTGTATTCTGTACTGTATTTTTTAATTCATTCATCTTTAATTTTATGAACTTCAGGAAGGTGATTGTCATCATTAGAAACCGTTTTGTTACTTTCAACTTCTTTATACCATAGCTTTTTATAGTATTTTTCTATTATTTTTCTTTTTATTATGTTTAATTGCACTAAATCTACATGTTGTTAGCCTAAGACACCAAAAATACCTTTTTGCGACAATCTCTTGTTTACACACTTACACGAGGAAAAATAAAAACAAATGCCTATTTCATATAAAAACTTGCATTTTTCTTTTTCTGGTTTAGTATCTATAGACTATCTATTGGGTGTCCCAAAATTCACGCAAGATTTGAATTTCCGCCATTGTTGCAGTAAAGTGTTGCCAATGAAAAAAAAACGTGACAGCTGGCAGTTGAGGGTTATTAAAAATGGAGCGCTACACGAAAGAACAACGCGTTTTCATTGTTGAGCAATATTTTAAAAGTATTGGAAGTTTGGCAGCTACAGTACGCAATTTTTGTACAAAATATGGTCAGAATAGTGATTTAAATTAATCAACCGTGCAGCTCAATTACAAAATTCAGGGAGACTGAATCAATCATTGATAATAGACACTCTGGCCGCCCTTCAACAAGTTGTTGAATACAAAACATCGAAGCATTTTGTGAGAGTGTTGCTGAGAGTCCAGGAACATAAATTCGGCACCGTGGTCAAGAATTGTACATTTCGAAAAGCTCTCTGCAGCGTATTCCCACGAAAGATTTGCATCTTGATGCTTACAAAGTTCAAATGACTCAAGAACTGAAGCCTATTGACCACAAACAGCGAAGAAACTTTGTTGAATGGATTATGGAACAACAACAAGTGGACGCTGATTTTTCAGACAAAATCGTTTTCAGCTATGAGGCTCATTATCACCTTGAGGGCTCGTCAATCGTCAAAGTTGTCGCCTTTGGGGTTCAAAAAATCTACCAGTGATTGTTGAGCAACAAATGCATCCACAACGTGTTACTGTTTGGTGCGGATTTTAGACTGGAGGCATCATCGGACCATTCTTCTTCGAAAATGCGGCTTGTGAGGTAATAAAAGTTAATGGTGCTCGCTGTAGCGACATGATCAGTTATTTTTGTGCCTAAATTGCAAGATATGAATGTAGACAATATGTGGTTTCAACGAGACGGTGCCACAGTCATTTCCTGGTCGTGTAATTTCTCGTTTTGGTGATCAGAATTGACTGCCAGATTGTGCGATTTTACGCCGTTGAAGGTTTTTTGAAGTTTAAGGTTTATGTCAACAAACCCACGACCATCCATGGCTTGAAGGAGGAAATTAAGCGCTGTATCAACGATATTCACCCACATTTATACAAGACAGTTATGGAAAATTTACACAAAAGAGTGGAGGCCACTTACCCGGTATTCTATTCTATATGTAACCCTATACTGTAAACTTTATGAATCATTAAAAAATTAGAATTTTAATTAAAAACCCGGTTTTCTATCAAAATTACATTTTCTGTAAATTTTGGGATACTCTTTATCAGTAAAAAACTTTGTAGATCCTTACTCCCAATAAATAAAAATGCACGACTCGTCATTTTTGTTTTAATGTTAATTTTGCTACATGTTTGGCCATAAAGGATTGAATTTTGAAATCAGTTTTACACAGCCAAGAAAGTTATCATTTCTTACATGGCCTAATATTTCATTCTTGCCTTGAATTGGCAGTGCACGGGAAACTAAAAACTTCAGAACTTCATCATCTTCGTCACTTTCTTCTTGTATTGTTATCATATTTTACAAGTCTATCTTTGTGAAACTCGACATCTGCTAATAAATTTGGAAATGCACTCTCTGTATTTAGAGTTGTTGGCATGACCGTTTATTATACAGTCATTTTTGCAATCATCAAACTAAAATAGTCATTCTTCCATAGAGTTTACACAGCGCACAAAATATTCGTTTGGCTGATTTTAAATAAATAAACCAATTTCGTTTGATGTGTTCTCCATTCATTAATTTTGTCAGGTCACTGAGTTATATAATTGGATACACCTATTTGAGAGTCTTTTGTAGCTGTACATTTGATAATTTGGACTTGAAGTCACTGAAGTTGATGGCGACGGCTGTGATTTTTGCATATTGCATGAGATAACAGTGTGGTTTTGATATTTTCTTGATCACAGCATTCTGCCTTTCAAGGTGCCCTTTGGAACGTTTTCTGAATTATGTTTTTCTTGTTTTTTTTTTAACAAATCTCGTACATCTTTGCCACCCAATGTTCGGCTTTTATGTATGGGAATTAAACGACGATTTAATTCAAAACTAAATTTTATTCATAAGGACTGCATTGCTGCGCAACAATTATAAATTAGAATACTATTAACACAATGTCCAACAATCACGTTACTATAACTTTGGGTCATCGTTGTTCGCTGTATGACTTCTGCTATTCGACTGCTATAAATACCCACCTGCTACATCTTATCTTTCTAGAATGAATTAGAAAGTTCTGGATTTTGAATTCAAGGGCGCTCCTAGAAATGGTACGGGTGGTAGTCGGTCATTCTGGTGAGATCCTAAATAATTTCATTGTGATATATTATTTCTGTTATCGCCAGCGCAGTTTCGTGATTGAGGTGCGGACTGCGGTGCGGACGAATCCCGGTTTATTCCCGGAACTTTTTGATGTCTGGAGGGTGGCCTATTCAGCCACTAAAAATAATTGAGTACCTGTGTTCACTTCGAACAAGGCGTAATAATGGCGGTCGTATAAGACGCGGTGTTTGTCACATCCCTGCATCAAAGATGGTGCGCGACGACTGGCTAAAAGTGGTGAACATATAAGTGCGTTAACCTTCCAGTTCGCAGGTCGGGGCGTTAGAGCCTTGCCATTATATTATTTCTGTTAATATATAAAGTTTCTCTGATTGAGTTCACTTTTTTGTTTATTTAACTCAAAATTTTGCGCTCTCTAAATGGTGGCGCCCTAGGCTGCAGCTTACTCAGCCTATGGGTGCTTCAAACCTAGAACCAATACATCATTTCAAAATTATGTAGATATTTTGCCTTTTTGGGGATGAAAACCAGAACCCAGTAAAGTGAGTTTCACTTTTTTATCGCTAGCTCAAGTCGATCATTTTTGTTTCAAGCTGCTCGTCCTTTTAATCTACAGAATGTTGCATCTTAACCGGTTTTCCTTTCCAATTTTTCTGAAGAGCACTTAATTGGCCTCAGGAGATGAATAAACATGCCTTTAGCAGAGAGAGAAAGCCCAAAAGCGTCCAATCTAATTTCTTAATTGCTGGCCATTATCACGTGCCTTGGAGCAGGCATTAAACCGCGAGCAAACAGAGAGCAAGGCCTGAAATTTACAGCTTAATCGTTACGAGCGGAAAACGTCAATTAAGGAAGCAGACGTTTAGCACCTACCCGAAGGTTTATTGCTGAATCGAGTCGCCTCCTCCCATCAAAACAAGAGCAAGTGCGGGGCTTTATGTGCAATTAGTTATTGAATTAAAAGTGGGCAAGCAGCACAGGTGCGCCGTCGAAGTTGACGGATCGCTTCAGCAGGCGCCAGCCGCAGATTAAGGAGCCGTCATCGAAGGCGTCCACGGAGGGGCCGTGATGGATAGAGTCCGCTCGGGGTTTAAAAATCGCGATTGTGCCGCGATGTCGCATTTGTATGGGCGGCGGCGCAAAGTGGGCAGATGTGAGCTATCAGAAATCAGACGCACGGCGAAAAAATGGATGCCTGCGAGCCGACAGCAGTAAATCAGTAAGTCATGATTAACAAAGTAGTTAGGAATTTACGATGGACCATTTGTGCAGTTGGCGTTAATCGCTGTTTGGTACCGAGACGTTTAATAAGAATGGGCAGTTTCTTACTAATGAATGGAATATATGGAAAAGTTGTTTCATCGATATCTAAACAAAGATAAGGATAACGATAAACATATCTCCTGTAGTGGTTGGATGCGTTTTGAAATGCGTTTTAAAAAGCTTTATAGGGACAGGCTTACAATATATTGCTGTAGAAAAATGATGGGATTGTCAGGAATCATCCGAAGAATAAACAAGTCATGTTTAAAAAACATGAGGATGAATAACTACTGGAAACATGAAGTATTTGAAAATATAAAAAGAAATCGACCACGAATTAATGGAGCAAAAGTATCTAGGCATTTTTAAAAACTTGTTTGTAAAGGCAATTGAAAATGAAGGTCACCCAGGATCAGCGTATTAAGGACAGTATTCCCATTCTTTGTCTTCTTGAGGATTAGCACCCGGCCCCCTTCTCTTGCTCAAACTCAAAATATTGAAGATTTGGTCTGCACTACACCGGTTCATCTTTTCTATACATGGGAATTCTGAAAAGTTTTTTACCTAACATACAAAACAAGTATTTTTTCTGTAAAATTCAATTTTATTTTTCAACATAATTCTCTTTTAAGTCGATACACTTTTTCCAGCAATGCTCCAACCTTTTTAACCCGTCCAAATAATAGTTAGCGTCTTGGTCTGTAAATAGGCATCTACGGCTGCAATGACCTCCTCGTTTGATAACAATCTCTGTTCTCCGAGCTTTTTTCTTTGAGCTTAGGAAACAGGAAACAGTTGCTGGGGGCATATCTGTTGAATGTGCTGGGTGGTTAATGAATTCAAACTGCAATTTGTAAATTCTGGCCATGGAGACGCTCTTTTTCGGCAATTGCTGCTTTCAACTAGTCCAATAACAATCCGTAGTACGACCCCGTTATTGTTTTCCCTTTTTATAAGTAGTCGATGAATAGAATTTGCAAAAAATAGTCGCCATCGCCTTCCCGGTCGATGAAACTGTCTCTGGTCTTTTTGGAGCAGGTTCACCCTTTGAAGTCCACTGTTTTGACTGATTCTTTGTCTCAGAAATGTAATGGACCCAAGTCTCATCGATACGATAAATTGACGCAATAAGTCCGACTCGCTTCGCTGAAACCGCTGCAACAATTTGATTATCATCAAGTTTTCTTGAGTTAGTTTTCCTTTTTCTATTGATAGTGATTTTTCAAATTCTTTACATATTCTTATTTTTTTAAATTAGCAAAGTTACTTGTAAAAAAAAGTACAACATATATGCTATACTAAATGACAAAATATTTTCTTTAAATATCCGAAATGATTTCAATAACAAATTTCGTTATTAATTATAATTGAAATGTGTTGAACAATTTACAACCAATGGTTTACTTTGTGACTATTAACTATAACAAAAATAGTTAAATACTCCTTATAGAGGTCAATGCTTTTATAACGTTTCTTAATATATTTTTTATTGACTTTACTGAAATATACAATTAGTCCAGGAAGAACTATAAGTATAACATATATAGGCCTTAAGGTACAAACTTAAAACTATTATAATACATGACATGGAGAGTAGTATCCCAGCGAATGCCCTCTTATTTATTATTGGACTGATGTATTCGTCGTTTAGGTGAATCTGGTAGGGAGATTCAAAAGTTTAAATCTCTTTGGTCGTCTGGCATCTTTATCTTTGCTGATGAGTGAGGATGCAAGAGTGTTTAGATGGGTGGAGATTTTGTTTCTGTATTTGATCCTGTGATTTGTTATTTCTTCCTTAATGGTTGGTGTCTTCAGGTCAGAGTGTAGGAGTTTATTTGGGATATACCATGGCGCATTTACTACAGCTCTAAGAGCCTAATTTGGAAACGTTGCAAGATTTCTAGTGAGTTATTAGCTGAGCCCCAAAGGTCCGTCCATATTGGTTTTAGTATAGACTTGTATAATAGGAGTTTTTTTTGTTGATAATTCAAATTTTCTGCCTAGGATTCAGCATATTTGCTGGAATTTAAGTCCGAGCTGTTTTCTTTTTGAGAATATGTGAGTAAGCCAGGTTAGTCGTCTGTCAGTATAGATGCCTAAGTATTTGGCCACTATTTCTTGTGGTATTATGTTTCCATTTAGCGTGACTTGGGGACAGGTGTCTTTCTTCAGTGTGTTTATAGACTAATTTTTTTTCATTCACTTTTATGCGCCAGATGTTTTTGTAAGATTCTGGATGCAATTATGGGATGTGGGTGTAAGAACAGAATTGTTGTGTCATTGCCATACGTAGTTGTCATGGTTTGCGTAGGTTCGGGGTAGGTCTGCGACATATAACAGATATAACATGGAGTCGAGAATACTTTCCTGCGGTATCCCAGATTTAATGGGATAAAGTTGAATATATTCCTTTCGATATTTGATTTGGAACGTCCTATTTGTGAGGTATGATTGTAGTAGGGTGTATTGTGGACAAGGAAAACATTTTTAAGTTTGTAGAGTAGCTTGTCAAAAGCTTTATTTATAACAATAAAAAGTGCGATACAGTAACGTTTACTTTTTAAGTCGATGCTGATTTTTCTGACCAATCTGTGCACTTGTTTGATAGTTCCATGTCTCTTATGGAAACCAAATCAATGAGGAGGTAGTAGTCTCTTTTCATCTTTATTGTGCGTTAGATGTTTAAACAATAATTTTTAAAGAATTTAGATAGAAATTGAAGGAGGTTAACTGGATGATATAATGTCATATTATTGGGGGCTTTGCCAGGTTTAGAAATTATAATTATTTGCCCCATTTTAAGTGACAAGAAAAGTAATTGATTATGAAGATGGAATTGTGTGTTATTGCTGTGGTGTTTTTGAAAGAGTTCTTTCAATATTTTCCCGGTAACCAAATCATATCCGGGAGCCTTTTTCGATTGATTTCTGAGTTTATGATTGTTTGTACCTTATGGGCTTTAATTTTTTTTTTATTGGGAGGGCCATCTGATTAGTTATTTAATAATGTTTTCTCTTCATCTTTTGTTATTGAGGGAGGAAAGGGCCGAAACACTAATGCGAGATGTTTCGCAAAAGCTGTAGCTTTTTGTTTGCCCGTTCTGGTCTAGATGTTAGCTATCGTTTAGTCGTATTGGCGAAATTTGATGTTTGGGTTTTTTTTTTTATATCTTTCATAGTGAGTAGTCGGTTACTGCTAGAGTAAATTCTCTTAGATACTTTTAGATGGTTTGATTTTTCAGATTTTAATCTTAAGGTTATTGCAATTTTGTTGAATCTTTGTTTGTCCAAAGGAGCTCGAAATTTGAGAGTGCATAGTGACTAAAAATGCCGTGTGATCTGGTGAGAGTTCGAGACATCATATAACTGTAAATTTAAAGAAAATAAAAATAAAAGTAACTTCTAAGCAATAGTTATTAGTTTTACAGCACAGGTCAAAGAAAAATGTGAAAACACATACAAGATAACATAAAAAGAGTAAAAAGGTGATTAAGGAAAGAGAATTAGAAAGAATTCTAAAATAAATAATAATTATTTATTATAATCTTGAGGTTACTACAAAATTAGGGTAGCGGGTAGACATTTTCTACACTTCCAGAAGAGATAGGTCTACTTCAGGGAAGCGACCCTGCCCACGCGAGCCTTGTTTTTTTTTCTCACCTGCTATTACTGAGAGGAACCATGTTTTTCCTAACCCTAATCCATCTTACTCCATTTTAATTCCTCCTATACCCTCATCAGCTAAGATTATGGCCATCATGCGTCGGTCTCACTAAACAGATCTATGGCTTCAAGGAATCTGAGGCAATTCTCAACACATATCGCAATTTAAAAATGAACTACAAAACGTGAAATAGGCGTGATTGGCTTCACTAAGGTGAGAAGATGAGAAAAACAACTAATAAAATTAAAAACTGACAATAGTTTCTATTATGCGGGTTCCATAGGACGAACCGGAATTATAATACACAAACGCCACAGTGGAACAATTGTATGTGTGAAGAAAATCTCAACTAGGGTGATATACGTCGTTTTAAGGCTATGTAAGAGATACTGCATCAAAGTTATGCAGGTTTGCGCACCGACCAACGACCACACGGATGAGGAAATGGATCTATTCTATAATATTATATCTTATCTCTACACTATTCTGTGCGGAGATTTTAATGCCAAAATAAGGACGCTATACTGGGAGACTATGATCTGGAAGGCAAAAATGATCTCGGAGAAACAATGTTGTGATTCTTTTATAAAAGACCAAATATAAGATGGACCTAGACAAGTCTAGGCGGTTGCACAAAAAACTTTATAATAATTGACAAGAAATACATAGTCATAGACGTGTCGGTACTAAATAAAAAAAAATATTAATTCATATTAGCAATGAACGATATAAAATGATAAACAAAAAGATTAATAAACTATGGATAAACCCAATAGATACCAAAGAATTTCAAAGGGACATTAATAAAGTGCTAGATAACACCGGCTAGGAAGAAAAACCCGTGTGGGGTTGCTAGTCCCCCATCGGGCGCCTCCCCAGGTGGCGGATAGGGGAATGCCTTCCAGATATGGATGGTACCTGGGAAATGAAATACCAGGGGCGGACCAAAACTAGCATGGCATAGGAAGCAGCTGTGTCATTAATGAGTCAAGGCTGCAGAAGAATGACTTCGGTAACAGGCTTGTCATCATATACTTACAGGTGGCTATCAAATTATGATACACCCGGCTGTAACACTGCGATGAGGAAAGCAACGGGAAACTACCTCATTATATTCCCAAGAAAAATCAGGATGGCAAAGGCCAGACTGATCGCCAACGTCCAATGAGGATACGGCACAAGCAGAAGAACAAGGAAGAAAACATTAATAGCTTAAACAAAAAATAATAAATGCAATACTAGAAAGTCACGATAAACAGTGTCCCAAAACAGAAATAGAAGAGAAAATCTGCCCGCAGACTAAGAACTTAATGCAGAAAAGCAGTGTCTTGCGAAGTCAAAAGATGACAAAAACCAAAGAGGTAAAAGAGATGAACAAACGAATATCAAAAGCTATACGGGGAGGTATCAGAAAATAAAACACAAAGAAAGGAGAACTACAAACATATAAGTCTTTTAAGCTATCTGAGCAAACTATTTACAAGGATTATAACTAGGAGACTTGAAAAAATAGACTTTTACCAAACACTGCCGGATTTGGGACCAACAGCAATTTACTAAGCGTCTAAACAATAATTGAAAAATCTATCTAGTACAACAGGCTGTTAGTTCTAGTTTTTGTAGACTTCCAAAAAGACAGTCGAGATTGAGGCCGTTATGGGAGGGTTGCAAGAATGCCGTGTTGACTATCGGTGCACCAGGTTAATACACAACATGCAAAAGTGATACGAGAACACTAAACGCATACCAATTGGAAGGGGAGTTAGACAAGAGGGCACGATATCCCCCAAACTGGTTATCGCAGTACTGGAATATGTTTTTAAAAAGCTAAATTGGGAGGACGAGGCCTAAAAATAAACGGGGAGAACCTAAAAACCCTTTGATTTGCGGATGACAGTTTTATGTCAGATAATTTACACGATATTTCATCAATGTTAAGAGAACTTCAAGAAGTATGCAATAACTAGGCTTGAAAATAAACGGCTCTGAGGTAAGAATTTAAAAAATTGACAATAATGATCTAGAACACATAAACATATATATGTTACCTTGGATACGAACTGCAAATATCTAGGGACAATCCAAACATGTGAATTGAAGAGGAGAGTTACCTACGATTGGGCTGCTTATGGAAGATTTCCGGAGGTCTTCAAAGATGATGCACCGATATGTTTAAGAAGACAAGTTTTCAACCAGTGCGTGCTGTCGGTTATTACTATGGCGCCGAACTTTAACTTTAATTAACGCAACGGCTAAAAATCTTAGAATAACACAGCGAAAGAGACTATATTAGGAACGAAAGCTTGAGCCAAAGAACAGGCGTGATATAATGTGACTCTGATGATTGACGGGAGATGGATGAAGATGCTGCTTGAGTGGATGATATCAGAAGAATGACCGGCAACTGGATTCAGGTAATCAAAAATAGAGAGGAATGAACAAAAATGGAGGAGACCAAAAAAAAAGAAATAAATCTGAAAATGCACTTTTGGTAATGATTTTCAAGTATCTGTAAGAGTACCGCGTGCATTTAAAAAAGACTGAACTTTTTAAATAGCGCGCCAACCAGTACACAGGACGTGTTCCAAAAAGTGGTTCTATTTAACTGCAATTTTCGTAAACACGCAGGGTGTTAAATTTTACTTTAAAGAGGCGTTTAAAATAGTCCAGTGACCATTAGAGAAAGATCGTATGAGCAGAACGTGGTGCTGCTAATGGTTCAATTGTTTTAAAGGCGGCAGAACATTGACTGATAAAATTCTAGACTTGGTCGAATTTCCACGTCGATAAAGGATGGTAAGATTGATGCACTATTTGCTATGGTTCTTGAAAATCGCTGCTTAATTGTCCGAGAAATTGCCGAGGGAGTGGATACTAGCGTGCGACCATGCCGTGCAATCATAGATAGAATCAGCCAACACCTTGAGCCGTACCAGTGCCCTGGCAAGTTTCTTTTATTTGTTACTCTCGCAATCTTGAAAGAAAAGATAAGCGAGATTGAAGAAAATAATCATGATAACGACTGTAGACTATCGTCAAAAATATTGGAGACTAGCCTATACAGAACAATGTAATGGTTTCTATTGCAAATGTTCGGTCTTTTTAAATACACAACGGAAGAGAAAAAAAATTAAAACATATGTATAGAATATCTGAAAATACAATTATGAATTAATACAGGAATAAAAATAACTACAGTATAGTACCGCAAATTATAGAAGATAACAGATGAATTGTCTAAAGAAAAAATAATTCAAATAGGACGTGTAAAAATAGAAAAGTCGAGTTACAACTCAATATTTAAAGGAATTAAATAATGAGGTATTTGTGAAATAAAAAAATAGAAAAAAAAAACGTTATTACGTAGTAAAGAAAAAAGATGAAAGAAAGATTGTTTTATGTAAGTAGTTGAGGGTTGGTGGCAAAAAGACAGATAAAACATTAAAGAAGGTTTGTTTTTGCAATTACAAGATAAATTTGTTGTATACCGAAGCAAACAACTCTACAGGGTTGCACAAGTAGTCCAGAGTGCGTCTGTGCCGTTTGGGGCTGTGAAATTTATTCACCCCAAATAATGCACTAATTTAAATAAATAGGCGCACTTATGGAGGTCGAGCCACTTTAGCTGGTAGCGTCGGATCACCAAGCGTGTCGGGACGATCAACACATTTAAATAATTTTTAATTTATTTCTCTTTGCCCATCGCCGTGCATGCCCCTCTTTGTTCGACAGCTTCGATTAACGGGGAGAGGCCGATCGTAATAAAATTCGGCGAAATGCAGTTCGACATATGCTACGGAACTAATCGCATGTAGGTGATAAATTGGTCTGGTGGCACGCGACCCCTAGGATTTTTATGTAGTCACCCCTTCGCTGCGCAATTGTTTTGGCATTAGATATAAATGCTTCTGCTTCTCTTCTGCGCCTCTTCAAAAGTAACTCAGCTGTGCATTGCTTTTCGCAAATTTCAAATCGACCTGCTGTTAGCTATAGCAATTGGTCATTTATTCACCAACCTCTTTATTATGATGACTTGAGAGTTGATCAAAACATGAGATAAAAAGGAACGCCCATAAGCTCCAATGTTTGGTCCTTAGAATATCAAACAAACTTACAAAATATACAAAGGGAGAAAAAAATTGCTACTGGCAGAAGAGCTAAATACGCTCCTATTTTTTATAAACTCAAAAGAAACTGTTAATTTAATCAAAATTTTTAAATTCGTACCCAAACGGACTTCTTTTGCTGCTGTTGTCGAACCTTCACAATTACAAATAATTTTGTTGAGAAGAATGAGTTTTACTCAGTTTTTATTTTTAATATACTTCTATGTCTTGAAAAAGTGTGTAAAGAAGAAATATTTGGCTAGTTTAATCAAGTTTAACTATTATAATCTGAAAGAATTTAATCAAAATTTATTTAAGGGAGCATTCGTATAGCAGTCAAACTTTCCTCATCTGACGACAATCCGATCTCAAAAACATAGGCAAATAAGAGATTGCTCACTAAATTTTTTCTTTGGTTAACTCCACTAGTATCACCATTAACTTCTACTAAAGACAATCATAGTTTAGAGCAGCAATTGACAGTTTCCTTAATGGCTCAGGTGTAGAGTAGCAAGTTTTCGTCCGTAACATGTTAAAGATTTTATTCTACCGGGAAATAGTGAAATAGAAACTTGACTTGTGGTAATACTAACAAAATTCTATAATTTTATATTGAATGGCATTTTGCTTTTTGATTAAAGAGAACTGCTATTCAACTAATAGCTATAAGCAATACGCTTCTTCCAACTTTGCGCTAAGATAGCGTATTTCTCTTTAAGTGAAGAAATCAGGGAGTACCTTAGATCTAAACAACTCGATTTTGTAAATGTAAAAAGGTATCACAGGTGACAAAAACATGTATGGAAAAAACCAGGAGTAAAGTATTGTTGAGTCGAGACTTTATCACAGTATATAGGGATCCTATATTGCGTGAAACAAACTTTTTTCCCGGGGACACCTTTCATAGTATTTCTATAGTATTTTCTACAGAACCTAGAAATATCATTTGCACTTTGGTTATGAAGTGAAGAGTGGTTCGAGAATTAGAGAAGTAATTTTATTAGACGTAGGTTGTTGGAAAGTTTGACCTGGAGGATCCCTTACTAGGCCAGAAAGCTTTTGCTGTCGAAACGTATATTTGGAACACTCACTCTGCTGCGACTGCGTAACGTATTTTTTTGGACAAGTTTTTAACTTTCGCCTCATTTCCTATTGAAAATTAATGTAGTTGTAGATAGCAAACTCTAGAAGTACTGGTTCTGTAGTGAGAATACAAGAAAGAAGAGCTTGGGGTGCGTCGATACCCGAAAAAATTAATAATGCAGTCTCCAAGGTGATCTGCACACTAACACGGCATTGCTAATCTTTTCTTATCTACTCAAGATGGTTGTTGTTAGCAAGTTTTCTAACCTGATTAATAGAACTTCTTGGAAAGCGTGCTATGTAACGTAGTTGTCCTTTTTATTAATGAAGCGAATTTTCACTTGTCGGGATACCTTAATAATTAAACCTTTTATTATTGAAGTAATAACTATCAATAAAATCTACAAAAAGAGTAATAACAACACACGAAATATCCATGGCGTGTGTTGAGCAAAGTTGTAGTTATTTGCCCTAAATTTTTAATAGAGGAAGACCACACTATTACTGTCACTTCCAATCGATATGTGAAAATGTTTCGAAAATATTTCGCACCACACTTTCATGTAATCCAATTGCAATACGTTTTTGTTTTTAAAAGCATAGCTTACAGTACAAGGCTTTCACTTCAAGTGGTGTGAGGGATGTATTTTGGACGTTTAATTTTTAACACGGTAAGGTTGCTTGGTCAGTCCGCTCACTGGATTTTGCTCTATGTGACTTTTTCTATAAGATTTACAAACATTGCCCTATGACTTACCAAGCCCTACAAATTGCATTATGTCAAAAATCAGGGGCACAAACATATGAAAAGAATAACGAACAACTTCATTAAAACTTTAGAAATTTACCGAATTTGTCTCTTGCGGGAAAAAGAACAAATGCATCAAGGAAGAATTTCAAAACAACAAGTAATGATCTTAGAAAGCATTCATTTATAGCTGATTAATAAACATTCAATAAAATTCAACAGTTGATCAGTTGCTTAAAACGTATGATACAAACTACTTTTTTCTTTAATAAGCCATTTGTTCAACACTATCTATTCTATAAAACTGCAAAAGTGTAACTATGTGTGTTTGTAACTAACATTGCAATTCCTTCTACAGTTAGTTATAAACCGATTTCAAAGGTCAATACTTTATTTGAACCGGTTCGTTGCCAAACTTCTCATAAAAGTTTTTGATTTTTGATTTAGGCTACGATTGACTTGTTATAGGTCGAAACATAAATTATCATGAAGTAATTTGGCAGTTTCAGCCACCTATCGGTGTTTTATGTATTACGTGGCCAACTATTGCCGTTAGTACGCGCATGGGGCACAACTTTGATTTATGTGAAACCGAATATAACCGAACGAAGATCATTATGCCTATATATGGCTGATAAAATGATTAGTGGCTCATTTTTTCTTCAATTGTTGACAAGACTCAGTCACTTCGAGCAAGGAGTAATAATGCGGCCATCTAAGTCTAGGGCTTGCCACGTCACCTCGTATTAAAGATGATACGCGACAACTGAGCAGTGACAGCAAACACGCGAGTCTTGACCTTATTGTTTGTATGTCACTTTCCTATTTTTTGTTAATGTTAATAATTAACATAATATTTTACTAAATTCTTGGAATCTGAAGACTACTTCATTACTTTCTAGCAACGTAGAGCATAATGTCAGTGTTTGTTTACTTTTTTCTACAGATGCAAATTTTACACCCGACGTAAACTCTTAATGCGTTTTTAAGGCTGTGGCTTAGCAAAATTATGACTATGAAAAGATGCCTCATTTGCATAGGATTAAGAATTTTCTGCTAAAATAGCAAATTATTATAGCAATAATTTAGGATTTTTCTGTTTTTTATATCTAGCATCAAATGAGTAAGCTTACAAACTTCATACAAAGACAAGGAAAAACCAAAAAACTCATACAGAGTGGAGTTAAACCGTCTTCTCCTTTTTAGGTTAAATAAAGACAAAACGATAGTACGTATGCAAATTTAATTTCTAACTGTGAAATTGTAAAAAAAATAATTTTAACGTGTTTTAAAGAAGAGTTCAGGTAAGTGGTGTTTAATTTCGGCAAATGATTAAAGTTGTGTTCTAAAGTTTTTTATTACTCTTTTAAATATGCGTTAAGAAACACGCTTAAGCAACTTTTTGAGCTAATGCACTTTGTAGAGCTTGAAGGATTTTAGGGGAGGTGTTTATAAATCTCTATAGGAAAAAGTCACGTTGTGCAAGATCTTGTGAGCCCGAGGACTAGCTAAGCGACGTCACCATATCGAGAGATTAGGTGTCTAGAAAATATTATACGTAGAACTTGGAGCAAAGTTTTTGTTGTATGAACTGTGGCTCCATCTTGTTGGGAAAAAACGTTTTCTAATTGATGTATATCGAAATTCGGTGAAAAAATTGTTGAGTTATTTCACAGTGGCATTGATTTTTAGTAATAGGTAGCAGATAGACGCATTCCGTGATCCCGATGGAGTCAAGTCTACATCAGGGATGCGTCCCTGCCTTACGCGAGCTATGATTAACCCCCATCTTTAAATACCTGCAATCCCAACAAACACATAAATACACCCCCTCCTTCCTTTACCTTTCCTAACCAACACGCCTAGTTAGCGTGCCGTTTTAATGGCAAACATTCTCTAAATGGAAATGTCAATTTTATGGAAGACACTAGAAGAGGCCTATGTCCAGCAATGGACAAGAGAGGCTGGGTGATGATCCCAATTCTACTTGTCGCATACTAAACAGTAACATATTCAATATAGAGAGGTCTTTTGTGGATGTTGTTGATGGTTATCATCTGAATAACACATACTCAAGAGTAAATATGCGCTTCGTCTGTAAAGAAAACAACTTCATTATGTGACATTTTTATAATTTTTCTACATATTCTTAGGCAAAGCCTCTGTACAACTAACTTGTACAGATAAAAGCAAAGTTTCCGATTTCTCCGTGTAGTATGACAAAAGAAAGACATGGTATGCTTTGCATCGATGTTTTCTTTGTTGTCAGTATACTCTGAGGTCGTTCTCCTTCCATTCTAATTGTGAAACCAGTACTTAAAGTTCCTTGTCCACAAAAAATTGCAAGTTGTACGGCCATAACAGAGTGATTGTTCCTAATATACGCTTCGACAGTAAAAGTTGTCTGTTCGTTTTTTCATGTTGGTTTTCCCGACTGCTTGCGTCTAATGAAATTCTTTCTTTCACTCTTGGATCACCCTTTGTTTTAAAACCTTTCTTTGAAATTAGTTTGTTCCACCCTGTGCATGAATAAGTCAAAATGAAATGAAACTGTTGTTATAATATTTATTGGAGTGAAACATGACAATACAAGACACAAGTTTATTTTTGTAGCTATCCTCTGTTCCTTGTGTTTAGTGCATTTGATCAAGTGAATTGATAACTTTTTGATGACATTTTTGTAAAAAGACGTGGCTTTACTTTGGAATCATTTGCGTATGAATTCTTCTCATTGATTGTTGCTTTCCAATCTTTATTCTTTTGATGTCCTTGGGGAAAAGTGGTAGTCACAAGGACTAGAGTGACGGTTATTGTCCAACGTGTTTGCTTTAATTTGACTCTTTTGATTGAATCCTTTATTAGTAGATCGTAATAGTATTGAGCATTTCTTATGTTTTATTTTATTAAGAAATAAATGAAAAATATATCTTGCTCAAAATATAGTTACAAGGAACCTCCCTACCGACAGTTTTGTTTTAACTTTAGTTTTTTGTTCACCACACTTTATTCACTCGTTTGGATTTAAGTCTTATTACACGTACCCATTGTAAAAATCCATAATTCATAATTCAAGATATATACTTTATGCTCATACACTTCACTTCTTCTTTCACTAATTTTTCACAAAGGTTTACCACAGAGCATCCGCAATTGTTTTCAGAGTTTTAGATTGAAACCTTATGAAATCTCCAGATTAGTTATTTGTGGGCTTCTGTAGTTGCAACACTTGTGCAGATTTAATTTTATACGCCAAATTTGTATCAAATTTTGTAGTTCATGGCCCAATAGCAAGGCAAATTTAAGGATTTGCAGTATTGTCTGAATACGTGGATGTGATTGTATGGTTAATTTATCTGGCACAAAAGTTTATAGGGTATAATTTTGCAATTTTACCTTAGACTTTTTTCTGAAAATATTTGATAAATGTAATTTCACTTTTTGATAATGGAAGTGCGAAAAGATTTTCTTTATCTTAAATAATAATTTGGCATCTAGACCTTATTGAAGGTTTTACAAAAAGAGAGAGAGAGAGAGTACTTTTTCTCTTCATTTACTATCCTTGTGAATTTGTTTGATGGTTGTATGTTCTTCTCTAAATATAAACTGATATTTTAGTGAGATAAAGTTTGGACTTTATTAGGGATTTAACTTCCACTAGCGTGACTTTGTTATTGGTAGATTTGACTGGTCTGTGTTTAGAGTTAGTTTAAAAGAGAATGTTTGAAAGGAATTTGTTAGATGATTTGCAAATGTATACTTTTTTCTCCGTTCCTAGCCCATTTTTGGTCAGATTTCCTTATCATGGGAATTGTTTGCTGGGGTTGCTTTAACCTCTGCATGCCTTTTTATTTAGAGTATCCCATGTATTTGGTAGTAAAAAAGGATAGAAGGGTAGTATTGTATAGTTTAATTCCTTTTGGTTCAGAAAAATTGCTTTTAAATTTAATGTTGCATTATCTAGCCTATTTTTATCATTCTGGGGAACAGTGTTCTGCCAAATTCTACAAAAAATTTTTTCTTGGGTGTTTTTTACTATCATAGGAAGAGTATTGTGTACGTTGTTTGTTTTCTGTTAGAGAGTTCCGTCTCATGCATGATCAACTTCGTCAAGATTCTTAAAAGGTATTTCTGTAGTAAGTTTTGTTTCTTCTTACCTATTTCCTTAAGTGAGTTTTCTTGTTACTGTTTCAATTAGTATGGGCCTTTTAATTATTTATGCACTAGCATAACTACGATCTGAAAATGATCTGTTTTTAACTAATTTTGTACTATATTTTTAGTGATATAAAAACCGATAGATCAGGAATTGAATTCTTCTCTACAGGTTAGTATGTAGGCTTCCTAGTAGTGAGATAGTTAAGATTGTCAATAGTAAGCGATTTTAGCAGTCCTCTACTTTGATAGTAGTTCTAGTACCCCATTCTTAATGTTTAGCGTTTTCCAAGTGTGTTAAAAATAGATGTAGTATTCTTCCTTTATATTGTGTTTTGAAGGGCTATATAGTAGTGTGACTACGATTAGTACGTGATAACGATTATACTTGTTTGTAACATAGTGCTCAAAGGAACTTTTTATAATTACTGCCGGTTCTCCGTCTGGGCCTCAGCTAAGATGTTAAGTACCATAAATAATAGAGTTAGGTACTTAGAAACAAATTTTGTATAAAGTCTGTTTTGCATTATGAAACTATATATCTATCTTGATTGGTGAGAAATGCCCTTAATACTAGTGTAATTTGATGAGCCGTTATTTTTAGATGATATATACGAGAAGGTTTAGCATTGTTTTTATAATCTCTGGCGATTCTGTCATTATTTTCTCTAGCTTTTCTGTTTGACATCTGCGGTACCTTAAGTGGGAAAAAATTGTTGTCCATTTGTTATAATTTATTTCTGTTTGGCATTTGTATCAAGGATAAGGCTGGCTGAAGTACTTACACTCTTAGTCGTGGCCGTGAAAAGCTTTAACTCCTGGTAGATCCAATATCTTTGGTAGTTTACATGTTGTGACCCATTACATAAAACGTGTTTTGGTCGGGTATCCTTTGCTCAAGCATACGTTTTGTTAGGTGGATTGCGCCGCATTTCACACCCTTAAGTTGATGTGTGCAGAATCTTTTAGCGTGGCTATATCTTTGGCAGGTTGCACATTGTGGGGAAATTTTTAATTTCGTATATATTTTTTAGAATCGAAGAGAGTCAGATCAATAAACAGCATATAGAGCGGTAGTCTACTTGTTTTGTGCTTGGAATTACATTGTTCTTAATTTCAGGTGCATGGCTTCCTATTTCTTTATATTTCAGCTAATCAATAGAGTTGTTGTGGTAGCGGGTAGGTACTCCTCTATGATCCCGATAGAGGATAAATCTACTTCAGGAAGCGACCCTGCCCACGCAAGCCTCGACTTTTCTCCATCTCCTAATACCGGGAAAAAGTCGTGTCCTAACCTTAATCCTACCCATAATCTACATACTCTTGTCCTCCATGCACCTTATCTACTCGCCAACCCGCCTGGGAAGCGTGGCGTTTAATTGCCAAATCCTCCTTGAATTGCAAAATTGCAAAATTTTCAAGGGAGGTCTACGTCCTGTAATGGATTCCAATGGTTGTGTGATAATGATAATAATGATGAATAGAGTTGTGATGGTTCTAGATTACTACATGAAAACTACTTTTTTTTCATCTGTTAAGTATGGAATTTGCTTTTTAAACTAGCTACTTAAGTCCAATGGGCATCTGCATTTTGTGCTATGGTTTTTACTTGATTTCTGCTTATCTCTTTCGTTACTTCTGTAACATCATCAATACCTGTTTTATTATATGGGAGAGCCGGAAATCGATTTGATAAATGGAATTGTGACAGTTGGTTTGCTAAGGATTTTTGTTTTACTATATGAATTACTCTTTCTTTTGACTGTAACCAATTTTGCGGTTTGTTGATTTGATGTAGATAGTATATAATTGAGTTGTTGCCACTGAAAGGTGGGGGATATTGCAATACTACATTTTAACTTAATGATTAAACGCAGGATGTGTATATTGGAGCTGGGTTGTTTGGAACAGCGGTTGCATAACATTATTAGAAAATTAAGGACACTCAGGGATGGAGAGTTACGCTGCAGAGGTAGCATTTTGCTGTGGTTGGTCACGCCAAGTGTCTTGACAGGAGGTAAACACAGAAACTGGTTCTAAAGTAGCAGATATCGTTGGTAATTTCGGATTGGGTGACATGAACGACAGAGGAGACTCGTACAGTTTTATCAAAAGGAAGATTTAGTAATTATGAATACATGGTTCAAGCTTCTTCTCTGTAGGCTTTATACGTGGAAATCGATCAGTACGAGACAACGAATTAAACTGTATCTGATTTTATATTAATAAACAAAAGGTTCAGGAACAGCGTTAAGTCTGAAAAAACATACTGGTGTAAACGTACCATTAAACCGTTAGCAGCCAAAATAGCAATTCGTTTAAAGAAATTAAAAAAGATCATTTAATCAAATAACACCAATAACAAGGACGCAAATACACCATAGAAAGATTTTAAACACACAAAAAGAAATGCTCAAATCAACAGGTATACTAAAAGAAAGCCGTGGATGATAGTAGAGATATTAAAATTAATAGACGAAAGACGATATTAAAGAAACACGTTCACAGAAATGTATAAAATAAAACAGCGGGAAATAAGGCAAAAAATTATGTTAGGCCGAGGAAGCATGCAAAGAAATTGAAAGTTTACAGAAAAAACATAACGACTATACCATGCGTAAAAAATAAAAGAAATGGCTGGTTTGTTTAAAAATAAAACTCATAACAGGCTACTAGAAAACGAAGGTAAAATAATAAATAGCGAAGAAAAAGTAAAAGAAGTGTGGCCGAAATATATCAATGATTTGGTCACAATATAACAGAACTAGCAAACTACAGCAAAAAGAAAGAAGAAAGTCATTGCGATTAGTACAAAACGATATGGCCCATCCATATCGTCTACCGCCTACGTCAACATTTTACATACAAACATACACATGCTAATAGTCTTTCCCCCAATAGCAACATCCAATATTGCCATAGTAGTAGTGAAACAAAAAGTTTCCTTTAAATTTGATTCACCTACGTATAGAACATTAAATTTTTGCTTTACTTCTTTGAGGTGGTGTTACTTATTTTAAACCTGCGAAAAATAGATAGACAATAATCCGTTTTTTACCTACGTACAACAAAGTTATTAAATTTATCTGTAGGTGGAATTATATTGAACATAGTCATTAATGACTAAAAATAAAAAAAATTATATTTTTCTGAACTAAGAATCTAGCAGCTTTTGTAACCATAAGTATTTTGCAGTCCAACGGACTCTACACAAATACAGCACGTATATGAGACATGTTAATTGGTTTACAGAAAAAATTTCATTTCTTTGAGCTATAGCCGCGCTATGCAACTTTTGCGGCTACTTAGTTATATAGCGTAATTATACACAATTATGGTTTTTACTGCAAACTACTAATGAACATGTTTGAATCATGTCCTTGCAGACCTGCAAGAAAAATGCCACTTTTTCACGCGAGCAGCTTTAAGGCGGCAAATTAAAGGCCAGCGCTGTAATTGCGGGGTACAGAAATAAAACGTCGGCTTTATAGGCGGCGGAGAAAGACACCAGCGAAGGTGAGCTTTTAGAAGGCCTCCCGCTATCAGCGCGAATTGAATTGCACCCCGGCACTACGTGCCGCTGGCGCACCAACCCCCGCCACAATTTATTTTAATTAAATTAATTTTCCATCGCGATACATACGAAACGCCTCAGCATCCGCAGGCCTCGCGCAAGTTGTGTCAGCTGCAGCATCGAGATGACAGCCCGTAATTGCTGCAGCGGAGATGAGTCTGTTGTATAAAGGCGCGGCATGCGAGCCGTCACGCTTATCTGCCGTCGTTTGCAATTCGTGATATCAGTTTTCGAGCATGTCATAATTACAGAACGAGATTTGCTCTGCTAGACTTCATGGACTTAATCCTGATGCTACAAACATTCAGAAACTACATGAAATAGGCAGAACAAATTGGAAGCTTACAAAGGACACACCGAAACTCAACGGGTATATAGTAGGTGTATAAATAAGTTCTCAGCTTTTTTCTGCAAAATTAAAGTTTTATTTAAAAACAAACAAAAAAAGCTTAAGTAACGAAGTATTCTCCGTTGGCATCGATGGCCTTTTGCCATCTTTCGGGTAGCTTGCGAATTCCCTAGTGATAGAAGCTCACCGGCTTCGAGACGATAAAGTTATCGATGCATTTTCGGACTACTTTTTCTGTTTTGAAGTGCGTATCAGCCAAGTGATGCTGTAACGACCGGAATAAATGATAATCGGAAGGGGCCATGTCTGGGCTATACGCCGCATGTGGGAGAAGTTCTCAGCCTTCGCAACATGTGGTCGGGCATTATCATGGAGCAGGATGACTTTGCGACTTTCTTGTCCAGTAAATGGCCTCTTTTCTTCGATTGCGTCGTTCAAATTGATGATTTGCTGTTGGTAGCGATCCGCCGTAACTGTTTCACCTGGTTTCAACAGTTCATAGTACAGCGCACCTTTCCAATTCCACCAGATACAGAGAAAATTCTTTTTGGCGTGGATATCGGGCTTTGGAGTCGATGTCGAAGGTTTGCCAGGGTCTACCCATAATTTTTTGCGCTTGGGATTGTCGTACAAGATCCATTTTTCATTGCCCGTAATAATTTTATGCAGAAAATCCTTTTTTAGGTTTCTTGAAAGCAAATGGAGTGCGGCGTCACTCCGTCGATTTTTGTTGTCTTCGGACAGTTTAAGCGGAACCCATCTGCCTTTTATATCTTACCCATTGCGTGCAAATGTATAGAAATGGCTGGTTGAGTGACGCCAAGCTGTTCTGCAAGTTCTTTTTCAGTTTGAGCATTGTTTTGATCCAGTAATGTCTGCAGCTCATCCGTGTCAAATGTTTGAGGGCGTCCAGCGCGTGGTTGATCTTCAAGACTAAACTCTCCTCCGCGAAATCTTTGGTACCACTTTTTGCACGTTGCATGACTTACAGCATTCTCATCATATTCAGCACAAATAATTTCGGTGGTTTCGGCAGTGTTTTTCTTAAGATGAAACGCAAAGTGGATAGAATATCGAATATGCTCTTTTGTGATTGTCATCGTGAACACAGCTGATTATTGAGGTTATGTGCATCAAACGCCAAATCGCATGCTGCTTCGAAAGACCAAATGTCATTGCTTAAAACCGCAAGAGGGCGGATTAATACGTTACATGTAAACGGTGATTTGCGTCCTGTGAAATCTAAAGCTGAGAACTTATTTATACACCTATTAGCAATGGAAAATGTTTTATTGTTACTGTAGAGCGTCACAAAAATCAACTCCTAAGCACTATAATTTAAAAACTGGCTAGGATCAGTATTGCAAGAAGCTAAATAAAGATGTTAATCTACATCTAAACCTAAAAGATTCAAACGAACTTGAAATAACGACCAATAATATAATACCATTGTTACAAGGTGCAGCGCAACAAGGCTTTAAATTTTTTTTCTTAGAAATTCAAAAAATAGTAGCGAAACAGAGAAAAGCTAGAGCAAAATAGCAAAGAAATTATGCTCCCTTCCACAAAACTACATTTAATTACTTAAGCAAAATTAAAATCTTACTTGCACATGTCAGTCTTCAACCCCAATTCTGAATGCCTTTTTCAAAAAAGGTTTCTGATTGGCGGTGTATCCACTCCCCAACAGTCTGGATGACAGTGTGGCTGTACGCAAACCGCATGCTTTATAAGTTTGATTTGAGCATGTTCAATGTCTTCTGTATGCAGGTGGATATGGAAAGCAAAGAGAAAGCAACCAGAAATGCAGTAGCTACAAAAAATTTGGGAATATTAAGTAATGCCTGGAAGATAAATTGCCGGATGATATGTACAGCAGGACTAACATTAAATATGGGAATGCTTTGAGGAACAGTTCTAATGATCTGGTAATACTAGTAAATACCGATAACACGAAAGAAAAGACATTATCCAAAGCAATGAAGAGCAGGTTTCCCGGCTTAGATGAATTGTTAAGAAATAATCTAGAAAGAGGGGAGATCGACGACCTAACCAACATCATCAGCGGTACAGCTGGGAAATGAATATAAAATTGAAAGAGTAACTGGTGTACACGTTGTTTCGTACCAGAACAATCAAGCCAGCCCACATATAATGCAGTATGAGTAACTCTTTAAAACCCTAATTAAATTGCCACAGTATATAAAAAAAAAACTTAAAAAAGGATGCAGTAGTGCTTTCGGAAGACCTGGAAATAACTAGTAGGAGAAAGGTGTTAGAAGGAAGAATAGGAAAAATGATCACAAAAAGAACAACCAAAATTGAAATTGTAGTAGTTAAGAGTAATGAGAACAACCCACATATACTGTCCTGTTAAAGGCTGCCAAAAAAGAAGTGAATGTCAGTAGTCTTAAAATAGATGGACGCGTGGTCCGGAAAACCAACAAAGAGTTGCTGCTCAAAGTAAACAAATGGGGAGCTACCAGACTAAAAGAAAAAATTAGAAAAACGAGACCTGATGTCTAATTAAACACTAGCAAACTGAGGAATAAAACTAAAGTGTTCTACATAAGAGATATCGACAAGGTAACCACGATTGAGGAGATAGCGGTAGCTATGAGACCGAGAAGGGAGACGGCGGAAAATGCGGCCACTTCAATAAGACCTGCCTATAAAGGAACGCAGGTTGCAACTGTTAGAGTCGATAAGGAAACTGGAAGAAAGTTAGCGAAAAAGATCAAAATACGACTGTGCCACGGCAGAATAAAGGAGAGGATAAAGGTAATAAGATGCTATCGATGCTGATATAGCTATCAGGTGCCCAGGAATGGATAGGCGTAAAAGCTGTTTTAGATATCGAAGGGCCTTACTGCGTAGTATGCGTATGAGTTCCATGCAACTCTTAAAGTAAAGGATCACAAAACGAAAAGAGACAGGGTGCCGAGAAACAGGAGGGAATTGATACAAGCGACTCTTTAATAAATGGATGCAAACAAACAGAGAGTGGCCTACGACGCCACAAGCGTCACATCAAAGGAAATGGAGATAGACATCTTAATAATCAGCGAACCCAATAAGAAGTTAGTTAAAGATGATAACAGATGGAAAAAGACCATAGGATAGATATTGCAATACTTATACTAAACAGGAACATCAGAGCAAATGGTGTAGCCATAGGGCAAGGCTTGAGAATGACGCGATTGTAGTATGCTATATTTCATCAAACATAGCTTACAATGATTATAATGACGATATAATGCAAAGAGTACAGAACGCAAATTTAGATCCGCTGAAGGTACGAGTTGTAAAAAAACTAATAAACTAATAAAAATATATTTGTTTGGCAGGACTGAATTGGCTATGTATTGATCACAGAAAAGAGGAAAAAGCAACTAAGAGATATTCATTTCAGGTAAACATCTTTCCAATGTACCACATGTACCATGTGCAATTTTATATGTAATAATGAAAAGTATACAATTAGTTGCTGATGGGATGTATGTGCGTACTGTACTGAAATGTAGGTATAAAAAAAGAGAAGTCGAAAGATACAAGTATAGTAATAATATAATTAAAATAGCAATAATATTAGATAGCGCCATCTTCTGTTGAACGTTGGTTAAGCTTTCGGCAACTGATTTGCCTCAGTCGTATAACAACAGTCATTTGAGTTGGTGGTGTCGCGACATTTTGCACAAGGTGGACAAATTTCCTAATCCCAGTGATATTAAACTACGTTTTATTATGTGTTGCCTTCACATTTTGCTAAAGAAAACTTCAAAGACGAACCGTGTTCATTTGAAATGCTTTTGAAAGGAAATATCGCCTGCGTCGAGCGTGAGGTGCTGCAAGATGTTTAAAAATAAAAGAATTATCAGCAAGCTTAGGAATTTCTGATATAGTCGCAGGTCGATAAGCATCTTCATGTGAATAAAGTGAGTTCCAGATGGGTATTTTGACTTTCTTTAAAGGTTTGAAAACAGTTATGCATGACCTATTGTGAACAATTTTGAAATCTCTGTAGTAACAACAAAGGAAAAGATCTTCCATTTATTATTAGATGAGATGAAAAAACTATGGTTATATCTTATGATCCCCTAGCAAAATGAAATGGTGCAGGCCGAACAAAACGTCTAATTCAGCGCTCTCGTACGCCCTTTTCTATAATGTTGCAATTACCCAGGTTGTTGCAAAAGACTGCGGTTTTGAGCAGCTTTTTCATTTACCCAGTGTGTTTCCTTTTTTCATAACTGGAGGAAGCATTTTGCAGATGATAGTTCAAAATATTTTCCAAAGATATTCAAATGCTAATTTCAAGATGTAATAAAAGTGTTGAAATACATCGAGACTACATTGAAAAATTACCCTTTTGTTCAATTCCTATCACTATTAGAAGACAGTCGAGCCGGAATCTTTCCGCACTTACCTTGTAGTTGTCACATAATTAATATAGCTAATTTATATCAGTTGGATTCTGATTTTTTTATTTATAATAATGGAATATCGAGTAAAACCGTATACTGTCGTAGGGTTACACGAATGTGCAATAGAAAAGATGTCACTTTTTAAGACTTTAACATATGTTTGTGTATCGGATTGTTTAATGAGACTAAATATGTCAAGTACCAACTAGAAGTGTCCTAATTATCCACCAATTATGTCTTGGCAGATGCAACGATATTTGGTATTATGAAACAAAACCAAGAATTAGCTACTTAAAAAAAGACATGCGAAATATAGGAACGGAAAATTAAAAAGATTGTTGACTAATTATGCGCATAATGGCAACAGAAAAATTATATTTACAAATAAAACATTTTTATTGTCAAGAGTATAGTAAAATTATCATCAAGCCTCTCTAATGGTTTGGTGGAAAGTCTTGTTACTATAGAGTTATCGATACTTATTTTTGTGAAAAGAGAGCCAAAAATTCGACAGCTATACACCAACAGATTATTTTAGAAAGTATGACAAAAGCTATAAAACTTTTTTGGCCTGGGCTGGAACTTATCCGAGCTACCTCAGTTTTTAAAGTTGAACGACTGGTCTTCTGGTAGAGTAAATGCGAATCTTTTAGATTATGAATTATTGGAATTTTTAGATTTTCTAATAGATGTCGTTCACGTCGCCTTAAATGGTTGGCTAGGAAGTTTGAAAGTTTTTATAGAAACTTTAAAATGGCAAACAAAAATACCTAATCATTTTATTTTGATCTTTTAGTCAGTTTGTAGCGTGTATGTGAAAATTATAACAATGACTCTTCAGTTGGTCTAAAATTACGTCAATTAATTAATTATTGGTGTTTCAATCGTTTTAGCCAGTCTAACTGCTACCTTCCCTACATATTTATTTTGCGATAAGAAGAATAATTACTTGGAGCATTTTTGATGAGTTTCTTCTACCTTCTGATGAGATGATTATAGTCATCTTGTAGTAAGCATCTTTTTCCAAGCAAGTTCTAAATGACGCCGTAGATCATCTACAGCAACGACGGTCGTATTTGAAGTCTACAAAAATCTTAATGTTTGTTGCGTGTACTGCACTGCATTATCTATTTGAAAAATGAGTCGGCTAGCATACAAACGGAAGAGTAATCGGTTTAGTTTGCGATTACACCACAGCTGCATCCTGTGCAATATTAAGAGTGAAAACCAAAATATACAACATATTTGAGTTATGAAAAATTTTAAATGTCTTTTTAATAGAGTAAAATTGCTGATGTAGGTGTTATCTAGTAAATTTATCTAAATTAGAAAGGAAAGGTTTTTCAAGTATAATACCTGACATCCAAAAATCTTTCATTATACAAATAAAAGTAATTTTTTGAATGTAAGGTTGTATTTTTATGTTTCATTAACCAAACATTCAGTTTTTAGATTGTTTGAGGCTATTGAAAATTAACTAATTGTAAGTTGGATTGATAATTGATATGAACAATGGTAGTGCAGTTGGATAAGCGATAGTAAAGTTAAACAAGGGGTTTTGGCTTTGCTATTTTTAATTTTTTAACTGAAATTTATATTCTTAAGTGACGATTTCATACTCAATACTGTCAATTTAGCCACATTGTCCGAAGTGTGCTCTTCCTCGACGTTTTCTCTTCCTTTTCTGAGCACTTCATACCACCTGAACACATGATTTTTGGATAAATCATCCTTTTCGTAACTTTTCTGTATCATAGCAAGCGTCTCGGTTGCAAATTTTTTGAGTTTAAAGCAAGTTTTTATTGCATATTGCTAATTGAATGGCGTATGTAAATTGTTGTATGTCGCTCAAAAGTAAATAAGCTGAATCAGACCATTTCCCTGACATGCCACACAAACCGTCAGATCCGAAAACTCAGCTTCCTCTCAACCTCCCTACGTAGGTCAAGAAAATCAGTGTTATTACTTTTTGGGTGTATTTTGTATTAGGTCGGCGGGAACAATTTTGAAAAGCTGTTAATCTCTGAGAAAAGCGACTTTAATAGTGCTAAAGTAATTACAAAATGTCGGAGAAACTCTAAAGAGAAGGCACAGATAGTAATGAATTCTTAAAAACCAACGAGCAGGTTGCGCCAAACTAGCATCAGAGATATCAAAATATTTGAGAAATAGAGAAATACTCAATATAGACCAGAAGTCCGACATAAATAGTAATTTACCAGTGTTGGAAGTGGAATAGAAGATGATGTCAAAAATGACGCATAAATAGCTACCAAACTAACACTTGATTAGTGATTTAGCCGAAACCGGCGCTGGGGTACATATAACGGACAAAAGTAATTTCTTCAAAACCTTCACATATGTCATTACAGATGCATCTAATTAGCTTTGGTAATGGAGAAGCAATACAAGTAGAATCTAGGCTATTGATCGCCGTTACAAAATGAACCATAATGGACGTCCTCTATATACTAGGAATAAACACATATCTGTTTTTGTGGGATCCACATGCGACCATGATATGGTCACCACAATGAAGAATATAATCGACCCTGAAACGCGACGGCCAACTGACGATGCGTATGGTAAGGTGCGGAAATTTATATTATATGCAAATAAAAGCGATTAAATATTCTGCAAGCGTTGTGCTCGATGTCTATGCGATGTTATGGTATCAAAGACTAGGTCTGTCGCCAGTGTTGTCAACTTTTTTCTTCAAAGAACTAAAGACCTGTGAAAACAAATATGAAGAACGTTCATTGGGGAGGCACTTGCGCGGAAAATTTGAGTTAAATGAACATAAGTCAGTTAAACCCAAAGAACTTGTGCACTCAGACATTCAAACAAATGGAGCTGTTGCGATATTTCATTACATTCAAAGACGATTATAGTGGTCATCCAACATTTTGAGAATCAAAATTCAAGAAGAGGTTACCGCTTGCATTAAAAACTATAGGGGCAAATTAGAAACTGAACAGGACAAAAATGGAGGCGTGAAATGCCATTAAACTTTTGAAAACATTGTGTTATTGATAACCTTAAATGGGATGTTAAGTCAACCAAACTTCTGTATAGTGACTTTGGGATCGGCTGGCAAGAAAGATCATCACCTCAAGGAATATCATCATTCATAAAAAGAAACAATACCGTTGAGCGCTCAACATTAACAAACCGTTGCATTATGAATGGGATAACATTGAAGACGCATGGGAAGAATTCCAAGAAACTGTCGTTGAAGAAAAAGAAGATTCAAATACCGAAAGGAACGAAGAGCATCTGAATCTATAAAAAAGAATATGGCCGTGCGCGTCTTACAACATGTGTGTCCGTACAATCTAAGAAATAAAACACCGCAATGTGAAAATAACTTCGGTTGCGCTATGGTAGCCGATGTTGAAATTTATCACAGACTCCAAAAACAGTATGGCGAAGTGTGTCTCCCACGGACCCGTGTGTTTCAGTGGTGTAAGTGCTTCAGAGAGGGCAGAGAGCCTATGGCGAATAAACCGCATGATCTTTGGCGTTTATTCGTGAGAATAGGCTTGGCACTATCAAAGAACTTGTAGCAACGCTGTTCATCAGTATTGATGGTGTAGAAGTTATCATGAAAAATTACTTGTACTATCTCAAGAACAAAATATTGCTTAAAGCTTAAAGACAAGGGCGATGTGTTTTTGAAGTCTATAGTGACCACCGATGGAACGTGGGTGCACTACTTTATTCCCGAGTCCTAGCAGTCATCTCGTGAGTGGGGGCATACTAGTTCTCCCAAATCCAAGAAAGCGCGGAAGATTCATTCGACAGGAAATGTGACGGCAATGTTCTTCTGGTACTGGCAGGGGGTTATCCATGTAGACTTTCTCAGACCTCCTGACAGCAGATGTGAAGAAAAAGATCTGATCCTAGCAGAAGACAGGTGGAGAGCGGGTAGCCTCCAACGACCAAAACAACAATGGAAACTCCCCGGAAATTAAAATCTAACCTTCTACTACATTTGCCGTATAGTTCCAATTTGGTCCTAATTGATTTCCTAATCATTCGGAAGACTCAAATTAGACTTGCGGACAACGACGCTGTCATACAAACTGTTTGCGAGTGGATACGCTGTCAACCAAAAGCCTTTTTTGAAAAGAGCATCAGGATGCTTCCAGAACGTTGAAAAAAATGAGATGACTTCGAAGGGGGCATTGAAGACTAACATGTGCAAGTAAGTGTTTGGAAATTTTGTTTCTTTTGTAAAAGAAGATCATATTTGAACCACCTTGGGGTAAAAACATGTTGCTTCAATACTAGAAGTATAATTAAGGTCTGAATTGACCAGCTATTGTAATGCAGATTATGCAGGGTGCACAGACATATGATGGTCAACTAGTGGTTTTGTGTTCTATCTTGCAGGTGCAATAGTTTGGATCTCAACACGCTAGCGATCGGTTCCTCTACAGCGTCAATTGTAATATTTCCTTTTCCGTTTTGCAAAATGCAGTCTGTCGCTAGTATAACTAATATATAACCAACGGTAATTGTAATCATTTCTCAATTATTTCGATTCGTGCAATAGGCGCAAGCAGATGCCTATAACAGTGGTCGCTTTTTGCAATAACCGAATTGTTTGTAGTAACCTCTTTAAAACTAAGTAATTCGTAAGAAAGTGTTAATGAATGAGAGCAAAACATCAGACGATAACACTATAGCGCTATCACACTATAAAAACGCAAAAAGGAAGAAGACATATGAACATCAACAAAACAATAAATTTTAATAATACGTTTCTTACGCTATCAAATGAGGGAGAGACTTGAACAACAGTAAACACAAAAACAGTTAAGATCTAAAATACCCACCAAATTTAGTGCAGGTTATTAACTATAGTGAAAAGAAATGAAGAGAAACAATATGTTACAAAAAGTCTAGCCAACAATATTATTAAGATAAACCGCAGAAAACTCATAAGAAACTTTAAAGGAAATAACATATATCACCACATCTCTCAAATAAAACAGGAAAGGTCATACAGGGTTGTAATTAAATATCTTTACCATTCACCAGATACTGAAGAGATAAAGAAGGAATTAGGTCACAAAGTTAGAAACATCATAAACTATCGGCACAAAATTACCAAAGAACCGTTCAACTTATTTTTCATAGATCTTAAACTAGCAGACAATCACAGGACATATATAAAGTAAGTGCTTTACAAAACAAAATAATAGAAATAAAAGCACCTACAGTAACGAAAAACAACATTGTTTAATGTATGATGTGTTATCAATTTGAAAACATTTAAACCTACTGTAGCAAACCTCTTGTATGTGCCAAATGTGGAAGGTCTCACAGCGCTACAACTTTCAAAAAGACTAAAGATCAGCAGTAAAATGTGATTTTTTGTGGAAAAAGCCATACCGCAAATTGCAAATGGCGTGGATATTATCGCAAATTAATTGGAGGAAATAAAAAATACGAGTCTAATTCACAACATATAGCAATAACGCCAATTAACACTAACATAGATAGAAACAATGTACAATAGAGTACTTTTACACAACAACATATGAGCTACGCAGATGCAACCAAAATGCATACAAATAAAAATTAGACAGAAGATACAACAAATACACTAATCAAATTTCTAGAGGAATTCAAATGATTATTTAATTAATTACTTCAATAAATAATATTGTCCTTAGCATGTTAATCACGTCAATTAATAAACTTAACTGTGGATTAATCAGCGACATCTCCAAGCAAGCACTCATTCAAGAGATTCCAACTCCTAACCACTCGCGCTGACTGACGACCGCTTCTCGCATCATCTGTCGATTCTTGGCCGAAGAGAAGCCCAACTCACCCACATGTCAACGTACATCGTCAAGGTTTACTGTCCCATCTTTATTCTTATTCGCAGAAATCCGACCGTTTCTTTTGGACCCTACATCTTCCACCAGCTGGCGATGCGCACCCGAGGAATTCTAAGAGTTGTGCAAGAGGCAGAGACCGTCGAGAACGCTTACTTTGCTAGTCCAGAGTGGATTATTAGCGCCATGGTCCAGGAGAAGGACTCTTTTTTGAAGACTATTTTTGTTGGTCTCCCAAGCTTAAACCAAATCGGTCACCTCTCGTCGTTCTCATCAAGAAGGAGTTCAATATTTAGTGTATGTTATCTATTATAACAATAAAATAACTCAGTTGTTTTATACGTTCTTAAGTAGAATTTTGAGGGCCAAAACCAATTTGGGATTTAAAATGCCAGCAAAACGGGCTTTGCCTGGAAGTGTCCCCCCGTAAATATCCACTGTGCGTTGACAATACAGTAACGTAGTGGGTGCGTGACCCCTCTGGGGTGGCAGCGCTTACCTGAAGGTGTGACCACTTAGTGGCAGCTGGCGAGACTACGCGGAATCATTAATTTTTTCCCAAAATCTTTGGATCGACCGGACTTGACCTTAAATTCACCAGATTGCCTCCAGATTTTGCCAGAAATTCTTTTTAATAAGGAAGCATACGTGCGTGAATGTGTGTGAAGACCGGAGAAAAAAATGTTAAGTGCATCTTGCCGTACCCTGGGACATATGCACGGTGATTAGAGTGTAGTACTATCTTTTACTTTTCTCAAAAATTTCTTCTAGTGTCTTTAAGAGACTACTTTTACTTCTCTCTGATTCTTGGGAATGTACATTAAGTTGATAAAGCCTGTAAAGATTCGCAAAAGTTATGTCTCCATTGTAAAAGAGCTGGAAATATACCATCCAACCGTGGCGATTTAAAAAATTGAAAAGATTTAATAACCCAGATTATTTTATCTTTATCTATCACATGGTCGGCTATTTCCCAATCCTCCTCTGTGGGAGTGGAATTAGGAGTTTCGCCCCTCATGGGCAGATTTTCGACTTGGTGTATTTAGAGTACCTCACGTTTTAGACTTGCTGACTGCTGGTGCGGTTCCTTTGACAGAATTTTATCAAGCCGAGCCGAGTCTTTGGTGATGTTTATACATCTTCCAATCGACTTTCGATTTTGTTTTATTTGCATCGTTGAACAGTTTGTCTACTTTGCATTTTAGTTTTACAAGCTCATTGCATCACCAAGGGGTGGTACTGCGAGTTGAAGTTATTTTCAAAGGAGATGCCTGGTGAAAAGACTACCATAGAGTTTTGCAGAAGGTTAGTATCCTTCTGTAGAACCTCTGTAGTTAAAACCTTATTAGAGGTTGATAGCAGCCGTAATTGAACCTTCAGATATTCTGCATATAGCAGTCTGTTGGTTGACCTCGGGCTCCTGTACTGTACTTTCAAGATAAATTTTATCATTCTGTGATTTGATAAGGTTGTTGTATTCAACACCTGTCAGTCAATTATGTACTGGGAAATACTTGAGGTAACCAGTGTAACATCAATTACATTCTGACAATGAATTGTGACAAATGTTGATTTAGATCCTAGATTCAGTATTTCTTCTGTCGCAGTCAAGTCATGTTGCAGAGGCTGCTGTTCTTGCGGTAGCTCTTCTTGCATTTGAGGGGTAACCAAGGATGCACCCTCCTTCATTGGCCGTTGTTTCTATTTCTCTATTTTAATATTTAAAGCCAAGAACAAGTAAAACAGTTTTCCTCTTTTGCTATTAATGGATGTCACTGCCTTCCCACTTATACAAAATACTAGGAGTCTACCCATAGGTTCTTCCTTTTCCACATTGTGGAAGAAGCACCGCTGTCAAACTTTCACTCAGGGATTCTGCACTGTCAGCCTACGGATAACGGTTGCTGTGACCTCAAGTTACCCTAAAATCCACAGAACTGCCTTCCTCAATCTAGGCAGCCGATTCACCTGCAAAACGTCCACATGGGTTTTATTCCACGGACAGGGAAGGTTGACAATTGTTTGAACCTCATCAACACGCTTTTGATACCACTCTTGAACAGGGTCAGCGGTGTGAATGGATTCTGGAAATAAAGTTTGCACCGTTGGATGGACTTGGTTACTTAAGTGTTCTCTATACTGTTGTGACTCAACCGTGTTATGTGGCTTCCAAATACTATGATATAGCACTTCAGACCATATAGCTGTCACCATGTTTGATAGTCGGGCTGAGGCAGTCCACATCGTATGCTTCAGAGAGTGTTTGCCAGACAAACACAGAGAGTGTTTGCCAGACAAACACGCGTCAAGTGGTGGGGAAAAGGGTAAAGGACAAATCGTCTCACCAAACGACACGCTTCCAGTCCTCCAGCGTCTAATTTTTGTGGACATTGCACTATGCACGTCGTCTTTGAACATTCGTGTCTGTTATTATGGACTTGGAAATAGGAACACGCTCATAGATACCCATTTTATGCAGTTCCCGCTTCACTGTTTTGGATGACACTGGAATGTTTAGATTTTGGCCATTGTTTTCTTCTGGTGCGTCACAATACGCTTCAAGGCCTGGCGGTCCCTATTCTGCAGCTTTGTTTTTCGACCACTATTATGCTTCGCCGACTCTGTTTTACAGTGCACTGTGTATGCTTACAGATGCTCCAGCTAGGCAGGCACCAACAATTAAAATAACTGCGCAACGTCCACAATCGCACTGCTTCACTTTACTATTAGTCCAGAGTCCATACTACCTACAACAAACAAGAGACGATTGATTTACGCAGTGCCTAGTGTTAGCAGACACAGCACTTTTGGCAAGCGTCTCCATTATTTTGTCCAATACCTGCATGTTCCGATTGTTAATGATTATATGATATAGTTTTTGGGTGTTTATTTTGTTGATTTTGTGGCTATGTCAAAGAAATTAATAGAAATATTTAGTTTAAAAGAGATTAAAGTTTTGATGATAAAGAAAAAATAAAAGGAGAAGACAACAAAGTTTTCTTTTACGTAATTTATGTCATTTAATATTGTACAGAATAATCCACATTACTGAGGCCAATGCTAATTATTCAGAGAGCAAAAACACCAATGTTTAAACATAAGTCATATGTGCCGTTCTGAACTTCACCATAAGGTTAATTTTTCCGTGGTTGCGCGCCAGCCAATGCTCCAATTTTATTTTTATGTCAGTCTGTAACTCCACTTAACTTTAATTGAGTGAGTCACTAAATGGAGGGTTCCGTGTAGCATCAACCCTCGCATAATATCACACACGTGGTCGCCAGATAATCTTACTAATAAAAGCTATTAACTGGTGAAACTGCTTGTCTATGCCGCGGCCATAAATTAGTATCCAGACGGTGCACAAACTCGCACGTAAGAACTCAAAGCGCGGCTACGATGCGTACTGGTGCTTTATTAGCCGATTGTTCCCGTACGATTCCTATAAGCAGCCGCGACTCCGATGCTGGCTCGATTATCTCTAACGCGCCAATGCCATAATTTAGCGGGCGCTCGCTTGATGATAGGGATTCAATGTGGCTTCGCGGCTAAACTGCTTAATTAGTTGGCTGCGGATATTGTTACTAGCATTGCGTTTACGGCTAGCAGTATTTTTATGCAAATGAGCCGTCGGCGGATGCGCGGCCAGGTGTACCGAAAACCTCCCGCTGCTCAGATAATGTTGTGAGCATTTTTGCGGGGCTCCTAGTGCTTTATTTTAATTAATAAACGGACTCGTGTTTGCTTAATAATAAAGCGCGGAGCAATAACTGCGGTGTAAAACAGTTTATGGTGCCGTGCAGTTTCTTTCGAGCCCAGAGGTGTAGGGTTTAACATGGAGGTTGCTTGTTCACGAGGTGCAAAAGTTAATTAGTGCGGCAGCAGCACAGTTTACAACATTACGTTGACACCACAACGCAGTTTTTGCAGCTACGGCATAAATTTCATGGGACGCACTTTGGGCTTTGGTCAAACAGTGCTGTGAATGTATATAGCTACAATTTCACATAAATCGAAGACCAGACTTGTAACGAACGTTCTTTCAGGTTCTGTTATCGACTACGAAGTTTAAAATTGTACTAAAAGGCTAATACAGCAAAATTGGAGCAGCGAAAATTAAATATAACATTGCAAAGATATCAATTTGTGAGCTTCCTATCTAAATAGACTCCCAGTCAGTGCATTTGATAGGACAAACTTGTCTAAACGAGTCAGTTGCCACGATGTCGTTGAATGAAGTGCAAACGTTGCAAATTAATTTGCACGAACACTTCACAATCGCAACCTGAGTACTCGTCAGCTTGCTCAAAAAGCGAATTTTTTATTTATACTGTCATTTGTGTGCTAAAACAGTTTAGGGGACGACTTAGGGTGGAAAGAAAACCAGGAAATGGAGGTGAACATGGAATGACAAATTAGAAGGAACAGACAGTGCTGCAGCTTTTTAAAAACAATCAGACGATTTATTTGCGAGAGGCGACCAAAAAGTCAAAAGTGTCACAATCTTTTGTGCAAAAAGTAAAAATTAGAAGCGGTCTGAAAAGTTTTAGGGTTCAAACAGCCCCCGATCGGGATGCAAAACATAATCAAACAGCCCAGTCCCGTTATTGTAAGTTGTTGTACGAAAATCTGTTGACACGATATCAGTGTGTTGTGATGAATAATGAGAAATATTGCTTTGCCAACCTCAGTACTACACTACTCGCAGCTGGAAAGAAGCTCTAGAGGACTGCAAGAGAAAACAGAAAGCAAAATTTTTAAAGAAATATCTTGTCTGGCAAGTCATATGCAGTTGCGGTTGAAAAAAGCTTTCATCACCACTGAGTCAGTTTATCAACTAGGACATTTTTCGAAAAGAGTGTTTGCAAAAACGTCTTTTGCTGTTCCTACATCAGCAAGATATTAAACAGCATTTTTCGCCTATTCTAGCGCAACTAAATAGTGCAGTGGTAGACTGCCAATGGTGTAGGTTATTTTGTACCAGAACCATTGAGCAATATTGGTCCATCATGAAGGGCATATTGAAGAACACAAGCACAACAACTCAAACCATAGAAAAATTCAAATCCAAGCGGCTCTGGGCGTCACGGAAAATTTAAATGGGATTCGTGTAAAAATTGATGGCACTTGTACACCGTAAAGTTTGCGCAACGGGATACCGTAATGTTCTTGTATAGAGAACTATTTTATAGTTTAAGGGTTTGTAATGTGTTTAAAGACTATATAGGTCTAATAAATATATTTTTATTTTGTGCAAATTGTGTCAACTTCGACGTATTCATCCTTGACCTCTATCTTAGTTATCAATGTATTAGTTTGTTTTAGACTTCTACCGTTGAGAAAATTCTCGACGTTTCGGCATTGGCTTTGATGCCATTTTCAAGAGTTTAGCTCTTCACTCGGGGTCTCAATCTGCCTATTCTCGAAGAAGAGCTGCGGGTCTTTGAGTAAAACTGATCTTTTATGTGTCCTGCTTTGCTATTTATAGAGCTGGAAGTGAAAGTTTGGCGGGAGATGCATTGGTTTGGGGAAAGTTTGTTGATTTAGGGGTATTGCATAAATAATAAATGAGTTATCATCTCTTGTGTTCAGGCATTGTAGGCGTTTCTTTTTTTAAATTAACTCACGTACAATCTTGCTGGTGAGATGGAAAATGGGAGCAATGGTTTTTGCCTGGAAAAAGTTAATTTTGTGGCCTGTTTCTTTGTTATGTTTGGCAAGTGCCGAACCATTATCGCCTTTCTGTATGGCCAGAGAATGCTGATATATTCGGCTGGATATTTGCCGGTTTATTTCTCTTTTGAAAGTCTCCACAAGGTATTTTATAAACTCCTTGGGATTCACTGAGGCAGTGATTTGATTTTTTGCTGAATAAATAAACCCAGTTATTTGGGTATTGGTGGCAAAGACCGTACGTATGTTTTGCCTCATTAATATACGGCGATGCCTCTGATGTAAAGTAAGAATATTTTGTTGGTCAGGAGCGTTTTAGGAATTGGGAGTTGATATTTTGTATAGGATAAGGATTTATTAGAGTACCCATTTTTAGTAGAGTAGGGGTAATGGTTTTGATGTTTGGCGATTTTTCACATCGGAAAGTCTGATAGAACTGGTTATGACGAATTTTGCAACCGAATGAATTTGGGCCGGGTGGTGATGAGATTTGGCACTTAGGTACCGGTTAGTATGGGTAGGTTTTCTATAGACAGTGTAATAAAAGCTGTCATTTGAAGGATTTCTTGTTATAACAGTATCTAGGAAGGAAAGAGGATTATTTTGTTCGGTTTCCATTGTAAATTTGGTTTACGTGGAAAAGAATTCTGGAAGGGTGTCACGTCCATGAGGCCAGATAACAAAAGTGTTATTAATATCGTATCTAGCAGGTTGGTTTAAGGAGAATGGAAGTGAGGGCCTTTGTTTGGAAATCTGTCTGGTTAGCGTTAACCGGTGAAAGTGGGGAACCCATGAGAGCACCGATAGTTTTGCCATAAATTTTATTTTGAAAGATAAAGTAAATGTTGAATAAACAACGATTAAGTAAGAAGAGGATATTGTAATTTATATTATAAGTTGACTTCAATAACTGCAGGGAATATGGAATTGGTATATTGGTAAACAAAGAGAGACGTCAAAGCTGACCATGATATCATCTTTGCATATAGGGAAGGTTTTGAGTATCGCAAGGAAACGATAGGAGTTTCAGGGGTAAGATGATGCCTGCTCTATAAGAAGTTGAAGAATCAAGATACTTAGCTAGATTGTGGCATTAATTATGAGACGTGAAGGAATGTTCTCTTTATGAATTTTTGAGAGACTATACAGTTTAGGAATTCTGAAGAATTATTTTCGGGGTATGAGAAATTCTTTGGTATCAGATGATAGATTTGAATTAGCAATAAGGGTTTGGTTTTATTTTTTAGGTAAGTGATGGAATTGTTAGATACATAACGATGGTTAGAAGATTCAAGTAAATTTTGCATCTTACCGACAAAGTCTGCTGTGTTTAGGATCACTGTAGCATTGCTCTAATCTGCCTGTTGTAGAGTTTTTAAGACACATAATTTGTAGACCGTACGTAGCACTTTGACAACATCTTGTCCGGTCTTATCTGTTACGTTTTCAGGGAGAGTGGAAATAGGGGATTCTATTTGGGATATAATATGTTCAGTGGGAATACGAATTGGTGTAAACTTTTTTTAGAGCTTGAATACCTAAGTTGCTTACAAAATAGTCAGAAAGGTTATGTACCGTGGTATTGGTTGGTGATGGTTGGGTATTAGGTAGTTGATTTTGGCATAATATGGAAAATTTATATTTTTGGATGTCGGTTTTCCTTTTGGATATATAAGACGCTCCGTCATGTATTATCTTAGAGAAAGTATCTTAAATAATTCGATGGATGTTGGAGAAACTTATTTTATGCAAAATACCATAAAGTTTTAGATTAGTTTTAGAGAGGTTTCTTCGGGTAACGTGATTGGGTTGTCTAAGTAGAGATAGCTTTGCTCTTTTAAAGATGATTTAATCTTAATTCAACAGGTGTCACTTGTTGATCTTTGTCGAATATACATATATACCTCTTCTAGTCATGGCTATATTGATTTTTTCTAATATTTTCTTCTATTTTTTTCTTTTTTTAAGAATCCAATTCCAAGTTTTGGCTGGTAGCTCGTCGTTCGTTATACGTCTCATGTGACCGTACCAGAATAATTGTTTTTCTCTATAGTGTCTGTTAGTGCAGTTTTAATGTTCATTATTTCTTGAATTCCTTTTGTTCCTTTATAGTCGTTTAGCGTATATTTTGTTTGTGATTGGATACTCATATTTATTGTCCAAATCTCTAAACCGTTCGTAATAATACTTTAAATTATTGTCTTAAATGATTTTTTGTTTATTTTCGTATATTTGTACACTATAAAAGCGCGTTCAGCTAATTTGCAACAGGTTTTGCTCTACTCACTTTTTGTAGTATAGCTGCTTTGCCATTTTCATTTTCTGTTGATAGGACTCCTATATATCTGTATTTTTTGGTGTTTTTAATTATCTTCTCTTTTATATCTAGATCTTGTCCTATATTCAGTTTTTTTTCTATGTTATGATCCAGACCCCAGTTTAGATTATTTCACTAGTTTTCTAATCATATATGTCAAGTCTTTAGCTAATATAACCTGGTTGTCATCAAATAACAAAGCGGTAATATGTACTTCCCAATTTAAACCCCCATATTTAATCTGTTGTTTCAAATTTTAATTTATAAAATTTTAAGTAGTAGCGGAAAAACAGCATCGTTTTCTCAGACCTTGTCTTGTTTTAACACATCTAATATTTCTTTTATAAACTTTTTTACTGCGTTTATATAGTGGCGATGTTTACCATTATTTAATAACAATTTCCAAAATTTATTTACGGGCACGCTGTTATAGGCTTTTTTAGATCCACAAAGACTAGATGTAGTTGACTTCCGTACACTATAAATTTTTCTGTTAGCTGTTTTAAGCAAAACACGTGGTTAATACATAGAGGCTGCTCTAGACTTGGAACTTCCTAGCAGGTCATCTATTTTTTGACATTACTTTCCTCAGTATTCATTTTTTATTTTTATTACATGTTTCTTTACTAAATAGTAGTATTCTTGTATATGTTTTCATCTTTTGGATCTTTTATAGATAGCCATTTATTATATTGTTTTTTTTTGTTTCACGAAATTGTCGGGGTAAATCCCGAAGACAAAGAAACAATAAAAATAACATAACACATAAGAAAGTACAATTAAAGTGAATAGTATCGAGAATAATACTATTTTTAACTAAAGCCTAAATTTGTTGCAGTCCTACGCAACTTCCTCCATATCTACATATGTTATTACCTCCGTGATGTAGGTCCTTAAACTGTCCTTGGTGTTATGATACTCATTATTGATCTTCGCCTCGACCACGCCTCATACGTCAAGGAGTTTCAATTGGGACTGAAGGTTGGCTACAAGTCAAATGACTAGTGGTAATACAAAATGTTATATGACCAAGTCTTCTTCTACTCCGGCTTTAACAATTGTCACCTTTAGGCTTTTCTCAGAGAAGTGGGGGGCTCTGACAAATTTGGGGATTTACCTTCTTGTCTTAAGTAGATAAAATCTTGTCGTTCGAAAATGGTGCTTAATTTCTTTGACCGGCACTTGAACCTTTAATTTTTGTCCAGTCGACAGTAGGCAATTCCTTAGGACGAAAGATGTGTAGTGCAACTGACTGTCGACATCACCAAGCCCCATTTTTTTACCAGGTCAGTCATGCTTCGTCCAGGATCCTGGTCAATATTCTCTTTCAATTTGCGAATGAACTCATCACTTCTCTTGCCATAAGATCGCTTACTGTAAGTTACTGTAAGCAGTTACCTCCTCCTGGTCTACTTCTGTGCTTCTTGGCTACGTCGTAAACTTGGGTCTCTTAATAGCAAAACCACTCAAAATTTCTATCGGCGATTCTCTGGCACAAAGGGGTTCAAATGTATTTTGTTATAATTATTTTCCACACTGTGTAAATTTGCAGTTAATCTTTAAATTACTTGCTGCTATTGCCACTTACTTTTTAAGTATTTTTTCTTGTTTTAAAGTATGTTCTACAATCATGTTTTTCGTGTTCTGCTCTTGTTTTTAGTTATCCTAAGAGTGCAATTTTTTTCTTGTGTCCAGTTTTGTTAGAATAGAAGTTAAATTATTTAGTCTTTCATTTATAATTTTCCTCTATTTAATATATCTTTCAGACTATTTTAATATAACAGCTATTTTAAGGTTTTTTCTTTTTCTTTGAGAACTCCGCTATAAAATCATATGTTTCTTTTTATTATATCTGTTAGTGCCGCTACGTTTTTATATTTGGTAGGTTGTTCAAAAGCTCAACTTTTTTGTGTTTACAATCTTGGTATCTCGTATTCCAATATCAAATCTTATTCTGTTTGTCTTTTTTGTGATATGAATTTCTACCCGTAACCCCAAATTTGGGCTCTGATTTTTTAATAGATGGTTTAGTTTCTATAACCACCAAATTCAAAGATTAGACATTTTGATTTGGTTTGTATAGCCTTTAGATGTCCTGTTGGTTCACAATTTGAGAGAACTGTATTTTCTATTTTTATTCTGTTTAGAAGCCCGTTTTTACCTGTAGTTCTAGTCAAAACCCTTGATGCTATCAACCATGTCAGCTTAAACTAGATTTGTACAAGGTTGTTACCTCTTCCTCTTTTTTCAAGCTTAGAGAGAATTTTGAACCAGTTTAATTTTTGTCAGGATGCAATAATTTTAACTTTAACTACTGTTGTCACAGATTTTTGAGGAAATATGGACTACTTATGGATAAATTGGGTTTGCAGATCCTTTAGTTCTTAAAAAAGTATGTTTGGGATATTTAGAACATCTAATATGTTATTATTCAGGTACACAAAAGGGTTTGCTTAAAATTTTTATTATGCCTATTAATATGAATATTAAATATACACAAATTTTGTGTGTAGGATGATTTTCTTTAATTGTGTAATTAACAATTTTAATTCATATTAAATGATGTAAACAAACACAAATGCGTGCACAATTGTATCGTGCGAAATTAATGAGCGACCTGTTTTGCTATTTGCAACTAGAAGGTCACCCTGTATAGCAAGCACCTGCTCTAGGTCTATGGGTTAGTCAGATTTCTTCCTGTCGGACGTCGGAGGCAGTTGCAGGACGCGCTCGAAGTGCAGAACCGGTCCTGCAAGTGGCGCATTTATTATACCTCGCCAATGAGCCGATTGCCGCATTTTTACTAGCAGAACAGATTTGCATAATTTGCGAGGCTCTTCTCTGCGTTTTTCGCAGACCTAAAGCCTTAATTACGCCAATTAAGCGCGAGTTTGTGCCGCGCAGCAGCAGCTCTCGACGACGCGGCGCGGCACCACCCTTCTTGACGAGTGCTAAACGAGCTTCCCACCAAATAGGCCCCAAGAGGGGTCGAACAATCTACCACTGATTATTAGGTTGATTGAAGGTTATTTTATTACAAAAAGTAATTATTGGTCCTGCTAGGGCAAGTTTACAACGCCAATTTTCAAAATCGCACCGTGAAGCAAACTTACTCTAAAGTTGGGAGTTTTCTTGCTGCAGATCATCAATCAATGTAGATTGATTGCATGCGTTGTTAATATTAATGCAGTTTTGTACGTTAATTGATTGAGAGTAGGATAACCCGTTTAATGGCCAACGCGCCGCGTCCGCTCGAGCAATTATTAATGGAGTATTTTTTCCATTTAAAGCACCGTGCATTAAAGACAGATTGGTATTGATTTTATGTCAGAAAATGATGACTTGGTGGTTTCATTTTATGAAAAGCTTCTTTATGCGCTTTTAGTATTGATCAGCATTAACATTTGGATTATACGAGGCGTGACTATGCATTTCTAAATTGACATTTTACTTAAAACAGATAAATATGTTTTCTTCATTAATATAATTGATAGATAGTCTATTGGTTGCCAATATTATAAAAGTTGGTTTAAATTTTGCGTTTCTATTGGTGGCGTTTTGCTATTATTAGTTGAAAGAGGTAAAATAGATACATAGCGAAATCTTAGATCAAGATTTTTGTCATGATAGTTACGTCCAAATATATAGAAGATTTAGAAAGAAACAGCTGAACAACTAGTGAAAATGATAAACATTCTAAGTACTCTTAAAATGGTTTTATAATTACAGATATTGCTAACATAACCTTCTCAAGCCTTAGGTTTATTGTACAGGAATTGTTTAAGGCTCATTGTGCTTTAGCTTTTGTTTCTACATACATACCTTAATGCTGTTCTCTTTCTTCCCTTACCCCACTCTCTTTTACTTTTAATATTCAAACTTACTTCTCCGTAGCTTCTTTATCTCTCATAATACAAATAAAGAACTTAATATGAACGTAATTGATACAATGAAAAAAATGTAAGGAATATTGTAGTATGTGCTATGTAAACACAGCAGGCGATTACTTTAAAGAGGATAAATTTAATTGAATTTTCTTGCATAAGCATTATTTAAACATTCCCTTTATTGGTATTTTTTGTCGTATTTATTTATTTACCTTTTACTCCTTTTTGGGACTAGAGTTGGTTTATTACATAGATAATAAATTACTCGTCTTTTGTGTACATTAAAGGAACTACAATATTCCTTCTCTGCTTTTGTAACCTTTTCCATTTCTTTTAGTGTTGTGTTCATTTCTATTATTTCTGAAATATGTTATTATTGCTTGTGTGAAGTTTGGTGCTTGGTTTATATAGAGAAATTCTCTTACTGTTGATTTTTCTACTCTAAAAAATTTGCTGTGGGAAATCAAACATAGATAGCGTGATAGATGGAATCATCGTGCAATGGAGTAAAAAGCAAACGTAAAATTTTGCTAGAAATTGGGGACAACAGTAACGAAGACGTATGAAATATGAAAAATGTGTTCACGATTGGTTCACTCGCTTTCGCGACGCAAAGGAAATGATTTAGGATGAGGCACATTTAGGGGCAAGTGCGATTCACCTTATAGTTGATAGCGGAGGAATAACGCATAACAAGAACACGATATGTAATTATGTACGAAAATTTGGGTAAACAGTAAGTCTGACATGCAGTTGTTTATTTACTATTATATGTACACGATAACAATGTAGGTAAATGTTAATAAATTGGCTGGTGCTTCGTCTTACAATATTACAGTAGCGCTGCCTCAAGTATATCCTTCTTACTCTCTAAACCTGTTCTTCAACAATTCTTATATTCGTTATATCTATCGTGTCACAAGCTTACCTGCCACAACATTTCCTTAGTGCAGGACTCGGAAAAACTTCAAAAACCCGAGTTAGGGCAGACCACTTAAAACCGCTGATGGTTTTGAGTTCTGTCAGTCACAAAACTGAAGAAATCAGACTAATCTACCTTAACCCACGCTGTTGTCTTTGTCTACTCCACAGCACCCATCATATAGTAATATCCAATGCAATTGTGGGACATTTGTAGTGATATTTATCCAAATGATTTTTATTAATCATAAATGAATTAATAGTTAGTGTATCCATATTTATTAATTACATTTTTAATTCTTTTGGAAATGACTGGACTAGTTTTTTGATAAAGAATATTACTTACTTTTAACTCTTTGCAATTAATTGTTCTCTTGTTTTCAGTTTTGGTTCTTTAATTACTGATTCTTCAAGTAAACTTCACACATGTTCAATAACACTAGTTAATAACCAGGCTATTCTCACTTCTAAAACCGCTGATCTAAGAATGGGGAAACACCTCATTTATTTTGGTGATTACCGACTTGATTACTGTCTTGCTGGGAAGAAGCGAATTTTTGTTTGTAAATCAAATTATTATTATTAATAGTTTTGCCCCCAATCGGTAGACTTTACATAATTATGAATCGTAGACTTTGACATTGTTTTACACCATTTTTTTTTTGGTTCACGTTTAGTGTTTTGGCCATTGTTTGACCGAAGCACCGACTTTGTCCCTCATTTCCTTTTAATCAATTTTTTGGCGTTTGCCGATAATTTTGAATTAACTTTTGTATTGTATTAATGGCTATCATTGTTTCTTTTCCACTTTTACATCATACGTCTTAAAACTCAATTCTTTAACGGCCTTTCTTACTGGTTTATCTTGACTGCTTAAAATCTAAATTAAAGTTTTCTTTGCTCTTCTTTTAGACGCCATTATATGTACTTTAATTATCACTGACTTTGAACAAAATTAAAATAGCAGCAGAGACGAAATTTCTTTAAACATGTCTTACAAATGCATTGAACGTAATGTAAGTTCGCATCCGCACGCAATCACCAGCATCGATTTCAGAATTTTGCAATAGTCGTCTATCATTTGTGGATTCCAGGAGTTCTTTTATATCCTTCCACGGTCATAGTCATCTTCACTCGCTTCGATTCTGGCTTCTTTTCCGTCATTGGGTTGTGGATTTCCCCACACGCGTATTTGTTTTAGCCTCCAGATTCTGGTTTTAGGACCGGTTAAAACACTTTGCAGTTTGCTCCTCTATGTCACTTGTGGGGATAAATATTTACGCATATCACATTGTTTCTGCTGTTTCCCATATTTGTTCTTACCTTGCTTTCCATTCCTAACTCGTAACCGATTCTTCATGAGACCCATTGAAACCGACTAGTCCATATTCTTGTGCGCCCTGGTCCAATGAAAGTAAAACTTGTTCTTGGTCAACACAATTTTTGCAAGGCTCTAAAACTTGATTTGCAAATTTGTCGAGGTCCTCATGCTTCTAAGAACAATCAGCACTGACTTGCTGTCAGTTACAGCGCATCTTGGGACGAGTGCTTTGAGTATGTCAATGTATCTGGTATTCTCAAATGGTGCTTTTATCTGCAGAGTTAGTTTGTTGTCATCAGATATTTTTTCTTTGTATGATACAAAATGAGTCCCGCTGTCCCGTCTTCCGCCTGAGATCCCTCTGCATAGTTGTCAAACCTCAGGATTTTCTTCGCTAAACAGGATGATGCTTAGCTCTATCGAATGACTTCTTTCGCTTGATTCTGCGAGGTCAAAACCCCAAATCTTCTGAAGTTGCTGTTTTGCCCAGATTGTCAACCGTTTCTGGACTGCTGCCTCCTAAAAATTAAGTGTAAAGACGATAACTGCCTCAATACTAAGGCCGTTTTGGTGGCTACAATGTTGTAAGCACCTGCCTCTTTAACCTCCAGTATTATTTGTAACAAGTCTCCAGCCGGCTAAACTGCTCTATTAAAGATATGTGTCGTTGCTTTACTGCTAATTGCATCACCGCTGCAATCCGATGTATATATATTTTTTCTTTACACAAACTGTATGTATATAGTTTGAATTTCTCCTCTAAAGTACCAGATGTAATCTTTGCAGAAGACAAAATTGTCGTTGAGCAAGAAGATTGGTCTTTTTTGCCTTGGTCGCATCCTGCCTTGGTCTTTTTCGCATCTAATCTCATTTTGCGCTATTTTCCACCTTTTAAGCGCTTAGAGCGCCTTGTTTTGTGCGCTTTTAAAGTTTTAAATTGCCCCTCCCGAACTATTAACAAAATGTCGTCTGCGGACTGCATAATTGGATATTTTCTGGTATCTAAACTTTGAATATCGGCTTTCACTGTATTGGTCCGGAGGACAACCTCTCTTTCTGCCTTATTCTTCTGATAAAGAATTGTTTTACTAAAAGTGCAGATTTTCTAGGCAATCCTTCTTGGTTTGTTCCTAGATGATCCCGGACTGCAATGTGTTGTCGAACGTCTCCATTTTTAAAGCTACTAATTAACACATAATTTGTTCATATCCTTTGGGTCGCTGATCTTGGAGATTGCGGCCATCGTAGGTTTACTAATATGTCTTTTACAGGCATCACTATAACTCAGTCCAACGCTTTTACGACTACCGGTAGCAAGCTTTTCAGTCAATTTTGTGTTGAAAATCCCTTCAACAATTGCTGGTTTAAACTCTACCGCTTCCGGTTTGTTCTATATTATGTTCTTTTCCGGGGTTTTGCAAGTATCTTTTGCGTACGTCTCCCGACATACAAAATAGTCTTTAGACTTTTGGAGTTTTGCATATTACTTAATTAACAGTTTTTCATAAAGCTTTTTTTACTTTGCTATATACTTATATTCTCAGTAAGCTTCCTCTTTGCCCTTTCGCGTCCTCTCCAGCATTCGTAAAATCTGCGATTGTATCTAACCTCGCCACGTCCATTAGTAAGTTTTCTGGTTCGGCAAGGAACGCTTTTTTAAAAGACTTTTTCAGCTTCGATGCTTTGTACAGTTTAACTAATGTCTTGTTTAATTCAATCGTTCTAGCTTTAATTTCTCCGAGGTGTTGAATCGGCCTTGACCCATAATAAATGTATTTGTATGTTCCGAATCATTCCGCGAATTTACTCCAGTCAGTTTTTTTATTACAAAATTTCATTCGGACACTGTTTTATTTATTGCCGTTACCACGTGTTACCACGTATTACCACGTTATCAGTTTACGCTCGGAGAACGTTTCTTTCAACTTTACGTGCCAACCATTTTCTTTTCTTGCATTTGAGAGAGTTGTGTCGAAGTAATTCGTGACATTTCCAATTTTAATAATAATTCTGTAAATACTTTTTTAAATTTATTGTTAACAGAAAGTAAACCAATATTGCAAGAATCATTTCACTGCGATTAATTACTTTCGCCACCGTAATTAATACACATAAATAATAATACCCACAAGCTGACTGACAAAGAGAAAACAACCTCTGAAAATACATTACCATGTGTGATCAGAATTTGCCCATTTTGCCAATGACTATCACAAAGGATAAGGACTTGGTGGGTGTTACCAGTTCGATCTAGAATCCAAACGGCAATCCATGGAATGACATTTACCGTATTTTCCATGATCAAAAAAGAGTCTCTTACAAAAATGCAAGGTCAAGATAATGTCAATTGCCTTCTCTAACAACAATAATCTCATCCATGAAGACCGTTTTTGCGCCTCAAACCGTCAACGTCGTGTTCTATGAGAGTTTTGAGACGATTGCTATGACGCATCTCCTGTGGTCGCCTACAGTTATATGAGACATCTCAACCCAAATAACTATGCAAACAAATTATCATGCCGATTAGTTCGAAGACTAAGATTTAGACGACAGAAAACAAAATTAAATTGTAAGAAATATCGTGGTAATGTAAGTAAAGATCAAGATGTGTTGTTGTTAAAAACTATAAATTCAAATGCTTAAATAGATAACACAAATAGGAAAACACTTCAAAAAAAGTAGAGGAAAATTCTAGAACTCTCTAGAACTTTTGGTTTAAAAAGAAAGAAAAAAAATTGAAAAAAATATGAGAAATAAACGTAGATGCAAAAGAAAATTTTAGAATACTTACAGACAAATACAAAAGATTACTCTAGAAGTTACAGGAAGATAAGTGTAATTCAAAAGATGCAGTAGAGCGTTTGATGAAGAATTTCCAAAAATAAAGATAAACAAAAATTACATTTTTAAGTTTAAGAAAAAAAAATTGTGGATGTTTTGGAGAAGAATTAAAAATAAACGCAGGTGAATATGTCTTAGAAAAGAGAACAGAAAAAATAATTTGGGAGGTTTTAAAGGAAAAATTAGAAAAGTTAGTGACAGGTAGTTCATAAAGTTGACTAACAATAATTTGCAACCAGAGAAAAAAGTTTGTGAGTAACCGGAATCTACCGTGTTCCATAAATGGGGGTTGGCACTGGAACAAGAGCTTAACTCGGAATTAAGAATGATGCTGCAATAGAAGCCTTAAGGAGCGATACTGCAACGTAAAGAAATTGGACAATAAAGGTTTTTTGAGTACAGTGGGATTCTTTGAAGGACCTTGAAGGTGACATTTGAGAGTGAATGGAGAACCTTGGGAAAGGCTAATAAAGCTCAATCAGGATTGCGGTTATTAATGCTAAAAAGTTTGACGTTATCTGGATGATGGAGTTTCAAAAAGATACTTTAGGATTAAAAAAACGTTGGTGCATGGTCTAGAGCAGTTCTACCTAGTGGGACAGTTAGAAAGAAAGTGCAAAACGTCTTGGGTTGGGAAGTAGCCCTCTTGGGAAAAATTGGATAGTGTAAAAAGCTGACTGGAAAAGCACATGGTTGACATTTCTGGTTCATCTCTAGAAGCGCACAAAAAGGCAACAAAAATATTCTTGTTGCTGTTGCTAAAAGGGTCTGAAGTGCACATTATACAAAATCAAGAGTCGTTTAAGGTTCACTGCCACTCCTAATATGGCGATTTATTTACAGCTCTTTTTACATGTAGCATAGGCCATTGTAGTTCGGATACCAAATAGTTTTAAACAGAAGTCAATGTAATTATCGATTACTAGGAGATGAATTTTTCTATAAGAATTCTTAAAGTATCCTGATGGGAAATTCCAATAATCTGCGTGGTGGGCCAACACGGAGCCACAAGCTGCAAATATTTAACCCTACAAGAAACGATCAAATGACTATTGCGATGAGGTGCAGTTCGCATAATGATTTAAGTGTTCCGCGGAACATCGTACAGCGGGAATAAATAGTTAATTGCAATATTGGTGTGTTAATTAATTAGTTGGTAATTTATTGTGCAAATAAATGGTGGCTAAATATTGTTAAATAATTGATAGGTAGAGGTAAATAATTAAACCCATGAAGTCTAGTTTGTTAGTTTCTTTTGAATACGCTTGATCGATTACGCTTTTTTATAGTATTTTTATTGTAAATGATAAACATTAAATGAAAAATGAAATAGATAGTAAAGTAGTTAACATAATTAATAAAAAAAGCTCAAAAGTATAGCCAAACAATAAAACAATTAAAAATAGACAGACATTTTTACTTAAAATTAAAGATGAGACTAACAATATATTTTCAAATGCAAATTTTTTAGAAAATTAAATTAAATTATTTACTCTCAATTATTTACAGTACAATTTATTAAAATAATTTAGAAAATCTGTAATAAACTATAAATAATGGTAGGAGTGTTATTAAAAACTGTAGAATGAAAACCCTCTGTAAATTGAAAAAAAATTATAACATTAAATGTACAAGGCAATTTGAATTAAAGCTATGTAGTAACATTTAGAGCAATATGTAGAAAACTAAGATAACTAATTAGCTTTCGGTTACAATTTATATTACTATCCTAGACTTTTTGGAGTCTCTGTGGCCGTCTTGTCGACATTACGTCGATTGTAGATAACTGCAGGCTATAAAACCGGAGACTCAAGTCATTTACAACTATTTGCTACACGCGAGCAAGGCAAACGGAGCTCAAGTAAATTACTAATTAAATGCTGGGTTAGTTTAACACACAATGCGTAAATGGTACCTGAATATATTTGAAATAAAATTCTTAATTGAACAATAGCTCATAAATTTCTGTATTAATAATAATTTGACAATAACTATTACCATATTTAAACAACAAGTAAGACGTTTATACACTTCGCAATCCCCGGATAGCAACTATCGTCATCAAATAGATTACTTTCTAATACGCACACGTTGGCGCACTTCAATACACAACACAAAAATATATCCTGGGGCAGTCCTGAAGTGACCACAGACTACTGGTCACACGAGTCGCCACAAAACTAAAAATGCATGCAAAAATATCCCCAAAAACAAATTAAAAATATTCAACTCGAGTAAATTAGCATTTAAAGAAATAATTTAACAATCGCCAGAAGCTTTAGCTGCTGACTACACAATACACATATATGTAGAAAAACTGTAGGCAGAAACAAAAACCATAATATCCAACGCAATCAGAGAAATACCAAATAATTCCAGGTAACAAAAACGGAAGCCCTGGCTAACGGATCGTACATGGAAACTAATCATAAAGAGAAGACAATTAAACAACACGACTGTAAATGGGGAAATCAAAACACTTAGATATAACAGCCTTGCACATAAAATAGAAAGAGTATGTAGGAAAGACAAAAACAATTATATAAAAAATATATGTACACATTTATAAAAACTCGCAGAATACAATCATACTAAAGAACTCTATAAGGCAGTTAAAAAGCTAATTCTCAATTTTAAAGCAAGAACATGGAGCATAAAAAATAAGGGAGGGAAAAAGTTACAGACATATCTGATATTCTGAAAAGATATAAAGAATACTGTAAAAAACTGTTTAAAAACAATGAAATTAATATAGGAGAAAACATCAATATAACAGAAAATGATGAAAAAGGACCATATATTTTAACAGAGGAAATTGAAGATGCAATAAAGAAACTAAAGGGAAATAAGGCTGCTGGATGTGACGGACTCACAACTGAAATTATAAAAACCATGGGAGAAAATGGAATTAAAATTTTCCATATGATATGTTAAACAATCTGGCCACAGAATTGGACAACATTCATCCTACTTCCCCTCCATAAGAAAGGGCCAAAAGACACCTAAAATTGCTAGCAAAACATTATCAATCAACGCCTCAAAACGTACTTAAACTGGCAATTAGCTGCAGATCAAGCTGACTTCAGAGAAGGAAGAGGTACCAGGGAACAGATCTTTAACTCACGATTAGTTACAGAAAAGGCAAGAGAATTTAATACCCTGTGTAAATTTGCTCTGTCGACTACACCAAAGCTTTCGACAACATTAACTGGCAGAAACTATAGGAAACATTATTAGAGATGGTGTTCCAAAATACCTGATATGTTTAATAAAGGACTATATGAGCAAATAATGCAGTAATAAAATTGGATATCCAGATATTAAACTCATGCAAAATATAAAAGGGAACTAGACAAGGCTGCATCATATCGCCAATTCTATTCAATATTTACAGCGAATTCATAATGAGAAAGGTCTTAGAAAGTTGGAATGGAGGATTCACAATCAACGTATTGAAAATAAATAATTTAAGGTATGCCGATGATACAGCTATCACAACTAATCGGAAAATTAGAAACAGAAAGTGGTAATTTGTATTGAAGATTAACTATGAAAAAAGCAAAATGATGATAGTTGACGGAAGAGAACAAAATCGACCTGAGATTAGACGTATCCATAACTGCAAGATCGTGAATCATTACATATATCTCTGAAATTAGCATAGAAATAGCTAGAAGCATTGTTACAAACTAAATAAAATTTGGACTGATCGTAATATCACTATTAATAATAAGAAAACACTTATGAAAACGATAGTATTTCCCATACTATTTTATGCTTCAGAAACGTGGATAATGAGAAAAATGGACTCTAGACGAATCGACTCCATCGAACTATGGTGCTGGCGAAGATTACTCAGAGTGTCATGGACAGAGAGAAGAACTAATGTGTCCATCATTGGAGAAATCCAAGAACCTACAAGATTATCCAAACTCATATACGGAAGAATTACTTTGACCAACGAAAAAATTCAGATAATTTATAAAGGTTAGTTGTACAGAGCAGAACTCAGGGATTAAGACCGCGGGGACGATCACCAAAAAGGAGATCACTGGCTATAATATCGAACAGCCCGAAACAGAAATCGATGGCGAGACATCGTAAAAAAAGCTTGCAGAACAAGTAGTTCTTGGGTCACGACGTTTCTGACAAGAAGCCTACGACGGAAGAAGATATTTGAAATAAAATTCTTAATTTGTTTAAAAAATTAATCTTTGGTTTCAAACAATAACGTATTAGTTTTGTTGTTTGAATTATTTTTATACATAATTTTTAATTTAAAAATATTTTTTAATAGATATGTCTCTTTGGCTCTTTATTCTGTTACCTAAGACGATTGTGATACAAGCCAATCGCGTACAAACGATTCGACCACAACATCATAGTTGGACATCTATGGTCAAAGTGTTTGTTTAGTGCTCCTAACAAATAATAATGGCAGGGCAATAAGTTTGTAGATTAGGTTCCAATGTACTCAAGAACAAATACTTAATTTTTGTAAAGCCGAGTGTTGTCGTGGAGCAGGATAACGACTCGGATTGTCCAAGCACTATCACAGTTTATTCTAAATTCGGAAGCAATTTAAACAGCCATTAATCAGTAGTCATTCTCGAGAAGGTCGTGAACAATGCGAATATTCTTCTCGGTTACGTTAGTCCTCGGGTGATATTCGTGAGCTTTACTTTAAACTGTTTATTTCCCCCCAAAAATTGTTTATGCCATGCTTACACTTAAGCCTTCTGAGGAATATTATTTTTAGACTGTGCCTTAGCCTTCTCAAAGTCTCGGTCGATTTTATACTCTCTTATATGAAATTTGATAATGATCTTTTGTGCAATAGACGAGGGTACCTCGTATTATAACATTATAATACTGACGAAAGAAACAGTAGTGCCAGACACCCTATGATGGGAATTTTCTTTAGTTGCTCCTACCTAAAATGCACCCTGTTTATCTTAGGGTGCGCAAAAAGAATTTATGGTCTATATTTGATTTATCCTTGTATTAAGAAAATCTAAACATAAATTATTAGCAAGCAAGAAATATATAATACAAATTTTTGAAAAATATTTTTTTATATTAATAACATCAGTGAATATTTACAATATAAAAGTAACATTCAATATATAATTAGAATAATGGGAACATATAAGAGAATTTTCCAGCGAAAAAGATAATTTTTTTGTGATTCATTAGCAATAAGAATTTACAATTCTACGTGCTAATGTGCTGATTAAAGTATTAAATAATTACAGTACAATGACATTATGAGGATTCTTTCAGTAAAGTGCTCTCTTCGACCTTCCAGTAGGTCTGTTGGCCAGCTTCTTCTCAAATGTCTATCATTCCGTTCTTCTAGGACTGGATGAAGTAGAATGGTATAATGGATCTCCAGTTGTTTATAGTGCTCCCTGATGTAGGACACTTTCAGGTCATCATGTAGGGTATTATTAGTGACGTATCAAGGTGCATTAGTAATTATTCGTAGTATTTTGGACTGACACCTTTGGATTATAGTTATAATGCTTTTGCTCACACATCCCCAAAGCTCAGCTTTAAAAACATATAGGTTAGATAACTGTTTTACACAGTAGCAATTTGATCTCTAGATAAGTGTGATTTTCTTCCAATCAACCAGTATATGTCTTGTTTTTAAGTCCAGCTGTTTTTACGTTGTTATTACAATTTTTTTAGTTTAGTTTACTACCTAAATTAAAGTGTAAGTAGTTGACTGTGGTATGTCGATGCCGTAAGGCTAACTGGTGGACATTGATCTTTCCTCAGCGAAAAAGTGACTTGCACATACTTATTAACTTTCTACAGCGGAGCTTATAGTAGAAAGTTAATGAGATTATCATCCTGCCTGTCTGTCTGTGTGCCTGGAGGCGCTATAACTTTCGTTCTATTCAACGGATTCACTTCAAACTTGGCATACACACATCTTAGGTCAGTACCTTTCATGGGATTGATTTTCAGCCAAATCTGTTAACGGCAACCGGAGTGACCGTTCGATTTCGCACCGCTGTAGAAAGTTTCCTTTACGGTATTACACTGTTCTCGTTTTAATTTATTTTGAACTAGATGGTTTCGTAATTTAGTGGCGATCGTTTGTGGGTCTTGGTCCCTGGCAAGGATCACTGTGTCGTCTGCGAATATTCAGACCTTAGTGTTGACACTAGTTGGTAGATCAGATGCGTAAAGCACATACTAAAGTGGTCCGATTACACTGCTTTGTCGAACTTCTGTTCTTATTTCATATATGTTTGACACCTCTTGATTCATGCTTGTTTTAGAGTTTGAGTTTGAGTTTCCTAGCGCAAGGTTGTGTCCGTTACGCCACAAGATAAGTAATTTGTTTAACGTTATTAAATACATTTTAATTCGCTTGCGGAATATATATTAGGCAGCCGGCGTACTTTACTTTCAATCCAATGCCTAACATTTACCCAAACAATGCCTTTTACCAACAGCAACAACTTGTTAATATATCTTATCAACAGCCACAACTCTCAAATAACGCACAGATGTTACCAAATCTCTCTGCCGGTGCCATTAATTACAAATACCAATTTTCTCCACTACCATCACTAATTCCCTCAGTAACTTCGCAAAAACAAATTGAAACCGACATAGAAGTATTTTCTGACTCTGAGGAAGACACCATCAATATGGAAAACATCTGGCAAGAAGTGAGCGCGACTCGAATACAAACCAAAAAGCACGTAACAACTAAAACACAAGTAGGTACATCATCTGCAAAGGCTACTCCTAGTCAAATAAATAGATTTTTTCCTCTCTTAAGTCAAGTCATAAAAGAGAACGAAGGCGAAACTACACCTAGAAGCCCAGATTCAGTAAATATTCCTCTTGAGCTTAGAAAGCTTATAGCTGAACAACGCAAAGCTCGAGTTATATTGAACAAAAAAAAATTATAAGCAACTAAATAAATGCTTGAAAATGAAACTAAAAGAAGTTCGCAATCAACAATTTGAAACATATCTTAGCGGTATTACAAGAGATGACCATTCTCTCTGGGGAGCTGCAAAGTGTTTCAAACGACCGCTGAAACCTGTCCCACCGGTAAAAAACCAGCAAGAACAATGAGCCAAATCGGGTAAAGAAAAAGCTAAAGCATTTGCTCACCATCTAGCAGAAGCCTTTACGCCACATTCGAATAACGCTAGTCCTGAAGTTGAAGTATATCTAATAGCTTCGCTAAAACTATTTCCGCCGATTCAAGCCTTTTCGCCTGCTGAAATACGCACTGAAATTAAATTTCTAAATAACAACATGCACTGGGCTACGACCTTATAACCGGCAAGGTGCTGAAAGAACTGCCCAGAAAAGGTATCACCCTTTTAACTATGTTATTCAACGCAATACTTCGCTTAATGTAATGGCCTTCTCAACTCAAATTTGCCCAAATTGCAATGATTTTAAAATCAGGTAAGGCACCTAATGAAGTTTCGTCGTACAGGCCAATTAACCCACTGTCGATAACATCTAAACTATTTGAAAAACTGATTCTCAGAAAGATAACCGCAGAAGCATTCCTGGAAAATGTAATACCACAGTATCAATTCGGCTTCAGATATAGCCATTCAACAATACAACAATGCTATAGAGTCGTAAATGTGATAAACAGAGCTTTGGAAGGCAAAAACTATTATTGTGCAGTTCCTCTAGATGTCAAGCAAGCGTAGTATCGAAGTCTACTGTTCAAAATCAGAGAATCCTTCCCTCATCAATACTACCTTTTCTTCAAGTCCTATTTCTCCGATCGCTACTTTCAAGTAATGCTCGGCTACGAAGTTTCGGAAGTAAAGCAGATTAATGCTGGAATACCTCTGGCTACTGTTCTTAGGCTCCTCTTTTATTTAGTCTACACTGCAGACCTGGCTCGTGAAGTGCCGCATGAAAGTTAACAAAGCCAACTCCACCCAAGTCACATACACCACACGTAGACCAAACTGTCTACCAGTGCTACTAAATAACACAGGCCAATTCAGCTAAATATCTGGGTATGCATATGGATAGAAGGTTCACTTGGAGAACTCACATCACAAAAAATGGAAAGGAAATGACCTACAGATTAAAAGACTCTATTGGCTTCTTAGCAGAAAATCTAGTCTCTCAATTGGAAACAAAATATTAATCAAAATATTAATCATATTATCAAACCCATTTGGTCATATGGGATCTAATTGTGGGGATGCTCTAGTTCGTCCAGTTGACATCCTTCAGCGATTCTAATCCAAAGTTTTATGTACTATAACCAATGCTTCGTGGTATGTATCTAATTGTACCCTCCACGAAGATCTGCAGATAATAATATACAATACGCTAGCACCCATATCAGAAAGTTACAAGATCACCCAAATATTCAGCTTCTCCTAGATAATATTCACCAAAGACGTATGAAAAGAAAATGGCCAGCAGATTTAGAAATTTAATTTAGACTTAAAATTAAAACATTACCTATGTCATATGTATATTTATATTTTATATAAGGCAGCACCGCTGGATGTCATCCTTTGCGTGTAGTACTTTGTCATGGTCCACACATTAGCTCATAGAATTCTATATGTATATATATATTGTAATTCTGATTGGTAATAAACTAGTCACAGGGACGTTTGATTTTGGCCTACAAGCGTTTGTGTTAAACCTTATCAAAGATATGGCTAACGTTTAGGAAGCTTGCTGTGCATAATTCCTTGCTTTTTAGTGCTTTTTAATAACTTGAATGGTCCGGTGGATATATTGCCCAGCTCAATGGCCACGTTTGAGTGCAAATTGATAGGCAGGTATCCAGTCGTCTGGTGTTAGATTTTGATTTAGTATTCGGAGTAATATCCACTCCAAGATTTTTGATATTACGGATAATAGGCTTATTGGTCGCTATAATGATGCTACTTTTAGTTCTCTTCCTGGTTTCGCTATTAAAATGACCTCCATTGTTTTTGTTTAGGTCAGTAGCTAAGTCTGAGTATTGTATTGTATTGTATTGGGACTTCTTTATCATTTTTGGCGTTAGTTTATTAATATTTGGAGCTGTATTAGTATTTAAAAGGTTTACTTCTACTTTAACTTCTTTTTCTTGGGTATAGTAACGATTTCTTTTTTTTATTTCTAGATAAGATTGGTTATCGTGCAGTGTGAATACATTGCTAAGATGTTTTGCAAACAACTCTATTTTTTAGCGTTGTTGCATCCTACAATAAATCCATTTTCATTTTATATTGGTCGTATAGGCGTTTTGGGTTTCTTTGTTGATTTTATTTCATTTACTGTTGTCAAATCGATTTAGACTGGAAGGTATTCTTAGAATAATGATTTTTTAGTTCTTTAAGTTTGTTGCTGGCCTGATTATATGTTGTTCTATCTGAAGGCGCATATCTTCTTTGCTAGTTTGCCCTAGTTCTTTGTTTTTCAGCTATAAGTTATAATAGGTATGTTTTTAGGTCTCTGTTGTAGATCAACATGTGGTGAGGCTCTTTGGACTGATTGTTTAAGAATATTAGTTAGATTTATAATAGCTTTATCAATCTGCCCTAAAGTCTTAAGACTTATATTTAGCCCCATTGTTTATTCTAGGTTATGTTAGTATTTTTCTCTAATTTGCACTTCTGTTGTGCAGTTTAGGTATAGAGTAGCTATTTATGGTAAAGGTGCTGACAGCTGAAATTATCGGTGTGAGATATGATGAGCTATCAAACTTTGGGATTACCTGCAGGTGTGATACGGGCATTTCATTCATGACAAAAAAGTCCAGGACATCCGGAATCTTATTCGAGTCTGTGGGCCATTAATTAAGCGTCTCTGTTGGTAAATACGAATAAGGCTGTTCTAGTAATAGTTTACGAAGTTCTCTGCCTTTTTGTGTTATCAATGGAGATTACCAGAGAGTGTGTTTATTATTGAAAGCCTCCACATGCGTTATAAAAAAGTCACTAAAATTTTATATATTACTGACTTATTGTAGATTGAAAGTTCATCTATAAAGCCGATATATGCAATGATTAAAAATGACTTAAAAATCAAAAAACTATGAATAGCAGCTCTACAGACTTAGCGCTTCTATGGTGAATTTATGCTAGTGCGCCATTTTAATCGATCTCTCTTCGAATGATACTTCAGGTAGTGTTAGACTCTTAAACATATATTCAGATTCTTTCTTAGAAACATTAAAAGTTTTTTTAAGAAATTGGAAATGAATTTATCGACAGTATTGCATTGGCGATGGGTTAGAATTCTAAAATAGTATTGTAAGAAATATCTAAACGTCGCGATAAAAGCACCGTCATCTTGCAAAGTTTGCGGTAAATACCGAGGAGGCTGTTTTTGTTGTCGTCGTACCGTCATAGTAGAGCGACAAACGTATCTCTTCAATGTGCGGGCAGCTGCTGTTGAGACCCCCGCGGTACTTGTAGACGCACAAGGCCTAAAAAGGGGCGAAATACTTCCAATGAATTCGGTGCCATGAGAAGGTTCTAGAACAGGTGCTAAAAGTATAAACAGGACGCAGGTAAGCAGCAGGAGAAAGTCAACTTATCGAAGGGGAAATAAAACGTTCTACTGCGACAGATAAATAATTATAGAGTGTGATTTTATATTAGTAATATCTTGTGTGGTGTATATAAATATTATTAAATAATTTAACTTTCTGCAAGTAAAGTCAATAAATTTAAGAGTGTTATTCACCACCGTTGAGAGCAAGAACGTTACAGTATTTTGCTATTTCATTTGAGTAATATGTTAAGGGGGTTTTTCGGTAAATTTTGATCGAACTTCAATTTTTTTTTTGTTTTTTGCAATCCTTGAAGAGTCTAGAATATGCCCTTTGAAACCGTTTTCGATATTCGAATTAGTTTTGAGTGAAATCGCATTTTCAAGGTATAGCTGCACCGGCCGGATTAGACGCATTGGGAGCGCAAGTATACGGACTGCTTTGGAAGTTGGTAAAACAGATTTTATGGGTATATAAACGATGTATTATATACATTATATATGGCATCATTTTTGAGATTACTTACGTTACCAATTGTTACGTAGAAAAACGAATGGGATCTCGACTACGCGTCGTGAAAAAAAAGGTATAGAAGAAAAAGGTGTTGGGAAATTGACGAACAAGCTAATAAAAGAAGTAACAGTTGGAAATAAGACATCCTGATTCAGTCAAAGAGATGAAGAAAGCAATCTGGGCAATATTTAAACACAAATCTTCAACCGATGATAAGCCCCAACACGAGTATTGACCCGAAGGCGAAAATAAGCGATCTAACCCGTTTACGAGGTACTTTCGGAGGACGATTTGTAGAACGGTGCACCGGCGGAAATACTCAAAACTGTAACGAAAGTTTGAATGGTTGAGTCTGGCGTCTCGCCCCGAAACACCTTCACAGCGGCCCAAAAACCGTTGAACTTGCCACCAATATCGTTTGCTGCATTTTCAACGAAGGTCTCCACAGTGTTACGAAGATCATGGAATTGCTCGGAATCTAAATCGGCCTGCAAACCAAATGCTTTGCCACGAGCAGTGACGCGCGTCCAACATCCACTCGTCAGCAGCGAGGAAACGAGCCAGAATGGAGGAAACAGAAGAGAAAAAAAAGCAGAACAAACTGTTTGAGGAAGAAGAGGGTTTATTGTATGGCTCTGGAATAGCTGATTAGCTGTAAGTTAATAAAAAAAACTCTTATCAACAAAATAACATTGACAAAGCTTTAAACGCGTTTTACTTGAAGTCACATTTTTCAAACTGGCGTGTCCGATTGCGGTCGATCTAATTAACATAGAACATTGTCGTCTAAGACACTTGTAGAGAACTTTCTTTATGGGAGCTTGACGTAAAAAAATTTCAAAAAAGTTTATTTTAAGTATTTTTTACAGAGCTTCAAACGTGAAAAAACCATGGAAATAAATAACTTTATTATTCGGAGGCCGTCATTTTTACGACAAAATCAACTTTTTTTTACTTTTTTCTACGTCAAGCTCCCGAAAATTTAGTCTATTTATGGAATATCATTTTATTTTTAATTTTAGATAAACCGTTCGGGCTGGGCTTTACACGCCAGGAGAACGTTGCAGTCGTGCGTGCGCTACTGTTGACGCATGGTACGGGGTACCATAAAGAAATTTTTGACTGAAAAAATTCATATGTGTCCAAAATACGTACTATTTGATAACAAAACCCCCAAATTGTATCTTTTATATTTTCAGTAAAAACAATTACGAAAATAGGTTTATTTTCAGCTCGATTTACCGAAAAAAACCCTTAAAGTAAAGCTTGAAGTTTCACCTTAGCAGAAACCTCACTAACTAGCTTCTGATTTGGGGCAACACATCTTGTTTGCATTAATAAAATTAACATATGAAGGTAGATACCGGGGTTTCATTATTTTGAAAAATTTAATTTGTTTTGTGTCTTTAATCACGTGATTAATTTAGGAGCACTTTAAAAAATCAAGGGAGTGGGATAATAAAAACCAATATTTTTTCTGCCTATATAGTAGACGATTGAATTTGTTTTGAGGTGAAAGACGATGAAAAAAGAATATTTTATTTTGAGCCTAATCATAAATTATGGCGTTTTGAACATCTATATGATGGTGGCATACTATAGATTGGTCGTACAAACATAGAGTGGTCGAGGCAAATTCAGAAAATAAATAAAATAACATTCAAATACAAAAAAATAAATGTATTTTCATGAAAGTAAATAGTAGTGAGAATCGTACTATTCAATGTAGTTTCCATCAGCTGTCACGACCTTCTCAAGCCGAGATCTAAACTTGCTGCAGATCAACATAACGTTCTCCTTGCCCAAAGCCATTACCTCTACGATGGAGGATTTCAAGCTGTCCTTATTTTTATAAGGCATCTTATTACCTCTCGCCCCAACTGCGCCCCACACTTTAAGGAGATTTTAGTTGGGGCTGGAAGGTGACCAAAGGTCGGGAAAACAGCGGCAATACAAATTGTTGTATAGCAATTTCCGGGTCTCGCTTGCCTTGTGAGCTGGAGCGGGGTTTTCTAAAACACATACTCCCACCCAATGGCTACCTCCGTTATCCAAGGCTTGAAAACTATCTCCAGTACGTTGATGTAGCTGTCGGTGGTCATCTTCAGATTTTCTTCAAAGAAGTGCAAAGACACAATATTTTTTTTGCTGTTCACAAGCCTCAGCACCATTATAGAGGCGGTCAATTTCGTGTACATGGCGATAGATACCTTAGGGAAATCTTGACACATCTAACGATCATTTTTGCAATTCGCTGTCCTCTGGATAAAGTTCTTTTTTTTTGAAAAACATTTCAGGAAGCCAGTGCGGTTATGCTTTAATTTTCTGTTTACTTTATTTTTCCCAGTCAATAGTTGGCTATTTCTTCAGACTAAAGACTTATAGTGCAGTTCCTGGTACTCTGCTAGACTGACCGTTTACTTCGCCACGCCCATTTATTTTGCCAGGTCAGTCATGCTCCGCCCATTTTCTCTTTCAATTCGCAGACGAATTCATCACTTCTTTTATGATTAGACGATTAAGGCACGGCGCAGCTCTGCGGTTGACTTTTTGGATTATTTTGTCGACAATTTGTGTTAACTAATAGGGGATCACGCGTGCACAGAAGGCAGTCTTTTGGGCTTCTCTGAATAGAACCTAACAAATTTCAGATTTACCTCGACGATTCTAGTTGTAAAATCATAGAACGTTTGTGAATTCATATGTTGCAATCTTATGCTTGGGATCCTAACCATGATGGGCTTCTGCAAATAAATTTACAATAAGGTATATATACAATTTACCGATTAAGACGCCGTTTATTACATTCGTTGACCTCGGGTTACTTATTGTTCTCCTTGATGTTTCGACACACAAAGAACAGTAACACAACCTCACCTCTCAAGACTTTTGGCCCCACATATAGCCCAGGTAATGCATCCATGCCTCTCGAAGGATTCACGTGCTTTTGGAAAATAATAAAAGAAACACTAGTTTCAGCAAGCTCTAAAGAAAAATTCTTAAATGTTGGGAAGGAACTGATGATAGCTGAATAAAATAAAGAGATTACTCTCATTCTAAAAAGCATGAAGCGACAGTAAAATATTACCATTATAAAACACCACGTTGCAATAATTACTAAAAAACGTAAAAGCAAATTCAACATTACCGTAAAAACTGCATTGCGTGCTTTCTAAAGTGCAGAGCAGCTAACTGCGCTTTTTACACTTTGCTAATGTATTTTTAACTGCTATGCACTCTTCTTAGTTTCACTCTGAGAAGTCGTAGAACAATTGTATTTTAAATATTACAGAAACATGTAAATATTTCTATAAAACAACGAAGTAAAAAGTACATGTAGGTAAATTTTCATGTATTGATGCGTTACTGGTGCATTGTTAGGTACAATAAAGTGCAGTTATATTTGTTTTTTAAATATACGCATTAAAATTTTACTAATCTAAAGGACTTTTGTAAGGATAAATGTTAGTGTACATGTTATACCGCGATGGAACCGCTATCAGTGTTAAATTAGCATCTTTTCCATTACAAACATTCCCTTATCGGGGGATTCTAATGAAAACAACCGTTGCAGTTTTAATAGTAAGATATCGGCGAAAAAATATCGGCGCTATCACCTGTACCCTCATGGTTGTCACACGACTATAATTAGCTTATATCTAGAATGTAATTGTTAGAAAGGTGCAGCGTACGTAGTACGTGCGCACCGGTGGGCAATAAATACAAAACGCGTTGCGCGCCGCGACTGCTTTTTGCACACGCGGCGAAGCTGTGACTAGAGGAAACGCCTAAAAGCTGCTGGCGGGCGGCTCGCGCGCGCCAGAGCTTTTTACTTGAGCTTCAGCAGCTTCCTCTTGCTCAGGTATTTTTCCGAGAGGACCTCTAGGACGAGCAGCGCCACGGAGCAGCCGACGCCGACGCCGAAGATGAGGAAGCCGTAGTAGCAGTCGATCAGGCCCACGCTGACGAAGGTGCTGCCCTGGCCCGTGCAGATCGGCTTCTTCGGGAAGAAGCGGAACAGCTCGCGGTTGCGGATGCCACTCTCTTGGATTTGTCGTAACCTTATCAAACAATAATAGTAATCATCGAAAATAAAGAAGATCCTGCTGAATAAACTCATAAAAATCATTTAGAGTCGAATAACATTTTCTGTTGGGCGCACAATCTCAAAGATTTATTGTGCCTACATGTTTCCAGTGATACTCGCCCGCGTGGTAGGTCCTTGGATAGAGAAGCAATGCTTGTAATCACTAGGCTACAGCGGCAACCCATAGTCAATATGACTTTTCAAGAAGGAAAAATATCTGAATTAAAAAAAAATTGTGACTAGAAATAATAAAAAAATAAAGTTTAGACGTCCAGTGTTGGCTTTCCTCCAGCCTTTTTTGGTAGAGGTAGTCGAGTTCGAGATGTTTCTATCAGTTAAATAAGATTTTAAGATGAGAGAAAAACTACTAGATAGTGCGTTTTCCGACTTGAAGAGGAGACCCGGAATATTGCATTACAGGTTTTCTTCCCCTCGTCTATAGATCCCTAGTGATTATATTGACTGTTCCCTAGGTCCATTGGATTGTTGGATGGCGCTTTTGAAATACAAACTGGTATTGGGGAAATGTGCTAAACAATAATGTTTTGGTGGATTATTTACTTGGGGTATTTATTTGGTTTGTGTATCATGATAATTTTAGCAAATTTCCATATAATGTAATAGTAGGTGAAACGTTAGATGAAACTCTTTTAATTTTTTTCCTGGCATCAGGTCGTAAGCTAAAGCCTTGCGTATGTTAAGTTTGCTTATTTCTTTTTGAGTTCTGCTGGTGAGAAAATCTCTACTAATTTTTAAAATATCTGTTTTATTGGCGGTACGAGTAATTGATCTTTTTAACTTTTTTTGCTGCCTATTATTATTATTATTATTATAGGTGTAATCGTCTGGAGAGGTTGAGGATATATCGTTAGAAAGTATTACTCTGGTGTCTTTAAGTGTTTCTTTTAATTCTCTTTGCATTCTATTGTGGTAGCACCACTATTTCTTACTCGTTCTTATAGTATTCTAGCTTCTTGGTTATTAGTTGTCAGATAAATAGTGATATAGTTGGTTTTTTATTATTTTGAGAAGTAGAATACCAAGCTGCTTCTTGCATTACTTAAGTAAAGTAGTGTGCTACTTCGTTCAGCTAGAACAAATTCTATTCAGTAGTTTTTGAAGCTAAATTGAAGGTAAAATATTTATCAATAACAATAGTACTCATGCTGGCGATAACCGGTTAGATAAAAAAGCGAAAGTTGATTCCACTGTACAAATATTTGTTGGGATTTCACTACAGAGAATCTCGAAGCTTATTTGAATCCTTTGGCTAAAAAGTGCGTGCTCCATAAGTGAGACAGATGGTTATAATCATTTTCTATCATAATTGGGAGGAAATTTCGGTCTTTTTTTGTAAGAATTCTTGAGTTTTCTCAGTAAGTATCTAACCTTCTCCGATAATAAATTTGTCGCCAAAGGTTTGGAAAAATTCTTATGTTTATCTATAAATAGCAGAGAGTTTGAAGTGCCACGGAAAATATTTTATTTCCACATTTGTTGCTTGGGTTTTGTTGGTTTTGTGGCAGATCGATTTTTCAATAATTACGGCAGAGTCTGTGAGCTGTATTATCAAGATAAGAAGTATTGTATATTGCGATACAACAAATGTCTGATTAGAGGAGTAAGGTTCAGATATAATCAAAACGTCAACCTTATTTTAAAATTTGAGAAAATGTACCCGTATGGGTTTGGTTCTTCAATAATTATCGTTAGTGGCTTTAAATACGTCCAGAAATGTTGTTAGCTACTTTGGTGATATTATCTCTATTATCCATGAATCCATGTACCTATTGGTTATGTGTTTCATATGAATATATTGTATAATATGATTATGTTGGGTAAAGAAGAACCAGTTGTTTGTATGTCTCCATCTCTTGGTGATTTTGGTAATTTATTTATGTCTTGTGACCATCAAGTTTCTATAGATTGTACATTCCTTGTAATTTGGGGAATAATCTTTTCCACCCAGTGCACATTTGCTGGAGTACTTTTGAGGGTTCTTTGAATATTTTTAAATCATGTTGTTTACCACATTTACACAATTAAAAGTTTTGGGGCAGTAAGTAAAAAGTAAAAATAATGATAATGGTTAGTGTTCTTATGCTTTACATTCATCGTGGTGCATTTTTTTAAGACATACGTTTTCTAAATAACATTTCACATTTTCAATTGGTATGGAGTGGTGTAGATTTCTAATTACCATGATTTGCGAAATATTATGATATCTATACCACTGCTGACTGATACGGCAGCACCAAGAAAAAAATGCTAGTTAACAGCTGAAACTTTGCATATTTATTTGATAGTATATGATAAATAAATTATGAAACTTATAAAACATTTGTTCATAAACATTTATATTTAGTGACCACAGCCCTGTGTTAGCTGTCATTACAGTTATCCAAAAGCAGCCTAAGCCAGTACTTTGCAATAGACGAAGTGACTGGGACAAATTTAAAGTACACGTCCACCGACATATAAATATTAATATAAGCTTAAAAACACCGAAAGAAATAGAGATCGCAGTTAATCACTTTATAACAACAGTCCAAGAGGCAGCCTGGAATGCTACACCAATGAATATCCAGAAAATCGAATCATTTAATGTTTCTAGAGATATAAGTGAATTAATAAAAGAAAAAAGGAGAGCAAGGTCAATCTGGCAACGTACACACAACGTTAATGATAAAACCACATACAATCGACTTACTAATAAACTTAGGAAGAAGATGTTAGAGGCGCGTAATGAAACATTCCATAACTACATAACCAACTTATCCAAAGAAGATCACAGTATATGGAAAGCCACTAAAGGATTTAAGAGACCCCAACAACAAGTCCCAGCGTTACGCAAAAACGATGGCTCCTGGGCAAGATCAGACAAAGAAAAGTTGAACTTTTGCCCAACATCTGGCAGACGTATTCACACCTCACTCTAATGAAATTGATGAAGATGTTAACAACTTTCTCGAAGCACCACTACAACTATCACCCCCTATAAAAAAATTCACAATTGGTGAATTACAAAATGAAATAAAATGGTTAAATAATAAGAAAGCGCCGGGCTATGATCTCGTTACAGGCTTTGTACTTAAACAATTACCACGACAAGGAGAACAATTCTTATTGGCACTTTTTAATGCAATCCTACGCTTAACCAATATTAACCAATATTATTCAGCAATCATTTCATAGTAAGAAATATTGCTCTGCTGTATTTTTAGATGTGCGGCAAGCGTTTGACCGTGTTTGGCACAATGGGCTACTATTTAAAATTAAACAGATCTTTCCACCTCAATACTATCTCCTGCTTAAATCTTATCTAACTAATCGACACTTTCAAACCAAAGTTGGTATGGAATATTCACAACTGTATCCAATCACGGCTGGTGTTCCCCAAGGAAGTGTGTTGGGGCCACTCTTATATCTGATTTTTACTGCAGATATACCGTCGACACCAACCATAACATTGGGGACATTTGCAGATGACACTGCAATCCTGGCATGTCATGAAGATCCACAAATCACAACTAATATCTTGCAAGAGGCACTAAGTACAATAGAGGGTTGGCTGGAAAATGGAGAATTAAGGTCAATGAGACGAAGTCCAATCATATAACATTTACCACAAGACGATCACAATGCCCACCTGTAAGCTTGAATAACGTACCCATCCCGCAAGCAAATGCAATTAGATACTTAGGTCTCCATATGGACACAAGATTAACGTGGAAACCACATATAATAAAAAACGCAAAGAAATGGACATCAAAATTAAAAAATGTATTGGCTCATAGGAAGAAACTCTCAACTCTCAACAGAAAACAAATTACTGGTGTACAAATCTATCATACGACCAATATCGGACATATGGCTGTGAACTCTGGGGTTGCCAGCTACTCAAATATTGACATAATACAACGTTTCCAGTCTAAGACATTAAGAAGTATATTCAATGCTCCCTGGTATGTTTCAAACCGTATCCTCCACTTTGACTCCAACGTACAATATGTGCGGGACATAATCAGACAACGGGCTACAAGCCACCATGCTCGGCTAGTGGGACACACTAATAACGAGATTACACCGCTAACACAGCAGCCAGTAATGAGACGACTTAAACGGAAGTGGCCATGGGACTTGACAGAATAAAGAAATCATACACCATCCCCTAAGCCTTCAAATGGAGGTAACGAGACTGCACCACTGGGTGCACCTCTCTTCAAATCTATTCCAAACTTCACGCAATTAGCTCATAGAATTTATTGTAATTAATTCTGATTGCTAATGTACACGAATTCAATAAAAAAAATTTATATTTAGTCAATAACGTATGGTCATATCTCGTGCTTTTGTGACTGCCTTTATTCTTATTGGCATCCAGTCAAACAACGAACGAATTATTGATGCGCTCCCATAATTAAGTCAGATTTGTGAGAGGTCGTGAATATCGCTGTACCCTTCACGCAATGATATTCCAGGCATTTTCTATCAATAAAAGGTCAGGTGATTGGGTGGGCCATGGGAGAGTTTCCATTGTGTTTTGTCGAAGGATGTTTACTGTTACACGTTATATGTGGTCGAGCATTATCTTGCTGAAAGATTGCTTGAGGCACCCTCTGTAGAACAGAAAGTTCTACGAGCTGTAAGACGATATCGATGTAGTTATGAACTAGTAATGTTGTTTCTAATCCTGGCCAAAGGTGAACTGCTATTATAATTGATAGCTTCTTATACCATAATACCCATAGCTGGCCTTGTATGTCTCATACAAATGAAGTTTTCTTGCTCTCTTCTATTGTGTGTACGGCGTATTAATATTCGACCACCATTTCAATTTAAATACAATCTGGATTAACTAAAAAAGGCAATTCTATGGCACTTGTGTGTCCACAGACGCCGTTCCGTTGCTCATTGTAACTTTTGTTGCGGTGCAGAGAAGTCGGTGGTAGTCGCAAGGAAGCACATCGTGTTGTTAGTCTCACTGCGAGTAAACATTGAATAGAGAAGGTAGCTAATTGGTATCGTGTAATGGTCGCTCACAGTTGCGATAGGGCACTTTAAGCCATGCTATGGTTTATAATCGCAAGTCTCTGAAGATGACGATTCTTCCAATTGGTTGTCTTCAACTGCTCTAGACCCTTATTTTCAAAAATAACTACTTTTTCAACTCACTAGTTTCAAATTTAGGCCACAGTATTGCTATGGCGACTAATTCATCTGTTGATTTCTCGTAAGTAGGCTAACGTAGGTTAACAATACGTCCTCTTTTAGAATGCACCCTTTGTCAACAGAGAGGTATGTTTTGATGCAATATAATTTTTTTTAATAGTGTTTAAATTTTAGTTAATAGTAATGTTGTTGCCATGTTTAGATATATTAGCTAGAAGCCTTGAATTTTTAAAACTCTCTCGTATTTGCTTTCTACCAAAAATAAAAATTCAAGAAATTAAACACTACGTATTTTAGATCGTCCAGATTTACAACAGCCAAGTTACGATTAGGTTGCATTTACGATACATATGAATTCAAAGAAGAAAACTTTTTAAATGGGACTTAGAAGGAAAGAGACAAAGACAATGAAGAGATTAAAAATACCTTTCGTTTGAATTTTTTGGGGGTTATTACAAATCCCAATTGCAGAACAAGTTAAATGTAAAATACGTCTAAAATATACAAAGTTTTGAAAATATAGAATACAGTAAAATCTTTCATGCCGCCAACTTTTTCAGGTGAACGATATCTTTTAGAATAAATTTTGTCATCCATTGTTACTACTTATTTTCATTTAACGCGACCACTTTCTAACCTGATCACTACCTTTCAAAGGCAACAAATCGTTTTTTAAAATTACCTAAACTTGTGATAATATGCTAAAAAATAAGCAAATAATAATAAATAATGGTAAGACAATGCCTCGCGTGGGAGTAAACCTGCGAACTGAGAGATTAAGGTTCTCGTATGTTCGCTCTCGCTGTCAAGCTGTCGTGCAATGTCTTTGATACAGTGGGGAAAAATCAAGGCTTGTTGTACACAATGGATTTCTTGAAGTAAGAAAACAGTCTTTGTGAGAGAGTCTGAGAAAACTTTGATGGTACAATTGTTACTCTTAAGAAGTTCTGCCACCCGCAAGATGGGGCACCTGGAGAACACTTCGGAATTAAAAAAACGTAAAGAAATGATGCCAAAAGTACAGCTCCTTCTATAAGTTATATAGCTGTGTAATGATTAATTTTTTTGTAATCCGGGTTTCCTGTTAGAGTTGTAAGCAAGCTTGGCAGCAGAATAGCATACAGACATCAAAAAAGTTCACGGAGCGTTGCAAAGCACGCTTTGGGATAATGAAAGTGTTGCAAAAGATTTGAGATCGGTTATGTTGGGTGAACTTAAAGAAAAATAACCCCCTTGAAAAGAGAAAAGAGTTTATGAAGCAACACTAAAAAAAATAATATTGGCCTTTTTGGTCTATCTCTAGATACGGACTTCAGTAATAAAGTTACCTTCGTTGCTGTGGATTATGTTACCAATGGATTTAAAGCGTGCACAACACAAAATTAAGAGTTATCCGTAGTTTACTGCTACTCCTACCATCATCGTGGTTTTTCAGGTAGAAAGGCGTTAAAGAAGCAATGGTGCAGCAGTTGACCTGCGGAAACCAAGCTTCCTTCGAAGGGCTATGGGCAGTTGCGGTGAGGCTGCAGCGCTTAGACATCCAGAGAGTTTGAGGCGCGTCGCGAATGAAGGTTTCAGTAATTTACTTTGCGTGCAGATGCAAAGCTACGAAGCTTCTAGAATTAAGCATATAGGTATTTTAGCGTACGAGTCAAGAGGCAGTGACAAACGTCACTGAATTCGCCAAAGAACAGATAGGTCAGTAGAAATGAAGAATTAGTGACAGCATTTCGTTCATACAAAATTTAAAATAATTTTCCGTAATTGTTTTTGATGCTACATTGTATATTTTATACTTGGTTGTTTAATCATATCGATACAGAGTTCTATATATTTCTGCTTAACCTTGTGTGTTTAAATCGGCAAATGAATAGAGTTAGAGCGTTCTTTTTTGTCACTGACGGGATGGTATTAAATTACATGAATATTATCTGTAATTATGATATTTGATCTGATCACGCCCTTGCAAGTGCAACCATACTTTATAAAAAACCAAAACACTCCAATATTTGAAACGCATATCGATGAAAATTTGTACACAAATATATGATTGAAAAAAAATGTTCTAGAGTACCCTAGAAATCAATTAACAAGAACCAAACAGAAAGAACCCCCAACCGCTCCATTTTAAAGCTATTGCTTTTAATATTCTTACTGAAATTATGGAAGTAGCAAAGAAACTAGATTACAAAAAATTTGCAAGAAATTTTTTTGACTCCATTCAAATTGATTTTCTAGAGGGATATTCAAGGACTCGAGCTTTCTAAAGAACTTATATCACCCTTACGTGATGGAACTTGTACTTAGGCGAAGACTGATAAAGATAAATCTGAGGCCTTTTCTTTTTATTTAACAACCACTTTTGAACCAAATCCTAATAAACCAAATCATAGATTGAGCACTACCTCAAAACTCTATTACAGCTATCGCTTCCAATACGGAACTTTACTATTCATGAAATTAAAAATTGAAACCCAGATTAAGCTACCGCCTTATCATCCGACCCCCGACAATTTTTAAGCTACTAAAAAAATTAATACTAAAACGTATAAATGAAAGTTAGTTTCATGACTACCTGAACATCAATTCGGCTTTCGAAAACAATACTCAACCATCAAACGTCACCGACTAATAAGCATAATAGGTAAAGATTTTAAAGCTTTGCACTGTTCGTAGATGTAATCAACGCATTTAATAAGATACGGCAAAGACACTTATTTTACAAGACGAAGACTGTCTTGCCATCCCAGAGCCTTTTTTGGACTTACTATACACGTACGATTTACCAACCACAACACATACAACCCTGCATACCTTTGCGGATGACATAACAATTCAAAAACATTTCCTCCAGTTCCTCTTAACAATAGATGGATTTCTTAGCCGGAAGAAGTCAAATATCTGCGATTGCACTTAAATTGTCTACTGACATATAAAATATATTGGCTTTTGGAGAAAAATACAACACTCACACTTAAAAATAAACTTGATATACAGGAGCACAATTTGACCTATCTGGTCGTACGAATGCAAACAGTGAAGATGTGTCAGCAAATCAATTATTAACACGATTCGTTGTTTTCACTCCAAAACCTTTAGGATTATCTCCGAGGGCCCATAGACTTGAACATTCCATATGTGATTAACTTCTCAAAACAAAAACATAAAACATCGTAATAGTTTATGAGTTTATCTCAAGGCGATAGTTAACCTGTTAGTTGAAGAACCTGTAAACAGAAAAACGAAAATGACCAATAGACTCGATGGTCCTCCCCTAAGGACTGTATGTACATAAAATTAGCTTATAGAATTATTATTATATTCTGATTGCTAGTAGGAACTGAATTAAAAGTCAACAAATAATAACTACCATTAAAAGTGTGTAAATATCAACGGATTGGGCATACATGCATAATAACTAAGAAATTATGAAAACTTCATTAAATTTCATTAAATCGAAACAACTCTTTACAGACATAGGAAAACGATTATCATTATATATTATTAATGCTGAAAGCAGGTATTTATATTAAATGAATTACAAATTAAAATATTAAATGATTGATTAGCTAAAAAGCAATTGGACAATGCCGCTTACGCAACTTTGACGATTTCCTTGTAAGTGGAGTTTTTCCTGATAGGCAGCCAAGGCTCAGCCACCTGCAGATAAGCGATCTCGCTCAGCCCGCATTTCTCATGTTCTTGAAACGTATCGGAGATCACCTTGTACGCTCCCCCTAACTCCGCGTGGAACGAGAAAAACTCCTGCCTCATGCGCGCGATCCCCCTTTCCGTGGCGAGGATGTTCGGCGGCTGCCCTTTCGGGGCCACCTTCTCCTGGTAAATCGCCTTGCGGATGGGCTCGGTCTCGTGCTGCAATGCCCCTATTACTCTCGTTCGGCCGCCGCTTTACACTCACCGCAAACAAATATCTTCCGTAAGGAGTGTCCTCTATTCCCAGCTTGATGTTGGAGCGCAACAGGTCCTCGAGCGTTTTGATGCTATCGGAAGAGGTCTGCAAGAGCGCCACTATGTTTGCGGAAAATGATGTGTACAGGAACATTAGAGCGACAAAGGAGAAGATCAGAGCGATTCGCCCCGGCGAGCTGCGGGGCTCTGTGTCGGAGCCTTGCTGGCAGATGCCGCCGATTTGTACCATGAGCGCGTCGAAGAAGTTCGCTCTCAGCCGTGTCACTTGCTGGGGGTCTTCTGGTTGCAGGTATTCCGGGTTCTTCCATTCCCAGTAGACTATAACATATAGCACTAAGGCTGTGATTGCAGTGAGAGCGAAAAAGCTTATCCAGACGGGCTGTTCGAAAGGTAAAGTGAAAATGTTGGAGACGTAAGATAAAGGGGGAGCCCTGAAGATGAACCTGGCTATGGTGGGGGTTGTCGGCGATGAGTATTCTATCACAGGAATGCGCTCGTGGGTCAAAAAAGACACGATTCCTGTAAAAAATGTGTTAGTATACAATTTACTTTGAAGGATAGTTAACAATTGTATATATTATCGAATGGATTTTATTTATGTCTAAAATAACCAATTTAAGAAATTGAAAATATTAAACTCTTGCAGTATTATTCTATATTGAATTGTTACATAAGTTTGTTTACCAAATTTTTTTATTTGAATTTTAAGTGTTCTTGGCCATATGAGGATGAAGTGCTACATAAACAAAACGTTTCCACTTGCGTTCACTCAAAGCTACAAAGTTGACAAAGCTGCTGATAATGGAAAAATTGCTACTACTCAAAGAACTGTACAAAGATGGAGAAAGATGGGAAGCCTGATCTTATAGATTTTTTTATAATCTAGCTGTTTTCAGTTGAATGAGGATTGATTGCACAAAATCTTTACAAGGATTTGCAACACTGCTTAGAAAATAATATTAATGAGAGAACAACATGACTTTTTTAATAAGGCAATATCTTGAGTCAAATCACAAATGTATTCAAGTAAGACCATGACCTGCGTTTGGGGGGAATAGAAAGGTGTACCTTACTGCTAAATGTTTAAAAACAGCGCTATCAATACAAAACTTCTTCTTTGAATTAAAAAGTAATTTGGCTGACACTATCCAAACAGTAACACGGCGTGTTTTTTCAGTAAGACATCCCTATGTCTATAGTTTCACTAAAAATGCAATCTAAATGTTGGGTTAGTAAGTTTTACCATATCCATTGTATCCTCTTGATATGATCCTTTTAGATTATCATCTTTTCTGGTTCTTCTTCAACAATCTTTAAGTACTTCATTTAGAAACGATATGGAATTGAAAATATAGCTCGACTAAACTATCAATAAAATTTAATAATACATTATGTACTGAAACATTGCAGAAAACACAATAAAGTCAGTCGCTGCTATTCTAAAAGACAGTGATGTGTTTCAAGATAAAGAATTGGAGGATAGGCCGGAATTTTTGAGTAGTTTCAGATGTAAGCTAAGGAATGGGGAAGCAGTTTCTAAATAGTCCCAGTTCAAAGTATTTAATCTTTAGCTGTAGTATGGGTCTTCCTTCACAAAAAAAAGGAGCGTTGGAAGCCTACAATGTATCTTAATGATTTTGTTGCCCCCTTTATATTGGAATAATTGAAATTAAATCAGTCATATTATTCAAGAAACAAAAAGCCACCTCTTTGAAGAAAGATTTCTAAGAAATAATCCAAAGCACCGAACACGTTGTTTAGGATCATACCGAACAAAATTGTAGAAAGTGAGTTATCTTTTTTGACACTTTGAAGAATTAGAATGGGGGAGGGAGATGATCGACTACTATCCTTATAAAAGTTTTTTTGGTATTTTATATTTAGGCAGCTTTGGATAAAATCTGAAATGGGCTAAAGCACGCAGGGTAGTGATGATGAAAAGCTTTGTGTAGGCCAAGAGTGAGAATATAGAGGATTTGAATTTCTCACGCAATGTGACATATATATTATTCTATGGCTTTTATTTACGTATAAAATAACTAATTTAAGAAAAACAACAACGAAAGTTAACATTATGAAAATTTTTACAGCATTGTTATATATTGAACAGTCCGATAGGTTTGTGTTTTCAATATTATTTGAATTAACATAAAAAATATTTTTATTCCAGTGATATAAGAGTTTTGTGGCTTTTAATTGTCGTTTATCATTTGTAAAATTCTATTCGCGTTCACTCAAGATTTTGCATTAATAATGGAAAAAGAACTGTACAAAAATGGAAAGGATGGTAAATGTGATCTCATATATTTTCCATATTCAGTTCATTTGCAGTTTCTAGAAGGATTCAGACCAATGCACCAGAATAGTGAATTAGCTGATTTTTTATAATTTGAAACTTATCATTTTAACTCAATGGGTAAGGTTCAAAAATTTAATGCTTGGATATCGCGCATTTTAAATAAGAGAAACAAACCTCAGCGCCCAACTATCGTTGCCGTTGGGCTACTTGTAGATGCAAAGAGGAGTTCCTATAAGACCCTTTCTTTCCTTATCTTTTCCCCTGACATTACAGGGAACGCAACAAAGTCAGTGGGTGCCGTTCATTATTTGTTTAGTAAATTTGGGTTTTAAAAGGCGATATAAAAAATTAGAAAAGTAGATTGGACTTCTGGTAGAGTTTCAGGGGTCTGCGCAGATTTTAACTAGTTCATATTTAGTTGAACATATTTGTAATACTATTTATAACTATGGTACAAGTTTCTCGCCAACTAAAAGGGCTCTGAAAATAAAATGTAACATACTATTGGTTGGGATAATACTTGTGGAGACTATAACACATTTAGAGATATTAAGGCAAGGGTTTCTTTTTGAAAATAATAGTTTTGTTGCTCTTTTAATGTTTGATTAATCAGAATCAAGTCAACTACCCCTCCAAAAATGAATCCCAGATATCAACCAGTTCGAATAATATTCAGTTTCCTTGCTTGGTATCTTGAAGGATAAAGATTAGAGAAGTAAAAGACCGACCATAGGTAGCGGTAGTGTTACTGTCTTTGTAAGAGATTTCTATATATCGAACCAGCTTTGGGTGGACATTGAGTCGGATAAAGATTCAAAGACTTTGCCTAGGTCAAAAATAGTATATGGAGGAATTTAAACTTTTTACCCAATGACCTAATAAGATTCTGTAAGATTTATAACAGCAGAAAATTCCACGCTCTTTAAGAAAACTCTCTGAGTGAGATAAAAGTAGAGGCGAAAATATCTGACCACAAGAACCTTTTGAATGCTCCTTACGACCAGCAAAGACACATTTATTTTGTGTATTAATTGTGTAATCAAAGCAAACAAAAGTAAGATATATACAAGAATACAACAAAATGTTAGGTGGGAACCGAAGACAGAGCTCAAATAACACTTTGCATGTTTGCAAGAATCTAGTAAAAGTGAGAAAGCAGAATAGTAAATTTGCAGAATGATTAAAATTAATTGCGAGAAAAGAAAAAAAAATATAATTAGAGTATTTTACTCTAATTGTTTCAATAAAAGTTGATCTGAGAGGTTAAAAAGATCATCAAAAAACTAGCAAATAGCAGTAAAAATACAATGGCAGCTGTAGCAGAGAAACAATGAAGAAGAAAATGCTAGCTATGAATTTAAAGAAAAGGTGTATTGAAAACTCAGTTATGAGAACAAGACAAAAAATTTAAACAATAATCGTTTATAAAAACTTAAATAAGATGATAAGAAAAACAAAGAATAATTTGGAGTTATAAGTAGATACAGTAAACGTAATGCTGACATTGTTTTTCTTCTTGAACTACACTACAATCTCAAATTGCATGCTTTTATGTGGTATTTAGAGAGATACTTTTGATTGTTACTTTTTAGTTAAGTTAAAAGAGTAATAGATTTCCAAAACCAAAATAAAGGAAGATTCAGAAGAGAAGTAAGAGAATTTGAGTTAATTTTTGATTAAGCTACTAGTCGAACAAAGCTGATAAAGTATGTTAAGAGAAACAGAGAAAGTGATGTTGGTTTCTTAAATAGATTTTAAGTTTTAGGTAAGATAATTTTGTTCTCCACCTGTAGCTAACATTAGAGGTAACTAAGGACCACCGTTCTCAAAGAATAAAAACCGTGCAGTACGCAAGGTGGTTAAAATTGAAATTCTCAACTGCTTATACCCACTATCAAAGCATTTGTCAAATAAATTTTGTCCAATCCTGTATTAAATAATAGTCCAATATTTATGGAAATTTTTTTGACATCTTTACAAATGAGCTGACAATAAGATTGCTCAACATGGAGAGCAATGCCTGCATAGTGTAGCTATGGGTTCACTGATTTCACTTGAAAGTTCTTTCACTTCTTTTCCCGTATATCTAGAATTTACGTAAAATTTATATTTGTAGTCTGACTGGTCTGTGTTAGTTATATAATTATTATTGTACTCCACAAGAAAAAAATTGTCTGCTTTATTTTGCAATTTTTAGAGTTAGTTTTTGCTATCTCGCTTATCTGGCATGTCTAACTTTTTACCTTCAGAATCTTTTTTTAAATATATCATAGATTTTCTTTGAATATAACATCCTAGACTAGACTAGACTAGACATTCTAGATATTTCCTCATTTTGTTTTGTCTTTGGAATTATATTGTAGCAGTGGCATAGCTTTTCCAGCCCTAACAAAACAACCTTTCTGAAATACAAAAATACGTTAACAACAATGCAACCTAACTTGACTTAATCTAATTCAACTTAGTCTAGCCTATTAAACCAAAAATTAATACCAGTTAATACTACAAAGTCAAATTGCTGTATCTGATTTTTGTGTCCTCTTGTTATCGCCTGTGTATAGAGATAACAGCGATTAGGGAGAAGGTCCTTAATAAAGGTTCTATCATCTCTTGAGGGCTAAAACTTACTTTTTAGAAGGAAAAAATATTAAAAATCGAGATATACGAAAAAAAATTTACACCAAGAAGTACAAATATGGGTTTAGAACCCAAATCTTCCTGCATAACAATCAAGTACTTTGCTTACTGCATGATCCTGCCTCCTTTGCAAAAAGTGACCAAACTATAATGATCCAAAAAGGAAACTAAAAGCACACAAAGTAAACCGAGTAAAACAAAACAAATACTGTAAAGGAAACTATTAATGCCGATTGGTAAGGAAAAATAAAATTGGCAATTCAAATATTATATTTTGTTTCCTATTGACATAATTTACCTTATGGACTTAGGCCAAAATAGAATATTTTGTTATGTTTATAACAATATAGTACCTCCTAGTTCTGCGTCACCCCTTTGCATATCTCCAATCATTCCGGTAAACAGTCCGGTAGTTTCATTTCTGACTCCCCAAACTGTCCTCACAATAAAGTGCCTGCTAGCATTCAACATGTCCAGAAGATGGTGTACGTAAATGTAGTTGGCTTTTGAAGCGGGATCTACATGAGTGTTTCTGGAACCTTACGTTTTAGAGAACCTTGTTTTCTGTCTTATTTACTTACATATAACCCCACATGTGGTTCAAACTGTCCAAATTTGTTATCACAATTGATACATTTAGAGTAACTCCCATTAGGTCTGATCTATTGCGAGATACAACCAGCTCATTGAAATAGTCAAAACTCTTGTTCTCCCTCCATTTAGCTATATCGTTGAATAAGAAATCCGAGTTTGCATTTATTTTATATACAGCTGTTAAGTTGTAACCATTAAAAGTCTCTTGGGCTAGAAAGAACCTGCTGTCGATAGTAATTTCTAAACTGGATAAATACTCGATGTCGGTAGAGTTGTTGCTGAGGACCAACCAGCGATAAGGGTGGCGAAAGAACTTATTCTTTCTGCCTAAAAATTAAATTAATTTGCACAACAGTCGAATTTAGTTTGAAAAACACCGATCTAACGTTTTTTAAAGCTTGGTCCCAGCCACTGCATCTCAGGTCAATCAAAAATAACTGGTTCTGCTCCGGAAGCTGGTAAGGCAAAGCTTCGGCTTCCATATTCAAAAGCGATGCTCGGAAGTAGTTTGAGTAGAGCATTTTCAGCAGTTTTACCTTAGCGCCTGAAATAGAAAATTGAAGAGGAAACGATACATTTTAAGCTGTTCTGAGTTTACTGTTTTTCCAGCACAAGATTGCGTTCACGTTCGCAGGAGTCGTTTGGTGCAGCAAAAAGTCTCTAATGAAGGAAAGTAAGTTGTCCTCGTCAAAGGCACCGCAGACTAGCAAGTGGAATGCAGCAAGCACGAGAACGTTCAAGATCTTCATTTTGAATGTGGGGACTTAAGCAGTTCGGTTTTGCAAGGGAGTAGCGTGCGCAAATCCAATCTAAAATTACCGATAAATGCTGTGGTTAGCAACCGAAAATTGCAGGTTTCGATTTTGTTTAAAAAGTCGGGGGGTTGCAAAGCAGTAATTTGGGGTTGTGAATTCAAAGCAAGCTGCTGAAAGATTCATTTAGTACGAAGGGTTGTTGGTGAATAAATAGTATTGCACTTTTTTAAGATTAAAAGCTAAAGTGTATTTGATTTATTTAAAATGTTTGCAAGTTTAATTAAATCACTGCTTCATGTTGCTTACTAATTAATTATAATTTATTTTTCTAGACACTCATGTTATTGGAAAATAAATTTTTTGTAACAAAAATACGCGAAACTGCACTAATATATTTTGATATAACAATTGTGCCATCCAGGATATCGTCTGCTTTACTTTAGTATCAAATGTAAAGTATTTTTGTTTAAATGTAGTATTGATGCAGAACTTAAAATTGTTTATTTATTATTCTGCATAAAATATATCAGTGTTCATATCGAGGAATAAATTATTACTATTTTCTAAAAAAAAACTTTTTTAACGCTCATGAAAAATTTAATTGTTTTACCCGAAAATTGTTAAATACGTCTACGGTATCAACCTACTAACTTAGAAACAAAAAATTCATTTTTGACATGCTTCTTTATTTTTATTAAATGACTCAAAAAGAACAAACACACAAATGGTGCGCTATAAAACGTAATCATAAGGTGAGAGATCCAGCTAAGGTCTTTATGACACAATGAGCGGGTGCGTTGCCTTGTTGAAGAGGTCGTTTATGGTTGATCAAAATCGGATAATTTTGCTTTAAATTTTCGTAAACACATTTCGGTTACTCGCTATACAGCAAACCGAAATCATGGCTTCCTTACCAAAATAATCCTGTTGAGCAATTAGCGGTGGATTTTGGCTCCGAGGAACCCAGCTTTTGGTAGATTACATTTTTCATTACAAGTGACAATACGCTTTTAAAACCGATAACTAAGCAAATTTTCAAGCAGTTAGCGACAAATCTTAATTTGCTTCAATAAGTTCCTGCGGATCTTATCTTTGTTTTTTTGAGCACGAAGTCAAGTGGACGCAAATAATTTTGTGTGAAACGTCAAAGTCGCTAGTGCTTAATAAAGGTTTGTCATCCAAATCAACTTGCAACTCTTCTTCTTCTTCTGAAACAGATGGTCAACCAGAGTGTGGTTGACTTTTAATATTAAAGGCCTGAAAATCGATTACTCGTACCATTTCGAAACATGCGTATAGCTCACAGTTCCTTATCCTTCGGTATTCCAAATTTCTTGTGGCATTTCTTGTTAAAATCTTTTATTTAGTGATTTACACTAAAACCCATTGCAGATGTTGTGCAATACTCTTAAATATAATATTTTGTATTTAACCAGTTGCTGGATCGACTGGGAAAATTTTTAAGTTTTCATTGTCACCTTTTTTCAGAACACCTAACGCTTCAACTGTTACTGGCACCACCCTTGTTTTATAGTTCCAAATTCTGCTGATCTCAATTTCCAGGTCCTCCCAATCCTAGTCATTTTTACAGCTTCCTTTAGCATGATCTTCGGGTTATGTCAAATAACTGCATCAATTAACATATCGTTTCTTTTTTATCGTGCATTACTGTATCAGAACGACTGTGACTATTGGGATATCTACTTGATAATGGTGATATTTTTGTCTGGTGTTTATAATATTTATCTAGCACTTGTACCTCTAGAATATACTCCAGCGTAGATAATTAGCTGGCTTATTATGTCTATGGGTCCATTTACATGGTATAAGAGTAGTACAGCCTGTAACAATATGACTAATGTATTTTTATGTCCTTTTGCAGAATTTATATTTACTGTTCTAGATGTTTTAGGATATTTTTTTGGTGGTACTTGATGTTTAGTGTCTAGTCTGTCTCTTCTTTAAGACCGGAACTACGGAGCACAAAACTATACTTATCCACAAATTGTCTTTCAAGTCTAAAAGAATTGTCTAAGCATGGATTTGCTTGTCAGTAGTTATATCTTTTCAGTTGATACTTTAAGTTCTGAACTTTTGTCTCTTGCCTCATATATTTCACTTTAATTGTTCGGGCTTCTTTTTCAAGCTTATCTTCTTTAACTGGTCTATTAAATATATCTTTAACTAGCTGAATATGTTCATTTAGATTGCCGATGACTGAATTAAATGCTAATTCTAGTTTACTTAATTCTTTTTCTCTGTTTCGTCTCTTAATATAAAGCCGTTAAACGTTAGTCTTTGGTACTCGGATGGTAATTAATTTTCTTGTCTTTCCATCCATTATGTAAATATTTGTTGCCAATCAGTTAATAAAAACTGTATTTTTTCGTTATCAATAACATCATTTTCTTCTATACCCAAGTATTTATACGGCTCATCCGTGTCTATGTTTCTAATGATTGTTTGGTTATTTATCTGAATAATTTGGCCCTTAAATGTCTTACTACGTTTAAAAATACCCGTGATGCATTTGTTCAGGCCAAACTCCGTTTTAATATTATCACCAAATATTTTGACATAGTGAGATCTTGCTTCAGCTGTGTCTTATCTTCCGCAAACCGGGCGTGTAGAATAAGTGGCTGACTTTATTGCTAGCGTCGATTTTAAATTCTAAATCTTGCCCGTCTAGCATATTGGTTAGACAAACTAATGCTAAACAAAACAATAAAGGAGACAAGGAGTCACCACGAAATATTAATCTCTCAATAGCGATATTTTCTGTGTTGATGTGGCTACCGGTGTAGTAAAACCATATACTAGTTTTTCGTATCGAATTATAGTTAGCAAGACTCGCCAGATCTCCATAAATTTGTGAGGCAAACTATCGAATACCTTTTTATTAACTATACATACCATACTCAGACACCATCTTACTACTAGCATTTCAAACTTGTATCTCCTAAAGGCTTATCTACGTACATCCTTTTTCTTGTATGAAGCATGTGATTGTATATATTTTTTGTCATTAAAGTATCAAGTGTGTAGGGTGACTGTTAGAGGTAGCACCTCTACTTCCAGTACTGTCGGGCTATCCGGGTAACTGGGTAGTCGTACTGGGGTTTTGGTCCTCAACATTCCCCCAACTCTCATTTATGGCTCCTAGTAGCTGTAAAGATAAAACAGCGACCACACACCGGTAAACTGTATCGACATACAGGCCAAACTAAATGAGGGGCAACCAGGGGAAACTTACAAGTATTGGATTTAATGGCCCTGGTTGTAATAACTTTTGAAGATGGACTTTTGAAGATGGTCTCTCAAAAAAAAAAAAAAAAACTGTAAGTGAAGGTGGAAATCGAGGAGATTGCAACAGCTTCACTTATGGAACCTAATGGCGGCAGCGATGGACGCTACAACCGGCAATCAGTACCGCGATACAGAAGGCAACGGAAAACCACTGTATTATTGTTCCAAGAAAATTACATGGCAGCACGAAACTTAATTACGGCCCCCAGTCCAGGTTTTAAGTAACCAGGGGGTGCTAAGAATCCCCGAGTGGAAAAATATTAATTCAACCATTAAAATAGGCACATGGAACGTCCGTAGCCTATATTCACCTGGAAAATTAGCAAATCTCATCCAGGAGATGAAAAGAATAAATTTACAAATTTTAGGAATCAGTGAAGTACGATGGCCTGATTCCGGAATTCTAAGATCTGATGACAAAACCATATATTACTCAGGAAATCAAGACAAACATACAAATGGAGTAGCAATTGTAATAGACAGTAAACTAAAGCAACATGTCCAAAATTTTATACCATACTCTGACAGAGTCATGCTCTTACAGTTGAAAGGCAATCCTGTCAACATAAATATCATTCAAGTATACGCTCCAACAACGGAAAGATCTAATGCTGAAGTTGAAGAATTTTACTCAAATCAGAGACATGACACGTTTGACAAAAAACAAGATATAAACATCATAATGGGTGATCTGAACGCAAAAATTGGAAGTGGGAAGTCAATGACATTGTAGGTAAATACAGCATAGAAGAAAGAAACGAACGAGGAGATCGGCTAATCCAATTCTGCCAAGAGGAAAATTACGTAATAAGCAACTCATGGTTCAAACTGCCAATTCGCAGACTATATACTTGGACTTCTCTTCAAAACAGGAAGGACAACATAGTTAGAAATCAAATCGACTATGTGCTTATAAATAAAAGATATCGTAGTAATATACTAAGTGCCAAACATACCCGGGCACAGACATTGGATCAGATCATAACCCCATAATCATCAAAATGCGAGTCAGACTGAAAAAAATTATCAAGAAGAAGAAAACAAATAAAAAACTAAACGTGGATAAATTCCGAAATGCAGAAACAAAAATACAAGTAATAAATAATATAAATAAAGAAATAGCAAGTTTGATAAGTGATGGCTCACAAACAACAGGGAGCACACAAGAACATATTGATGAATTATGGCAAAAATTGAAAACAACGATACACACAGTTGGAAATGAAAGTCTGAAATTCAAAGGAGAAGAGAACTTTAAACAGAAGTGGATGACGAAAGAAATATTAGACCTAATGGATAGACGGAGAATTGTCAAAAATAACAATGAAACAGAATACAAACAAATAAATAGAATTACACAAATTAAAATTAAAGAAGCAAAAGAAAAATGGATGTGCGACAGATGTACAGAAATAGAAAGCTTGAACGAACAACACAACATTTTTGGTTTATATAAGAAAATAAAAGAAGTTGTCGGCACCAACAGAAAGAAAACACAAATGATGATAAGAGATGACAGCAACAAAATAATAATGCACGAAACTGAGAAAATAAGAATCTGGGAACGATATATAGAAAAATTGTTTGACGACGAGAGACCAGAAACAATTATACAAAACAGAGGAGAAGAACAAAAAGGACCCACAATTCTAAAGCGAGAAGTAGAGAATGCAGTACACCAAATAAAAATAGGAAAAACCCCAGGACCGGATAACATATATATGGAACTAATTAAACTAATAAACGAAGACAACCTAAAGATACTAGTTGATTTGTATAATAAAATATATGAAACGGTAACATTCCAAATGACTGGTTGGAATCAACATTTATTACTTTGCCTAAGAATGCAAATGCGAAATCTTGCAATGATTACAGATTAATAAGTCTCATGAGCCATGCCCTTAAAATACTCTTGAAGATAATGCAAAACCGAATATATAGAAAATGTGAAGAAGTAGTGAGTGACAACCAATTCGGCTTCAGAAATGGGATGGGAACGCGTGAAGCTCTCTTCTGTATACAAGTAATGATGCAGAAATGTAGAGATCAGAAAAAAGATGTGTATCTGTGCTTTCTCGATTATGAGAAAGCATTTGATAAAGTAAGACACATCAAACTCATAGAACGTTTGGAAAACATTGGCTTAGACGAAAGAGACATAAAACTAATAAAAAATCTTTATTGGAACCAACGTGCTAAAGTAATGGTAGAAGACACTGAAATAAACAAAGTAGAAATTAAACGCGGGGTACGTCAAGGCTGCATACTGTCCCCAATGTTATTTAATCTCTATTCGGAAGTAGTTTTTCAGAACGCCTTACACAACTGCAATTTAGGAATAAAAATAAACGGGGAAACGATAAATAACATGAGATACGCGGATGACAGCGTACTAATAGCAGACAACCCCAGAGCATTACAACAGCTAATTAATAAAGTACACGAAGCAAGTTTACAAATGGGCCTAACAATCAATACTAAGAAAACAAAAGTCATGCAAGTGAGTAAAAATCCTAGGGGTATAAATTTTACAATTGATGGCAACGCTTTAGAAGAAGTTGGAAAATTCAAATATTTAGGTTGCTGGTTAAACTCAGATCTAAACTCAAATATAGAAATAAGGAGTAGAATAGAAATAGCTAGGCAAGGATTTATAAAATGAAAACACTCCTGACAAATAAAAATCTAAATTTACAAATCAGATGGAGAATGGTAAAGAGTTATATATGGTCAATATTGTTATATGGAACGGAAGTCTGGACACTAAATAAACACAAGATAGACAAACTGCAAGCCTTTGAAATGTGGTTGATGAGACGAATACTTAAAATCCCATGGACAGCCAGGATTACAAACCAAGAGGTACTACAAAGAATGAACTGTAATAGAGAAATTATAACTACCATAAAAGAAGAAAAACCGCCTACTTGGGACACCTAATAAGAAATAAAAATATAACCTACCCAACTTATCATACAGGGTAAGGTTGAAGGCAAACGCGGAAGGGGTAGAAGGAAAACTTCTTGGCTTAAGAATATAAGGCAGTGGACAGACATGAATGTTCAACAAATATTTAGAGCAGCTGCAGAAAGAGAAACATTTGCCAATGTAATCGTCAACCTCTATTAAGAGAAGGCACGACAAGAAGAAGAAGAAAGTATCAAGATATTAAAAATGTTGTTCGTAGGCATGTAATAGGACGATAGAGTTCCGAGTCTTTAGTATTCTTGCTTTTTGAGAGTAGAAGAGTGGTTCTGTAACGCCACTTCAAGCTTCTGTTAGGGCTTGGCTGTTTCAACCAGAAAATTTGTAACTTATCTGGTTCAGGCGCTTTCTAATTATGTGTTTGCATAATAAGTTCAGCTATCTCTTTAACTGTGAAACCTTTTCACGATCCAGATTATTTTTCTCTTGTTTGATCCAAATCGTCTTATTAATGTGGAGGACACTATTTTTTAGTATAGCATGCCAGAAATTCGTGGCTCTGCTGCACATACGGATTAGTAACACTAGGTTTTTGTTTATCTAATTGACGGTAAACACTTTATACATCTTTATTGAAAATTTAATCTTGTGGTAATGATTACTTCCCTTTTCAGTCGTTGGGTTTTTGTCTGAATTTTCATTTTTCTGTTTTGTTCTAATGCGTTTGTGATTTATATATTTTTTTGAGCGTTCTATCTTGATGCAATTTTTTTTAAGAATTCTGTAGTTATACGAATTATTTACTTCCAGGCTGTTCTTTCGGGGCAATCTTTTGAATTTTTTTCCTCAACCTCACCTGCTATAACCGTTGCGTATATAAGCTGGTTGACTTCAATAAAATTCAAGAAGTTGTCACGTATTATTTTTGATAAGGCGGTGTTAATTGAAGTAATTTGATGTCTTACCGCTGTTGTCAGTTTATGCAAATTGTTTTCGATCATATAGACTAAGAATCTTTGTTTCGGGTAGACTTTTATGGATACCTTGTTCTATCTTTAGCATTTTTTCATCGATATTGGTTGTTAACGTAGCTGGTTCTTCTAATGCAATATTTATCAGCTGACTGAATTGCAGTATTAGAAGGTCTTAAGGCCTTTCTATGAAGTGTTTGCTTGAGATCAGCTTGGATTTATTGAAACTCGATGTGAATGAGTTTTTTTCTGCAGACTAAGAATCGCCGTTGGTTGGCTAGGGTATTAGGGTTCACATTCGGAAACGAGTCTGGGCTTTCTGTTTTCCAGGCAAAGTGGCTTTAACAACTTCATATTTGATTTTGGTGGCATTAACATAACCACAATAATGATACGTATTGTTCAACTTTTTATTATTATCTTGCATTCTGTATGATTTTTTTTAAGCATTTCGTTTAATAAGTTGATAGAGATTTCGCTGAATGACCGAGGATACCTCATCTACTTTCTTGCCGGGCGCGACATTGGTATTTGTATTTTTGATCCCTGTATATCGTTCAAACCATTTTTATTTTCTTTTATACCCTAGTTTCTGTTCCACGGAGAGTATTTTATTTCTCTTTGGCCTTCAACTCTGCTGGAAACAGATCTAGTGAGTAGCCTATATTCGCAGAGAGGCGGTCCTGATGGAGAAATTGGTAAACGTCCACGGGTTGTTATTATTGTTATTATGATTATGATTATTATTATTATTGATATAAGACTTAGTCTTTTTACATTGTTAATATTGCACAGGTTACAAAGTGTTAAGTAGATGATAGGTAATCTGTACATTCAAATATGTGACGTCACAGTATTTTCTGACTAGAAAATATCGACTACAATTTGTAAAAAAAATATTACCGAGCCTAATACAGCGAGAAAAGGAAGAATTTCTTTATAGTTTTTAGAACAATTACTGCAATTACAGGTTTAAATATGTCCAAGAGGCACATAAAAAGATGCAAGACAAATCTCAAAGGAGTTAATTTGCCTATGTAAAACTTTTTAAATTCAAATTAAATCTAAACCGACCTTTTTTGCTTCAAGTGACGAAAAGCTAAAATCCTGTCGCAATCTTTACAGCTATTATAGACTTTGGGAATTTTTTAAATATGAGTAAGATGTTTAATTAACTTGTTTTGCACCTCTTCTAATTTGTTCATATAGACGCTATAAGTTTTAGACGAAATCTTAAAGTTATACTTAAGGTGCGGTAGAACAAGAACAGAGCAAAATATTTTAAGCCTGGATAAGTAAATAAAATTCTGGAAATTTTTTGGAACAAATCCCAATGCCCTAAGCCCTCTAGAATAAATGTTATTATTGTTATCAGTTAAGACTATAATCAAAGGCGACACCCAGATTACAAACAGATTAAACCATTAGTTGAAACACTTATTTATAGTTATGTTCCCATGGAAGAAAGTTATGGTGGAAGGCAATTATACATCATTTTAAAAGATTTAGGAATAGTAAACTATCATTTCATTATTTGGAAAAAAAGCATAGGATTTTTGAAGTGAGAAAATTATTGATACCTTAAATAGATTTAAAGATCTTAATGTTACCAAGAAAAGAAAACAAACTTCTATTTTACAAAGTATGGCATCTGCATCATTTAAGTATAACAGAAAAAGCTGAGGTCTAAGGTGAGATTCTTAAGAAACATCTGACAGGGAATCAAACGGACGCAAAAACGTAAAATTAACCTTGACTCTTTATTTGTGATCAAGGAAATAATCTCTAAACTACAGAAAAAAAGGATTGCCTAAATGAAGGAACTTTTTAAAGGTTTTTATATATTAGTATCAACCGAGTCTATCTGGAGGTCAACAGCAAAGTGGTTTAGTATATTTGAGAAACCGTGCTACTCGCCACTATTTAAAAGCCTAAAAACAATAGCAAGCCTGTTAAGGGTAGCAAGGAAAAAAAGGCAAACTAATAAAAACGATAAACGGCAAGTAATGCCAAGTGATAAAAGGCAAAAAAACTAAAATATGAAAAGGTATAATGGATTTCTGCCAAAAGACAAAGAAATCGCAAGCAGTAAAATTGTTACAACTGCGAAAATAGTAAAACCGCTTATACGACGTAGTAAATCAAGCAGTAATGAGAATATAAGAAATAATTGAAGACAACAACAACTTTCTTAAAATAAATTGCGCCACACTAAGTACGTATGTATAGACAAAACATTTATCATTACACATACTAAATGAAAGAAGAATAAGCTTGAAAATTTGGGATAATATATCTTCATCATTAAACTAATATTAAAAATATAAAAAAAAAATTTCCTCGGGGGAGCCGGTAACCCCTAGAGGGCACGTCCCCAGGTGGCGGATCGGGGAATCTCCCGCGGACCAACAGGCACAGGTAACGTTTGACCCTCAATGGGCGGCTGCCAACAGCGTCTGATTCAGAGTGGGCGACAACCTCCTTTCATTAGGGGGTTGTAGCGTTAGGCCTGAAAATCCCAACACACTTAAAACTGAAAGGAAGAAGAGAGTTAAAAGCAGGATAAAAACATTAAAAGGTTAAATAATCCCCGGGTGGTAACCCACACCTCGACTAGAGGGAGCCCCAGCGGTTACGGGAAGGGAGGGCAGTTCTACTTGGAGTTATCCAAACGCAGTTTCAAAAAAGCGCAGTACTAAAAAACCGGAGAGAAGACGATCCAAGTAAAGGAATATAGGAACGTGGAATACCCAAGTTCTATCAAATAAGATTCAAAGAGTTTTTACGGAAATTGCGTACATAAATATGGATATAATAGTCTTGACAGAGACCAGAAAGAAAGACACAAGGATAGAGAAAATAGGACAGTACAAACATATATGGAGTAGACTCTCTAAACATCAAAGAGGGAAAAGAAGTGTTTGCATAGTTATTAAAAAGAAATATAAAAAACAAATAAAAAGTTGGGAAATTATAAACGAGAAAACTATAAAGGTAAACCTTGATAGTTATAAGTATAGAATGACGGTTGTAGCCATATATGCACCAAATGAAGATAACAACTGCACTGATATCGATGAATTCTATAAGTTGGACGAAGTACTCTCGGAAATAGGAAACACTTGACAGATTATGCTCCTGGAAGATGTCAATGCCAGAACTGGCCAAGAAGAAAATAGTAAAATAGTGGGAAGGTTTGGAGAAATGGTCCAAAACAACAATGGAGAAAGATTAATAAATATATGGCAACAATACAATTTAAAGATTAACAACGGATTCTACAAGCATAATGAGACACAGGTATACTTGGCATGAAGCAGCTAGAAATAGTAAGTCAATATAATAACTTTGCAGGACTGTACAGGGAAAGTGTTAGATGTCAGAGTTCAAAGAGGACCTACTTCTAGAACGAATCACTTTTTAGTTAAAGCCAAAATAGTATTTTCGCACAAAGAAAGACAAGATGCTGCAAATAACACGCAAAATACCAAAGAACAAGCTAAGGAACTAAAATACAATATACAAAACTAAGAACATCCTAGTACATTATATCAAAACAGATTAAACAATTACCTAAACAAAAACTTTGAACGCACAAATATTGAGGTATATGAACATATTAAAAAATCTATCAAAAAAGCTGCGATGGAAGCTCTAGAAGAAGAAATCAAAAAACTAATTCTAAGACTATTGGAAAAATTAAAGAAATCATTTAAAAAAAAAAGATTTGTATATGACATGACGCAATACCAAACTAGATGAGGATCGAGAAAAATTTAGGAAGCAGCAAAATAAAGTAAGAAACCTAATAAGAAAGGAAGAACAAGAAATCTAGGAGCAGAAATGTAAAAAAGTGGTGATGCACATAGGTGGAAGAAGAATATCGAAGCATGGAGGTTTATAAGAAATGTGAGAGCAGAGCACAAGAAAAAAAGCAGACTATTTAGTATAGAAATGTAGAAGATGTAATTCCAGGCATTGTTAACAGAAAACAGAATTGAATATCACATAGACCACGAGCAAAAGAATTATGTAAGGACGGATAAACATATCGAACTAAAGGAGGAACAAGTAAGGAAAGTTATTAAAGAACTATAAAGTAGTAAAGCAACAGGACCAGGATGCATACCAGGAGAATTAGTTAAAGCAGGAACAATAAAGTTATACAAAATAATTACTAAATTAATAAATAAAGCTGTAAATGATGAAGATATATACGAGGAATTTAAAATTTGTTATATAACTCCGGTATAAGAAAGAAAAACGAAATCAAGGCAAAAACTATCGTGAAATTTCACTAATTAACGTCTTTGGTAAAATATTTGGAAGAGTAGTGAAACAACAAGTCGAAGAAAAATGTGGATTCCGGGCCGGAAGGTCTTGCGTAAGCAACCTCTTTAGTCTAACTTTATTAGTACAGAAGAATCTAGAGACTGGGAGAGAACTACACCTAATGTTCCTAGACGTAGCAAAAGTATACGATAATGTACTCCAATTAAAGCTATGGGAAGTGTTGAATGACAACAGCGTCAATAAGACATTGGTTAGAGCCGTGCAAAACCTATATAAAGATCAAAAGCAAAAGTATCATTATTTGAAACATATATCGATAAAGTACTAGAGAGATAGAGAACAAAGTGTAAAGGAATAGGAACACCGATAGAAGAAAACTCCACACTTTACACGTTACAATTCGCAGATTGCCAGGTTATCGTAGCGCAGGACGAAGAAGACTTAGAATATACGATAAGAAAAGCAGAATGGAGATTAACAATTATATATATAATAACATAAATAAATCAAAGTATTTATGATTAGGAAAAGAAAATGACATTACTCTGGATACATGCTCAGAAGTGAAATACCTGGGAGCTACGATAGGTAAGCAAAGGCTTATATGAAATAGATGTTAAAGAAAGAATGAAACAAGGACGACGATTAATTGGCGCTCTTAATGGACTTCTGTGAGACAAAAATATACGGAAGGATACGAAAAAACGTATATTTAAATCAATAGTCCAGAATATAGTATTGTATGGAGAGACAAGGCACAGTTAAAAGCAGTAGATATGGATTATTGGAGAAGAGCAGCAGAAGAAAAATAAATGACTATGTAAAAGAAGTAATGGGAATTAACAACGACATAGAAGAAGAAATATAAAAACGACAATTATTATGGCATGGGAACGTAAATAAGATGAAACATGATCGAATACCAAATAAGTTAATGAGGTGGCAACCGAAAGAAAGATATAAAATGGGTAGATTATAAAAAGGCTGGAAGAAAAATATGCACTACTTACTACTAAAATTGAATATACAACATATGCGTGGGAAAATAGACAACAGTGGAAGGAGGTACTGGGCACCGGAAGACCTGAGTAGAGGTCATAAAACGGCGAAAAGAGAGAGAAAAAAACTCTTTTCGGATAAATAATTAATTTAAAAAATAAAATTATAAAATAGCTGCAAATGAGTAATCTGAATTAAGTAATAAACATAGCTAACATACCAATTACATTTTTAAATAAATAAATAAACTTATTTAATCAACTAACGCAACAAAACAGCATAAAATATAGTTAGCTTTCTAAGAATTGTCCAATAAAATAACGGTTTGTTAAGTTAAAGAAGAAGTAAAATTATTCATAGATACAAATGCTATAAACATATTGTTAATTAGCAAAACCCATTTTACAACTAGGACCCATTTTAATATACCAGGTATAAACTTTATTATACTTATCATGCCAATGCCACAGCCCATGGTGGCATTGTAATTTTATTAAAGAAATATTTTAACACCACAAACTAACCAAAACAAAAAGGAATACACATTCGAGCAACATCTGGAAAAATCTACTTTCCACCACGACGTCCTTGTTAAAATAATTTTTAAAATAATTTTAACAGAGGCGACGGATCTAATCTACCTAAATCTTGGTTTATCGCTCTTAAGGAGCAAAAAACAGACCGAGATATGGCGAAAGAGCGAGTGACGTCAGAAAATGCCAAAATATTACCTGCAACGTTCCGATTGACGTCAGCAGCTAACCCAATTACGTTATCTACCATCACGGTGACGTCAACAACGGCCCTCCAACATCATCCCTACCACACTTGCACGAGTACAAAAGCAAGAACGCACAGTCAGTTAATTTTTAGATTTTTTTCTTCTGAAAATGTCCGCCGCAGTTGTGGACGAAACTACAAGGGTTTCTGAACTACGACCACGGCCTTATAACCCAAGAACCAACCACACGACGCACCATAACCCCAGCCGTGAAAGCCTTCGCATCTGTTTAAAAATTAAACCTACTACTAACATCCTGAGATGTGTCGAAAGCAAGGAGATACTTTCGGAGCCATTCGGATCCTTTTCTTTTCCGAAGAGTTAGCCCCAGAAGATTCGTCTACCTATATAAAATTACTCGAAAAACATCCCCTTATAACGAAATACTTTACTGATGCATCAAAGCCTGATTTCAGCTTTACTCCTTTAACCGTCACGGAGGATGCCGTTATCTTGGCAACTAAATCTTTTACAAGGGGATCTGCAGGGGGGTTAGACGGATTCACCTCTCCACGCTTTATGGATTTATGCGCTTTTCTTGGAGATTATGTCAACAAATTAGTTTTTGCTTTCACGAAATTGTGCAAAATGATGCTTACTGGTAAAATTCATGACAATAACCCCTATCTTGTGTGGAACATTTTTGTGTGTCCTTTCTAAAAAGGATGGTGAAGTTCGACCGATTACAGTAGGGAGTTTCTTTAGAAGATAGGTTTCGAAGATTATTGCCAATCAATTCATCCGACATGGGCGATTATTTAAGACCTCAACAGTTGGGCTTTGCTTCTCGGGGTGGATGGTAAGCTGTTGTATATTCTGTAAGAAATTACCTTAGCCGTTATTCAGGAACTCAGAAAGTTATTCTTAAAGTCAACATCAAGAACGCCTTCAATACTCTTGAACGTGTTGATATGTTAGAAATATCAAAGATAAAATTCTCTTTTTCCTACAATGTTATGGTCTAGATTCTTTACCCTTTCATGGCTTGCAATCTGTTGACTTGTGGACTGATATACAACAAGGTGATACTTCCGGACTTTCACTCTTGTGTATCCTATAATCACGAAACCTAAATCAGAGATTAATTTGTAGTATATGGATGACGGAACAATAGCAGGAGACCCCAATACTATTTCACGAGATTTCTTATACATAAAAATAATTGAGTCTTTGGGAGTTGTTATCAACCCAAACAAATATGAGTTATTCTTTCTTGATGACGTTAACTTATCTATAGTAATCGAATTTAATGTTATCTCACCAGGGATAACAATAGCCAAGGAAGGTCTTTCTTTACTTGTGACTAGTTCAACAGAGTGCAATTTGTCAATTCTTGAAAAAAAATTATCATAGATAAATTTACTCATTTTCCGCCTAAAGACCATCAAATTACACTTTGCATTTTGTCTTCCTCAGCATTTCCTACTCGCACTAAAATTAGTATTCCTTCGTTGTACTACTTCTGCGTTCAAAGTTTTGGGACTCCGAGATACTGTGGACTATCTATTCAAATCTGGATTAGAATCTCTTCTTAATGTTTCTTTCAGTAATGATCTCAAGACTTGATTAGTGTTGATGCTTATCAGGACACTTTAAGAATGTGGGAATAGTTAAATGGAGAACCAATTTCGGAATGTCCCACTTTTCAAAAGGATTTAGATAATATCAACTTTTAACGAAGAGTTGATTTAATTAACTTTGGAAATGATCAACAGAGCATCCGTTTTGAATTCATTAATTGCCATGAATCTTCCGCATGGCTTAACTATCTTCTTTGGCTCTACACACATTTAGGATTGCTATTGGTCTTTGCCTTGGATTAAGCATCTGCTTTCCCTACAAATGCGTCTGCGGAGCAGAAGTGGATAGTCTCTGTTATTATAGCCTCTATTGTAAGAGGAGTGTAGGAAGACACTGTAGACATAAAAGAATTAATGAAGTTTTAAAGCGTGCAATTTCTTTTACTGGGACATCTTCTTGTTTGGAACCTAATGTCTTCTATAACGGTACCGTACGCTTACTCAACAATTGAGGTGGTATCAACTAAGCGCCCCGAGTGAGCTTTATCTTCGGTACACATTCAACTACTGAAATTCAGCGATGATACAAAATCTCTGTATTACCATATCTAATTCCACTTTACTTTGGAGAGTCTTGCACTATTTGAAACAGAATTACTATGTCATTCTAAAATAGCTATTTTTTGCCAACCCCTACAGTATCTATTTCAAATGTTTGTAAATTTTTGCTTTTGGCTCAGCCATATGTGACTTTTATATGGAAAGTGATAGTTTCCTGCCTATTACCACATAAAGTGTGGTATTATATTACAAAACAACATTTTAATTTGTTGGTATCTATGGCTTATCTGGCTAAAAAAAAATTTGCTTTATCAAAATTAAGGTATTGCTAACATTCTTCCATAAACAAACCTACAATGTTTTCCTGTATTATCAATTCTCCCCACATACTTATTAGATTTTGGCTTACTAGTTCAAATACAAAGTTATTTTTTTCTCAGAAAGCCCTAGATCATTCTGTTCTCCTAATACTTTTCAATAAATGAGTTGTCTTTCTTAAGAACACTCATAAAACCTGGAATTTTATCTTTCATTCACAAAAAGATAAAAAATGAAAGATTCCACAGTTTTAGTAATGATGAAGAACCACTATCTTGTTGAAGGTTTATCTCAAATGGTTATTTATTACATGCCTTAGGTTCTCTAAACTGGTTCTACTCAATTACCTTTTTGGATTATCCTAACGAATTTATTGTAAATAAAGTGCAATAAATGCAAATTCAATTTTTCATTCACAAAGAACGCCATAAAAGCAACCGTAAAATGTTTTAATATGAAAGTCTGTGCTTACAATTGAATAATTTTTATACCCACACAACGAAAAGGTCCCGCTAAGCACAAGGTGTGCTACAGTTTTACAACCTGCCAAGCTATGCGATAAGCCGCTCTCGCTGAAAATTAGCATACTTTTATTGGCGCAGCCGGCCGAGCGGCCAATAAAATTACGCGGCCATAAAAGTCAAAACGTGCAACCCTTTGGCTGCGTCGGATTTCCACGCCGCGCCCTTAACGTCTTTATTAGCAAGTTCTCCGGCGCCCGGTGAATTTATCCGGATGATTCATGCGGAAGGGTTGAGCGCGCGCTTCGCCACGGCTGCTCCGCGGATTGATATTGAAATCAACCGAAACCGGCGAGGGCGCAAGCTCCAAGTTGCAAGTTTGCGCGGCCAGAGCGGGGTTAGCTTTTTGTTTTGACTCCTTTGTGCGCGCACAAAGCTGTCTGTGCTTACGGAACATTATCTGATGGAGAATATCGGATGACCTTTTATTAGGCACGACGAATCGTTGCGAAAGTGCAAGGGTGCGCAGGGGCAGCTCGAGCGGGGCTTTGTTGTGTAATTAATTAAGCGCATGTTTCTGAACGTGCGAATAATGCGGTTGATTTTTAATGTTTCTACAATTTACTAATTACAATAAAATGAAAAATTACAACATAAAGGTTTTGGAAATTATCCATTAGAGCTTTTCTTGGTATGCTTTCCAAACCATTTGTAGAGGCTTTTTGAATGGATGTAATATTTGTACTCTACTTTTAATTAGAGGGTAGCATATATTAAAAAATTACTTGTATGACAGAACAATATATAATAAAAGTAATTCTTTGCTCATTATTTGGCTTATTGTTTGTTGCTAGGGCTCATATTTATCTAACATCAAAGAATGAAAACAACATTATCTTTATTTTTTAAGCTAGCAAATTGAAACATTTTACTATTTAACAGAAGCGTAAGGGTATATAGGATACCACAGAAAGAAACGATAATTGATAATAGTGGACTATATGGTCAGTCTCCGTAGCGCCTCAGGAAGTTTTAGGTTGCTTTATGACGAGCACTCCTCTCTATCTCATAGTTGCAGAGGCCACGAATATTGGGGTTACCGCGGCTCTATATGCTTTAATGAAGGTTCTGAGCGCTGAGCGATGTTAAAAATGTCATCATCGCGATGGAGATTGTAGTTCCTTAAGAAACCATGGATCATCAAAGTTGGATCTTAAGATCCGATTCTGGATAACTTAGACCTCTTTAACATGCGATTTTGCAACCCAGTCTCTAATTGGCGCAACATATGTCATGAGAGGACTGGTGATGGTTCAAGATCCGAGAGTGAAGAAGAGAGTGACTGCTGATTTTGTAGCCTTTTGTTCACAAACGCCCTAAGGTAAAGCTAACTTTAAAGAATGTTAACAGTATTGTCCTTATTATATGATTGGTCAATTTATACTTTTAAAAGCTGGTGAATTGAAACTTTTTACTATTTAAGAGAAGCGTGGAATTATTTAAAGCTTGTTCTAAAAGTACAAAAGGAGTTGACGAAATTTATAGTCCAACCTCCAACCTCATTCATCTTGATAGTAGTGGGCTATATAGTTAGCCTCCGCAGCGCCTCACGAAGGAATCAAGGTTTTCAGTAGCTTATGACGGGCGCTTCTCTCTACCTCATAGTTGGGGTTATCGTGGCTCTGTATGTTTTGATAAAGATTCTGAGCGCTGAGCGATGTTATAAATGTCACCAACGTGATGAGGTCGTAGTTCCTTAAAAAAAAAACATGAAGCGTCGAAGTTGGATCTTAAGATTCTGTAATTAGAACTCTTTATGCGATTTGATTAATTGGCGCAATATGTCATGAGAGGATTGGTAATGGTTCAAATCTAAGAATGAAGAAGAGAGTTGGTCGCTGATCTTACCGCCTTTTGTCTACAAACACCCTGAGGTTAATTAGTTTTTTGAAGGTATCTCGAATCTGAAGATCTTAAAATTTACCGAGCTGTTCCGTCATTGAAGTTATTTCTTTACCTGTCTTATCAGTCTTTTAGTTATTTTTGTAGACATTGTCACCAGGGTTAGTCTTAATGGGCTAGACAGCTCCGCTATATTGTCTGCACATTGGGGCTAATGTCGTGATGGGTATCATTGTACCTAAAGCTTAAAAAGCGTCGGGGACAGGACAGGGCCTTGAAGGACGCTGTCTCGAAGTTTCGAAAAAAAAACGGATAACCAAAGCTATCGACAGCAGGAACATTTTATGACAAACCTTGACTATGTCGAGGAAGATCACATTGGTTGTTTGCTTTTTACAATTAGTGTAGCCTTGATAATGCGTTTTACCACCCTAAGAAGCTGTAGGGTAGTGGAGTGGCCAAAGTGAAATTCAAACTGACCCTCTAGAATTAGGTGGACGTCTTTCACAGATGTTCTCAAGCATTTGTAAATCACTTGCTTTACAATCTTTCCGACGATCGATAGAAGACTTATTTCCCAATAGTCCTAGTCAGATATTCCTGACTTCCTTGGATTGAGAAGTACGATGACGCCCACCAAGAGCTCTGCAAATGATAATGAGGGCAATGCAGATAATCACCTTTTTCGCAGTTTTAAGACTTAGATGAGCTGAAGAAACTTCTCGTAGGGTGATCAATCCAGGTTGTTGTGGTGCTCTTGGTTTTGAAGGCGACTTCCAACGCGGTCAATGCGATCGAGATGGTTAAGGTCGGTGTCATTGTAGCTGAAATTACACTGACGTTCCAGATTGTTAGCGAAAGGTCTCAGAGTTATCCTGCATAGTGTAAACAACAACATGGATAGATGATGACGAAAGAAGGCGATAGGACCTTGACCAATCTGTAAAGGCTGCTATTGCTCACAATGAGGTGCCTTAAGACGACATCTGCCCTCTATAGTGAGCCTGCGGTATTTTAGTTGTATTTTCTACTATTTAAATACGCGAATTTGTGTTAACACCTAGTCACTATAGCATTATGGAGAAAATACTTTGTTTTGGTGTCTATTTATTACCCAACTTGTAAGTCGATTCTTATGCAGTCAAATATGAAGTATACGATGATTCTTAGACGATTTTCTCACGTGAACCGCGACACATGAATTATATTAGTTAAATAATTGACTTTTTGAATATCTACGTCACACATATTTACAATAAATTGCAAACTTTCTATATTATCTACGTTGTTTTATTCTTCTTTAAATTAAATAATACTGTTTATGTGCTTGAATACGCTCTGCGCCTTGTATTTTCCCTATACCTTGTAACATCTAACAAATAAAATAGGCAATAACAACATTTCCAATAATGTGTACAAAATTCTTATTTTACAGGGCAGTCATGTAACCTCTTTGATATTTTATTTTTTTTTATTATTTGGTTTTATATTAATATATTTTGGACTCAGAATAAAAAGTAAATACTGCACTATTTTAACAAAAAGTATTTAACATTTATAAGAAAAAATAAATAAAACTATTTAGTACTTTAATTTTGCTTTTATGCTTAGGTGATGAAACTGTATAAATGACAGTCTTTAAAGAAACGTTTATTTATCAGGAAAAATACTTGATAAATTGTAGTACAAAGAACAGCAAAATGTTTGAAGCAATTTTTACCCTTCAAATTCTATGACAATGTGGTGTAGTGGGAGAAGAGTATAAAGACACGTTAAAAACATTGTTAGGAAACCTTAGAAGGATCTTGATAGCTGACAAAGACTCCTTATGTAATGGTAGCAAAAATTAAATAACAAAGCCGCAGTTATAATAGTTATAGCAATCTGTACCTAAACAATAAAATAATAAATGTTTGCAACTAATAAATTATAAAGAAAGAAATATAAGAATAGATTTATAAGGTCTAGTGGAACCAATTTTCACTGAAGTAAAGGTTGAATTAGCAAAAATTAAATTTTAGAAATTTTAGTTTTTTAAGTTAGAAAAAGGAAATATTTGACAGACCTTGTTAGGCAGACAAACCAATGGAAATGCAGTTTTTTAAGTCTGTTTTGCTAACAACCTCTTTGTTTATTATTAAAAGTTAAAATAATGCTACATTAGAACAAAAAATGACAAAAAGAACATTTGGAGATAAAAAGGAACTCATGTTGATGTTCTAATAAAAAACTAATTTTTTTAACTACAAATATTGTTCACACTTAGAAAAGACCTTCAGTAACATAATAGTATCTTTTACCCCATGAAATAGGTTAGATTACTAGTTATCGTCTTAAAAGATTATAGAACTTATCATTATTAAATTTATGTTAAATCTAGTCACATTTTGCAATGCTTGGTCAGCCATAAAATGTTATCGAAAGCTGAAGTATCTAAATGTTATAACTATTCCTGTGAAGATCACGTTGAAACGTAAAATCAAACTCATTGTAGTCGTCTGCCTGACCACGTATTCATGATCTTATTTTTGGAGACTGATCTATTATATAATCCAGCTCTGCAGGCCTTAAAGGCCCATGGTTTCTATTTCTTTATTATCTCTTTCCACTTCTTCTTTTTCCTGGTTAGGTTCTGCTATCTTCCTATCCCTAGTGCTCTCATGTCTTTTTCGCATACCTCCAGCCATTTCCTCCGTTGCCGTCCTCTCTTTCTTCTCCTTCCTCGTCTGCTCAATACTCTTTTTGTCCATCTGATATCCGTTATCTGTTATCTATTATCCATTCTGGAAACGTAGGTTAACAACCTTAATCTAGTTGCCCTGACTTTCTGGCTTATCGTTTGTTTCCGATATAATTGTTTAACTTTCAAATTCGTTCTTCTCCGTGCATTTCCTTGTTCTTTGATGATCACAAGCACACTTTACGTTTCCAGGCGTTCAGTTTCTCCTCCTATCTCTTGTTCATGATTCAGCTCTCACTTCCATACACTACTGCTGGTTGTACTATTGATTGGTTTCGCTGCCCATGAGATGTTTTTGGCTCTAAATAAGTTGTGAAGCGCTCCTGCCGATCTACTTCTCCTTGTAATTCTTTTGTCTATTTCTTTTATCTCGTCGCCTTTACTAGTTATTGTTATGCCCAAGTACTCAAACTTTTCGACCTTTTCGAAAATGCATTCTTTGGGTTGTTCTGTCACAATCTTGATTTGCATTTGTTCCCTGATAATGTTGTTTTTAGAGGTCATACTATTTTGTTTTTTGTTTAAGAGCCTTGAACATTTTGATGAGTTCGTCTTTTGATCTAGCCCTGAGTACGTGATTCTTTCTGTCATATTATTATTAGTAGTGTATTATAGTCATATTATTATTATAGTACACAGTTAAATAACACCATTGACAGGGGGTCTCTTTGTTTCACCCCTTTTTCAAGCTTGAATTTTTCAGATAGCCTCCCTTCTACGGAAACTCTATATTTCGTTGTTTTAAGCGTCATTTCTACCAGCTTAATTATCTTATTTGGTACTTGGATCATTCTGAGGGCATGATACTGTTGTCCTCTTATAACCGAATCATAGGCCTGTCTGAAGTCTTTAAATAGTATATGTAGGTTCAGTTTTTGTTTATGGGTAGTGTTTTGAATCACTTTTAAAACAAAACCTTTCTTTGTTAAAACTTCCCTGGTATTTCCCTATTTGTTTCGTCACGTAATAATTCATTCTAATTCTGATGATCCTGTCCATTACTTTATATACTACACCCAGTAGTGTGATACCTCTATAGTTAGCACATATGGAATGAATTACTACTTCTTTCCATCTTTCGGACAGTTTCTTTTCTTCCCATACCTGCTTCACTAATGCACAGATCCGGTTCGTTTACGCCTCACCGCCTTTTTTCATCATCTTCGCTATTATCCCGTTCATTACTGCATTTTTATTATTCCTTAGGATCTTTATTGTTTCTTTTATTTTTCTGTTGGACGGTGATTCTATCGCCTATACTGTTATGTCTATTTTGTTGTCGAACCAGTTATGGTGTTCATTTTCCATTCGGTTTTCTTTTTCGGACGCTTCGTCGTTCAACAAGTCGTCAAAGTATTTACTCCATCTATCTAATTTCCCCTCGTTGTCTTTTATTAAATGCCCTTCTTTACTCTTACATTTGTTTTCCTGTGTTCTTTCTTCCTTTTGGCTTCTTGGTAAAAATTTCGAACTTCTTTCTGTACATAGTGTTTGTCTATTCTTTGCAGTTCGTTTTTCATGTATTGGCTCTTTTTTGTCTGCATAACTTTTTCACTCTTCTCCTCTCGTCTTCTTATTTCCTTTTTATATCTTCCATTACAGTGTTTATCATCTTGTTTCTCACCTCGTCCCTTCTTTCATTGGCTTGCTCACAGCTGTTGTCGAACCAGTACTTTTCTCGCTCTTTAACAACTCTTCTCAGGCATTTCTGTGCTACCTTTTTCACTCCCTTTTCTATTTTCTTCCATTCCATATCTATACTACTTTGTTTCTGTCTATTCACCAAGTTCTGAGTCATTCTATCTTCAAATTGCCGTGTAACAAGTTCTTGTTTTAATTTTAATATATCATACCACTTGATACTTTTTGCACTCCTCTGCTCTGTTGGTATTCCTTCCTTTAATTTTGCAACTACCATAATATAATCAGAGTCAGTGTCCCTATATCCATAGTTGCTAACTTTTTTACTATTCGTATCTGTTTATTCTCTACTAGTACATGGTCGATCTGGTTCCTTGTTTTACCGTCCGGTGAAATCCATGTTTCCTTAGGTATCACATTGTGGTCGAAGTACGTATTTATTATTCTAAGGTCATTCTCCTGTGCGTATTCTATGGCCCTTATCCCATTTCATTGCTATCCATATGCTTGCTTTTACCTCATGTTGTTCTCCTGTACATGTTCGTTGCCTACTTTCGCATTTGGATCCTCTATAACCATCTTCAGATCGTATCTTGGTATGTTAGTATATATCTGATCAATCTTACCATAAAATTTATCCTTTATTACTGTATTCTTATCCTCCGAAGGAGCATGCAAATTTAGCAAACTTATTTTCCTAAACCTGTCTTTCAGATGACTGACCTATTACAGTACGTAAAATGGCTGTAAGGAGTGATATAAGCATTGATGGCATGTTTGGACAAACCTAAAATTTCGAAAACTTATCGAAAGCAGATTAAACAGCTGTAAACATCTATAGGGACTTTTTAACCACCATCAAATTAAACCATAACATGTACTGAGTCTTCCGTATATATCACTATATCCCCATATTAAAGCGTTTCGGTGTGGCATAGAGCTAAAAAATAAAGAAAAAAATAAAATTATCCATAGGAAAATTTTTTGTAACTGTTTTTTAGGATTCCAAAATAGTTATTGAGTTTTTTTATTAATAACGCAAGATCAATGCTAAAGGTTAACAATGCGTAGAGGTCAAATCTCTCTCTTAAGTTTTTATTGGAAAACCCTTAAATATCTGGCCTGTGGCTCTGAGTTCTCACTATATAATTAATAAGTGTTTGGGTCACTAAAGGAGACATGAGGAGAGAAATTAAAGGACAATAAGCAGGTTGAATAATTCTTGTACTAGATTTTGTACTCGCCCATTTTTTTACAATACAGACAAAAATGCACAGAACTAAGTGAAAAATATTTAGAAAAGTAGCCTTTTGTGATTGTTTAAATATTTGCTTAATTAATTTGTTTTTTCAAAATCTCTATATTTAAACCATTCTTGTACTTGCAGAGAATAATTTCTATGTTTATAGTAACCTAATCCATTCATATGAAAATATGTGCAGATATTTTTAGCTAAAATTATTTTTCTATTTCAATTTTCTGTATACAGTAATAAAAGTGTCGTAAAAATTATTATTTTAAATTAAAAAGAAAAATTTGATTTGTTTTGATGTGTTAAGTAACAATTATAAAATCAATTCTAATCCATACGGAAAAGTGTTTCGTGTAAATATTTTTATTATTTTATACAATCAAAATATTTTTAGCTTTTTGATAAGCATTTATGGTTATCTATTTGCCACAATTTTATTAGAGTGTGTCAAAATGTTTGCGTATGTTAGTTTTACGTTGAATACTTTGTTTATTATTATTAACACAGGATGACAACAAACTGTACTACTTCGACAGGACGCCGTTTCAATTATATTTTTCCTTTCAGTTTATATTTGACAATCCAATATGCTGTAATATCAAACAACTTGTAATTATTTTAAAAATATTTTACGACAATCAGTTGGTGCAAGAATTTTGGCACAGCTAGCATTTCCGTCCCTGACAATTGATTGGAGGTGTTTTAAACCTTCATAATCAAGACCCCAATTTTCTCTAAAATTGGTAATGCACAACAAAGCTAATTTTGACCCAAGCGGCTTTATTAATAAACAAACTATCTGTATTGACACAAAAAGTTAGGTAAACCATAAAAGATCTCTAAACTTTGTAGGATAACTGTTTGGAACACATTTTGGGCCGATGGTATTTTCAAACATCTCCATAGGGACACAATCATCTTATAGCGTTTGTGACTAATACCGGAATTGCCGCCGAGTCGTCACGGTCGAGCGGCGAATATAATACTTTCAATGCCAGCAGCCGTCGTTGGGACCCGCGGTACTTGCACGCGTGCGGCGACTAGAACAGTATGGAAAATTTCCACATCGTAGCAGATGGTTCGAGTGTTAGACAGGTCTAAAACAGGTGCTGGAAGTATAAATAACACGCAGTTTAGGTCAAGTACTGGAAGCTAAGTAAAATATTCGAATGCAACATATAGATAAATACAGCTATAGAGTGTGGTTTTATGTAAGAGTAACTCCTTATTTTTTAAATACTTTAAATTCTTGTAAGTAAATTAAATAAGTAGTTTAAATAAATTTAAGGATGTCATTCACCACTGTTGAAATTAAAAACATTACAATATTATTGAGCCATATTTTTGTAAAATCGCCGCTGGGCTTGCTGTTGCGCTGATTGGAAATCGATACAGAAATATGTTGAACATTTTTTTATTGATAAAAATAATGAGTTGGACTGATAAACATTTAGTTTCAACGGAGCTACATCACATACTGCACATGATACAGTGGAACTTTTGCAACAAATAGTATCCAAAGGTAATAATATTAACTGGCTTGCGCGTTTACCAAATTCAATTGCTCTTGAGTTCTCTATGTGATGATATTAAATAGGAAAGATGTACGGCAATAGGTCTGACACAAATGGACAACTTGAAAACAATATTTGCAACAAACTTTGCGAGATTACTTCGTAAATATGTGATCAAGAGTTCATATTTGGTTAACCAATCCCTAAACTTCATTTCAATTATTAATCTAAAAGTAATATAGTTTATTTCAAGATATAAATAATAAACAATAGCAACCAATTTTGTTATTGTTTTTACAATTTAAAAATAATAGTCCACATATACAATACAACAAAAAAACTAAATTAAATTAAAAGTAGAAAATTGCTTGCTAGTTTAAATATATACAAGTTTTCAGAAGAATGCACTAGAGTGCATATTTCCAGCTGATTAACATCATTCTGTGGCGCTGTTTAGTATTGTCCTTTGGCGTGGCATCTAGAAAACGCTGGGATACGCAATGTCCACAGCTGCCGCCTAACAATAACCCAGCGATTACAATCGCATATAAACCACTTAGAATTGTTCCTACTGTCTAACCGCATTTGCTCGAGCAACGACTGTTGCTCTATGAAATCAAGAGCAGCGTTTGCAATGTGATGGTAACTCGAGGGCTACAAGTGGCTCCATACGCTGTTTGGGGGTTTTACCCCGCTTTTTGGAATAATAGACAATGTTATTTAAAATTAATTACTTCTATTTATAAATTAAAGCACATTTATTGCTTATAAAAGCTTATCAAATTGTTAAGTTTCTTTATTGTAAAATTATAAGAACTTTAACAAAAATTTAAATTCTCAGCAATGTACTGGACGTCATTTGATAACAGTACGATACAATTGGAATTGAGATATTCATAGAGAACGCAATAAGTCAAATATTACTAATTTTTATTAAACATTTATAACAATAACTTTATGAAATTATAATGGATCATCAAGCGCAAATTATAATTGATAGCTTATCTACGTCAATTAATGCTGTGCAAAAGCGGTATGCATAGACTGCTCAAGGTCTCTTAGAGAATAATAAATACTACCTACCACCACATCTGGAAACGTCCTTAGCAGATACACAATCTCCCTAACAACAAACCTCAAGAATTAAGAATCAAAATTCCACACATTTATCTGTATAATGCAGTAAATTAGGATGCTCAAAAACCTTTACAAAACTTTAAAATACATCCTTGCTATTTCTTGCAATTTCACAAAATTGAAAATTTTCAGACAATCAAATTCTCAAATAAACATAAAATTTAATATGGCACCAAAATCCAAACGACATACATATATATGTACAAGGTCTTCATTATGTAACGCAAACGATAAAAAATCTGTTATAAATAATTGCGCAAGATAAAATTCCAATTTTTTTGTTAGGATGATGGCCATTTGAACCCTTTCCCGAAACTCTACATCGCGGCTTTTCTGTTGTTCGCAGAACTGGCCAGAACCTCTTCTATGATGCGATTCTTGAGTTCGTCGATGCCACCTTCTGCTTTATGGGGGGGTGTTCAGACTTATGATCTTCTTTCAGACTTTTGTGAGGATGTCAAAGATGCCCTGAGTCCGAAGGTAGTGGTTCCATTTTGCTGAAATCAGTATTTGTTGACTTGTCTTTTGTCTCTTACAATTGGAATGAATTTCTCGAGAACTTCTGCCCAATAAACTTCGTCATTCACATATTTTGTGAGAAACAGTGAGCCTCATCCAAAAAATGGACGTGCTTTATGTCCAACTTTTGTTGAGGTATATTTTTAGAGACCGAAGTTGTGGGCTCTTGTTCATAACAAATGACAATGACAAATTGTCGTTCAGTACACTTCCTGTTTGCTTAAACTTTCCAATTAGCCTATTATAATATGGTAAAATAAACAATTTAATTATAGAGCAAATTTTATCATGGTATATTTTACCTTGCTATTATAGAGACAGTCAAGATAGTGTGCTTGTCAAACTTGGCCTTGACAGTAGTTAGCGCTCCAGTAGCACTTTGACCCTTCTTGTAAAAGGTAGCCACAATGAAGACCCTTTCTTCGGACGAATACTTGGTTTTATTTGACGCCATATTCAGTGTTGACCTAGAGTGTAAACAAAACTCCAAACAATGTCCTAGCTGTAACAAACGTCGAACATAAAATTGGCTGAAAAGTTAGACCATGGTAATAAAAAACTCTTTTACGTGACATAATGAAGACCCTGTAGTTACCAAAAATGTAATTCTCTCTTCTCTTCTTCTGTTTTCAGTATGTAATTGTACGCTCTTAAACAACTACCTCCTTTTTTCTTTTCCATTCCATTTTGTTTTGTGCTGCTTCTTGTGAGTTCTTCTCACCTGTCCCCTTAATATTATACCAATTTTCTGGGTAGATAATCTTCCTACGCTACGTTTGTGTAACCTTGATCTTTATTTAAGAATATGTTTTGTCCATGTTAGTTTTTTCCTATATGGCTATATGTCCCATTATTTTCACTTTTCTCTCTTAGTTCTTTCTATGACCTCTTCTACTTCGATTCGTCTTATAATATTTTAGGCTTATCTCCAACATGACAAGTTCTCCATTGAGTTGACCTTTATATTTTTGTATATTTTATAGTTAGCGACATTGTTTCCACGTAATACATCAACACCTTCAATACCTTTCGGTATACTCATGTCAAATACATCTCTGTTTCTAAAGAACGTTTTTTTACCAAGTTTAGTGGGTCACGTAAATAAATCTTGAGGTCTCCTGGGGTATGAAACCAAAAATTTAAAACGGTGCGCTTACCCAAATAAAACAGAATAGAGAAGAAACAGGGAAGGGCGATGATTACCTAATATCATACAGTGGAGTTTCAAAAAAATGTTTAAGTATGGAAAATGCCGCAATACTGCTACACAAAAAGTAAAAAACAACGTAAAAAATTGTTTATATCTTTCATCGAGAATACTACCTAGTACAGTTACTCATAGAAGCAAAAGTGATAAGGATCTTAGCAGTACATATGCTAAACATAAATCGTAGCACAAAAGGAAAGCAAAAACTTATAAAATTTTATTATTGTTATTGCTATTAACGAAAAATATAAAATACAATGGTGGTAAATTACATAACGTCAGATGTAAAGCAATGAAGATACACTTGATGACAATGGAGAAAAATACTAAATATTTGATTCTATGATAAATCTCAAGTAAACAACACATTTGTTATTACAAACTCTAGGGTAAATAGTAAGTACGAAAAAACTAAGGCAAAAGTTCTATATATCCTATACATCAACAAACAGACAAATCCACTTTATATAATTATTAGACATAAGGTGTCTCAATTTTAGAAACGTATGATTGGATCACGTACTAGTTTTAGGCAAGCTTACATTAAAAGTTAAACTATTCCACCGTCTCAGTAGAAATCGAAGTACAATATACAATAAACGGTAGAAAAATCACAAATATGTAAGTAAAGATGGAATCTTTAACGAAGCGAAAAGATTAAAAATAGAAATTGCTACTTTCATAGAATCATATCACATTATACCAGACCAAGTAAATAAAAAAATTACAATTTTTATTCTAATGTTTATAAAAATGATAGAAGTATTCCAAATAATTTAAAAAGTATAAAGTCCTTTCTGCTGCAACCAAGGTACATCATCTTACAAAACAAATAATACGGACAATCGTGTAATGCTGTGATATTTACCCCATATTGTGAAAAGAAGTTTTTTAACACTTGCAAAACACTTAATTTTTGCACATCCCTATCTTTCGATTTTAGACGTCATTTAATAAATTTGATTCGCTATTGTTGGAAAGAAAAACTGTTAGCAAGAGATGCTGCAAAAAAGATTTGCGGTGCCTAAGGACAAGAAACTGCGAGCCACCTACAAGAGGTTTCATTCTATTGACTTTAGTACCAAAGGTCAACCTTGTTTCAATCTGTTTTGGAAGAAGAAGACTTGCAATCTGCTTTGCATGTCAAACTTTTATCAACCATTTGTCGGCTAAAATCGAGGTTTTGCACATGGCTTTCAAATAATTTGCGGAAAGTCATTTAATTTGTATATAAGGAGCTAAAAAATGCTTACAATTTAATTTGCCGTCAACTACTTGGAAATTCATTGAATGGCCAATTCTAGAAACTCATTGTCACTCGTTGGTTTGCTTTGTGATTGTTCAAAGCAATGGGTTTCTCAGAACAAAATCCGTCACCAGTTCCTTGGCAGAGCAATTTGGGCAAGTCATGTCCTTTGGACGAATTAAAGAGGGATGTCAATATATTTTTTTTGAAATTGGTATATTGGTACGGTGAACAGATCCCACAATTTGGAAAGTTAAGGCCTTAGATAGATATACGCTGGGTACAAGTAAGGATACTATAATATGCTATGCAGACAACAATTCCGTTCTAGCAAAAAATAAAGATGAGTTATAAAGATTGATTTATGAATTTAATAGAATTTAATAGTATAATGTGAAGATTTTAACAATAAAATGACTATAGTTAAGGAAGCTACATACTCAAGCGAAAAACAATCGACTCACAAGCTGCACGCGCATTTTCGTCTCTTGTTTCAGTCTAAGAGGAATGAAAATAAAAACATTAACGTACAAGGAGTATCTTTATTATTGAGCTTTAAAAAACTGTTGCTATTGGATTTAAAAAAATATATCCATTACGAAAAGGGTTTTACAAATCTTGCTAAATGGGACGCACGTGCACGACTGTGATTGGCCTACAGTATGCTTGCAATCCGGTAATTTATCTCAGTCACTTATCCGAAGTTGATGTAAGTAAGTAACCGACGTAAATGCTCGAGTGATTAGCAAGAAAACTGATACCACAGCCGCTGAAGCAGCCTAGCAGTTGCATTGTTGAGAGAGGGCCTTAGTCAAAGAGCTGTAACAAATCGAAATCTGAGCCAATCAGCTGTGTCAAGAGTGTAGCATCGGTACCGGTGGCTACATCTACGCAACTAGCAAGCGGCTGCAGGCGCGTGACAAACGATCGATTTTTCGTCTCAATATTCCTGAGAAACTGACATTAAGCAAGAGCTGAGTGCGGTCAGAGGTGTGATCGCCAGCCCTTGGACAGTGAGAAGAAGACTGAAGGCAGAAACCTGACTCCAAAAAAAGGCAATCACGGATCTCAAGCTGACTGCAGTCTAAAAGCAAAGGCGACTGGAATTTGCTCGTTAACATCTCGATTGAGACCTCGGCCATTGGAGCCAGATATTATTCACCGATGAGTTCAGAATGTGCCTAGATGACAACAGGAGACGTCGGGTTTATAGAAGACCAGAGGAGCAATTTGCCAATTTCTGTATTTAAGAAACTGTCGCATATGGAGATGGCTCTTGCATGTTCTGGGCGGACATTTCTATGCTGAGTTGGTTTTCGTGCCTAGTGGAGGACGCGGAGAAGGTTTAACAGCGGACCGCTACATCAGGGGCATTCTGGAGAAACATTTTGTTCCGTTTGTGGATTTGTTGATGAGGACTTCAAGCTAACCTACCTAGCTGACGTCGGTATAGCGTGTAGCTTTCGGCTTCCGTGTAGCCCAGACTTAAGCATGTTTGGGATGAGTTTAAGCGAGGAGTCCGGGCCAGAAATCTTGCATCAGGAGCGTAATGGAACTGATAGCGGCGTTGATTGAAGAATGAATCTGATCCATGCGTAATCGCTTGGAAAGTGCAATTAGGAGTAGAGATGACAACACCAGGTATTGAAAAAAATCATAAAATTAATTTCAACTGAGGATTTCCTTTTTTCCTTTCAACTTTTTGTGTTACACATATTCTTAGCTCCATAACTTTGTCAGAACAGGTCCGATTTCAATCAAAGTGGTATCATTTGAAACCACAGTTTTTAAGCTTTCAAACAGTACACTGAACTTTACTTGGAATGTTATCGGAGTGGATACATATTTCCTCAAATCTCGAACATGTTGCTGAGTCGATTATTTTGCTCTCAAGTGTATATATAAACAAACATAAGACTCATGCTAAAATGACAACAAAAATAACGAGAACAAATACTTCAGGCTTCAGAAGTAAAGGAATGAAGAAGGATTATAAATAAAATTCTACATGACAAAAAAACAGTAATAACAGTATAAGTGAACGTCACATACGTAACGTACTGAAAGAGAAAAGCTGAAAAGGCATATAAATAAAATCAAATAAAATCATACATATGCGAAAGAAAATAGAAGAAGTGTATAATTTGTATGTGCGTGATGATTATATTTCGTAGCAGAATTTAGTATTTATATTTGTTTGACTTATTAAACTTTATAATTGATTGAAATAAATTAATTATAATAATAAAACTAATATATTAACATAAATAAATAATAAAAGATAATTGATACTTTAAAACTAACTAAAGAAAATGAATACATGCGAATTTTCTATCCACGCGTTCATAAAAGTTGGCCATAATACCAAAAAAAGAATTGACTAACATTCTATAAATACTTTTTATTTAACACTAAAACATATCACAAATGTAAAAGCAAACACTAGAACTATAAATGATAGAACATTTCTAAGAGAGTTTCTATTGAAGAAAAGGTTTTTATTATAAAAAATAGCATTTACTTTTTGAACATTATTACTGATGCATTACACGAGGAAAGCACGAGAGCGGGGCTAGTTAATATTTTTCCTAATTGGTTTAGTAAATTAAGGGTTTTATTTCTCCATGAGCTTACAATTTACGAAAGAAAGGAATCAAAATGTAAGTGTCTCCTAGAATGTGTGTGTTTTCGTATTTTGGAAGCCCGTCCGGTTTTTCTGGATGATTAATTTACTTAAGAAGCTGAAGTGTCTGCGCAAGTGGACACTTTTGCCATCACCATAATGGACACCTGTTAGTTCCAAGGGCATATGGCTAGACTTAAATGGAGAGTGATGGTTATATTAAATGAATTGTTATCAATCATTGTCACTATGTAGTGAAATTGAAACATATATAGCTAGACTTCTATTCGGGTTTTTTAAAATGCTAGGCTTAAGGCTTTTCGTGGTTTTTTTATTAAGTGGAAACGTAGTTTTGATCCATTAAAAGTTTCTGTTATCCGATAAATCTTGAAACAGCTTAGCTGGTAGAATAATATCGAGATTTAAGGAATTCCATTTTTAAATAGTCTTTCGGTACAATTTTGTTTGTTGATCTTTATTATCTCCGATCTTCAGAATGGTATTCTTTAGGAAATTATTTTAAAATAGACATTGAAAATATTGAAGTCAAGAATGAAAGACAAAAGTCGCATATTTTTTAATATCTATTTTTAAGTTTAATAGTCAAACAAACTTCGATGTCCTCATGCAAGGATGAGCCTAATACAAATTACATTTGTTTAATCAGTGCGTTGAGCTTTGCCAAGATGTTTTAGGTTGTAGTGAAAAAGCAAGTTTAAAACTGCGGGCTAGTTGCGTGACAGATACTGAAAGCTCTAATTATGCATGTAGGAGTTTCCACAAAAGAATTAAAAGTAATCGGGGCTTTAAAAATATCGTTATCACGTGCATACACTTCATAGTTTGAGAAATTCATTCTCGGTCCAATTTTTCTTTCGAATCACTCTCTGGGTTTCTCGTACAGTTATATCAGATAAATAAGACAAGTTTTGAAGAGAGTTTTGACTCAACCGGATAAATAGCCAAGCAAAGAAATTAAACTGAATAACTTAGATATATTCTGATACTAATAGTAAGTATTACTGACTCGGAAAGAGAAGCATGTTGTTTTACTTTAAAGAGTGATTGTATCACTGTGTTGAAAGTAAATCAATTTTCAGTAGCATTTCAGAATTTTGGTTATTATTTAAATACGTATGTATTGGGTAAAAATAAGTCCACATCCTTCTTTTACCGTAACATTCAACATTTTGCAAGATAATTTGACCACTACTCTTACTAATGTATTTCTAACAGTAATAAGCCAATCTCTTATTGTTATCTCTTTTCAAACATTTTTAAGAGATGGTTAACACCATTTCGATTTCCCATAGCAATGAGATCCTTGGGGTATTGTGTTTTAACATCATCAATGCTACATTTTTTCTGGGGCTGTATGTTATTCAAATGTTCCTACATTATTGGGAAAATTCCTATCTGGTTAACATATAAACTTCTACGAAAACAAATTAAAAAGTTTCTGCAATCATTACTAAGTTGTTATTTCTCACCAAAAATTTTATATGCTTGAGTTTATAATTATTTCGTATGAATTGATTGTTGATATGAAATTGACAAATTGAACAGTTTATTTTAGAGAAGCATTTAAACTAAATACCGTTATTGGTTTTTAATTTTGGATACAAAAAGTCTAAAAATTCAAATGACGTTCAAAACAGCAACAATCACACCAGGAATTGTAGGACGAAATTATACCCATAACAAGGTTTTGAAAAACCTCAAAATAAAGAAGCATGGAATTAAAGAAAAAAAATTAAAAGTCATAAATTAGTTCTGAAAAAGTTTCTGCAACATTGGTGAAAAATTTACTCAATTTGAAACGGAAACTCATGAAATTTACTTGATACCTTGATAGAGAAGTCAAATAAAGAAATTTGTGACTATGGATGAGATGCAATCAAAGCAATAGATTGGATACGGTGAATTTATCCTGAAGATAGCAAAGTCCATTAGATTACATAGAAGGTAGCGGTAGTATTTTGGAACACTAAACAAGTTTTGCTGATTGAACACGGTTGATATGACACAAAAGCACATTTAAATAAGTGGAAATCAGCAATTAAAAAAAAACGTCCCAGAATGACTAAGAAAATATTGTTACTTCACTGCGACAATGCACTCGTCCAAACAATTCCCATCTATTAAGAAAAGTTTACTTAATACTTAAGGTTCGATTTTTTTATTTGTCTTATTTACCAGATTTGGCTCTCTGCATTTATTATTATTTTTTCTTTATTTTCTTATTTCTTTTGCCCTTTTACTGGGCGTAGGATGTCGACTCTACCCATGTCTTCCATTCCTTTCTGTCCTCCATACTATCTCTTATTTTCTCTTTTATCTTGCTTTTCTCCATCCCCAGCTCTTCAATTTTGCATAACCAGCTTTTTCTAGATCTTTTTGCCACCCCTTTTGCTCATATTACTTTCTTTACCAGTTTGTCTTCGTTCATTCTTGCAAATGTGTCCTAATCATTTCAATTACTTTATGCCTACTATATTTTTATTGCCTTCTAATTCTTTCTTAATTTTTTCAGTTCTGGTCCTGTCCAGTTTTGTTTTTCCTGTTATTTCTCTAAGCTGCTGTTAGTTTTTTGTGTTTATTTTGAATTAGTCAACATTCACTCGCATATAATAGAGTTGGGCTTACATTTATATTGTATACTTGTAGTTCCGTTTTAGTTTTAAGCTTCGGTTTTCTATATATAGTTCTGTTTAAGGCATAATATAGTTTGTTTTATTTCTCCTGTTTGCTATCTCCGCATCTATTTAATCTTTTGTTATTATGCTTCCGAGGTAGTTAAAAACTGATACTTGTTCTATTCCATTATGCTATATGTTATCTGTATTACATCATTTTCTTCTGATAGTATATTTATTATCATAACTTTTGTGTTTATTTCTATTCTTAGTTTTTCGATCTTTAATGTCTACATATCCATTAACTTCTGTGCCGTATTGAGTGTGTCTGCTATTAATACTATATCATCCGCATACAACAGATTGTCTATTTGTATTGGATTAAGGTTTTTGAATCCCAAAATAGTCTATGGTGCTTTTCGTCGTGTATAGTTCTGCAGCCTATGTATCGCTATAATAAAAAGCAGTGGGTTTAGCCTATCTCCATGTTTTATTCATTTTTTTATCTTGAATGAATTTGATCTTTTCCTTTTAATTTGGATTATTCCGTATACCTTTTGTAGATACTTATCACCACCCCGAGTCACTTATCTGTAACTTTTAATTCCTTTAGGCAATTCTATATGTTCTTCTCTATATTGTCGAAGGCTGGCCTTAAGTTTATGATAATCATATACAGTTGTTTGCATGTTTTTTTTTGCTTTTTCTGGTAGATTTCTAAGTATACTTATTTTATCATTAGTTTGTTCTATGATCTAAAAGCTGTCTGGTCGTCTTCCATTTTTTTTCTACGTTTTTTCTATTACGCTTGTATATATTTTGTAACACACTGTAGAAAGGCATATGGATTTGTAGTTATTACAATATGTCTGTTCCTCTTTTTATATATTGGGACTATAATGTTCATTTGTTAATCCTTCGGTATTTGTTGTACCCCCCAAGCTTTGTTGCATATCCTCCACAATTATGTAGTGGCCTTATAGTCTCCCCCTCTACACTTTATTATTTTAACTCCTACTTCGCAGGCTTTTTCTATTTTTAATCTGCCAATTGCTTTGTAGATTTCCCCCTAGTTATATTTGTACCTCCTACCTGCTCCTTTCTTAACTGTTCTAAATAGTCAGTTTCTTCTGTTTTTTGTTAGTATTTCATTTATCCTTAAAATTTAAAATATATTTAGTTAAAAATGATTTAAGTAAGATAATTTTGAAGATCTCGGAAAGTGCCACTGTCAGGCGGAAGCAAGAAGATGGCTTACTGTTGGAGCTACTATGCTGAAGTTTGAGACACTTACGTTGAAAAATAAAATACAACTTACATTTATTTTGTTTTCTTTGTTATTCTAAATGTATTCGAATCTACCCTCGTAGATGTCGTACATTTAGTTTGTTAAATATTATCTCCTCCGCATTTATGTAAAATGGAATGGTTTAAAGTATGCACTATCTAACAAAGTATCTTATAAGTCAATTGTTTATTGCTACGTATTTAAAAATAACACAATGCGCCTTTTTGAACAATTTTTGTGGTTAAGTATTAGATGGTGTGTCAGCTGACCATTTATCAAATTACCACCACACCACCTGCCACCTGTGAGAAAGTCGGATTTGCAGCTCATCCCAGGGCCCTTCCATTAATCTCTAAACATTTTTACCGTGTGAAACATTTAGCGTGCATTAAGGCTGTTAGCAGGCACGTGCCGCGGCGGAGCGCCAATGTTTCACCTTAATGACCCACTAATAGCCCCGAATCGGGGTCGCTCCGATATCCGACCAAAGGCTCGGATTCGCCCAAGGAGTCCCGATTAATATTACAGGCGCGTTGTAGGCAGTGCGTTATTAATCTAACCTTTGCATGAATTATTCGGAAGGCAATGCTGGTAGGGTTTGCGGCGAAAGCTCTTTCACTTTAAATTTTAAAGCGCCGGTGGAGCGCGCGCAGCGAGCGACAGCGCAAAAAGCCGACCGTAACGGATGTGGATTTAATTTGCGCATAAATTCTTTTGTAAAGATCTCAGCTTCCTCTGCATCTGCCAACTTATTTATTGGCTTTTACGTCGCCTGTCATTAATGAGTCACGTACGATCTAAGATGCGCCCTAATTAGAAGTATCATGCTTACGCTTGCGAGCGCGATTGCGTGCAGCTGAAATTGATGTTCTTGCCAGACTACTCGATTCTGCCAATCGAAGCTGAATTGCCATTTTCTCAAGAATTTCTTCTAAAAATGTAATTGCAGGTTTGTAATTATAGGTATAAAAAATTGTATTTTTACTTACATTCATTGTTTGTTCATATTTTTGAAAGCAATTTGAATGAAAATAAAAACTAGATAATTTAAATAAATGGTAGTAATTTGGCATAATCATAAAATTTAAATGATTTAAACCGAAACTGTCAAATTATTGCAAACAAATGTTGCTGAACTTGCTTTCTTCTTCTTCATCTTTCTTCTTCTTAATGATTTTAGTTACTATTATTTTTAGTAGGAGTTAGGCATAAATGCTAAATGTGGGTGAAGCAAAATATATAGTCGCTAGAACTATTCAAGAAAGTTTTACGTGGTGAAGAACCACATACTACACGAGATGCGCTTGTTAAAACAGAATATAACAGATCAAAACAAGAAAATGTTGATAAAAAATTCTACTAGCGATAGGCGATAAGCAAATTACTTGAAAACTCAAACACATTTTTGGAACATTGAACAGATCTATAGAAGCACGAAAAAGGCAAAACTATTAAGAATATCAAATATAAAAAGTACACTTAACATGGATTATCAGAGGGGGCCTTAATTCGAAAGAAAATAGTTACCAAAGAAATTAAGGGCATCTAAAAATTTACAAAACTATATTTTAATATACAGTGATATTTCTTTTATTTCTTAGGGTCTTCTTCAAATGTATGTTGCCTTTTCCTGCACAGCGCATCGCACTTGCCTAGGATGTGTAAAGCTGTTTCAGGTTCCTTCCTACAGAGTCAGCATCCAAGGTCGCCACTGAATTTACCAATTTTCCAGAGGTGTTCTTTAACAGTCGCATGTCCTGTAAGAAACCCTATGGTTATCTTTAGCTGTGGCCTACTTAGATTAAGGCGTTTTGCATCTCTCTTTTGGCAAGGCCCCTTATTGAAGGTTTTGCTGAAATTATGTCCTGGTCGATTCTTCCACTACATTCGATGATAAATGCGTGTCCTCTCCTTAATAAAGCTTTGGGCAGCACTTTGTAAAATTCCTAAAGCAGGTTCTGGGCCGATATAAGTCTCACTAGATCCCTACTTAGCCAATTCATCGGCTTTCTAAATGCCGTAGATACCGCAGTACCCAGGTTCCCATAACAGTGTTGTGTTCTGCTTGTGCATTGAGTTCGTTGATGCATTCTCATACAAGTCTAGATGATGCTTTAGTGTTTGATAAAGCCTCTAAAGCTGCCAGCCTGTTTGATATAATATAGATTCGCTTGGTCCTGTAAGCTCCTCTTACCATTTTCATGCGCACACTGTAGTATGGCTCATATTTCTGTCTGAAAGACAGAGGCGTACTGACCCCGGGAGCCTCAGTATATATTTCTGCTCCGGTGCCTACCTCGATTTTAAAACCATTTGTGTACCAGATTAGGCTACCAGGTGCAATTACCTGTCTGAATGTCTCGCTGCTACCTCTATCCTGCATGACCACCTTGAATAGAGAGTCGTCACATATTTTTGAGGTCATGTGGTCCGTCCTCGTTTCAAGCAGATGGCCCTCCAGACTACCAATTATTCTAATATGACCTGTACTCGTATATATTTTGTACAGTGAATGATGCATCTTGTAGTGACTCAGTCTTGCCTCCCCTTGAATCACTATGTGCGGAGGTGGGAGGTCTAGAAGAATCTCCATTGCTGCAGTGGGCGTGGCTCTCATAGCCGCTGTAATGCCCAAACAGACAAGTTTTTCTACCTTGCCTAGTTTTAGTTTGGTGTTTTTTTGTATAACTTTGGGCCACCAGACCCATGCTGAGTATGTAAGAGAGGGTCTAACCACTCTGGTGTACAACCAGTGCACCATCCCTGGTTTTAGCCCCACGACTTGTCGTACATTCGTCTGACAACTGCTAGAGTTGTCACCGATTTGTCGACACTTTTTTAATATGACGGTTCCAAGTAAGTTAATAATCGAAAACAACGCTTCGATACTTTACTCCTCCCGATATGGTGATTTCTTTTTCGCCAAAGAAAAGAGGTGCAAGCTTCTCTGATTTTTTCCTATGCGTAAAGGGTATAATTGTAGTTTTCCCGAGACTAACCTTAAAACCTTTCCGTTCAGTCCGTTCACTTACCAAGTTTAGAGCCCTCTGTATCCGTGTCCAATCGTGCCTGCAAATTTCTTTTCACCAAGACACATCGGTATCGACAGGGAAGAGAATCCTTTATCTTTTGAGTTCCTTAAAAGTCTATTCATTACCAGAGAGAACTCCCTCTCTAAGGACACCCCCTCGCTACCTAGGCCATTATAATTTCGTCATACACAGACGCATAAACCTTCCTTTCTTTAAGCATGCAGTCTATCCACCTGCAGCAGGTGTCCTCCAGGACACGCCTCTCAGGGCCGAGATTATAGAGTTGAAAGATGTATTGTCAAAGACCCCTTCTATGTCCAAAAAGGCACATAGAAGAATCTCTTTGTTATCCAGCGTTTTCTCTACTCCAGGTGAAATAGTAAAGTGCTGTTTCTGCCGAAAGACATGCTTAATAGGTAAATTGGTTCATAGTGGTTTATGTACCGATATACCTCCCCTAATATGCTTGTCAAGCAATTTTTCCAACGTTTTAAGCAGAAAGGACATAAAACTAATTGGTCTGTAGCTGTTTAAGCTTTGGTATAAATACCGCTTTGGTAAGTCTCCATAATTTTGTCAAGTAGTTTAGAGCCGAACTGACTTTATGCTCATTGGCACACTTGATCCATAAGACACCTCTCGTATACCTCGAGCTTTTGAACTGCGGTGGATTAGTGCTTCCCGAAGGAGTCTGGCTCAGAGCAGTAAGTAAGCAGTAAGTTTTTCCTGAATCAAGTCCAATTGCCCTTGATTCAGTAGGATGTTTGGACAGCGTCTGTCCAGTACCGCTATCCTTAGCTCTTTCATTGCGGCACTGTATTGACCAGTTTGCTCATCGCTCCTGGGTTTCTCTGCCGGTTGCTTGGATTTTTGCTGAGAGGAGTCTCTGGTACCCTCACATTTTTCTTATCCTCCTTTTTTACAGTTATCATCGGTCTGGGCTTCTCCGTCTACGTGCCTTTCCTGATGTTAGCTTTTTTTTGGCCCTTTTTTGAGCTCCAGAAAGTCTATTGGGTTGCAGTCCTCAGTCTTCTTGTCTGCAATCTTATGACTCATGTTTGACGGTTCGACTAAAGCCTGACAGATGACTGTGTCTCCTGAATTAGTTTCGCCTACATGGGCTCAATCTGCTTTGTCAGAAAGTCTCTACTAAAGTCCTTCTCTGATACAAGTAAGCGTTTTATATTCATTGTTTGATCTGTGTCCATAATAGTTTCCACGAGTCTAAAACATAATAAAAATTGATGGTTATGTAGAATGGGGTGGACCCGTTGCCCAAAGGAGAATCCAGTAGGGACTGATCAATTAGACAACCACGGATTCCATTGGTTTGGTCTTAATACCGCAATATTTAGGATTTTTTTATTGAGGTTGTCTCTTCTCGATCTGGGCGATTAAGCCAAATTCCCCGCACAGTTATCCCCCGTAATACATGACTATAGTAGAGATATCCATGCATGATGTATCGGCAATGACGTGACTTGAGGTTCGCCTTTTTGTCGGCATCGTTAGCCCAAGTTCAGACCCTTAGCCACGACACGACGGCTGGGTTGGGGAATGTTTATCGACATTTCAGTCTAGATCCTCATTGTTCAGTTTCAACAGGATCACTACAAGAATGACGCAATCTCTAGGATCCCATATTACTGTTCAAGTCAGAGATACACAACGTATAAGAACATCATGATTATCTAAAATGAAAAACCAACTAAAAATCTAGAGTTGTATATAAGCAAAAGATAACTAATTACTAGATTTAAAATTGATTTGAGTTATCTTACAATCATAGGTGCTTATACATCAGAAGATTCAAAACAGTTTATTACACACTTTAGTGATAGATAAATAAAAATGATTATACCCTTACACCTTGTCAGTGGTCAGCGATTAAGAGCAATTTACTTGAAAAACAAACTGAAATTAACTAATATAGTCTTTGGGCGGGAGAAATTATCAAGAAATTCACTCGAGGAGTTAAACAAAATAAATTTCAATGAGTGACGAATACACATATCTTAAGACGAAGCGAGATAGTTTTCTGATCACTATTTCAAAGTTCACTAGTTTGCTGTTTGAAATATATCACTTATAAGTAAATAGAGATAGTATACGACAATAATAGACACACCAGTAGAGAATTATGAATGAATTATGTTCATTCATTTATTTTTTCCATTATTTTTTAAACTACTGTAACGTCATAGTTTAAATGTTGCGTTTATCGAAAATATACCTTTTCTCGGTAGCTGTTTTAATATCTTTCTACTAATCAAATCAAATTGTGAAGATTTTTTTCTAAAAATATTTTGTTGTACTTTTCTGGATGCTTTTTTGGGAGCTAATATTACATTTTATATTTCTGCTATTGGTTTTACTTGGACTAGTAGTTCTATTTGTTCTGCATGCGATTAGAATATACTTTCTAAATAATCAGACCGTGCTGGTGTAAATTACGGACAAGTCATCTCTGAATTAAGTAGGGGGTGACAAATACTGTGCGTGTGAAGCCAGGGGGGAACCCCAACCCCCACACGGCGCGTCCCCGGGTGGCGGATAGGGGAAAGCCTTGCAGTTATGTAAGGTAAGTACAGAATGTACCCGCGGACCAAATAGGGGAACTAGCACAGGCCAGCATTACCTGTCAGTACTGGGGTAAGGCAAATAAATAATGAATTTGGACTGGCTTACTCACAGAATGGTATAGACATGGCCAGAATGACTGAAATCGTTAAAATATTGCGATAACGGAAGGCAACGGGAAACTACCATTATTAATATCCCTAGTTTGTCATTAATGAAAATGAATACTGAAGAATTAATGGCCCCGAGTTCCCGGCGTCCCTTAAATGGGACAGGAGTGCGAAGAATCTCCGGAATATGCCCAAAGATGATGAACACCCAAATTGGAGCATGGAATGTCAGGGTTTAAAAACCTGACAAATTAGATAATGTTATTAAGAAGATGGAGCAACTCAAATTAAAAGTTCTCGGACTAAGTGAAATAAAATGGGAAGGAAGTAGCAATTGAAAAATGAAAATTATTCTAGGAATACAGAACAAGGGAACCTAGTGGCCATTTAGAAAAAAATAATTTAAAGCTTGGCCGTGTCAAAACAGTTTATTACACACTTTAGTGATAGATAAATAAAAATGATTATACCCTTACATCTTGTCAGTGGTCAGCGATTAAGAGAAGAACAACGATTACGTACAAAAAAGAACGAGCACAGAATATGGATCAAGAAATAGAAAAGACGATTAAAGAGTAACAAATTGGTTATCTTCACTACAGAAATAAAAGAAATGTTGTCAAAAACTTAATTTGTGCAGCACAAAAAAATTTATAAATAATTCCAAACACGATGTATGAAGTACATAGGACTTTGCGTATAAATTAGTAGATTTTAAATAGAAAAGAAAAGAAACAAACACATAATATCATAACAGAAAAATAGTGGATCGAACATTATAAGTAATTATGGACGATTAACAAGCCAAAAATGAAGTAAAAAGTACAAATAGACGACTTAACAATTCTAGATGAAGAAAACAAAAACAAGAAATCAACGGGATTAGAAAACACCATCGTTGAATAAATCAAATATAAAGAACTGCTGCTAAACATCAATTCTTACACCTTTTAAACTTATATTGGATACAACTATCTATTTCTAAACGATGGCTAATGGCCAAAATCACACTAATATTTAAAAAAAAAAGATAAAAGCCAAACAAAAAATGATCGAGGAATTAGCATATTAAAGTTTGGCCTACAACATATATACAAAAGTCTGAAACGCACATCTGTAAACAATAAATAAGGCTTTAGATTCAAAGGAACAGAACTGATTTTGGAAAGATCGCTTATGTATCGATATGAAAAACTATGGGATATTATGAAACAACGAGGATATACAAATTATTTCGTAGAATGTTTAAAATTGCTCTACCGAAACCCAGACAGTTATCGCTATGCGGTACTCTTACTGCCTTTTACCACCACCAAAGGTGATTGCCAAGGACGTAGCGTCTCACCCACACTTTTTAATATATGTATCGACGATACGTTACGTCATTAGAAAGTTAAAAGCTCCAAAGACGTCTATGTGAACTAAGGGCAGCACATGGGTTACCTATAATTTCTAGATGACTTAGTCAAACAAAAAACGAAAATGATTAAAAGTGCATGCCATCGACTATTTCTAATATATAAAAATTGTATCTTCTACTACCTGAAAACAAAACTATTTTTCACAGAATGGAACCCTTCAGATCTAACAGGAAAGCTTACGTTGAACGTATAAAAAAAATTCGATTTCTTAAAATGACATTAAATTATCAATCTCGCGGTAAACGAAACTTTAGCTGGCCTAGAAGGAGATGACAGTGACTAAAGGGTAACAGGTCATGTGGCGTATTAAAGAAAAAGAAGATTATTTTTTAGTATGCTATATTGCCTGTTGTTAGGCACTTTAATTTTTTTAGTTATTGTGTCTAACCGAATGCAGTCAAATATAATCTGTTTTGAAATAGTTACACCTCCTTTTTAGAAAAGTGGATTTTGTTGTGATGCTCTTCTCAAAAACTATACAAGATGACATGTATGATATAGTGATTATGGCTGATAGGGCAGTGACCTGTATCATTCCGAAGTTTTTGAACATAATCTGTAAAAACGATATTTTGAGTTTGTTGAATTTACTCTCTAAGAACAGATTTTGTACATTAAAATTTCCACCAAGTTGTATGAGAAAAGTATAAAACTAGCGTTTTGACTCTTACCACTCTTGGCGAAGACCGACTCCGAGTGCAAGAAATTAACAATTTGAGTTAGCCCCAACAATAGCGGCTTCAAACCTGAACTCACTCGCTGCCGCATCCGTCATCAAATGAAAGTGACAATGATGGAATTCCCACCTTCGGCATCACTAACGTTTTTGACATGTTTATCGACAGAAAGGAGAACGTCAAAATGCTTACCATAAAGAGCCCCAGCTCGCCCAGAACAAAAAAGAATAATTTGTGCCATTCTCCAAGAAGGTTGGGTTTCTTAAAGTCATCCATCCTGCCATGTCTCAAAATCATCAGCGACCGCCCTCCACCTGGTGAAGACGCATAAGTTCCTTCGCTCTGTTATTTGTGGAGTATCGCAATATGTCGGGAAGGAATTCAAATTTGAAGTCTTAAAAAAAATCTCCGTTCTAATCGTGGGTCAAATAATGAAAACCTTCCACCAATGGCTGACAAAACTTAACGGAGTGACAAAGGCAAGAACATTTTTGACATGCGTGACGTTCTAAACTTGGCTGTTATAGTAGTATATCTCAACAAGAGAAATTCTGTGAAAAGCTAGATCTGTCATATAGTGTTTATTACGTAATTCGACTTGACGTGGATGAATGAATTATGTTCATTCATTTATTTTTTCCATTATTTTTTAAACTACTCTAACGTCATAGTCCAAATGTTGCATTTATCGAAAATATACCTTTTCTCGATAGCTGTTTTAATATCTTTTCACTAATCAAATCAAATTGTGGAGATTTTTTTCTAAAAATATTTTGTTGTACTTCTCTGGATGCTTTTTTGGGAGCTAATATTATATTTTCTACTTCTGCTATTGGTTTTACTTGGTTATTCTATTTGTTCTGAATGCGATTAGAATATACTTTCTAAATAATCAGACCGTGCTGGTGTAAATTACGGACAAGTCATCTCTGAATTAAGTAGGGGGTGGCAAATACTGTGCGTGTGAAGCCAGGGGGGGGGAACCCCAACCCCCACACGGCGCGTCCCCGGGTGGCGGATAGGGGAAAGCCTTGCAGTTATGTAAGGTAGGTACAGAATGTACCCGTGGACCAAATAGGGGAACTGGCACAGGCCAGCAGCACCTGTCAGTACTGGGGTAAGGCAAATAAATAATGAATTTGGACTGCCTTACTCACAGAATGGTATAGGCATAGCCAGAATGACTGAAATCGTTAAACTATTGCGATAACGGAAGGCAACGGGAAACTACCATTATTAATATCCCTAGTTTGTCATTAATGAAAATGAATACTGAAGAATTAATGACCCCGAGTTCCCGGCGTCCCTTAAATGGGACAGGACTGCGAAGAATCTCCGGAGTATGCCCAAAGATGGAACATGGAATGTCAGGGGTTTAAAAACCTGGCAAATTAGATAATGTTATTAAGAAGATGGAGCAACTCAAATTAAAAGTTCTCGGACTAAGTGAAATAAAATGGGAAGGAAGTAGCATGATTAGAACAGAGAGTGGAAAAGTTATGTAATACTCAGGCAATACTGAACGACATGAACACCATGAAGTGGCCATTCTACTTAATAAAGAACTATTGCAGGCTTCGCGCCGGTGTCGAAAAGAACAATGATGATACAGATTGACTCAAGACCAAGATAGACAAATATAATGCAGCTATATGTCCCAACTGCGGAGAAACCAATTGAGGAGATTGAAGAGTTTTATGGAGAATTGGAACAACTAATAAAAACAACGAAAAAACACGATATAAACATAATCATGGGAGACTTTAACGCCAAAATTAGAAAAGGGCTAGTACTAGGGTTAGTAGGAAAGTTTGAATTAGGTACGAAAGAGGAGATATAATGGTACAATTTTGTCAGGAACAAGAACTGGTGGTAACTAACACGTTTTACAGCCTGCCCCCAGAAAAACTATATACTTGAACTTCTCCAGCTAACACAGAAAAAATATTCAGAGAAATCAAATTTACTATGTGTTGATTAACCAAAGATACCAAAATAGCATTAAGAGTGCCAACACATATCTGGGCGCTGACAAATTGTGATCACAGTTCAATAATAGTAAAGTTTAAATGCACGATGAAAGTGGTTAAAAAATGAATTCAATAAAAAGATAGAAGTAAGGAAACTCAGGACACCAGAGACAAGAAACAAAGTAGCTAAAAAGTTGAAAAACAGGGCAAAGAAAAGCAAACATAGAACAATGCCAACAGTGGAGCATAAGTGGAAAAACACGAAAGAAATAATATTAGGGGTAAAAAAATGGATGACTGAAAAAATACCAAAAATGACGGACGAAAGAAGGAAGTACAAGAACAATAATAAAACTGAATATGATAGAATTAATAGAGATATGAGGAAAGATATTAGACATGCAAAGAAAAAGTGGCTTACTAAGAAATGCGAAGAGTTACAAAGAATTTCTTTAATTTCATAAGAAAATAAAAAAGATGACAGGAATAAATAGAAGAAAACAACATAATATTTTAATGCACGAGGGGAACAACATTGTGATCGAGAGAAGCGAAAAGAAGAACGTATGGAGAAAATATATAGAACAACTCTCCTTAGATAACAGAGTAGAGAAACAAGACAATAATTTAGAAAAAGAAGGACCCTTGATATTAAAAGAAGAAAGCGTTGAAGAATGCAAAGGAAGGGAAATCTTTAGGGCCTGACTAGGTGAACATAGAAATTCTTAAAATTCTGGAAGAGAAAGATATGGATTTTCTGCTGGAAATGTTTAACTAAATATACGACACAGGGATAATACCGAAAGAATGGTTGAAATCTATCTTCATAACTCTCCCGAAGAAAGCTAATGCTGAAAGGTGTAAAGAATTTCGCACAATAAGCTTCATGAGCCAAGTATTCAAAGTGTTCTTAAATATCATTCACGAAAGGATAAAGAAAAAGTTTGACAAAACACTAAGTAACAACCAATTTGGAATTTGAGCTGGTCTAGGCACAAGGAAAGCCTTATTTGCGTTATAGTCTTAATACAGAAATGTAGAAACATGCAGAAGGACGTTATCATAAGTTTTTTTGACTACGAGAAGGCATTTGATAGAGTAAGACAAGAATAACTTATTCAAATACTGGAAGAAATACGCTTAGATAGAAAATATATACAAATAATTAGGAACTTGTACTGGAGCCGAACAGCAACCGTTAGAATTGAGAACGACAATACAGAAGAAATAGAAATAAAACGAGGAGTGAGACAGCGATGAATTTTATCGCCAACCCTGTTCAACTTATACTCAGAGCATATAATAATGAATGTGATGTACGGGTAAGAAGAAGGAATTAAAGTAAGTGGTAAAATAATAAATAATATTCGATATGCCGACGACACCATTATGGTTGCATCAACTCAAGAAAATATGCAAGTCTTGTTAGACCGAGTGAATCAAGAAAGTGAAAGGTTAGGCCTTAATATGAACATCCAAAAGACGAAGTTTATGGTAGTAAGCAAGAAGAGAGACCTAAATGTGAGACTTATGGTAGCAGGTAACAACATAGAGCGAGTACAGAAATATAGATACTTAGATACATGAGTAAGAGAAGAATGGGATAGTGACATGGAAGTTAAGACAAGAATAGAAATGGCCAGAGATGGATTTAGAAAGATAAAGGAAATGTTACGTAATAAATAATTGAGCATCGATCTACGATTGAGATTAGTTAACTGTTATATAGGGCCAATATTACTATACGGCCCAGAAGCATGGATTTTCAAGAAAGACACAAGCGCGAGAATAGAAACATTCCTCCGGCAAATATTAAAAATCTCATGGACAGAGCGATGTACCAATGAGGAAGTCTTAAATAGAATAGGAAGAGATAGAGAACTTTTACACATAGTGAAAACAAGAAAACTCAAATATCTGAGATACGTACTGAAGCATGATAGATACGACCTACTACAGAAAATAATTATGGGAAAGATAAAAGGTAGAAGGGAAGTTGGAAGAACGAAGACGCCGTGTCTGAGAAACATAAGAAAATGGACGGGGATCACGAGAGTCAGCACTCTTTTAACATAGCAAAAAACAGAGAAATATTTGCAAAAGTGACAGCCAACCTTCACTAGTTGGAGCAACTACAGAAGAAGAAATAATCAGTAAAGGTATCTGCTTTTTGTTTCTTTGTCCTTGCTTAAAATCAATATTATTTGCGTGTTGGTGGAACATGTTTTATTGGTGTATTAATTATTTCCGTGGTCTAGCACATCTAGTAGTCACTATTTTTATCTTCAGTTATTTCTTGAGTTTTATATTTCTAAGTTTTTAAAACTTTGTTTTGGGTTGGAGTGTAACATTCAATTTATTTTTGTTTTTTTTTTGTTCTTGATTTTTACCATGTCTTTTTGGTTCTCCTTTTATTCTTTATTAAATCTGTAATTTTTTTAAGAAAATTGCTCATGGTCATGTTTCTTCTTACTTATGATGTATTGTTCCATGATGCATGCTGCATATCCATTATGAGTTTCTCAACTTCATATTCTAACTGCTGTTTTGTTTGGATTTGTACCTTTAATATAATCTTCTAATCCGTAAATTTATTAGTTAACTTTGGATTAGATTCTAGTCTACCAATTGACTGCCAATTACCATTAAGTTCTATGATTGCACGATGAAGAATTTTATCCCTAGCTGTCGTTGATCTTCCCTGCAATCTCCTGTGATAAATCATTTACCCGAGGTTTGAAAGAAGTTTATATATTTTTTTAGGTTATATCGCGGTGGAAAATATGCTATTAAAATAATTAAACACTTTGATTTTTGAGGTATGTATTGTCTGGTATTTTTTTTCGTGATGGTTTATACTGTTTTTATTTATTATATCTGCTCTTCCTCTAGCTGCATTTTATGGATGTAAGGCGTAGTACATTTCATAATCTCCCAGTTTATTGTGTGTTTCATTTGTGAGGTGTGAGTTTGAAATTGTGTCACATAACTTTTGCTAATAATACAATGTCCGTTAGAGTTTCATTAAAAAAGTAATGTTTAGTTATTAAAGGTTGAATTTTCTAGTCTAGTTAATCTTTCTAAGAATGTATTGTTAAATATATCTTGTTTTCCCTCTTTTTCTCTTTTTGTTTTATAATGTGTCGAAGTATTACTGTAAATGTACCACTGCCACGGTATTTTATTGTATTTTATTATTTGTTATTTGTATATGGGTTACATTCTCAATTACTGTTCTATAGGTTTATTTTTAATTCTTTCTGCATTAATGTACTGCCTTTCTGGAATTTTCTTATTTACTCTTTTGTTTCTCAAGTTTTAAAAAGCTTTTGTTGTGCTATAGCCTTATTATTCCGCAGTGAATGCATTGAAGTTTTGTATTTTTGATTTTTGACAATGTTTGTATAATGCTTTCTTCTACAGTTAAAGCACATTGTCTGTCTACCGCATTAGTTAGGAGTATTTTCATATTTTTGCCCTTTTTTTATTGTGGTAGTAGGTTTGGCTTTTTAAGTGTTTCAATATATACTTATAATATTTCTTGAATATTATATATCCTTTTGTAATACCTTTGTCATTACTGAAACATATCCCAAAGAGGAGTAATAGCGTCTTATCTTTTTATTTGAGTAATTGTCTCACTTCTAGTATTTTTGAAAAAAAAATTGCACATCTGGTATAGTCTTTTTACAACGACGTTAATCGGTCTTGTTCGTTTATTTTCTAATGAATACTATTTAAGACATGCATGGTTAAGGAATCGTGTTAAATTGTTGAGGTTAACACAAAAGATCCCGATGTATATCGAAAATGTATTAGACACATCGACCTTACCGAGTAGTACTGAAACATATACAACATTTTACACCTATTGAAGAAATCAAACAAGCTCTAGCGGAAAAGGGGCACCGGGTGCGTAATATAATAAATTCATGATATAAAACAACAAAAGAACCTCTTACAACATTTTTTATAGATCTTGAGGCCGCTGATAATAATAAAGAAATCTATAATTTGCAGTATTTATACAATAAAAATATTCCATTTGAACCTCCAAGAACAAACCATGACATTGTCCAGTGTACTAGGTGTCAAAACTATAACCACGCCAAAAAATACTGCAACAGGCTATATGCCTGTGTTAAATGCGGAGGGCAACATGACACCAAAATTTGCAAGAAGACTAGAGACACCGCCGCTACTTGTATACTATGTGGAGCGCATCCGGCAAACTATAAAGGATGTAGTGTACATCAAGACCTCTAGAGAAAATATCAACCAAAGTAACCTCCCCTAATAAAACCCTCATCCCCAAAATTTCCTCTCCTCCCAGCACAACAGAAAGTTCCTCTAAACAACACAGCATCAACTTACCAGTCTTACTCATAGTCACTTAAAAATGACCCTTCAGATCCTCAAGACATAAATCTCTACCAATTTCTTAATGAGTTTAAGAATCTCTTCAATCAATTATTACAACAGAATACCATGATTATGAATATGCTAACCACCGTCATTAATAAAGTAGTACAATAATGGCTCAGTTTCTGCGAATTGCCTTATGGAATGCCAACGGTTTACAACAAAAAAAGCTAGAACTAGAAACATTCTTAAATCTACACAACATAGATATAATGTTACTTTCCGAAACCCATTTTACCGCAAGAAATCATTTCAAAATACCTTATTACTCTATATACCACACGGAACATCCCGACGAAACTGCCCATGGTGGTGCAGCAGTGCTAATTAGATCATCTATTGCTCATCATGAACTTCCACAGTATAAAACTAATTTTTTGCAAGCTGCATCTATTCAAGTAGACAAATTGGCTATGCCGTTAAATGTATCAGCTGTTTATTGTCCTCCAAGGCACAACATGACTAAACAAATGCTGCAACCCTTCTTTGAATCTATGGGACAAAGATTTGTTGTAGGTGGCGACTACAACGCTAAACATACGTACTGGGGCTCACGATTAATAACAACCAGAGGAAGGAACTACTTAAGCTCATAAATGATATGAACTATAATTATCTTTCCACCGGTACTCCCACCTACTGGCCGACAGATCCTGACAAGATCCCCGATCTGCTTGATTTCTATGTCATAAAAGGCCTATCCTCAAATTACTTAGACGTCACACCTAATTATGACATTATGTCAGATCATTTTCCAGCACTATCGGTGCCACAATAATATATAGAATACCAAACCCTCGCTCTGTAATAGCAGAACCGATTGGGAGGAATTTAAAGAATACTTGAATGCAAACATTAATTTAAATGTACGACTACAAACTAACGAGGACCTAGAAAATGCCACAAAAGATTTTATCACTATCATTCAAGAAGCAGTATGGAACGCTACACCAGTATCACAAAACCTAAAAATAAGCTCACCTAATATTCCCAATGAAATAATGGAGTTGGTTAAAGAAAAGCGAAAGATAAGAGCTAAGTGGTATAGCAGCCAAAACATAAATGATCGAAGAATATTCAATCAGCTAAATAATAAATTAAGAAGAACGTTAGCAAAAATTAGAAATAAAACTTTTCAGATATATATGAACTCGTTATTTGCACAAGACAATACAATATGGAAAGCTGCTAAGGGTCTCAAGCGACCTACAGCGTATATTCCTCCACTACAAGATTCCACGGGAACATGGAAGAGAACTGACAGGGAAAAGCAGATGTTTTTGCACAACACTTAGAGACCGTCTTTACTCCGAACTCGGAAGAAACTGACGATGAAGTTGAAGAATACCTTAGTACTCCATTGCAAATGTCCCTCCCTATTCGTAAATTCACCATTCACGAAATTCGAGAAGAAATTAGATTCCCCAATAACAACAAATCTCCAGGATACGACCTGACCACACCAATATTACTAAAACAACTACCAGATAACGGCCTCCAGTTTCTCCGAATATTATTCAATGGAATCTTACGTCTTACATACTGGCCAATGCTATTAAAGTTTGCCCAGATTATTCTTATACCTAAACCTGGTAAGCCCCAAATGCAATTCAATCCTATCGCCCCATCAGCCTCCTCCCTTTAATATCAAAGTTGCTGGAGAAGGTTATTTACAAAAGAATTCGGGAAGATAAACTAGAAGTCGATTGGATCCCAAATCATCAATTTGGTTTCCGCCATCAACATTCTACGGTACAACAGTGTCACCGTATAAAAAATACAATACAAACAGCGATCGACGACAAAAAATACTGTTCAGCGATGTTTTTGGACGTTAGTGAGGCCTTCGATAAGGTCTGGCACAGAGGATTGTTATACGAGGTTAAAAAGCAGTTTTCCCATCAATATTTCTTGCCGTTCCAATCCTACCTAGAAAGTCGCTTTTTTCAAACAAGAATTGGACAAGAGATTTCCGATATAAGACCAATCCAAGCAGGGGTGCCACAAGGAAGCGTTCTCGGTTCGCTCTTGTACTTATTATACACATATGACATACCCACCACGAATTATAGTGACATAGGAACCTTTGCTGACGACACGGAAATTATTATTTGGACCGAAGATCCAATAATAGCATCTATAAAAACCCAAGAACATATAGATTTAATAGATAAATGGCTTATGAAATTGAGAATTAAAGTTAATGAGGACAAGTCGGTCCATGTTACGTTCACATCAAGACGCTCAACATGTCCGCCAATTAACATCCGAAACAAAGCGATCCTCAAGCAGACGTGGTAAAATACTTGGGATTACATCTCGACAGACGATTGACGTGGAAGACACATGTCATTAACAAAAGAAAGCAGATGAGCCTAAAAATCAAAAACCTGAACTGGCTCATTTGGCGGCGGTCTCAGCTCACTTTAACCAATAAATTGCTACTTTATAAGGCTATCATTCGTCCCATCTGGTTATATGGATCAGAACTTTGGGACTGCGCCAGCACATCTACAGTAAATATAATCCAGCGCTGTCAATCCAAGATCATGAGGAACATCGCAAATGCACATGGTTTGTATCAAACCAAACGCTTCATATGGACCTAGGCATTTCGTTTGAGAAAGATGCTGTAAAGCAAAAGGCAACTAAATATCACGCCAACCTGACAACTCATCCAAATGCAATCATAGATCCACTAAAAGAAGATCCCAACAACCGACGCTTAAAGAAAAAATGGCCCAAGGATTTATTGAAATAATATAGGGGTGGCTCCACTAGGTGTCATCTCCTTCACGGCCAAGAATTAAATAATAAAAAATTAGTTTATAGAATGTATTCTAATATTCTGATTGCTAATAAAAAATTAAAATAAATGTAGTATTTGACTTGGACTTTTACTTGTTCATTTTGTTGTTACTTTTTTTTTAATTTTTGTTTGTATATCGTTTTTCAGTTCCTATAATTGGTATTGTAATTGTAAATTTTATTTTTCTAACCTGTTTTTTAAGTAATCAAGCATTATGTGTTTTTTCCTTTTCTTCTCTTCCCCAAAATATTTCTCATTGCCCTCATTGCTTTTGCTATGCAATCTAAATGATATTTAAAACGTATATGTGTCGAAATAGTATTTTTAATTTTTAGTTTACAAGTATAGTGAAAATAAGACTTTATTGATAGTGATTTAAGATTCTAAAAAAAAGCAATTGTTAGTTAAAGAATACTTTATGGTAAACGAATTTATTTAGAAGGATAGTTCATTTTTGTATTCAGTAAAAGGTTTATTGGCTTGAAACCTTAGAAGAGAGACATGCAACAGAAACTTCCAATAACGCAAATCATTTAAATATCTAAATTATTTCTGACCAGCAGTAAAATTATGTTAATTGGAAAACTATTTATAATAAATATATACAATATGAAATAAAATATTTAAGATGGTCCAAAAAGCATACTTATTAAATGGCAATAAAACAGTGTTTATTGACATAGAGATTTAACTTTAGCAAGATGGAATACTTCTCCCATATCATCGTGATCCAATGACTTGTTACAATGTGACTTTTCTGAATAAATAGATTGAGCACTCTGTTATTTTAAAGATAAGATTTTTTACATAAAACCTGTAACAATTAATAAGCTGAAGAAAGAAGTTGTAAGACGTTGTTTAGCATTTTTAAAGTTTGCATTATAGGCTGTGTTTGGAATGACATAGCAAACATATCTAATTTTATTTAATACTTTTCAATTTTAATCATAAAACTTTTGTTGACAAGTCAATAAATACTGCAATTATTGCCAATTAAATAATTTAAATTTTTGGGACACTCTGTAGTTACTATCGGTAATTACAAATATTAACAATTAATGTTTGAACACATTAACTTGCAAAAATGGATGCATTTCAAATATCTAATAAAAAAATAATTGTTAAGTAAACAACGCACTCTGAACTAATAAAAAAGAATTAAATACATAATTTATTTGGCACACGCACTGCAGGTATTTAAGTGTAGCTACCAAAACAGCTAATTAAAACGAAAAAAGTGATTATTGGTACTGGAACATCTGTAAGCACGAAGTTACACGTGAATTAATTAAAGGCGCTCATTTCCAGTGAATCGAGTGAAAAGTTGCGCAATGCATTATTTATGACATTGTGCGAAATGCAATAAATCAAAGGCCAATTATAAGTTAATAATTATAGCTCTTCGCTGGCTGATGAATGCAGCATTGGTTTTTACGAAATTCCTTTACTGCTTTTATAGAAAAAGAATTTCAAATATATCAGCGGCAGATACCCTGCTGCGTAGGCATTTTATTAACATGCTATTAAGCATTAACAACTTTTATTTAACTTATCAATAGTAATAAACTTATATCCATAATCATTTAAGCCGGAATTTTAATTCAAGCCATTTTTAGTAGGATAAATGCCGACTATATGAGACTTGGCATTTTTTTGTTTCCAAACGCATTGGTGTTAAAGATTGTAAATAAAGTTGTAGACTATAAATAAACATGGAAAAAATATGTTAGTAAAGATAAAATAGAGGCAAACGAAGCATTTTTACTTTGATTGCGATGATAATTCTCACCTTAATTTGTTGCAACTTGGCAAGTCTCTAACTGAAATTTTTCGGCCGTCAACTGGCTAACTTTGATACATTAACTGATTGTCAGCTAAAATGCACAATTAACTGAATTTTTTCAGTTTATTTATTACACTGTTGTAATTCGAGTGATGCCTTACAGTAGATTGATCTCACAAAATCCAAAACAGGAATTTTTGTGACGTTTATATTTTAAACGCATTTACGGTGTTTACTACTACACGTTACAACATTAATAAGTATGTTGACGAGTTTAAAGCGCTTTTACGATAAAATGTCCACAACATACGTGGACAATCTGAAAGGATGAAGATGGCTGTACTTGTGAAAACCATTCTTCAGCTACAATCCTACATGCTTTGAAAGATACCTGTAAAAATTTCAGATATTTTGAAGGCTTAGTTGTTGTTTGACAGTCGGTTGTAACAGTCGATTTGTAAAAATAGAAAAAATCAAATACCGTGCAGTAATTAAGTATTTGCACTTGAAAGGCAACACGCCTACGCAAATTAAAACCGACGATGGGCATTCGGAACAGACAATAACTGCGACCTCCACCGATAACATCAAAAAAGTTCACCAAATGGTATTAGACGACCGTCGAATCAAGGTTAAAGAGATAGCAGAAGCTGTGGGAATATTGGGAGAACGCGTTTGTCACATATTGACTGAATAGTTAAGCATATGAAGGCTGCCCACCTGTTGGGATCCACGTTTGGTCACTTTGTACCAAAATTTATTCAAAAATTCATTTGATTGAAGCGATTTTAGTAAAACGAGTCGAACTTTTTGCGTCGATGTTTTACTTGGATCTGCTATTACACTTCTGGGACGAAAAGAACTGTCAAAACAATGGACTGCAAAGGATGAACCTGTTCCAAAAAAGGGAAAGGTAATAACTACTGTTTTGGTGTAGTCAGAGAATTCTGTTCATCGACTGCTTAGAAAAAAGCAAAACAGTAACCAGGTCGTACTGTACATCGCTTTTGGACCAGTTGAAAGTAGCAGTTGCTGAAAAACGCCTTACTTTATTTATTATTATTTATTATTATTACCTATTTTCTAAGCTTAAAGTTTGGCTCGGAGGACAGAAAATTTTATCAAATGAGGAAGTCATCGCAACGTAGACGCCTATTTTGCAGAGCAAGACGCCAACTACTACTTGGATGGGTTAAAGAGGTTGTACGATCGCTGAAAAATAAAAATAAAATTGAGTTTGACAGAGAAATACTTGTTGCTATGTTAGGCTCAAATATTTTCGTACTGTTCACGTACCTTTGCCCCCCCCCTTCTCACACAAATGAAATTAGTTTTATCCGTCTTTGTTCAGTAAGTAAATCGAAGATACTGATCGATGACCAATTTTAAAATTATCTTCTTCTTCTTTGACACGACAGCCCTTTAAAGGGCCTTGGCCCGTTCCGCAACAGTTCGCCATTCCTGCCTATTTTGTGCAATCAGCCGCCACCTTTTATCTTCAAAGCTCTAACATCTTCTTCGACGTCGTCGCACCATCTCTTTCTAGGTCTTCCTCTTAATCTCCTTCCCTGTGGCTTGTTGTCCCTTTTGGGAGACCTTTCCTTCTCTATCCTCTGCACGTGTCCCAGCCATGCAAGTCGTTGACTTTTGATAGTGGCCACTATATCGGGTTCGTCATGCAGCTCTTTGATTTCGTGGTTTGTTCTTATTCTCCACTCGCCTCTATTGTTTATTGAACCGAAAACTCTCCTCAAGATTTTCCTCTCAAAAGTTCTTAATCTGTTCTGAGTTGTAGTTGTTAATACCCAGATTTGTGATGCATAAGTAGCTGTTGGTCTTATAATTGCCTTATATATTCTTAATTTTGCCTTGTGCGACAGGTTACGTGCTTTGAAGACGTGTTGTAGTGAGAAATAGCATTTGTTTCCTGCACAAATTCCGGCTTCTATTTCTGTATTTGCATAATTAGTGCTTGTTAATATGCTCACTAAATTTTTAAAATGCTGCACCTCTTCTAGAGTTATGTCACCTATTTGTAAAATTTGTTGCTGTTGTTGCCTTCTTCTTTCCTTTCTTGTTTGTAGCATATATTTCGTTTTTTTTTTCAATATTTATCTCTAAGCCTGCTAACCTCGATTCCTTTTTTAGTTCCTGAAAGGCAACTTTTAGTGCATCTGATGTTCTTGCAAGGATCACTACATCATCCGCATAAGCCAGATATTGAATTGATCTATTGTATAGACTAACCCCTGGGTTCCAATTGATCGCTTTTATGCATTTCTCCAGTACGATATTAAAAAGGAGGGTCGAGATTGGGTCTCCCTGTCTCAAACCTCTCCTGACCTCAAAGCTCTGCGATACTCCCACTGTGGTTTTCACCTTACTATTGGTATTCTTTGGGGTTTCAATGGGGTAGTGCATGCGTACCGCACGGTGCTGCATCCAGTTAGCATCGCATAGCCTCTCCTACCCAATTCCGACTCTCACCTCCAAGTAGCCTTTATATTAAGATAAAGGTGGTGAACCCCGGGAACCTGAGTAACCTCGCCGGAGATCTGGTATCCAACCCAGGTGAATGGCGGGGTCAGGGCTGACGAGAGCGGGAGAAAATGGTCCTCCGAAAAGGGGGTTGGGCGTGTGGGCCAACGACCCTGCCCCGTAAAACAGCACTGTTAAAAACGCTACACAACAAAGATGGATGGATAATAGACGACAACAGCAAAGGAAAAAGGATATAAAAGCCTTAGGAGTGCGGAGATGGAGAATGAAGGCGGAGGATAGAAAGCAGTGGAGAGATATTGTGGAGCGAGCCAAGGCCCTTTAAAGGGCTGTAGCGCTAATAATTAATTAATTAACTGGTATTCTTTAAGGTCATTAGAGTAAGCTTAACTAGTTTTTCTGGTACCCCCATTTCATACATTGCTGCTTCTAAATAGCTTTGATTTATACTGTCATATGCTTTGCGGTAATCTATATAGAGTTGGTGAACGTCAATATTATATTCATAGGTTTTTTCGGTCTAATAGTGAAAATATGATCTATGGTGGTCTGCTCTTTCTGAAGCCCGTCTGATAATTTGCTATGTTTGAGTCCACATATTGTTCGATTCTGTTTGCTATGATAGCTGTCATTATCTTGTACCCTGCACTTAGTGGTGATATACCTCTATAATTCTCACAGTCCAGCTTATCCCCTTCTTATAAATTGGGTATATTAATGCGCTACTCCATTCTTTTGGCATCTCTTCCGTGGTCCATATCATATTTATCAGCCCATATAGTTTTAATACTAATTCTTCGCCTGCGTATTTTATCAGCCCCCCATTTATCCAATCTTCACCTGGGGCTTTATGATTCTTAAGTCCTTGTACTCTTCTTCTAACATCTTCCAGGGTCGGGGGTTCTATATTTAGCTGTGGGCCAAAGGGCTGTGTATCTATTGTGACTTCTCCTTCTTCATTTTCTCTGTTGTCTAATTCCTCTTTGAAGTATTCCGCCCATCGTTGTAGTATTTCACATTCCTCTCCCACTAGCTCTCATTCTTTGTTTCTTACGCATGTTGTACTAGTTTGAAACTGTTTCTTACTTTTCTTCAGTTCTTCATAAAACTTTCTACTATTTTTATTCTGGTATTTTTAAATTATAGCGTCTTTTTTATCACACAAATGTTTGGAACTTTAATAGCTTTATCGTTTTCTGGATTACTATACGAAGTGATCATTGTTTTTTTTGCAATTGATTTTAGTTTGTCGGTTTGTTTCATTTTTTTTCGTATTAAAGTAAAAAGCACTCTACTCTTCAACGTTCTTAAAATTGACGTTATTAAAATTTCCACAGACATTGTTCGATTCAGTTAGAAAATTGTTAGGAGTTAATACAGCAAACATTTCGTAATTCACAGCTAGATTCGTTAATAGTCGATTGTTAACCATATATTCTGATTTTGGCGCATTTTTCTTTAAAATAACTGAACAAATCAACTGTTCTCAGCTTTCTCCTATATGAGGTAACGTCGGTCTATTGAACTGCGACTCAAGGCCATACTTTTCCAGAGAGTTCCTGATGTCATCTAATTTTTGCTTCACGGCGGCCTCTAACTCTTTGTTCGCTCCGTCAGAGCGAATCCCATTATCCCAAGCACGTGCCAATTTAAAAAGTGACTTGAATGCAAGTTTCTTATGTGATTTATCATTAGTAACTTCCATCGGTCTAAAATATTTCACATCGCCATAGGTAAACGATATCAGTTGCAATCGGAAACATTACTCATTGCCTATTGACAACTAATGCAAAATTTCATTACATTTCCGATTTCCGCACTTCTAAATTTTTTGAATAATTCGTTCATAACATACAGCAATAATTTATAGAGGAGGAGTTAGTTTATTTTATTTTTCTAGGCTCGTAGTATGATATAACTTTTATTATGTATGTTACAAGTTTTCTCCAAGACGAAAAACTCCCAAAACTAACATATGGTGGTTTTCAATACATTATTTCTTCAAAAATCTCCTTAATACAGAGTCTAACAATCATATGATGACGCCAAGGTTATAGTCTAAGATAAAAAAAAATGTGTTCCTTATATTTTATTCTACAAAATTATCTTTATGGTTTATTCCTGTCTTATTTCCGTTATCTCTCATAATACGAATACACTTACCGAACCGGTGTTCTAGCATTTTGATAAAGTTTTTAAAAACGATTGTCCCATCTTTAAATACCTAATTTCTTGATGTTTCAAATTGTTGATGGCTGGAAGTCAAGTTGTTGTGAATATGGTAGGTGTGTTAATCTTGCTTGATGGATTGTCTTGAACGATATTGTACGACAAGTCCAAATCCTTAACAATATATCTAATGCATATTCGTCAATATTAAAACACTATGCCAAGAACTTTTTATATGTTTTTATTAATTAATCTGAATTTCATAAATTCTCTTACATTTAAATTCACAGTACCAGGACCCTTTGGTTGCTACACTATCTTGATCAGTATTATTTACTATCTACCTTGCGTATTGTCCTATTTGCTCTTAGCATAGGGCATTATAGTGATGTTACAGACGATAGAGGTGGCATTTTGATTTTGGTCAAGATGAGACTAGCCTCATTCTAAAGTTGTTGTAATGCCAGATATTAATGAAAAAAGATTTATAAATTTATAAATTTTATAACATTGTCTCAGTAATCAGGAGTAGGTAAAGTAGTATTAACACCAACTTAATACTCTCATTTGGTGCTTTACTGAACCTTTTTAACAGATGGAGTTTAAAAGGCAATTAAAAAATGTATTATAATATTGACGTAAATTAAAGTAAAAATGTTTTGTTGAAATACATATGGGATAGGAAAATGCTAGACAACAAAGGTTTTCAAATAAAGGACTTGCCAACTACTATTAGTAATCTATAACCGTGGAGAAATACAAAAGAAGAAAGTCTGAAAATCCAGGTAAAACGCCCGAGAAAGTCCTCGAATGAGACCCACAAGGCAGCAGGAAAGGTCACTCAAGGGCCACCTGGAAGGGCTTTGTACTCAAAAAAGCTAAAAACATAAATAAGCCTGCGAGTGAACTAATAGCTTTTGCCACGAACAGAACCAGATGGAAGCTCTTTGTAAAGCCTTTGCTTCCGAGAAGAGTGCAAGAAACTTTTTAGTAAGTACCAATTTTTGTGACAAAGCGAGTAAAAATATTAGGTGTCAAATTGATTATTATCCTTCTTACTTCTCGAGTCAAAGTAGTGCCCACTTTTTGAACATAATTTTGTCCATATCACACGTTCTAAACAAATTGCAAATACATTTTTGACAATGATTTTACTCAGACTGAAACTAACTTACTGTTAGATTAATAACTAGCAATCTCTAGTCCTAAAATATCGAACTAATCTTAATACAACGAAAACAATCTGCCTGCTTGACATATAACCTGGTACATAAGTAAATGGGGACGTCTTCATTGGCCAAGTGAGTTGGGAGTTAGACTGCTCATTCACGATACTCACATGTACGAAGCTTGAACATTCGACATCTAAAACTGTGTGATTCAAGAGGTTTTCGGGAACGAGAAAATGGGTGTAGTACAAATAAACATACGATACATTAGTATGTATTAGAAAACGTATGGTAAAATGTGTCCCATAGCTAATTCTGCCAGAACAGAAGAAACATCGTGTTTTATTTGCTGATTACTTCTTCAGACTGCTACCGATAAGTCATATTTTTCTGAAAAAATTATAACCAGAGATAAAACATGGGTCTACGGCTACGATATTGAAATAATAGCTCAATCATCCGAAATATAAATATCCTGCTTTGCCACATTTCAAAAAGTCTCAGCCAGGTCAAATGTATGAGATTCCAAGGCTTTTGTTTTGAAGGGAATTGGTGTCTTTAAAGTAATGTTTTGCTTTTTATTATTAGTTTAGCATTATTATGATATTTCATTTGAAGGGTTTAAATTTTTCTTAAATAGCAAATTATACTTTTGCAGTCTATTTAACTATTTTGTAATTATTAACAATTTTTAATTTATCAATACTTTCTTTGTAGTCAGTTTTCCCTAATTTTTTTATTTCTATTTTTCTGTACTATTTATTTTTTTTGTTCTATTACAGTTAATGTTTCTTTTTTAAGGTTTAAATTTTTTTTTCAATTTTTCTCTAATAGACTTATATTTTTAATAGAAATTAAAATTCTCTTACGTTTGATTCTTAATTACAACAATTTATAAGGTTGTGTCCATTATTAAAATGTGTATGCAAGTATTTATTTAAAAACAACTAGTCTGCCATCCTTAACGGGCTTTTGCCACTATTTTGCAAGTTGTTGGATCTGACTAAAGTACCCTTCTGGCTTCTTCGAATCAAAGAATTCTTAGCATGCTTCTTCAACTTTATCAAAAGGCTCAAATCAGCGATCATGGAAGAAGTGTTCCATTGATCGGAAGAGACTGTAGTTGGATGAAACCTAGACTGTAAACTGGATGAACGTCATCCAGCTGTTAAAGGTTTTCTTTAGTTGAACATTTGGCGACAGATCTCAACTAGTTTGTTGGCTTGTGCTTCGGTGAGTTTCTACGGATCCTGTTGGGATTGCTTATGAAGTCAAGTTGATTCAAGTGGTTAAGCGTAGTTTGATAGGACGAAACTCTGCAGGGACGGTGTAACGAATATTTCTGACATGTTGTTTTTATTTACAGACGCTTTTTTACATTAGTTACAACAAGAGTTTATTATGGCTACGAGAGTACTGAGGTCTCGGCTGACAGATATGTCGTGTCTGTCGCGCCGGCGTATGCTAAGGGTCGGTTCTTGCGATTCAGTGGTGGCCCGAACAATGTTCGCAGGATGCGCTGCAATCGTTCTTCAGTAGGTGACTCCCGGCGTTCCTCGGCGGGTCTCTTCTGGTATCCCTTGGCGGACCTCTTCTGGGATGTCGGTGGCAACGGGGACAGCAGTTCTTCTTCGGCGGTAGGCTCGCCACTGGTTCCGTTTGGAGGTGTCGATTGGACGATGTTGATGCTGGTCCTCCTGAGGGTCATAGGCTACGGTCACGTAGTTGTCGGAGGTGGCTCACGATTCGGCAAGCGCTGTTCGATGAAGGCCAAGTCTTTTAAATAGCGGCAAGGCCAGTTTGAAGGCTTTCGAGTAGAGGCAGCAAACTGTCTTGGACTGGCGTGGGGCACGCGTTTATCCCCCAGGGATTGTGAGTAGGGAGTGGCTCCTTCTAGAAAAAATTGCGTGGTTGGGCAGGCTTGCACCCCCAATTGCCGGTTTCTGGAATGCTTCTGGCTCGGCATTTCGCTAATTTGTTCGCTTCGGAAACACTTTGCGTTCCGATATTAGGCTAATTCTCTTGCTTCGTGGAAGTACTTTGCATCCCGACATTACCCCCTTTCTAGAAACGGAGTTGTTAGTACTTGGAAACGGGCCGGGGGAGGGGGGCGTACTTACTCACCTTTTGGATATACCAATAATGCTCAACTTTTGAAATAAAAAATGATTAAACCTCTAGGGCTACGCACTAGAAACCATATAGACTAAGAGCTACTTTTTTGTTTGAAATTGAACATAAAGATACTTTGGTACATCGATATCTTTGACAAATTAAAGGTGTCCGTTATCGCTACATTTGAGGATTTTTATCTTGGTTTAGTTTATATTACAATATAAATAATTTCTTTTTTAAATATCTAAAGAAAGTTATTTTTTTGTTTTTAATGAAACTTTAAGTGTTTTTTTTAAAAGGAATTACCATACCAATTTACCAGTTGCTGCAGGTTAGTTCTAATTTGTTATTACCTGTTTTATAATGCATTTAAAGAGTTGTGGGAGTTTATGCACGTATATGGAAGAGAACGGACGTCCTTCATTCAACCGCGTTTAAGTGATTAAAAATTCGCTGTTTCTGAATAAATAAATGTACTTCCAACAACTCAATACTTGACCTGCGGGGATTGGTCCCGGAAGTAGCAGCATACCAGCCTCCAAAAACGCAGTGACAATGGCAAAATACGCCTTTTAATAAATTCCACCAGTTACGTACTTCACCGCAACAAATATTAAACAAGCAAATCCAAGCTATCGAGCTCTAGATTTTGTAAACCCACGTATCAACAATAACATATAAACACGCAAAACAACGTCATGACTTTGCAACCATCAGTATTAGTGAGTGGTGACGATTATGAATCAACTAACGAGAACATCATCAGTCAAGTACCTTGGTAAATTACAAAAAAAAGGGAAAAATACAAGTAAGTTACCAAAAATAAAAAAAACACCCAAACCACTCCCCACATTTGTGCATGGAGTCCTAAATTTTTCTGCCATGATTATACAACTACAAGACATAGTAGAAGCAGAACAATGTTGCACCAAAAGTATAGCTGATAACATAATCAACACCACAGAAATGTATAGAAAAACGTTTATGAAAGATAAAAAAATCATACACCATTCTTATTAACCAAAAGATGATAGGGCCTATAGCTCCCCATCAAGTACTTAGACCACACAATAAGTAAGAATGATATTGTATAAGCGGTAAAGAACATAAAATTAAAGTCAGAAACATTACCAACTCTAAACACCCAAGAACGAAGACTTTCCTAAATTTATTCTTTGTGGATTTGGAGTCGGCAGAGAATAATAAGGAAATTTATAAACTTAAAACATTGCTAAGTTACATTGTACACGTGGAATTCTCAAGATAAAAGAAAAACATTATACAATGCACTAGATTCCAACATTATGTGCACTCAAAGTCTCATTGTGAACGACCTTACGCCCGTGTGAAATTCGAATGATCTACTGCTACCAACTACGACCTGAAAAAATCAGAGAAAATCCACAAAAGCGCTATTTATGCAGAGAAAACCACCCTGCCAATTAAAAAGGTTGTGAACATTAACAAAAACTAATTAAAAGCAATAGCACAAATAAAATTAATAATTTCGTCCAACCAAACAGAATTTATGCTACTACAGCAAGAAACAACATTGAAAACACTCAAGGACCTACTATAAGACTATGAAGCTTCTTAGATTAATTTAAAGGCATGTTTAGTTAATTAATACAACAAAATAGCGTGGTGCCAAACCTGCTCGCAACTTAATATGGCTAACAAAATGTTAAGGATAGAACTATGGCCCGCTAACGGTATAGCTCATCGCAAAGAAGAAATTAAACTATTTCTAGTCCAAAATTTAATAGATGTACTATTAATCAATGAAAATCACTTCACTACAAGAAGTTATTTTGCTATCCCTCAATATAAAATGTACAAAACTAATAATCTAAACAACACTGCAATATGTGGCATTGTCATACTAATTAAACTATGAATTAGAAAAATTCGAAGAACACCACCTACAAGCATCCACAACAAAAGCTACAAGTCTACCCTATGATTTCAGCCGTGTATTGTCCAGCCCGTCACAATATTAAAAAAGAACATTTTGAAAAGTATTTTCGAATTCTAGATTTAAAATTTATTACAAGAAGAAACTTTAACTGTAAACACACACTATGAGGCTCGCGCCTAATTATTACTAACGGCAGAGAGCTAGCAGATTTCATTCAAGACAAGAACTACATGTTTCTTTCGACTGGCTCTCCAACATACTGGCCAATCGATGTAGGAATAACACCAGATTTTGTATAACAAACAGTACCTCCCAGGTATATACCGACATAATGGAAAGCTACGATTTGACTTCTGATCACTCTGCAATAATCGTCACAACTAACATAACTGTGTTACCAAAAAAATTCCTATAGACTTTACAACTAAAGAACAGAGTGGGAACAACACCGTAGCATGATAAATGATAGCATAAATTAGAAAATAAAACTAAAAGACCCCAACACAACACTGACACAAGTATTTCAATAGGTAGAACAAAGCAACGCCTCAACAAGTACTATCAAGAACTAAATAGTATTTCTATAGAAATAAAGAAACTGGTAACAGAGAAGGCAAGAGCCGGGACCATTTAGCATTAGATATAATCAAATGTGTAACAAGTTAAAAAAAAACTTAGGAAAATGAGAAATGTATCGTTTAACGCTTACGTCAGCAGCTTAAGCAGATACAATAACAATATCGGGAAATCAATAAAAAATGAAAAACCGAAGTTCGCTGTACCTTCAATCAAAAAAAAAAATCACCAACATCAGGGTCGGGGGCTAAGAGCGACATAGAAAAAGCCGCACTGTTTGCTGAATATCTAGCTGCTTGCCAATCACTATTTAACCATCCCAGTGTCCATATCACACCCGCTCAAGACAACTATATTCAATGAGATTGTAGCAGAAACAAGAAAAACTTTACCCTCGAAAAGCATTTAGAGCTGATCTCATAACATAAAATACTACATGAGCTACACAGAAAAGTATATATATATATATATATAGTATATTTGCAAAATTTATTCAACGCTGTTCTACGAGTAGGTTACTGGCCTAACTCGTAGAAACTTGACAAATAATTTTAATTCCAAGTTAGGTAAAGACCCACCGGCTCACAACGCTACTTTCTGTAATTTCTAAGTTACTTGAAAGGATAGTACTAAGTAGACTCAATGACGAACTACCGCCACGAGACTGATATTGGATCACCAATTTGGTTTTTGACTAGCCGACTTCACCACACACTAAAATCACAGAATAACACACGAAATAAATACGGGAGTGAAAGATAAGCAATACTGCACAACAGCAGTAGATGCCAGTCAAGTTTTGATAAGGTTTGGCATTCTGATTTATTTCTTAAAATAAAAATGGCTCTTCTTTTATATTATAAAATCGTAAGTTTCAAACAAAGTTTAACAGTGAAGTTTCCAGTGTTTATCCAATAAACGCAGGAGTACCACAGGGAAGCGTTCTTGAGCCCTTCCTATATTTACTGTACACAGTGGACTTACCAACGTCCGATAACACAATTACAGGAACATTTGTAGATAACATATTAATTGTAGCAAAGAATCAAGACCCAGTCACTTACAAGACCACCTAAGTTCTCTGGAAGTGGCTTCAGAAATGGCGCATTCAATTCAATGGAAGTAAATACCCTTAGAAAAACACCTTGCTTAGCAGTTTATATAAATCACGGACAACTCCCTAGTCCAATGAAGTGAAATACCTTGACTTACTCTGGAGAGTAAATTAAATTTGAAATCCCACATTGTGAAAAAAGGAAACAAATCGACCTAAAAATGAAGTAGGTCAAATTATTGCTAAATAACAAGCTTTTCCTATACAACACAATGCTAAAGCGTATATGGATATATCGGATAAATTTAAGGGCTGCGCAAGCAAATCAAACGTGGTCATACTTCAAAATGCCAGAATTATTACTAACGCTCCGTGGTACGTCTCGAACCTCACCCTCTACACAGACCTCAAGGTGCCATTCGTGCAAAGAGTCATCCGTGAGAGATACCCCAAACATCACAAAAAACTGAAACTGCATCCCAACCCTCTACTACAACTACTTCTACTACCGATTTACAACAGAAAACTGAACCGATGTTGGCCAAATCGATCTACGATAAGGAAGCCGAGGAAGCGTTACTGAACGTCTTCCTCATCACACCATAAATGTATTTTTTTACACTTACACTAAAGACAGAACATTAGCTTATAGAATGCTTTGTATTCTAATTGTTAACTCATTGGGGAAAAAAGAATTGTAGCTTGTCCTAGTAGCCTAGAAATTAAACCAAAATGTACGCACTTGACTTTAATTTTATTTAAGTATTTCGGGTAAATCCAAAACCCTTATATTTTTTTGTTATTGCTACGAGTTGGTCCGAGTTTTCCAGTTGGAATTATTTGCTATATATTTGTTATATTTTTGAAAATTAGTTTTCTCTTATTTTGGGTTTGATATGGGCAATGATAAGTGAGCTATTCGATGTACTTTGTAGTTTATTATAGGCGGAGTTACAATGATATATTGTGACATCTTCTGGCCTAATCAAATGCACATAAATATTAAATAGCACGGTATTGATTAAAAGAAACGGCATACTTATTTTCAGATTAAGTGGAAATGAATTACACACATATATCATTCGTGTCATATTAAAACCGTGTTGCTTTCAGAAAATTTGGCAAATAAATGCGTAACAAATTGTAAGATGTGTAGTGCAAAATTATTTTTTGTAGCCCACAAGAAAAGTATGTAGGCAACACAACACCTAAAGCAAAGAATAAATCAGGGCTGGTAGTTGCCTCTAATTATAGTATGCCATGCTGCGGTAAGTGGCTTTCACGGCATTTGCCTCCAATTTGTTTTTTGAGCGGACGGGCAAAAAGAAATCGCGGCGTAGCGCCGGCAGTGACTTTCAAAAATAAACACATCCATCACAAAATATGACGTGCCATAAATTACTGCTCGTATTTAAGCGCAAACGAATCAATTACGCCGCGCCGGCCTCAATTTGCGATTTGCAGGATCTGCGTTTTCGAAAAAACCGCCGCGGCCCAACAGCTGATTCGCCAGCGCACGTAACCCCGGAGCGCGGAGCGCGGAGACCATAAACACCTCCAAGGGTGGTCCAAATTACCATACGCGTACCAGTAATTCAAACGCCGCAGCATCCTTTTGTATGTTAACTTTATGACCTAATAAATTCTTCGCAGTTTAAAAGTCAACTTTGCGTCAGTCAGCAAACAGATCGGCGCTCAAAGATATGCAAATGTAATAATTGGGTTGAAAAATAAACTTCGCGGTTTATTAGCTTCTTTTAATTTATTGCCGTTACGGCAACAGCTTATTTATGCCGTGAGAACTTTTTTTATGGTTTCATTTCGCACATAGGTTCCAACGGGCGATTTCAGATTTATTTTATTGCAGTATTATGCATACTTTTGCTTTATACATAGAAAAGAATTTAATTGCAGGGGCCGTTTAAAAAAAATTATAATAATAATTGTCTATTTATTTTGCGGTGTTAAAATTGCATATATAATAAGTGTGCAAGTAGAAACTCGGCTTTGTTTGAGTCCAATTCAACTTTATTGAAAAGATACTTGTTACAGAGATTTAATAATCGAAATATTCGCCATTACTATCTCTGGTCTTTTGCCATTTATGGGTAGATGATGAATGCCTTTGCAATAGAAACTTGGTGGTTTCGAAGCAAAATAGTCATCGAGCCATTTTCGCATCTTCAATTTTCGTTAAGTGCTGGTCTTTCAAACATGACGACATCGATCTGATAGTAATCAAAAAGAAGTCCGGAGAATACGCCGCATGCTGGAATATCATTTTTTGCCTTCCTTGATTCGTAAATGGTCTTTTTTCTCCAAAGCATCACTTAAACTGATCAATTGGGCCTGGTAACGTTCAGCTGCAACAGTTTGACCAGGTTCCAGAAGCTCGTAGTAAATGACCCCTTTCCAATCTAGACACGCAGTAACACTTTCTTGGCATGAATATTCGTTTTTGCAACTGATGTTGATGGCTGGCCTGAATCAACCCATAGTTTTCTGCGTTTAGGGTTGTCGAACAAAATCCACTTTTCATCACCCGTAATGATTTTGTGCAAAAATTCTTTCTTTGTGCCGAGAAAGCAAATTCATGCAGATGTCAACTCTTTGGTTTTTGTTTTCTTCCGTCAGTTTATGAGGACCCATTTTCCTTCCTTATGTATCTTTTCCAATGCATGCAATCGAAGTTATATTGTTTGGTGAGTAACTCCTAACTGTTCTGTAAGTTCTTCTCGGGTTTGAGATGGATTTTCATTTAGTAAAACTTTGTCTTCAATTTTTTTTTACTGCACTTGGTGTGGATCGTCATCAAAACTAAAATCACGAAATCTTGCAAACCACTTTTTTACTGTCGAATGACTCACAGAATGTTCACTCAAAGTCGAATTAATCAATTCTATAGCTTGAGCAGCATTTTTTTCCATTTGAAAACAAAATAGAATGCAATGGCATAAATGTTGCTTATCGACATCCATCTCTTTTAAAATTTATACACATGGAATGACAGCTTGTAAATGACTGAAACTTATGTAGTAAAAACAGCACCGATTAAGCTACATACATCCAAAATGGCGGGCGAATTGGCTGCATTCAAATATGAAGTTTTTAAATGCAACTAACTTCAGAGCCAAGTTTCTACTTACACACCTATTAGCTTGTCTTTCACGTTGCTGCTCAAAGTGCATTTTTTAAGCCTTCATTATGCTAACATACACTGGTTTCTATAAAAATTTAGCAAGCGATGATTATCTTTTTGCACTGAAAAATTTAATTATAACTAATTTTGCTAGATTACGTTTCTGTGGTTAACTGACAAAAAATTAAGCAATATTGAAGGACACTTACAATATCGTGTTTAAGTTGAAAACATGTCGCAAAAAGAACCTTGAGAAATCTGCAAATTACGCGAGGTATTTCAGCAAACGAAGAACGGTGAAGAAGGCTCATTAAGGGGACTGGGGTTAGCTACTGGATTCGGAAACCTCTAAATTCTCCAGTAAAATCAACGTCAACATTAAGAAGCTAGTTGTGGTAAGGCACAGTTCCGTGGTGATCGAAGTGCTCTGAACAACAGATCAACCAGTGAAAAAAAATAATTAGTATTAGTGCGTTAGTTAATTTTAGAAATAAAGGAGGCCTGTAAATGTTTAAATAATTATTAAGTTAAAACAAATAATTAAACCATTTAATAATGGTTTTTATAATATGTACTTTATCGAGATATGAGTTTATTGAAAACTAGAAACTTTAAATCAATGTCTAAAAGTATGCGGACATCCACTGTTGTAAAATCAGAGACTAATATGTCATTCACTAATAGAGTATTAGTTTATCTTTATAATCAATCACAATCTTTACTTGTCTGGGAAGACTTTCCGATAGGATTTTATATGTGCATCTCTGTACAAATTGTTTTCGATTCCTCCATGAAAGCGGCAATGGGTCAGTCACTGAAAATTGGCTGTGCGTTTTAATTCTTCCTATATGTGTTGGATGGAATGAGATCGGGGCTCTATATAAGTCTGTCTAATTTTTCAACAACCGTCTATTCAAACCCTGGAGAATGTGGGCAAAACAATAATTCTGTTTTGGTAATAGAATAACTGTTTATTCCCTAAATTATTGCCACAGAGTGGTCAAGAATATCAAGATACATCTCAGCATTGATCCTCCGTATATAGGAACTAAAGTCAAACGCAGGCTGAACCACAAAAAACAACACCAAACCATGATGCCTCCGTCGCCCAACTTGGCACAATACACTTGGATAAGAAGCGTTATTTCGGTATCTCCCAAAACCAAACGCGTCCATCGAATTGCGAGATCGTGTAGAAAAATTCGTCGCTCCATAAAACTTGTTTCGATTATTCGACAGTCCAATGCTAGTAACGCTTTTCTACTCTCGGCGGATAGTGCTACTGCTATACCTATACCGACGACGCCAGAAGCACTTTAAAGACGAGGGATTGTTGCAACCGAAGAAATCCGATTTTTCATCATCATCTTCTTCAGAGTTCGATGGCTACAATTAAGTTTTTGCGTACTACCACTTCACTTCGTAGCTGCTTCACATCTCAGACGTCTTCATTTTATATTGACATCATTTACAGTTGATTTAAGCGCTTATAACAAGCCAAACATGATACTGCCTACTTGCTCGTTGTCTATTTAAGGGACATGTATGATCTACGCGTACTAAAACGTCATGTATGACGTTCAGTACGTGTAACGGTTAGGTCCATTTCTCTAGAAAGGTGTCCGTATACTTTTGGTCATATATTGTGTATATTAAATCCGTGTGACCATCATTTTGAATATATTTTGGCATTAATTAGAAGTAATTCTCTCGACTTTTATAAATAAAACTATTTTACGTCTGAAACCATTTAGTATTATAGTTTTCACTTAAAAAACGGATCAGATTGAATTTCTATAATGATAAACTAAGGAATAACTAATAAACTGGAGTTAGATATGGTAAATATTAATTTTAGATTTAAAAGTTTGCCATTTTTATTTACTATTTGCTGAATGTTAAGTGGTTAGGGCATATAAGGCAGCTAGAAAAGTGAATGTATGTCTATCCAAGAAACGTCTCGACCTACTTTTTGAGCTGATCGGTATGAAGATGGTTTTCATACGGTAATGTTTTTGTAATATTGATAAAAATAATCAATTTGACTCGTGGTGACGAAAATTGTTGCTATGACCGGCTCTGGTAACTAAACAAAGATATATATTTTTTTAAATCAAATTTTAGAAAATATGGATTTTAAAGACAAATGTAAAAGTACAAGGATTTGAAAAAAATAATAAAAAATTACGACAAACTGTGAATGGAATATGGCACCATAAGCATTAATCAAAAAAATAGTTGGCTAAAATGCTATACATAACTTTGGATCCGAAAGGAGGTAAAAATTAAGAATATAAAATAAAAATGTATAGACTAGATGAAATTGATAGAACTAAAGAAATCTTCAATAAAAACGAAGAATAAAAAATGCAGAGTGAAGTTAAAACCACATTTGCCACGTTGGTAATTAAATGTTAGAAGGCAAATAGCAGCATTACAGGAAAAATAACATCAATACTAAAACGAAAAGGAAAACGTGTAAGACTTATAAAGTTGACTCAATATTGAACAACTTATAAAAAATAATCTAAAATTTTCTAAAACAAATCATTGAAAAGCATAGCATACAATATCAAAATTTATGTAACATTTATAGACTACAATAAAGTAATTCAAGAAAGGCTTTCGAAAAACTTATCGAGCAAGGAATTGTAATACAGGCGATACAGTGTATTGAAATTGATGTACTATTAATATAAAAACATCAAAATTTTCATATTGAATTAAGCATATTACAATCAAAAAACGATTAAGGTTTGAGAATTATTTGTTTATGTTTGTCGAAGATATGGTTATGTCGTTTTTAGATGTTAGGTCTGATGGAAGCAATGATATCACCTATAAAAGAGGCATAAACGTTTTCTTGGCTATTCAGATTTAGTACGTGTAATTTACAAGGTATAAAAAATGTATATAAGTTTGCGTATTTGATAGAGGATGTCTTTTTGACTTACATGAAGGGCCTGTTTTGTTTTATAGCAAAACATTCTAGTACTGTGGGGAAAATAAAAAAACAATAGATCAAAGAAACTACTCATTTGCAAAGACCGGGATATGGAAGCTTACGATTGCAGACTGTAGAGTGACTTCAAGTACCTAATCGCAGCAATGGTGCCTATAATACGGTACCAAGTGACCACCTCCTTTGTTCTATGTCGATTACCTACATTGAGACTAACAGTACGGCGCATTTTCTTACCACTACCACGGACCTCTCTGCAATGGTAACGAAGGTTACATACAATACAAAAGCATCTGTGCATACAGCAATGACATAGACTATGCCGGCAATGGGCGCATATTAATACGTCGTAGACGTGGAGAAAGGAAGCAAAAAGTTTGTATATGGATATTATGGTATGGAGAGATATCAGTTCTGACAGCAGGTCACTTCTAGTTAGACTTAGAGGACAGCATTATCAGTCAAACTTACATCTTAGAGTCCACGTTTCTTTCTTTTTTTCAGAGGGTGTCCCAAGCAATCTTTCAACAAGATAACTCTTGACAACATGGGGCACATAATACATCACACTTTCAAAAAAAGCAGAGCAGAAACTCTCTCATAGTCGTACAGATCACCTGGACTTTCACCAATTAAAAATGTCTAAAATATCATTGCACAAAGTGTACAATGGTGTTCATGACATCCTAAAAATTCGGCTGAATTATAGGAGGATGTCAACAATAAATTAAGTGCAATCCATCCATTCAGAATTGGTTTATTGTTTGTCTTGATATCAAAAAGAATGGCGATGGTAATAAGAATCCTAGGTGGAGCCAAATATTGTTGAACAAATGTAAATGTTTATAGACAAATGCTTTGTAATATTAATTATTTGTTTTTCTTATTCTACTAAAGAAATTTTAAACTTTTAGTTAATTTGCATTTTTCTTGATGCTGCAATAGATAGTAGTGTATTAGTCAAAGCAAGATTGTAATTTTGTTTTTATTACTTTTCTTTAATTATGATAATGACATGCTACAGCAATAAATAAATAACAGTAACTACTTATTAAATAATTTAAATAAAAACATAATAATATTGCTAATGATTAGTTATTGATTGCTAATAAGAGCACACTATATAAAGCAAATTATGAATTAAACAAGGTAGCAAAAAGTAAAATTTAATATTATTTTTATAATTATAAATGTATGTAAAGAAACAAGGATGCTGGGAGAGACTGCAAACTCCTCTTATACGGTCTTATATTAATAACAAAAATAGAAAAGTAAAATAATATTGATAAAATTATTAAATTGATACAAAATGCTTTTCGCATACACAGCAGAGTAGAGAGCGGTTGTTTGAATGTAAATTGTGTAATATTGTAATAGCTAAAACACAGAAGGAATTAAAAGCTATTATAAAAAGACAAACGTTCAGCAATCTATAAATTATTTGCAAAATATTGTAGTCCAAACCAATGATTAATGAAGGGTTATTCAAATCTGCAAATAAAGAAAAAATAGAAATAACTATAAGAAAATTAAAATAAAAAAAGATTGTACTGCAATCAGAAGTTTAATAATAATAAAGCAAAATAATTGTTACATTATAACACACCAGGAAAATGGAAAACTGACAACACAATAAAAATAAACCAGCTACATTACTATCCGAAATAATCTTTTTTTACTTTTTATTTATTTGTTCTGCAAAATAGTTATATTATGAAATAAAACAGGAAAGAAAAGAAAGAGACAGAGGAAGGGAGAGATAGACAAACAGACAGAAAGTAAAAATAATAAAATTCAGGTTAAATTTCATGAACTAACTAACAGAGTAAGTTGCAAAATCGACTCTAGATAAATAGTATCATAAAAAACTTATTATAAAGGGACGTAGTAAAATTTACTTACAAAAATTGTGTAATATATAGAAAGATATCTGACATGTTCATTAAAATTTATCAAACCGCGATAGTATAGTAACAAATCCAGATTTCTAAACCAATCATCAAACAGTAAAAAGTTACAGGCGAAAGAAAAAAGTGCAGATTATCTTAATACATAAATCGCAAAGTCTTGACTGATTCAACGTCACTCAACCTAAATCACCGAAAGCAAAAACATCAACATTCTGGGGGTGTATATGACATAGATTCCCAATAAGAAGCCATTTTTTATTTTAACGTTTTAGTCCAATTTTGAAAGTGGCAACCCAACCTCGTGCCATATCAGGATGTAGGGAATGATTGATTGTCAGGGTGGGTGAGATAAGCAAGAGATATGCAAGCTTCTTTAATTATATAAAGACTAAAAACTCCAGTTTTCGACATATATCTTAATATTTAGCATATTTTTCAAAACTAAACACATCCTGGAATGCAAACATATAAGAGCTGTGATATAAATTGCTAAATACAATTTACAAATTTACAATGAGAAGTTAAAGACGGGAAAGAAGAGAGAGAAAAGGAAAAAGATAGAAGGGATTAAGAAAGGTATTTAGGTCAACAAAATCACCCAAATAAAATAAAGAAAAAGAAACCGTACAAATTCAAGATTTTAAGAAGAAGGTAGAAGATTGTTAATGGAAAACACTACTTAAGCCCTGCTGACCAAGAATATATAAAAGAACAAGTCTTAACAGAATCGTCAATGTCCAATTCAAATCATTAAATTTAGCAAATTCCTATTCTCGATAAAGTATGGCATAGAGGACTGTTATATAAAATAAAGAAAATGTTTTCCCGCGAGTTTTACCTTCTATTTATACCATACCAATTGAAGCTTTTAAATAAATATTGGTCGTAATGTGTTTCCAATTGAACAAATAACGGTAGGTGTGCCACAAAGTAGTGTTTTGGGCATAATGTTGTAGCTACGCTTCACATCTGACCTGCTAACCTTTAATGACACAACGACAAGAATTTTTGCTAATGACACGGCAATTGTTGCTTCTAACAACAATCCAAACACACCATTAGCAATAGTTAAGCTCACTTAAACCAAATCAAACAGTGGCTGCAATAGGAACGAATAGAGCTTAACGAAGATACATCTTCACATATAACATTTATTTTTTTACAATACTTCCATTGTACAAACTAAAGTACCTGAGACTTTACCTTCATAAGCGTTTAACTTGGAAAAAACGCTAAACAGTGTTTAAATATTCCATCTCTGGTCATACGCCTCTCCAAGCTGTCGCCATGCCATTCGATCTGCCGTCGCTCCCATCCATTGTTTTCTTGCGGCCTTATTGATGTCGCCTCTCGATCTAGTTTTCGGTTTTCCTTGTTTTCTTCTTCCTACCTTTGGCCTGCACTCTGTTACCTTTTTGCTTTACCTATCGTCTTCTTGCCGCATAAGATGACCTACCCATTGCCATTTCAAGTTTTCCACGTCCTCAACTTCGGTTTTACATCGAATCAATTCGATTGATTTTCTATCCGGTACTCGTACTCCCAACATCGACCTTTTATTCTGCTTTGCGTAACTTTCAGTTTTTTCATCACGGATTCCGTAAGGGACCATGTTTTCGAGGCATATGTGAGTATTGGAAGAAGTGCTGCTGCCTGGGCATTTGTCCTAAAATAAGTATTTGTCCTAAGTACATGTATTCGTCGACAACTTCTATTAAGTCATTCTCAAGGCGAATAGGTGCTGCATCGTCATTGTTTGCCATTATATTTGTTTCTGTAATGCTCATTTTGTAAAGCGACTTCTGTTGTAACTTTTTGCAGGTCCTTAATAATCGTTGTTAAATCTTTCATGTTATTTACTAATAAGACAATATCGTTAGCGAATCGTAAGTTAGACAGATATTTTCCATTAATATTAATTCCTAATTTATTCCAGCAACAACGAAATCTGAGGATAGTTTTTAGCTCCTTTTTATTCCCTTTTTTATAAATTAGCACAGCATTAGCGTTTTTCCATGATTCGGGTATTGTGCCCATATTAGGCACTGGTTAAATAATATTTCTAAATGAAGTAGAAGAACTCCCTCTCCTGCTTTTATTAATTCTACTAATTGTGGGTATGTCCTATGTATAGTGTTTGGTCAATAGCACTCGTTTTTCGTTTTGGATAGTTGGTGGTTCTTGAGTTTTCGACTAGTACAGGTCTTCGTAAGATTTTTCAATATATTCTAGGATCTTTTTGCGATAGCACAGTGCGTTTCCTTTATTATCCATTATATTTACTATTTCTTTTTGTCATTCTTGTATTCTTCTCCTGAATACTTTTGGTTCTTTGTTTCTTTCAATAATTTCTCTAATAGTTTTTTCATTTTACTCTAATATGTCTAGTTTTACTCCCTTTCTGGTGACTTGTTAATTTCTTTTATCTTTTCTTTTGACATATTTAGTTTTTCTTTGTTCCTTCTTAAGTTTAGTTTGTCTTTTTAAGTACGTTGTTTGCAGCTTCTTTTATGTATAGGTGATGTAATTATGAACATATTTAACATTTATGGTCTTTAAAATCGGGTTGTTTGAAAATGTCTTCTGTAGTGCATTTCTGTAAGTATCCTCTTGTTCTACACTCTGTATGGTTTATGTTTCTAGCTCTTTATTTAATTAATTTTCTTCTCTCTAATCTTCTATTTATTTCTACTCGTGTTCTTACCATTCTATGGTCGCTGATGTTTATTAGGTTGAAGATGGATACATCTTATATAATGTTCTTACAGTCTGAGATAATGAAACCGCTCTCTTTCTTGTGATCCCAATAGGGTTTTTCCACGTCCATTTCCGGTATTTTTTTTAAATGTATTCGCGCTTCAAGAAAGTTTACTAACGCTTTCCCTCTGTCACTACGTGTTCCTACTCTATGCATCCCATGAGTGCCTCTCCACATTGGTTTTTCCGATTTTGGCATTAAAGTTTCCGATTGGATGTGTATAATAGCTTTTTTTATCTGTTGTCTTCTCTATATCTTCATAAAACTGTTCAATCTCTTCATTAGTGTGTTTAGATGTTGGTGCGTACGCTTAAATAATTTTTATGTAACACCGATTAGTTATCTTAATAGTTATGTATACAACTCTTGACGATATTATAATATAATGTGTGTTCCTTTCCAAAACCAGCATTTCCTCCTCTTCTATTGACTTTGCTTAGTCCAACAATGTCCTACTTAATATGCATTAGTTCTTCTTCTAATTGGGCTAATATGTCCTCTGTACAGAGAGATCTTACAATCAGAGTTCCAACGTGCATCTTCACACAACGGTCTATTCTTTTGTCGCTTATTTTGGAATTTTTGCCTTTCCCAGAATCCTCGAGGTAGACCGGAGTACCGGTGTGGGATTGTGGCCGATTAACCCTACTTAGGGTATTTGAGTTTTAAAATTCTTCTTTATGTTGAGTTACTTGGGGGTATTTTGGCATTAAAACGCAACCCTTGTTGAGCGGGCTGGTGAGTTTTTAATTAGCCGCTCCTCTGACGCTATGACGGGAGTCCAATATGGGTACAGACACCGCTATTGAAGTCTGTTACTGCGCCTCTTCCATCGTTAGTGACTTTATTTTCATCCTCCGACTTCAGAACCCTTGAAATTTCCGGGCAGGAGCCCTTATAGGGTACTATCAGCCGGGCCAACTGAACCTTGTTTTTTAGCGAAATTGTTATTTCATCCCCTTCTTGTTTATCCTGGCTTGGAACAGGCAGTAATAGTATAATGATGGCTGGCGGAGTTCAGAAATGGATAATAAGATAAAAAAGAATTACAGGCTAGTAGGAAGGAAACCTAATATATGAATGTATGATCCAACCAATCTGTACATACACGTTGACTTACTTATTCTATACGTGAAAAATCTTCTCCAATGATATGTTATAAAATATACTATTCTGGGAGGTTATCCAAATAAAACCCTGGAACCACTAACTGCAGATACGCGTCTTCAACAACTTCAGATAAATGGCTCGAGAATCTGAAAATTAAACAAGGAATGGACTTTGTTGTAAATAGCTCGTGTAAATATTCTGATTAATAAAAAAATCTTGGTATATTACTAGAAAACAAAAACTAGGCCATTAGCACTTTTATAGTTTTTAAGCCAAATCTCCTTTTTGTATTTTTTCTGATGCGGTAATTAGTATTATAGTCGAATTATCTGTTGGGTATGCTTTAAAAGGCTTTAAAAGATTACAGTGGAAGCCAAAACGCTTTGGCCACCTGCCCGCCCCTACACCAAGCACAACAAACCGACGGCCAGCGGCCAAAAAGCGCGGGTCACGTGACCCCCACTTTCGGCACGTGCGGTGTCCAATTTGCTATTCACGAAGTTTGACGCGGCACTTATGCTTTCATGTGCATCCGATGAGCATCGGAGATTATTCGGGATTCGGGCCCCCGTCGCGCTTTGGGCTTCCAGTTCGGGCGCGGAAGTCGAATTTGCATTCCGCGGCAATTAGGCAATTAAAAGCACGAAAGCTCGTCGACGCCCATTTGGGCCAATCCAACGCCGACAGCTGTTTTGACCCTTGGGCTCGCTCCATGGCGCACCCGCAATTGATACGTCGATATATGCCGCGGTGGGAATAGTTTTCTGTTTGACAAGCTAAATTATACTTAATTATAAAAATTTAAAAAGTTAATTAAACAAGAAGTAAGATATTCAGTTTGCCCACGCTATAGTGCTTGTGGTAAGAAAAGTAACATAAAATAGACAGAATTTTTTATTTTTTGAATTGTTAGCGTGCCTGAGGTGATGATTTTTTGTTACAAATTAAACAATTAACTGCTTTTGTTACATAATATTTTCAGGATTTATTAAATGGTTATTGGTAAGTATAATTACAATGAATTTATTCAAAAAGGCCACCCTTAGCATTTGAATAAGTTTTTAAGACATCCGGGATACTCACCTATGACAGCACTACATCCATTGGAAAAGTATTGACTGCAGACATATCAGAGGCTTGTGCGACATCTATGTCGTTAAAGTCTTTTATAATTTTGTCGACCACTCGGTGTATCTGTTCAATGATAACATGATTTTTCCGGAATCCAAACTGTTGAGCAGCTTATTATTCAAAATGATAGGTAATAATTCCCTTAGGAGCAATTTTTCGAAAACCTTGGACAAGAGAGGCAGCAGTCTAATTAGTCTGTACCAAGACAGGTTAGTAGGTAGCTTTCCAAGTTTCGGTATTCGGATAATTTTAGCAAGTTTCTATCGTTTTGCCTTTTTCGGCAATTCTCTTAATAATGTTGCTGTAATTAGGTCATAATCGGGTGACTTTCTTGGTTTTAGTTCCGTGGTAAGCATGGTCTCGACTTGTGTGTGTTTGATTTTCAAGATTAGTAGGCACATTTTAACCAGTGTTTTAGAACCATTTTGTGAAAACTGCTTCTGATTGGCAAATGCAAGAGCTTTTTTTCGTTACTTTTCGCCTAAGTATTATTTGGAGGACGTAGTGGTATTTCGTATTTCTGTGGTTGCTTCAATCTTTTTGCCGCCCTCCAGGGGGAATATTCTTCCGTTGGAGACAAGTACTGTAGGTAGTTTTGTACCGATTTATTTTTGATGTCGGATAGTTCTGATGTTTTACGATTGAGTCTACTTTTATCGCCAGGGTGCCTGGTAGTTTGCCATTTTTTGCAGTCTACGTTTTTCGGCAATCTTTTTCTTTACTACAATAGGACAATCTATGGCTCCGTCGTTCTGGGTGCTTGATGGCGTTACCTTCCATGCAGATTTATGAATGGTTTGATTCAATAGTTCTACTGCAATAAATATATTTTTTTGTTTTTAGAGATACGTCAATCTGTAGAGTTTCGTCAATCACATTTCTGAGAAAATTCCAGTCCGTGTATTTGTTACAGAGACTAAGAAGCTTAGAATTGAGGAACACAGGTATTTTCATGGTTAGTAGAATTGGCAAGTGTTCACCTGTAGGGTCGAGACAAGATGCGACATTGAAGTAGTTTAAAGTTATTTCCTTTAAAATACAGAAATCGAGTAGATCGGACAATTTTGCTGGGTCCGATCGCTAGTGAGTAGATTCGTCTGTGAAGATATAGTGGAATCCGTTATTAGTGAATATTTTTAATAAATTTCTTCCTTTGACTGCGCTTAATCGAGACTCCTACTGCGTATGTCGTTGGCCGTGCATCTAGGTGTGGTGTAGCATATATTTCCTAATTTGGAATTTTTACATAATTACGATCCGTATAGTGAGATTTAGCAATTGGCATAACGTCTATGCAAGTTCATCTTTACGGTGTGCTAATCCATTACAATTCCAGGTAGCCAGTTTAAGATATAGATCTATTGCTTATCTTGGAAATGACTGTGGTTAGTAAAGTTAACAAATTGTCCATTTTCTCCATTAGGGTTTTTAACATCTGTTACCTAAGTTCTTGTAGCTCGTTTGTTTCATATAAGCTATAAAGCTTATACTGGATCGTAGTGGGGTTGTTGTTTAATGTTCAATACTTGGGCGTAGCCGATGTTTGGTTGGACCAAAAGTGTCGAAAACCGATGCGTTGGCGTAGGTTGCCTGTTTCTTAGCGGAAGATACATTTTCTGTTGAAATTCTAGACATTTGTAGTTAGCAAAATTATTTCCGCTACAGTTGACACGTTTAACGACAGGACTTTTATCTTTACGTTGACATTGGGAGGCGAGGTGGCTTCCAGTGCATTTGAGGCTTCTATTACAGAAATTTTTAGTGTGCAAGTGTTTTTGGCATTTATCGCATTACGAGATCTAGCGTTTTACATTAGGAGTCTACCATAGAATAGCTCAGTTTTCTCTTATTATGAATATCTTTGTTATTTTCGGCTGTTTTTAGCTCTACAAAGAAAAGTAATTTTGTGCCTCTTTGATTTATGCCGGCAATATTGGTGACTTTGTAGCTAAGTGTTTTTATTTTCTCTTTTTGCTCTACTAAATTCATAGATGGATGTATATTCTGAAGCTTCGTTCTTGTTTTCGCTAACAAATATGAAATTCGGTGTTTCTTTCAGATAAGGGTTTAATTATAACAGTGCACTTTTCCGATGTCTGTGGTAAGATTTTTACTTTGACTTTATTTATTATTTTTAAAGTACATTTATATATGGTGATCAATTCTAGTAAGCACACAAGCGGTTCGATGACTTAAACTCCTGACAGGAATATTGGGGGTGGTTTGGGTTTCCTGGATGTTGGGTTTGCATCATGCTCTGGATTTCAATTCGTTTGATCAGTAAGGGGCCAAAAGCGGTTTATAGGATTCAGCTAGTATTCTGCTTGTTCAGCCTCTTAGTGATGTCACTGGTTCCTTTACGGCCACTTTTTCTGTTTTCCACTGTTTGCCAATCATATTCATGCGTTGGTTGGTTTGTTGGTAGTTGATGTACAACTGCATTGTTATGATGAAGCACCTTTGATGATTGGGATTGCAGTAAGTCATTTATTGTAAGTTTCATGGTAAATTCTTGTGCGGGAATATACGGATAATTTAGAATAAATTGCATTTGATGGTTTTGATCTGTCTGCAACGGCATAAATTGTTGCGCGTTTTATACAGGCATAATTTAGTTGCCGTAATAAGCTATAATAATATTTCGTACCATTACTTTCCATATAGATAATAACTACGAAAAATCCTCGAAAGAAAGAGACCAATAGGAAGGCCTAAGACATGATTGAAAATGATTTGAAAGGGGTAGGCGTTAGTAGCTAGAAATAGTAAAGAGTGGGCAAGTGTTAAAGAAAAAGTAAAATTAGCGCAGATCGAAATAATCTGCTCCAAGTTAACCAAAAATTGGAGCGTTTATGGTTCTAACAAAATGCTAAAGGCTATAAATTAAGTTGCTGCCGAAACGTTCATTTTACGACAGCGGTATTAAAAAACTTGGTATTCGTTGGGCTAAGTAAAAAAAATAGATTTGTACTTTACATTTTCCAGACTATATCTACTTAGATTATTAGTTTATTTCAAGTTTATATACTTATTTGTAGATGCACTAGCAGTTTTGAAGTTTTTTTATGTTTTTTTTTGTTTGCATCCTTGAATTCGATATACATTTTGAGTTAACTGTTACCAGAAAGTGATTGAAGTTACAGTTTGGCTCTCTGTACATTTTTCACCTTTGGCATTAAATTAGTTAATTTATATTGCATCGATAAGTAATACAATTCTTCCATATAATACATATGTTTTAAAATATGTTCTTTATTATTGTCTGCGTTTTTATTTTTCTTCTTAATGTACCATATCCGTTAACGAAGTTGTTTGTCTAGACGGTTGCCTCGGGTTTTTCAACCATGAGGTTTTTCTTCTTCCAAGTTCCCGCTTGCTTTTGATCTTTCTTTGTATGATTAGGTGTAAGATGTTGTATATGTTTGGTTGTTTCATGATGTGTCCGAAATATAACTGTTTTCGTATTTTAATTGTTTGTATAATCCCTTTGTCCTTTCCCACTCTTACTGACACTTCTTCATTTGATTTCAACTGTATGATCCCAACCACTGTTGATAACACTTTCAAGACACGTAATTTTGTCAGTTCTTTGTATTTACGTCCCGTTAATATAAATACCCCGATTATTAGGTTGTTTTTTACTAATAATCATGTACTTTGTTTTCTTGGTGTTGAGTTAGACCATATCGTTTAGCAGTTTCTATAATTCTATCAAAAAGTATCTGCAATCCTTTCAGAGTATTTGCAAACTATTTATTTTTACTCGTTTAATTTCATTTAGTGCTTTTTAATTATTCCCTCAGAATAGATATTAAAAATTAACGGCATCCCTGTCTGACTCCTCTTTCTATAGCAATGTCATCTGTTAATATATTCTCCACTTTAGCACACGGCTTTTGATGCGAATATAAGTTAGCTATGATTCTAGTGTGTCTGGCGTCAATTCATGTGTTTCTTAAGATGTCTACCATTTTTTCGCGTCGAACCTTATTGAAAAATAAATTTCAGAAATACATCGCTATTTATGTCTCTAGATCTTTGCACTAAAACTTGGATAACAAACAAAGCCTCTTCGAAATCCAAATTGTGTATTTCCAATATTTGATTTTATTTTTCTATAAATTATTTTATGTACCACCCGTAGGAAGACTTAGAACATGACTCATCCGTCTTATTGTATGGTGGTCACTCACTGCATTTCTTTGCTTTATGTTTTTTCGGTAAGTTAATAAATGTTGATCTAAACCAGTCTGATGGAATTAGCCCTGTTTCGTAAATTTAATTACATAATTTTAGAAGTGTGCTTATTCTATGGCCTTGTAACAGTTTTAATAATGACGTTGGTATTTTATCTGGCCCGACGTTTTCTTTACTCTCTGATCCTTCAATGGCTTTTTCAACTTCTTGTTTTGTTACAAGTGGACCTGTTAGGGCATTTTGTACTTCATGCTCTACATTTTGTTAGAACTGTTCTGTATACTCTTCCCATCTAGTCACTTTTTCTTCAATATCTAAAATTAGGTTTCCACTTCACTCTGTAAGTTTGTCCGTAGTGTATCTTCGAAATTCGCTTGTCTCTTTGACTTTTTTGTGTAAATGGAATGTGTTATGCCTTTTTCCGTATTCTTCAATCTTTATGCATTCGCTAGTATACACAAATATATCTTTGCTTTTTTTCTCTGGTTTCTTATTTCCTTATTGAGTTCGTTGTATTTCTGTGTATTTTGGTTTCTATACTGTCTTTTCTCTTCCAAGAGGTCTAAAATTATATCTGTTATTAATTTCTTCTTCTTCTGAGATCTATTTTTTGAGATTCTAATGCTCTGATTCATCTTTTTTCAATCTTTTGCCTTTTAGATTCACATTTTTTTTCATTTGCAAACATTTTTTCTAATAACTTAGATATTTTCTTGTTTGGCAGTCCATTTTTTGAAATGTTCGAGTTTTGTTAATTTCTTGAGTCTTATTCTTACTTCTGCTGTGAATAGGTTATGATCTTCTAGCACATCAGCAGCTGGGTACGTCTTGACGCTTTTTATGACATTTTTGTATCTTCGGTTAATTGTGATATAATCTACTTGTGTTTATTATAGTTAATTGAATTATTATAGTTAATTGATTTTCTGTATAAAATTGTATAAATCTATCTCTTCTGCTATTTTGTACCCTCACTCCATGTTCTCCTGCTACTCCCACGTCTCTGTAGCTTTCGGCTTTCGCATTTAAATTACCCATTAATACTATAATAGCATTACTTTTGGTTTGTTGTAGAAGCTTATCTAAATCTGTATAGAATTTTTCTATTTCTTCGTTATGATACTTTGTTTTTGGGGCGTACACCTGTATAAAATTAATATTCATAGGAGTAGCCTGCATTTGTAACATCAGTATTCTGTCACACAACTGCGTCAAGTTCTTTGGTAATCATAATTGCCACTCCATTTCTATGCTGTGAACTATCTTCTCCTACGTAATTTACCTTACTGTGGCCATTTCATTTCACTCATACCAAGCACTGAGATACATATTCTTTTTATTTCTTTGATTGTGTTATGAATTTTTCCTTGTTAGCACATACCTCAAACATTCCGCATTTCTAGTTTCATATTAGATATTTTGACACTGGCTGGCCGGGAAATTTTTCGCACCTCTGCCTTATTTAAGAAGCGCCCGAACTCGGGCCATTGTTTAAGTTTGCAGCCATTATCATGATTATCCTGGAGAAACACAATGTGGCGGCTTTCCATTGCCTTCTACAACGCCGTTTCTATGGATTCCACTGCGCCGTTTGGTTTTCAACATATAGCCGTTCTGTCATTTCGCCTGTATGCGGTATTGTGAGGCCAGCTGCCCAACTTTTGCAATTGGGGGGAAAGAGGCCCTCTAATGAATTGCTTCCACTACAGCTTTGATGCTCGTTACACCTGGAAAATATAAGAACTGTAAATTTCATTACTTAAAAGTTAACTCTTAATCTAATTTTGGCCCGCCCGGGGCATTGTGTTCTCTAGTATCCGCTATATCTAACAGGCGTTTTCTTATCCGCCACCTAGGAAATCTACCATTGGACTTTTTATTACTAGTTATATTAAAGTAAAATTTTTGCTTGTAATGCGTTATGGTCTGAGCTAAAATTTCATCGGTTACTTTTGTGTTTATTTTTTTGCTACAATTTAAATTAAAAGTAAAACGTGTCAGTGTGACACTATACTCATTCTTGTTATACGTCGCTAAACTGAATCAAAGACTAAAACTTCTCAAGAGCTCGAACATAACAGCAATATTCATCACAATTTTTGCGCATCCTCGTCCTTTTCCTAACCAGTTAAAAATTATTTTTGTATGTTGGTTATTATTTATAGACCAATAAAAATAATTTTAAAAAATTATAGATGTAGAGAAATATTGGCCCTCTAGTTTTTGTAATCCAGTTTCTTTACTTACAATAAATTAATGAGCTTTTGTTTTATTATCTAATATAACTTGGCACCTACCTTTCACCAACACCCCAAGTTGGCGTCCAGGGCTGTGCCCGACTGGCTCGCTTGTTGAACCGTGGCTCTAGGAGTTGTCTAAAGATGGAAAATAGGGCATCACTAGGACCTACATGTATGTTCTGTAATATTATTTGTAACAGAATTTAAAGTTTTCATGAAAACGTTAGTATCAATCGAGTACGGCTGGAAAAATACCGACTAAACTAAACTAAAACGTTGCTGGTGAAATAAGTAATATAATTTTTATAGATATTTTTTTAGATTTGAACAGGCCAAAATAATGAAATAAAAAAATGTGTTTGTAAACGTCTGGGCCATCTGATGTGGTTATTCGTCATCAAAGTGATTTATCTATTGTGGTATGCTGTACTTAGTTCAATAGGCAAAACTTCTCTTGTTTTAGTACACAAGAGATTTAAAGTAAATTAAGATCTATATTACAATGACAATTAATAAGCTGTTGTCGTACCTTAGGTCCAGGGACAAAATGGCGTTTAGATTTGAAAATTTAACAGAATTTCGTGTGTACTGACAAGGCAAGACCGATACAAGGATAACATTCCTCATTTCATCGGTGCCAAAAATTGGCTATTGAGTATGCCCCATTTAAACGGCTAAGATGTGCTAAATTACCGAATCAATTTTTTCTAATAGAGTTTAAAATTCAGTAGTATAATTATATTTATTGGTCACATTGTTAGTTAGTTTTTCTGTTTGATCTGTTTGAATAATTCGATTATTAATGTTTGTATTTATTATTTACTGCTACTGTGTAGATTTGCTTTCAAATATTCGCCGTAAATTGAACAAAAAACTAAACAACGCATATTTAAATGAAAAATATAGCAAAATTGAATTGAAAATTAGTTTTCAAATCTAAACAATACACTCTGTGTCTAACAATGTATTGCCACCGTAAATACAACTGACAAGTGAACTCTGACTGAGCATTCGGCAGTTATCGTGACCCATTACGCTACAATGTATGTCGAAACAGCCATACAGGTTCATTATTCCATTAACAGCACTCGAGCGAGCCGCAGCAGCAGAGCAGCCCAGTGCCAAATTAAAGGGCACTCGCAATTGTAACGGAAATTACGACGTTTTGAAATTTCTTTACGCCGAGCCATAAAGCAAGATTTTATTCATGCAGTTGCCATACGGGCGGCTGATAAGCGGAGGTAATGACTGCTGGAAAGCTGCGGAATAACGAGCGCGTTCACCTCGCCGAATCGGTGGAAGCAGTTTTCCCCACAGATAGGGATAAGCGGGAACGGGAATTTCCAGCGCTTTCTCGCGCTTTCGCAACTTTCCGCGGCGCGGCCGGTGGGCGTGGGAAGACCGCGCGCAATAAAGCGTCCTGACTTCCGCTCCGATGAGACACTTGATAAGGGAAGTTGCTGCGCCGCGATTGTTCCGAGGGTTGCGCCGGGACAATGGGGGGCGCGCTGAGGGCCGATGAAAAAGCCGCGCTAAATTGCATTGTACGCTATGCCGGTGACATAATAACAGGACAATAACAATAAACAAGAAACGCTACACAAAGCTTAAATGCTTACATTTTAATGGCAAGAACACTACTTGGAAGTAAAATCTGAAATAAATTTAAACAAATAGCAAAAAAATATCAGTATCGTTAGAAAAGTATCTACAGAAAAGTAAACAACTAAAAAATGTTTAAAGTTTTACTAAATCTGTTTATTATATACAAAAAAAATGATAACGTTATGGGGCCTAAAAGTAATAGAGTGATGACAAGAATTGTGCCCGCCACATAACCTAGACAAGAAATAATAGCCAAGGTAGAGAGTGGGCAAAAGACGTCTGATGTTGCTAGGCAAGTCTACGGTCAGTACAATCTTAGAAAGATATAATTGGGAAGACTCGAGCAACTAGAGAAGTAATAACTCTAAAAAATGGAAATGTTGCTTTTAGTTTGGATAAAAAAAGGGAAAACTAAAGAGATGTAACTAGCATGACTATAATTTAAGAAAAAGCTACAGAAACTTTTGAAGAACTAAAGGAACAAACTCTACATTGGTCACATGAGGAGGAAGACTTCAAAGCTATTATTGGATGATTTATAAAGTTTAAAACAATATGTGAAATCGAGTATCTGATAACGCACAGTGAGTTTGCTAGTTCAGATGAAGAAGCTGAAAATTACCGTTAAAATTTTAAAAATCTATTAATAAAAGATTTTCCATTGTGATTAAACTGGTATATTTTGGAAATGCATGCCAAACTCTACTTATACCGCGAAAGAGAAAAAAAATATTTCTGGGCACAATATATTTTTTTCTCTTTCGCGGTATAAAAATATTTCTGGGCACAAACCTATGAGGGGTGTAAGGGGGCCAACAACATCCTAAAGGCCCCAAATGTCAACCTCACCTGCACGAGAGGTGGTAGTCTACACCACCCGGTACACCCTGCTGGAAAACTGACGAGGCTCTGGCGACCCAGTCCCGGGGGTATAACCCGGCACCAGTTGTCCCGAGGTAACGGGGCCCTTGACGTTGGGCTAATCACCCACTTGAGGTACGATGATTCAGAGAAAAATAGGAAGCCTCGGACTAGGACGGAATAAAAGGCAACAACAGGAGAGAAATAGGTTACGAATAGGAATATGGAATATTACCACACTTAATGGAAAAGAGGAAGAAATAGTAGAGGAGATGATAAAATATAAAACACAAATATTGGGAGTAGCAGAAATAAAAAAGAGAGGAAATGGTATAAGAATACTAGATAAAGGGTACACACTTCGGTATGCAGGAACCCCGGTAGGAAATAGAATAACAGAAGGAGTGGGAATCATTCTAAGCAACGACGTAGAATCAAAAGTGATCAACTGGGAGGCCATAAGCCCCAGAATAATAACAGTAGACTTAGCATTGCAAGAGAGTGGGATAGTACAAATATATGAACCTACAGAAAGTTCTAACTTGAATGAAAAGAACAGTTCTATGAAGACCTACAAAGAACAGTAGAAAAATGCAAAACAAGAACCGCCATCTAATAATAATGGGAGACTGGAATGCCCACATCGGAAACAACAAAGAGATGGGACACGGAACAATGGGGAACACGGAGTAGAGGGAGAAATAAACAACAATGGAGAGCGTATGATCGATTTCTGCATCACTAATGAACTACTCATCGGAAACACTCTGTTTAAACATAAAACGATACACAAAATAACCTACGAAGCCGAACAACTTGGACACAAAACCGTAGTGGACTATATAACCATAACCAAAAGCATGAGATATGCATTACATGATGTCAAGGTGATAAGAGGAGCAGAGTTAAGCACAAACCATAGACTAGTGATAGCAGATACAATATTTAGAAAACCAAAATAGAAGTACCGAAGAAGTACGAAAAATCAAATTAGAAAATCTAGAAAACCCACTAACAAGAGAACAATATAGAAGAATAATTACAGATAGATTAAATAACCTCGAAACACAAGAAGGGCAGCTAGAGACCCCTGGAAGCTAGAAGAGAAATGGCAGAAATTCAAAGAAACCACACTTAAAACAGCCAGAGAAATATGTGGAACAAAATGGTAAATCAAAGCAGTCTAAAGAAAAGAACAAGATGGTGGACCGAAGAAATAAAAGCGAAGATTAAGTTGAAGAAAGAAGCATGGTGCAGATATAAAAGAACAAATACAGAAGAAGACAGAAACCTTTATATACAAAAAGAAATCAAGCAAAGAGGCGGTAAAACAAGCAAAGCAGGCCTCCTGGGAACAGTTCGGCACAAAGATAGAACAGAACTATGTAGAAAACCAAAACAGTTCTGGAACATAATTAAAAGACTAAAAGGCAATCAAGCAAAACAGATAAGAAATATAAAGAACAAAGAAGGAAAACTAGAAACAACGACCGAAGGAGTTTTAAGAGCATGGAGGGACCACTACCACAATAAATTTAAGAACCAAGAAGATATTCAAGAAGAACCAGAAATGGAAAGAGTAGATCAGGAGAATGAAAACGATGATATTACAGAAGAAGAAATAAAACAAGCACTAAAAACAACACGAAATGGAAAAGCACCCGGGGAAGACGAGATTACATCAGAAATGCTCAAGATAGGAGGAGAAACAATCATAAAATGGCTCCAGATAATATTTCAACAAGCGTGGAGAACAGAAAAGATACCGGAGGACTGGGAGAAAAATATCATAGTGCCCATATATAAGAAAGGAGAAACAGTTAATTGCAACAACTATAGAGCAATATGTTTATCATCAGTGCCCGGTAAAGTGTACTCGAAAGTCATAGAAAACCGATTAAGAAATGAGATTGAGGACAAAATGGAGCAGGAACAAGCAGCGTTCAGGCCCGGCAGACAAACCCAGGACCATATATTCACAATACGAAACATAATAGAAAAAACAATAGACAAAAACAGAGACACTTTCTTAGCCTTTATAGACCTTAGGGCTGCTTTTGATCTGGTACCAAGAAGGCACATATGGAATGCACTGGAAGAATTAGAGACAAGCCGAAAGTTAATACGAATAATAAAAAGCATCAACAAAAAAGTAGTAGGCAAAGTAAGACTAAATGGACACAAGTCTGAGAAATTCTACATTAATAGAGGGGTAAAGCAGGGAGACAGTCTCAGTCCACTGCTATTCATCATATACATGAATAATATAATAACAAAATGCAAAAATGAAACCAGAAGAACAAGAATAGGATATCATAATCTAACACCAGTAATGACTCAAGATTTAATTTATGCAGATGACATACTCCTAATAGCCGGAAATGCACAAACACTACAAAATAACATAAACATTTGGAAAAGAAACCTGGAGGAAAAAGGAATGGAAATAAACACTAATAAGAGTAAAGTTATGCACATTACAAGAGAAGATAATATAGAACAAATTGCCATTCTGATAGAAGATAAACAACTGGAGTATGCGGATAAAATGGAATACCTTGGAACAATCATCAGTAAAGATGGAAAAATAGAATAGGAAATTAGACACAGAATAAGTAAAGCAAACAAAATATACTACCAAATAAATAACACTTTAATAGGCAAGAAAGAGCTTAAAGTTAGAACAAAAATGCATTTATATAAAACCATCTATACACCTGCACTAATATACGGAGCGGAATCTTGGACATTAATGGATAAACTCAGATCAAAAATAACAGCTTCTGAGATGAAATATCTACGGAAAGTAGTGGGCAAGACCAGGAGAGATAGAGTTAGGAACAAAAGCGTAAGGGACGAATTAGAACAGCAGCCAATAATAGAAGAAATAGAGAACAAACAATTAAAATGGTACGGACACCTTATGCGGATGAGAGCTGACTCATACCCGAGGAAAATTTTTGAAACCAGACCAGAAGGACAGAGGAAGAGAGGCAGGCCCCGAATCAAATGGGAGGATAATATCAAAGAGTTGGCAAGGAAAAGAGGGAAGACCATTCAGGAAGCTAGGACGTTAGCGATGCAAAGAACCAACTACAAGTAATGGATAGAGGCCCCAACGCTGTAAGGCATAAATGGGAAAAGAGAAAGAAGACAAACCTATGAAAGTCCGATTGACATTACTTTTGAGAGCTAACATTAGTGGTGATATGAAGCTGAAGCCACTTATTATCTAGTACTCTAAGAACCCCAGAATATTAAAAAAAAATGTAATTAAAGAAAGCCTACCAGTGTTGCGGAGATATAATGAAGCGGTATGAGTCACAATAGCTGTTTAACGTTAGTATTAAGAATTATCTTCAGACCAATGAATTGCCATTGAAAGCGCTGTTGTTGTTGGACATTGCACCAGGACGCCCAAAATATCTTGAAAATAATTTTCTGTTAGCCTTTCCCAGGCTAGCAGTTCAGTTTCTGCCTCTCAAATACCACTTTGTTGATTCAGCCGGCAGATCAAGATGTTATTGCGGGTTTCCAAAAATTGTATACTTGCGAGTTCTTTTCGTCGCGTTTCAAGTACGTCAGTTGGCCTCGATGGTGACATAAAAACGTTTTGAAAAGAAAATGTGGATTTTCTTAAAGTCATTCGGTTCATTCAAAAGGCGTAGTTAGAATTCACTCTGCTGGTGAAAGCTGTGTCCGTTCTGAATTCAGGGAAAGAAATGTTCCTAAAATTTTTGATGAAATTATGGCAACTGCTAGAGATCTCAAATTGGGGGCAAAGTAAGATAACACTGAAGAGTTTGTAATGGTACATGAAAATGATTTGGCAAGAGAAATTAAGACTCTAAGACCTCTTGAATGAAGAAATCTCCTTAAAATATGTTTTATAAAAAAGAAGAATCTCAACATCTGCTATTAAAGAGCTTCTGAAGAAGTGAAAAAATGTCAGAACAACACCTAAATCTGGTTGAAGTTGACAGGCCTGGGGATCTTTACAACGACTATATTATTAATCGACATTAGAGAGATTTTTTAACTCTCCCAAATGAAAGAAACAAGAACTTATATGTATAAATTATTGTTATTATCTATAAATAAACGTAGTAAGAAACTTTATAGTGTTTTGTTCGGATCTTCAGAATGAATTAATCAAATTCTCATAAAAATCTATGATAAATTGATAATTCGCTAGCGAACATTGTCTTTAAACGGATTATGTTGCAATAAGTTTTTCTTTGTAAAAATTGCGTCATTTTTGTCACCTTAGTTTTTCACAACTAATCTTTTTATTATTTAGATTATTCTGCAGTGACTGCAATAAATGAAAATCTAAAGGGGGAGGTTTGGAGAATACGACTGGATAATCGTAATTTCTTTAATTATTGCAGAATCGGTTAGTTGGGATGACCTTTAACGTTGTCGTGGTGAAGAACGCAATTGATTGGAATATTTTTCCACATTAAGGTTTACCGGATGCAAGAATCTCGACAAAAATAATTTGTCTACTAATTTACTAAATCGGTAGCTGCGTTTTTAATGGACGTAAGCCTACTTTTGCACGCTATTTTTATATGCTTAGTTTCTGCAGAATCTAACTCTCATAGTTTGTCAAAGTTTGATTAAAAAAGGAACTTTTTATTGTGTTTGAATAGAGAAGTGGTTGCAGAGATGTACGCTGTACCTACCGAGCTTGAAAGTTGCTTTAAATAGCAAAATATAGAATAAAAGCACTATTTTAAAATTGACTAAACCACCTGTTTGTTATTTTAAAACTTGTATAATATACAATATTGTTTTCCATATGGAAAAATTTTCCCTAACCTCAAATTGACATTCCAACGGTGTTTGATACTATACTAAATTATAATGGCACCACATGTCCTAAAATTCGTGCGTGAACATTTTAAATTATCAAATATTATTCAATTAATTACGAGACAGATTTGACTAAACGTTAGATTTACAGGACAATCAGTTAAGTTAAATGGACAATTATCTTTCTTTCTGCAAAATATAAAACTTTCTTCATTAGCTGTTTTCAGTTACGTCAAAGTAACAGTTTAGACCAAAAAAATAGTTCTGTCCATTTTAAACGAGATTAAATTATATTTTTAAATTTCCCGATTTTTTATCTTACCAAACCATCACCATTACCTTCAGACATCGTGTGCTTTAAAGCTTGACCTTGTTTTATTCCTTTTGTCATTAATTACTTCTATGATCAGCTACTTGCAAATCCATCTGTTATGTAGAATTATAATTGAAATTAATTTTTATTGTTTGCCATAAATAAATATAAAAAATAACAAGTCGAACCCAAAAAAAATTTATTTTTATCTACATCATTCTACACAATTTGCGTCTGACAATGTAAGGTTAATCTTAAAAAACGCCGGTTGAAAAAGGAGAAAGAAATTCCTGTGGGTGCCGTGCGGCGTTTATTTGGACAGGACAATAGTGGTTGTAAATTCTTATCCTCTAATTAGCTGCACACTCCCCAGCGGTTGTAAAAGCTAACCCCCCACATAGAAAAGTGTCTAAAATCGGTGCAGCGGCGGTACAAAGCGGTAATAAACTGTCCTTGGTCGGTAAACACATGAAATACAAGGTATAACTATAAAATAACCGGATCAATGTTTTAGTTTTTAAAAAATCTTCTCTCCGATCTCTATCCCAAAAATTATTTGAAACTGTAACTGTATTATTCACGAATGTTGATATTGTTTTATGTTTGAGGTTAGGGATGTCTCTAGTGCATAATAGATAGAGTATTGGACCCAGTACACTTTATATATCAGTTATTTTAGAGTGCTTTTCTCTAAATCCAAATTGATGCGAGGAGATCAACTCTTTTTTTCTATTATTGGTTTTAATCTCTGAAGAAGCAATTTTTCATAGAGCGTCGAGATAGTAGGTAGCAAGGATATTGGGCTGTATGATGTCACTTCATAGAAAAGCTTTCCTGATTTGATAATCATCTTAACTTCTGTTATTTTCCACATCTTAGAAACATATCTGAATGATGCGTTGATAATATTGGTCAGTTTACAATAGCTTTTCTTGGAACTTCTCCTGCAGTTAGAGCAAATCAAGGAGTTTTTTTCGGATTAATGTTAGCTTTAATTTCATTAGATATTTTTTGGGGAAAAGCCCTAATAGGAACTTTGTTTTGTGTTGATTAATACTGGGGATCATCTCCACCGTTTGGTAAAAAGACCATCTTTAAATGTTCTGCAAATTTGCTCACTTTTTGAGAGTTAGTACGAGCCCAGCTTTTATCAGCATTTATAGTTGGCGGATTTTGTAGTATAGGTATTTTTAATCTCTTGATAGGAAATAGTCTGTTTTGTTGTCATTAGTAAGTTCACTCAAATATTCATCAATCGATTTATTTAATATCATGTATTTTTCGTTTTAACTGCCGAACAGCATTGTTTAAAGTTGTTTTATATGCAGGTGATCTCATCTGTTGTCATTTTCTTCCAAGTTTCCTTTTTTTGATAATTAGTTTTCTAATCTCTTTCGGGTAATTATTTTCCTTCTTTCTAGGTTTGTTCTCCGGAGCATTGTCCCACGCTGCTTATTGGATATTTCTGACAAATAGTTCTATTTCATTATTTAACTGTTCTTTTGTCTTTAAAACAACCTGCAATGATATTTTCTATAAGCTAGGAAAAAATTAAAATTTAAAGTTACGAATTTTTGCGTAGCGAATTGACAATTTTCAATATTAACAACCCATAGTTTTTAAAGTGATGACTTTGTGTAACACGTGTAGGGACACTTTTAATCGTCGTTTTATGGTCTACACAAAACTTTCTGAAATTAATTTTCTATTTTCAACAATTAATGAAATAACGATGTCAATTTTTCCATAGGATTACATTGGAAAAAAAATCTGGTGTGAACATCACACGACTTTCCTTATCCTATTATTATATATTATACCGGGTCCATCGTCTTGGCCCTGCGCTGCTCTCGTCCTGGAACTTATTTTAAAAAAGGTCGAGGCGCGAGTTCATCGTTTCGGCCTTGCGCTGCTCTCGTCTAAAAATTTGTTAATTTAAAAAAGGACGAAACAGTACAAGACAATAATTGACTCGTACTTAAAATTTTGTTACGTCACTGACGTGCGAGCTCGGCCGCACAGCCTTCGCCATTATCGCCTGCGTGCTCCCTCCTAGCGGCCAAGCGCTATCCCTCCCCGTCCTCCAGCAGTCGGACCGGTAGCTCTCCGAGCGCGCTGTGATTGGTCCGTTTAATTAATTTTTAATCGGCTATAACTTATTTATTTGACCTCGGATCAAAAAATTTCATTGTGAGTTTTTGTTCGTCTCGGTCTGATCTATTCGGTAATATAAATTTCCCGAAACATTTTATTAACACCTGGTATATTAAAAATTCTAAGCTTCAATTTTTTTCCAGTTCCTATTTTACCAACTTTTATTTTAAATTCATGTTTATCTCATAATAACAAATCATTTTTATTCTCATGAATTTTTTGTATCTTCAACCGTGTAGATCCACGACCGCTTTGCGACCGATTTTGCGACCTTGCGACCAAACGGCTTGGCCGATTTTTACCAAAAGCTTCGCACTGCGCCCTCTACCTACACGTAACTTGCATACCAAATTTGAAGTCTCTAGCTCTTACGGTTCTCGAGATATCTTGTTTACTGACAGACCGACAGACACACACACACACGAAACAATGGCTAAAACCAACTTTTTTGGTGTCCTGAGACTATATTTCGTCCAGAAATGTGAAAAACTGGGTAGGTCAAATTTCCGCCGATTACATTACTTTCCTTATTATAGGATAAGGAAAGTAAAAATTATTATTAAATTATACACAAATTATATCAAACTAATATTTTATTCAGAGCTATTTTATTAACTTGAAATTTCTTCGGCTTTCACATCCGCTATATTTCCACCAAAAGATACATGCATCCCAGGACTTCGCTCAAGCAAGCCGTCTGTTCATCTCAAAGTAGCAAATGATGAGCAGCGAATAGAAGATTAGAATTTGAGCACAGACCATAAAACGCTCATTTTCTTTATCTTCCCTCCATCTTTCGATACATTAATACATTCTTTTACACTTGAGGTATTTCTCTACATTCAGAAATACTACATCAGAATTATAATAGCTAATTACCAAAAACATCAAGTCATCAAAAATACGTGTTATTTTAATCATATGTCAATCATAAAATGCTCTAGTGTTCAGTTTTTTTTCGCTTTTTTATCGTATATATAAAGCAAGGGATACTTTCAGTTACAACCGATGAAGACATGGTTGCTGGCAAGATAGTGAGAAATATTATTGCTCAACGGAATATGAAAAGGCTGATTCCATATTTATTTTATCATGGTCTATCACTTTATTAACATATAAATCTAGTATTTCAGCTAATAGTCTATTACGAGAACTTTGAACCTAATCAAATAAATTTTTTTTAATGTTTTGTATTGAATATAGCCTTTGAAAATAAAAAAAAATTTAAATTTGCAGTATTTTATCGGCCTTTTCTCTAGCGGTGTTCTCTTCAACGATTATCTTCTGCAATCTTGCCACGCACTCTCTTTTGACATTCTGTCTCGGAACAGCATCTGACTGGAATTTTTTTTAATATCTGCATTTAGAATCCTGTATTTAATTCTATGTGGATAAAAAAAATTCTGAATCATATTTAAGAAATACAGCAGCATGATTTCCTCTCATTTCAGCTAATGTCTCTTTTACCAGATTGCTTGATATACTTGGACAAGTGGTTGCAGTCACCAAACCAATCAAACACTAATGCATTTTTCTGAAACAATAGAAAAAAGCATTAGTAATGTGTCTGTGAATCCTATCTAATACCTATGATCCTCGTGTTTGCAGGTCAATTCACCTCGTGCAATGCTAGAAGGCTGAGATGACGGATTTTTGGATAGCTAAACGAGGACCAGCGCCTTAGTTCCCGATTTCTCACTTCTCCTTCTGGTACTCTGCTTAGCAGTAGGCAAAGTAAGTCCAGGGGTATGACAAGACCTTTAATAAGCGTTAATAACCGCCGGATACTGTCAATGTTTAAATATTACAAAAAGCTTACCTGAACTAGCAGCAAGAAGTTTTGTGCTAAAAAAGAACTAATTCTAGAACAAACAGATTTCTCGATTTTCAATAATAAAACTTTTTTTCTATTTAATTCTATGGGAAAATTGATTTGTATTATATATGCATGTTAAACAAGCCAATACTTTAGAAGTTATAAGGTGTTAAATTTGAAAAACTGTTAATTTTCTCTAAAACCCAACACACGCCAGACAAAATATGCCACAAAAAGTTCAATCATCTTTTTAGCACATTATGTATTCATATGTTTATTTCACCTGACTTGATAAACCATTTTGATTTTTTGAACATTTTTCATGTCTTAAAAAACATCGTTGCAGATATTTGGTCATCTATCTCTGTTAGGCTATCAAAAAATCTAAATCATGCCATAGATTTCTATTATTGAACAAAATTGTCAAATTGTTGAGTTTATCAAAACTCACTAATTTTTTTTGCATGCACGTGGAAGTTTACCAAATTTTCAATATATAATTGTAGTAAAAAATACAGGCTACATAGGTTTGATAAACCCTGCTTAATTTGGCCTTAAAAAAATTCTAAAATATTAATTTGTGCCGTTTTAAAAGCTCAATAACTTTCAAAGGCGAGTGAAATTAGGAAAACTAAGCTTCGCTTTTAGAGTTACGTCAGTGTCTTACCAGTAAAAAATTATCGCTATAGTCAAATATTTTGTAGAATTACCCTTCTAGTTCTAGCGATAAATTCTTCATTTTTTGGCAGATATTCTCCTTTCGGGCCATCAAGGTCTGTGGTTGGTTAGTATAAACCAGTGACTTAAAAAAACCCCAAAGAAAAAGTCTGGAACAGTTAAATCGGGCGATCTTAAGGGCCAATGCAAACCGCCAAAACGAGAGTAACACCAGTAACAGTGTTGCTGACGCCATCTACCAAAAAGTATGTCTCAATCACCTTACCTCGTAAAGGTCGCATCAAACAGTGACTTTGAGAGGATGTATTGACTCTTCGTGCACGTATCCGCATAGGTGTCAATGCGCCTCATCGCTCGTGATGATATTCAATGGAAAATCATCCTCATCGTGATCGAGGTTTAGGGCTTGGTTGAAATTTACACGCGATTAGCAGTCTGCAGACAATAGCTGACGCACTGTTTGCACTTTATAGAGAAACATCTTCAAGTCTTGTGTTAGTGGTCATTTGGCTTTCAAAGTGTACACATCGTAGCGCTCTACTATCTTTGAAAGTGCTTGTGCGCCGCACGCTGATAAGTGAACCTGAGGTCAACAATTGATAATAACAGTCGCATATTATTGCAATCCATTAAACTGTACGTATAAACATACATATTCTAATATACGTAAGCTGTTAACTCATGTTTCCAATTATTGGAAACGGGTGCGGTCCCGGTCCTCCCGGTCCACCCGGTACAACATTCAATGCTCAAACCACTCGAGAAAATTATGGCTACACATTTAACTTTCCCAACATGCAATGTACAACAGCAAGACCTATACAGACTTCAAACAACCCTGCAATTTGTAAACGCACCCCAAAAACAAACCTTACTGCCGTCCCCCTCCAACACAATAAATCCGTACACAAATACATTCCCCCAGGAGATGCAAACGATTACAAGCCAACAAACATATAATTCTGAAAATACCGGCAATACTGACGAACAAAACGACAAAACAGATTACGAAGACGATGCAAGTTTAACCGAGTGTCCTAATTATGACGATCAGAATAACCCAACCCCAAAACACAGCTGGCAAACGACTGCTAAGAAAAGGAGAAGAAATTCACAGACAACACTTAACTCACAACAAGCTAGTCAAACCTTGACTTCTAACAGATTTGATATATTCTCGCAAATAAGAAGTGATAACTACCCTGAAACAATTCCCAGTAACCCACCCCCAAAAATCCCCAAACCTCCACCGATATACATTTATGGAGTTAATAATTATGACGAGATGATTAACGAATTCACGAACGTTATCGAGAAAGAGCAATACTATACAGTAGCACTGGCCAACAATGTGGTCAAAGTCAATGCCCGAACTATAGATGCTTATCGGAAACTTACGGCACACCTTAGAAACGAGAATATAGTGCACCATACTTATCAAATTAAGGAAGAAAGGGCATACAGAATTGTTATTCGCAACCTTCACCACACTATACCAACTAAACTAATAACGGAAGAGCTAGCAGCTCTGGGACATAAAGTACGTAATATCATAAATATAAGACACAGAACAACTAAACTGCCACTGCCACTATTTTGGGTAGATTTGGAGCCAAACGAGAATAATAAAAAGATATTTTATGTAGAGTATCTAAGTAACATAAAAGTTATCATTGAACCGCCCAGAACTAAAAATACTATACCGCAATGTATGCGCTGTCAGAATTATGGCCATACTAAAACGTACTGCAATAGACCATATAATTGTGTTAAATGCGGTGCAACACATAGCACTTCTGTATGCAAGAAATCTCCAGACACTCCAGCAAAATGCGCTCTATGCCAAGGAAGCCACCCGGTCAACTATAAAGGGTGTACTGTATATAAAAATCTCCAGAGATCTAGAAATACAACATATAGAGCAGTAACAAATAACCCACGTCAAACCCACCAGGTGCCCCCCACCATGGATAACCTGAACTTCCCACCCCTTAGAAATAGGACTGGCAACGCAAACAACGCAGCTAGCACATATACTCCTCAAAACACACTAACATATCAACAAGCAGTTACAGGACAAAACAACATTAATGATCTACTTTCCAACTTCCTTACAGAATTTAAAGCAATGTTCGCGCAACTTATAAGCCAGAACAGCATGGTGCTCAACATGCTCTTCACAGTAATTAACAAAATAGCATAAAATGGCTAATTACCTACGTATTGGTACCTGGAATGCCAATGGCATTACCTGACACATCCCGGAAATAATTACCTTCCTACAAATGCAACAAATCGATATCCTATTAATTTCCGAAACCCATTCAACAGAAAGAACAATAGTTAAAATCCCGAAATATACTACTTACCTTGCCAATCATCCAGACGGCACAGCTCATGCTGGATCAGCTATAATTGTCAAAAACACAATTTCCCACTACGAGATGGAGCCTTTTATAACTAACAAAATACAAAGTGCAAAAATTAAAATAGAAGTTCTCCTGTACCCCTGGTCATTGCGTCCATCTACAGCCCACCACGTCACCCCATCACAATTGAAGAATACGAGGAATTCCTACTAACCCTGGGGCCAAAATTTATTGCAGCGGGTGATTGGAACTCCAAGCATACTGCTTGGGGCTCAAGGATTGCCACCCCGAAAGGACGGAGACTGCTAGCTGCAATCCAACGAAACAACTACAACTACCTATCAACTGGTGAACCAACATACTGGCCCAGTGACCCATATAAACTGCCAGACTTACTTGACCATGCAGTTGCCAATGGCATAGCGAATACTTATCAACAAACGGAATCCAACTTCGATCTATCCTCTGACCATACGCCAATTATTATAAGTATCAGCACGACTGTCATTAAGAAAGACCCTCCTTTAAAATTATGCAACAAGCATACCGACTGGGAATATTTTAGAAACTACCTAGAAAATGAAATTAAACTCGAGATCAGAATAAAAAACGCTCAAGACATTGATGAGGCAACCCAGTACTTAACTACCATTATACAAGAAGCTGCATGGCAAGCTACCCCCGTTCCAAAACAATCACCTGAAACAGACAACATTCCTCTGAACGTACGGAACCTCATTTCTGAGAAACGAAGGGCACGGAAAAATGGCAGAGAACCAAAGATAGACGAGACAAAACCCACTATAATAGACTAACGCATCAACTGCAAAAGGCGCTAGCGGAAGCTCGCAATGAAACATTCAGTCAATACATCACCCATCTCTCTCCTGATGATAACTCTATATGGAAGGCAACAAAGAAATTCAAGCGGCCAATAGCAACTATCCCTCCTATCAAAAACCCCGACGATACCTGGGCCAGATCTGATACTGATAAAGCCAATTCATTTGCGAAACACCTTGCTAATGTGTTTACAACACCCGAAGTACAAGGTCATGCTGACGATAAAGAAATTGAATCTTTCATTGATACTGCGTGCCAATTTTCACCGCCAATCAAGCCCTTTACGTCAGCAGAAGTTTCTCAACAAATACAACTAACAAACGTGCGTAAAGCACCAGGATATGACCTAATGGTTGAAGAAGTACTTAAAAACCTCCCCAGAAAAGCGATTGTACTAATTACCACAATATTTAACAGAATACTACAACTCTGCTACTTCCCTATGTTATGGAAACATGCCCAGATAATAATGATTGCGAAACCTGGCAAACCGCCCACCCAAGCACAATCCTACAGACCAATAAGTCTCCTGCCTCTCCTTTCCAAACTTCTTGAACGGCTACTACTCAAGCGCATTAAGAAATCTGTAGACCTAGACCAGCTTATCCCACTGCACCAGTTTGGATTTCGTGAAAGCCATTCCACCATTCACCAAAGCCACCGAATCATCACTCATATAATGGAAAGCATGGAGAAGAAGAATGTATGCCCAGCGGTGTTCCTAGACATTAAGCAAGCGTTCGACAAAGTGTGGCATACTGGCTTGTTATACAAACTCAAATTACACCTCCCAGTCAGCTATACGTACTACTCAAGTCATACCTCACAGACCGAACCTACCAAGTCAAAATGAACAGTGCAGTCTCAGATATCCATCCAATCAAGTCCGAGTCCGCAGGGCAGCGTCTTGGGACCACTGCTATATCTAATTTATACATCAGATGCACCAACCACAGACAACACTATACTTGCGACATTTGCTGACGACACGGCCATCCTTTCAGTCAACCAATCTCCTGAACTTGCCGTGGAACATCTTCAACAGCATCTAGACTCACTGCAAGCCTGGTTCCATAAGTGAAGAATTACAGTCAATACTGATAAATCGGCTCAAATAACCTTCACTATAAGACGTATCGAATGCGCTCAAACCAGCATAAATAACACCCCAATTCCAATCCATAGGGAAGTAAAATACCTCGGCTTGCACCTCGACCAAAAACTCAATTGCAGCTCGCATATCAAAGCCAAAAGGAAGCAATTAGATCTCAAAATCAAACAAATGGCATGGTTACTTGGAAAACATTCCCATCTCTCTCTATCAAACAAGGTTTTGCTATATAAAGTCATCCTGAAGCCCATATGGTCCTACGGGATTCAACTCTGGGACGCGCCAAAGCGACACACACTAAAATCCTTCAAAGATTCCAGTCCAAAACCCTCCGTATGCTGGCCAATGCACCATGGTACATAAAGAACGACACCCTTCATAACGACCTAGGAGTTCCTACGTAGATAGTGAAATCAAAAGGCTCTCAACTAACTATAGCAGTAACTTGGCAGGACACCCTAACCAACTCATTGAACAACTCTCCAATCAACCGGACATCGCAGGAAGGCTCAAACGACAAGGGCCGCTGGACCTCGCACAACCTAATCAAAACTGATGTAATCATTAGGGAGACTAGCACTGGCTAGAGCTCCCCGCATGACATTGTATTGTTATATAATTTTACTTAATACTCAAATTAGGAGTAGATTGTAAATACGCTGGTTAAATTAATAATAAAAAAAAAGAAGTCTTGTGTTGACTAGTCTTTTCGAGGCGAACGGCTAAACGCCGCAGTGTTTATTCAGTTGGTGCCACCCGACCAAGAAGTCGACGATGAACTTTACGTTGAGCCAAAACCACTGATCGATTATTTGTCAAAAACAAAAACAAAATTATTCCGCCTTCTTGAGAAGTATAGTGATTCAATATTTTTTTACTTCGTTTACTTCAGACATATCAAAATCGCAATAATATGAGACACCAAAAAATGCGAAAATGAGAGAGAAAATCCGATAGGATAGTGACTTTTGCGCCACCAATTAGATAACATATTTTTACCATTTCTGCTATTTTCTAATAATAAAAATTATGTGAAATAATAAAATTTTATTAGAGCAAAGGTAAATAAACTACTGTTAGTGTTAATGTGAGTCAAATAATTTGTTTATTTTTGAATGTTACTAAAAACTAAAAACAATAATGCTAAACATGCTTTTGTGGAAAGTGGACTTTAATACCTATCGTATGGTAACGTGAGCCTATTATTCTTCTCATTCATTCTCAATATCAGAAAAGCTTTTCATAGCGTGGCAGTCCTTTCAGAGTGCGCTTCAGCACATCCTGTTTGTTAAACAGTGACGTGCACCCGTGTGGCCACGTCCATCCGATATACCATTCCAATTCGGAAAGCATTAATGAGGGCTGAAATGATCAACCAGTTAATACTCTCAATTCGAAGTCTCGGGTTTGCTTTATTGGCTCCGGAGCGGGCGCGTGCGTTCTTTGTACGGAGGCGAAATATGGCGGTAATTAGGCGCAAAACCCGCACCGCGGCTAATTTACACGCGCATAAAGAATTCAGCAGCGATTCAACAGGCTCCTTGTGATAAGAATCGGGAGCCTTACTGCGCCTATCGGGGGCTTTATCGCCGATGATTTAATTGTAATATTTTGAAAGTGCGGGCTCGAAACTATTTTACGCGGCCGCTTAATGCGCCGAGATCGGCTGATAAATGGGGATTTACGTTTGAATAATCGGTAGCAGTCGTAATTGCAAGCTGTTGCGAACCGCCGGGAGCTTAATGGCCGAATGTGTGTTGATTTTTATTTACGGTTAGCACATTGTAGCTTTATGCTGAGGGTAAAGGTTAAGTGCCGGCAATTTACACTTAGGATTTTTATTACCAAAGATAAGCCGATTTTTAATTTCTTAAGTTGATGAGACGTAGAGTTGCATGTAGCTTTAATGCTAACCCTAACGTAATCACCAGATATGCGATCGAGAAAACTGTGCTATATTTTTCTTGATTATGTCACTTCCCGTCGAAATGGAATTTGGATTGGAAAATATTCTATAAAAATTTTTATTAGAAAGGTCGAGTACGGCTCGTGCATCGAAACCAAGCAGCCGGGCGTATTTATTTACCAATTTTTAATTTTAATTATAAATTTCGCCGCTCTGTGTGCATAAGTGCAAATGTACGATTAAACACTCGCGATTAACTAGTGGTCACCGCGTCAATCTTTGATCCCGTAATGCAACCAGCAATTATACCACCCAACTCCTTATCAATCATAAGTTCCTTATACCGGTCCGTTAAATAATATCAATCAAAATGTAACTCACGTAACAGCACATTTTTCAACCCAGTCACCAGCCTCTCAATCAACTAAAGACACTGTAGAGAGATACGAAACATAACGCATGAATGGCATGTAGTTAAAAAAGGGAAACCTGTTTAAAAATCTTCCAACTGAAGTAAAGCTACCTATAACAACTAGTGACCGATACGAAATGCTAATCGACACCGATGTATCAGACAATAATGATACTCAAACTAGCAACATTAACGAACCACCTCCAATATTTATTTACGGTGTATCTAATTTCAAACGTATGGTAGATAATCTTTTACTGCTCACCGAAGAAGAAAATATTAAAGTCAACGCCTATAGTTCGGAAACATAGAAAGCTAATAAGACATTTAAGAAGCGAAAACATAATCTAACATACGTGCCAGATGAACCAAGATAGAGCTTACAGAGTCGTAATTGGGAATCTAGACTGCTAGATTGCAACTATTGACATAAAAAAGATCCAATTACAGTAGGACATGAAGTCCGTAACATATTAAATATAAGATTCAAGAACCCAAGATAAATAATTATAAAATCTATAAACTAAAACAGTAGAACTCTCTAGGAAAAAAAACATGGTGTAATCTAGTGTACCAGATGTCAAAATTATGACACAAGAAATAATTTCTTCAATTCACTACAACGTAACACAAACAACTCGCATCCACACAACGATGGTCGAACTGGTATCCTCCCAACTACACCTCCTAATAACAATAATGGTATGGCTCTAACTCCCCGCGTGGAAGTACGGCCTGCGAACTGAAAGGTTAGAGCTCTCATATGTTCGCTCTCTTTGCATGGTCGTCATGCACCATTTTTGGTGCGGGGCAATGCGACAATCACTGAGCCTTAGACGGGTTCGTCAGCACGTCCCTTAACCACGCTGGCTCTTACATCTTATAATAGTTTGAGAAATAACATGCTCAAACCAGAACATATGCAAATGTAGTAGCAGAGGGAGACGGAATAAATAATAGAAATAACACTAATTAAACTCTATCACAACATTACTATCCGAATTTAAAACTATGATCGCGCAAATGATGCAACAAAACAGTATGATATTAAATTTACTAAATACCATTGTCAGTAAACACTAATCACGGCTAAATACACAAGAATCGCAACATGGAATGCAAATAGTCTGACTAATTACAAACTTGAATTAATAATATTCCTACAACTTAATAAAACTGATATCATGCTTATCTCTAAAACACACTTTAGCGACAGAGCAAAACTCCAATTCCCAAACTATGCAATATATAATACCATACAATTCATATTTCATACTTTGAATTGCTAAAGTATCGAACAGCACCATTTCAAGTTACTAGTGTAAGAATTATTCTTATCTTTCTCATTTGCTGTTACTATCATCTATTGTCCTCTATGTCACACTATAACAACACAATATAAAGGTTTCTTCCAAATATTAGATCTAAACAAAACTTTTACTAAAGGACGTAACCTATTGCCACAACAGAAAACCAATACATATACCTCTCTACGGATAAACCTATCTGCTGGCCTATTAATCCCGCTAAGATTCCAGATTTACTTGACTTTTTTGTAGTTGCGGGTTTCTTTTTAGATTACTTTCTTGTTGAAGAAAACTATGGCTTGTCGATGGACCACACACCAATCATACTCACATTTTGTACTAAAATAATAAACCAGCCCTTAAATCCTAGATTAACTAGTAATTTAACTAACTGGGAGAAGTTTCAAAGATATGCGGAGGAAAACATTAATCTCAAGTTCCTCATCAAAGAAGCACACGAACTAGACGATACGGAAGAGCACATCACACAACTTATCCAAAACGCTGCTTGGTTTTCGACCTCAAGCTACAGCAAAACGCACAACATAAATAAAAATGTGCTACTTACAGTCCGCGAATTAATTTCTGAGAGAAGATAAGCTAGAGGTAGATGCATTCGTTCACGCAGACAAGCGTACACTGAACAGATTGACAAAAAAACTCAAAAGGGCACTGTTAGAACACCACAATGAGTTCTTTCAAGAATACATCACTAAAAGATCTACCAAAAAATTTAAAAGGCCCTAGCCTAAAAGCAGATGGCACTTGGGCATGCTCTGACAATGGAAAAGTTGAGGTATTTTCTGAGTATTAGACGGAAGTATTTGAACCCTTTGAAGCAACATCCACTGTAAATAGAGATGGAATAGAAAACTTCTCAAATATTTCAGATGTCCCTCCGATTAAACCTTTTACTCCTAACGAAGTGAGATCTGGTATAAAAGCACTGAAAACACATAAATCACCAGGCTATGACCTGATAACAGGCCAAATACTTAAGAAATTATCTAGAAAAGCCATTATTTTATTAACTACTATATACCTATCGCACTTTCCCATACAGTGGAGACATGCACAAGTTATCATGGTACCAAACCTAAATAAGCCATCGTATTTACCGAGCTCTTATAGGACGATTAGCCTATTGCCGCTACTTGGCAAACTTTTTGAAAAACTACTACTGGGAAGACTGACAGCAGATATCGATACTAATACACTAATACCTAACCACCAATTTGATTTTCGCGAAAGGCACTCCACAATTCAACAAGCCCACCGTATTGTTAACCAAACAACACAGAGTCTGGAAGAAAAAACGTTCTGCGCTGCAGTGTTCTTAGATGTGAAACAGACTTTCAATAAATCAAACATCGGCTTGTTATACAAACTGAAGAACATACTCTCGAATAGCTATTACTTGCTTAATTCATCGTTATTTTACTGTAAAACACAACGGACAAGTTTCAGCACTCCAACAGTGCGCTGGGATTTTTTCTCTGTGTCTTCTATACCTCCAACATCCTTGAAATAGTAAAAAGGTCAACTGGTACATTTGCCGACGATGCTGCGATCTTATCTATTCATAATGATGCCTTGTCGCCACGCTTAAACAAGCTAAGTGCGTGGATTGATGTATGGCAAATTGTTATAAACGAGAGTAAGTCAGTTCAAGTAACATTCACTATTAGAACCACTACGTGCCTTCCAGTAATCATTAAAGGCAAACCTATTCCAGTTAATGAAGCAGCTAGGTATCTTGGACTTCACCTCGATCGACGGTTAACTTGGCATCGACATCTCAAAAAGAAATAATATAGGTCGATCTCAAGTTTAAACTAATGTATTGGTTTCTCGGACCGAAATGAAAACTCACACTGGAAAACAAAGTATTGCTGTATTAAACAATAACAGACATAATACAAAGAGCTCAATCCAAAATCCTTAGAGCTTTAGCTAATGCACCTTGGTACGTTAGTAATCAGACCATATATGATGACCTTAATATTTTATTTGTGAAAGATAAAATACATAGATCACTTACCTTAATAGAAAAAGTGAGCATAAAAATAACCTCAGGTGCAGTTGATCGAACCTCTACCGACAAGAAGGCTCAAGAAGCAGTGCCCCATTGACTTGAGCTGAAGTGAACTTCAACTTCGTCAACACAACTCCAGGAGTATCATCAATGGATGAGGACCCCCACATGACAACATGCACAACACATCTGTTAGCTTTGCTTTTTTTATAAACTTTATTAATCAGCAATCCGAATTTTATATTCTATAAGCTGATGTGATAGCTTGGGAATTTTTGTCAGAATGTAAATTCTTTCAGTGAGGAGTCTACTTGTTTAACCTCCGAGGTCGGCTAGCCGACATCTTTTTAATCTTTTGTTTTCTTTTTTTGTATTAGTGGTGATACTGGGAGATTTTAGTGTGACATGGTGTTTGTTACTGCATTCTTGAATGACATCTTTTATAAATGAGATGTTGAGGTCAACGTGAAGCACAAAATCTTGGACGGACATCTTTGAAGAATTGTTATATTGGATTTGTTGCAAAACCCCACAGTTTGATGCTAAAAGTCCATATGGGTTTGATAATGCCCTGTACATTAAGATTTTATTTTCGAGGAACAGTTGGGACCTTTTTCCAATCAACCAGTGTAATTTGTTAAATATAAGGTCCGTTTGTTTTCTTTTCTTTGATTTGCGTTTTTCCCAATTGAGCTTTTCATCTAGGTGTAATACGAAATGACGCACTGCTGACAATAGGGAAATGATTGTTTTGGCAATAGAAACTGGACGCAAAGGCCTTTACACTGACTTAATTTCATTAATTTTACTTATCCTGTGCTTGTCAGAGATTTAGATGGTCTCATACGTATGAAGACCCATTTGTCGGATTTGTGTGGCTTGCGAGAATGGCTGTGTAGTCGTCGAAGGTCCCAGTTAGAGAATTACGAGGTGTATTCAAGTTCTAAGGTCTCCAAATTTTTGTCTGAAAGAGTACTTAAGAAAATTGAAACTTTTGTTACTTCTCAACGTAATGTCCGTCTAGACGTACATATTTTTACAAGGTCGTCGCTATGATTCTATGGCTGCTGAAAATACTTTTTAGGGGTGTATTTTGTCTACTGGAAAATCGCTGATGCAACAGCGGCTCGATTAGAAAATGAGCGGCTACGGAGAGTGTGATTCATCGTGGGATATTTATAGCGGCATTACGTGTTAACATGTCCTAAAACTGCGCAGCCGTGTGTTCGTCGGTTAGCATTCGTGGGACCTACATTGAAGAAACTTTTTGCATTTTCAGGTCATCATGTAAAATGGACTCCACAGATTATCTGGAAATTATAAGTTTAAAGGCGATATCATCCAATCGATGGTCTTCCATAGCAACTTATTCCACTCGCGCAACCATGGCTTTGGTCCAGCTGGTTCGTGGCCGAGACTGTTTCGGTTTATTATCACACAAGTCTCGACCTTCTTTAAATTTTTGTACATTGTTCATTTTTAACATCCATAACCGCATATCTCACTCAATTGGCAAAATAATGTCATCATACTATTTCATATCATCTATGTGAAGAAAATCTTGTCCCAATTGCTGTTATGTGCACATTGCTATTTAAATACAGGTTATAGTTTCTTTGAGCTTCAATCAATACATGAACCTTCTTAGTTCACTATCTTCATGATCAAACATAAACTATATTAGGCGGTTAAAGGCACATCGTGTGGCTTTGTTTTCCGATAAATTTTGATTAGTATCGCACAAGAGGAGAAAATTTGAAGTATACAAAACAACGCCCACTGCAGTGGCGGTAATTCGACCTGTGTATATTGTATGATGTTGCCATCTATATTACAAACTTAGAAATATTTTCCGCATCTTTCTACTTACTCTTACTGCTAAGAAAAAAATTTGGAGACCTTAGTACTTGCACGCAATTATAGCATTTTCTTTCAAATGTGAGTTTTTCGGGTAAGTCGTAGGTCTATATGCATCCCAAGGTATTCAACGCTATGCTGTTTGAGAAATGCTTTGCCATTTAATATAACTCGGGTACACGTTTCTTTTCGTAACGTAAATGTGACATGAACTGATTTATTTTCATTTACTTTTATGCGTCAGATCTTCAGCCAGTCTTCTGTAAGGTTTTTTAAAGTATTTGATAAGCTGTATTGGGTCGTCATGCAAGGTTAACATTGCGGAATTGTCAGCCTAAGTGGCTAACATTATGCATGGCAGGTCTGTGGCATATAGTAGGTATAAAACGGATGTCAACATACTGCCTTGCTGAAGCAATTCTATATGCCATACCTTATCGAACGCATGGCTGACGTCCAGAAAGACCGCAGAGCTGTTTTTTGTAAGTTGTAGGTTGTCATTAATTTTTGTGGTTATTCTGTGTACTTGTTCTACGGTAGCATGTCCTTTAAAACCAAACTAGTGATCTGGTATAAGATTAGCTTAGTCAGATATTTTTGTATTGTCTGATTTTTAAATTGTTCAGAAAAGACTTCAATTCGTGGGTTGTCTAGTTGAGTTTTTTCTTGTCTCTTGGGTGTCTTGTATTTTACCAAGTTCTTGTGAGTTTCTTTTTCCGTTTTTTTATGTTTAACTAGAGGTGAACAGTCTTCTGTCTTCTTATTTTTCGTAGGTAACGGTTGCGGCCCGAACAGAAAATTGTATGATATTTTAATTTTATGCTTTGGTAGACAGTATATTGCTGCCAATGTTGTCTCTATTGACTTCTGTAACTATAATACTTGTAGCTTGAAGCTGTTGGTGTTGATATTTGTCTGTTGTTGATTCCATGTTTGAACTTGTTGTTGACTGTCTATCTGTTGCGGTTGTGGGCCTTTTCTGCTAACTTTTAGGAATAGGATATACCCGATTGAACCAATTGTAAACTTAGTTGTTTAGACCTTAGAGGTGGAAATTTACATTTTTGAATTCTTTGGCCACTACACAACCTCTATAGTTATGCGGGATGATTTTCCTGGAAATTCACACGTTTAACGTTTTTAATTTTTTTTCACAGTTTTTTTGTAGGGTATTCTCCAGTGCATTTGACGCATCTTGGCGCGATCAAATTTTTTTAAGTTGTAACAGTGTATGACTTTACGCTTAACGCGTGAAGGTTTGAAAGTAATTCTACTATCTACTACCCTATGTCTGACATTGCATATGTTGATTAATTTGTACTTATAATTATTAATTTCTTTGATGAATTCTTCTAAGGGGAATGTGAAGTGCTTGTTGCTCAACACTACTCTAAACTTATTGTCTTGTTTGTACAGTAAGGAATAAAATTCCGTATGTTTCTACTTTAGAATTTTGATAACGTTTCTGTAGTCCTTTGGCTTAAGTATAATCTAATAACTTGATAAAGTAATTTTTTTGGCTTGGAGATCTAGCATATCTGTTAGCGCTTTTAAAAATAGGGGGTGGTCTAATTTCTTGTTCTACTTTATTGTTTGTTTGATTGTCTTCGTTTTCTGACAGTTCTGACCTGTTAGATGTTGTGGAAGCACCTAACCAATGATCAGTTAGCTTTTTCTGTTTAGTGCGTAATTAATCCGTTTTTTTTTGAATTTTGGGCTTTCCATTCTTGTTCCCTACTTATCTGTATTGGAATGTTTCCATCCTGCTGACTTGCCACTTGCGGTGGGTATACTGGTTGCGCTTGATGCGGAGTTTGTATTTGAGACGAAAAAGTTTGATATATGGTGGTATAGAGTCCCTGGTACTGCATGATTTGGTTGTTGGTACATCCAATTGTTATGGCTCTGGTCAACACTCATTTGTGGGACGGGTGGATATTGTGACCCAAAATTTGGCACGCCAAACATGATGGCCTTATTCACTTGTGATATTGTTCACTTCAAATGTTCGCTTTAATTTATAAACACTTTCTAAAAAGTTGGTTAACAAATTTTAATTAACGTTGCTAAAACTTTGATATAGTTGTTTGATGATCTGGATATTTGTATCTGTGAAGCTTAATACAAATCTAGCATTGTCTACAAATTCGGTTGGCTCTGCAATCCACACATAGATGGATAAGCCTACCACTACGATGGTTCAACATTAAATGAAAAAAAAAAGAATTGAAAAGAAAAGGTGCTTTTAGAAAGGAATTGATTTTTATTTTTACTTATATAGTCGGACCCCCTCCGATTTAAAAGGATTTTTTAATCTTTGTTTGAAGGTCATTGCACTTTTTTCTGTATATTTAAATACAAAACGTCCAACTAGAAGTTTGCTTTCAACGATTTTAAAAATTCACCCTAATATCGGTGAAACATTTAAATCTTCTATAAAAATGAGATTTGGTAATCACCGTTGCAAACTCTCGGTAATTTTACCGATATTTTCTACAGTATAGCTGCCATAGCATCTTGAGTAGTGGGTACGTCCGCTGTAAGTATGAAATATATAATCGGTCCCATAACACTTCCTCGATAAACTCTTTCTTGCATGTGCATTAAGTTTCTCAGTTCTTTTTCATATTTTACAAATAAGTATCCAAATTTTTCATTTTTAAAAAAGTTTCTCGTGTCAAAAGCTCATCAAACGCTTGGCTCACATTGATAAAGACGACTGTACAATTTCGTGTAGTTCAAATGCAACATTGTTGTGATCTATCACTCGAGAAATTTGTTTGATAGTAGTCTGCTTTCTTAAATCTAAATTGGTATTATTTCAGTTTCCTGTGGTGCAATGTTTAGGCATATAAACAATATTTTTTCGAAAAGTTTACTTGATACTCTAAGAAGGCTTATGGATTTGTAAGATAACACTTCATTTGGTGAATAATTTTTAGTGTTTTTTTTACTAAGTTAGAAAATAGCCGGTTCTCAGTGTTGCATTGCAGATGCAGACAATCATTGTAATTCTCTTTTTCAGTAGTTTGTTTAAAACATACATTGTAATGAGGTCGTATGCTAGTGCTTTTTTATTAACTAAACTGGAGATCCTTATTTTTTACTTCACTATGGGCGAGTAATGCAATCATGCATTCAGATAACTTAGTATTTCTCCGTGTTTTATTTTTGCTATTTATACCTTCTACTTCAATTAGTGGTTTAGAAACCTTTTTAAGGTGTTCAGAAAAGAATTGTGTCTTTAAATCGTTTCTCTTTGCTCAGTTCTTGTCTTCTTTCAGAATTATTAATACCATTTTTGTGGCTCTTGTAGTTTTTTAAATGAGTAGTCTGTAGCTTTAATGACTAATATTTAACTTTTTTTGGAGATAGCGTTTATTTTATCATTGCTTACGTAGTCTCCTCTTTTTTGGATTTTTTTGTTAAATATTTTGATAGCACATTCAGTGTTTCTATCATTCTTGAGATTTACTTTCAAAAAAACATTATCTTGATGATCGATGAGCTTAAGTCTTAAGACGCAAGTCAAAACTTTTCTCTACCTTTATATTTACTTACTAATCTCTAGTTATAAAAATATCTAAGCAGTCTGGATTTTTTATAGGTCGGTTGGCTAGTCGTGGGTTTATCTGTGAACAGTAGTTTATTTCTAGAAGAGTATAATGAGGAACCTTAATAGCAAATTGTAATCATCACTTAAAATGAACCTCGAACTTGAAGACAATATCTCGCGAATATAGTCAACACATCATGTTATACTGTACAATGTCACTCATCTAATTTTATAAAGAAAGCAGTACAACTATGCATTGGCAACAATCGGCCTTTGAACTTGTACAAAATGAAACCGTAAATATTGGTGTATTAAAATAGAAATTTTATTTAAAATAAAGAGCAACACGTTGTTGCCTACTTAGGCCCTTCGCAATCATGGGCCCTGAAAATTCTATCCTCTCGACCTCCCCTTTAAAATTGGTCTGGTTTAAAAAAAATGATTTTAGCTTTATTTTCAAAACGAAATCTATATAGTTTTTATATTCTATAAAATTCAAACTCAATTAATTTACAACCACTTTGTAATTAGTTTTTTTTTGGATTGGGGACTATTTCTGATATTTTACTAGAATCTTGCTCTTAATTACAAAGTGCGAGTAATCCCTAAAAAATAACTAAAAAAAATTTTTATTACTAAAAATATGATCAAAAATAGATGTATAATTCCACTGTTATGTTTGTACGTTTAATTAAAATAATCAACTGTGTAAAACAGGGTTATCTGTTATTCGCCGACAATTACCACGAACATCAAGTTAAATAAATATTCATGAGGGGTGCCTTACTGTTTAATTACGGTGTGCGTCATCTTTTTTATCGGCCGCTTTATCTTAAACAGATGCGTTTGAGATCGCACGGGATAGCCGGCGCCGTCCTTAATTGGTTCGATTTTGCGGAGGATCAAAGGCCTCCCAATTTGCGGGATTCACTTTTCACGGGCCAGCATTCAAATTTCCGAAAGGGCCGCGGTTGAATGCGGCATGAATCTGTCAGGGACAGCGCGAAGGGCCTTTTGGTGCCGAAGTCGGGCGTGCATGCTAATGACAATGCATTCATCGCTACCTATAGAGAACATGTGTTATGTTTCAGCGGACGCATCTCCCTGCATAACGTTATGTTTAGGCGCGCCATCAAGATTCTGCAGCTGACGCACAATTGAATCAATTTGCTCGGAAAACAGCGGCTCGGCCTTTCGGGGGCGTCCATGTTGGAGCGTACGTGCGCTGCTGATAACCGCGCATCTGATAGCGGGCTCATTGGTGCCCCATTTAATTAGTCATTTGCACTCTTTGGCCGACCGGATCACCAGCTGCGAAAACGAGGTCCCGCAAGTAACCTCAAACTGAGAATGCTTTTGTCATTTAGGTATTTTTCCACGCAAAACCCAACTATTGCAGATTAAGCTTTTTAAGCCATCCGGAGAATTTGTCGAATTTAGAAAAAGTTTGACTTTAATTTTTTTTTATCTTGGTATAAAAGTGGTAAGAGGGGTGGAAATGAATACAAATCGCAGACTTCTAATCGCCGACATAAACATCAATAAACCTAAGAAGCAAAAATGCAAAGTGTACGAAAACTAAGAGAAGACACACATAACAAACATACGGAAGAGATTGTCAAAGGCTGAGGAAGAAGAGGAAATTGACCGCAATGAATAGGATATCACAAGAACATGGAACTGTTTTAAGGAGAACATATGCAAAGTAACAGAAGAAGTTTATGGCAAACAAAGAATACGGCCTGGTGGAACGAAGAAGTCACTCAAAAAATTAGAGAAAAGAAAATAACCTGGAAGGAATACACAAGGAATGAAAATGAAACAAGAAACGCCTATATACAAAAAGAAAATGAAGCAAAAGGAAATAGTAAAACAGGCAAAACAAAGGTAATAGAAAAAAATCGGAAATAATATTGAATTAAAATTCCAGGAAAATAGAAGACACTTCTGGGGGTCATCAAAAGGCTAAGAAGACAATACGGAAAGAAAGCTAGAAACGTTCAGAAAGAAGGCAACACCCTAACAACAGAAACAACAGAAATACTACAAACCTGGAGAGCATATTATAAGAATAAATTCAAACAACAAGAAGAAAGATAGAAACTTAATCAACAAGAAGAGGTAGAAAATATGGAAAAAGATGAGAAAAATATTAATGAAAATTTTATTAACATGGAGGAAATAATCGAAGCCATCAAAAATACGAAGACTGGCCAAGTAAGTGAGGAAGACGGAATAAGCCTTAAAATAATTAAATATGGTAAAAGTAAAGACTTGTGTACAAACACTTTGCCAGCTAGCCTGGAAGGGAGAGCAAATACAGCAGGATTGGAAAATAAACATAATTAATCCAATACACTAAAAGAGAAGCACAATATTATGCAAAACTACAAACCTATATGATTGTCCTCTGTAATACTCAAAATTATATTCTAGAGTACTGGAAAAAAGACTAAGAGAGGAAATAGAAGAAAAAATCGAAGAACAAGCAGTCCTCAGACCAATCCGACAAACCCAAAACCACATCTTCACAGTATGAAATATGATCGAAAAAACAAGAGAATTATATCTAGCTTTTGTAGATCTCAAGTCGCTTTCAATACAGTCCCAAGAGAACAACTCTGGAAAGCCTTAGTCGAACCAGAAGTTGCATTAAATCTCAAAAAGCCATTAAAAATATATATAAAGAAGTAAATGGAATGGTGCAAATAAGCGGAAAATATTCAGAAATACATAAAAGCACTGATATATGCAAATGATATCCTCATAACAGACTCTCAACAAAAATTACAAAAAGCGATAAACGTGTAGACGCTACAAATAGAAGCGGAGGGGATGAAGATAAATACATCTACAGGTAAGATAATGAGAATAACAAACAAAGAACACGAAGAGAATATTAGAATTCGCTGCAAGAAAGCAGTGCTAGAAGTAGTGGAAGAGTGTGAATACTTAGGTATCATCTCAAGTAACGGAACGAACGACGTGGAAAGCAACCAACGTCTATTACCAAATGAACAACATCATAGTAGGAGAAAAAACAAAATAAAACAAGCTCCAGACATATAATGCAGTATATGTATTTATCCTGACATATGGAGCAGAAAGTTGCACAAGCAGCAGAAATGCAATTTTTTAGAAAAATAGTCAACAAAACAAGAAGAGATAGAGTAAAAAACACTAGAATCAGAGAGCGAGTGAAGCAAACACCCCTAAATGTAAGAATAGAGTACAAGCAGTTGGGTTGGTACGGACATGTGCTTAGAATGGATGCAGAAAGAATTCCCTTAACAAGTAATCGAAGTAAGACCAGGGGGAACAAGAGGATGATGCAGGCCCAAAATAAATTTGATAAAAGAAACAAACAAAATGGCAAGAGAAAAGGGAATGGAGGAAGGAGAAGTGAATAGGCTGGCCCGTGATCGCAAAGACTGGAAGAAGTGGATCGAAAGATATAAAACATGATAGAAAAAGCAAAATGTAATGTATGCAGTAATTCAAATAAGAACTTAAAAAATCAAGTAGCAATTCATTCAAAGTCAAAATTAATGTGACGAGCTTGAGTTAGAGCTTTAAGCGTAAACATTTATTGTACAAAACTTTATTTACTTTTAGGTATTGTACTTGCATGTATTTTTTAAAGTATATAATACAAGTATTTTAGTTTTTATTTTCTAAACATATACAGAGTGAATGTTAACTGTAGGAACAAGAAGTTCGTACGAATATGTGCTCAATAATTTAAGATGTTTGAATTATAACATTTAATATTTTTAATTTGTAGCATTTCCTCATTAACGGACCTGTATGCATCAGTAATGTGTTCTAGAAGCTCATCCAATGTTATCTGTGATACTGGATGTACACAACGTCTTTAATACGCGCTTAAAAAGAATCACGAGACGTTAGGTCAATAGATCTGAACTATGGAGAGACTTTAGGTGTGTTTCGAGAGTAAGCCATAATGCCAACAAATCACGTAAACCACAAACTTCAATATTCCTTCTACCAAAATATTCATCTACAATATGATTTTTGAATGTTGCCTTTCTCTAAAATAATAGTTCTTATTAATATTGTAAGTGGTTAAACCAAAACATATACGACCTATTTAAAACTTCTTAAACATATTATTAAATACTTTACCAACCGTTACTAATTTTTCTTGTAAATTCAAACAACGTTCAAGTGGTTTTTCTACAACTGTAGATTTACAGTTAACGGAGTGGCTAACAAGCAAATGTGATTTCAAATAATAAATTGGTATGAGGGGGGGGGGGGGGTAGAAAACGTCTAATCACGGGTACGGCATATATTTAACTCTAGTTAGTGTGATCAAAAATTTTACAGTTATTTAATTGTCGAGTGATATTTGTATTGTCTAATAAGGAAAGTACTAATACATTTGGATGAGAGTAAATTTTGTTCACATAGATAGTTTTGTACCTGTTGATTTCTTCCTTGATCCATGGGATCTTGAAAACGTTGTGGAGATGTTGGTTCGAGACGAACCGTTCCGCGTTTGCTATAGTGCGGGGAGTTTTGCTTTTAAACCTTTGTAGGACTGCGATGTTTGAGGGTTTCGCGCATGCCCACAGTTGAATCCCGTAGGTCCACACTAAAATTATCACTGTTTTGTACATTAATAATTTATTGTTTAAAGATAATTTACATCTTTGTCTCCCTAGTCAATGTATTTTCTTCATTTTGAGGTCCACTTCATTCCTCTTCTTAGTGCCGTGGACTTTTCATATGAGTCGTCTATCCAGGTGCATGCCAAGGTATCATACATAGTCTTAGATAGGGATTTGAATGCCAGTTAGAGAAACCGAAGGAGCGATACCGTGTTTTGTCGTAAAAGTTTTGGATGTAGATTTATTTGAATTTATTTTTATGCACAATTTGTGTAGCCATGTTTGCAAGTGGCTAGGTAGCTCGACAGCTGGGTCGTTATGAGTAAGGCGGTATCGTACGCAGTAACTACTTATTCATGGTGAGGAAGATTAAGTGCAATGTGAGTTGCCAGTTTTAATTAAAATGAGACTACACACCATTTTTTTCATGTTTAACTTAATACTATATTTCACTTGGGTAAGAAGGTAGTATTGGTAGGGCAGTAGCTGTTTAATTTTATACAATAAACCAGAATTCCAGACTCTGTCAAATGCCTAACTGACATTTAGGAATGCCGCAACACAGTATCTATTTCCTTCAAAGTTTTGTTCTATCTATCTATTCCATAGTAGAGTGTTTCTGCCTGAACCCTAATTGATGTTGAAAACTTAGTCCGTGATCTATTACGGGTACTTTTTTTTAGTATTAATCTGAGTTGCGATTTGTCTTTCCTAGAGTAAAGACGGGCTATCTCCACAGTTATCGCCTATTTTTAAATAGCTAATGCTACTGATAGTGCATTTTCTACAACAAATATAATAATTCAGCCGTAAGTTCTAAATTTATTACAGAATTCCTGCGGAGGGGTTGGGACCGAATAAAATATTCCTGTTGGAACCGCAAAATTTAATCACAAAAATTAAATTCGATATAAATGAAAAGCAAATTGAAAATTCTGGCAAAATTATGTACAAAGTAAACACGCTGCAGCAATCAACGCAATGGATACTTCTAATCAGTCACAATTTGCACCAGAATCCGCAGAAAAGAAAATAAGAATTTCGCGTATATATCTACACAATGCTGATAATCTTAAATACCAGGAAATACTTGGAACTAACAGATAAAATCAAAATTTAATTTTCAACAGTTTACAAAAACAATTAACTAAGACTAAATCTAACAAGCATAGAAGACTGTTGATGCATGACAAAACACTACAGTGAAATTAACCTAAATTATCACACTTTTAAGAACCCGGAAGCTAACAATGTTTTAGAAATAATTTGGAATATTCCCGTAATATTGACTGAAGAAGAGATAGAAACTGAGCTAAAAACCCTAAAATACCTTATTAGAAAAATTGCGCGATTGTATAACAAGAATAGATATCCAATCCCACTATGCGCAGTGGATGTTAAAAATATTCAAGAAGGTAAAAATCTTTAGTTTAAAAGACTTAGCCATAGCGCAATTCAGGCAAATATCAATTATATGGCCACACGCGCAACTATTGTCAATCTTAACCATGATGTGTGAATTGCACAGGCAACCACCTATATATTAACTGTCCCAAAAAAACAAAAGGAGGGCCCACATTGCATTAACTGCTTGGAAAATCACTCTGCAAACTATAGAGGATGCAGCTACTTTCTTAAAATAAAACAGTCAACAAATAACAGCTACAGAACACTGAACAAATTATATGCAAAAGCAAATAGTACTAAACAGGATGGTCATGTAAACCAGCTCCTTCTCCTAGTCAAAGCCAAGGACTCTCACTTCAAGCCAATACCAACACTGCTGATGCTCCCTAAAACACAACCGACCTTGTCATAACTATACTAACAAAGTCGCCATTGACACCATTGACGCCATTATTAGCATCCATACTTCCTACCTTATTAACTCATGGACCCAAATAATCAGCAAATAGTTGCTAAATTAACTTTGAACAATTGGAATGCCAATGGTCTTAAAATGCAACGCTCCATTCTTATTAACTACTTATCTCGCTATAACATACACATCGCTTGCATAATAGAAACCCATTTTATTAATACTGAAATTTTCCGTATCTCTGGATATCAAGTACACCAAAAGGACAGAGAAGCTGATAAGGCCTCAGGAGGCGTAGCGATCATAATCAAGAAAAAGCTAAAACCTACTTCATCTCATTGCTATAGAAAATTTATAAGCTATTTATATACAATTATACATAAGAAACAAATTGTCCTCTAAAATTAATATCTGCGTACAAACAACTTACCAAAAGATTATCCGACCACAATATAAAAAAATTGTTTGACAGTACAGAGTCCACAAGGCTCTTAGGTGACCTAAACTCAAAAAACACTATATGGGGATGCCAAGCTAATAAGTCTGAGAGCATAAGGCTACGTAACATCATGGTCAACGATTATATACTTATATAAGTCCCAAATTAATTTAGCTAGTACCCGTATAGAAGAATTTGCAAAAACCAATTCAACAAACGGTAACCAATGAGCTACACTCCAATCATCTTCCCGTAATCATGTTCTTCTATGACGTACCTCAAGTTAAGCCACCTACACTTAAACTTATTGATGGAATAACTAACTGAAAAACATTCTAAAAAAACGCTTGACCAAAAGCTAAGGTGAACGGGATCACTTTAATTCTCTTTGAGCATCGATGAAGCAATAACACAATATACATCTGCAATACAAAAAAGCGCACAAGAAGAAACAAGGAAGTGCTCCTTCGCACAATACAACACCCGATTATATAATAAATCTGATAAAATCAAAAACAGATATAGAAGAGAATGGCAAAGGACAAGATTACCTTACTACAAAATATTACATAATAAATCTAGTAAAACAAGAGCTGGATAAACTTCGAATAGCATGATATAATAGCTACCTAGAAAAAATACATCCCGGCGACTCAACCATGTGGAAGGGAACCAAAAGATTGCTGAGGCAGCCAAGCGCCAACTAACAGTTGGGCTGAAAAGTTCGTAGGCTGACACATAAGCGGCGCTAGTAGTATTAAATCCATGTGCTTTTCAGTTAACCCTAACCTTCAAAAGACTCGTGTATAAATTTGACAACTGTCGGACTATTAGTTTAGGAGATATCGTATTTTGAGTGAAGCAACTATTGTTAATTTTAAAAAAATGGATAAAAAGGAATTTCGAGTATTAATAAAACACTGCTTTTTGGCAAAAAAAAATACCGTTGAAACCAAGGCTTGGCTTGATAAGCATTATTTAGACTGTGCACCAGGAAAATCAACCGTTGAGAAGTGGTTTTCCAAGTTTAAACGAGGCGAGATGAGCACTGATGACGATGCACGCAGTGGACGACCGAAAGAGTCTGTAACCGATGAAAACATTAAAAAAGTCCACAAAATGATTTTGGATGACCGTAAAGTGAAGTTGATGGAGATAGCAGAGACTCTAAAGATATCGAAGGAACGTGTAGGGCATATTGTAAATGAATATTTGGGTATGCAAAGCTCTGTACAAAATGGGTGCCGCGAGCTAACAATCGACCAAAAACATCAACGATATAATGATTCTGAGCAGTGTTTGAAGCTCTTCAATCGGAATAAATCCGAATTTTGCGTCGATATATAACAATGGATGAAACTTGGCTCCATCATTTCACACCGGAGTCTAAGAGACAGTCAGCCGAGTGGACTGCACGTGACGAACCAACTCAAAACGTGGAAAAACGCAACAATCGGCTGGCAAGGTTATGGCATCAGTATTTTGGGATACTCATGGTATAATCTTTATGATTATCTTAAAAGGGAAAACCATTAACAGCGACTACTACATAGAGTTATTGGATCGTTTGAAGGATGAAATCGGAAAAACGGCCACATTTGAAGAAAAGAAAGTGCTTTTCATCAAGACAACGCACCGTGCCACAAGTCAATGAAAACGATGGCAAAATTGCATGAATTGGGCTTCGAATTGCTTCCGCATCCACCGTATTCTCCAGATCTGGCCACCAGCGACTTTTTCCTGTTCTCAGACCTCAAGAGAATGCTCGCTGGAAAGAAATTTAGCGCCGATGAAGAGGTAATTGCCGAAACAGAAGCTTATTTTGAGGCTAAAGACAAAATATATTTTAAAAATGGTATAGAAAAATTGTATGATCGCTATAATCGGTGTATCGCCCTCGAAGGCAATTATATTGAATAATAAAATCCAATTTTATCAAAAAAAAATTGTTTTCTATGTTAGCCTACGAACTTTTCAGCCCAACTGTTACTTATTAGTAGCTAACAAGACGATATACTCATCTGAAGAAGAGAAGTCAGACATTTTGGTTACGCACCTAGAAAAGGTATTTACTTCTAATACAAAGATACACGACCCTTTTTTGGCTACGCAAATAGCTACACTGTAGCTCACTTTCATTTGCGGGATGCCACTGAAATAACTCCTGTGTCCGCGCAAGAAACGACTACTTTTAAAACGCTAGTTCCTAGGACCAGACTTGATAACTAACAAAATTTTAAAACATCTATCCAAAAAGGCAGTAGCCTACCTAACCTCAATTTGTAACGGCTGTATGAGACTAGATACTTTCCTTTGCCGTAGCGAACTGCAAACGTATTATCAATTTACAAAACTGGAAAAGACAAACACAACCCTGACAGTTGTCGACCCATCAGCTTATTATCTACATTAGCTAAGCTACTGGAAATGGTGATTCTCATTCAACTGCAAGATTTTATACTCAAAAACAAAGTCATCCCGCCTTATCAGTTTGGGTTTAGACACTCACACTCAACAGCTCATCAACTTATTAGACTAACAGAAATAATCGAGAAGGAGTTCGAAGAATAAAAATTCACGGCAGTAATTTTTCTATATCTAGAAAGAGTCTTCTATAAGATTTGGCTGAGAGACTCTTGTATAAAATGATCAGGCCGACATTTCGGATTACATAATAAAAATCATAAAATCCTTTCTGAACAACAGAACGTTCTAGATAAAGATTGACGCCTTTTGGGACCAACTTTGTTCAACCTTTATGTACATGAGTTGCCCACCTCATATAATTTAACACTAGCTACGTTTGCAGATGATACGGCGATACTAACACAAGATATACAATCGAAACAACGATAGAACATCTGTAAAATGTAGTAAACATAAAGTATGACTGGTATAAAAAATGGAAAATAAAAATCCACCCAACTAAAACCCAGGCAAAGGTGTTCACACTTAAACGCTACACCCATCTTCCAACAATTAGATTAAACAATGATGATATACCATGGAACCCAAAGGATGCTGCACTAAAGTACTTACCCCTTGATTAACCGAAAATTTTACCTTAGATCCGAAGATAGAAGAGGTAACAAAATTATTGATTGGTACAATAAAGCCTTATGAGTAGGTTTACCCGGTTTTAAAATAAGTATTATTCGACCAAATTTCTATTGTATGGGAAAATACTGTAGTCTTATTACAGCGTTGTATATTTGAGTGAGAGACATTATAGCTTTATAGGGCATTTCTTTTAGAACTTTGGCAGTTATCTGTTCTTGCCCATGTGCATTATTTTTATGAATCTATAGAATTGGATTTTTGAGGCGTTTGAAGCTACTGTTTCGCCTGTTGGACGCTTAGTTCGCTGCAAAGTATTTCTGGTTCTCTTTTTTTCTGCAAGCTTTTTAATGTGTAGTAGATAATTTTTAATAAGAACGGGTTTTTTGCGACTAGGTGGTGTTGAGTAATAGGCTACATGATGGTACTACCACAGTTCCACTGAAACCACTTCCACTAAAAACCGTTTTCACTAAAACCACTTCCACTAATAGTCATTTCCACTGAAGCCACTTCCACTAAAAAAACATTTTCACTAAAACCACTTCCACAAACAGTTATTTTCACTGAAACCACTTCTACTGAAATACCATTTCTACTAAAATAATGAAACATAATAAAACAAATTCCCACGAAAGGATATTTTTAACAAATTTATTTGAAAATGCACAAATTAATAGTTAACAAGTTGAAAACTAAGAAAATTAAGAAAAATTAAAGGAAATGGCGCTTGATTGGTAAGTATTTTAGAAATTAATGATAGAAAATGTTATAAGCAATCTTAAGAAGGTGTTCATATCATTCTTAATCAAATCTTCCCAGAAGCACGAGAAATTACCACCAGTAGTTACTCATTTGCAGTCACATAGCGATGATGCGGAATATTTTTAAGAGATCCGACTCCATTAGAAATGATGCGACCTCGAATGATACCTTGTTCCTTGCAAAGTCCTTCCATGAAAATGTGGAAAGTCGAATGAGATGCCTCTATACGATCGAGAAATTGAACCTTCCACCGAGTTATTAGTGCAAGGAAGTCTACTGTTGATCGCTGAATATTGATTCAAAATATCAATTGGAAACTTAGCTTTTTTGCGTCTTCCAAGCCAAGTTCGTTCAAAATAGTGTAAAATTTCTCCAAAGCTTGGGAAACTTCCTCATTTTCTTTGCTCATCCAAAAGTCACTGTGGATAATGGCATCATATCCTTCCAAAACTTCATCTACTGGAAGAAAAGCAAGAGCAGCGAGAGATTTAAGCTAACGAGAAAATCTAGGATTTGCTATGTCACTGTAGAGTTATTTGAGAATCGGAATCTGCTGAATTTGACGGAACAGAGCGTGACCCATGTGGAAAGATATCGTGATAGAAGGGAAAACCGACTTGAATGTCTTATGTTCGGCTTGTTCAAAATCCACACACGCTTGAAGGGGCTGCCGTCGGAATAATTTTCTTCACTTCTTCCAATACTCCTGTATAAGTTCCCTTCGATTTGTTACAAAGGAGAGCGTAAACAAAAGGAATACACTAAAAGTACAATTTTGTTAGATATTTAATTAGCGAGTAAAATGGGGTGTGGGAGCGAAGCTCGCTGCAAGGGGAGTTTGGGGGGCTAAGCCCCTCATATTAGTGTGAGGAGGAGCGAGCGAGCGTAGCGAGCTCTGCAAGCACTTGTGCGTGAGGGTTTTAAAGAGGGCGCTGCCCCTTTTGAGATTGGAAGAGTAAAAAGCAGTTTTTGGAAAGAAAGAAAATAGGAAAAAAATATTTAGCAAATTCTTACCTGAGTCGGTCATGGCGTGAATTGCCCATAATTGTTTGAAGATATTGGGAACAATCTTGAATGTTCATTAGCAAGCCAGTGAGGAGATGAGTGGAGTTGGCGAAGATTTTGTTCTGTAGAAAAATAAGAATTCGATCCTCGCGTTGATTGTCGTAGAGAAGAAAATTCTCCTCTTTGCCACCAAGATTAATCACCTTATCGGATCCGAGACGATGAGTTCACCGGCTGATTGTAGATTGGTTGGATTTTCAGCCCCTTGTTTTGAGAGAGCAGCTGCTCGCGCCATGTTTTTGTCGGTTGGAAGAGCCGCAACGCTAGATTTCTCGAGTTTTGATGTGTAAGTTGAGACCATGGATAGAGGAGTGTCATTGCTTTCTTTGGCTTTTATCTTGATTTCGGCCATTGCATTTTGACAAGCGGGCTTTTCGGGCACCAAAGTGGATATGTGTTTATCTAAAAATTTTTTAAATTTATTTTTACATTAGCAATCAGAATACATTGTATTTCTTTAAGCTAATATTTTGGTTTATAAATTGACATGATGAGGGCCCGTCCAGTGACTGGTCCTCATCCTAGAAAATAGTGCTAAGGTGTTGGGCCCATGTGGGGTCCTCTTCAGTGGAAGTCTGTAGGCCAACGGCGCTTGAGGCGTCTAATGACTTGATGGTGTGGAAGTTCTTGGAGAAGAAGGTTGTCATGGGTGGTAAGTTTTTCAAGATGTTTCCTGGTTCTGACCTGTATTACCGTATTGAGGATCGGGATGCCGAGGTCGTCGTGTATCATCTGATTGGTGATGTACCAGGGAGCATCAACGAGAGATCTTAAGGTTTTAGATTTACTTCGTTGCTAGCAAGACTACTAGCACAGCCCCAAAGTTCTATTCCATAGGACCAGATTGGTATAATGATGGTATTGTAGATAAGGATTTTGTTAGAGAGGGATAATGGGGAGTGTCGGCGTAGTAACCAGTAAAGGGTTTTAAATTTGAGCTCTATATGTTTTTTTTTCTTAGTAATGTGCTCCTTCTAAGTGAGCTTGCTGTCCAGGTGTAGTCCCAAGTATTTCATTGATGGGGATTGTGGTATCTCGATATTATTAAGATGTAGTGGAGGACATATCCCTTTGCGAAGAGTGAAGGTCACATGAGTAGATTTGGACTCATTTACCTTAATGTTCCAGCGCCGGAGCCAGTCTTCAAGTAAGCTGAGGTGAGTTTGGACATATTCCACAGCGAGGTTTAAGTCCGTGTGTCTCGCAAGTATAATTGTGTCATCAGCATATGCTCCTATAGTAGTGGTTGGGGAGGTTTAAAGGTCTGAGATATATAACGTATAAAGAAAGGGACCCAAACGCTACCCTGTGGGACCCCAGATAGGATTGCGTACACTGGAGGAACTTTGTCGTAAACGCGTGTTCTAAATTTTCTGTTTGTTAGATAGGAGTCCAAAAGTTTATGAAATTGAAGAGGTAAGATTTGATGTATTTTGAGTTTCAGTCCTTTGTGCCAGACTTTATCAAACGCCTGGCGAATGTGCAAAAGAACAGCTATACTCTGACTGTTCGAATGCTGTGTTAATTTCTTGCGTGATGCGATGGCACTGTTGTATGGTAGAATGGTGTCGGCGAAAGCCAAATTGATAATCAGGGATCCAGTTAGTTGCCGTGAATTCTGGGTCTAAGGTTTGTAAGACATACTTTTCAAGGAGTTTGGAGTAAACTGGTAACAGGCTTATGGGGCGCTTTGATGACGCATAGCTGGGATCTTTACCTGGTTTAGGGATGAGTATTATCTCTGCGATCTTAAATTCTTTCGGCCAATATTGAAGTCGGTGTATAGCATTAAATATGTACATCAGCAGAACTATTCCTTTTCGTGGAAGCTCACGGAGCATTTTCGGTGTAATTTTGTCCGGTCCCGGTGCTTTCTTGAGATTTAATCTCTGAATTTCAGATTTTACAATCTTCGGTGTTATTAGTGGTGTGGGAGGTGTATTCGGTTCAGGTGCTGGTGGTCTGGGAGGTTAACGTTGGGTGGTTCATCATGTGTTTGGAATACTCCAGATAGGTGAATAGCGAACAAATCCGCCTTTTCTTTGTCACTCTTAGCCCATCCTAGAGCTGGAGGTAGTTTTCGTATTGGTGGGGATATGGTTTGAGGTTTTAAAGATGATTTGACTGGTCTCCATATTGAGTTGTCGTATCGGTTTATGGTTGAGAGGTAGGTATTCAACGAGTCTTCCCTCAGGGATTTGAGTTTCGCCTTAAGCTAATTTCCAAGGTTATTGAGGGTTGTTTTGTCTGCTGGATGATGGCTCTTTTACCATTTCGCTCTGGCTTTTCTCTTTTGGGCAACTAGAAGTTTAACTTCTAGAGGAACATGTGTGTATGAGTTGACTTTTCTCTGCACCTTAGGCGAGGTAGCTTGCTGTGCTGTAGTTGTTAGCAGAGAATTGAATTTGGTAACTGCTGTACCGATTTCGAGAGGGGTTTTTAAACTGACTTTCAAGTCAATGCCTTCGTGAAGAATTTGCCGATATAAATCCCAGTCAGTTGAAGCGTTATGGATCCGTGCGGTGGGAATTTTTGATTAGGACACTTGCGCTTATAGTTCCTATGATTGGGGAGTGGTCCGAGGAAAGGTCGTAGCTTGGGGAGATGCGCATGTAGTTTGGTGATATTCCATTAATGACGAAGAAATCCAGGAGATCGGGGATTTTGTTCTGAAAGGTAGTCGTATTTATTGTCTTGTATAGTTTTATATAGCTCTCTGCCTTTTGTAGTAACTAGGCGGGAGCCCCACGCAGTATGTTTACTGTTGTAGTCGCCGCCTGATACGAATTTGGGACCCAGGGTATGAAAGAACTGGTCGAAGTCACATTGTTTGATATTGTGTTTTGGGGGGCAGTAGACAGCCGCAATGGTTATTTCATAGGGGAGGGTGAGCACCTTGATGGAAGTAGCCTGGAGAGATTCCTTCTCGTAGTTGGGGAGAGCGTAATGTTAAATGTTAAATTTTGTTTGATTAATATAGAGGTTCCAGCTTGTCCTGTTTTGTCTGGATGGTTAGTGTAATATAAATGGTAGTTAGGAATTTTGATGTACGATTTTTCCGTGAAATGCGTTTCACTAATTAGCATTATGTAGTTATGTTTTAGGAATAGTATTACTTCGTCTCTGTGATTTAAGAGGCCGTTGGCGTTCCATTGTGCAATGCGGAGGAATTTATCCATTATTCATTTTGCCTATTAACATTGTCAGCATGTTAAGGACCATGATGCTCTGCTGAATGAGTTGGGAGAACATGGATTTGAATTCTTCTAGGAATTTGTTTAAGGTAAGGTTAAGAGACTGGTCAGAAGGGATTTGTTGTTGGGGTTCTTTGTGACTGGTAATACTAGCGTATGTAGGTGAATGCGGGAGGTTTGATATATAACTTTGTCTATTTATGATTGGGGATTGGGTTGTTGGCGGTTTGGAATTGGTATTTCTACTTTTGTAGAAGTTGTGGTAATGAGTACATCCTTGGTAGTTAGCCGGGTGATTTCCTCCGCACAGTGCACATGTTGCTGGCGTGTCCTTGCTCTTCTTGCAGCTGGTTGTGCTGTGATTACCGCTGCATTTGACGCACACAAAAGGACGAGAGCAATATGCTTTTGTATGACCACACATTTGGCATCGCATGCACTGGACAGCATTTCGGTTTGTTCTTGGCGGTTCAATTGTTATGCGATTGTGTAGTAAAGATTGAATGGAATATATCTCTTTATTATTGTTAGATGGTTCTAAGTCCATGAAAAATAGATTCATTGGCTCCTTTGTGGTTCTATGTTTAGCATTCATGATGTTTCTAATTTGGTGTCCTTGTCTACTGATTTCTGTTTTTATGTCTTCGAGTGGAATCGAGTGATGAAGATTTTTGATGACTACTCTAAACGCTCGTTCGTCTTTTAATTGGTAGGTGTGATGTATAATTTTATTTTCGCGCATGTACTTAACTAGTTTACGGAATATATCAGGAGTATTTGGTGAGATTTTAATTGTGTTATTTGCCAGGCTTTTAGTGACATATTGCTCTTTTTCTGCTACATCTGCTAGTGTAGCTTTCATTTTTGGTAGATCTAGGACTCCATAAACAAATATAGGCGGGAGTTTGGGGATTTTATCAGATTCTATTGTTTTATCTTTGGGAGTATTGTTTTTATTTGTTGAATTGTCGATGGGGGTTGGATTTTGGGAATTAGCTAGTGCAGAAAAACCGTTGGAAAGGGATAAAGTGTTTGAGGATACCGTGTCATGTGATTTTCTAACTTTATTTCGTTTAGTAGTCTTAAATGCTTGCCAGGGGTTTTCTTTAGATGCGATGTTCTCTTTTGAGGGGGGATCGTCTCCCATTTTGTCGTCAGACGTTGAGGTTAACCTGTATAGTTGCCGGGAATTTCGAGACTGATAGAGTCCTGAAGATTGCATTGCTAAGTATTGGTCCTGGTTAGGGGGAAAGGGATTACTTGGTCCTTGTGAAGGTTGACTAGTTGGTGCAATGTAGGGTAATCATAGTTGATTGTTTATCATAGGTTGATTTTGGTAGGTTTTTGGAAATTGTGTGAAGTGTACATTTGGCGAAGGATGGCCCTGTATATTATGAGGTAGGGGCTGGCTTAAATTGTAGTTAAAGCCAGTTTCGTGTCCTGATGTTAACATTGTCGTATTTGTTAAATAAAAATTACCTGTTGTTAGCTATGTTTCTTTCTTGATTAAAATAACTTAAGCAAACTCGGGTTCGCGATACGAGATAAGGCGGCCGCAGCCGCTTTATCGAATAATGCACTTGAACTTGAACGCGTGTATCTGCGATGTTTACGCTTCGAGATTCAAACGAGTACATCTAAAAGTATGGAAAAATTTGCATTTTGTGTTCATATTAAATCAATTATTACTTACTTTTAGTACGAAGAAGAAGAAATCCTTTGTCAGATCCAATATCTGTAGTTAGACGGTGACAACAGTTCGTAGTGTTGTAGTCTGCACATCTCCAATAACGGATAGGTATTCTATTCACTCAGATATGAGACCCTGTGTAGTCAAAAAATTGTAGCAATTGTATTTAATAGAAACAAATTTACTTGCCATTTTTCTCATGGGTATATCCTTTGTGCACCAGTTGAGTCTATCCCTTGGAACTCTTGGAAGTCTGGAGATAGATTCCGGAAGTGGCCATAGTAAAAGTTGAAGTAAAATTTATGAAGAAAGCTGACGCAAAGTAGGTAGGCAAATGAAAAAGTTTTGAAAGTAACTGACTGAGAACTGTGATAATGTGCTCCTTATATACCCCGAAAGAGGGGTATGGGATTAGTCGGGAGTTCTCGCTAAGAAATTCGACCAAAATTTCTTTCAATTTCCAGTACTAAAATTAGAAAGCAAAGAAAAATAAAAAAAATTTCTTGGAAGAGATTAGTTTATTTCATTGCGGGTGCATTTTGAATTTATAAAGAAATATGAAAGACCAAAAGGGGAAAATGAACGAATGCTCTATTAGTGAAGGGAAAAAACCCCGGGGAATGATCCGAGGACTGTCGTTCAGAGTACGTTTTGCGCGTTTGATGTTTTTGTGACGCGGCCGCCACAGTTCCAAGAATTTTCTTTCACATTTTTATATTAGGATTCAAATGTACTGAAATGCAAAAGATATGAATCATCTACAGTCAAATTACAGAATGTTTAGCTTTTAGTGGAAGGGGTTTTAGTGGAAATGGCATTTTAGTGAAAATGGTCTTTTAGTGGAAATGTTTTAGTGAAAGTGGTGGTATAACATGTATATAATGTATGGCACATGTCTGCGCTTTTATGAATTTACGACTCCAACTTTGAATAGTCTATCAATAGAATATCGATCGACTAACCGATGAACGGACTTCGGCAAAAGCTGGAACCATAAATAGCTGGAGCGTAGATATCGATAGAATCAGTGTAAAAAGGGATGAAATTGTAATACTTTAATACAACTCTATTCAACATTTAGTTCAAATGATTACTGCCTCTTCAAAAAGCTTTAAAGTTGTTCAAATGGTTCAATTTCTATGAAACAAACTGGAAATGCAAACATTGTAAAATTGACAGGTAAAATATTAACTTTTCTTTGAGATAAAACGGATTATTCCATCTTTACGTTGCTTGTAACATAATTAAATATAACACTCGCATTATTCTCTCCGATTTTTGTAATAAGTTCTTTAATTGCCATATAAATAATGTCAGATTAAGGGTAGCTAACCGTGCATTTATTTTAAAAAATCCAAAAATATTTTAAATTAAGAAGAAACTCGTGTATAATCTTAATAACTCTACATAGAACAAGTTCTCATCAATTTATTTCTTAAAAAATAATGCAGGCGCGCGATAAACAAGGTCTAATTATAAAATTTAAAGAATTTCTAAAGACGCGTGTGCTTCTCAGAAGTAAAATAGCCATCGCTATTTTATAGTTTAAGCCGCAATCACAGCTAACTATCAAATTATTAACAAGTTTCGTTGAATTATCAAAATGCATAAAACCACATGTTTGTTTATTTACTACAAAGCGATATAAGAATCCTGACGCACAGCCAATTACTGCCTGTTAGAATACGTAGCGTAATTAACGTTGTTTTCGCCATTCTGCATACTTTGCAGCATCTGCGCCAAGCTCGGCATCTAATGAATTCGCATGCTCCAATCTGCAAATTACGTACTTAGCTTAACACACGTGTTGATGGAAAATTAATTTGAAACTACCCCCTTTGCTCGCAGCTGCCTTTTGTGTCCTTCTGAACATACTAATTTACAGAAAAACTCCACAGATTTTACTTCTTAATTAAAAGTAAAATATATGCAGGCATAAAATTGCGCCTTTCAATGTAGAGTCGCAAAATCGTTAAAATTGTAATGATGAAATGAATTTGCGAGTACTATGGCAGTTACGTGTGTTTTTGTGGCGCATTACATTTTAGATATGTAAGTAATAGAGAAATGGACTGTTGCATTAATTAGCATTGGGTTATTATAGCTGTTTAATAAGTCCAGGACTTTGAATATTTAATTATATTTGTGTTTAGTACGTGTTATAAAATTCTTTATATACTTAAGGTATAGCTTATTAAAAGTTTTTGTTTTTTAATATTCAATATAGAGGACAAACTAAAAAATATATTAAATGTAGTGTTTGTTAACTTGGGAGCAATTACCTAACGACCACTCACTTAAATTTTGTGAAGCAACAAGGAAATCTGTATTGAAAGGTAAATAAAATTTAAAAACATTTTAGATACAAATGCCAAATGGCTCTTAATATTATCCATTACTATCAACAGCAGCACTACAATCTGTTATTTGTTTTTTTTTTTGAATAATTTAATTTTCATCATTTTTCAGGCACAGAAATAGAATATCCAGGAGGCAAAAATCAGCATTTTCGACACCTGCTGTTCTTCGCTTTTCATCGAGGACAAAAAGCTGGCGAAGCCGCTCGGGACATATGCAGTGTGTACGGAAAAGATCTTATAGGCGAGCGTCCAGCACAAAAATGGTTTGCGAAGTTCAAAAATGGCGACTTTGACCTGGATGATACGCCCCGTAGTGGAAGACCTTCGGAATTCGATGAAGAGCGTCTCAAGGCACTTTTGAAAGAGGACGGTCGCCAAGCAAGTCGCGAATTGGCGGAAAAAATGAACTGCGATTATCAGACCATACTCAACCATCTTCATTCGATGGGATTTGCCGAAAAATTTGGAGCAGGATCTCCGCCCAAAGAATACTATGATCTGTGTATGGTGGGACTGGAAGGGCATGGTGCTTTGGGAAATGCTCGAAAAGAACGCCACGGTCAACAAGGAGCTCTACATTGTCCAGCTACACCGCGTGAATGAAGCTATTCGACTGAAAAGGCCCGACAGACAAGGCCAAGTCATCCTGCTCCACGACAACGCCAGACCCCACGTTGCACAAGTCAGCAAAGCCGCCCTTCAAGAGCTCGAATGGGAAGTTCTTCAGCATCCACCATACTTTCCGGACCTTGCGCCAACATATTACCATCTTTTCCGCTCCCTGTCGAACCATATGAGGGGCGTTACCTTCAACAACGAAGAGGACCTCAAAAACTGGCTCAAGAACTTCTTCGACACCAGACCGGGCGATTTTTGGCGGAACGGTATCAACAAATTGGTCGAGAAGTGGGAACAGGTCGTAAACAGTAGCGGAGAATACATTATTGATTAATCTATTGTTAAAATTATTGTTTTTTTGTTTAAATAAAACTGTTAAAACCGAACGAACTTATTCGTCAACCCATAAAAGCAAAAAAGTAACAACAGATTTAAAATCACCACCAATAACAATTTACAATGTAGAATATATTAAACATATACACAAAACCTTAAGCAAAAAGGCACTTGATATAGTAAAAATCCATCTAGAAAAAGGAAAACATTATTTAGCCGTTGTCTAAATATTTGACAAAACGAAAATTCAGTATCACAGATTTAAAACTGAAAAACATTTGTATCAAGATTATTAACCATTTAGGGCATGTATTGTTCACCTAAATATAATAAAAGAAGACGTTGGGATGCTACCTAAAACATTGGGCTACACATTTTTAACAGTGGAAGATTATATGCTAAAAATAAAGGTCCAATATTAACCAATACCAAAAGAATAGAATAGCCTACGGCCACGATAAATAGCAATCTGAAGTATATTTCAGGTGTCCTCAGACGGAGAAAAAAATACCAGGCATGCAAAGGAACCTTTCTTGTACGATAAAAGTACCAACTAGGAGCTTTCCAGAAAAAAATTAAATGAACTAATAATAGTGGATTTTCTATAAAAAAAGCATGATTAATAAAGGAGTTAAAAGGAATACTACTGAACATCAGAAATTGGGGTTCAGAAGTTATTTACAAAGTTTAACGGCTATCTAAGCGACTAATTTATCTCTTTGGAAGGCAACACGGAGATTAAAAAGACAGCCAAAGCACAATTTTCTCATTAAAATTGATACCAATAGACAAGGAACGACTCAGAAAAGGCTGGTGCTTTTGGAAAGCATTACAATCATTCTGAAGCAACTAAGTAAAGAAAACGAAATCAAAATTTGATTCGAATTATTATCATTTTGATTCCTAACCAAAAACCAGAAGAATAATAAGTCTTCTTCCAGTTTTATCAAATAAAAATAAAAAAGTTAAAAGTAATCTTAGATAAAGGACCAGAATATCAGCTTGGTTTTTGTAATAAGCATAAAATTATAGAACAGTTTATTAGACCGGTTATTAAAACTTTGAGGCAAAAAGGTGCTGGTCAATTGTATTCATAGATATATTTTAAATCTTTGGTAAGGTGTGGCACACTGGAGTTTATTACAAATTGAAAATGTGTCTGCCACTTTCTTAATTTCTACTTTTTAAATTTTATCTCAGCAACAGAAATTTCTATATAAAACAAAATAATTATTATTCCAACCTTCTCCCCTTCAAGCTGATGTTCCGCAAGGAAGCGTCTCAGATCCAGTACTATATCTTCTCTATACTGCAGATTTACTGATAATATTACGGTCTTGCCATCTTACGTAGATACAATGTTAGCATCAAGAAAGTCGTAGGTCGATCTAAATAAAATTCAAAACTGGATTAAAATTTTTTTTTCATAACTAACGAAGTAAAGTTTATGTCTCACGGTTTACCTAAGAGAAGTATACTTTTTCAAAACGTAGGTGTATTAGATTGTTTCAACTATTTTTTGGGTGCAAGGTACTGTATTACATAAAGCCATTCTTGAGTCTGTATGGGCATATGGCATAGAACTCAGAGGTACTGCCAGCAAATCAAGTATGGAGATCTAGTAGAGGTTTTAAAACAAAGTAATTCGGGTCATCGTCAACGCTCCCTCTTATATATTGAATGCAATGTTTTAAAGGGACATATCAATTACTCTAGTAGAGAAAGCGATTGTTCAGTTTAATATAAAGTATTGTGAAAAAGTGTTTTTTTTTGCAAAATAACAAACCAAGACCTATTAAAAGTTTTAGGACTTCTGGCTTAAAGAGTCTGGTGACATTTTTTAAAAATACTTTTAAGTGGTTTATGTTTTATATGTTGACACTGAATTCTGTTGAAAGCTCAAATATTTACTGTTAAAAAAATGCTTATCAAATTTGTAACAATAGGCTTCAGCCCAGTATCTTGATACTTTAAAGAATTTCCTCTTTTCGCATGAATGGTATCGCTATAGGCAATTTCTACTACACCATGTTAAAAACAGCACTCAAAATTAGCTCAAACGTTTATGCTTATATATATATTTCGAATTAGAAGTGTGCTCAAAGATGAGATCAGCAAAATTAGTGAAAAGGTCGAATTGAAGAATTGTGATCGAAGCTGTAGTGCTCTTTCTATATCAAAGAAAGGGCAGTATTTGGTATGCCTTATCATGCATCGAACTTAAAAGAATAATATTTTTGACCGAAGTAACTACTACATCTACAGAAACTAAATTTTCAAACCATTTTAGCTCAAAATGCACATAAAATGTCTTTAATAATCACTTTTATGTGTTTGATCAGCGATTGATCGTTAAAGGCACTCACTAAAAAGTTTAAGGTGGTAAACTGTATTTTCCCAATAACAACCTTCTAGATTTTACTATAGTTTTTATAGGCTAATATAATAACATAAGACCACAATATTAACAGTCCTTCATGGCAGGATTGAGATTAATTGACCATCTTTTTAATCTTCTGGAGTCGTGCTGTAGTAGAAGTTGGTATAAATAGATTAGCATGTGCGTCTAGTCAGATATGATGAGTTGCACTACGCTTCTGTATGATAATTGAAATTAAAGGAATAAGATCATCGTGTAACTTTTTGGTTAAGTATCAATGTGCATCAATTATCTTTTGAAAAATCTTAGATTGGGAGCGTTAGATAATTGCTGTGTTTAACTTGCTAACACATCCCCATAACTCAATGCCATAAGTCCGAATAGGTCTGATTATTGTCGTATAAACTAAGATTTTATTTTCTAGGGACAAACGAGATTTCCTTCCAATTAGCCAGTTTAGGTTCTTGAGTCGTAAATAAATTTGTTTTTTTTTTTCTTAAGATGTAGTCCTTTCAGGTAAGTTTTTCTTCGAGGTGTAGTCCTAAATAGCATGTTGATGAAGATGTAGTGCCGGTAACTGGTAAACAGTGACTTTTTTCAGTGTAAATGTTACCTGAATTGCTTTCTTTACATTAATTTTGATGTTCCATTTATTAGTTCAATCTTGTATAAGATTTAGGTGGCTTTGCACATACGAAGAAGCTATTATTGGATCTACAGGGCTTGCAAGTATGATTGTATCATCCGCAAAAGTTTCGATTGTGGTGTTGGGTATAGTATGTATACCGAATGTATAGAGTAGATAAAGCAAAAGGTTCAACATACTCCCCTATGGTACTCCAGCCTGGGTTGGAAAAACATTCAAATAATTGCCATTTACTGTGGTTTGGAAATGACGATCAGCGAAGTAAGATTTAAGGAGTGGAAAATAGGATGGAAGATTTGCTTAATTTTGTATAGGAGACCAGTGTACCACACTTTATCGAACGTCTAGCTTATATCTAGAAATACAGATCTGCAATATTTTTTTTTCCAAGGATTTATTTATTGTTTGTACGACGCAACGGCATTGTTGAACTGTTGAATGAGATTGTTGAAATTCAAACTGATGGTCAGAAATATCATCTAAGAGGGGACTGATTCTGTGAAGTAAGAGCTTATGGTCGATAAAAGACTTATAGTTTTGTATGAGGAGACTATTAGAGATTATTAGAATTACTTCACTAACCTTTAGTTGAAGAGGCTAATAGTGGAGACGGAGAATTTCATTGAATATATGTGTTAGGAGTACAATATCTTCTTTAGGGAGTTCTTTTAACATTTTCTGATATTTAGATGAGTTAGCTTGATTATAGCTTCTTATAGCTTTGCAGGATCCTTGAGTGATACGCTTAGTTTTAGAGTTCCATTGATTTTGGTTTTGTAGGCTTCCCAATCGGTTTTTGAGTTGTGTAGTCTGGATATATTTTTTAACAGTTACTACTGTTGTAGCAATTGTAGTTTTATTGTATATCCATATACAAGCGGACAATAGCATTTGTCACAAAAAAGTCGAGCAAATCTGATATTTTGTTATAATCTGTCGGCCAGTATGATTTTTAGATAACTCTGAATATAAATTTATACTCAAAAATCTAAAGCTATCTGCTATCCTTAGTTAAAAAACCCGAAAGGATTTGTCTGGAAAACTTTTTGGCGAATAAAGTCTATTAATATATCTACCCTTCCTCTAAAAGGAAGATTCATTTTATTGGTAAGCCTGTTCCTCATATGGAGAATGCTATAAATGCTTTCTTATATTATTTTGTGATATTATTCGACAAAATCACTTCAACCACAAGAGCCAATAAACCATTTGTGTTTGTAAGTACACTAGCCGGCTTTGCGTTGTCGTTTAAGGAAGTGTACCCCTTAATAACATGAGCCCGCTATTGATAAATTTCCTGAAACACGGGTTCTCTAACTTTAACTATAGATTATTCCTGCCAAATATCTTTAATAAGCATATAGATGGAGAATATCTCTGTTTAGAGAAATCAAATAATTATAGGAGGCAAGAGATGACCTGGCACGATTTAGAAGGTTACAACAAACCCAGATACTGCCGTCTATTTTTTTTTATAAGGGAGGGAAATGCCAAACGCACGCTCTGTTACTCAAAAATAATTCACAGGGCAGTGTGGGGTTTGCACCCACTATCCCCCCCCCCCCGAAATTTTGGACTCCCAATTTAGGTCCGTTGAGTAGCCCAATCAAAATTTCCTGAAACAAGGGTTCTCTAATTTTAAATAACGATTATTAATGTCAAATATCAAAGGTCTATCTTTACTGGTTTGGGAGTAAATGAGAATCCCTCTAAAACTTCTGAGCCTTCGGCTCGCCTTCCCCGTTTGCACCACATGGGATGTTGTACTCCCAGGAGCCAGCAAAATTAAGTTGTTAGAAGTGCTGACCCTAGAGCAGGCAACGTACAGTTGACCGCGAGAAAAGCATTCATCTCTAAGGTCTATTCCTACCAATCTAAGAGTTTGACTCTGTGCTTTGTTGATGGTCATAGCAAAGCAAACTTTTATGGGAAACTGCAACCTCTTAAAGACAAAGGGGTAGCTAGTAGTGCACAGGAGGATGCGGAGTATGAAAACTGTTTTCCCAATACCACAACCAGTAAAGATGGTAACCTCTATCAAGTGGGAGTGTAAGGACTTAACCTGTAGCCAAGTACCGTTACAGAGCTGAAGGAAGCTTGAGATTACGTAGGCATTACTGGAGACCCTATTTTAAAGTCAAAACGTGAGGTGGTAGTCCAGAAGAGTTGAGAGTGTTGAGGAACTCGACCGTGTAGTGAAGGCGTCTTCAGTTTCAACGACAGCATCCACCTAGGAATACGTCATCACCTGAGTTACCATTCGACGTAGAAGGCTGATGTTAATCTCTAGAACTCTGTCTCTATCACAGATCAAAAATTATAAGGCGTGACAGATGTCAAAAATGACAGAAATAGAAGCTTAACTTTTGACCCTCAGTTTAGCCCCTGTGGGGGGTCGGATCAAAAATTCCCGAAACACTGGTCCTTTCAATTTAGCCGAAGATCATTCCTGCTAAGTTTCACGTTTCTAACTCGAGCCGTTTTCGAAAAAGCCTACAACTTTGGACCCCCATTAGACCCCTTAGGGGGAGGGGGACGAATTTCGAAAAATTTTTTCTTAATACGTCCCTACGTCATACAGAGAATAAAACCCTAGTTTCAATGTTCTAGGCGGTTTAGGCTGGGCGTTGATGAATCAGTCAGTGAGTGAGTGAGGGCTTATATCATTTTATGCCACGGGCAATCCATACAATTCTTTCAAAAATCTTCAGTAAAATATTTAAATTACCTCACCCTAGATATAAGCAGATGATGAAAATGGCTTTAAGAACTCAAATTTCATTTTCCAAGAAAAATGGAAAAAGTAGCTGAGCATCAACACTAAATCAATTTACTATTACATCTTTCCGACTAAAGTATCTTAGTGGCGGTGACGAAAAAGAATTCTAAAAAAGAAATTGTGATAAACGCGTAGAAAATGCCAATTTTTTCTGATGTAATGTAGCACTGTAATGGCAGGGAAAAAATTAAATGGAGTGGCAAAGATAAAAAATTGGAAATACTACATCTGTGTTTATAAAGCAGACCTTTCAAGAATAGTGAATTTTTTACATTAAACTGCGTTCTAAGATGTAGGAAAAATCGCGCATTTGATTAAAATAATAGTACTCGTATAAGCACAAAATAAGGTACCAGATATTAACTACAACACATTATTCATTAGAAGTGATAGTAACAAGCTATTCTCCAAAGCAGAATTGCGGATAATACAGCTTCTTATACTTCTTATTAACAAAATCTGCAAAAAGGTGATTCCCAAAATATAATATATTAGTGTGAAAAATGATGGATGTTTTTTCTTTACAAGTTCTAAATGAACCAGTCTTGTAGCTTGCAGATAAAATTGCGTTCCACTATCGTGGAGTTTACTTAAAGTCAGTATGGGAGAGTTACAAATATTTCTACGGCGGATTAACAAAAAAAGTAAGAGAATTCCTAGAGGCAAATTGGGAAATATTTTATCTCAAAAAAATCAGAAACAAAAACACCATTTCTTACTATAGAGGTGAATATAAATGTCTCAGTATCAAAAACAAAAAGGTATAGAGTTACGTGGTTGATTTACAAGTTCTCTTGCAATCATCCTAAATTAAAAACACATTGTAAGCTACTGTTGAGAATATAATGGGAGTCGATATACTACCAAAAGCAGCTTAGACATGAAGGTTTATCGATAATTACTCATACTCAATCTGTGATCTCCATTCCATGTATTAAAAGACACAAATCTCCCACTGATTGTACAAGTTTTCTTCAGATCGATGTGATTTCTGCATAAAATATGCATGATAGGTTATTATTATAATTTTTGACTTTTGGTAAGTTTTGTTTAACAATTATGAGGCCTGCGACGACTCTATGTTGCTCCCTATTTAAGGATTGTGGTTCTGTTGCTTTCTTCTTACTGCGTCGTTTATAAATGCCTTGATATAGTTGTGACCTTGTCGACTTATCCGGTAAACTTTATGCTGAGTATAATATTTTTGAAACTCTCTGGTCCGTAATAATTGTTACCTGATCTCTTTTTTGTCAATTTATCACTTTTTTCTTTCGATGATAATTTGAAATCCAAAATATTCTTACCTTGTTTTGCTTTTTCAGATCTTGGAGCTCTTCGTAACATTCGCGAACAAGTTTATGCGTTCTCTAAAGAAGTTTCAGAATATTCCCCAAAATAAGCCAAGCATTTCTTTTAGTTTTTTACCATAAATTCCTAATTCGACACTTGTTTTAAATTTTCAGTTGACCAGACTCCTAGAACAACTTCAAACTCGATTTTCTTTACTCTTTTCGATATCGCATTATACTTCTAAGGGAGTATTAAGGTTATGTCTGATCTGTTTTCATTTCTGGAAAGAAATCTAGAAGATATAGCAATATACGTTGTCTTTATTGTCCCCATTATTGGCTTTAGACTCCATGATTTGCTATAAGTCTGTTTTAGTAATACTAATTTTCTTATAATTTTGTTTATATATTGGTTCCGGGTATGTTTGGCGTCTAAGGTGATACCTAAATAATTTACCTGTATTTTATTTCTGCTAGGAAAGACAGTAGATTTCTTATATTTCGCATTCGCGTAAATGATCCTATGGTTGTCTTTTATGGGCTAGCCATAAGCACCTTCTGTATACGTTCCCTGACTATATCAATTAATTGTTCTTCTAAAAGAATGACCCAGTTAGCCTAAAGTAGTGTAGCCTAAATAACTAATTCATGTATTGCTAAGCATTCTCATTTGCTCGTTCATAACGAGGTTCTACAGGAGAAATGAAAGAACTTCGTCACGACTTTAGTGTCTCATACATTATATCCATGAAATCCATCTGCAGTAGTAATTCTCCACCCAGACCTTCTAATACTTGAAGTAATAAACTTAAAAAAAGTATTCCAAAGGCTTCTGTATATCAAAAAAATTGCCTAAAAAACCTCTTTATTATCTAATGCTTTCTTCACTTTAGTAAGGTGGTGTAGCGTAATTTAAGTTAATAATCCTGCTCTGTACGCATGGTGCTTTTGGTTATTTATGCCTTGTCCTCGATGTGCCTACCGAGCAGTTTTAGATCATATTAGGCATAAATAACATAAAATTGATAAATCAGTAGCTTTTTGTTTGGGTGTAGCCTGACATCAGTTTTTGGTATAAACACTAACTTAATTAACATTCATTGGTCATTAGTTAGGAAGTCATGTTTGCTTTTAAAAGTGCACACATTCCTTTAAATATAAGGTTCTAGTAGTGCTTTTTTGATAATGCTCTTAAAGCTTTGTTATATTCACTTAAGAATCTTCTCTATTACTACTAGTTCCCTGAATGTTTTGGTCTAGTAAATCTTTGTTTACCATCATCTTTGTAAGTTCTTTGCTCCACCAGGTGACCTACCTGTTGGACGCCATTACAACTAGGGCGGTGATTTGTTGTAACATAATGTTTTTACAACTCCGCGCTAGCTGCCCCATAGTCTCCGTTAGTAGTGGCAGAGCATCATCATATAAAAGGTAGGCTGAGTAAAAAAATATTATCTCCCCAGTCTTCCCCATCTTGAAGTGAGTGTCAGTAGTAGTACTTGAACAGTGCTCTTGACTACCATACAGGTTGTAGGTCTGTTAACAGATCTAATATAAATCAGTTCTTTACTTATCACTACTTACCTAAAGTTCTTGACAATTAATGTTACTGACATACACCAAATTTTAACACAATGCTAGAATTAGCAATGTCGGCACCCTTTTTTATTTTATATAATGAAATAGAAAAGTTACGCGAAGTGAATTTTAAACGGCTTTAAAGACATTCAGCCATTGTTAACATAATGTAGTCGGGTAGTCGATGAGAGGACTGTAATGCGCATGCGTAAATGAAGACGACTCCACTAGCCAAATCATTTGGAAGTTAGGGGCTGATGTGTGACACATATAGTATATACATAAATAACTGAACGAGTAGAGCAACGCATTTGTACCAAACAAATTTTGTGCGAAGTTCAAATATTTCTTTGCAGAAACTATTTGGAGAGTTCAGAAAATTCTGGAAACTAGGCAACATAAATAAAGGCATGATAGAAACGACTTAAATATAATCAAAAATCTATTAAAAGTAATCCACGTTGCGGAAGACCAGCCACTAATAGAACACCTAAAAATGCTGGACGTATATAAACTACAAGTATTATGAGCGACTGGCAGTTTTAGAACTAGGGGATGATCTGAAGATCTCAAAAAACTGAACTGTGTGGAAGTTTGATGAATAACCTTGATATTGTTACCCAAATAGAAGGAACATTGTGCTGCAGTTGCTAATAACTTGATTCAGAGTGCTACCAATGAATCAGATTCTCCAAAAAGATTATAATCAGAGATGAAACATGAATCTCTGACTAGGTTTCGGAAATAGGGGATCGGTCATGACAATGATTTGGCAAATGTGTGAGATTCCAGAAGTACGCGCAAGATATCCAGGGCAATCTAGAAAATGATTAAATAATAAAAATAACATGAAAATCCAAGAAAAGTTGTTAAATTTATTTTTATAAAACTAGCATAGTTAAAGTAAATAGTATTGAGTGTCATATCGTTTACTGTAGCTTCCATCACGAGGAACCTAATCCTGCTGCAGGCCTACACCATTCCCTACTTGCCCATATGTGTCATTACCTCCATGTTGGGAACCTGTGAACTGTCCTTGGTATTATGGTTCCAAGTGATCTTTTCTTTGATTACGTCTTACACGGGATTTCAGTCAGTTACAAATTGTCGTATAGTCATGCCTGGGCTTTATATGCCTTGTAACTAGAGTAAAGTCTGGAACTCGTACTCCTTTATTCAGGCCTTAACAACTGTATCCAGCACGTTGTTCAGGTTTTTCTCAAAGAAGTGGAGCGTCATGACATCTTCGCTGGTCACAAGCACCAGCGCCATTATAAAGGCGGGAAACTTTGTATGCACGACGATAGGCCTTTTAGAGGGATCTTGGCAGATTCAAAGGTCATTTTGAAGATTTACCTTTCTGTCTTGGATAGTTCTTTTGGTCCAAAAAAATCTCAGAAAGTCAACGCTGTCGTGTTTGACGTCATTCAGCAGTGGTTGGGCTTTATTTTCTAGTTATTTTATTTTTAATCAACAGTTGGCAGTTCCTCAGGGCGAAAGATATCATAATACAGCTCCTGGTGCACTGCCAAACTGACCGGCGACCTAGCCACGTCTATTTCTTTTGTCAAAGATCCTGGTCGATCTTCCCTTTCCATTAGCGAAAGAATTCGCCACTTTTGTTGTGACCAGACGCTTGATGTAAATCATCCTGTTAGCAGTTACCTCCGCCTGGTGGTCAAATCCTCTTTACTTCTTGACTGCGTTGTAAATTTGTTCTTTTTTCTATCGACGATTTTCTGGTGCAAAGGGATTCGAGTATACCAGTTTCGCGATTGTATTTTCATTTTAATTAATTTTTTGCATGTTTCGATATTACCTCAAAATTTAAAATATTTTTTAATATTTACAAATTAACGAAGTTAGCATAATTTTCAAAAATGTTGATTAAGTAACACCTGAATTACAAAACCAAAGAAATATTTTAATTATTGTGGTATGGTGTAATTCTGTTATATTTGGCAGTACAATAAACGATTATTGTGCTTTTAATTGTTATGTTATAATTAGCAATTATAAAAACTATATAAACTATCATAATATTTTTGTAGATCACATGCCATTTCTTTTTCTCTAAACTGTACAGCTCGAGACGAACCGATAGCAAAGGTGTGAAAAAGTTCTCTGCGAGGCTCGCAAGAAGTGGCCGATAAGGGGCAATTATAGTTGGATTCGGTTGTCTACACTAATTGTGGATTAATTTTAGCTCTATCAAGGGAGATAGCAGTGCCGCGCCGCACTTATACCCTATGGGGGCCAATTATGGGGAAAGATAGCGCAGAATTTTCCTGACGCCTCCGGACGCCGAAGCTGCGCGCGACGCCCGAAGAGCGCGCTTTGTTCCCACGGCTAGAACTCTAGCGCTTTATATTTATTGCACATTATACTAAACAGCGGTTTAGTGTTACCCATTGTTTAGGGCACTTCAAAAAACAAAGGCCAACTTTTACACTGTGCATTTATTATTTGATACTAGAGGGTGAATCGCGCGCCGAGCCCTTTGTCGACGAAATTACGGCCGATTCGGCGGCGCTCCTGAGCTTATTGGTCCCGGTTGACCCCCAGGCCATCGCATTATGCCGGCGCCCTGCGGAGATATTTGCAGGGCGACTTTTTATGATGACCAGTGGCAGTGGCTGCGGTTTCGGAATCGGAACGTTTCCAGATGTAACGGCGAACTTTATCGCGCCGCTCCATCTCCCCGTCGCGCTGGTTTTCGGACAAAACTGACTTTAATGCGATTTCGGCTCGAGACAGATGAGCGCGCGATAGCATTGTTCAGTTTCGTTCCCTTAAACACAATAAATTGCCGCAATGTTAATATAGATATAATAACAGCTACTTAGGGCCACAAGGGGCGAGAACTTCGAGAGGTTATTCTTGTATTAGAAGGGCCGTTACGCACGCAGCAATGCGGTTAGACAGAGCGGACAAAGCTGAGTGGATGTCGGTTTTGTACAATTGCATTTGGAAATTTTGTAGTGTCACAGCTGGAAATGCTTGCTAACTGTCTTTACATGGCTCAGTAGATCAGGGTGATCGGTAGTGATACAAATGTAAACGGATATAGACAGTAAGTTGAAGTGTTTAGCTCATTAGCATTATGAAACGTAGAGTAAATAAAAAGAAACATTTTCTATTAACCCCCATTATTATTTACATTATATCTTAGTTACTTAAGATTCAAAATATTCAATAAATTATATATCAAAAAAATAACAATAACAGTAACATGAACAATAAGTTATATAATAGTCAGTAAATAAGTTGTTAGGGTAGCGAGTAGACACTCCTTTGTGATCCTGACAGAGGATAGGTCTACTTCAGGGAAGCAACCCTGCCCACGCGAGCCTTGAATTACTCTCACTTCCCCAAATACCGAGAGCAATTCATGTCCTAATCCACATTCCATCCAACACATAATTTTTTACTTGATCCAACCCAACCTCACCAACTCATCTAGCCAGCGTAGTAAGTAACGGCTAACATACCCCCTATATAATAAAATGTCGAATTTTAAAACTTATGTACCCCAGATGCGTAGAGAAAACATCTCAGAATTTCACGCCGTTGACAAAACGGTCTGCTTCAAGGATTTTGGGGGAGGCTAAAGTTCGAGAAAGATAGTCTACGAACAAGATCCTATAAAACGACACAAAACAAAACAAATACTGCTTGTGGCAACATTCAACGTAAGGTCATTAGCTACAGAAGATAGAATGATAGAACTACAACAAGGATTAAGAAAAATAAAATGGAGTATTAGGAGTATCGGAAGTAAGAGAAAGGAGAAGGATGCATAACAATGAGAAGCAGTCATGAACTATATTACAGAGGAAATGAAGATAAACAAATAGGAGGAAACATAACAACCAAAGTAGTATAGTGAAAGAGTATATCGGGAAGAATAATTTTAATAGACATAAGAATTAACAAACCATGCACATGCAGAATAATTCAGGTGTATGATTACGATGATGAAGAAGTTGAGCAAATATACAAAGACATTAACAAAGATGCACGAAATGATCCAACAAAATACGTACTAATTATAGGGGATTTTAATGCAAGAATTGGAAACAAAAAGATGACAAAGAAAAAGGAATAGGATAATTTAGCATAGGGAAAATGCAAATGCAAATGAAAATACTTTTTACATACTGAACACATTTTAGGGAGCCCGAAAGTAGACGCTGGACTTGGAAGAGCTCTAACAAAACTATAAAAAATAAAATTGAAAACAAAGATACAAATGTAATAAACTCTGTAAATATAGAAAGCAATCATCGCATGGCAAGGGTTAAGATAAACATTGACGCAAACTTAGAAAGAAAAAAGTTCATTATTAGTAAGAAGCACAAAATCGTAAAAAAGTTGAAAACAACTAAATGCGAATACCAAAAAAGGATCCTAGAACAATCACAAACTATAGACACCATTAAAAATCTAAATAATTTAAATAAAGCTATAACAGAATGCATAATAAGAACGTCTGAAACAGTGACAGCAACGAAAACCAATAAAAGACAACGACTTAGTAAAGATACTATTACATTGGTGGAAAAACTATAAAAGTGAACAATAATAAGAAAACAAATATGATTGAAGCTACAGAAATCAACGAAGCGATCAAGAAAAAGATAGGAACAGATATTTGAACTGATAACAATCAACAAATTAAAGAGGTGTCAAAAGAAAGAAAGAGTTTAAAAACTTAATGAGAACAATGTCGGAAGGAATGTCCAATATAACAAAGTTAATAAATGAGGGCGATGAGATAATTACACAAAAAGAACAAAGATTAAAAACAACACTACTCGAAGCTAAAATAAAACCGCTACAGGGTAAAACGCAGAAAGATAGAAATATAGTTAAAAACATAAGATCAGAAGAATACTTGATATAACAATCGACGAAATCACCAGATCATTAAAAAAGCTATCCAATGGTCGAGCATCAGGCGAAGACAATATTATAGCTGAAATATTAAAATACGGAGAAGAACCAGTATTCAAAACGAGAATATAATTTTGGGCGTATGCTATACATCAACAATTAGCAAAAGATGGTATCGCATGCATGCAAAGCAAACGGTATGTCTCCAAATGTCATTTTTATTCAATAGGATTGACATGGCATTTTTACTTACTACCTACATTGTTAATGTCGTTTTGTGAGTTTGATAGTGGTTTTTAGTTTGACCAACAAGAGAAAGATCTTTCTATATCTTAGAAAGAGGTTACAAACATTTTTGGCCAAATCTGTTTATACTCTTACCCTTACTCTCTATTAAGTTGACGAGGTCTAATCAGCCGCCGACGATCTTGGAGTGGCCTGGAGATGTCCCGGTACATTAAAACCTCTTTCTATTTATCAGTAGAACTGTACCCAATCTTAAATTTGGGATTTCTAGATAAAAGTAAGTTCGTACCGCTATATAATCATACACATTATTAGTTAAAGTGCAGTTTACAAGCCCTAATTTTGGCACCCAAGCACAAAAGGCCCGCACTTAAAAGATATTTTTGAAAAACAAACTACGTTGAATTAAATACCAAAGGATGCTTTTTAATTTTTCCCAAAATTATTAAAAGTAAAAACCGTTTACGTGGGTGAACCAAATACACTTTTAGAATTCCAAAATTGTGAATAATATTGCCTGAGCACCGCTATAGGTTATTCCAAGTTCAAAACTAAGCTCGGCAACAGTTCCTTGGTGACCAATCTCAATTCGCAAATTTATTTCAATCGATTTTCGTCCTCCCTAAATTTTTTGTTACAGGAACACTTGAGTACTATTAGGGATGTTATCACCAGGCTACGTTTTAAGTCTTCTTGAAATGTCGTACGCTTTTATTAGGTCTGTTGTGAGAAACTTGATACTCTGTTTATGATGAATGATGGTACTTTTTACTATAGAATGGTAATGCTGACTAAAGTTGCGGTAGTGCAAAGTATCCTACAAGAAGGGTACCTTTCAGGCACCCCTGTTTGCAACGCTCAATAGCTGCGCCACTCTCTGTTTCCCCTACGGCACACAAAAATAAAATTCCGGCGTATATTTCATTTATCAACGTGGGTTTAATTTAAAAAATTTACGGCAGTAAGATACAAATATTTAAAAAATATAAATCATTAAGTACAACACACAACCAAGCAAAAACTAAAAACGCGAGACATACACTAAAACGTAACACCAATACATCATTTACTTAAGTTTAGCTACAATTTATAAAATCAACAATAATTTAACAAATGCATGTCGTAAAATCATACTAAAACTATTAATATACAAGAAAATACTATAAGAGTTTCTTAAATTGAATTATTAAACAAAAATACTAGTACTTGACTCTTTTATCGAACAAATTGAAGAAAGATACTATCAAATCTACTTCTATACATATATAAGACATAGACCAAGTAATATTCCAGCTTAATTACTATAATGATATTTTGATGAAGTAAGTTGTCTTCTAGCTACTATAATGCTTTTGTCTTTACAGAAAGTAACTTTACTAAGAGAATGGAACTTAGTAAATGATTGTTTGTAGATGCCTATAATAAATTGTTTTATGTGACTTTAAAATGTTTATAATAGACGATCATCATGACATTCTACCTATGGAAATTACAAAATTAGTATTTATGGATAAATAGACCGGAAAAATTGGCTCTATAGATAGAGATTTAGATTATAAAAAAATCTTTGATCGAGTGCCTCATAAAAGATTTTTGATTAAACTATGAGATTTTGAATTACATGGAGATTATTGAACTGGATAAAACACTTCATGACTGGGCGAGCAAAAACAAATTTCAGGGGGCTCTATAATTTATTTTAATGCCGATATTAAGTTTAAAGTTGAATTCTTCGACTGTGATAAAAACTCTTTTGAAATTAGAAGGGAAAGTGCAAGCAAGTTAGCAAGTGCATGGCACTTAGTCGCTGCCCTCGCATTGCAAAGCAAGCAAACAATTTATTATATGTATTTTAAAAAGCTTTCATTACTCTTCAAATGTTTGAATAGAGTTTAAAACCTACATTTGACTAGTTTTGCAGTGTACATCTTCAATATGGTTACAATATTTTAAAATCTTATCGAGAAAAGTATAAGCCACATAAATCATTTACAGAACTAATATTTTAAAAAAATTGACAAGAACTTTAATAACTTATTTTTTAGTTATTTAAAAAATTGGCTGGGGTAGATAGGAGAAACTTAACAAAAAAGACAAAAATAAGTTTATAGGGCAATTGCCAAGAAACTAGTTGCACAGCAAAGAATTTCAAAATTTTTGTCGCAATAAAAATAAAATATTGGTATTTTGCTAACAAATGGCTAATTTCTTATTATTACGGTTTCAATGATATCAGCTTTATAATTATTTGTTATTCAACTATGTTATTGTTAATATAAAGTATTAGATAAAAAGAACCAAAACTACATTATGCTGCGTTGTTTGCCATTTCTTGTAGATACCGTAGAGAACAGCGTCTTCTCCTAAAGTCACACAAACTATTTTCATTGTCACTTTTTTCAATTGAAACGCAAAAATAAACATGTCGCAAAATAATGTTTTGGTTTTAATTTTCAGGTTATGTTGGTAGAACAAGCGTCTTTTGCAGTATGTTGTAAAGCTGATAGATGTCGTTTCACTATGACTATACGGCGAACACATTAATTTGAATACTATCATGAATTGAAGTTAGAAATCGAAACTTAATTAGCGCACGTAATAACTAAATTTATACATATATTTATTTTAAACTTGCTATTCATATTAATGTTCATGATAAAATATCTTGAACAACAAGCGAGGTGAGGTTTAAATTTTACAAACGAAGTAAAGGTTATTTGATCACAACATATTGTTTAATCACTTTATATACTGTCTAAAATATTTGTTAACAAGATTTTCAACATTAAAAATGACAAAGTCTGTAGTATTAAATTATTAGAGCTACTAAAGGGTTCTTAGAATTAAAAAACTTTGTAATGCTTTGATTGTCGTTTTATAAAATCTGACATTACAATAAAAATGTTATCTAAAAGAAAGGATCCTGAATGCAGTGATACTTTTGACAATCATTATCAATAAACAATTTTATAGTGATTAAGGATAAATGATCCAAAGTTAATGTTGCCTTACGGTCTATGTTGGTTTGTTAAAAAAAAACTTAATAGTCTGCAGTTAAAAGTTAAATTGCTGTAATTAAATTTGATTACTATTAAATCTTGATTTATTTTATAATAATAAATTTAAAATATTTTATATTACGTTAAAAGTTGCAATACTGATTTCAAGATTTTCCAAAAATCTTAGTTAATGCATTGTGCATGACATCAATTTTTTTAATATCCCAATAGTATATGCGAGGCTCAAAAGATTACAACATGACAATAAAAAGGTGTGACATAAATGAAAACGAAATAATACGTAATCTTCTTCTTAATCTCAGCTTCTCCCTTGGAGGTTGCTGATCAGCATGGCTATTTTGACCTTTGATATAGCTGCTCGGAATAGTTCGGCTGATGTAAGATTGAACCATTCTCGTAGGTTACGTAACCAAGAGATTTTGGGACGTCCGACACTCCTTTGCCCAACAATTTTGCCTTGCATAATGAGCTGCAATATCTCATATTTAGAATTGCGGGAAATGTGGCCTAGCAATTCTAATTTTCTTTTCTTAATGGTAGGTAAGATCTCCAATTCTTTGCGCATCCTACCCAGAACCTGCTGATTCGTAATTCGGTCGGTCCAAGAGATTTTCAATAGTCGTCTATAAATCCATAGCTCGAAGGATTTAAGTCTCTTTGAAGTTTCTTTATTTAAAGTCCAACCTTCTAGACCATACAAGAGCACTGGGAATATATAATAATACGTAATACAAAACGAAATTTATGCTGTTTCTACAGAAGCAAAAATGAAACGAATTATAAATGGTGCTTTACAGCACTCCCACTTTAAGGCGATTGATTGTGCAAAACAGCGTTTAGTATAAGTAACTGAGTCGCTTTTTAATTTGGAAATGCGGATCTACTCCAACCAAGCAAAAAGGCAATTCTTACTCCCCAACAAATGATTGAATTGTCTTAATTGTTCGACGATGATTGTTTGTACAGGAGGTCGGCGGTAATACAAGAGAAACAACGACTGGAATCAGGAACGACTTAGGCAGCAAAGAAAGGAGGTAGAAGGGTCGGTGATGTTGGCACAGGGCAGAAGATATGCTTTTCATCTCGGCAGAAAATTTTACGTTTAATTGTATCAAACTAAATTAAAGTTACACATAAATAATAATTTTAGCTTGTAGTGAAACTATTGAAATAACTTGATCGATGTAGTAAATGACGTCTGAAATAGAAATTTGAAATATGGTAAGACTAAACCGTTCTACATATGTCCACATAGATAGAATAACAAAGACATTGGTGGTTTTGAAGTGTTCGGCCATTACAAATACTTGGGAACACTTATCAACAACATGGGAGACTGCTCAGCGGAAATAAAAAGACGAATTCAAATAAGCAAAAATGCTATGACTAAGTTACAAAAACTATGGAAATATTGAAAAATAACAAGCAACACAAAAGTATTAATGGCAAAAACTTTGGTTTTCCCTATATTATTATATGGAACCGAATCGTAGACAGTAAAAAAAAGAACGCAAAAGAATTGACGTTTTTGAGATGTGCTGGAGACGCATGCTGAGGATACCCCGAACAGCAAGGAGGACAAATGTGTCTGTACTACAAAATCTCAATATTTGCCTGTCTACTTATAGCAGACAGGCGAATATTGAGTACACTATAGTGGACAGACGAAAATAGTGGTGGAAGGACGCACTGAAGGCACTAGACCACGAGGAAGAGCGCCGAAGAGATGGTTAGATCAAGTCAAGATGGCAATAGGGAAGCCAATACAACAAATCGATCATGAGGCTCAGAACGGACCAAGATGGAAAAACCTCATTAGAAATATAATGAATAACGGACCATGATAATCACAACTCATCTGATAAGAAGATATGACGGGAAGAAGAAGAAGACGTTCTAAAATACACCTTATTAATACAGTGAACAACATTGTAACAGCACGGCAGACCATTGCGTTAAATGATTTTGACTGCAATAACAAGTCGGAGCAGTGTATCACAACGTGAAGTGCTCTTTGTTAATAATTTTAACAATATATATATATATATATATATATATATATATATATATATATATATGGTTAGGACATCTACTTAGAATGGACAAAGATAGACAGGTTAAGAAAATGTGGGAATCGAAAGTAGGTACTAGTAGAACAAGAGGAAGACCACGAAAACATGGACAAGAACAATAGAAGAAAAACTTCTTCAGAAAGGAATAACATGGCAAGAAGCGAAGGTAATGGCACAGAACAAAAAGGAGTGGACCAGATTAGTACATACAGTAGAAATCAAGAATAATTTTAGTTTTAAATATTATGTCAAGAATTAGTTTAGTTTTATTTTGTAAATACATACCTTTACACTGTCTGGTAGGAAAGGTCTTGATAATATATATATATATATATATATATATATATATATATATATATATATATATATATATATATATATATTAGTATATAAAACTATATAGTACGAGGTCACGTTTTACAAAAAGAATTATAACATAACCTTTATCGTTACTCAAAAAAAGGGAAAATAATAATGCTAAGAATTGAAGGCGTTACAATGTAAGACAAAGAGCAATAACCATTTTCAAATCAATCCTGAAAAGTGTGTCATTTAAAAAATTAGACTATAAACAAAAACACGACTTAAAAGAATTCAATTATGGCGTAGAAAACGTGTATAGTGTTATTACTCAGTCAAAAATTTTATTTGCATATTACAATACCAGTAAAAATAGAAAAAGTTGAAATTAAATTCTAAAAATTAATTTTTATGTTTCTAACATAACTGTGATCTTCGGCATTCTATTTTTGAAGATCGATATTGCTTGAGAACCATTAAAGGTAGATCTTGAAGTGTAATTAAAAATTATCGAAAATTGGTTTAGCAATCTCTAAATTAACGTGGTATGTGTTTTGGTTTTTTGAACAGTAATCTTGTAAATTGTTTATTTTGGTAAGGGCCAAGAGATATTTTTGTTGGTTTTGTTTTTCTTGTGACTTCTACTTCATCTCCAATTAAGTTAGGTATCTCTTTAAAACTTATCGAAAGATAGTGACTAAACCTAGAAATGTTTATCTTAGATTGTTCTCTAAAGAGATCACCGCCAAACCTCCTTCAGATATTTTAAAAGTATGTCATAACTCTGATAGTCAAATGAGAGTTGTAAACGGTTATAGTTAAGTGATGCGCTTTGCCATAGTTTTAACTAATAGATGCAATTGTGGCACCTTTGGTTCAAATCTCTTCTTCTTCATTTCGCCTAGGGTTTTGTCTTATTTTCTGGCCTGCTATATTTACTTGATGACGAGGACCAACTTTAATTCGATCGTTTATATAGACGCCAGAATGTTTTTTTTCCTGCAGGTATCTACATGTTTCTGCAATTCTCTCATCACTCATTCGTTGCATGAGTTGCATGAATTCATTCTACTCATTTTCTCCGTTTTGTTTATTTCAATACATCTTTGATATCACATTTCGTCCTTATTTTACTATTTCTCTTAGCGTTACTACTAAAATTGTTCTTAACACCTTCACCTCCTTGTTCTTTTCTTGTTTCGTTATTTTTGTTTCTGCTCTTCTTTTAGTCGCAAATAGTTTATTTTTACTTTGTTTTTTAGCGATAAATATTTATTGTTTCACACCACACTTTTCACACGTTTTGTGCTGCTTTCGTCCCAAGGTATTTAAATTACATTACTTGTTCAAAAACTTTTTTTTCAATGTTCTTAGATATTACCTTTGTTTTTGTCTTATATACTGATATTTTCATATTAATTTCTTCCTTGTGACATTAAATCAATGTATCAATCATCTTCATTGTTTGGTATTAGAACATCATCTGCGTAACACACAATTTTATATTATTATCTCCCATACATATCCTGGTAGCTCTTTAACTTTTCAATTATTTTACCCATTAACAGATTAAAGAGAAATGGGCTCTCTCAAACACAGAGTCGCCTTGTCTTATACCAGTTTCGATCTCTACAGGTTTCGTGCTTCCGCTTGTGGTGATTATTTCTGTTGAGCATTTTGTACTCAAATCATCGACATTCTTGTTTCTCGTTCAATATGTTTAATTTTTCTAGTTTTGTTACTTGCTTAAACGTTTTTAAAAGCCCACATAACACAGAAACGTTAGGTCGTCGTATATTATTTTGTAGTTGATCACGAATTATTGATGTGAATAATTTAAAGGTTGTATTTAACAAAGTAATGCATAGATAATTGTTTGGATCTCTCTTAATGTGGTACTTTTTTGTATAATTTTTTTGTACAATATGCGCATACAGTTTAGCAGTGTAGTTCTGCTATATTTAAGAAGTTCACTGTATATTTCATCGGACCCCTGAGATTTTTGATTTTTTAATTTAGTGATCGCTTTCTTAACTTCATCAACTATTGCACTGATATTATTGAATATGCTTTACCTACTGCTCTGTCATTGATTCGCATGTTTTCGCTTATTTATTTCTTTTGATTTCTATATCTTTTCTACAATTGTACAATTAATATTGCTTAATATTTCTTATTCTTCAAATTTACTTTGTTTCTTATTTCTATATACTGTTCTATCGTGTGTACTGCTTTTGTACTTTAAAAAAGTTTTTTTCTGCTAGTATTTTTACATCTTTGTCATACCACGATGTTTCCATTTTAGTTTTGTTTGCTAACTTTTCTCATTTCTAAAATTTCCGTACCAACGTAATTTATTTTTGTCTTAAGTTCTGTCTACATTTTGTCAGTGGAACGTCTTCCACATTTGTTCAGCTTTTACTTTTATACGACAATAGTACTCTTGGATCTCCATTGTCGATAATTGCTGCTTCATTAAAATGTTGTTTTCTGCCTGGTAATACATTCTTCCCTATTCGACTCTTAAAATCTCCTAATGGACTGCTATTTCCATGTTTTTCAATTGTGTTAATTAGCTCTTGGAATGTGTGATAGAATTCCACGCTTTCTATTTTAGGCCTTCGTATGTCAGGAGTGTAAATTTCAAGGTTTCAAGAATTTCTTTATTAATGTACGTAATATCTGTTATGTTCACATACTTGGTGTTGATTAAGGTACTCCCTTCTGTATGTGCTCTTGTTTGTTTAGTTATACAAATAAATAATTTCCTTTTATTAGCGTTCCTTTTTGCTATCTCTTAATTTCACTAATAGCACATATACGAATATCATGGTTTTCCAGTTCTGTTAATATCCTTAAATTTTCCTTTGTCGTTTGCCATTTTCTCGTCAATGTTTTTGCTTATCAAAATAAATAAAATAAAATTTTATGATAAACATTTTTCCATGTGGCTGTGCAGTAAAGTTTGCTACCATTAGCAAACATTAGCAGTTTTCAGTGACTGTTTAGTTTAAAGCTATATTTTTCACACTTTCATGAATTACAGTGCTTATAATTTTTGTAACCAGTCCTACTTCATTTGCTTTGCAAACAAAGACCGCCCTCGAACATTGAATACGGGGTGTAATTATCGACAACAGTTTTGCCTTAATCTTTTCAGCGGCATCATCTGTCTGCAAAACAAATTGACTTTTGTAGCCCGCGACTGCAATTATTCCATCGCTCGGTCCGCCGTATTTTACTGCAACTATGAAATTTATCTATTCAATTAATCGCGGTCATTATTTCTTCAGCGTCCTGAAAAATCCACTTTATTGCTAATTGAACTTCGTTAAGCTACGTGCGTGGAGGCCCAGGCTCGCCGGCTGTTTCCAGCGGGGCCGATTAATATTGAAGGCTTGTTTGAGGGCGAATCGGAGGACTATGGGTGGCTCGCGCGTACGAAGACCGTTACCGTTTCGCACGTGACTAGAACGCATGAATGCAAATGAAAAGGTGTTCGGGCTGCCTTATCGAAACACAAAACACGGAGCCTTATCACCGCGCGCCGAGCAGCCATGTCGCACGTTTGAGCATTTTACTGATTCGGGCCTACCGGGGAATTTCAACAAAATATGCCGCTCCGGCCACACGTTTGCGTGAAGAAACTATTCTATGGCATGGAACAGCATAGTCAAGGAGACGAGCGAAACAATTTCGCTGGAACTTTCGGTATTTGTTAGGCAATTAATAAGCCTTCAGCGTTTCACTCGATAGGATTCTGCCTAACAAATTGTTTTGCTGCTTTTGATTTGCTGTAATTGATGGAGTGTGTCACAGGCAGGAATTTATTGAATTTCCATCGCGGAAATAAAAACTGGCCTTTGCGGCATTTGAGGGTATTTAAATGCCTCGCTTGTATACATTTGTATTCTTCAGGTTTAGCCATATTACTATCCAGTTTCAATTTTTAAACCACAAGATCAGTTAGTAGGTATAATATGAAAATTTTAAGTATTCGGTGACATTTATCACTTCTGTGATGAATTTTGCCAAATAGAAACTGAACTAATTTTAAAGAAAATGTTAATTTGGATCTAATACGTCTTAATTAAAAGATATTTAACAATTAACATTTCTAAATGGCTTAACTTTTGCTTGATACTAAGTGAAGCTTATATTTTTGGTCTTCTTGCGCACTAGAATACTAATTTTTATAAAAAACAAAGTGTTTAAAGATTCGTTGGAGGTGAATGGAATATTCAAAAGTCTATGTATATTTCTGTGTTAGGAGATCATGTAGCTACTATGTCTATACAATAAGCTCAGACCAAGAGAGCGATGCATAATCTGAGAAAAAGGCATAATTGATATATCTCAGCACTTATATGATTTCATCTTAATCTGTCCATTATCGTGTTTAACTATCGAAGACAATTATTTAGAAAACAAGACAATCTCTAACTCTTGTTAGTTTAGTACTTTCAGTATTTTTTAGAATGTAAAATGAGTGAGCTTTCTTGTATGATAATGGACTATTTGTAAATTGGAACTTTGGAAGAACTTTTTCTCTAGGTTTCTCTTCTATCGGTGATTAGAGATCATTATAGTAACTTTAATTTTGTTAAAAGTTTCTCTAAATAATTTCCCGGGTCTGCAATTGAACCATCCCCGCAAGTTTTCCAACCAGGACAACCTTCTTCTTCCAACACTTCGCTTTCCTTATTTTTCCTTGCATGGTCTTTCTTAATAGTTTGTATTTTTCGTTTGCGTCTCTCAATAGTTGTCATGACCTCATAGTCTTCCTCTAATTGTTGTAATATCTCTACATTTTTACCCTGTCTATCTACAAAACCCTGAGCATTCTCCTGTAACACCACATCTCAAAGGCCTTAACTTTCCTGATATGAATCTGTTTTATAGCCCACGCCTCCATTCCAACAAAACAGCAGAGCATTCTTAATTTTAAATTATTATTGATGTCTCGACTGCAGAGGAATATTTTGATTTTATTGAAAACATTCTTGGCGATTTTAAATCGGGTTCTGATTTTTTTAGTTTGGTCGCATTGTTCCTACATCTGTGTCCTTAGGTATGTACATTGTTGATGTTAAGAGAACCCATGTTGTTTTGATTCTTTGTTATTATCATGTATTTTGTTTTGTTTAGATTTATCTTGATACCGTATTTGTTGCAATATAAATTAGTGTTGTCAACAAGGTGTTTTAGATCTTCTAAGTTATTTGCTATTATCACTATTTCTCCGTTAATTACAATACCTATCTGTTCTCCTTGTAATGCATTTTTGCAGATTTTTTTTTACTATACAATAAATTAAGAAGACAGGATACAACCCTGGCCTACATCACGACGTGCTACTATTTCATCAGTCAATCCGTCTTCGACTTTTGCTCTAATTTTTTGATTCCAGTAGAGTGTTAAAATAATTTTCATGTCTTTGCTGTGCAATTAGTTATTAATAAGTATTTTTTTAGTTGTTCATATCTGAATTTATCAAACGCTTTTTCGAAATCGATAAAACACTTCCTAGTTTATAACTAAACATCTTTGCGTTAGAACATTTAGTCCAAATAAGACTTCTCTGCTAACTAAACTTTTTGTGAAGCCCATTTGAGTGTTACTTATTTTTAATTCCTGGTTTTTTATACACAATGTATTGTGCTGAAAAAATCTTAAGTGTATGGCTTATTAGCGCTATTGTTCTATGTTCGCTACATTCTTTGGTATTTGGTTTCTTAGGTAGGTTTATAAAGATGGACATTAACTAATCCGTGGGTAATTTACCAGTTATGTAAATGTTGAATGTATAATCTTTTCATCTATTAATTTTAGTAGTTCTACTGGAATCTCATCGAGGCCACTAGCTTTTCCATTTTTTAATTTTTGTACACCGTAGCTAATCTCTTCTTTAATTATTATCGGACTATTATCACTTCCCATTTCTTTATAATTCATCTGATAATTGTTTCCTCTGTTTTCATCATTTTTCCATTTTCTCTTTGGTGTCAACTATAACGTCCCCATTATCGTCTTTAATATGCTTACTTTCTTATTTTTATTTGTTCCCGTTATTTATTTGATTTTTGGTGTGTGTTAAACGTGTTATGTTTCTTTTGGTATTTTTCTCTTGGCACTGTTCTTGAAACCATTTTTTTGTACTTTGATTAATTTATTAATTAGTCGGTATTCTTTTAGGTTAGTCGTCTTATACGTTTATTGTTCATTCATGAGGGAATAAGTGGAAATATAACGCATAATACAATAAACCTGCAAAGCTTGCAACGCATAGCGAAGTGGCGACGCAGTCTCCCAAATTTGTGAACCCTCTAGTTTGTAGGTTTAAAAGCAAATTCATGGGTTGGCCAATCAGTTTCAAAATCATTATCAAACAAGCCTTTGTGGTCACCTGTCGATTGGTGAAAATAGAATTTGGAAATTCCCAGCCGTTCTCGAGTTATTGCTCGCACGGACTAAGTAAGTGACTCCGCATCGCTTCGCCACTATAACTAATAGGTGTGCAAGTAGAAACTCGGCTCTGAAGTTAGTTGAATTAAAAAAGCATACTTCAACGCAGCCAATTCGCTTGCCATTTTGGATGTATCTAGCTTAGTCATTGCTGTTTTTATGACATAAGTCTCAGTCATTTACAAGCTGCCATTCCGTGTATATCAATTTTAAAAAGATGGATGTCGATAAGCAACATTTACGCCATCGCATTCTATTCCGTCTTCAAATGAAAAAATGCTGCTCTAGCTATGGAATTGATTAATTCGACCTTAGGTGAACATTCTGTGAGTCATTCAACAGTAAAAAAGTGGTTTTCAAGATTTCGTGATGGAAATTTTAGTCTTGAGGACGACCCACAACGTCCACGTGCAGTAAAAAGATTTGAAGGCAAAGAACTTTATTGTATGAAAATCCATGTCAAACTTAAGAAGAGTTTGCAGAACAGTTAGGAGTTACTCACCAAGCAATATCATTTCGATTGCATGCAATGGAAAAGTTACAGAAGGAAGGAAAATGGGTTCCTCATAAACTGACGGAAGAAAACAAAAACGGAAGAGTCGACATCTGCACCCATTTAGGAGTCGAAGAAGGCAAAAAGTAATATTGCTGCATGGCAAAGCTCTCTCTTAATGCGAACGATATATTTAACGTGGACTGTGATTCAGACTTGTTTATGAGCTCATAGCGGCTATGCCTAAAATCCAGGCAATGTGTGATCCGAAGACATTAAAAATGCGAACCTGATGTAATTCTAACAGAAATTGTTAATTTGAAGAGAGATACTTTTGCTGACAATTTTTGGGAAACAAATTCTTTAAACATATCATCATCATCATCATCAGCCTCTTATTATCCACTGTTGAACAAAGGCCTCTTCAAGTTTGTTCCATGCGTCTCTGTCTCTTGCGGTTTGAATCCAGTTTTTACCCGCCGTTTGTATGATGTCATCCGTCCATCTTTTCTGTGGTCTTCCCCTGCTCCGCGTTGTAAGTCTTGGTCTCCATTGGATTATCTTTGTGTCCCATCGGTTTGGCTCCTGCCGTGCCACGTGTCCAGCCCATTTCCATTTCATTTTTAGTATTCTTGAGATTATATCCGTCACCTTGGTTCTCCTTCTGATCTCTTCGTGATTGATTCTTTCTCTGAGACTGACGCCGATCATAGCTCTCTCCATAGCCCTTTGAGTAGTTCTAAGTCTTACCATACTTTTTCTCGTCAATGTCATTGTCTCCAGGCCATATGTTGCAACTGGAAGCACACAGGTGTCGTAAACCTTTCTCTTCAGGTTAGTTGGTATATCGGTGTTTTTCATTATATGACTGAGTTTTCCAAAGGCAGCCCAACTCTGGCTTATCCGGCGTGAGATTTCTGCGGTCTGATTTTCTTTCCCGATCCTGAATTTGTGCCCCAAGTATATGTATTCCTTGACTACCTCAAGATTGTTGTTGCCTACGTTGATACTCTCTTCAACTGGCCCCATTACTTTCGTTTTTTGGACATTCATTTTCAAGCCTACGTGTTCTGATGTTTTGAGGAGCTCATTTAGCATGTCTTTGAGTTGTTCTAGGTCATCGCTAATTAGGACAAGATCGTCCGCAAATCGAAGATTGCTTAGGTATGTTCCATCTACATTTAGTCCCTTTCGCTTCCATTCAAGGTTTTTCAATATATCCTCCAAGACGAGAGTAAACAGTTTTGGCGAAATAGTATCGCCCTGGCGCACGCCTCTCTTGACTTTAATTTGATTGGTTGTTAGTTCATCATTAATTTTTACTTTTATGGTGGAATTTTCGTATATATATTTCAGTAAGTCTGAATACCTTGTGTCTATTCGGGCGTTGTCCAGTGATTTTAAGATTTCCGGAATTTCAATGGAATCAAATGCCTTATGGAAGTCTATAAATGCAAGATAGATAGGCATGTTGTATTCTGTGGTTTTTTCGATGAGGGATCTGAACGTTTGTAGGTGATTATTAGTACCATAGTTTCTTCGGAAGCCCGCCTGCTCTACCGGCTGGTAAAAATCCAATTTAGTTGTTAGGCGGTTTGTAACGATCTTGGTCAGCAGTTTGTAGGAATGTGATAAGAGGCTAATGGGGCGGTAGTTCTCCAAGTCTTCGCTATCGCCCTTCTTAAATAGTAAGATGACTTCCGCACATTGCCAAGCAGTTGGAATCTTCGCTTCATAGAGACATTTGTTTAACAGAGTGCGGACTGATTGTAGTAAAGGCTCGCCGCCCATTTTCAGCATTTCGATGGTAATGCGGCCTTCCCCTGGTGATTTCCCATTTTTCATTTGCCGCAAGGCTGCTTTGAGTTCCCCGTTGTTAATTTTGGGAATTTCTTCAGATCCTACATTCATAATATGTTGTTGGTATTTTTCTTGTGAATAAGTGTTGTATAAGGATTTGTAGAAGTTTTCGACGGACTCGATTATATCTTGTTTATTTCTCACCACTGTTCCTTCGGAGTTTTTCATTTTATATATTTTCGCTCTTCCTCTGGCCATTTTCGATCTCAGGACTTTCATGTTTGCATTATCTTCAATCACTGATTGAATCATTTTTGTATTACAAAAATTGTATACAAAAATACAAAATGATTTAAACATATCGAATTTGATATTGATATTGTTTCGCGCTATATTGTAAAAGAGTGGTTTAGAATAGTTTAAATTAAGTATTCGAGACATCTACAGTACTTTTGGATAATCGACTTTAAAATGGAATAATAAGATCCGGATCAATTGAATTTGATCAAAGTCAAGATACAACCAGGGTACACGAAGATCAAGTGCTACAACCAATTCTCCAAAAACCGAGGAAATTCTAAAGGTCTGAGCGCTACCATCCACATTTTAATACACAAGAAAGAACGCCACAATATAACATTGTCATCAGAATACAAAAATACTGCGCTATGTAGTAGCAGTACAGAGAGAAAGAATAAAAATAAGTGCAAGAATCTTCCATAGCAGCTGGATATCCTAACGTTTTAATTGCAGCTCTGATCACAGTGTACACTTAAATTACGATTCCAACTAAAGCGACCTTTCTCAATAATTATTGCAAATGAAAGTGAAATATGTACAGCTGACATGTGCCTGTGACTTCATATAGTTCAATAATTTGGTCACTCGGATATGTTCAATATAAAAATCTTAATTTAAATAACTTTTAGCGATAATTAATAAATAATAGTAAAACCTAGACATTTAATGCTATCATTAGAAATTGATTAATTGGTAAAATTGATAAGAGTAAATTTTATTATCACGAATGTAACGTTATTTATCACTTAAACCATTACTTCTCAATCTGAAAATTTCCCTTAATACGCCTCTTAAAAATAACAACTCAAAATGTGTAGCAAAAAACTTACTTTTGAATTTGAAATTTCACATAACGTATGAGAAAAACTTATTTTTATTTAAAATCAAATATCTAGAATTTAAAAGTAACATCCAAGCTGGTATGTAAACGCCTCGAAGAACCCAAGGTTCTGGCAGACTGCAGCAAGTTACCTCTGTTGTGAAAATTGCAGACAATGAGAAAGATGGTGGACTAGCACAAGAAGGACCACCAATAGGAATCTGGGTGAGATGATTGGTTAGAAAATAATATAAAAAATACTGGAAAATTGTACTCGGACAAAGACATGACCAAACATTCATAAAAGAAAAATAAAGAACTGAAAAACTGTTAGCAAAAAGCAGGAATCAGTTACGAACTATAACAGATCTCTTCATTTGGTACCTTAACAAAATAGCGACAGAAAACCAGAGACAGCCATCCACATCTTATACGAGTGTGAAGCTTTAACTCACAGAAGGCAAACTATTTATGGAAAACCAATAATGTATCCAGAAAAATACAGCAACTATTCAGTAACGGCGGTATACAGACTAGTATCAGGGATGAGGATACTGGAATAAAAGTTGTAAAGAAAATGAGAGAAGTACAGTAAGTCCATGAGGCTGCAATGCTATCAGAAATATAGAGGTCAAAATTCTCTTTAAAAAATTGACACCTATCCCTAGGCAGAGTTTTAGCACCAACACATGTGCAGTAGAAAATCGATACTTCCATTTTTTATTTTACTAAATATGGTCTAATTATTCATTATAAACTATAATAAACCTGCAAAGCTTGCAACGCATAGCGAAGTGGCGAAGCAATAACGCTGACCTTTGACCAATCAGTTTCAAAATCACTAGCAGCAAGCCTTTTTGGTCACCTGTCGATTGGTGAAAACAGAATTTGAAAATTCCCAGCCTTTCTCAAGATTTTGCTCGGACGGACGGACAGACGGACAACATGAAGTTAGTAAGTGACGAAGCGAAGCGAAGTCACTTAATAATAGAGATATATACAAAATGTACCCTCAGTGCGTTATTTGTTACCTTTTCTTATATTTTTGATGTTTTACTCTGTAGAATTCTTTTACACTTTTAAAAATCGGATTATAGAGAGAGTGTGTCAGTGTAGGCCAAAACAAATTCTCAATTTTAGTCGGGGCCAGTAGTTGTGAAGAAGGATAAGTTTTCACACTGCCTAAGCATGGCTGTAGCTTGTTCCGATTTTAGAAACAATCTTATCAACCGTTAAATAGGGGTTGTTCTCGAGATTGCAGTGAACAATGCGAATATTTTTCTCAGCTACGAGGATCGTAGTGCGACGTTGGTGGTTTTATTTTCAATCGATTCTCATTTTCCCGAAAATTGTTTGTCACACGAACACTTTAGTATATTTAAGGGTGTTGTTTGCAAACTACGCCTTAAGTCTACTCAAAATGGGCAGTTTTATCGTGAGAAAATTAAGAATAATCGGTGATATAACGAGCGAAGGTACGTTTTACCTCACATTGTGGTATTGACAAAAGAAGTGGTACTACAACTCTGTACCTGCAATAATCAATTTATATTTGATTGCACATTAGTTATCAATAGTATGTTTTTAAGAAACAGGCCATTTCTCGCTTTTAGAACATAAATTAGTCTGCTAATTTGTTTGCATTAGATTATTTTTCATTAAGGCACGTAAAAAATTTAATTTACAAGTTACAAAATGACGAGAAAAATTTAATAATCTAAAAACTTTGAGTTTACGAAACAGGAAATAGTCGCTGGGGACCAGATCTGGTGAGTATGCTAGGTGGTTAATCAATTCAAATTGCAATTCGTGAATTTTGGCCATGGCGATAGCCGAAACGTTAGCCGATGCGTTATCTTCTTGAAAAAGCATTTTCTTCCTTTCCAAATGGGATTATTTTTTAGCAATTACTACCTTTAACTGGTCCAATAACAATGCGTAGTACGATCTCGTTATTGTTTTTCCTTTTTCTATGTAGTCGATGAACAGAATTCTCTGACTATCCCAAAAAAAAAAACAGTCGCCATTACCTTCTCGGCTAATAAACCCTTCTTTGTCTCTTTTGGAGGGGTTTACCCTTTGCAGTCCACTATTTTGACTGTTCTTTTGTTTTAGTGGTGTAATGGTAAACCCAAGTTTCATTGGCAGTGATAAATCGACGCAAAAAGTCCAACTTGTTTTGCTGAAATCGCTTAAGCAGGTGCCCAATTTCGTGCAATTTCAGTCAATATATGACAAACGCGTTTTTCTGATATTCCCACAGACTTTGCTAATCTCTCTAATGATTCGACGGTCGTCCAGTGCCATTTAGTGAACTTTTTCGATGTTATTGGTGGAAGTTGCAGTTGTTGGCTGTCCCAAACGCTCACCATCAGCTAAGTTGATACGACCACGTTTAGATTTAGCTGTTCATCTTTTTACCGTGGCCGAGTCTTCGTAAACGGCGTCTAACTCGGCTTTAATTTGCGTAGGCGTATTGCCTTTCAAGTGCAAGTACTTAATTGTGGTACGGTGTTCGACTTTTTCCATTTTTATAAAAGCACTAACATCGACTGATACAAATGACTGTCAAACAACAACTAAGCATCCAAGATAGCAATGGTTTTGAGAGTAGGGCCATTTTCATGTTGAGGCGCAAAGCTTTTTAGACTGCCCATGTACATTATGATTTTATTTTTAGAAATGTGTATGGTACAATATATATTTATATACTACATATCAGACCTCCAGAACCAGAACAAATGCAACAAATTTATTGTTAGTAAGTTATTCTCCAATTGGCTTTCCTCAAAATCAAATTGTCTGTGGGCAACGTTAGGAACGTTTGAAACTTGAATGGTAAATTCTTTCATCAGACTCTAGACTACGAGGAAGTTAGCATAGTGGTGAAGATTGACATTTGGTATGGTAGCAGATTGAACTTTTTGACTTGTTTTCATGGAAAATGGCGTTTATTATCATCAAGCGCGTACTAATTGTGTAAAAAAGGAATAATGAAGTCGGATTTTTGTCATAGCCGCACAGTCTTCAGATTTGTTGAATCAAAATAATTGCAAACATTACAAGTACATGTTTTACTATATTAACTGGTGCTACACGAGCACTACCACATTTACAATATATCCGTAAACCCATTTTACAATGCTCAATTTCTTAAACTCTATTGTGGCGGCAAATTTACCTGCCCCAGCTTTCGTCTTAGTACAGGAGCCGGAAAAACTACGAAAACCCGAGTCAGGGCAGGCGACTCGAAACCGCTGATAGCTCCGAGTTTTCCTATAATTTACAATTCTACTCAAAGAAACAGACTAATCTATCTTAGCCTACGCCGTACTAAGTGTCTGTTATAAATTGTACAAGCGTTCACATCGCGCACCAGCATTAATTTCCCCATTCGACGTCAACACGTAATCTTGCGCACCTTTCTGCGAAAATCGCAAGAGCAGCCCACCATTCACACACTCTCGAAAGTCTTTCAATCTCCTCCGCGTTCGGTTTTTTACGAGCCCCATGGATCCGCCTTGACTATCGGCAATCTTTGCAAGGCCCCAAATCTCGACTTGTAGATCTGTTCATACTTCTGAAAGCAAGTAGCCCTGAGTTGCTGTTTAATATCATGGAGCATTATGGGATGTCTGCTCTCTGCCTCTGGATATAGATTAGGTGCTCTCAAATGGTTATTAACTCACACTAAAAGATTGTGCTCCAGTCTGCGAGTTTCGCTCCACGAATGCGTCGCCTGCTCTCCCGTCGTCCGCCCGCGATCCTTTAGCATAGTACCACAGTCGTGCCGCCGGCTTCTCTATGCTGAATGGGATGACGTCTTGCTCGGCCGGGTGCTCCATCTCCTCCATGAACCGCTTTCACTCAATAACTCTCTGTCGCAGCTCCAGCTTTTCTCGAAGATGCTGCTTTGGCCCGGTCGTTAATTTCCTACAATCTACCGTATTCTTCAAAATAAAATGCAAAAGCAGTAATTGGTAATTCAGTGGTTATGGTGCTGCAAGCACTTGCCACCTAACAGCGAGAATTCCTCGAACGCTTAGTAAGTACCTAACTTCCTTGACTTTGGACTCTTCCGCTCATATTTTAGTAGCATATAACATAGCTGGGTCTACTGCATCCTCAAAAAGTCCCGTCGCCGCTTGGTCGCGAAAATCGCGCCTTAGTCTCGCCGTCGCCCTGATCTGATAAAAAATTTGTTTTTATGTGTCATAAACCGTCCGTATGTGATTTTTCGAAGATAATCGATGATCTATTTTTACTCAAGGTATCGGATGTAATTCTTGCAGTAGACGCGCTCGCTTTTAAGCAAGAAAGTCGGCATTTTTTGTCCAGATCGCATGCCAAAAAACATTATTGCATTAAATCGCAATTTTGTACTTATACCCCATGTTTTAAACGCTCCAAACGGCTTGTTACCGTGCGCTTTTAACGCCTTAAATTGCACCGCCGGAACTAATTAATAAGGTATCGTCTGCAAATTCCATGATCCGGCATCCTTGCGGCAACTGAATTTTACAGTTTCGTATATCAGCTTTCAGTATACCGGTCCATAGCACCAACCCTAAGGGCACCCTCGCGTTATATCTAGCGAGATTTCGTGGACATTTTATCCCAAAAAGTTTCCGGACAATTCCAGGTCACCAAACGTTATCAAATATGATTATGTGATGAACGCGAAATATTCTTTTACGTCCTTTGCGCTCTTGACTTCGGGGCTGCGTCACATTGCGTTCGTCGTAGATTTACCCCCGCGAAAGCCGTAGTGTTTCTCGTGAAATCCGCTATTCTGTAGTATTATGTACTCGATTGTTACGATTTTTTCCGATAACCCGTAGCAGACTTATCGGCCGGGGGCTGTCCAGCTCGGTCGGAATTTCTTTTTGCACTTTTGGAATAAATCGCATCATTTCGATTTTCCGACGTCTTTAGACATAAACCTGAAGGAAATCCCGTGGCACATTATTATGGCTCAGCAATAACACCGAGTTAACGCAGGAATGGCAGAAAATACCGCAGAAAACTAAGAAGATTTAATCGATACCATACTTCAAATGTTGCAAGCATTGTTTTTTACAGTAAAGAGGGTTGAACCAAATATTGTAGGTTTTAGTTTAATATTTGAGTGATTTTTAAATCTTGGGGTTGCCTATTGCATACTGACACCTCTGTGTTATCCAAAAAATTATAATTAAAGATTGTTTTATGGAATGCTCTGAATAAGTGAAAGAAGAAGAAGAAGAAAAGAATAATAATTTTTTGGGAAAAAATATTAAAAACACTATGACAACGAGTGTCCTCACATTTGAATAGTCTAACTCAAAAGTAAATCTTCGGCCTTGTTCAAAACCAAACTGGATAGACAGCAGTAAACCTACAGGGCTTCAATTAACGGTCCCGGCGTCCGAATGATGGAGCATTTTCCGAAACGCCGCCGGCCCCATTATCCCGACAGAGCTTGTTAGGCCCAATTGTTGCGGTCGCACCGCGCAGTGTTTTGCCGAAAATTCCACAATGTATGCAAGGGCGCCAGACAAAGGGCATCTGCCTATTTGCGGCTATCAATGTGCGATCAGTCTTGTTCCGTGACAACTTATGGATGATGCGCGCCGCGCCGCGCGTTCGGCTTCCGCCGCGCGCCGCCCACCACCGGGCGGCAAATTTATTCGGGGAAAGGGGTTGCAGTAAGTTGGAAAATGTGGCCATTTGCATGTCATTTACTTTCATGAAGTTATTCCCTGCTATCGCACGTGCGATCCGGAGCATATGGACGATTTAGATCGGTTTTAGATTAAACACGTAGGGACTTTTAATTCCGGCGGGGTTCATCGTGAATCTCAATTGAGGGGGTCGTCGGGGTAGAAGCGCTGTGTTACATAAAATTGTTTATTTGGGTGATATTTGCTTAATAATCTTTTGTGACTTGTACATTTACTTTTAACATGTCTAGAGCATTGAATAAAACAGTCAAATCGTTACTCATTGTTGTATCTATCTAAGTTTCAAATATTGTAAAACGTAGTTTTGTTTGTTTTACATATAATTTATAGACACTAAACAAACCAAGAAATGTAGAAAAGTGGTTATTCAAGGTAAGTCTTATTTCTACTCACTAAATTATGTTATTAGAAAACTCGTATATATATTTTTGGAATAATCTACTGAACTATAGGAGCATATTTTTGCCAGAATGTGATAAGACCAGGTACAAAATCACTGATTGGGTCATATTTTTCTAATGAGTGCGTAATCCTATACTTCATTAACTTAAGAAGTTTAATAAATTTGGTTTTATACTTTTGTAATTAACTTAAGAATGATATGTAGTACTAAATCGGCTTTTCAATTTATAGCATACTAGCAGGGTGGTATATTGGAGAGAGTCATTGGTCTTTCGACAGAGTGCCCGCACGGAGAGCATTTCACTTCTGCTGAACTACTAGGTCAAAAATGACTTACAAATTAATAAAAAAAATAGAATAAGAACTAATGAACAATTGAAAAGTATGTATTCTCTATTTTTAAAAAAGTTTCGAGCAGATATGCCTTATAAGTAACGGCAAATATTTCATCTAGACACAAATGTCTAAGAAAACATCTAGATGCAACAGTTGTATTGGTATCTAAATACCACATTGAGAAATACTTGGTATTCGGATATATAAAAACTATCTAGACACAATTTTCCTTTACAAATACTTTGAGTATTTGATGCTTATTATATTTTTTGCGATCGCAATAATCACGACTGTATACGGAAAGCTTTTTTTCTGTTAGAAATTAACAATAAGTAAATGTTTTGAGTAATTAACAAACTAAACTACTATTGGCTTGCATAGAATAATCCACTAATATTTTTTTTAAATACGGAAATCTAGTAAAAAAAGCTTACAGTATAATAAACTGAGATTACTGAAATGAATTTGAAACTTCTAAAACATTAAATTGATCAATTTGTGTTTAAGATTTCCGAAATTTAAAATTTTAGTAATAGATACAAAAATCTTGAGAAGAGTGGTTCTATTAGTGGTATTTAAAAGATTCCCTCTTCTACAAACAAATGGCGATAACTTAAACAGACGTAAATTCTAAGAACTGTATTCGCCATAACTTTTGCATCAATATTTACGATATAAATTTTTTTTAAACAATAACTACATGGAAAATATGGCAATTTTAGCCACACGGGCGTTATTTGTGGAAGGTATCGCTTTATCACTTCAATATCAAAATTCCCGTATAATATTGCAGTAAAACCAAAAAAAGAACTTACTGCATTAAAGCTTGCTAGTTTGTATTGATCCTTGTTAATTCCCTACTTTGATATAAATTCTACTTACAATATTTTTATTAGAAATATATTTTTATCGAAGTATACTACTAAATAATAGATGTACAAATAAGTTCTCAGCTTTAGATTTCACAGGACGCAAATCACCGTTTACATGTAACGTATTAGTCCGCCCTCTTGCGGTTTTAAAGCAATGACATTTGGTCTTTCGAAACATCATACAATTTGGCGTTTGATGCACATAACTTCAATAATCAGCTGTGTTCACGATGGCAATCACAAAAGAGCATATTCGATTTTCTATCCACTTCGCGTTTTATCTTAAGAAAAACGCTGCTGAAGCCACCGAAATGATTTGTGCTGCATATGGTGAGAATGCTGTAAGTCATGCAACGTGCACAAAGTGGTACCAAAGATTTCGCGGAGGAGAGTTTAGTCTTGAAGATCAACCACGCGCTGGACGCCCTCACACATTTGACACAGATGGAGACGCGTTAGGCTGGGAACTTCTCCTACATGCGGCGTATAGCCCAGATTATCATTTATTCCGGTCGTTACAGCATCACTTGGCTGATACGCACTTCAAAACAGAAGAAGAAGTCCAAAAATGCACCGATAACTTCATCGTCTCGAAGCCGGTGAGCTTCTATCACTAGGGAATTCGCAAGCTACCCGAAAGATGGCAAAAGGTCATCGATGCCAACGGAGAATACTTTGATACTTACGCTTTTTCTGTTTGTTTTTAAATAAAACTTTAATTTTGCAGAAAAAAGCTGAGAACTTATTTATACACCTATTATAAGAATTCCACAAATAGAAACTTAAGTGTAATGAAAGAAGAACTTAATTTACTGTTGGACCGTCCCACAATAATGCTGGGGAAAGCTTAACAAGTAAAACCAAAGGATTTAGATGTATCTATAGAAAACTAATAAAAGTACTTAAATGAAATTACATTTAATTCAAAAAACTGCTTAACTGCAAGTTGGAAAATCATAACAAGAATGAGGAAAAGAGGAAGTTTACAAGGAAACGATATTTTTTTAGCTGATTCCTTCAATTGTCTCTTTATTGATATATCAAAAAATAAAAAACAGTTATAAATTAGGGACATATTCAATGAATTTCTTCACGCCATAAAAAAATATTTAGCTACCTATTTCTAACTTCAATAGCTAAAATCGCAGTATTTGATATTCTTGCTAATGTTAATAATTCAAACAAGAAATATACCAACCACTAGCTCGCATTATAAATTGCTTATTGGCTTTGTTAAAGCTAAATACAGCTGCTATAGCTATTCATAAAAAACTTAGACTTATTGCCATCACGTCTCTAAGTAAGTTGAAGTCGTTTTTGAGAAACGATTATCGACTTGTGATAAAATCTCTTTTTCAACTCAATATAGAGTTCGAGAAAATTTCGTTAGAGGTAACTTGTTTAAACAAATTTTAATTTCAATAGTCTTACTAAACTGTGGTGGTGCGATCTCTTTGTTCTATAATCTTCCAGCCCCAACTCTGAAATGTTTTGATAAGTGTGGTAATGCGTTAAATTTTTGTACCTCTAGCTACAGGGAAAACTGACAATTAATTAAAATTGAGTGTTATACAGACTGAAAAAAAGCATCAAAAGTCAAAAAACCATGTACGTAAATCTTCTTGATAGGCAAATTAGAAAAAGGTTTTGCATCCTACTGTTTTTTTGACGCACTTACTGGCACTGCAGTCACAATGACTTGTTGTGCCTATTAAAGTGCGTTTAATAATAGGACAATCACATACACCTATGGGTTGAGCGAGACTTGAACTCGCCTGGACCGGCTCAAGGTAAGAAGAACGAATATCTTAACCACTGAGCTAACGGCGGCAGCTTCCTATTGGGTAATTCCAGAAGAGATGCCACCCCTTTTTTAGATCAATTGCTACGTCAAAGTTTTCCAATATTCTGTTGAAAAAATGTATAGCAAAAGTGTATAGCAAAAAAAGTGTATTTGAAATAGTACATTGGACATCTCTCCCGTGGTATGCGGGTATTGGTATTGGACATCTCTCCCGCATACCATGGGAGAGATGTCCACGCATTTCGGAGAGATGCTTACAAGCGGGATAGATGCTGCAAGGGTAAGCCGCGCTAGTTCGTCTTCTTTTTGAGAAGAATTTTGGCACACATTTCGCAAACATTTGCATTCATGCATCCACTGACTACAGTGAATATATCGTATCTAGTCGTCTTTTTTCTTAGTTTTTAAATACTCTTTCCACAGCCAATACAAGATGTACGTTGATCATCCGCATACTCTTCGTCAGTGGAAGCATCCAATAAAAGATCGACCGAGGTTTTTTGCTTTTTCTTTATATTTTGAGATGTTTTTTCTTTAGATGTTCCTAGCTTTTCTATTTCTGTCGTACAACTGGATGGTCCTAAACCTGCTCGTTTTTGCTTATTTCGTTTATGTTCTTGTGCAGCACTAATGTTCTCCCTCTTAGCTAAATTTTCCGGAGAAGTCAAAATTTCGGCAACTCTCTTTCCTCTTGTCTTAACACTGATTAAAGTTTCTGGAACTGGCAACTCTTGATCTAGTATTTTACCTGATGTGATTGTCTCAATTGCTGTCGCTGTGGATGCGAGAATCGGGCTAATTGACCCATGATCTATTTTATCCATCGGGTTAAGATTATCATTTAGAGATGTGTGATTTTCCAAATTCCTCAAGATGTCTTTGCTCCTCTTGTTGTTCTTGATGCGTTATTGAGCAGCTATTTGCTGTTCCTGTTCTGTAGAATGCATAATCTGGTATAGCTAACAGATTATACGGGCAAATTCCTGTAAGAAACGAATTTACTTATTTACTGCAAACTTGTCACATAATGTCTGCTCATTTACCTGTAGCAAAAATCCAGATAGTGCATTTTTGACTGTTGTTTAATAGAGATTCAAATGACAAACCTGAACTTTTTCTATCACTATGAGTTTTAATCCACCTGTTTGATACAGTATTAAATGCAGACTCCAACGCTTTAAACACTGATCTATCCAGTGGCTGCAAAGCATGTGTGGTGTGTGGGGGTAGACATAGTAAAATTATATTATGGTCTTCAGCAAACCTCAAAGTTGTCAGCTTGTCGCATTGTGACGCATGTCTATCAAATTAAATCTATTAAATTAAGGTACTTCAAGAAAATTTCAGAATTGATGTACTTAGGCCAATTTGGGAGACATGTATACCTGGGAACCTGAAGGCATACCATCCATAAACTCTTTCTTCAAATTCTTTCCTTTGAAAATGCAGGCTGGGGGGGGGGAGTAACCCTTCAGCATTGCAGCATGTTATTACCGTAATCATTTTTCCCTACTCATCAGCAGTTAATCTTATTATAGCTTTAGAACCAGGTTTGTTATTCAACTAAATACCTATTTTATCCATATTACAGATGTTCGAAGGTTTATCAAACAATTCGGTTTCTTCCATGGTCCTGCGAAGTAGATCTAAATATTGTGTTACTGTATCTCTATTTACACTGCGCTGTTTTCACAGCCCTTCAGCCTTTAACATTAAATTTATATGCTATTGTTTTATAGAAATGCGTTATTTTAATAATAATAGTCAGAAAAATCTTACATTACATTAGCAGTTTAATAAATTGTTAGGCAGTATATTTTAGTTTTAATATTCACTATACAAATATTAGCAACTTAAGACAAACTAAAAAGTATTTGTTACATATTTAGCAAATCGGGCCCCTTTATCAAAACGCGTGGTCTGCTAAAGATATTTCCTTAAGAACGGCTGGATAAAAAGCGTTTTCAAGGAGATTATTGACTTTAGAAAATGTTAATTATGCAGTAAAGAGACTTGCTTACTTAATTAATGTTACTTTTGATAATATAGAATAACCCTATATCTAAAAATAGTATAGGGTACATTTAGATGAAATGTGAAAAGTATAGATGTGAGAACCATTTTGTGTACTCCTTTTTATAAAGAAACACATAAAAGAGACAATAATATTGTTATTGGATTATTAAGTTTAGTATATTTCGTAACGAATTACAAAAAGAATAATTTGTTTTTATGAGGTAATCGCAATTTTTTAAAGGCTTGCAAAGCTATTTAAAGGTAAAAAGGTGATGAGGATTCAGAATGCAAAAAATGTCAAAATTGCTATCAAGAGGTTTTATACTTTGGACAAATTTTAATAAAAAAAAATAGAGTTGTAACAGAATGCTAAGTAAATGGAGACTATGATTAATTTCGGTAAAGGAGGTAGTATTTTCTCTACAAATTTACTATTCATACCAAACATTTTTTGAACGGCAGAAAACTTTTTTTATTTCGTAAAAATGAGACTTTGCACTTATTAATTTTGGATACCGATATGTGTCATACATGCAAGGTATCCAGTGTGGAAATTATGTATAAACATAAGTTCCTGTTTTTGCTTTGATATTTTTATTGAAATATTGTACTGTAGTTGGATTCATCCATTTTCTCCAACATCTTTTTATGTTATTTTACATTTCTCTCTTAAATGAAAATGACTAGTAATCTTGAGTGGTTAACTTAGCTTCTTCCCTTTTTTCCTGTGTGCCGGTAAGGGTTTTATACTTCCTTTTTCCCTCACATTTAGATGATATCTTTCTTTTATGTCGACTATTTTTGAGAAGAGCTAAAACAAAATGATGAGATTTTAGACTGCCTTTAATGGAAGAAATACTTTTTTTAGAGTTGCACATTCGAATCACTTAACTTGATGTGTGAATGAGACGTTCGTTATCAGTTAGTGATTAAAAACTTAAGAGGTCTACTTGGAAAATTAGAATAAAATTCTGTTTTGACAAAGCCAGTCTAGATTTAACTTTGGTAAGCTGTAAATACGCAACAATTTAAAATCCGTTGTTAGTAAGTTTAGAAGATTGTATGGAGACATATTCAAAAGCGCAAACATTCAGTTAAAAATTTTGTTTTTTTTTTGGAAAATCTATAACCACTTTTAGAATTGTAAGATTAATGACCATCCATAGAAAGTAACTCAGTATTTTAAGCAGAATCATCGATGTATTATTTGAAAAGTACACACTTAACAATGCAAGGGATCTACAGACACCAATCGAATCCAGTGGAGCAAAGGTAATGAATAAATGAAGAGTGTTTCCTGTAGAATTACGGTCAGCGCTGTTATAAAAATACATTTTTGTGATGTTAACTTTTGTGACTGCCTTTTTTCTCTTTTTTAGGTACTTAGTAACCAACTTCTCTACATATTTACATACAAGAGAAGCTATAGTTTCAATTAACCTTTTAAAGCTATTAATTTAATATTTTTGCTTAGCGTTTGTAAATAAGTAAGTGACTAGTAACAGCTAACTACAAAACAAGTCAATGTGCAGACATTTTATCTCGGCCATATTTTTGTTATTTGCTTAAAAATTTGACTATTTCTGTGGACATAATTTCAACACTAATTTCCGTAAAAATGGTAAAAATATTGCGTTACCTATAAATTAGACGAGTTTAAAATATTGACCTTTATTTATCTAGTCCACAATCTTTAACGCTGAATAAAAAAACAACGATAATATTGTATTATGTGGTATTAAACTGTCAGATGATTGAAAGCTTTCCCCATGGCTAATTATCATTTATAATCCTACAATATGTTTTTGTTGTAATAATCTTGTACAATAATAATAGATAATGCCTAGTTAATGAATTTAAAAAGTATTTTATCGATATCTTCTTCTTCTTCTTCTTCCAGTGCGTTCTCTATCGGAAGTTCGCTATTATCACAGCTAGCCGGACCTTATTGACTGCCGCTCGAAATAATGAGTGTAGTTACAACCAAACCAGTCTCAGGTTTTTGAGCCAGGACACACGTCGTCTACCAATATTCTCCTTTCCATTAATCTTCTCCTGCACTATCAGTTGTAGAAGGCTATATTTAGGTTTTCTCAATACATGGCCTAGATGTTAAAGCTTTTTTTATGTTATTAATAATTTTTGCATTTTGTTTAGGACTTCGGTATTGGTGATTCTATTTGTCCAAGAGATCTGCCACATTCTACAGTAACATCACATTTCAAAGGCCTGTAGTTTGTTTATGAGAACTTTTTTTAGAGTTTAAGCTTCAACTTTGTATATAAGCACCAAGAATATGTAACAACATAACATTCTCACCTTAAGTCCTATATCGATACTCCGACTGGTTTTTCATTTTTATAAATGTTCTTATTCTCGTTCTTATCTCTTTTGTATGTTCGCCTGACTGTTCTATCCAGCTTTTTAGATATGTATATGCCTAAAAGGTATTGCATGTCATTGATATTGTCTGTTAACAGGACAATGTCGTCCGCCTACCTCATATTATTAACAGTTTCACCATTGATAGCTATTTACGTTTATCCTTCACCTAGAGTTTTTTTTAATAGCTTTACTGTAAAGGTTTAACAGGAGTGGCGAAGGATGTATCCTTGTCTTGCTTCAGGAGCAATCTCTATTTCTACTATTGGTTTTTTTTTAATTTTGTATTTGCCTTTTGGCCCCAATATAGGTTATTAATTATTCTAATGTCGTCTGAGCCTATATTTTTGATTAGGACTTGATGTAACTTATGATGTTTCACTTTATTGAAAGCGTTTTTAAAATCTATGTAACATGCAAACACCTCCCGATTCGCATCTAGACAGCGTTGGAAAAGTACGTTAATCCCAATGAGGGCCTCTCTTGTTCCGAGTCCTTTACGAAATCCACACTGTCCACTGCTTATATCTTCCTTCAATTTTTTATATATTCTTTTGTACATGATCTTTAAGAACAGTTTTAGGGGGTGGCTTATAAGGGCTATACTTCTATAGTCTGTGCATGCTCTTGGATTTGGATAAGTACAAAGATAGATGACAACCACTGTTTGAGAATTTTACCCTTTTTATAGATGGTATTGAAAAGGTCCAAAGAGTATCGATTACGTCGTCATCAAAAAGTTTAATAATTATATATATATATATATATATATATATATATATATATATATATATATATATATATACATAGAATATATCTGTATCTGGATAGTAATTAAACACAGTATTTGACATAGTCATGCAGATGTTTTATTAAATACCGATATTAGTGTTTTCTACATAAACTTCTTTTATCACCAGAATTTTATTTTTAGTTTACTTAAATAAAAATAAAAACCACGTTTAAAACGACTTTAGACAAAATATTCCTGTGGTCCTTTTAAGAGTATTTTTTGGCCAAAAGAAAATTAAGAATATAAGGATTATAATAAATATTACAAAGAAAAAAAGACCCGACATCCTAAAGGATACCAGGGACTAGTGAAATAAAAAAAAAGAAAGAAAAAAAAATAAACACTGATTTTGTAAAATCAGTGTAAAGTTGTAACGCTATATAAAAACTTATCTAAAAGAAATGACACGATATTCGAATGCGAGATTTAAAAGATGACTCGAATATATTGCCATTTTGGTAAGTACCATCAAAACACAAGAAGTTCGACTAAATTGTGAAAAATAGCAAAATTCATGTAAATGGAGATATTTATTCATGAACAAACTCATTTTGAAAGGAATGCAAGATTTTCTCTCTATAAAATAAGGTCAGCCCAATAGAAAATTTAAAATAAATTCATCCATCTTTATATTATTATGAAAGTATTTAATTTTTGGCCTTCAATCCCCTAAAAATACAAATTCTGAAATGAATTAGGGGGTCAGGTCTGTTTTATTGATTGTATGACTTTGGGAAGCTTAAGTTAATTTTTTATTATATAAAAGTCGTTGGATTATTAAAGAGCAATGTCACGATCCTTAAAGAGGTTTGTATAATAAAGGACGTAAGCTTCAGTTGTGTTGCAAAATTTATTGTGTGATCGATATTAAAAAAATAGATGGCGGCTTATAAAAAGAAGTTTGTATGATTCAGAATTGGAAATTTGGGGCTCGAATTTGATTAACACTCAAGACACAACTAAATTTTTTGAGGAAGGTTATTTAACATTAACTAAAGAGAAACTTGTAATATAGCTGAAGATGACTTTTTAGTTTAGATGCGATAGATTAAAGTGAAAATCAAATAAATGCATTTCTTATTTGCCGGGCGAAGAAAATAATAAATTCAAGAGATGTGAAATCACCATTGCATTATTGAACTGCTTGCCTAAAGAAGACTCTTCCTTATAAACTGTTATAGGTGCGACAACTTCCCTCTCTTAAAAAATCCTGGATCATTTTAAAGAAAACAGTGGTTTTTTCCATCACATAGGTTTTTCCAAAGCATAAGTTACTTTCGGTTATTAAAATCAAATTCAATTAATCAAAGAGAATGACGAATTAAAAAATAAATAACTTAGTTTGCCAATATATTGCATCACTCACAACTTGAACCAATACATTTTTCCTACGCCTGTGATTCTGTTAAATTATTAATTATTTCAGGTAAAATAAGGATCATCAGCTAGAGACCTAACATTTTAAATTACGTTTAAAATTATTTGGACCACTTTATCCATTACTCAAATAGCTATATTAAGTAGAACAAAATGATGTAAGAATTGTCTGACACGTTTTGATTTTGTAGTCATTTGGTCAATTTTTAAAAAGTAGAAATTAAATTTTGATATTTTACGAAAAAAAAATGTAGAAGATTTAACACAAAAATTAATATAATGCGTAGGAGATTTTAAATATTCCCACAACTAAAATCTGCAGGTTGTTATGGTAAAGGATTTTTGTAACTATTCCAAGATAATAATAGTTCCCCTTAATAGGCCTTGAAGGCCCTTTGGGGTCGTAACAGGATAGGTCTGTTACCATCTAGAGCCTACGGCACACAAGGGTAGTAACGTGGCTAGCGCTACGTACCAACCGCCTATTATTACCCCAGAGTTTGACCTCCAGGTACTCATTTATTGCAGCCTGAGTCGAGCTGGGCCGTAAAAATGCCAGCAATTGAATTGGTGAGAGCGGGGTTCGAACAGGCAACTCTTGGTTTCGTAGTCTAGCGACCATTCACTAAGCCACCACGGCTCCACTATTCCAAGATACTCTTCTAAAAAAAACTTTGGAAAGATATATGCATTTTATGAGGCTGGAAAATTGAGTTCCTAAAATATTTTTCTGTAGCATCTTTATAATTGTCAACAAGTGGATTGTGGAGTAAAGCTTTTGCGCTACCTTCAGTTCAAATTTTACAAAGTTTGGTATTTCTTTCTAAGTTAGTTCTGAAATTTTGCACAATATTTTCAATAAAATTTAATAAAACAGAAAATTGCTGTTAACAGGAAATTTTTGATAAAATGGAGAAAATAACCAAGAAAATCGCAATGCTATTAAATGAGTGTACCTTTTAATATTAAAAGTGCAAAAATAGAAAAAGAAGGTTTATTTTGAAATACAAGTTAAGTAAGTTTTTGAGCCTCAACAGGTACAATCCTGACCGCAAAACTTTAACAAGTGTATTAAATTATTGAAAAGTCAGTACAAAATTTGAAAGATTAATTAAACCTTTAGATTAGGTAACTTCGAACTTCTAAGAAATCAGTTCTTAAATGTAACTTCTATAATAACCCACCGAAAAAATGTGTATGGCCTAAATTTTAGTCAAACAGCTATAAATTAATAGAGAAAATTAATAAAAATTTAAAAACATGCAAACTGTATGCAGGCGTGATAATAAAGTGCTAGTTGTTGATCGAAACGTGATTCAAGTCTGACTTTATGAAGACAACTACAGAGAGTCCAGCAGAACGATCTTTCCTTTTTGAATATCCCGCCGCGCACAACGTATTTTATGGAAGTAGTGAACACCGTGTGTTTTATTTTAAAAGTTATGATTTTGTAATTGTGATGTAGCAGCTATTCTGTAGGCATTTCGGAGTAGGTCGTCACGGACGAGTTCCGACCAAGAAAACGATAATGTTGTGGGTATATAATCCCCGATAGACTGGTTCAGCATTAGAACGGAAACCACCCTGTAGATCTTGTAGCGTTCGGACACCCGAGAATATCGCATCAGTGACGCAGGCTGTTGTTACAACGCCACAACGTTCCGCCGCTAAGCAATATCTGACCGGAGCTTGTGAAGAAGTCTGCACTGTTGTCTTATAAAACTGATGGTGGTCCAGGAACTTAAAGAATGTGACTGGTACTCCCAGCAAGTTCCTTGCAAGGAACAAATGTTCTAGTGCTGTTGTACTCAGCAGTAACGAAGCTCATTTTCATTTATCGGGCTGCGTCAATAAGCAAAATTTTTGGTATTAGGCTCAAAAATCTGCTTGCTAGGTTAAGATGTCATGCAATTTCTTGAAGACTAGACTCAACGAATGTTAAATAGCACAACTGCGGTTCAGACAAAATATCGCTACCGCACACATGGCAAGAATTTCTCGAGGAGTTCTGGAACGAATGTTTTCAGGTCGCTTCATCTTATTACACGAAACCTGCCAACTTGCGATTTCCTTTTTGTGAGAATTCCCAACGGCTGAAGTCTTTCAACGCAGAACTTTAAGGTGATGCTGTAGGAGTGTATCGCTCGTGCGAGATCACCTTCAAAACTAGGCGATGATTAAGTGGCAAGTATTGTTTTGTATAGTGGTACGATAAACCATTGAATAGATTTTATGTTGTTCTTTTTATTGTTTCGAAGGAAAGAGTTTATTTTGTCGGGCCCTGTAAATATGCCATTTGAACTCATCTAAAAAAATCGTTAATATGGTCTTACATTTGCATGCAATTAAACGGTTACGAGTGCACGTGTGCTTGGTCAGAATTAATTTGATTAAATTATTTGCCAATAATCTGGGTTCAATCCAAAAATTAAATTACCCTATTAAAATAATTAGGTATTCAGTTTTGGTTATTGTGATACTTTTTTACTTTCCAAGATCAAAAAGGGCACAAAATTTAGGGTATATCATAAAAAAATAAAAATGGAACATATTGCACTTGGAATTGAAAAATTAATATTATGAGTGAAATCGTTAATCTCTAAGACTAGATGGAAAAGGCAAGTCTAGTGGCAGAAAAATATTGTTGTGCGTAATTAAGTGTTAGCATTTTTCAGCTCAAGCTATTAAATCGCAACGCAACGGCTACTGCAAACTTGTATATACACCCAGCAGCTGCATCCTGTTCATTAGAGTTTGCCTGAAAGCTTTGTGGTCTTCGTTGAAAAATGCCGTTCTTCCGAGTATCTCGCAAGACCTCTTCTTCATCTGTGGCTCCATCCGTCACTGCCTTGGCGATCCCCATTTGTAATTCACTCGATGGTTTTGTAGTCCTCATTAACCAATTTTTCCTTCTCTTTTGTTGTTCTCTTATTTTTGGTGGAAGTTTGTTTTTGCTGATTCCACTTACAGTTAATTATTTCTAAGAGCTTCCGGTTTATTGTTTACACAATTAAAAACTTCCCGACTGTTTTATTTATTTTTGCCATTTACTTGTTTGGTATCTTAATAATAAATCGCTTCGTTGTTTAACTATTTCTTTAAATAAGAAATGCTGAGCAGTGAAGTATTATATACTCTACTTATCATTTTTTAAGTTTTTTGAACTATTCTAAAGCTTTTTTGAAACCTTGGCAATTTAAGATAAAAATTCAACAAAAGTGCTTCCTGTTGGTGGTGTTAAAAGTGCAAAATAAGCTGTAGAAGAGGTGTAATCAGCAAATAATGGTATTTTGTTGCAAGCGCTTACCCTTGCCCTAAGCGAAACGAAGTACTGTGCGGCGCTCTTGCGGCGAACGCCCCCGACGCGGCTGCAGCGCCCAGCCCCCATTATACCCCGTAAACAGGCGCATTGTCGAGCGTGCGGTATCCAGTGACTGATACGACGTCAGAATACATATGTTTAAGCCCTCGGTTAATTCAATCAGTCCATTATTCTCTCGTTTAGAATACGTTATGTTATTTTGACTGGTTGCGAGGGTGGCCGGATTGTTATTTATTATGAAGTGGGAAAATTCTGTTTTGCACCGACGACACCCCGCCCGGTGTCGGATGATTTGTGCAATCCCGCAGCTTACCTTCATAGGATATTGCGAAATGCATCTGCATGGCGCGGCGCGTGGGACTTAATGCTCAAATTTGGCGTTGTTGCCTCTTTCAAATCATCCACACAAATAAAATTATAGTTAAATGAAGACTATACTCTTGGGACTTAAGTTTCAACTAATTTTGTGGGATAAATATTTGGAAAAGAATTTCCAAAAATGACTTCTTGAAAATGTCTACCTTTATTTTTAATGCATTTTTTAAACGCATTTAGAATCCATAAATGTTGGGTACATACCACATTTAAAGTTTATTTCATTGTTCTTTTTGAGTCAAAATTGATATGTGGTGTTGAGTGTGCCCTAGGCTCTCGTTCTAAACATGTTTTGTAGTTAAAAGACTTTAGAACCAGGCTGAAATTAGACGATTCTTCATACTCTATATAGCACGAATCGCAAATATTTGAGGAAAAAATGAGAATATTGTTGGAAAATCTAATGCTTACTTCTTAAGGGCGTTTTTTAGATATAGTAGTTTATCTTGCAAAAACTTTCTGTCAGAGAATAATCTTCGCTGGATTTTAGAAACTTATTATATTATAAGAATAAATGAAAAAAGCATTGCAGAAACCAAAAAACAAAAAATTTTCTGGTAAGTACCAAATAGTAAAAGAAGTACTTAAATATGGAGGCAGCAGACCAAAAAATTTAAAGATATAACCGAATTCCAGATGAATGGCGAAGAACAATATACTGATGTTTAAGAAAGGTGATCTTAAAGAACCCGATAACTACAGGGGAATAAACCTATTAAAAACAACACTGAAATTAACAACAAGAGCAATAGCAAAGAAAATAATTTAAATAATACAATTTCAAGAAAAGCTGCAGGGATTCAGAAACAGTCACTGGAATATAACGTACTAATAATAAACCACAAGAAGGCGTTTCATAGGATTCAAATAAAGGACGTAATGCATCTGTTGTGTGTATATTTTGCTAGATTTAATAAAAACCGCCAAAAATATTTATAAAGATAACAAAGTAACCATTAGAACAGAAGATGGATTTACCGAACCCATAAACTAGAGAAGCGGCATTAGACAGGGAGACTTTTTGAGCCCCTGTTATTTAATCTGGTAATGGATGACATAATCAAGAAGCCCAAAACGAAAGGAATGAGAAATAAGGAGCTAAAGATCGTCTGTTATGCAAATGACGCCATAGTAATGGCAGATAACAAAGATGACCTTCAAATGCTACTATATCAATTTCACATTACTTCACAAAAATATAACATAATGAGTTAGTGAAAAACGAAAACAATAGTGACAAATAACAAACCACTAAAATGTAAGCTAGTAGTCGAAAATAAAATAATTGAACGGGTAATAGAAGTTAAGTATCTAGGCATCAACATGACCAGTGACGGCAAAATAGAACTAGAAGTGAAGAAACAAACTAATAAAGCAAACAGAATAATCGGTTGTCTAGATAACATTATCAACTTATCAACAGAAACCAAAACGAGTACATATAAAAGATAATACGACCAGTCATGACACACATGTGAAACGAGACTTGACATTAGCACAGCACAAAGGCTATTAGAGACGACAGAGATGATATTACTTAAAAATTATAAATAAAACATTAAGAGATAAAGTAAGAAGAGAAAATATAAGGCGTATATGTAAGACAGAACGGGACGAACATATAGAAAGAATGGCAGATAACAAAGTGGTAAGGATAGCAAGAGACAAGTTGCCAATTGATAGAAGAGCAATAAAACATCCTAGAAAATGATGGCGCGATGATGTAAATTAGAGAATAACCGAAAAGTGACGTGTAGTTTTGTCTATTTATGAGATAGAAGAAGAAAAAGAAGTTATTGCGTTTTTTAGGATGTCTTTGTATGGTCTTGAGTGAGTTTACTATTAGTCCTCCGCTGTGACATCAGCAATGCTCCCCTGTTTGGGAACCTAAGCGCGGACCAGTTCGAGTCTCTCTAGAAACTCATGAGTGTATGTGACGTAATACGATTCAAGTTGCATATTATTAGGCAGAATAAGCCCTTGAAACTGTAGTGACACTAAAAACACTTCAACAAAAGAAACTTACCATTTGGGATTTTTTTATAACAAATATTTTTGTATTACTCAGCAGAAATTCAGGCGATTATAACTAATCTTTTGTAAAAGTTTATTGAAAAATTGGTTTAATGGTTCTCAAATTTCTATTACATAAGAAATCGATCTTGCAACAATAGCGACTTGAACGTGCAGCAGAGATTATGTGTGAAGCGTTATTGTAATTGCGGAATAAGTTTTAAAGCTCCGTTTTTTAGTTGTCACTGAGAGAAATGTTTCTAAGTTTTTTTTTAGTTATAAGAGACTAAGTTTTTACTTACCCACTGATTTTTCATTAAATTCAATATTTTGGGTGCGTTCATTTCGCATCCCGCACACTATAGATCTTTTTTGAGCTTATCATATATAATTCTAGAAAACTTTATAAAGGGTTACCATAGGTCTCAAGACTTATGGAGAGACTATATATGTATGTATTACAAATGATGGAAAATCACAGCAAATGTGCAGTTCATAAGAGAAGAACACCAAAATGGTAATCAAAAACTGAAAAAATTAAGAGAAGAAAATTAAAACATTAGAAAGGAAAACGAAGTGATTAAGAAAGAAAAAGAGAAAATGAAAAGGTCGCTAAATACAAGAGTCGAAAATCTAGGAACGTTAAAAAACTTGTAGGTAGCTTCTTCTTCCTCTTTCCTATTTTCCTGTATCCTATCCGGGTGTCGGGTGCACATGTAATTCTTAAGTCTTATATATAAGTTTTAAAATCTGAAAAATAATTAGAACACTAACAAATTTTAGAGAAAAGGCACATGTGCAATATATTACGGATACAAAATGGAGTAATTGCTGTACAAAATAACTAACTAAACAAAAACTTTAATTTTTTATAAACACTGAAAAGGGAAAATGGTTTTATTAGACTCAGATAGTCGGCAGGTTTATCAACGTTACTCGTCCTTAAACTCCCCTTCACTTTATTATCTTCCTTTTAAAATAGGGAGCAAGTTTTTCTATCCTGTAGTAGTAAAAGTCTTGCATCGAAAGAGTTGCAAAGTTGTAATTGAATCTGTGCGCCATTTTGAAGATTGCCTTTATTTGTAAATAATATTTAATTTAATCACTTGTAAGATAAGCTACCCAGTAATTACATAAATGAAATACAGATTTCTCTTGTACCATAATAATAAAATTACATGACCCATTCCAGTTTATTTATAAATTTTGTCGGCTATTAATAAACATTTTCTAAAGTTTGTATTAAACGTTCGGTTATTTTTTTTATGATTTACTAAATAGATGATTAAAATATTTTTCTTTGTACAAATAATCGTGATTAATCTCAGATCCAGAAAATTTTAATAAACCTTAATTTTTCAAGCGTTATATCATTTTTAATAATGTTCTTCATACGCTTAATTACCATGTTTGACTACAAGTGACGTCATGATTTAAAATTTTTTACTTACCAACCAGACTCTTTCAGAAGACCTAACCCTATAACAATGTATTGTATTTTATTTACGTTGTGGTTAACATTAATTATGTATTTTTTGATAGTCCCTTTGCGAGTGTTGATATCAGTATTTAAGATGATATATTGTTAAATCAAGTAGGAATTGTTAGTAATAAGCAATCAATTAAAGTGTGAAACATTTTCAACTGGAAGCCAATCTATTGGCATAGAAATTCAAACAAATCCCTGATCTCATAAACTTATTTGTAGTCATAAACATCTTGTCGAATTATTTGCAGGTTCAGGAAGCATGGGATGTGGATTAGATCATATTCCCATACTCCAGACTTTAAGTGGCAGTGTTGTTAAAAAAAACGACATAGCAGACTTGTCAATAAACTGACTGATTGGAAAAGTTTTAAAATCACCCTGTACACTTTTATTGGACTATTTATTCTTTTAAGATCTCGGAAACAATTAGGTAATGAGGTTGAACTGTTTGTCATAAACATTCAGCAAGCAACGTGCAAAAATACCCGGAAGTCAAATCTAAAATAAAGGGCAATAACTATCCGGAAAAAACTAGAAGGAAATAATATCAGATCAGTAGCCGTAGATAATCTTTAAATAATGTCATTCAGCAATAAAAACGTGAACTTTAACATATTAAAAATAAGTCGGTAGGTGAATACCTAAGTGATCTTACTAACAACAACAAAGCTAACAACTCCCCATGAAAACAACTAAAAGGCCTTTTACACGGTCATATCAGTTCAGTTTTAATTACAGTGAAACTGTCAGTTTTTCCTATGTGTAAAAACTACAAACTGAAAGGAGAACTGAAACGGAGACGGAAATCTGACGAAATGGACAGACCTATTTGTTTCATTTCAGTTCTAGGAATTCCTATGTGTAAACAAACGCGTCATGTTTCAGTCTGTTTGCTCACGTCAATTCTCTTCAAGGTTTGGTTCAGTGTACAACTGTCATTATGTCCAAGAAGGATCGCGATTTTGTTGTGGAGTTCGTTGAACTTTATAAAATTTGTGGAACAAAAAAGACCCATAATGCAAACATTAGGGAGGCTGCCTACACTCTCCTATTGAAGAAATATTAAGAATAAGACAAAAGGGCCACAAAAACGATAGCGAAGTTCAACTTATAACAAGGAAAAGTTAAAGATAGTGAAAAAGTGAAGCAGGAACAGAAGTATACAAAACATCAATATGGTATTATGACCTTTTGTTCGTCAGCGACTAACAACCCACTGGAACAAGTGTCAATACTATGGATTTCAAATATGTTTTCTGTGCTAAATCATCTTGCCATTCAACCCGTCTTTCATTAACAAAATATTCCACAAACTTATTTCGGTTCCCGTGATTGGGTAAATTGCCACGGAGATTTACCCTAAAGAGTTCCTGCCTTTTGCGGTATAGTGCTGGGCAGTCAAAGACTATGTGTGAGGATGTTTCTTCCTCTTCTTTACATAATCTGGAGATTGTACCACCTCTGTATACTCCTATTCTATGGAGATGCTTTTCTAGGTGACAATATTCTGTTATAAGTCGTCTTATCTGAGTACGTCCTAAGTTGAGTACGTCATCATATTTAGCATTACTACTAACATTCCCGCGGCTTGTATTAATTTTGAGTTCTACTAGCTCTTACACTTCAATAGTCTCATCTGAATTCGTGTCATTTAAATCGGGTGTAATGTATGAATCTTGAGACCATCTCTTTACAAAATTGTGAAGATAACAGCATGTAAATACGAGGATATTTACGTGTTTAATATATTCAAAATGTGTTTCTAAGTACATATAACAATGAGAATGGCAGAAACGAAGACAGGATTACCACCATCAACGTTGTTTTTACCTAATCAGTCAACTTGAACTGACTTTTTGGGTAGAATGATGAATATTTTTAAATATATGAATGTCACAAGTGAAAAGATCAAACCATCTTACCTGCGTGCTTCTCTACAGGACGAGGCAAATTAAGGAAATATATGTCTTCTGAGCAGGATATCGATCGGGTCATTACAATTATTATTATTTTTTGTTTTCAGAAGGACCCACAGTTAATCAGAGACAAAGATGGAGTTGATGATGAAAGTTCTGAACAGGGTCAATCATCAGATCAAGAATTTACAAGACCATTTCTATCTCCATTAACAGTAAGCACAGGAAGCAGACAGTCAGCGGGTAGTAGTAAGAAATACGTAACTTCAACCAAGAAAGTGCTGCAACTGGTGGTTGAGAGGTTGAAAAGGGCTGATGATATAAGAGTAGGGAAGCCTGATAGCTTTGGCAGGGATGATGCTAAATAATTGACTAATATGGCACCTGAAATGGTACCTTATGTCAAAAAAATTATAAGCATGGCTATATTTGTGGGGCATTTTTAAACCTTGATTTTATCTTCATCGATAGTGACGCAGCGAGTGTCAGGCCAATTTCCAGTTATGCTATCGTAACAGAGCCACTACTCTTGTCCGCAGCAATCACAAATCTGTTTTTAAAGCTAACGGGACATTTTTTATCTTTCAGCCACCACAAGCCCATTTTTCTAGTATGGGGCGAACGCAAAGCCAAATTTTCCCATCACTTTCAGAGACCCAAGAAAACCATGAATCCATTTCACATTTTTTACATATTTCGGACAAATAGTGTCCTTACTTACTAATAAAACAGCTGATTTGTATAAACTATTTGCTCTTCTATTATTTTTGATTATTTTGAATTAATGTACTACTTTCAGCTATTCTTTTCCTTAGACTTGATTATTACTATGCGAAAGTTAAGATTTTGGAAAGTACCTCCACTTACCAAATGTTGCAGTGTCATCCTTAATATTTTATGAGGACTTATAGCTTCTCTTGTATTGGCATTCTACCTCACCTCCCATGGTCAACTCTCTCTACCCTTGAGACCAATCTCCCTTGCGGAAGTGCGTAGACAAATTAACCTAACCAACTCTTTTAACGCTCCTGTCTACGACGTCATCATAGGTAATATTCTAAGAAAGTTGTGACGCTCATCATATAATTTATAATCGTATGCTCGCCCTCTTCACTTTCCTACCCATTGCAAATTTGCACTAATAACTATGATTTCAAAGTCAGGTAAATCTCCGCAAAAACCCACTTCTTACCGGCCGATCATCTTATTGCCCCTTTTCTCAAAAATCTTGGAATGTTTACTACTCCACCGTATCATTGAAGAAACTCCTATTGAGGAGATACTCCCCACTCACCAATTTGGTTTTTGAGAAGGCCACTCTAAAATCCAGCTATGCCATCGCATTTGGCGTTTGGCACGCTGGATTGCTTTATAAAATCAAGAAAAAGCTTTCTCATCCAATTTTCGTTCTTCTTAAATTCTACATAACTTAAAGATACTACTAAGTCCAATATCAAGGCACATTGTCAAATTATCATCTTATCAATTTTGGTGTTCTGCAATGCAGTGTCCTTTATCCCCTCTGCACTGAAGGCACACCAACAACAGACAATACTCTTATTGCTACCTTCGCTGATGATATATCAATTCTATGTTCTCATAATGATGCTAATCAGGCATCTGAAAAAATACAGCTACACTTAAACTTTCTACAAAGCTGGTTAAATTACATTTACCACTAAACACCCACCTGCTCTTCGGTCACCATCTATGACCAACCCATCCCTATAACAACAGAAGTAAAATATCTTGGACTTCACTCAGACCAGCGACTTACCTGGAAAGCTCACATCAAAGCCAAATAACAGCAATTAAATATAAAGACTAAAAATATGTATTAGCTGCTTGAACGCAGATTCCAATTGTCCATATAAAACAAGCTTTTGCTCTATAAAGTCATCCTTACACTTATATGGTCCTATGGCATCGAGCTCTGGGGATGCAGTAAATCTTCTAACTCAAAAATTCTCTAGTCATACTAATCAAAAACGCTATAGCCAACGCCCCCCGATATGTAAGCAATCAAACCCCCCACCTCGACCTCCAAATTTTCTTCCTTACTAAAGTCATTAGAAATTTGGCTGCTAAAAATAAAGCACGTTTCTCGGACATCCCAAACAATACATTGCTGATCTCTACTTCCAACAGCCTGAAGCTAGAATATTAAGCAGACTTTGGCTTGAAGATCTCACTGTGTAAATCCTGGTGACCCGTCGCTGCCCTCCTTATGTGAATACCTACTTTGACATTTTATTTACTTATTACTCACTACAGAGTAGACTATAAATTAGCAATTTGAAAAAAAACTTATTGGTATTCTGCTTTGATATAATAGGCGTCATAAGGCTTAATCCCAGGAGATACTCATCCTTATTTATCCGTAAATAGTTTATTCAATTACATGCTTTTAAGCGGAGTTTCTTCATTAAATTGACAATGAATTCCTTTTAAGGTACTAAGCTTCTTCTCTTCCGCTCTTTTCTCAGCTTTAAAGCTATGAGATAGTTTTCATCCATAACCAGTGTAGTAAAAGGTCTTAAGTAGACTTTTGAATATACATACACTTTGACAGCGCAACTTGGACCGATCAGAAAACTGAAAGAACAGAGAAGAAGAACAAACCCCCTTCCGGACTAAAACGAAAACGGAAATTGAAACTGAACTGAGAGATGATATGACTGTGTAAAAGAGTCTTAAAAGATTAAAAAGATCTATACTCTAGAATCCACTTATCAAAAAAGGTGATGAATGTTAGACTCTTAACAACTTGCAAAAAGCGCTTATATTTACAGAGCGTTTGGAGAGGTGTTTTTCTAGTGTTTAGGTATTATATTTTTTTCCAGTTTCTTTAGAGTAGCAGGTGCTACTAGTCTAGTTTTTGGTACTGGAGTGTATAGATAGTCAAGAATTTTTTCGTATGGCACATTAGTGTCAGGACAACAAACCTCATCAAGATAATTACCAAAGACTTCAGCCTTTTTTTTTTAATCGCTCTTGGTCCATTCTCCCTGAGTTGTTGTTTTTTGATATTTCGGACTTCTTGTCATTGTTGGTTTGTTGTTTTGTTGAATGGGACATCCTTCTTTGCTATTTTGCTCTCGCTTCTTTGTTTATGGCACTTTTCTTAAGAGTTATTTTTGGAGTAGCTTATTGCGCCGGATCTCGTAACAAATTTATTATGTTATTTGTCGTTACCTAAGGAGGGTAAGGGGTGGCGCCAACATCCAGTCACCCAAATGTCAACCCCACCTGCACGTGGTACTCTCTGCTAGAAAACGAACGGGGCTCTGACGACCCAGCATCGGGGGGTGTAACCTGATACCAGTTGTCCCGAGGTAACGGGGCCCTCGTCGTCGGGCTAATCACCCATACGAGGTATACAGATTCAGAGAAATACAGAAAGCCTCGGACATGGACGGAAAGATGGAAAACGACCTAAGCGTGCACAAAGGACAAGAATTGGAATATGGAACGTGACAGGACTAAATGGGAAAGAGATAGAGTTAGTTGAAGAAATGAAGAGATATAAAGTTAAAATCCTAGGACTTTCAGAAATCAAAAAGAAAGGAATCAAAGAACAAACACCCGAAAAAGGATACAAATTGTTCTACTCTGGAGTTCAGTTAGGAACAAGAGCAAAGGAGGGAGTAGGAGTGATAATTAGCGAAGACCTAACCGGAAAGTTGATAGGATGGGAAGGTATCAGTTCAAGAATAATGACAATAGATGTCAAGCTAGAAGAAAGAACTACATTCATACAGATTTATGCACCAACAGAAAATGACAACATACTGGAAAAAGAAGAGTTCTACACAAGCCTACAACAAGTGCTCGACAAAGCTAGAGACAGAAGCAGACACACATTTATACTTGGAGACTGGAACGCCCGAGTGGGAAAGAACCCAGACAAAGGACATGGAGTTCTAGGAAGATACTGTACAGACAGAGTGTTAAACGACAATGGCAATAGGATGATTGACTTCTGCATAAGTAACGAAATGCTAATAGGAAATAGTTTCTTCAATCACAAACTAATACATAAAATAACTTTCATTGCAGAAAACAGAGAGGCCAAAAGTGAAATAAACTACTTCACATACACAAAGGGAGCAAAGTACGCAGTATTAGACGTGAAGGTCATCCGAGGGGCAGAAATCCACTCAAATCACAAACTAGTAATAGCGGACACGAGATTCTATGTAAGAAAGGAAGTAGGGAAGAAAGGCTACGAGAAAATAAAAATAACTGAACTAAGAAAGCCCGAGAAAAAACAGAATACGCACAAGAAGTAGAGCGCAGATTACTAGAACACGAACAACAAGAACACCATCAGTAGGTAGAATGGAACGTGGAAGAGAGATGGACAAGACTTAAGGAAGTAATACTTAAGACAGCAACAACAATCTGTGGGAAAAGCAAAATATCACCTAAATACCAACGCACGAAATGGTGGAATGAGGAAGTAAAAAGGATAGTAATGGAAAAGAAAACAGCTTGGAAGAGATACCTACAGACCAAGAGAGAAGAAGACAGGCAACATTATATAACAAGGAGAAATGAGGCAAAAGAGGAAGTGAAGAGGGCCAAAGAGAAAGCTTGGGAAGAGTTTGGTAGAGAGATGGAGCAGAAATTCAAAGATAACAAAAACAACAAAAAGGACTTCTGGAAAATAGTTAAAGGCCTAAGGGGAATGCACAAACAAAAGGTGTGGAGCATTAGGAACGAAGAAGGAGAAGTCGTTACAGAACTGCCACAAATATTAGAAACATGGAAGAGACATCACAGCACAAAATTCAAATCACCAAACATACAAGAACAATACAACCCCATCAGAGTAGAACAAGAAGAACAAGAAGAGACAGAAAACGAAACAATAACTTTGGAAGAAACAGAAGAAGCAATAGGACACATGAAAGTAGGAAAATCTGCAGGAAAAGACGGAATAAGCCCTGAACTAATCAAATACGGAGGGGAGTGTATAAAGAAATGGACACACAAGATATGCCAGCAAGTATACGAAGGAGAAGGAATACCGAGGGATTGGGAAGAAAACATAATAGTACCAATCCACAAAAAAGGTAACACAAACGACTGTGGAAACTGCAGAGCAATATGCCTGGCATCCTGCGTACAAAAGATCTACACCAGGATACTAGAAAAAAAGATAAGGCATTACATAGAAGACGAGCTATTAGAGGAACAAGCTGCATACAGAAAAGGCAGACAGACTCAAGACCACATATTTACGCTTCGCACAGTAATAGAAAAGACACTTGAAGGAAACAAAGAGCTACACCTGGCATTCATAGACCTCCTAGCAGCCTTCGACACGGTACCAAGAGCAACCCTGTGGAATTCAATGGAAAGAATTGACGTCCCGAGAAAACTTGTAGAAGCCACAAAACGACTATACGGAAGAACGAAAGGAATAGTAAGAATACAAGGACAATAATCGGAGAAATTCTTGATGGAGAGGGGGATAAAACAGGGAGACTGCTCGGTCCACTACTATACATTATCATGATGAACGAAATAGTTAAGAATAGCAGGAACCCAAACCTGAACACTAAACTAGGACACTGGAACATGGGGGCAATCAATATACAAAGCCTCGTCTTCGCAGATGATATACTACTCATAGGCGATAGCCAAAGGAAACTACAACAAGCAATAAATAATTGGAACAACGAAATTAAAATAAAAGGAATGACAATAAATGCGAAGAAAAGCAAAATAATGAGAATAAGTAAGAACACAGATGAAGAACAAAGAAACCTGAACGTAAGATGTGAAGGAGAGCAATTGGAACAAGTGGAGAGCTATGAGTACCTTGGAGTAATAATAAGCCAAGACGGAACAGTAACAGATGAATTAAGGAACCGGATCTCCAAGGCGACTAGAGTATACTATCAGATCAACTCAACATTAATCAACAAGAAAGAGCTGAGCAAAGAGACTAAGCTCCACCTGTATAAAACAATATACTTACCTACATTAACATACGGAATAGAAAGCATACCGCTACAAGACAAGAGCAAAAGTAAATTAACGGCTGCGGAAATGAAGTACCTGCGACGTATAGTCGGAAGAACAAAGAGGGACAGAGTGAGGAACATCACAACAAGAGAGGAGTTAGACCTAGAACCGCTAGTGGAAACACTACAGAAAAGACAACTAATGTGGTTTGGGCACGTGACACGAATGGGTGAAGAAAGGCTGCCAAGAAGGGTATTAGAAGCAAGAAGAGAAGGAAAAAGAGGAAGAGGAAGGCCAAGGCAAACATGGATGGAAACTATCAGGAAGGAAGTGGAAAGGAGGAGGAAAAGCATGGCAGAAGCTAAACAAATCGCTAGGGACAGGAAGAGATTTCGAAAATGGATAGAGGACCCGATACCTTAGGGTATAAGGGATGGACAAAGAAGAAGAAGACCTAAATTTATTTTCAGTCTTTTAGTCTTAGTTGGACATTAATATCTTTATTTAGTTTCTTACAAAAATGATTCCATTCACTTTTAGAGTGATGGAATATTTAAGAATAAAATAGGACAAAGCCTATTTTCAGTTAAAACAAATTAAGGCAGGAGTACCCCAAAGGAATGGTATTACGTTTAGTAATGTATTTGCTATACACTAGTGATATCCTAATGGTAATGACTTTGCAATGCTTGCAGTTAAGAGGAGCCACAAAGGATCAGCCAGATCATCCAAACATCTATTAATTAGATTAACACCTGGATCCGAAGATAGCGCATCAAGTTGAATGAGGGCAAGTTGGTGTACGCAATATCACTAATAAACATGACCTGTTAGACTAAGTAATGATCAAACTCTCTATGCTAACTTAGAAAAAATATATAGAAACTTGATAAACTTGACATTAAATACAAAAAATGTATTGGTTATTTGGGTAAAACTTCAATCTATGGACAGACAACAAATTGCTTCTGTACAAGCAAATATTAAAATCTATGTGGACATACGGTATTCAACTTTATGTATGTGTGAGTAAAAGCAACGTATAAGTTATACGACGATTCCAATGTGAAGTACTAAGAAACATCGTTGATGCAGCCTGCCGAAACAGCGACATTTATCGGCATCTCGAACTTTTGGCAAGACCGTTTTCAGATTTGCCAGTAGTTATTAATAGAGGCTACTCCACCAAGTAAATACCGAGGCTATTCAGTTCCTTGACAATGCAGAGATACTTTGAAGACTTGGAAGGACCAAGCCTTTTGAGTTGGTTCAGTGAAAGTGCTAGTGCAAAGCAGAGTAATGTATTATGTATACGTTAGTGTTAGTCTATTGAGTAAGACGTTAACAGTGGTGATAAACAAAACAATCACCATAAAAATTTTGCAAACAAATTTATAGAGCATGATGTCCAGCAAAAATAAGTCGTCTCACTAAACAGCTCAAAAGCTTGATGAAAAGTACAAATGTTAACTTAATTTAATTGGACTGTAAGCTGCCGAAGTACTTGGCGAAATGCTTGCTCGACTTTGCATTAGAAGCGCGGCCGCGCGCTTGCATTCGCAAAAACCGGCCTCAAAGCCGGAGAATTACAAAGCCACCTTCGATATCAAACGGACATTAATTTGGCGCGTGGTCGCGATGCGGGTAGCGCTCACTATAAAACTAAACATTAGCTCGTGCCTTCACGGTGTGCGCACACCAGGCCTCCGTACCTGGGGAAGCAGAAGCCTGCCCGTACACCTGGGATGATAATTCCTCCCCTGCTATAGCGCTGGATGCCTCAAGCTGCAGCCGGTTGTTGGCACAGGACGCGAGCGCTCGGGAAATTCTAATAACTTACTCAACCTGCCCGGATCACACCTATTGTCGAAGCTCGGGGGTCAACGTAACATTAAAGTATTAACATCGTTCTACACAAATGATTTTGGAATTAATGAAACGGAAATCGAAAGGCACTGTTCTAGGATGGTGCAAAATTGTGCTTTAGGTTTTGAGCAACACAAACTTTCACTTAAAATCACTTGATGAATTATTAATATTAATTTTGGTTTTCTTTAAATTTATATATAACACTGATCAAGACGTAGTTCCTAAACAGTATGATGATAAAGTTCTGCTAAAACACTATTGGTTGATGTTCCATATTTCTTTATTTGTCGTACTTTGTACTTTGCAGAATCCAATTCTCCAATACTCCTTCAGAAGATCAAAAAATGTTTTGTCCTGCATGGAACCAATTAGCGTTAACTTTCTTTCTTGAGCATTTTAAGGTAGTGATCACCAGTTATGTTTTGCTGTTCAATGGTGTTGATATTCGCTTCTCCATACCCCATACTTCTATTTGTTCACATAACCTTTAAGGTAAAAGTGAAGTTCGTCCGAAAACTAACTTTTTGGATTTATTAATCCCTTTTCTATTAACTCGATCATTAAATTAGTAAATAGAAATCTTCCTTGAGCTGCGTTTTTGCGAATTAGCTGCTTAAGTCTTCCTTCATAATTCGTTGAAACGTTGTTCTGTTAATGTTCAATTTTCTTCCTTCTCTTTCAGGATTTCTTTAACTTTTTGGATGTTTTTTCTAGTTCTGCCTTTTTTTGTCTTCGTTCCCTCGATATCATCTTAAATTGCGCAATTTTGAATTTCGAAGCGGAAAAGAGTACCGTAGTAGACGAGGAAAGTTTCTTTATCGGCAGATTTGTGATCAAGGGATTAGGCACAACCATTTAAAATGAAAACCTCATCTAGCCAGTCTGTATTTATTGTTAAGAGAAAAAACTACTCTCTGCTTAAATGAAGCGTTGGGGCTTCTTCGGCAATTTTAACATTTTACAATTTTATTCACTCGAAAAGAGTGAATCAGAGAATTCTTGAAAAGGATTCACACTATAGCCAAACTCGTACTACCGCTTTTTTATGGTAATCACTATCATTATATTAGAGCAAGAAGTACCCTCGTTCGTTTCACAATGGATTGTTATAAAATTTCTCACGGTAGATCATTTGGAAAAGGCTAAGGCACAATTTGGGAACAGCACTCGTAATAAGACACAAGTGTATGCGTACTATACACAATTTTTGGAAGAACAAAATCGGAGTGAGCTACGGCAGTGGTCATCCGAGGCAATCTATGGTTTCATCTTGGTTTATGATAACATCCGCTCCAGTAGAACTGCATAAATTTGACAAAAAATGAAGATTTGTTCTGGACTACACTAGAAACCCCCCCTACAGTCTAAGTCAAGAGACTGTTAAAATTAGTAACTTTGTGTTAGAAGTAATTTCGGTTTGTGTTTGATCTACCTTTGTAATTTTTTTATAAATTTTGTAAGTTTTTTACCTTACAGGTTGAAATTTTTCTATAAAAAAGAAAAATTAATAGCATTTTTCCAAAATATTACTTAATAATGTTTATGGTTTTTATCTGTTGACCAATTCGAATTTGTGTTTGATTCACAATTTACCCTTAATAATAACACTGGAGGTACTACGTTCCACATCGGAGGTTGAGGCTCTTATATGTTCACTCTCACTGCTCAGTTGTCGCTCACCATCTTTGATACAGGGTGATGTGACAAGAATCGCGCCTTAGATGGCCGAATTGTTACTCTTTGTTTGAAGTAAATGCAGTTACTCAATTATTTTTAGTGACTGAGTAGGCTACCCGCTAAGCATATAGGTCCGGGTGAACCCAGGTCCGTCCACGCCTTAAACCAAGCGCTTCAAGCGTCTCAATCGCGCTGCTCACACTGAAGCTATACTTTGTCCTTAGAACTAAGAAATTCTTTTATTCTGTTTTTCCTTTTCGGGTGCTTTTAAACTGCGAATTATGAAGAAAGTGAATTATTTGCGCGGTAAAAGTTATCTGTGTGTTTATATATAGCTGTTAACAGGCCTATGAACTATGGATCTAAACCATTTGTTTATGCTCTCCTCTTTTAAATCTGCCTGAACTGTCTCTCTCTATCTTTTCTGCGGCCTACCTTTTAGTATTCTCCAAATTATTACTTTGGCCATTATATACTTTATTCCTTCGAGGCGATCAAGCCATTTCAGGTACTGAAAATAATATTTTGTTTGTTCGCAGGTTTAATTGGAACAACTATGTTGCTGGTGTGTTTTACGATGAATATTTCTTTATTGCTTTTGTTTGGTTCAAAACCTACCATAAAGAGGGAAAGGGTTTTTTCCTCCTTTTGCAACCAGATCACCAAACCAGTTGCTGCCAGTGATTGGATTGCGTGAAGAATGGCTGTGGCTGGGTTGGCTGGAATGAGAACATTACATTTAGCATTACTCTGTATCTATTATGCTAATCGTTGTTGAATTCAATGGAGCTTATTCATAAGTCTTAAAGGAGTTGGCGTTTAAATTGTATGTGTACTCTATGCATACACCGAGGGAATAGTTAGTAACACACGCGCGCTTATTGATGTTTGTTATATAGTAAAAGTTTTCATTAGTTTTTGAATATGTTTCTCATTGGTAGGTATTTGTAAATCATTGTGGATTTGTATGTTTCGAAAAACTAAAGGACGTTCACTGCAGTTCTTAAGACTTTGTTCTGTGGATTGATCGCAATGCTCCATTTGTTAAACTATTCAAAGATTTGATTTATAGTTAGTTAGAGCTATTAGGGCTGTGTCGTCGGGAAACATCAAAATGGTTGAATTAGGCAGTTGTGATATAGCGCTCACATAAATGTTAAAGAAGAGTGGAGCCAGTACAGAGTACTGTGGAACGCCGGCAGTAATTACTGAAGTGACTGAAATTGTTGAATTAACTTTTATGACGATTGTTCTTTTGGTCGGGAATGATGCTATAATATTTATTAGATAGATAAAAAGTAACTGTAATTTGTGGTTGAGACTGTTGATCCAGATTTTGTGAATGCTTTAGATATGTCAAGAAAAGTTTGTTTTCGTATCTTTGTCCAATGATTTGCATGAGCCGTAGTAGCTGGTGGTTGGTTGAGTAGTTTTTTCGGAACCCTAATTGGAATGGTGACATAGTATGTAGTTCGTGCTTATTTTGGACTGTATGATTTTCTCAAAGAGTTTGGGCATGGTTGGTAGTAGGCTTATGTATGTTATCTGTGGAGTGTCCATTCATTCTCAAATTTTTAAAGACAATATACGGGCAAATCTCCAATGGCGTGCATTGAAGACGGAAGCAAGGTAAGCCAATGCCTTTTTTGTAAAGTTCTTCAGTGCTACGCTTGGTATCAGAGGACTTTCTAATAGGAAGTTTGCTTATTTTTTAGGCGATGTACGGTTGAAGTTGAAACTGTGTAGGGGAATTCTAAGAGCTACATAACTTTCACATCTTTTTTAAGGCGACTTGCGAAAAACTTACATTTTTTTCATCGGTGCTGTACGCAAAGCCATTGTTGCTGATCGCATACATTACTGTGTTTTTGTTAAATATTCTTTTAGTAGCGATCCACATTGTTCAATGATTGGGCTGTAGTTCCTTGACATAGGTTTTATAATTGGAGATTCTGTGGTTGCCGAGTTTTCATTTGATCCTGTGCGTAAGTTGGTTAAGCAATGTTTTTGTTTGAAGATTTCGATTGTTTATCCGGGCATGGCGCGCTCTATACTTTTCTTTTATTGTATTGAGGGTGTAAGGGTGGTAATGTACACGTAAGTGTACTTCTTTTGGCTGGGTTGGTTGCGGACTTTTTTATCGCTAGTTTGATGTTTTCTGTGAAATTGTTTATGTAGTGATCAAGGCCTGCTTTAGTGTCAACTGCTGGGGGCATCCAAATCAATTTTGCCTGTTATTAACGTTGGAGGTCTGGATAAACATGCAGGTGTGCCTGGGGAGGAGATCAACACGAGCAGGTGGTCTGAATCAAGTTCCTGAAGAACATTTTGATATATTGGGCGACTGAAGTTTTTTTGCAACAGAATATCAAGAATGTCTGGTAGTTGATTTCTTTGATAAGGGTACTAAGTACATTGAATGTCATTTTGGTTGCTGTAGCTTTTAATGAAGTAAGTTGTAGGGGTTGTAGTTCGGTCAGTGAAAGGTGTCGTTTGGCAATGATCGCTACTTCTTCCGAGGCTACCTCTCCTTCCATGTCTTTTCTATAGATATTACACACTATAATTATGAACGTTTTATTATTAATCAGACAAGTTTTAGACAAGCACGCAATATCTATAGAGTATCTAACTAAAAAAGCAATAAATATAGATCTCTGTAGTTTGATGCCGTTAGCGTTCCAATTTTAGATAGTATGTCAGTTGTTTACCGCCATTGAAGAGCAGGGCTGGCGTTAATAAAGAAATAAATGACCATTTGGCCCATAGAGGGTGTTATTAATTTGATGAACATTTTGATGATATTGATTGGTGTATTGTCGGTGTTGGATGTATCATTAATTTGTGGAGCGTTAGTTACACGGTCTTGACTGTTGATATAGTTGTCTGACGTATATATTTTAGTTGTTGATAATGCTAGGGAATTGTTGGTTAGTCATATGCTGGCGTTGGTTGATATTCAGTTTATTTCGGTAGTAGGGGCATCATTTGTAACTGCCAGGACTTTCTCCTCCACAGTTTACGCATTGTGAATTATCACTTCGTTTTTCGGGCAATTTTTGAAATGGTGATTACTCGTGCACTTGGGTCTAGGGTCTAATTGACAGTAGTTCTTCGTGTGGCCGTATCTTTGGCAATGTTGTGTCGCATTACTACTGTGACAATACAGTAGTTCAGACGGGTGAGATTAAAATGTCATTTTCTGTACTTTTTTTTGAGTTCAGCAACAATAATAATGGCCTTTTTGTCCTTGTGTAGCATCCGCACAACTTTTAAAATAGGATATTTCCTTATGGAAAGTTTGGTCATGACTTCCTCTTCGATTCTTGATAAAGAAAGTCCTCTGGTTACTACAGAGGCTTTTTAAAAGTGTGGTATTTAATTTTTTTTATCATAGCCATCTAATATTGAGAGATTAATTTGGAGAAATGGTATGATGTAGAAAATTTTTTTAGCGAGTGTTTTAATATATTTTATTAGTTCCTGATAGTTGTTTGCGTTATGCAGATAAAGCGGTGGAATTTTTAAATTTGCTGTGATTATCGTTTCTCTTCTCTGTTGCCAGTATTGTCTTGAGACCCTTCATTGCGAATGTAATGTTTGTTGGGTGATACGAATTTTTCATTATTAAAGTAGTATTTTTTATTAGGAACAGTTTAAGAGTATTGGATTTTCCAGTTTTTTGTTTGTGGTTGTGATATCCATTAATTTGGCTTGTACATTAGGCTGGCCATAGTTATTACTTGCCATTTATTTGAAAATATGTTTGATATTAGTTATGAGTGTGTTTGTAAAATACTAACTGTTAAACTGTAAATAGTTTAGTTATCGATCGTGCGTGCACAGATATTTATTGATTCCACTAAGCAGAGGTATTTTACCGACGACTCGTAGTCACGGCCCGCACAAGACTCAGGAAAAGAGGTTGCTTGGTCACCTTGTGACAAATTTTTATGATATTTAGGCTTGTTCAGTTAGTTCATTAAGAATGAAGATATAAGTTTGGGATGGCTACTTTTTTATCTTTGGTACGTTCCGTTAATATATTTTAGGAATCTACAGTTAGAGATTGATTTTGATGTTTGTCATTTGATGTTGCTGGTGTATAGCATTTTCGAAATGTTCTATTATATTTTCATAATTAGTGAAATTAGAGAGTGGATTGGTGGGGGCTTTATGGTTTTACTTAGTAGGCTGTTATTATTTTTATTTACGAAAGGATTTCGTATCTGTTGGATGTGCTTAGTTGGTTTGGTTGATTTGTGTTGCAATTTAGTGGGTGTGTGTTCGTTTTCTTTTATTTGACTGTCTGCCATTCGTGCATCTTTGAACTTTAAATTTTCTTGGTAGGTATCATTGTACATTTGTATGAGTGTCAATTCTCTGTGTACTCCCATAAACAATAGATTGTCGGTGTGTTGAAATGTAGTACTAAAGGAAGTGACATTATTTTTTGGTTGTAGAGTACAACTAGGAATTGAATTGACTTTCATCTTTGGGCACATAGTATACTGAATGTGCAGCCGTAATTTTCCGGAACAATTTGATTGTTTGTAGTTGATGTTCCGGGCGAATCAAGGACCTGCAAGTTTCCGATTAAAAACATTATTTATGAAATATTTACGTTTGAATACGCGATACCTAGGAACGCGTAGTGGCGCTGGTTTCAAAAGATAAATGTGCTAGGAAAAAATAGAAAAAGGCAAACGAAGTCACACTCACCACTTTTCTCGGTCTTCCTCGCCTCCAAGTACAGTTTTTCCTTAACGGTCCCCAAGTTCTCCACAAACGGATCCGTGAATAGAGAAAAGGTAGTATACACACCTCTTGATTGTGTTCTTTACCGGTTAATGGGAAGACCTGTGAGTGACTAGTGGAAAGCGTTTTTTTCTTTCAGCCACGTCATTGATTTTAGGCTCAGAGACAGCAGACAAAAGGACGGCTTTGTCAAAGGCACATCCAGATCGTCAGACGAGTTAAAAAATATGGTTTTACAGTGGAAAGGTAGATCCAATACAGAGCGTGTGAACAAATCGAAGGCGGAACGGAACGCTGACTGGATTTGCAGATGGCGACATACCCGATGTATTTTTAAACAGTACCAATAGAATGGGTAAAGTCCCAATTTAAACTAAAGTAGAATATCTTTGGCTAATTAAGGAAAAGGCACAGTTTAACATCGTTTAATAAGTAAAATAATTTTATGGTCATACAGTTTCTACATTACTCTGAGAAAACCAAACGCAAACTACTAATGATAATAAAATAAAATTGTAATAAATTTATAGGAAAGGTAAACATAGCAATTGAAATGATTACCAAATTTACATTTTTTAGTAAATAAACACTTTCTGCTTTGCTACATCAAACTTTTCTTATGTTGCTACCAAGATATAATTTTAGACAACATTTCTCTTAATTCCGGAGATGCAGATATGTCTCGTGCAAATTACTTATAACGTTCACCATAAAGCAGCTTACTTTCAACGTTCGAAGATTTTCGTTCCACATTACCTTCGTCTCTCCGATTAAACTTTTACAGCTGCATTTATGCTGTGTACATATTTTTTACAATTATTTTATGTGAATATCGCATATCCTTAATAGTAAAAAGTCAAAATAGTTGTATGTATGCAAATTATATTACAGTGATGCAGCAGGATTATTACAGCAGGCTACTTGTGTTCCGATCTGGCGATCTGCTACTTTGTGGCTACAAGATTTCGATAATTAACGGCCGGTTAATGATGCAAGTAATATGCGTTCCTCCCCGCTTTTTAGCTCGCATCGCAGGCCTCAAATGCATTGAGCGCGACCGACTAAACCGGTAAAACCGATTTTAAGTGGCGAGCGCTGAAACATCAATTCCGCGCGTCTGTGCAGCCGCTTTACGTTTCAGCGACGCTACACGCGCACTCACTTAACGGAGGCGCCAACCGCGGTAGCGCCATTAGCTGCTCAGCCTCCTTAAATTATTTTCGAAACAACCTGCTCCGGGCTGGGGCATTTTATTCGCCGTTTTATTGCAGAAGTGCCATCCACGCCAATAAAGTGCGGTAACGCCGTAAAAAGTTTATAGACAAACAGACACTAAAATATTGTTATACGCAACTTTACTCGCAGTCGTAAACCTCGCCCGAGCCTTATTCTGCAAAGGTTGTAATGTTTCTAGTTTTGCGCACTTTTAGCGCCTACTTAGGTTTTGTAGATATACAAAACTTCATTCTGTAATTCTTGAATTGAACAAAACTCAGAAAGAGTGGTATACATAGTATAGTATAAAAAGTTGGTGTCGCTTATCCCCAGGTAGTTGTGTTAGAGAACTGGAGCAGTCGCTAGAGGATTTCCAAAATAAAACGCTTTATTAAGACATTTAGTTCCTACAATATAATTCCTTAACTTAACTATTAAACATATAATCATCACCATCATATAGCCTCTGTAGTTGTAAACTATTGTAGCACTTCTTAAAATAATCGCTTGTTGCGTTCTCGAGCATCTTGCATTTAATTTCCTGTAATATATTTTATATCATCAATTCATTATGTCGGAGGGCGCATCCTGTCTTGGCTTCTATTCCAGTACTCACTTAGTCCAACGATTGTCTATGGTCCTCGCAATATGTCCAACCCAGTTCTATTTTAGAGAAGTAATTCTTTCTATTGCATATGATTTTAGTTCTTTGATGTATTTTATTATTTGTGCTCTATTCTTTATTTACCAACATATCTTTACTAAACACACATTCTCTTTTGCCTTACGGTATAGTACGTTTCTCGACTTGAGCCTAATGTTTTGGCTTGTCTCTAGTTTAGGTCCTTTCTTTGTATAATATTGGTTATTTTCTCGTTTTATGCTCTTCTGGGTCTCCCCCTTTTTTTCTTTTGTCCACGCCCATCTTCCATATTTTCTTCGCTATCACAGTTTCATCTATTCTAGTGAGATGACAACAGCATCTTAGCTGACCAGTTTTAATGTTGTTCTCAACTGAGTTACCTTTAACTTGCTGCCGCTCTTAAGAATGCCATTTCACTGACCTGTAGCCCACTCCTGGCTCTATCATCCAACACCCAAGTTTTAGGCATGAGTTAAAATAAGTGTAAGTACTCTATTAAATATTTTAGTTTTAGGTTCTATATTGATTTCCTTTTTCTGTCAAATGTTTTATTGAGAGCGGAGTTAATATCATTTTCTGGTTTTTTATGTCTTAATTTTTGGCTCTAGGCAGTTTTATACATTAATTACCGATCCTAAACATTTAAAATTATCAATTAGTGTACTATTCTGTTATTAATACAAAGAGATATTTTTTAATTCAATTTGTTTTCAGTCACTTCTATGTTTATCTGCATACCGTACTCTTTTGTTGCAATATTCCAGGCTGCAATATTTCTTTGTAACTTTTTCTGTATTGGCCAGTATCATTACACTATCGATATAAATTACTTCAATCACTACTGTTCGCAATTGTCTTACTCCTACTCGAGCTCTACTATATATTACATTTTTGTTATATTTTATCTATTAAATCAATAAATAATAAAGGACTTAATACCTCTTATTGCATTTCTTGCAAATTTTGAGATATTCTTAATGGCTTTTTATAACAACTTGCATTTATTTTTCCAAGACTTTCCACATTTTCTCCTTGGAACTTTATCGAAGGCCTGTTGCAAATACATAAAGCACAAAAATAAATTATTACGAGTAAGTACCTCTAAATATTAAATCTGTAATTCCTCTTCCTAGTCTAAACCTAATCTCGTTATCATAAAGTGTCAACGCGATTATTAGTTTTAGTCTTTTCTCAAGTATTACTTTATATGCTTTAATTACTGCGCCAAGTATGTGAATTACTCTGTAGTTAGTGCAGACTTTGGCTGCCTTCATCTAAGCATAGGATTTTTCACGTATATATTTAATATTTTATGGCTGATTTTTTACTCATTTCTTACCATAGATTTAATTTTGTCCTAATATTGTCCTGCAATGTCGTCTTACCGTTTTTTTAATTTTCCCACCGCTTCATAGACTATCTTTACTACGAGCTGCATTCCAGTTATACACATCCGACTTTTTTTCCACAAACTAATCACACGAAAACTGTGAAACTTGTGTCACTCGACGTAATCTCCTTGCAGCCTTACAGATTTTTCACAACGTCGACGCCATGATTTTATGGCCACTGTGAACGCTTCTTTAGGGCTGTCTTTTGCTTACTGCAAAATCGCTGATGAAATAGCGGCACGACTAGTGAATTTGCGACCACAGACAGTGTCTTTCATCGTTGGAAACAGCCAAATGTCATTAGGAGCCAGGTCAGGTGAGTAGGGAACATCAGAAATCACTTCAAAGTTGTCAGCATTCGTGGCACCCACCTGAGGACACTTTTTGCATTTTCAGGTTTTCATGCAGGGTTGTGTGCACAAATCACGGAAATCCCAACTTTGGAGGTGATGTGCTCTACACTCATTCGGCAATCTTCCAAAACAAGTTCTCCACTCGCTTGATCATGTCGTCAGACCGGCTGGCGCGAAGTCGAGATTGTCTTAGTTTGTTGTCACACGACGTTCTGCCTTCTTTAAACTGTTGCACCCACAAACGCTCATTAGACACATCCATAACACCATCAGCACACGTCTCACTCAACTGGCGATGAATTTTAATCGGTGTCACACCACGCAAATTGAGAAAACGAACGATTGCGCGTGTTCTTGTAACAAAAACGATTTTGCCATTTTAAGTATCAAAAACAGTCCCCACTCTCGCTGCTGCTGTTACTGTCATGTGTGCCGTGCAGTGCGCGCGTATTTTAAAATACACCGCATGTTTCTATCTGTTTCAGTCCTGAGAAAAAAATTCGGAGGTGTTTTAACTTAAATGCAACTCGTATTACATATTTTATGTGTTAGTATTTCTAATGTTTATAAAATTATGACTATGTATTTCTCTATCCCAAAGGTGTGTCCATAAAAAATGCTTGCTATCTACCCATAATTTGTTTGTCTGTATTTAAGACGTCATCTTCCTTTTTATTTTCCTTTATTTTCTATCCATTTTAGACCATTACCCCTTATTAAATTTTTTAACATTTTGTTCGGTAGTTTTGCACTTCCTCTGCTACTTTTCTCCATTTTGTTTCCAAGTTTCTCTTGTTTGCTGTACTAATCCTTTAACCATTTTTCTCCGTTCCTTATTCCACCAGTATTTTTGTTTTGTTTTATTTCTTATTTCCAAATTTGTTTCTTGGTGCTTCCTTTTTTATTTCATTATTCCATCATACAATGCCTTTTTTCTTTCAACCTTAATTTTCTCTGTATACTTCTTCACCTACTTTGCAGGTATTTGTTCTAAATAAATCACACAATACTTCAAAATCTTCAACGTTTTTCAACTTTGTTTTTCTAAACATATTTTACAATTTTTTATTTTACCTTTTTTAATGTTTTAATGTTGTATTATGTTGGCTTTTATACTTAGTTGAATAAACGTGCTACTTTTTGAGACTATATCTTTGATTAACTTTAATTAATGATTACTACCAATTTTCCGACCTTGTTTTATCCGTATGTTGTGATTAATTTCTCTTTGTATTGTGAATTATGAACAAGAACATTAATAACTTTAAAAAAATACGTAGAGAACAAATTGCAAGATTCCAAAACTTCTGTAATCTGGGTACACACAATTATATCATCTTTATGTTGGAAGCAATTTCTAATTTTTTTTGTTGGCAGTCATAGACAAGCAACTTAACTCTCATAAATATGATGTTGCAAATGAAGCCAAGGGCTTGATGGCTTTGTTCGCCAATTTGGGGTATTTTTAGATCTTTTGGGCTCTGAACTAGTCTAGGCTCTGTGCAAAAAAGTTTCGTTTTATATTCTATGACTTGGTATTTTAGTAATTTTTTTAATGTTTGTTGGAATTTCAGCACGTTAAAAAATGCCTAAGAACGGATTCAGTATCCAATCTCTAATTTGATTCTGGATTCTGGATATAAAGTGGAGGGTAACAAAGTCGCGCGCACTTAGGCCTCAATTGGGCCCATTGTATTACCTCTTCGTCACTTCTCCCCGTGCGCCCATTAGTGAAGCCAATTAATTCTTGAATGTACTTGAAGATATCCATCAGAAGGTAAAAGCTGATGCTGGTCATACTAGGCCAACATAGATTCTCTAATTGAAGCAAGCGCAGGACATTCGCAACTAACGTGCTCTACCATTTCGTCACAACCATGTCTTGCTTGCAAAGTTGCAGAGGCTGCTGTTCTCGTGGTGGTTGTTCTTGCTTCTTTGGTTGTTCAATCTACAGAGACGTCTTCCTCAACCTAGGCAACCAATCCATCCACACGACGTCCAGACAGACTTTATCCCACAGGAAGGAAAGGTTGGCAACTACCTGTTTTAGTATTGTAAAGCATGATTGTCTTTACAGATGATTCTAAGAAACTTCCCTAAATACTGACATCCCCTAAAAGTGGGCGGGTTGGTTTTCTGCTAGGGTGTCCAAAAACCTTCAGAATTGCTGCCTGTAGGTTTCAGCTTGACCACTGGTCAGTTTTCCGTATGGCTTGGCTAGGTCTACAATAGCTACCCGAAGATGGGTTCTGAAAGCCTATTTATAGTATTGTGTACGAGGTTGTTGTTGACCAAATTACTGTCTTGGATTTTTAGGGTTGGTGGTAGCTTTATATCTGAAGAGGTAGCTTTCCCAAAACTAGCCGCTCTTAGGTCAGATGAAGCAGCTGGCTTTTGGGTAGCAGTAGTGCTGCCGTCAGTTCTCTTCTTCCAAAAAGGTCGTGTTTATCTCCTCCTGCTCTCGTATAAATGGTTAGCTTTAGTATCCAGCTCTTGTGAAGAGGTAGTGGTGGCAGTAATTATTCCCTTACTGTTATCTTTCACAGGGTTAGCTATAAAAACCAGCATTTGCTTGAAGGTAGTGGGAGTTGAATTGGTTTAGTTGACTGCTACTGAAAAGGCGGGCTTTCCTACGCCTCATTTGTTCGTTACCAGAAATTTTTTTTTGGCTGAATGCCCTGTTGCTTCATTATATGATCTCTAGTGCCTCTTCCTGTTGTGGAATCTGCTTGTTCCACAGGTACTTGGGAATTTAGATAGTTTTCGAGTTTTTCGTTAATTATGTGAAGGAGGATCTTGCTGGTGTATGATATTAACGCGATTGTTCGATATTTTTCGCATTTAAATAATATGCAGGGACTACTAAATTTAGTTATTCAAAAAAATAAACACTATAAACAATAAGAAAACTAAACTATAATTATCACAAATCATCAAGTGTATAATTCTCCTATAACAATAAATAATAAAGTATTGCAAAATATAAGATCAATTAAATAAAAAAAAAGAAAAAGAAAAAGCCAGAGAAGTGTAGGAAGAAGAAGAAGTTATGGCTGATGGATTTAAGAGTCTGGTGCAGAGAAAGAAGTACTTTCTTGTCTCGAACTGCAGCAAACAAAGTACAGGCAGCGCTATTGATAGCCAACCTTTGATAGAAAAGCTCTACAGAAGAAGAAGAAGAGCCTTTAATGTTGTCAGTGTCGATTAATATACAAAAAAATTTTAAAGCAATAAATTGAAAGAAAATTTGAAAATTTGAATCGAATGAACGTAAGCATAAATAATAAAGAAAATAAATGATGGGAACATATCAGTTCCACTCTGCTACTTCATTTGCATCAATATGCACTATACTTTACACACTGTTAATGAAATTCTAAACTTTAAATTACACAAACAATCATTGACAATAAGTAACAAGTTATATTTAAATTAAAAAGTTTCAGTTATATTCAATTTGTTTTACTAGAAATATAACTGGAGAAAACTGCTTATTCTCTCAATAGTTCGTTAGTCTCCCAACTCTTTATCTGACACCATCGGCGTGACACAATCAACAATTTAACCTTCAGTACAACGGCAAGCTTGCGATAACATCTACAAACATGGCAAATCTTGTTAAAGGGTTGCAGCTTGTTTTTCTTTCTTGAGACTTCAACGAGGGGTTAAAAGGTAACCCTTTTGTAACGCCGCAGACGGTTATTGATCGAAATCTTTTTCACTTGCATGACTGACTTGAATTTAAACTTAAATAAATGTAGAAATGTTGCTAATGCAGGAAAATAAATAAATGGAAGCGAAGCTGATTTTCGGCAGACGGCAGCGGTCGTTGCGCAACGAGTCCAGGTGAAACAGTCGCGCCAAATTTTGGGGTTACATTCTTTGCGTGTGAACGGGTGGTCCAGAAGTCCTCTTATCTGCAATCGACCCTGCGGGGCACCACTTCGGTTGCGTCAATTTAGGGGATGCGATTTTATTCGATTCCGCTTGTCACGCAGCGCCATGAGAAACGACTGTTTTATGGAAATCGGGGTGCTTTCTTGCGCTGTTATCGCGTCCAGGCCGCTGCGCGCCGAGCCGCCAAAGCTTCGTTATGTAAGCTAAGTGGGACGGCTGATTTAAAATTCTGCACCTGTTGGCTAATCTCCAGATGCAAGTACGCGTTTTGTACCTTTTTTCGCAAACACGTTTGTCGTTGGCGTCTTTGCTTTGGATTTTTTGGTGCCTGACCTAGGCACGAGCAGGGTTTTAACCATGGTCAAGGATAAGGAGAACCGGTCACCTGTTGGGCCCTGAAACTTAAACTGTAACGGTAGTCGCTGTAAAATTATGATTCAATTACCCTTAAGTGGAACAGTTAGTTAAAAATGTTTAATAACATTTTCTGCGACGCACGCAACTGGTTTCAGCATTTTATCTTCCCGACAGATGCCGAAACAAAGCAAAACTTGAGATATGTAATTGGAATTTGCGAAGAACACGTTCGCGATTTTTCTTTCAATTCACCTGTCGGCAAACAAAGCGGCAACGAGTAAAAAGCATTAATTAGTTCTGTAGAAAAAATAGGAGGTTTCTCTCTTTTTGATCGCCAGATTAGAGGTACAGTCGGGAGAGCTGCACGTTCTTTATTATTTATTATTCGCCATGTAATGCACCGCGGCCGTTTCCATTTGCATTTCTTGCATTCCGCGCAATTTGTGCCTTATACAGTTATATCATCGTAGGGAGAACAGAAAGAATAATTGATGTATACGTCTAATATATGCTAATTGCTTTTCATCCCCAGATTCCTTCAATTTTACAAAATTGCAATTTTTAGAGTTTTTCAGCGCTGATGCAGTTGCTGTTTCAGCATAACTTGTATCTATTAATTTAAAGTAATGATAAATAGATTTACATTATCCGATCAAACACAAGAATTATTACGTTTCCAAAAATCAATATTTGGTTAATATAATATTTAGAAGATTTCTTAACGAAACTACTTTATGTACGGTCTGTTCAATAATAAAGTGACCGCTGTAAAAAACAAAAATGTAGGTAATTTTGTACTTCTACTAAAGTATATATTATAAGGTATTGCAGAATAACCTAATATCTGGTCCATTACTGATTATAACTTCTCACCTTCATTTCATGTTTTCGACAAGGTTTTCTGCATAATTATTTGGCAAAGATCGCTACATCTTTTTAAGTAGAAATAGCAACTGCAGAGTTTATTACAAAGTTTAGAATCATTGTCTTTTTACAGCGCCCAACTTGTTTTTCCAGGATCAAAACATTTTAGCATACTTCAGCAAGTATTTCTGGTAGATGGTTAGCGTTTTCTCAAGTTTAAATTGTCCCCAAACAGAAAAAGGTAATTAAAACCGCGTTTACAGAAGGATCCCTGAACCTACACTTTAATAGGGTGGTTTACTGAGCTGAAGAATCCTATTACTCTTCGCTTTAATCAGGAAGACCACTCCTAGAAAGCAGATTCCTCCGTGAAGATAACGTTGTCCCAATTTCAATCCAAATTTGCCTTTGTCTATTCCAGTAGTTTTTACACGTGCTTTTCTAATAATAAAGGTTTCCTCAAAGAAATGTTCTCTTCGAATCGTATTTAGGAAGACTTGAATTTCTTTCTCGCAGAGTTTTATTTGGACACAGTGCAGCGAAAAGCCTGGCTTGTCTTCAAAAAGATAAAAAAAATTTCCTTCTTTGTTATTATGACGTGATTATTTCTCTGTCCGGCAGGTTATCTACATTTCTAACCTTTATGTATTGCTTTACCCACTTATAGTAACTAATGTCTTCGACTTTCGCCTACACTTTGCAGCCGCTCTGTACGTCGGTTGCTTTGCATGATTCATAGCTTCAAGAATTTTGCACTAATTTTAAAGATAACAAATTCACTGACATTAACAACACACTGTGCCGGCAAACTATGTACTGTACAAAAGACTACGAAATAAATATTTAAACGAATTTACATAGATAGCGCTACAGCGCCTCCTTACCAAATAACGACGGTCACCTTGTCTTGCAAATTCTGTATTAAAATCATTTTGACTTATTTGGCCAAATTTCTGGTCTAATGTACAGCAACTTTCTAACCATCTAAATACAAAATTTAAAATATTTTATTTTTGAAGATCTGAGTTGATGAACTGGCACATCGCCAAAGTTCACATCCATAGGACCATATAGGACGGATTATGTACTTGTGAATTATTAACTTGTTATCTAGCGTAAGGGCTGAGTTTTTGCCAATGAGTCAATATAGTTTTTTACAACGTAGGTCCAATTCTTTGCATTTTTTATTAACGTGTGTCCTCCATGTCAGTCGTCCATCTAGGTGTAGACCCAAGTACCTGACCTCATCTACTTGGGGTATGCGCATGTTGTTGAGTATAACCGGGGGGCATGTTGAGTGCTTGGTTGTAAAAGTGATAGGTGCTGATTTGCCTTCATTTGCTTTCACTTTCCATTTTCCCATCCATGTTTCTAGTAAGCTTATGTGTTCTTGTAGCAACTCTGATGCTACCACTGGGTTCTCGTTACATGACAGTATGGCAGTATCGTCAGCGAAGGTGCTTAGGCTTGTATATAGTGTGGTTGGAAGGTCGAACGTGTATAGTAAGTACATTACTGGCCCTAAGACGCTGCCTTAGGGGATGCCTGCATTTATTTTTCTTATTTGAGATGCCTACTTTTGTTTGGAAATATCGATCTGCTAGGTAGGATTGTAAAAGTAGATAGTAATTTTGCGGCAATAAACTTTTAATTTTGTAAAGCAGGCCTCTATGCCATACCTTATCAAATGCATTACTCACGTCCAAGAACACTGCACTACAATACACTTTGTCTTCGAATGGTGTACGGATTGTGTTTGCCAGTTTATGAGATTGTTGTGTTGTTGAGTGACTAGTTCGAAAGCCGAACTGGTGGTTTCACTTTTATTTATGCGTTTTAATATTAATTTTTCCAACAACTTTGATACTATCGGGGGGAGGCTGATGGGACGGTATGATTTGATTTGGTTAGGAGGTGTACCCGGTTTGACTATTAAAATAATTTGAGCAAACTTCAACGTCAAAGGCCAATATACTAGTCGCAGAACTCCGTTAAACTATATTTGTAAAAATCGTTTTCCTTTCTTGGGAAGACGTTTTAGAACAGTTCCCGTTATGAGGTCATAATTTGGTGATTTTTTACTATTTAACCGTTTTATCTGAGTTTGGATTTCTTGTTGTGTAAATCTACGTATTGGAAACGATAGCTGTAGTGGAGCAGTTAGGTAGTTTTCAATTTCTTGATCAGGTTCGTTAGAATTTGGTTGAAAGCTGTTTTGTAAATGTTCGGCGAATGCTTCAGCTTTCTGTTTATTCGACTTTGCCCATGTTCCCGTTTCATCTTGTAAGGGTGGAACATGCTCTTTAGGTCGCTTAATTCCTTTGGTTGCTCTCCAAATTGTTTGGTTATTTACAGAAAGTGAACTTGTATAGTATTTAAAAGTCTCGTTTCGTATTTGTTGCAGCCGACGACTCAGTTTGTTGTTTAGTTGATTTAATCTATTTTTGTCTTGAATATTCCGACTACGCTGCCAAACTGCTCTTGCTCTTCTTTTTTCTTTTACTAGCTCCATTATTTCGGTGGGGATGTTAGGAGTATTACATTTTAAGTTGTTTGTTTGTGGTGTTGCTTGCCATCCTGCTTCAATATTGTTGTATGTAAAGTGGTTTGTTGCGTGCCCCAGGTCTTGATTTGTTTTTAAGCTTATATTTGTATCTAGATTTTCAGTAATATAGTCTTCGAACACTTTCCAGTTAGTTTTAGCATTGCTAAGAGTAGGTTTTGGGTCTTGGTACAGTATAGTTGCACTCACTGTATCTATTACAGGCGTATGGTCCGATGAAATATCATAGTTGGGAATAATATCCATGTAGTTTGCTGACATACCATGGGTAATAAAGAAATCGAGTAAATCAGGAATTTTATTGGAATCTGAGGGCCAATATGTTGGACTTCCCGTTGATAGAAAACCGTATTTGTTATCTATTATTAGTTTAAGTAGTTCTCTGCCTTTTGATGTTATTAGTCGTGAGCCCCAGTGTGTATGCTTTGCATTGAAGTCTCCTCCCGTTAGAAATCTAGGTCCTAGTAGTTCAAAGAAGGGTTGTAACATTTGTTTAGTTAAGTTATGACGTGGTGGACAGTAAACACTTGCTATGACTAGAGGTGCTGGCAACCTCTCAACTTCTATCATAGTGGCTTGTAGGTAGTCTGTTTTGTATGAAGGTAACTGATAATGTTTAATGGAGCTACGTACTATTATAGCTGAGCCACCATGCGCGGTGTTATCTGGATGCGTTGTGTGATATACAGAGTATTGAGGTATTGTTAGATAAGATCTTGAGGTGAAGTGTGTTTCTGAAATTAGTAACACATCAATGTTATTAACACGTATGAAGGTTTCAATTTCTAGCTTTCTGTGTTGTAGTCCGTTAGCGTTCCACAGTGCTATTTTTAAGAACTTGGCCATTATTGGATGAGTTTGTTGATGACTGTAGTTAACATATTTAGTATCATACTATTTTGCTGTAGTAATTGGTTGAACATATTTTTGAATTCATCAAGAAACTGTTTAAGACTAACATCTTCTGAGGATGAGGGTTGATTTCGGGCTGCTTCCGCATAATTTAAATGTGTATGTGTTTGTTGGCTAGGGTTAGTGTAAAGTTGATTATTTTGGATTTTTAAGAATGGATAATTTCTTCTTGTTAGGTTTGGAGGTCTTGGGGTTATTTGTTGCTTGTTGGGTTGGTATTTTCGTTGAAGCTCTTGATATATGGAGCACCCCTTATAGTTAGCTGGGTGGGGCCCTTCGCATAAAATGCATACAGCTGAAGTTGCTCGGGTTTTTTGACAACTTTTTGTATCATGAGGACCCGCGCATTTCACGCAAGCAAAAGGTCTACTGCAATAACTTTTTGTATGTCCATAGTTCTGGCAGCAAGTACATTGTACAATATCTCTGTTTGTCCTTGGTGGTTCAATTATAATACGTTTATTTTTCAGTGAATGTATGTTGTATATATCTTTGTTGTTTGTAGCTGGTTCAAGGTCTATAAAGAATATTGGCAAAGGATCTTTGTTTTGTCTGTTTTTTACGTTCATAATGTTACGCACTGTGTGTCCTAATTTTTTAAGGGCATTTTTGATATCATCGATCGGGGTAGTGTGGTGTAGATGTTTTAATACAACTCTGTAGGGACGATTTTCTTTCATTTGATACGTGTGATGTATAATCTTACTATCTTGCATGTGCTTAATAAGTTTACGGTACGTATCAGGGGTATTTGCATTTATTTTAACTACATTATTGTGTAAGCTTTTTGAGGTGTATTGTTCTTCTTCCACTATTGTTTGTAAGTTTGTGATCATCTTACCATAATCTAAAACACCGTGTACAAAAATTGGTGGTGGTTTATGTTCAGTTACGTTTTGATGTTCTTCGTTTTTTTGTTTGTTTGATTCATCTTCCTCAGTTAATACTGCATAATCATTTGGCAAAGATCGCCATATCTTTTTAAGTAGAAATAGCAACTGCACAGTTTGTTGCGATGTTTAGAATCATTGTCTTCTTACAGCACCCAACTTGTTTTGCCTGTATCAAAAAACGTTTTAGCATACTTCAGCAAGTATTTCTGGTAGATGGTTAGCGTTTTCTTATGTTTAAATTGGTCGAAAACAGAAAGAGGTAATTAAAACCGCGTTTACAGAAGGATCCCTAAACCCACACTTTAATAGGGTGGTTTACTGAGCTGAAGAATCCTATTACTCTTCGCTAACCACGCCTTTAATCAGGAAGACTACTCCTGGAAAGCAGATTCTTCCGTGAAGATAACGTTGTCCCAATTTTAATCCAAATTTGCCTTTGTCTATTCCAGTCGTTTTTACACGTGCTTTTCTAATAATAACGGTTTCCTCAAAGTCGATCAAAGAACCGTTCTCTTTGCCCTAGCGACTTCGAATCGTGTTTAGAAAGACTTGAATTTCTTTCTCGCTTTTATTTGGGCACAGCACAGCGAAAAGCCTGGCTTGTCTTCAAAATATAAAAAGTTTTTCCTTCTTTGTTATTATGACGTGATTATTTCTCTGTTCGGCAGGTTATCTACATTTCTAACCTTTACGTATTGCTTTACCCACTTATAGTAACTAATGTTTTTGACTTTCGCCTACACTTTCTACGTCAATTTCGGTTGCTTTGGATGATTCATAGCTTCAAGAATTTTGTAAACATAACAAATTCACTGACATTAACAACACACTGTGCCGGCAAACTATGTACTGTACAAAAGACTACGAAATAAATATTTAAACGAATTTACATAGATAGCGCTACAGCGCTTCCTTACCAAATGACGACGGTCACCTTGTCTTGCAAATTCTGTATTAAAATCATTTTGACTTATTTGGCCAAGTTTCTGGTCTAATGTACAGCAACTTTCTAACCATCTAAATACGAAATTTAAAATAATTTATTTTTGAAGATCTGAATTACTTTTTGCCGTCAGCTCATTTTGTGTTTCAAAATCTTTTCTGTCGTAATAAAGCCAAGCTTAACATATAGAGACCACTGAACAGTCCAATTGAAGGTATTATGCACCCTTATAATTACCATAAAGCACACGTGGACGTCTACTGCATATATAATATAAAAATGAATTGCGCAACATAAATGTATGACGCTGAATCTGTTATTTCGAACAAAAGAAGTTGCTATAACATTTAAATAACCAATCAACCAGATTCAAAAACTCAATAGACTTAGAAGCTTATGGAAAACTACCCTGTAAACATAGATATCACAAGGTTGATATATTATAGTTCTTTTTCATGAATGAAAAAAATGGTACAGACATACTATTCTAGTGTTTTAATTTTTATATTAAAAGGTAAAATTAGGAGTGATATTATTGAGTTTGGACTGCAAATAATAATTTGAAATTTAGAGCTTTTCCCCCTAAGGTAACTCAAATTTTTTACACCCTACAGCTTTTACCCAGTATTGATTATGTAAATATTGTTGGTTTTCGGGTTGTTAGGCCGTGATCGGGGTTTGGAACTTAGGAAGTTTTGTTCACAACTGCTGCGGACATCTCCAGTGTGCTTCGATTTTTATACTTGGGGGCGTGTTGCAGAAATGGTGGTGGTAGTAGAGGGAGGTATTTGTTGACATCATAGGATTAGTTGCTGATGTAACTAGGCTAGCTATTAACGTAGACTGGGTCATTGCAGGTAACATGTCAGCATTTGCAGACGTCACTCAATTTTTCGATTTGGTTAAATAGAATCGTCTCTATTAATAATTTGGGTAAAGGAAAATATTATCTTGGTTCACCGCTTTTAAAGGACAAAAGACAGACCGCCATATAGTGAAAGAATGATTGGCGTTAGTACTATGATTTCAGTGAAGCACAGACCTACATGTGATATAAGTCAGTTTTCAAATATTAATTTAACAATACAAATTTTTAACACTGCGAACTGTCATTTCGACCTAAACAGTTGCTCTAACTATTAAACAACCAATAAATTATACCTAAAAGTATGGAAACCTACCCATCTCCTATTTTCTAAAGAAAATCATCTCCCACTCGCCTAGTCATTTAACAAGTTTAAACAGTCTCTGTCAGTTTAGCCTATTTAATCTCTGTAGTTAGCATCGCCCAACCACTAAGCGCCTGTTACTGGCCTTGATCTCCTCCTTAAATTTCTCATTTGCGTTTGTTTTGATCCCACGCAACGTCCGGATTTTGATAGGGTAGAACCGGAAGTTATCAAGCTGGACGACATATCGATTACTTTACTGCTTGTGTGGACTGTAAAAACGAATATCCGCGCATGTTGCTCCGCATCTATTACTTGCTATCTCTACTCCCACCATCAGTTTTTACGACCCCCTTTAAAATCTTATCAAAAATCTTGGTTCAGTCACTGTTTTTTAGCCAGTTAGTCTGCAAGCTCATATTCTGGGTTTTGATCTCTTTTTATTGTCTTCGGAAGCTTCCAAACCTCGACTTGCAAATCCGTTGGATCTCTCACGCTTACGAAAGCAAATAACACTGACTGACTGCACGACATTACAGCGCATCTGGAAATGATTGCTCTGTATCTGTCGATGTAGCTCAAGCATTCTCAGATGGCTATCAGCGCGCACAGGAAAATTGTGCTTCAATATACGAATTTTGCTCTTTCATGGTGGAAGATCTGTTCTCCTCACATGACTGCGAACATGGGTCCCGCTCTCTCGTGACCGGTTCGTCATCCGTCTGCGTAGCAGCGCAGTTATAGCATCTCATCTTTTTTTCGCTCAAACAGATAAACAGAACAACAATAGTGAAAACTGCCAGGAGATTTTATTGCCATATGTGACCAGGAGCTATTATTTCTGCAAACCATCGCCTTAGATCATGAGGCTTGATATTACTAATTTTATTCAAAATCCAAGCGTCATAAGAAATAAGCGTTTGCGGAGGTGACGGTAATCTAAAAAGGTGATCTACGATCGATTCCTAAAGAGACCTTTGCGAACAGTCTCCAAAAGCTTTATGAGCGTTGCAATAATTGTCCCATAATTGAGGGGCGAGTTGCAATGCTGGCGGACTCGGGTTTCATTTCGGGTGCTCTCTGACGCCATTAAAAATATTGAGTACCTGCTTTCACTCGAACAAGGGGTAATAATGGCGGTGCTTACCGCACCGCCCGCATTAGAGATGATGCGCGACGACCGAACAGAGAGTGAACATATGAGAACCTTAACCTCTCAGTTTGCAGGCCGTGCTTCTACGGGGGACGTTAGAGCCTTACCATTATTACAATAGAGGTAATTTACTTACACTTTTTGTTTCGTTTATTTTCTTAATCTCAAAAGATTTTGAGAAACTACTGTTCAAGAGGCTGCGATCAGTAATAGAAAATAATAACTCAGATTTTTAATTTGTATTTAAGCAAAAGCATTTACCAGTAGACCAGGTGTATAGAATAATCGACAACATCAAACGTTCCATGGAAGAAAAACAAGCCTGCTCTCCAGTTTTTTTAGACGTTGCACAAGCCTTCGACAAAGTATGGCACGAAGGATTGATCATAAACTGAGCAAAATGCTCCCAAAGCAATATGTAGAGATAATAACATTATATATCTCAGACAGACTCTTTAGAATTAAGCAAGAAGGCGAATACAGGTAGTATACTGGGTGCTATCCTTTATTTTTTTATGCTAGCAATATACCAAAGATGGAAGGAACCCCAGTGATTACATTTGCAGATGACGCTGTACTACTTGCAGTAGAGAAAGGCCAGGATTTATCCACTGGAAAACTACAAATAGTCAACAATGCAGTACTTGATTGGACTAAATAATGGAAAATAAAGCTAAACAAACTAAAATCTATACATTCAACTTCACAAACAAATTACTAAAAACTCGCCGGCTCTAGATGTAAAAATGACATCATTGTGCTCTATGAAAACAATGTCAATTACTTAGGTATGACTATAGATGTCAAACTTAGGTGGAATGAGCATGTGAAGAAAAAAGAGCGGAATTTGCCCTAAAATATAGCACTATTGGCTGATTGGGAAAAATTCTAAAATTTCAATTTTCAATAAAGTACCAGTATGGCTTTATGGCATCCAGCTTTGGGGCTGTGCCAGTGACTCCAGCATCAAGTGTATTAAAACATTTTAAAATAAAGTGTTACGAAACATAGTAAATGTCCCCTGGTATGTTCAAAATTCCTATCTTCATAGGGACCTCCGGATTCCAACCGTTAAGGAAGAAATCAAAAGGTTTGCTGAAAATCATGAAACTAGACTTTACCTTCATGTTAATGCAGAGGCTCTTCCACTGCTGGACAACCAAGATTCGAAGATTCTAGATTGTAGATTGTGCGATTTGTTGTATATAAAAGCAAAGAACAGTGTGCGAGTGAAGTGCAAATAGTTCAAAAAAATATATATAAAAAACATCAGTGGATAGACTAGTCGATAAGTACATAGTTTTAAGATTTATGACTATTTTATACCATTGGATTTGCCTTTATTAGTTGCGTGGTCTCAGTTTTACGTGACTATGAACTCACCATCGCCCACTTTATCTTGAAGTAGAACTGTTGGTGGATTGGCACTGATAAGTTGTCCTTATGAGTATTTCTTAGAATTTGTGGTAGTATACCTACCAACATCAGTATAATTTACTAGGCATTTTTATCAGCTTTTTTCCTCCTCCTTTTATAATCGGGCTTGAAACCCCCTTGGAATTAAACACCAATGATATTATGTATAGGGTAATCAATAATAAGTGTCGGAAGTATTTGCCATATACATAATAGTTAGTTAATTAAATTTTTGTGCCAAACCATTGATCACGTGACTATCCAGTTGTAAACATGTAATGATTGACTTTTAAAAAAAAGCTGTTTATGTACAGAAATTTTACGAATTTGGAAGAAGTTGTATCATGGCCCGACAGGCTCTTAAGAAGTCTCTCTTGAGAAAGAACGATAACCAGGTAAGAAAGAATAAATGCAATTTCATAGTAAGAACGTATAATAGTCTGTGAAAACTTTTCTAGCTACATTTAAAGATTCAGAGATTTGAGACAACTGCCAGTCTCTGGGATGTCCGACCTGCAAACTATGGCCGGCTATCTACCGCTGTGACGTCACAAAATATCGAAAAGGTTGGAGTGCTCAGATTTGTCGATTCGGCGAACAGCTCAAGAAGTGAAGAGCATCAAAAATATCCTGGCAAACTTTCGAAAATGTCCTCGTACAAGATTAAGTCTATCAGCCGCTGAAGCCGCATGATATGGAGAAAAGATTCCAATTTGGCCGACCGATGATTGAAAAAGTGCAAGATAGATGTTTCAAAAATTTGGTTTAGTAACGAGGCTCATTTTTATTTACAAGGTTTTATTAACAAGATAATCTTCACTTTGCAATTGTAAAGCCTCTCTATTCAGCGAAAGTGACAGTCTGGTCTACAATTTCAGTGGAAAAAATTTGCGGGCCAGAGAAAAGTTTTTACGGGGATTTAAAGAGGGACAAAATGCTTAATGCGGTACGGTACGAGGCCTCACTGCACCCCAGAAGTTTTTTCCACTTCTGAATAATTTTGGAACACGTGTCATGTCTCTGACATGAATCTATGTGATTTTTTATAGAATTTCCAGTGGCACTCAAAGATCTCAAAATCACCATAAAAATTAAGTTTCGACCATTGGAGGAGGCACCCTTCAGCAGTAATTGAGGCTTTTGTTGCTAGTCAAGGTTCATATTTTAACAACTTGTTAAACTAAACTTCAGATTATGCCAGATAAAAAATTGATTAGCTACGTGAGAAGTTATAAGTAAATATTTTCCGACACGTAGAATTGATCACCCTGTATATGACTTCATGTGTAAGAAATAATAAATTATTTTTATACAAACAAGTTACTAACTACAGGTTTATTTTCCATCCCTGAAAAATATAATTAAAACCTCTGAGCTCGCCTCGTCCTTTTATTAATCAGAGAACTTAATCTGACCTTGAATTATTTTCTCTGCGCCTAATTGTCACCCATGCGTAACTGCTGCGTTAGCATAAGTAAGTGGTCAGCACGACACACCGTGGTAATTTTTAGGCCGCTAGAACAAGCGATAAATTTCAACGAATCCTGCTTCAGCAGTGTTTGCGGACAATGGCGCAGCAATTTGCGACTCCTTTTGCGAAATGCGCGGCTTAAAGGCCCAAACCAGGCCGAGGCGCAGCGCCGAGCGGCTGCTCTGAAACGGAGCCCGATTTTAACAGCCACTTAAGTGGCATCCTGTTGACCGAAAGTGTTGCTGAATTGGGGGAGACCAACCCCCAATTAGTGTGGGAAATCGGTACGTCGGCCGGGCGCACAATGGAGGTAACATTAAACGGTTGTTGCATTAACTAATTAAGGGAACAAATGAGAAGTAATAGGATGGGATTGATTTATCAATTCATTACTTGCGCGTTGGTCCCTGTGGGCATGGGGCGTGTGCAGATAATTTTTCTTTAGGGGTTATGCTATTTCACACAAGTTTTGGTAAAACAGTAGACTAAGGGTACAATCATAAAAATTGTTTAGAATTAAAAAATAGTTTTTGTTGCGAAATACATTCTTGAGTATTTTTTCACTTCTAGCGTGTATATATATACATGGGTAGTCTAAAAAGTTTTGAGCCTAACATAGAAACAAGTAGTTTTTCTGTCAAATTTAATTATATTTTGCAACGTAGTCTCCTTTTAAGTCATTATACTTTTTCCATCGATGCTCCAATGTTTTTAACCAGTCCAAATAGTACTTGGGGTGTCTTGTTCTGCAAAATAGGCGTCTAAGGTTGCGATGACCTCCTGGTTTGATGAAAATTTCTACTCTCGGAGACAAACTTTAAGCTTATGAAACAGAAAATAGTCGCTAGGGGCCAGATGTAAATATGCTAGGTGGTCAATCAATTCAAACTGAAATTCGTAAATTTTAGCGATGGCGACCGCTGAAGCGGCGTGAGCACTTTCTTCCATATCAAATAGGGCCGTTTTTTAACAATTGCTGCCTTCACGGGTTTAGTAATGAAGCGTACTACAACTCTGTTATTGTTTTTCCTTTTTTTAAGTAGTCGATGAACAGAATTCCCTGACTATCCCAAAAAACAGTCACCATCACCTTCCCGGCCGATGAAACCGTCTTATAGTAGCTTTCTTCGAAGCAGTAGTTTTATCGACAGTGATAAATCTACGCAAAAAATCAGACTCGTTTCGCTGTAACCGCTTAGACAGGACCTTGAAAATGTTCATTCACATGAATTTTTGGTTCAAAGAGAGCAAGCGCGGGACCCAACGCGTGGACAGTTTTCTCGCGCTCAATTCATTCTTTCTAAATGATTTTTTTGGTGATATAAATCAATACTAACAGACTGTTTGGAAGGTGTTACAATCTAGTGTAACACAAATTATCAAGTTTGAGCAGCTGCGTAGTATCAAGAGTTGTCAAAATCCAAGATCATTAGTAACGATTACAGCAGTTTCTGCAACCGTTAATCAGTGGTGTTTGATAAGAAGCTGAATAATCCGAATATTCTCTTTCATAATGCTGATTCTACGGCGACGTTAATGACATTCATTTCCAACTGCTTTTCGTTTTTCCAAAAAATGTTTATGCCATGCATACACTTGTCTCCTTAAGGGTGTTATCTTAAGCCTTCTCAAAACCTTTTCGGACTACCTTACGTCATCTGTTATGAAAAAAATAATACTAGTTTGTTACGCAACAGACAAAACTATTTCTTGATCTGACATTGTGGTAATGGATAAAAAAACGCCAGTAAAAAGTACTCTATGGTAGACAGCGGCTGCCCACTGCAGCTTCTAAACCTCCCACCTGTGCACATAGTAATTCAGGGGGAAGCAAGATTAGGGCACTACAGGCTGCATCATTCAATGTACAAGACACACACGGCTACAGGTCATACAAGAATAATTAACAGTCTGGGGGTCCTCTGCTTGAAATGAGGAGGGACCACATGACCTCAAAAACATGTGACAACTCTCTTTTCGAGGTGATCATACAGAATCGAGGTAGGAGCGAGACATTTAGACAGGCAGTTGCACCTGGTAGCCCGTTCTAAAACCGAGGTGGACACTGGAGCAGGAATATATGCTGAGGCTCTCAGGGTAGAGCTCAGCTTTTCCCGGGGTCAGTACGCCTCTGTCTTTCAAGATAGAAATATACGCCATATTACAGTGTGTGCCTAAAAATGGTAAGAGGGCTTACAGGAGCAAGCGGATCTATATTATATCAAACAGCCAGACAGCTATAAAGGCTTTATCAAGTACTAAAGCATCATCTAGATGGGAATGCATTAACGAACTCAATGCACTGGCAGAATATAATACTGTGAAACTGGTATGGACACCTGGGCGTTATGGTATCTACGGCAATAAGAAAGCCGATGAATTGGCTAGGGAGGGATCTAGTGAGGCCCAGAACCTGCATTAGAAATTTCACGAAGTGCTGTCCGAAGTATTATCAAGGAGAGGACACGCACTCATCTTCGAATGTGCTTGAAGAATAGACCAGGGCATAATTTCAGCAAAACCTTCAACAAGGAACCTTGCCAAAAGAGAACTGTAGAACACAGCTGAAGACAACCAGAGGGTTTCTTACAGGACATGCGACTGTTAAAGAACACATCTAAAAATTGATAAATGGTGACTTTGCGTGCAGACTTTGTAGCAGATAACCAGAAACAGCTTTACACATCCTATGCAAGTGCGATGCTCTGTACAGGACAAAGCAACATACATTCGGGAGACCAATTCTGGAACCGGAAGATTTTCAGGGACACCCTGTAAAGGACCTGTATCTGCTGATTCAGGGGACATCAATTACAGACTGGTTGTGAACTTATTTAATTAGGGTAATCACAATAAGCCATAGGCTGCAGTGAACATGGATCCATCAATGAAGACATACCTTAAGGAAGAAAAAAAACCTCTATAATAGAAACTACTTTTAGGTCTCTATAAGGCTTATAAGCTGCGCCTCTATTCGTTTATCTCACAGCACATAAAAAATAAATTTTGATTAAATATATTTCTAAATCTCAAACCTGTAATGATACTAAACTATAATCACTTCTGTGAATTTCTTATTTATGTGAAGTATTATTTAAAATGAATTGTAATTCTTCTTCTTCTTTTATCTCATAAATAAGCCAAACTATCTGTTTTTTCTTCGGGCATCTTCTAATTTAGATCATCACGCCATCGATTTTAGATCGTCCTATCCTTCTTCTACTAACTGGTAACTTGTCTCTTGCTATTTTTTCTGTATATCGGTCCCATTCTGCTTTTCTTTCTTTTATCCAATTGTTAACACTATCCATCTTATATATACGCTCTACATTCTTCACTTCTTACTCTATTCCCTGATGTCTTTTTTATGTTTATTCTAAGTACTCTCATCTCTATCTTCTCTAGTAGTTTGTGTGTTGTGTTATTGCCAGGTCTGGTTTCACAAGTGTATGTCATGTCACTTTTATATATATTCGTTTTTGTTTCTGTTGATAAGTATTTTTTCACATAGTGTTATTTAGACAACTGATCGTTCTGTTTGCTTTATTAATTTGTTTCTTCACTTCTTCTTCTATTTTGCTGTCACTGGACATATTTATGTCTAGATACTCAACTTCTTTTACCTGCTCAATTATTTTATTTTTGACCACTAGTTACATCTTATTGGTTATTTACTTATTAATATTGTTTTCGCTTCTTCACTCGATATTGTCTTGTTTTTGTGAGGTAATTTGGAATCGCCCATTCTGTAACCTCTTTTTGTTTCGACCTTCTTGATGATCTCGTTCATTAGCAGATTGAACAGCAAAGGGCTCAAGGAGTCTCACTGTTTAATACCGTAAATCCGTCTTCTATTCTAACGATTGCTTTGTTATCTTTATAAATATTTTCGACATTCTTAATTAAATCTAACTGGATATTTCTCTCATATAACGGATGTATTACGTCCTTTATTTGAGCGTTATCAAACGTTTTTTCGAGTTCTATTAGGCATTAATATACTGGTATGTTATATTTTAGTGACTTTTCATTTATCTGTCTTACTATATCTCTTCTGCTCTTCTTACAACTGTATTCTTGTATTTATTATTTTCTATTATTCTCGTTTTTAATTTCAGTATTGTGTTTAGCAGATTTATTCCTTTGTAGTTATTGGGTTCTTTTGGATTACTTTTCTTAAACATCAGTATAATTATTACTCTTCGCCATTTATTTGGAATTCTGTTGAATCTTACAATTTTTTGGATAAATATTTGAAGTTGTTTATATTTGAGTACTTCATTTACTATTTGGCCTTCACTTAGAGATTTTCTGTTTTCTAGTTTTTGTAATCCCTTTTTCACTTTATTTTCTATTATTTTTTTTTGTTGTTATGTTTGGTGTTCCTGTAGAATATTATTTGACTAGTTTTTGTATAGATCTTTTAGATAAGTAACCCATGTTTACTTTTTAATAAATTTGTATTAAATCAATTCCTTCATTTCACTCATCTGTTGTATTGTAAACATCTATATTTGTCTTTGTTCTGCGTAGAAATGTGATTCTATGCTTTTCTAAATCTCCCCCAGTGCTTTGTTTTTGTTTTCCTTACCAACTCATGAATTTCCCTTCTCATACTTTTATATTCTATGTAGTCCTCATTATATTTAGTTGACAAATATTTTATATTCTGATGACTTTTTTGCTTATTTTCTATTATATTTTTATTGATAGTTTTAGTTCTGAGTGCTTTATGAAAGGCAGTTACTATATTTCCTCTTTTGTAAATCTAGCTGTTTTCCACATTATTTTCGTCGTTTATTGGATTAGCTATTATTTTTTTCCACTCTTCTTTAATAAAGTCCTTTAATTAATTTGTCTTATAAACTTTCTACATTTATTTTAGTTTCCAGTTCTTTCATTAATCGGTTATCGAGATATTTCATGTCTATTTATAATTTACAAAATAATAAATAATGATCGCTCCTAACATTAGGTAATCTCAAATTTCTTACATTTGTTGTGGGTGTACATCTCTATTTGTGAGTACCTAATCTATCATAGATCTGTGACCTCGTGTATTTTTAAATGTGTATTTATATTGTATGTTATGTTTAAAAAATCTGTTATTAATTCTTATCTTATTTATAGTGCAAAAGTCTCTCATCACCGTTTTTGTCTTATATTTTCTTTAAATATTTGTTTTACCTCTTCTATCTCTTGTATCTCTTTTTCTGGCATTGAAGTCGCCCATGACAATTATTATTTTGTTATTTGGTATTCCGTCAATTAAATCCCGCAGTTCTCTATAAAAATATTCTCTTTTTTTCTGATTTACAGTTTTCTGATGCGTATACTCCAATCAAATAAATTTTCTATGTAGTTCTTATAATCTTTGTATTTTTACGTACCCCACTGTAAACTAAAATATAATTTCCTATTAGTGAGTGTCCTTTTCATTTCTTCTTCGTTTCTTGTAAAGCGCATATATCAATCTCATGTTCTCTTAGCTCTTTTTCTATTTCTTGATCTCTGTTGTTCAATGTCTTAATGTTCCATGTCGCCAGTCTTAGTATTTCGTTTTTCTTCCAATTCGTTAACCGTGTTTGTACGTGGGCCGTCAACATTTGATCCATCCATTTCCGAGGTTTCTCACCGATACTTTGAGCTTAATTACTTTTTTAGGGAAGGTCGACTGCTAACCATTAATCCATAACCTGGAAGACCAGAATTTTCTGTAGGGGTTTATTCTCTTAGCCGATATGTTCCAGCTGTGAGGCGCCAGAAACTCGCCTTTCGCGCTTTTTCGTCTGCTACATAACATACACTCATTGTACACCATGCATTGCCCGGGAGACACGACGAGAACGTAAAACTAGGATTTGTTACTAGAGCTGATAATTCAGTAGTCGTAATTAAAAAATATAAATAGCAATTAGTAGAAAAGGGTATTGCAAATAAATAAAATATATAAAACATGTTCAGTTCCGTGTAACACATCAGAAATATTTCCAAGAATATTTACAAAGTAGATTCAGAAATTAATGAGACTAATTCCATAAGATTAATTTATTTGAAGGTATGTTTATATACCATTAATATTCTTCAAAAGAATATCCTATGTTTCAGGGGTTCTACTACACGTAGTAGCTCGCCTGAAATCCATTTAGAGCATTTATCAGAGAGCCTACACATTTTAAAGCTGGATTTGAAGGACAAACGGATTTTCTTACTCATCTTCGACCCGTCTTTTTCTTTGAAGCTTTATCCAACTGAACCCTTCATTCTAAATCATTCGAGCTCTTCCTTCACCTCTTTAAACCGGCATTTAACCCCTTTTTTTACAAATCGGTTTCTTTCCGAGGGGTTATGCTTTATGTTTTCCCCTGGTCAGGTTTGTGCTGCGTATGTAAGAACGGGTAATACGCATTGATTATATACATTTCTTCTTAGCCTTATAGGAATTTTTTGTTAGTTAAGGATGTTTCGTTGTTTTCCAAATGCCGCCCATGCCAGTCTAATTCTTCTTTCTATTTCTGCAGTTTGATTAGGTTTTCCGCATTGTATCACTTGTCCTATATATATATATATATATATATATATATATATATATATATATATATATATATATATATATATATTCTTCTACATAGTCAACTGTTTTGTTTCCTATCCTTATGTCAAGTGGGTTATGGTCACTTGTTATGGCTTTTGTTTTCTTTTCATTTAGTTGTAGCCCACTCTTTCGGATTTTTTCTTGAGATCGTTTAACATTTTTTGGCTGTCTTCTATATTGTCTGATATTAAAACAACATCGTCGGCGTATCTTAAGTGATATAATCTCTCTCCGTTTATGTTTATTCCTGTCTTATCCCAATCTAGCTCTTTAAAGATCTATTCCAATGCGGCATTAAATAGTTTAGGACTCATTGGATCGCCTTGGCGTACTCCTCGTTTTATAGGTATGAGTTTCGTTGTTTCATGAGCTTCTATTGTGATTTTCGTATTATTATAGATCGATCTTATTAGCTGTGTATATCTATAGTCTATTATATTGTTGTTCAGAGCTTCTTCTATCGCCCAGGTTTCAATACTATCAAATGCCTTCTGCTAGACTATGAATATTAAATACAGCGTTAGATTATATTCTGTGGCTTTCTCAATAAGCGTTCTAATCGTTAGCAGATGGTCACTTGTACTAAAGTTTTTCCTGAAACCTGCTTGTTCTATCGGTTGGTTAGCTTCCAGTTTGTTTTCTAGTCTGTTGATTATTATTCTAGTAAATAGCTTATATATCTGCGACAATAGTGATATTGGCCGATAGTTATCTAGCATTTTCTTGTCGCCTTTTTTGAACAACAGTATTGATACGGAATTATTCCAACTGGTTGGTATTTGTCCTCCATCTAAGCACTTATTTAGCAGTAATTTTAAAATTTGTAGAACTGTTTCATCTCCTTCCTTTATTAATTCAACTATCACTTCATCTGTGCCTGGAGCTTTGTTATTTTCATGTTTTCAGAGTTGATATAATTTCTTCTCCGTTATTTCTGGTATTTCCTCAGAGGTGACGTTGAGAACTTTCCTCTTTACATTTTCTTTCATCTCTTTTGGTATATCATTTTTTGATTCGTACAGTTTTTAACAGTAGTTTTCTATTACTCTTAGTATTCCGTCTCGATCCTTTATTTCTTGCCCACTTTCATCTTTTAGATTGTTAATTGTTACTTTTCCTAGGCTTTTTTTTTATTGCTTTCATATTTTTGTTTTCTTCTATTGTTTGTTCTATCTGTTGTTCCAATTGTTTTCTTTGTTTGTTGTCTTCTTTGATTGATTTTTTCAGCATTTTATTAGTTTCTATGTACTGAATCGTGTTTCTTTTATCCTCTCTGAGTAATTTTCCTCTTTCTTCGAATAGTTGTTTTGTTTTCTTGCTTCAAATTTTTTCGCTCTTGTTTTTTTCTTTTTAGCTACCTTTTCTGCCGCCTCTGTTATGGTTTTTATCAATATATCAATGATTTCATCTATGTTTTTGTGACAAATCTCCGTGGCTTTTTATTGCTTTGTTTGTTTCATTTTGATATTTTGTTTTATTTTCTCGTAGGATTCGCGTGTCTATTTTTTTCTTGTCGTTTGTCGTGAATCTTTTTCTTTCCATTTTCTTGTTTATTTTTATTCTCGCCCTCACTATTCTATATTCACTTCCTGTGTTGATGTTATTTATGACTGTTACATATTTTATAATTTTTCTGTGCATAGTATAAAATCTATTTTATCCTTTATTTCACCATTCGGGCTAACCCATGTTTATTTTGTATGAGGTTTCTTGTAGAAGAAGGTGTTCATAGCATATAATTGCTCTTGTTCTAGATAATTTACTAATGTGTTACCTCTTTCATTTCTTGTACCTAGTCCAAATTTTCCTGTCTTATTTTCGTTGGGGTCTAATTGGCTTCCTATTTTGGCGTTAAAGTCTCCCATGACTATAGCATAATGACATGGGTTTTCATTTATTGCGTCGGTTACCTCTTCGTAGAAGGTGTCTATTGCTTCTTGTTCATAGGTGGATGTTGGAGCATAAACTTGAATAATTTTTAGTTTACAGTGTCTTGTTATTTTTACAATAATATATGCCACTCTATTTGATTTTGCATTATATGTTAGGATATTATTAGTTATCTTTCTATTTATTATAAAGCCAATCTCATGTTCTCTTAGCTCTTTTTCTATTTCTTGGTCTCTGTTGTTCACTGTCTTAATGCTCCATGTCGCCAGTCTTAGCATTTCGTTTTTCTTCCAATTCGTTAACCGTGTTTGCACGTGGGCCGTCAACATTTGATCCATCCATTTCCGAGGTTTCTCACCGATACTTTGAGCTTAATTATTTTTTTACGAAAGCTCGACTGCTAACCTGATCCATTAATCCATAACCTGGAAGACCAGAATTTTCTGTAGGGGTTTATTCTCTTAGCCGATATGTTCCAGCTTTGAGGCGCCAGAAACTCGCCTTTCGCGCTTTTTCGTCTGCTACATAACATACACTCATTGTACACCATGCATTGCCCGGGAGACACGACGAGAACGTAAAACTAGGATTTGTTACTAGAGCTGATAATTCAGTAGTCGTAATTAAAAAATATAAATAGCAATTAGTAGAAAAGGGTATTGCAAATAAATAAAAATATATAAAACATGTTCAGTTCCGTGTAACACATCAGAAATATTTCCAAGAATATTTACAAAGTAGATTCAGAAATTAATGAGACTAATTCCATAAGATTAATTTATTTGAAGGTATGTTTATATACCACTTAATATTCTTCAAAAGAATATCCTATGTTTCCAGGGGTTCTACTACACGTAGTAGCTCGCCTGAAATCCATTTTAGAGCATTTATCAGAGAGCCTACACATTTTAAAGCTGGATTTGAAGGACAAAAGGATTTTCTTACTCATCTTCGACGGCCCGTCTTTTTTCTTTGAAAGCTTTATGCCAACTGAACACCTGTGCATTCGATAAAGCATCATTCGACAGCTGACATCCTCCACCAATCGTCAAGACTGAAGACTCCACTTCTCAACCCCTTTGTTTGGAGCAAAAAATCAGCCTCATTACTTTCCGGATGTACCTTATGCATTTTCAACATTGATATTCTTGTGCAGTTCTAGCCTTTTAAATTTGTCCTAGGTAATAATCTAGCGGATATGCGGGAACCCAACTACTGACAGATTAGCAAATACACGTCACCTTAGATTTCACCCAGAGATAACCTTGTAATATGTTTTTCAAAAAAATACACCTGCTGCGTTTGTATCTCGTCTAGACTATTATCACTGAATCTGTAGCATTTGCTCAGGTGTACAGTTACATATTCAAGAGAGACCGCGTATTCCTATCGTTCGTATCTAGGAGTATGTATCAAGTTACCTTTACCCGTGGTATTTTTATTTGCAGGATTTGTGTCTAGCTATAAATCTTAGAAACGTAAGACTTGTACTATTAAGCTCAACGATTTCAAAAATGATTTGCTTAATTAAGTGCTTTATATGTATGTAAGAGGTATCTCAATAAATAAAAATTAGTAAATAATTCAATAAGCCTGTATTTAAGCAAAATAAGGGAAGAGATGGATATAATTGACCCCCTTGAAGGAAAATGTGTATATTTTGTGCTTAAAAGTTTTTTGAGCGTTTAATACGATTATAATTATTGGCAGCTGTGCTTGCCTGTGATTCAAACAATTTACCAATTTTAGAAACAAAACTTTTATGTTTGTTTTATTTAGTTTTTTAATAAAAGATAAATAAAGAAATCCATTGCGCGCCAAGATTAGAATTTAACGGAACTAGACTTTGTGTGGAGTTATTTTAGAAGCAAAATCTATGAAAGTCGCCCAAAGATGATTTATGAACTGTAAGACCACAATAGAATAAGTTTAGAATGCGAACAGATCTTCCTGATCTCGCAGTTGATCGTAGGTGGGTTGAAGGAGCATGTTCGAAATTGTGCTTTGTTGGTTCTAGTATAATCACCACATTGGGCTACTGAGCTACTTTGTATTGTAATCGCCATTCTGTATTACACAGACCAACTTTAATGTGCCAAAGAACATGGTAATTTCACGTTCTCTCGCGTGTACCACAGAGGTATTATTAAATCTGGTTGTCATTCCGAATGGACCTTCGCATAGTTGTTGAAGAAATCTCTTTAGTTTATCATTTTGAATAGGGACATAATCGGTCGTCTTAAAATCCTTGAAGACAAATTTTGCGCTATCATTATGTTTGGTAGCATTGATTTTTTTATCCCATTTTATTACAACTGTTTAAGTAGACATTAAATAATAAGTTATAAAATGCAAGTACAACGCGCAGAGAATACATCCAGTGATGTATCTCTTTTACAATTAGTGTATATAGTGGTTATTGGGTACAATTATTCTAAACATTTAGCATTATTTCACTAAATCTGTTGGATATTTTAGTTTTAACCTTCACACCACGCGGTTTTTCCGTAAGGTTTGTTTTTATATTTTTTCACCGCTTATGGATTTCCTCTTTAACATAAGATAGTCATGCTTGATGTATAGCCTCGTTGGTGGTGAACCGTGGTACCCCCAATATCATTCTTGATGTTTTGAATTAAAGATTATGTATTATTTTTACATTTAAATTTGCAGCTGCTACCCATAATTCTAGACCGTACGTCCATATGGGTTTTAGAATAGTTTTGTATATCATTAACTTGTTTTTTACAGTTAACTCTGATTACATATTTTCTCTAGTTAAGGTTTCTATCACTATGTGGGACTTGCTCGTCATTTAATTTCGTACTAGGACAGATTTCTTTACGAGTAGTGAATATTCTTTGCAGCGATTTGTCTTTATTTGTATTGATTTGCAATTTTCCTAATTATTTTTGTACTTAACGACTTCTGGGGCTATTTTAGGATTTTATTTGATGCCAAAATTGATGTACAATCAGCAAACGATACTGTGGTCATACCTGGTGTTGTTAGTAGATAAGCAGTATATAGGAGATATAAGTCAGGTCCTAAGATACTACCTGGGGGTACACCAGCATAGATACGTTATATGTCGGTAACTTGATCCATATAATACCCGAAAATACCTGTTGTTAACTTAAGACTTTAAGATTGTAAGTAATTGTCTGGCAGCATGCATTTAAGTTTGAATAGGCCTTTATACCGAACTTTATAAAATGCTTGTCTGATGCAGAATCTATTATTTTGAATGTCTTTATTTATTTATCTATGTACTTTCTATATCGTTAGATGTGTCGGTATTTATTTTTTGTTGTTTAAGAGAGTTGCTAATTGTTAAGTAGCAATTCATAGAAGACTTCGGAGACCACTGGCACAAAACTAATGGGACAATACGATTTTCTGTTTTTTTTCCTGGCTTTAATATAAGTATTATGTGTGCTAGTTTCCATTGCGATAGAGAGTGATGTGTCATCATAATGGAGTTAGTTAAGTTAGAAACTGGTATCCTTTTTCTGGGATCGCTTATAAAATTTTACCAGTGATTACATAACCACCGGGAGCTTTTTTGGATCTACATTGCATTGAATGATCTTTTTTACTCCATTTGTGGTAAAAATTTGTATCAAGGTTTTTGACTGATAAACCTCTTTGAGTATTAAGGTAGTTTCTTCTTCTTGGGTTGTATTTGGCAGAAACAAGTTTTCTAGGTGACTTGTAAATGTATTTACTTTTTCTTTGAGACTTTTAGCCCGTTTTCTAGATTCTGCTCTAATAGGTGGTATTGCGTAGTTGGATCTGCTTAATGTTTTTTTAGCCTTCCATAGAGAATATTCTGTATTTATTGCTGAATCCAGCTGTTGCAAGTACTCTTAAAAACTTGTGTTTTGTTATGTCTATTAGTTCTTTTAATTTTTTTTGTACTCTATTATATTCTATTGAGTTGTTAGTTGCTATTGATTTACGAGCTTAAATTTATGAACTTAAATTTATTTGGCACTAGAGGAGTTGAATTCAAGGCTGGTTGAAGTATCATGTTATTAAAATGTTTTACTATTTTCTATTTGCTAGCCTGTTTTCAATGCTATTTTCACATTTAATGTGCTATCTATTTGATGTCTAAAGTAGTTCCAATTGGTTCTGCTGTTGCTGAGTAGATAATCTTTTTATTTTATCGTTATTTGCTTGGTTAGGATTATAATAACTAGTAAGTAGTCAGAAGATAATTCTGGTTTAAAATAGTTGTTATTTATATTAACTATAGCAAAATCGAGAACATCCGGTATTTTTGCAGAATCTATAGATCAATGTCTCTTGTGAACATTAAATTTATTACTGAGGATTATCTTTTGCAGTTTACGCTTTTTGGTATCATCGAGTTTGAAATCACATAACTGACATTTAGAATTATAGTCCCCACCACAGACAAATCGAAATTCTAGTCTTCAACTACTACATTGGTGGCTTGAATCTATTCTTCTTGATAGTGTGTTGTTTGGTAGGTGTTATTTCTTATAATAATAACTGTTCCTCCATGAGAGTTTCTCTCTGGATGCATTATATGTATATACTGTATAGTTGTGTAATTTTATAAAGCTTTTTCTTGTAAAGTATTCAAGGAAATTAATAGTAAATCTAGTTTTTGATTAATAATAAAGGGATATGATTCTTGACTTTGCTGTAACAAGCCGTTGGCATTCCGTAACCGGAATTTTAGTGTACTTGTTGTGTCATCTTTGAGACAAGAATTGTTAAAATATTTAGCATGGTGCTTGTCTGTTCCACAAGCCTTTTCACCTTGCATTTTTTGCCGATATAGTTGCTTGTTGTTCGTTTGGTAATTGGTTTATAGTAGATGCCTCTATTTTATCAGAGCAGAGTATTTAGCTTATTGTAGTTGCTTGTATATTGTACACCCTTTGTAGTTAGCAAGGCGATTGACATTACAAAGTACACATCTGACTTAATCTAGTTGTCCTGAGACAATCAGCAACTCCATAGTTTCGGACACATTTTACATATCTATGTTGGTGTAAGTAAAAGTTTTTTATGTGGCCATACCTTTGACATCGTGTACACTGTGCTATTTCTCTTATTGGGTTTGGTAGTTCAACTCTAAATTTGGCATTAAGTAAGAATTTGATTTTATAGATCTCATTATTATTTGGACTAATTTTTGGGGCGAACGGTTTCGTTGTGTTGTCTTATGTTTGTTATATGTAAAGCTGTGTGTCCATGGTCTTGGATGTCATTTTTTAGTTTGGTTATGTTTGCTATAAAGTGAATACAACGTAAAACTACTATGAAAGGTTTGTCTTGCTTTTTGCGCTAAGTGTAATATTCGATGTTCTTTTCATTAAGAGCTTTTATTATAATATCATAGATATTAGCTTGTGCCTGCATTTTAACTTGTTCTTTATTTAATACTCTGATGTATGTTTTTTTTTGGTTATTTTATTTAATAATTGGTTTAGGAGTTGAAAATTTTTAACTCCAACAATAAATATTAGACGTATTTTATCTTCCTATTCTTTTCTTGGTTCGATCTCTTCTAGTTCCTCATCTTACATTTCTTTATTTGTTAACGTATTAAACCTATTTGTTGTTGGTATGCTAAACCAGTAATTATCTATTTTTTTTGTTTTAGTTTATTTTATTTTAGTTGTATCAGGTTTTGGGGTTGATATTGTATAACTCCTAGAGGTACCTCTTTATGTTGAGAAGAAATAAATTGTGGTGGTCATAAGTGTAATTGTGGCAACTACGACTTTGGTTATGGATGGAACGGCACATTTTGCTCATAACAATTTATTCGGTGATTGGAAGTACGAATAATTATTGTAATTGTTATATTCGTTCGCCATTGTTAAAACTATAGTGTATAGATATTGCTTTGTTATTATAGGTATCCATACATGCATAACACAATTTTTTTTAAACTTGAATTTTTTTATATTTTAAAGTTTTAAAATATTCGCAATATTAGTTTTGACAGTTTTTGTTAAGTTTTTATTAATCAGGATTTAAATATTTATCAGAATTAGTAATTTTCTACAATTATTACTATTGTTATCGCCAGATTGATAATCCGAGCACGCAAAGCGGTCGTTGATACGTCTTTATACCACCAAAGACAAGCGAAAACTGTACCAAGGAGTGATCATGGTGTCTGAGCTGCTGACACAAAATTTGCACAGTTATTTAAATCTTCCTCTATCGTATTTGAAGGTGCCAGAAACTATCTGGAAAGATATGGTGGTTCTCCGTATACAATTTCTACTAATGTTCCTTGAACGCCACTGGTCTCGAGCATTACTATAGGGAAATAATTTGGTCCAATAAAGGTTCGAACGGTACTTGATGACTGCTTTGAGTTGAAAATCAAACCATTGGCTGCTGGGATAAGCCGTGATCGTAAGTTGATTTGTGCTTGATAAGTAATTTAAATAATTCAATATATGTGACTTCAACAGATTTTTCTGGTCGAGTGAAATTTCAAGGAGTATAAAACTCATAAGAGATGCTTAAAGCTTTCTGGATTTTTATGGGTGTAACTTCCGGTCAACCTGAGAAGTTATCGCTACAGCTTGGATAATATCTGCAACCCTTGGAAATTAGTATAACTACAATGTCACAAGCAGTTACGAATCCAATTTCGGGTATTTGTTGAATCAATAGCTAAACATAACGTTGTGTCAAGTTTGATCATCGCATTAACGCTCAGGTGGGCGATTTAATGAATGCTTTTATATACTGTTTTCTAGAACTGGCATGTAACAAATGATTAGGCTGTAGCTACATTTCATACTAACGATATGTCTCTCTTTGAAACTGGTAATAACTTTAGATGAAGTGATAAGGTTCAGTTAGCTCGGAGCGTTTTTAATTACTCAACGTTTCTTTATGCAGTTGCGAGCTCATTAAGGTTCCACTTCAGTTTGATTTTCTAGATACGAGAGAGTTTGCTCTATAGAAGTAGTCAAGGTCTATTGAACATTGGACAACAAAATCCAATTCTTCTTGTGAAATCTTTTTGTATTCTTTGTATGTTTCTCTATTAATAAGTACTACATATGTCCAAAAAATCAAATTTACAAATATTACTACAATCATTCAGTATTTCTTTGACAGCTGCAATGAAAAACAATCCGAAAACTCTTTTACAGAACTTTTTCATTTATCTAATAAACTAAAATTATGGCCGCATTACAAAATAATAAACGCATACTTTCTGAAGACCTCATGTTGTCTTTTTCTCATTATCCTAGCATTCATGGAACTGAAGATTATTCGACATCTTTTAAAAGTTATCTTTGTTCAAATGACACTTTTGATCAGAGTCTATTAGCGCGTCAATTTTTGACTAAACTACTATATAAATATTGAGAGAAATATTGGATTATTATGATTTCCAATTACCCCAAACATCATTGTGATACAAATATAACTAATGTCGTCTTTTCCTCTTTCCATTATTAAAATTATATGTTCCATAGGCAAAAGTTAAGGTAAAGCCCGGTGACCGGGAGACCCATGCAGCTGAACCACTTCATTCTATTTATCTCTTAGTAAAGTTTTTAGTGACATACTGCCAAGAGTTAACATTAAAGTAAGCTGAAGTTCCTTTATGCACTATCTACATGAGATATTGCCGATGGCACATCTTCAAGTAATAAGAACGGAGCGTCGCTTGGAAATACACTAGACTATTGAGTCGTTGTAACAGAACGACGGCCCAATTAAGTAGTAAGTAATAGTTCTAGTCTAAACTTTAACTCTAAGCCGTTGCTAATGATGAATGGAAATTCCGTTTAGCCAGCAGATGACGTGTGTACGTTGATTTTGTCATCCTTTAGCAGAGGTTGCTTTATCTATGAAAAAGATTAACAACAGAAATCCCATAATGGTAGTAGCCCTTTGCAAAAGCTAACAACCAATTCTTTCTCTCAAAAGCAAAATAAGTTTGTGGTAGAAATATTAGCAGTTGTCATATAAAATATTCAGTACAATTGTTGGAGCTCGTGTTGGGATTATGCTCAATTTTGTCTTTTAGAACACCTAACTCACATGAATCAATAGGACGCTCTTTTCCTCCGTATCTACCCATTTCATCAAATAATTTCATCTTACTTAAACAAAAAAAAACAGCGTTGTAAAAGTTTCCTTTTACATTTGTACTATCTTCCGACTATTTGCTTATCCGTGTAAATTTTCTGTACCTATTTCTAATAAGAATAATTGGTAATTTTAATAGAATTCTACAATTTTTAAGAGCAAATAAAAGTATCTACATACCAAGACTAAGATGAGTGTTCTTACAGGGTACTAACATCACAAAGAATTGTATTGTCATTTATCATGGAGCACACGCGTTTTGGACATACGTTTATATAACATTTTTTGTTCTTTTTCTTATTAGGAATTATCTTCTGAAGTTTATCTCCAATAATTAACATTCAATTTGTATTTGATAACGTTCTTCTAACACTCCGTGATATTTCAAGTGTTTCAAGTGGTAACAGTATGTAACATTGAAAATAATATTTCATAATAACATAAAGTATCATACTGACTTTGTTTTTGTAAAAGTTTTGTGAATGACTATTTACTTCTGTCATACATTTTGGCAAAGAGAAGTTTTTGAAAAATGTAGATTATTTTACTCAGAAAAGCAGCGATTTTTCGCGTACGAGCAGTGAAAAACGTTATATTTTTTTATCTTCAGTTTTTTAAATTTTTTAGACCACTGAAATCGAAAGATCAGACATTTTTACATAAATATAGTTAATAAAAAATAGTGTTTTTTTTTTTTTTAAAAGTATTTAAAAATAATGGTAATTTTTTTATTAATGTTTTGAGGTCGAAACGACCAGATGAAAACGTCGTGTTTGCGCTCGCGCGGTCGATTGCGGTAGCGCTGGGGCAGCTGACGCGTTTTGCCCCATATTTGCAGAGTGCAATAAACCACAAAATCTAGTTGCTGATATCGAACAAAAGGCAACCGGTACGTTTACTACAATGTGCAACGCAAATACGCTTCGAATCAGTTTATCAAACGAATATGATTACTGGACTTTAACAGAATATTACACAAAAATGGAATTCAGTTTCACACATTCCAAAACCCAAATCAAAAACCACTGTCGGTGGTAATTAAAAATGTACCTCTATCAATTACTACTGCTAAAATAAAAGAAGAATTAAAAATTTTGCCTGTCATTAATGTAACTAGACTGACCAAAGATAAAAAACCACTTTCAGTGTGTGCCGTTGATTTAACGAATAATGATGAGGGAAAAAGGATATTTACTTTAAAATCAATCTATCATTCGATAGTGACCGTAGAGATGAGGAAAAAATCAACTAACATACCGCAATGCCATCGATGCCAGCGATGTGGTCACACTAAAAATTACTGCAGCCTTTCCCCAAGATGCGTGAAATGCGCAGGAAATCATAAACATAATGAGTTTACTAAGCAGGCCAATATTAAGCCGACGTGTGCAAATTGCGGCGGTGGCCACTCGACAAGTTATCACGGTTGTATCCACCACATTGAACTCCAGCAGAAACTTGTTAAAAATAGACCAATCACCAATAGCGCACGAGTTAACCCAATATATTCATATGCTGACAAGGTTAAAAACGCCCTAAAAGCCAATCCTGCCTCGCCAACGTCAACACTAACTCATTCAACTGAACCCACAAACATTATCAAAATTATCTTAGAATTAATAACACCCTATGTTCCACAAATCAAATCATTCTTTGCAACCACCATATTACCTCTACTGTTCAATGGACCCTAAGACCCAGCGAGCAATAGAAAATTTAACAATTGTCAACTGGAATTCAAACGGAATCGCTAACCAAAAATCAGTATTCGTAGCCTTCTTGGCTAGGTACAACATCGACAGAGCATGCCTCACAGAAACTCACTTATCCGAAAATGACAAATTTAAAATACCAGGATACATTGTAGATCGTAAAGATAAAAATTCCAGAATTACTTCCGGAGGAGTAGCTATCATTATCAAGAAAAAAATTGAATACTCATGCATTCCTGAAATCCCAAACATTACCCTTGAATCTGTTGGAGCTAAAATTAAACTAAGTGATCAAAGTATCCTAACTATCTACAGCATATACAGGTAGCCAAATAAAAAACTAAATGAAAACGACATAAAAATTCTATTCAATACATCTGATCAGATACTAGTAGACGGAGATATTAATTTTAAACATATCACTTGGGGTTGTCGAGCTACCAATCCTGAAGGCACCAAACTTGATCGTTATTCAACTGTCTATGCCTTTCAAATTCTGCTTCCAGATGAGTATACTTACTTCCCTTACCGCATAGACCACCTACCAGACATACTAGATGTTGCCCTACAGAAAAACTTTTCGAAGCAGATCAATCAAAGAGTTATAATGGAACTTAATTCCGATCATTTACCGGTACTAGCATCCTTCCTCAGCATGCCACAAGTAAGGCCACCACCCCAAAGCCTCGCTAATGGACCAATTGCCTGGAATACTTTCCAAGAAAACTTAGATCACAACCTTCGAGAACCGAACACCTGCGAGACTCAAAAAGACATAGATATCGCTGTAACCAACATCACCACATCAATTGTGACTGCCGTAAAATCGTCAGTTATAACCTCTACTAAACCTAGATTCACAAATAATAACCAACCTCCCAATCATATACTGCAGCTCATTAAAACAAGAAGCCAAACCAGACGCCAGTGGCAAAGAACCAGAAACCCAGAAACGAAAAGTCTACTAAACAGTTTAACTCATCGTCTCAAAAAGGAACTCGACGAATATATACTTGAATCATATCAAAGACATGTAGCAAGTATCGGCCCTGGCGACGCTAGTATGTGGAAAACCACAAAAAGAATATTAAAGCAACATGAAGAATTGTCCACTATAACTAATGGCAATGACACGTACTACACAGACAATAAAAAATCAGAAGCATTTGCTACACACCTAGAACATGTCTTCACGCCGTTATCTATCTGTAATCCTACACACGGTCTCCACATAATTAATCATATTGAACGAAATGTTCCAGTCATAACCAAAAACATTCGTCCCACATCTCCGAGGGAAATAGCACAAATCATAACTGCCCTGTCCAGGCGAAAATCACCTGGCCATGATCTTATATCCAACACGATCTTAAAACACCTGACCAAAAAATGTCTGGCACATCTAGCCTCAATGTTAAATGCATGCCTCCGCACTGGGTACTTTCTCCGCGACTGGAAACTCGCACACATCCTTATGTTTGGCAAGCCCGGGAAAAACAAAGGTGACATTAAGAACTATCGACTAATAAGCCTACTTACTACGCTATCTCAGATCTCAGAAAAAATTATTTACATTAGATTACTAGAATTCGTCGAAACCCAAAACATAGTACCACCATTTCAATTTGGCTTCAAGAGAGGACACTCAACTTATTATCAGCTCCAGCGAATTACTGAAATAATAGAAAAAGGATACCACAACAAATACTACACCACAGTCCTTTTTTTGGATGTTGCTCAGACCTTCGATAAGGTGTGGATCGAAGGCCTAAAGAAAAAGCTCCTTAACATAAATGCTCCCAACTATTTTTTAGCAATTATCTTCTCATTTCTAGAAGATAGAACGTTTGCGGTTAAAATCAACTCTTGTATAATTGAGACTAAACAAGTGCATGCTGGAGTCCCACAAGGCAGCATACTAGGACCTCTGCTGTTTAACATCTACACATCCGATCTTCCGGTAACTACAGCATCCATAGCCGCATTTGCAGACGACACAGCAATTATCACTCAAAATGCCGATCTACAAGAGACTGTGTATCAATTACAAAAAACCGCAGACAAGATCACTAATTGATTTAAAAGTTGGAATATTCAAATTAACCCCACGAAATGTCAGACTAAAATCTTTACTTTAGGGAAAATAGCTACTGTATCTAATATCATCATTGACGGCAATCCCATATAATGGAATCCAACGGACTCGGCAGTCAGATATCTCGGAGTATACTCGGACACGCGCCTAACCTGGACAAGCTATTACAGGGCAACAATAGGTTAAGGCAACTTTATCGATTGATTAATCGCAAGTCAACATTGAAGCCTGAATGCCTTAATGTACAAAACGCTACTACGCCCATTAATTCTCTATGCCTGTCCAGTCTGGTGTACTACATCCCAAACGAACATCAATAAAATAAAACGATTCCAAAACAAAGTTTTACGAATAGCAGTGAACGTGCCGTGGTATATTCGTAACAACCAGTTGTACTACGAGCTAGGTGTATCTCATGTGAACGAGTTCATTTGTCAAACAACTAAAACGTTTTTACAAAACGCGAGAACATGTGGTGGTGTCCTTCACTACAACTTGTGCCAGTTGAACATACATGGTAGATTAAAACTAAGATTACCACAGGATCTAGTAGTCTCTGTCGAAAATAGTGATTAACGCAATAATTTCCCTAGGTCTTTAATTATTGTCAATTTCTCATACTTAATCAACTATTAATTGCAACATATATTATTGTAATTATTGTAAACAAAACGTTATAAATAGTCTTGCCAAGCCATTTATTGTAATTGTTAGTCTATATTACATGTGTCATGTATAACAATTTTCTTTGTTGATCTGACAATAACTTGTAAATTAAAAAAAAGAAAAAAGAAAAGCAGCACTCTTGATTGAAAGTAAGGCACATAAAAATATAAATATAAATTTAGTTAAAGACGTCATTGAGGCAAACACCAAGAAAAATTGGAAGTATATTTAAATAAACCTGTTGAACCCCTACTGAAAAGAAGATGAGATGAAATTAAAGAAAAAATGGACACATGAAGTAGTAGATCAGTAGCATTAAGAGGATGTACTCGAAGTTTGTGAACAATTAGTCATATTATTAATTCATCGACCAATTATGTATAGTTCTGAATGCTAATCAATTTAAAACTAAAAAAAGATTCTTTTTCGTCCTAGACATTAGCAGCGAACTAAACTTTTATTTATCTACGGTAGCAGTAGAGTGAGTTCGAAAATAATTGTACACGAATTCTTCAACTTGCTCATCTCTTTCTCTCTCCCCTTAATGCCACCTCAGTGACCCAAATACCACAAGGTGGCAAGTTGAAGCTATAGGGCGGATTTTTCACGGTTTCCGAATGAAAATTTCCAAGTTTGTTAAGTTGATGTAGCAGCATATCGGCCTCAAATTTGTCTTGTATGGCGTTTTCGCCGTCCTTTTTTCTAAATTTTACCTTGCTTTAATATCTTTATCTTGTTTTTTGAGGTAATGGCACCGCCTAGTAAATGAAAATCCGCGATTCTTGAGCTGTTTAAGTTGGGCGTTTGCCCTGCAGACATCAAAAAAACATCTCGCGGCTCCATGATCAACCATTCATGACACCATCAAATGATACGAAACGCTGAAGATGGACAAGGACATGCTTAGCCGAGGCCGACGAGTCAGCGTTTCCATCGGCCGTTATCAAAGCCATCCGAGAGAATATCAAGAGGTACCCTCAACGATCCATGGGTCAACTTGCCTAAAACTTTGGTATAAGGGATTTTAGCGTTTGATCCATTCTAAAATCACATCTGAGGTGCTACCCTCACCATACGATCAAGGTAAGCGGCTAATTGATAAGCATAAAGCGACTAGGAAGAAATTGGCCAAAGATTTGCTAATTCGATTCCATACGGCGCACTGGCACGACATCGTCTCGACAGGCGGTGGAAAACAATCAAAACACCAGGGTGCTTGCCTAATCCCCTGAGGATGCTAATGCCAAAGGGACAACCATTGAGCGCTCCTCTTGTTCACCATACGTCATGATTTTTGGAGACATCACGGCTGATGGAAAAACCCTCTTCTTTTCATCAATCAGGGCGCCAATATCAATGTGAAAGTGTAAAAAAAGGATATCTTGGAGCCCATCTGCTTCGGATGAGGCACCCGAACATTGCGTCAAGATCGCGCAAGACTAGCTTCACACTTGCACCCCCGACTTAGTCTTCTTGCTCTCCCGACTGCAATATAATAGATTTATCTGTCTAGGAGAAGTTGGAATTTAGGCCTGAGCTTTTTCCCACTCATCTGAGGAATCTCTGAAGCAATCCTTCTGAAGGGCTGGGTCAAACTTTCGGTCGAGTACCTGGGTGTCACTGTTGATGGCGTTCCCAAGAAACTTTGCTTTTTTATCCCTGGAAATGGAGATCAATTTGAGAACTAGTTGTTATGTTATCCCAAGACAGATAAAATATTACTGCTATAGTTGGGTTTTGAAATAAGAGAATTCCGGTGCAAAACCTTTACCCGGGTAATTATCTGGCACTGAATGTGCTTTATCCTTAAAAGAAAATCAATAAGCACGACGCCTTTGTAATCCTAAAAAAACGGCCACTCTAACAATCGCGTTTTTGCTTTTACTGGACAATTCTCATATTTCAAGCGCTATTTTACATTGAAATACTTTAATATAAATATGTAGTTTTTTCCGATGCTAATCGCATGTTAAAATGAAGTTTGTTACAAAGACTCTAAAAATGTTCCCTTTGATTTATGTTCAATAAGCGCCTAAGTCCGTGCAATTATTTTCACGCTACCAAAGCTTACACCATTCTTTGCTTATGATACGCCTGTCTCCAAGAATAAGATCATAAATACGTTAAATGTTTCTACGTCAAGGTTAACTTTTCTAGACTATCTTAAATAAATACGGAAAGAGTGCAACATTTAAGGTGACGTAAGTTCTAAAAGGAAACTGATTTATTTCGTACCCTTAAGCACATTATGTAATAAGCATCTGTAACCAAAGCTTCAAGCGGCTGATCTGGAAGAGCGCACAGTAATTACACCCAAGATAAAGCTAGAGCCGCGAAGAAGTCTATTAAATTCCAATAATTTATAATAATCGCGCGTGAGTAACGTTCGAGTTAAGTTATGGCCTTTAAATTCAGATAAACGGCGTGATTTATTTAATGGCTTTATTTGCTTTTTAACGGCACTCAATTAATTGCCTTGTGCCTGCGCCCCGGACATAATTAATTACGCGAGGCGCATCCTTGGCGACGTCGCGAGATTACCCAGAACAGCGCAAACCGCCGGCGATGCGCCCAAAACGGCCGCCAAAGCGAAGCTGGTCTCGGAAAAGAATCGGGGAAAAGGTTCGGCTATAAACAACTCTTTTCAATTAAAGCAATTGTACAATTATCTAAACGTTCTGGCATCCGCTAAGAGTACAAGTATTACTTGCTGTTCCAACATCCCGTATCTGTCGGTGTCGGGGCCCGCCAGTTAATTTATGTGAGGCGGCGGTTAAAATAAAACACCTCTCCGCTCCAATCAACTCTATTGTAATTAAAACAATAATATGTTTGGAGAAGAAAAATAAAATATGCATCGCCGTGCAATTAATTACATTATGCAAATTGCAAGGCTAAGGTTCCGTTATCAATTTAAAGATTGTGGAATAGTTTAATGCAAAGGCGAGGAATATTTTGCATAAAATGCAGTAAAAGATTAATAATAACAATGGTAAGGCACGCGTGGGAGCACGGCCTGTAAACTGAGAAAGTTGAGGCTCTCGTATGTTCGCCCGGTCGTCGCGCACCATCTCTGATAAGGGGCCATATGGCAAACACTGCTCCTTAGACGACCGCCATTATTACCCCTTTTTCGATGTAAACGCAGGTACTCAATTATTTTTAGTGATTGAGTAGGCCACCCGCCAGGCATTGGAGAGCTTGAGAAATGAATCGGTCCGCCCGCACCGCAGTCCGTGTCTCAACCACGAAGCCACACTGGCCATTAAAAGATTGATTAACACATTCAAATAAACTTATTCTATTCCAGATATAAGAGAAGTAGAAATGAGCCAATCTGAATATTCTAAGGAATATTAAATATTTTAAATTTTTATGAAAGATTTACTTATATTTACTGTCTATAATTGAAGGCACCATCTCTTTTTGCTAGAGAATAACTTTAACACAATGCAATATAATCTTATATTAGAGGACTATGTTCGTACCATAAAAATTTTAACCTCAGTTATCGGAAAAGTAGTTGAAAATAGCCATACTTGGGGTTTATGGGAAAATGCGTTTTTTTGCTTCAAAATATATATATTTTTGATCCAAAATAGAAAAATATTTCATTATGTAAAAAGCAAATGAATAAATAAAAAACGTAACAAAAATCATTAAATTGTTTATAAAACATGGAGATTTGTCTTAAATTTTATCATTAGAGATGAAAGGCTTTGCTATTATTACAGGTTTTATACGGAAAGTAATGCAATTTGTCCAAACGAACCGGTTGGATTAGGTGTAGGGGTGGAGACCCTTACTTTCAAGCTCTGGGAGCGTCAGGATCGCTGTTTCCGTGAACCCGCTGTTAGTACCTGCGTCACGACACGCAATGGAGAAAACTTACGTTACGCGATCAAATTCTGTGCTTAGCTGAACATAAGCCTCGCCGAAATCCATCAAAAATTCAGGTAGCCCACAAGGACTCTGCTCTCTCGTATTTTTAAGTTTTCAGTTAACGAGGTGGAGGATGACCCCCGCTCTGGACAGCCGTTAACAAGCAAAGGTGGCAAAAATGTGTTTCGTGTTCGTGATCATTCAAATGCCGATCGTCAATGATAGCAAAGACTTTTAGTATTCCAAAAACTACTGTGCACAAAATTGTTACCATCAATTTGCACATGCGGAAATTCTGTGCAAGTTTGTTTCCAAAATTCACAAGAACACTCGAGTGACCCTGAGGATCAACTCCGCCCTGAAATGAACCCGGTTTGGAACTATGCCTTATTTGAATGACGTCATTGGATAGCAACATGTATAAGAATCGGAACAGTTACATCAATTTCGAAATGAGTATAATTTTTAATATTAAGGAAAGTCTTTTTGGACCTTCTCAATGAACGATCCTTTATTAGAAACGTGTTCAGCCCAATAATGTGATACGTGCCATGCAATTCTTTTCAAAGCATTTCAGTTAATGGAGGAATTGAACCGACGTCAGTTCGTGCATTAATTGTTGTATAAATAGTCTGCTTCCTGATTAGTCTGCATTCTTCAACCATTGTTTGATGTTTGTTTTGGGTTATATGTTGAGGCTTTATAATTAAAGTCAGTTCACGAGCTTTTGCGCGGTCTGGCTGATCAATAAACACATCTGGGGGACTCGCCTATTAGAAAAGAAATGCAAAGGTAAGCAATCTTGGATCGGCAGCTTGGAAAAATTCTATAGAAAAAGGGTGTCACCTAATGCAAAGCAAGAATATGGACCAATATAAAGTATAAAGTAAAAAGTAAATATTAATTATTGGAGATAAACTTCAGAAGGAAAAAAACAGAAAGTTTATATGAACATATTTCTGGAAGTGCATGTGTTTCTTGATAAACGACAATACAGTTCATTATGATCTTTGTCCCCCGTAAGAACACTCATGTCAGTTACGGTATGGAGATATGTTTTTTTTTCAATCACAGGTCCAATTATTAAGTGGCAAAGCGAAGCGGAGTCACTTACTAACTTTATGTTGTCCGTCTATCTGTCCGTCCGTCCGTCCGTTCGTCCGAGCGAAAACTCGAAAACGGCTGGGAATTTCCAAATTCTGTTTTCCTCAATCGACAGCTCACCAAAAAGCCTTGTTAGCTAGTGACTTTGAAACTGATCGCTAAAAGGTCAGCGTTAGTGATCTAACTAGAGGGTTCTCAAATTTGGGAGGCTGCATCGCCACTTCGCTATGCGTTGCAAGCTTTGCAGGTTTATTAATACTAAGAATACGTAGAGATAATTTACACTGACAAACAAATGGCAGGAAGACCGCACAAATGTATAAAAAAACTTACTTTTACATCAGTGCTTTATTGTTTAAGTAAGAGGGGATTATGTGATGAAAAGTAACGACAAAGGAAAGGGCGCATCATATTGGTACATCTGTGTTAGGAGAACATATTCTAAAAAATAAGATTAAGAATAGCTGTAGTACAAGCTCCATGCACGTAGTCCATCAATGGCATATACCTTGCAACTGTTGAATATACTAAATCTGTTACAACTAGATTTTCTTGAGGAATTTTTCTTTTTGTAGATAAAACAACCTTTGGTAGGAGATGGCACACTCAACTTGTACAAGTCATTTGCAGACTAAATAGAATTTCTATGGGATGGTTAGGACCATCATAATCAACGGCTCAAGGTCAATGTTTATATAAGCTGGAATTATTGGCAACTACCTAATTGGGCCAGTGTATTTCTAAGAGACACTCCTTCTTTTATTACTTGAAGATATAATACGACTTATCATGTAGCTGGTACATAGCAAAGCTTTACTTCATCTCAGTGTTAACGTTCGCCAATACATCAAGAACAACTTTACTAATAGTTAAATAGAACGAAGTACATAGTTTACGTGGATGACTCTCCTGGTCACCGGACTTTCCCTTAACTTTTACTTATGAGGTTTCTTTTAATTAATATTATTAAATTAAACAATAAATTATACAGTTACATTAATATTATCAATCATCATTACTCTTCATTTTATGCTAACTTTACAATTTTATTATATTCAGTAAAAATGCAACATTTTATTGATTTATCATAAAATGGTAAACCTATACACACATTTTTTTTAATATTCATGCAGTTGAAAGTCAGTCGATGACTATTAGAGGTCTTCTTTTAAATAACATTTTCTTGCCAGGGTCCATTAACTTGTCTATAAGTCAGTTAGCCAAATTTAACTTCGCACACTAAATGAAGACTAAATTAAAAAAAAATTAAAAATATTCATTCCTAATCTTCAACTGCTCGAAATGGCATCGCGATTCTAATGTAATTATAGTTGTCCTCTCGTCTTTAGAAATTTTTTATACTCATATAGATTACAAAATTTAATTATCTTAAACAGCATGTGATGCTACAGTAACGAAGTTTAATTAGCTATTTTTAAAAAAAGAACCTTGTCATAATTTTCCAAAATATTTAACTAAGCAGTTACATTTAATGATTCTGTTTCACAACATTGTGTTATCTAATGACATCAAAATGTCAGAAGAAGAGAACGCAGGCGTAACTTGTTAAGCACTTTGAAGTATCATGGTCATATATTTCGAGTTCTAGCGATTAGTCGCAAGTTTATTAAGAAATACAATCACAAAGCGACTTCTTGCTTATTAAACAGAAATTCTTTACCTTTATCTATCTAATCCCCGTTACATTGCCGAAAAAGCCACGTTCACTTGTTGTCGGCAAATTCTGAGACGAATAAACTTGCCCAATGCATTGAGTGTATTGAGGTAACTCATAAGTATGCACCCTGATTTTCGAAAATTGACTTTTACTTTACGACATATACGTGATACAATTGTCAAACAAGCATATTAAAACTTAGTTTCTGCGTCATTTGCTGTCTTCAAAGCCCTTAATGCGGTTGGCCATAGAATCAATGAGTTCTGCTACCTTGACCTGTGGATGTTGGCCCACTCAGCACGCAAATATTTTAACAAAGCAGCTCTCCACGAGAAGCAGGTTTTCACGGGTGTCGTCTCATTGAGAGATCAAGAATGCGCTAGACATGTTCTATGTTATTCATATCAATTGATTGACTGGTTGACGGAAGCTTCTGTATGCCGTTTTGTGCTTGTCAAGCTTGGATTCTTTTAGTAGTGTTCTATGAACAGAGCTGAAGACTTGTTATGCGGCCCACAAGAGAATATCGGTAGAAGACCCGTCTGCAGCTCTGATCTTCCTGTGCTCTAAATAGCAACTCACGCCATAAGACAAAATCCCTCATGCTTGACGGTTGCTGCAAGCAGTTCATGTGGGGTTCTTGACTGTGCTTTCTCCAGATTTATATGAGTCTGCTACATAAAAATAGGCAAAAGTGGTCATCTGAGCAGATGACACAATGCCGAAAGCTCAACGAGTATTGCACTCTAGAGATTGCCTAGCTGATGCCTGATAGCTGTATTACGACTCACTTTTAGGTGTTTTGTCACATCTGCAGCCGCGCAATGGGAATTTTTTTACCACATGTTTTGCAGTTCAGGTCGACCTGAAAGTGACCTAACAGTTTTCCTATTTCTCTGTTGAACTACACAATGATCCGAATGACGATGGACATCGGAATACTCAGCTTTTGAACAATTTGCTTCTGGCTTCGTCCACTCTCGTATTGTTGTCTTACGCCCTTTTTGAAAATCACTCACTTCTTTAGCATCCGAGGTTCGAAGCATAACTCTTATCTTTGGAAATACGTCACTGCAATTTGTAAAAGGAAAGATCAATTAGCACGGTCATTACTATACAACGCAGGTGTTTACATACTATTCAGGGTGTCTATTTACATATGGGTTGTCTCTGTAGATTTCTGAAAGAAAGTATTTTAATAAGACAAATCAAAGTCTATACATACGTAAAACAAATAAAAATTAATTCAGATGGTCTGTAAGCAAATTATTTGATGTTAAGTATTATTTACCGGCTATGAAGCGGATTGTTGATGTTGTAAAAATAATATTGGGTCTCTTACTCAATTTAAAGAACTAGTAGATAAGAAGAAGCACTTTAACGTTCTATAGAATCCTGTGTTTCTATGTGGAAGGTAAATTCAAGGAAAAAGCCTCATATATCAACATGACACCGATTTAAAACATTCCTTAAAATATATCCAAGAATAAGTCGCAAAAAATTTAAATTTTAAAGTGACAAAGCCAATCACCTGACAAACCCAGTTAAGCACCTGTCGAAATTAGGTAGATATAATTAACTATATAATATATAAAAGCTAAATAACCACTTTATCATTACTGCTGTGTTTGAGATAGTATGTTACTTATGTTTCAGTATCTTCAGACTTGATATTGATAGCTTGCATTACGTCAAATTTGGTTTGAAATTCATATGAGTAAATTTGGGACTTGTTGGAGCAATTAATAAGTGCTATTTAATTGTTATAACAATTTAACTGGTTTTATTAGAGAAATAAAACTAATATTCAAATTTTGAATAAATTTATAACAATAGAAATACATCTCAATAGCTTTATCATCAATAAAAATTACAATTTTGGCATAAAATTATTTTTTCTAATAATAATTAGCATTTAATCACGGTAAGAAATTGAAATGGCAAAAAGAAAATGTCCAGGACAAGGAATGTCAGCTGTATACGCCAAACGATAATTAAATGTTCGATTTAAGCGATTATGTCATATATAATCTCTCTACAAGACAAGTAGCGACGCATTGAAATTAATTTACTATTATACTTGCGGAGATGTAGACTTTGATTTACAGTTAATGACTTTTAAGCGAAAGATTAATGATAGAATTGCAATATTGACCCAAGCAAATCTATTAGCCGTTAAAAAAAAGAATAAGAAAATGTTTTTAATGGGTTTTCTGATTTAATAATACAAAAGATGCATTGGAAATTATTATACATTCACTTTTAAACAAAACTGAAATGCAATTTACTTTCAGTATTAATGAAAATGTGCCAGAGGCTTTGCTTGCTTGAACTCTGTTTTTAAATACATTAAGAATATAGTTTTATAGCAACATAATTCGAATAAAAACAATGACATTGAAAAAGGACCTTTCAGCGGCATTTGAGAACATATTCCAAAATGAATTAAAAAATTATAAACAAAAAACTAACAAACATACTAGTGTCTTAAAGAACCACAAATAGGGGATTAGAAATTAGGAGATTAGAAAGATAGTAAATATCAAGCTCAGGTACAGCCATGTACAAACAAGTGAGTGGTATTTATTAATCAATTTTTTAACTAAACAATTAAAATTAATTACATAAATTTGTATGTTATATAAACAAGTTGCCAATGAATTTTCTTTAATTGTAAAACTATCTTAAAGTTTCTTTTTTCTTTTGACTTGTAGGGGTAAATGAAATTCTGTGTTTTATTAACTTATCATCACTTTTTATATTGTATGAGGGACAACTGTTGATCCGAAAAGCCGATTTTAATAAATTATATGTCGATCGACAGGGCTTGACGAGCTGTTCTTAAACACACGAAAATTTCTAAAATCAAAATTGTTTTAGGGGTAAAACTCTTGATCTGAAAATACGATGTTAATAACACATATGTCAATCGACTGTTTTAACTTTTGATCAAGACAGCTTCTAAGCTGAAGACAAGCTTCTACTTCTGTTATTCCTGACCTTTGTCATAAATGTTTATATAAAGTGGGATCAATAAACTAATTAGTATAAAATAATACATTTATTTAATAATTGGTTTTGGGAGAGTCTTCGTTTTAGCCGGGAGTGGATGTTCCGCTTGCCAAGGTTATAGTGAGTTGCTCCATCACATGCCTTGATGTTGTTATAAGAAATTTTTTGGTGCTTGTAAATTTTCCGTAGGATTCTGCTGTTTTGGGTTGAACTTTTATCTGATCATTTGCAAAGGCTTTAATGTCGTATTGCTGTTTGGTTATGGTTTTCAATAGCTGTACGAGAGGTGCAATAACCTTGATGCCATTTATAAATATTGGAGGAGGTTTTGAAATTTTTCCAGCGTCTTGTTGGTCGTTTGCATTTTTATCTGCTAGAGGTGACTAGAGATTTGATGGATTTAACCAGTGTTCTCCCATTGGTTGTTTAGATTTATGTTCAATTTTATTTTGAGTATTTTTCCCTTGTTTGTATGTGGCTGTAGTCCAATTACTTGTTTCTATTTGTGGGGGAATTTCTGGGGGTTGGTAGGTGCATTGGGTTAGTTAAGGAGGTTGGAAATATGATAATTGTTGTGGCTGTGGCAGATAATTATCTGGGATTTGTTGGCACTGAGTGTTGTAGATCTGGTTTTGAACCGGCCATTGAGGAGCAGTTGGAGATGTTATATACGGGTATTGCATTTCCCTTAATGGAGCTGGAAAGGCCATAAGGCCCTCACATAAGTTGTTTAATATGTGTAATTTTAAATTTTTATTCAAATTTAGATAGTTAAATTAAGTAAATGCTGGGGCTGTGCTGCAGGCTACCAGCGGGGTCACAGGTGGCGGATAGTGAATGGCCTCTAGATATAGAGGTTAACTGCGAAATAAGCAGATTATCTGACGAATAAGCAGTCCCCGACCAAGCAGACCGTCGGTATAAGTGATCCCCCTGTATGATACAAACAGGGCAATTTCTTGCCCTTGGGATGGGAAACTGTTCCAAAAGGCGGAAGAATCACCACTGGTCAACGGCATGGGAATGCAGAAGGACACGGAAACCCACTGCATTAAAGGTCTTAAGGACATTCCTAGTACATCAGTATGGCAGATAAGCTTAGAATTGATAAATATACTGGTCACGGACTTCGGAATCCGAGATCCGGCAGGGGGAAAACAATCTCGAAATAATGCAAGGCTCCCTTGGTCGTCATCCAGAGAAATCCTTGCAAACTTAGCACCCCTAAAAAGAAAAAAGGGAAGACGTTCAAAATAAGTATGTGGAATGTAAGAACACTTTATGAAGCTGGAAACCCGATAACGCTATCCGAGAAATGAAACGACTATCTATCGACATCAAGGACATCAGTGAGATGAGGTGGCCGGGAACAGGTCAATGCCAAGTTCAAGAACATACAATCTACTACTCTGGCAACAGGGAAAATAAGCATGAAAACGGCGTCGGAATTATAGTGTCCAAAGAAAATCGAGAATTTTGTACTAGTTAATCAAAGAATGTTAATAGTTACTTTAAGCACAACACCAATTAAATACAATATTGTTCAAGTATATGCTCCAACAGCAGAAAAAACTGAAGACGAAATAGAATCATTCTATAGAATATTAGACGATCTTGTTAGAAAACTCCCAAAACAAGATATAAACATTATAATGTTAGATTATAACAACAAAATTGGAAAAGGGAAAATCGGGGAGTTAGTTGGTGATTATGGTTTGGGAGACCGAAATGAGAGAGGAGATTGACTACTTGCATTTGCCCAAGAACACCAATTGGCTATCATGAACACCTTCTTCAAACTACCTGCCAGGAGATTTTATACCTGGATATCGCCTCAAGATAAACCTGGAAATGTAGTGAGAAATCAAATTTACTACCTACTAATAAATGAAAGATTCAGGAATAACATACAATCAGTGAAAACTTACCCAAGTGCTAACATTGGATCTGACCATAACGCCCTGGTAGCCAAAATAAACGTAAGATTGAAGAAAGTAGAGAAAACAATCGTAAACAACAATACAACACGACGAAATTGAAAGACAACAACATCAAAATCCAAGTAGCAGATACATTGAAGAAAGGGATTGCGAACATAGATACCAGTGACAATATTGAAGTAAAGCTGGCAGAATTCAGAACAACAATAGAAAAAATTTACAAAGACCATTTGAAACCAACTAAGCCTAAAAAACATCAATGGATGACCGACGAAATTCTGTATATGATGGACGAGAGAAGAAGATATAAGAGAACCAGCATAGAAAAATACAGAGAAATACAAAGAAATATCCGGAAAGAAATAAGAATAGCTAAGAGAAAGTGGTTAGAAGAACAATGTAAGGAAATTGAGGAATTAGAAAAGAAATACGACCATTTTAACATGCATAGTAAGGTAAAAGAAGCGGCAGGTATGGTCAAACGCAAATCAGTTGGACTATTGATAGACGAGGAAGGAAACATCATTATAGATAAAGAAGCAAAAATAGAACAATGGAAAGACTATATTACAAAACTTTTCGAGGACGAACAGAGGGGTGATCCGAAACAAATAGCATGTGTAACTGGACCATATATAACAAAGGACGAAGTACGTGCAACAATAAATATTACGAAAGATGGAAAAATGGCAGGCCCGGATGTAATCCAATCCGAAATTTTAAAACTTTTTGACCATGATGCTATAACATGGATAACAAGCATCTTTAATCAAATATATGACTCAGGAAAAATATCCAGAGAATGGCTCAAATCAACTTTCATTGCCATACCAAAAAAACCAAGCGCGAAATATTGTGCCGATTACCGTACGATTAGCATTATGTCACATCTTCTTAAAATCTTTTTAAAAATAATACTTAGACGAACATATAAGCTCTGTGAAGAACAACTAAGTGAAACTCAATTCGGATTCCGTAACGCCTCGGGCACTAGGGAAGCTCTCTTTGCTGTACAAGTTAGGTTTCAACGTTGCAGAGATGTTAATGTCGATATTTACGCTTCCTTTATAGATTATCATAAAGCATTTGATAGAGTTAAGCATGATAAACTTATTAATGTTTTGGAAAAAATTGGAATAGATGACAAAGATCTTCAAATTATAACTAACCTCTATTGGAATCAATCTGCCTACATTACAATAGATGGAAGTAATTCAGAGGAGATAGAGATAAGACGAGGCGTGCGACAGGGATGTGTTCTGTCGCCACTGTTATTCAACATTTATTCTGAGCAAATATTTAACGAACCTCTGCAAGGTATAGATGCTGGTATATTGTTAAACGGAACTAGAATGAATAACATTAGATATGCGGACGATGCGATTATATTTGCGGACAGCTTCGAAGGTTTAAAAGAACTCATGTCAAACATTGAAATGGTCAGTCGACGATACGGACTTGAAATGAATATACAAAAACAAAATACATGGTTATCACTAAGAATACAATTCCACCTGAACCCTCAATAGTTAACTCTCAGCCAATTGAAAGAGTAACATCAATAAATTACCTAGGTACGTCGATAAATAGTCAATGGGGCCACTCTAAAGAAATAAAGTGCAGGATTGAGAAATCCAGATCAACATTCGTAAACATGCAGAAAGTGTTTAAGTCTCGAGATCTAAACTTGAATACAAAAATTGCTGTGTTCTGCTTATCGCCCGGAATTTTTAACAAAGTTTAAGAGAAAATATATGCGCCTTGAAGGAGTAAAATATTTCATGGACATGGCAATATATAAAATATCTCTTTTGTTTCTGTAGGTGAACTATACTAGTAAAGAAATATTACGTGCTATTTAGGTTTTTATAATTGTGTTAGAACCTCATAAGAAAAGTATCAGGTAGTTTCGAGCGCACTTAATTCTATTGTTATGCTGACTTATAGTGTCTTAAGTGTATAATTACCACTTTTACTCCCTTAAAGAAAGTTATGTGACTCATCACCATTAACGGCTTGGCAAAGAGCGTCGCATCTGTATTGATTAAGGAAGAAATCTTTTCCTAAAGAGTTTAAAAAACATAAAATTCGGAAGAAAGTAAGAGTAGAAGCAACTGGTTCTCAAAGATAGGAAGCTGAAAGTCCCCAATGTGGGCAACAAATCTATTATACATTTCTCAGTCTTAACAGATAACACATTTGTAAAGAAAACATAAACAAATATAAAACCTTCACTAAATTCATTGAGAATTATAGGAAAAATGGAGGTTTCAATCTCCAGATTTAGGTCTGAGTACATTTAAAATGAATTGAAAAATATTATATCTAAAGTAAAACCTGTGATTAGATGTTTTTTTTTTATTATCTACATCTATAAAACTGATGTTATACTGAAATGAATCTGTCGTACAACGATAATGTGCAAAATTTAATCCAGACTGGAAAAATGTCTCTACTGAAGGATAAACTGGGCTTCTTCCTCTTACTATTAATTATTTGCTGTATTATGTCAATAAATTTACTAAACCAGGAAAGTCAAACCACAAATTTCCACAATCTTTCTCAAAGAATTAATAAAATGCACACAGCTTATTTTAGATATAGAAAAATTTTTGGGAAACAGATTCCATATGAACGAGATCGTATTGCCTTTCTTTAGTTCATACACTTTTGATATTTTTTGGTGTTTTACTAATCACTAGTTTTTTAGAATAGATTTCTGGTCATCTCTGAATCGCTTGCACCATGCCTTAATTGTGCTAGTCTCGCCATATTGTACTCGAAAGCTTCCTACATGATCTAAATAGTTTTACATAAAGTTTTATTTAGTTTTGCTAATGCCACTGGCTAAATTATCGCAAATGCGAGGATGATACACTACGTCTGCTCGCTTACCAGCATTTACGAGGTGCGTTTAAGTTCTAAGGTTTTCATTTTTTTTCAGCAGTGAGAGTAAGTAGAAAGTTGCGGTTAATTTTAAAAGACGCGGAAAATGTTTCTAAATTTGTAATATAGATGGTAACACCATTTAATTTACACTGGTCGTATTCTCTCCATTCCAATAAGTGTTGTTGTGTATATTTGAAATGGCGACGGTTAGTGTTCAAGAATAAGGTGTAATCGTCCGTTTTCTCCTCTTTCGTGGTAAAAGGCTCATCGAAATACATCACCAATTGTGTGAGATATACGATGAAGGCTTTATGGATGTTAAAAATGTACATTTGTGGGTGGAAAAGTTTAAAGAAGGCCTAGAGTTGTGTGACAATGAACTGAAACAACCCCGAACCGAAACCAAGATTGCGCGAGTGGAGCAAGTTATTATAGAAGACCATCGATTAGGTGTGCGTAATACCGGCTCTAAACTTGGCATTTCTGTGGAATCTATGGAGTCCATTTTGCATGATAACCTGAAAATGCAGAAATTTTCTTCAAAGTGGGTTTCTACGTGGGTGGCAATGTCTCAGCATATGTTGCCGCCATAAATTTGGACCATGAAGAACACTCTCGGTGGCTACTCATTTTCCAATCGAGACGTTGTTAAATCAGCGATTTTCCAGTGGCCAAAACACACTCATAAAGAAGTGATCTCAGCAGCTATGAAGTCATGGCGACGACGTTGTCAAAAATGCGTACATGTAGACGAACATTACGTTAAAAAGCAACAGAACTTTTTCGGATGAGTACTTTTTCAGAAAACAATTTGGAGACCTTAGTATTTAAACGCATCTTGTAACTTCGAACTAACCCAGCCATTAAATCATCTTCAATCACACATGAGCATTACATTCCACAATTTGTGTTGATCCTTTCGAGGCAGACCACGTGTGTTGGGTAATTTTAATTTTATAATTTAGTTTTGGCTTTTATGATCTTATTAAATATCAAATTTACTGTCGCCAATTAGGAAAAATATTTTTATGGTTTAGCGTAAGCTTATAAAATGTGCATTGTCGTATTTTGCCAGTTCGTTGCCAACATTTTAGCTGTGTTCATAATATTATGTTATTAGAAAGTTTAATGTTTATTGTCATTTAATTTGTTAGTGTATACTTATTAGAACTGATTATTATATCATTATGAGTATACTAAAACCTGTTATTTAAGTAATATAAAATGTGTTATTAAGGTGCAGGTAATCAATTCTACGGCTCTAAAAATAATTAACCGTGCGCGCTACACAAATATCAGATGAAAAGATTAGAAATTGCAAAACGAGTTCATTCGAGCGAACCATAGAACTATATAGTGCTGCTCCCGAGCCAGAAAGCTCTTTCCGGCCCCGCAGAGCAGTCGGGAGTGGAAATCCAGTGCAATAAAGAGGAATCCGAGAAGGCGCGCGATCAAATTCCCGATAGCATCCAGAGGAATCCTGTTAATTACCCGCGCGATAAATTTGCGGCTAATCTTCCCTATCCGTGCGATCTGATAGCGAGCGGCAAAGCGCTGCCTACTCCTGGTAATTAGAGATATCGCGGGGCGCTGATATCGTCAGGTGCTGTCTCTCAGGCAGATCTTTGTGAGTCAATTACAGGGGGCTTTCGCGATTAACGGCGCGGATAACCCGCCAAATTAGTACGTGGCGAGGCAATCGTTGCGGCACGGAGTGCCACATTAGTTATAAATTGCGCAAAAATCGTCGGCCCGCAAAAATGCGTCAAATTACCATCGAGTTTAGGGCTGCATCGGATGAGTTGCCGATAGTCGCACTGTACATTTTATACAAGGCAGATCTTGTACGTGGGCTGCACGATATCTATTGCGAATTGGCAAGCCTGCGTGTGTTAGGTGCGATCTGACGTTTACACACTCAACATTTTTCGTCATATGGACGCTGTTTGTTTTGTTTTGATTAAGTTGAAAATGACATTCTACTTTGAGGGGCCTAGGCCCCCGCTGTAACTTGGCAACCACGCATCCAATGGTTACAATTGATAACTCGTTTAAAAGAGCGTTTCAAGTACAACAAAAATGTGTTCTGGCCCAGACGGGAATCAGTTGCAGATTCGAATGCATGGCAATGGAGGAAAGGGTAAAAACACCACCGCCAATCGTGCTGAGCAATGAAGCTAGTGGCCAGCGCTACTGCAGTGGTTCAAGGTCAAATCCCTAAACTTCACAAAGGCAAAAAACCTGGAAAAGGTCATCAGCATCATGCTAGCCACAGAGAACGATTAACGCGGCATCATAAAACTAATGGATGCGAAGCAAGTGCCGTATCATACGTACATACTGCGTTCAGAGAAGTCAATCCCGGCAGTACTCAGGGAAGCTCTGGAAACATTTACGGGCGAATGAGTGGAGTAAGACTTGCTGGAGCATAGAGTGCGAGCAACTAGAATGAGAAGGATGCGGCGAATGAGGGACAAGCGTCCTATGCTCCTCATATTAGTCGAAATTAATAAGGATGGGAGGGACATCTATGACCTGCGAGATCTTCGATCAGTGATGGTGTCTGCCGAACAGCCACGCAGATGGAAGCTTATAGGACAGTGCCATTGCTGCTAGAAATTTGGCCATGCGCAGCAAAACTGCTACTCTGCACCAGGATGTGTTAAACGCGGAAAAGGCCACCACTCGGGAGATTGCACAATGGACCGCAGCGCGCCAGTGGTATGCCACTCAATCCAACAAGGATATTGGCATCAACACCGACGGCAGGCACCGCAGCAGCAGAACCACTAGCAGCAGCAGCAGCATCACCAACTGCAGCAGAACAACAAGCAAATCAGCAAACAGCGACACAGAGCAACCAGCCTCAATTGGAGATAAGGATGATATTCCAGCTACTCCAGAACAGTGACATTGAGAAGCTCCTGGAACTCATCCCCAGGATAATGAAGACGCTTAGTAGAGCCACCTCCACAGACAAAATTATACAGTACGCGCAAGACTTTGCCTACATCATTCGCCATTCAGCCCACCTGAGAATGGCGTTTTGGACCAACGGCTTAAGAAGAAAGAAAACGGAGTTGCAAAAGTTTGTGCACAAGTATAATTTGGATGCCATCCTGATAAACAAAACTTATTTAAAAGCCAGGGACGAGTGCAGGCTTTCCAATTACTTGCCGGAATGATTCGCTGTTAAAGGGTAACGGTAATCTACATCAAAGCAAATCTAGAGCATTAGACAGCCTCCTACCAGCTACTGAACATCTAGAGACAACGGTAATTTGTTTCCAAACCAAAGACCATGGGGTGCTTTGTCATATCGATGTACAACTCGCCAATGAACACCAGACGCTTAGTCACCGAAGACCTGGACACCATTTTTAAAAGTAACGTGGCTACGATATTGCTAGGGGATCTCAATGCGAAGCACCCCGCATAGAACAGCAGGGCGACCAACACAAACGGTTTGACCCTGTTCAGATATGCCAGACCACGCAACCTGGTAGTGGATGCACCATAAGAACCCACTAACTACAGATTCACGGGCCGCCCTGATGAACTGGACATGACCATACTACAGAACATGCCAATGCAACATTCACTCGACAACCTGAGCGAACTGGATTCGGACTACAACTCTATTCTTACTCTAGGACCCCGGATGGAACCGACGACGTCTCCTTCAAAACGTTGGTTTCTTGACCAGCCTACACCACCCACCTGCGCCAGACGATGGGACTGAACCCCCAACAAACAAAAAGGCCTACCCAAAACGATAGAGATTTTCTGCCTCGAGACTTCAAGGAGCGGATCTACGAGAATAATTAGACACGACAACGCGCGCAGTAATTCAGAGATTTAGAGGATGACCGAGTATACACGAGGATTGCTGCGAAAGTCAAGACCGCCGTCGCCGAATACATATACGCTACATGGGAAAGCAAACTAGAAGCCCTGGATGTCACCGACAACTTATTCTGGAGGATGGTCAAGGAGCTGGGGAACAAGTCCTCCCCGATGCTACCCAAACACGGAGAGAACGGCATCGCTCACACCGTAATAGAGAAAGCATAGGCGCTCGCAAATGCCAATGCGATCTCAATTACCAATTTGCAGATCTGGACCACCTTGACCACATCAATCAAGCTGTCTGACGCTTGATGGAAGAACGGACAGAAGACATCATAGAGCCGACATCACTCGATAAAGTCCTGCAGGTGATATGGTAAGATTACTGAAACCACGAAAGGCGCCATCAAAGCCCTTTCGAGGAGAGCTGTCATCCGCGTAGCTACGATTATCAACGCTGTTTTTGAACTAAGACATTTTCCCCACCAGTGGAAGTTAGCGGGAATCATTATGCATCCGAAGCCAGAAAATGCGGACACATTCCCTTAGGATTACAGACCTATCAGTATGCTGCCATTCCTGGGGAAGGTAGTGGATGACACGATGATAATAGGCAGCTCGCTTAGACCACAACTGGCGATAAGGAGGCTGCAAGAAAAAGTCGACGTTCTCGAGGATTGGTTTGATCGCCGGGAAAACTAGATCAATCCCAAGAAGAGCACTACAATACTCTTTGCAAGTCAAAAGAGACGAGAAAACCTGGGACATCCCCAGGAGGAAGAAAGTTAAGTATCTCGGCGTAACTATGGACGCCAAGCTAATATAGAGCGGGCACATCGAGGAAGTCGCCAGGAAAGCCAAGGCAGCAAGAGTGGCACTGGGCTCCCTGTACTACCCGGGAAGCAAGCTATCCCCAGAGAACAAGTTGACGGTGTACAAGACCATCATAAGACCTCTGATGACATATGCAGTTCTTGTCTGAGGATATGCTGCCAAAATCCACATACAAAAGCTGGAAGTAATTCAAAACCGGGTATTATGATCCATGGAACACGATCCTCCATAAAGATGCTGAACTTCCCACTATCAAGGAATTTATACAACAAACAGCGACAAAACTATAAGAATACATCAGAGGGCATCCGAACCCAGCGGCCTGAAACACAAGCAACTACGACTCGGAGATGCGCTGTCGCTGCAAGCCCCCAAAACAATTAATTTTTTTGTAGGCGAAATGGAAGCGGCCTACACGACCTACGCAATGCCCTACGAGAGGTCACCAAATAGTGAAGAGGAGGTTAGGGGCCCAAGGACTTTAAAACTAAGATGTGATTAGTAGTAGTGAGCGCGTCTGCACGATCAATGTTTGGCTAGGTGATGGATCTTTATTTTCTATGCGCTTACTTACTGACTTAGACCACTCAAACACACGGGTTCGTAAGACACACTCTTTTCCATAGTATTGTTGGAGTCTGAAATAAATTTTAACAGACGAGGCGTTTTCCCCAACGAGGAATTTCAACGCTCCTCGGTATTTTCTGTTCGCTCATCACTTTAGCAACTCCCAAACAGAACTGAACAGATTTTGATCCGAGCGGAAGGGAGGGTAGGTGTTGTGGCTCCACTCTCTTAAGTTCGTACAGCTGCTGCACAGTGCGACTTGTTTACACATAAGTCAGTCGCAGTCATATTTAAACCACCTTATACTGTACCTTAATGTCACTTATCTTTCCAGATACATTACAATATTCATAAGATTGCGAATGAATTTAGGCAACTTAATAACAAGAATATTAGTAACACCAATATCAGGAATAAGAGTTTAGCAACTTATTGGTGGTCTTGTACAAACCCACAAAAATTGTCAAATTACTAAATTAAAAAGTTGTCATAAAAAATAATTCTCATTTATATAATATTCACTTGTAATATTCAATGATTAGCACTACAATTGTTTTCTCTTTGCTAGTTTTTTACTAGAGGTCCTCATTAAAGTAGAATTTTACTACTTACATGGTGTACCGGAGAGCCTTCGGGGTATCAACGATGACATTGTCATATTGAAGCAATGATATTTTTGTGGCAGCACTGCTTAATACGTCATTTCAGTGACTCGCAATATCGCTCACTGGTAATACTCTCACAAGAGAGTAGCTAATTCGTAAATAAAATTTTCTCCTGATCTCAAAAAAATTATAAATCACAAGCTTTCAAATGTTATCACAATTGTTAAGAAGGCAAGTGTAAAAAATAAAAATACGTAGTAGAATGTGATGAAAACTACTTTGAATAAATCTAATAAAGTGTAGTTTTTATATATTTTAAGACTCTCAGTTTCATTGCTGTATAAACTATTCAAATACAATTGTTTACCATAATAAATGGTAAACTGACAAAATTATGTACGATGCAAAGGTTTACATAGATAAAATGCTAAACTGCAACAACGGCTCCCCTGCACAGAGAAGCAGAGCAAGGAATCAGCATGGATCGGAAAATAAAGCGTGCGAACGAGCAACTGTTTCTAACGAAGCTTAAGGACCTTTGATTCCTTTCCTCCAGTCTTCCCGCGGCGCGAGCAGAGGTCCTCAACATTTCCGACATTTTAGCAGCGCAAGTCATCTCTTCCGGGATCAATTCATGGTAGAGCGGCTTTCCATAGTTTAACTGCAACGTCACGCCGGTTGCATTAGATCAAGATGAATGCTAGCGGCTAAGAAGGCGGGGGTTTCGGCGAAGACGGTTTGGGGCCGCTGAGCGCAAAAATTCGGTATCGCAGTCTGAGCTCGGCAAATATTTTGAGTTAATTAAAGAACAAAGGATCTGAAATTTGTTGAGTTAGGAGCGAGGCAAATAGCAGAGCTTTAAGAAGCAGCCAGGCATTGAAAAGCCCCAACTGTTGGATGCGTGGAAGTTCAAGGATTCTGTTTGGGATCTCCTTTGCTGCGCTCGCACGCGAGCGAGATTTTCAGTTCCAGAACGACCTACTAATTAGCCTAATTTACTTGCTTAATCTAAATAGACTAGTAGCATAAGAGGTCTGCAATTTTAACACCCCTTTAGAAATTAATTTTTTTTTTATTAAGAAGTTACTAGATTTACTGCTTTTATTTATTTCTATAATTTATTTCTAATTAATAAGACATATATAAAAATATATATCATTAAAATAAAAGTTACTATTAAGACTAGAAATTGCATTGTTAGCTAAATGAAAAACAGAAAGAAACATTTATTAAACAAGAATAACTAACAACATACGACCAACACCTCAAAAGGGGACGCGGTGGCTCAGATGGTTCAACTAGTTGGCTTTGTCCTCTAGCTGGCGCGCGCGAGTTCGAGTCTCGCTCAACCCATGGGTGTGTGTGAATGTCCTAGAATAAGTGCATGTTAGTGGGCACAATAAGTCCTTGAGGCTGCAGTGCCTGTAAGTGCGCAAGAAAAACAAGATACATACAAAGTTAGAAATAAAGTATATAAAAAATACTTAAACACAACATACAACGGAAAGAAAAAAAATGTCAAATAATACTGCGCTTTACTTCTTGATGCCTAAAAAGGTTTAAATCATGTATAGACGCCCCCAAGCTTCAATTTTGAATTTTTCTTGCAGATGAAGGAGTAAAAACTTTTATGAAAAACTACAACTGGAAAAACCTGGTGACAAATATAGCTTAAAAAAAGAAAAGAAATAGTCAAAAGTTATAAAATAGTAGACATAAATGACTTGTAGTTGAGTATTCAGAACATATTCTCAAAATAAAGCTAAACGGAAATTTGCTTTGGGGCAAAGCCCTCAAGAATTAACCAGGTTTCTTCAAAATCAAAATACAGTAGTATTTCTCTATCCTATTTTCCCATTTCCTCAATTTTTGGATTATGCCTAGGTATTGTGTTATTAGTTCTCAGGTTTTTAGGTCGTGATCTGAGTTTGGAAACTCTTGACATCTTCAGAAAGAAATCTCCTGCCCGTATGGTAGTCACGGTGCTGTAAGGCTATTGTTGAGGTCGCCGGGTTAGTTGCTGACGTAAATCAGGCCGAGAAGAGATAATGATTCCATTCTGGGTAAAATGCGTAGGTCTTGACCAAACTTCATCTAGAAGATTACATATGGCTGCGTCTACGTTGGCTATGATGTCTTCAACCGGAATCAACTTAATTGCTATCACAAAGTGCTGGCTTTTTGGTTAAGTTTATATTTAAAAAGTCTATTACTGTTTGTCTACAATTCATTTGATATAGGAAAGCTTTTTTCTGTAACTGCTGAAACTTAGAAGATTGTCTATTGGTTGCAGCGGCTTTGTGTTTTCCTCAGGATAGAATGTGATGCACCTACGGTATCCTAGTAGTCCTTCTAAATTAGCTATTGCTGAACGTGATTTGGAAATTCTGGCCACTAGATTGAGTTAGGGAAAACACAAGATTTGTCTAATTGTAGGAAATTATTTAGAGAGGCGGTGGATATTTATAAATACAAAAATAATTTTAACAGGAATGAAGGGTTTTGCCTACCTAAACTTCGGTTTACCGCTCTTAAGGGCCGAAAAACAGACCGCTATGGACTGAAAAGGCGAGTGACTAGCAAATTCCGAGATATGACGTCTGCAGCTAGCCCGGTGAAATCAGCAACGGCCTTACACCACCATCCTTATACACGCGCATGAATATGAAAGCGAAAGCGCGCAGAATTCCTTTTTGTTATTTTAGATGTTCGTTGTCGTTATGGTCGAAACGTCAAGAGTTTCCAATTTGATCTATTTCTTGCGAGAGCTCAGGAAGTTCGGTAAAATAAAGGAATTTGAAGTTTTGAAAGTCGTGGTATGAAGGCTTCTGCAATTGTGATAAGTTTAGAAATTAGACGAACCAAGGAAGAGTAACCAGTCCTAGAAATATTTATATTTAAGTATAGTAGCCATCTTTTTCTAGACAAAACTGCTAATAAAGTCGCTGATGTTAGGATTTCATTAGAAGACAATGTTAAGAATGCAAGTCATCTTCCACAAGTCTCCTGTTAATAGTGCGGATGGAAACAGAAAACTACTACTGGAGCTCCGTATCTTTGGATAGTATGAAGAAACAAAATTGGTTTAGTTGGGACTGTCAAGCGATGGCAGAATCCTCTCTATATGGTGTTTATTTGGTTGCATATGTGTTCCTACTATTGCTTTCAACATAATTGCACGGTTCGATTGCAATTATACATATGATAGCCAATTAAACTAAATAATCAGCTTGTTTAACAAATGACCTTTTAAATTAAGTTGTTTATACCTGTATTCAATGCATCGCTGAGGCATCCTGTTGCCTTAACTAACGCTAATTCTACAGGCATACTAATTACACTGCGTTAGCACGGTTAAAGCGCTATTAGCATTTGCTAATAGTTCTTCACACTCAATCGCAGCTAATTTAATATTACCTGAACCATCACCCTTGATCGTGCTATATATAAGCTTTTGTTTTTAGATAATTTGATCTGGTTGCAAAAATTTTATATCAATGAGTGTAGGTTAAAAATGTAATTTTTTTCTTTTTTCGTTTATTTTATATGCTTAATTTACAACTAGCCCAAAGGACTAACGAGCAAATTTGATGAAAAAAAAGAAAAATCTAAATATAAGTGTAAAAGTTTACAAATAATCTGAACGTTAGGTAATGGCACAATTAAATAAAGAGAAACTATGAAAATCAACATGCAAGGTGGAATGATAAATTCTGCAATTGGCAGTAAAAACCCGTGTGGGGTTGCCAGTTCCCCATCGGGCGCCTCCCCAGGTGGCGGATAGGGGAATGCTCACCAGATATGGTGGGTACTGGGGAAATAAAATACCCGGGGCGGATCAAAACTGGCTGGCATTGGGCAGCAGTAATGTAAGTTCTAGATCAAAATGGAGAAAAAGGGTTTAAGTACAGTTTGATATTAGAGATTCAGAGGCGACTATCGTATAAGATTCAATCGGCTCTGGAACTGCGATGAGGAAGGCAACGGGAAACCACCTCATTAGTACTCATTAATTATTACTTAACTTAATTAATGATCCCTAGTATAAATCATCATGGCAAATCGAAATTTAAGAATGACCCCCGGTCCCCGGTAGACTTTGAATGGTCAGAGGGTGCTAAGAATCCCCGGGTGCCCAATTAAAGTTACAACGTGTAATGTTACAAGCTGAAAAACTACAAAATGTTATAAATGAAATGGAACTACTGAATATAGACATATTAGGTCTCAGTGATATTCAGTGGCCAGGAATAGGAGAACAACCAATTAAAAATGGATATATGTACTATGTAGGCGGAAATGACCATCATAGATATGGAGTAGCTTTTCTACTAAAAAATACTATTCAAAGGTCAGTTATAAACGTAGTTCAGTACTTAGAAAGAGTTATCGTAATACAACTCAAAGCGGACGCAAGCAATATAAATCTAATTCAAGTGTATGCTCCGACAAAGGACAAAAGTGAAGACGAAATCGAAAAGTTTTATTTGCAGTTAAACGAAGTGTTAAAAATAACAAAAAACAGAGAAGTTAACATAATCATGGGTGAACTTAATGCCAAGGTGGGAGAGGGTAATGTTGGCAATATAGTGGGAAATTATGGATTGGGTAATAGGAATGAAAGAGGTGAAAGATTAATAGAATTTTGTCAATGTAACAATATGACTTTAATGAACACATGGTTCAAGCTGCCAAAAAGACGACTATATACTTGGACATCACCAAGGCATACAGAACAAAATGTAATCAGAAACCAAGTAGATTTTATTATGATAACTAGTAGATATAAGAATTCTATTACCTCGGTAAAGACATATCCCGGAACAGACACCAATTCCAACCATAACCCTCTAGTTGAGGACCTTAAATTAAAAAAGTTGAAAAAGAAGATGCACATGCAGAAAATAGATACAAAAATGATAAAAGATGAAAAAATCAAAGAAGAATTATCGAAAGATATAGAAAATAATCTGAAAAATATTACAGAAGTTAATAATAAAGATATAACAGACATAAATATGAAATGGAATAATATAAAGGGAACAATATCACAACCTGGAAAAGATAAACTGAAATACAAACGAAATGAAGCAAAACAACAATGGATGACTCAAGAAATAATGACTCTTATGGAAGAAAGAAGAAATACAAAGGACGAAACATAGAGAAATATACACAAATAAAAAATAAAATAAGAGAAGCGAAAGAGGCATTTATGAATAAAAAATGTAACGAAATAGAAGAACTAGAAAAAAAATGATGCGTTTAACATTAGCATAGAAAAATAAAAGAACTTACAGGAATAAGAAGAAAGAAGAATAAAGGTACGATAAGAGATAAAAATGGTAAATTAATATTAGACCTGCAGGAAAAGATAAAAAGATGGGAAGAATAAATACAAGAATTATTCCATGAAGAAAGAACTATAAGAACTCTACTAACGATGCCAAATTGGCAAAAAATAACAAGAGAAGAAGTTAAGTACGCCATTGAAAACAGCAAATGTGATAAGGCAGTCGGCCCAGATGAACTTCCAGTTGATTTGATTAAAATAATAACGGATGACAATTTGGATGCCTTGGTAGATTTGTTCAATACAATTTATGAAACGGGTAGTATTCCTCAGGAATGGTTAACCTCAACATTCATAATGTTGCCTAAGAAAATGCGAAAGAATGTGCTGAACATAGAAGTATAAGCCTCATGAGCCATACTCTTAAAATACTGATAAAAATAATTCAGAATAGAGTATACAAAAAATTGGAAGAAGATATCGGAGAATGTAACAATACGAGTAGAACAGGTAACATCAAAAGAAACTGAGATATGTAAAGGAGTGAAACAAGGGTGCGTCCTGTCACCCATGTTATTTAATTTATACTCCGAGCAAATTTTCCAAGAAGCCCTTTCAGAGAATACAACCGGCCTAATAGTGAATGGAAAAGTAATCAATAATATCCGTTATGTCGATGATACGGTAATAATCGCTACAAATGTAAATGATTTACAATTAATGATGAAAAATTTTAACATGGACAACAAACAATATGGCCTTAAAATAAATCTGAATAAAACTAAATATATGGTAATTCATAAAGCAATGTTTAACGTACAACAATCCATAATAATCAACAACCAACATACAGAAAGAGTAAATAGATATCAATATTTAGGTACAACATTAAATCAGGAACACGGCCAGACTGCAGAAATAAATAAGCGGTTAGAAATGGCAAGATCAGCATTCATAAGAATGAAATCATTCCTCACTAATAAAAATTTAAATTTAAAATTAAGAACCCGCATGGCGCATTGCTATGTCCTTTCCATATTACTATATGGAGCAGAGGCATGGACCTTAAAGAAAAATAATATTAAGAGAATTGAGGCTTTCGAGTTATGGATTTACCGCAGACTCTTAAAAATATCATGGAGAGACAGAATATCCAATGACCAAGTCCTTGAAAGGATGGGGAAAGAGAAAGAGGTTGTTTTCAAGATACAGAAGAGAAAGTTAGAATACTTTGGCCACATAATGAGAGGATCCAAATACAACATACTGCAAATTATAATACAAGGAAAAATCGAAGGCAAAAGATCAGTGGGAAGAAGAAGAATTTCGTGGCTGAACAATCTAAGAAAATGGTACAAATGCACATCATTAGATCTGTTCAAAGCAGCCGAATCAAAAGTTAGAATAGCCAGGATGGTTGCCAACTTCCGTGGGGAGATGGCATCTTAAAAAGAAGAAGGCAGTAAAAAATAAAATTTCTCTTATTCCTTTCAAATTTGTTAAAACCCTCAACTTATTTATTTAAAACATCGTCAATTTTTTTATGAAATATAAGAGACTATTCTATATCGTTAATAATAAATTTTTGTTTTATGTTAATCCTAATTTATAAAAATTTATTTCGAATGTTAAAAACAAATAACCAACGTAACGTCCGTATCAAATTCATTTATTTTGATATTCTTACCACTTCTATTATTTCTAACACCTTAAATTTTCTGTTTTTTAAAATGGGTTGTAGACTTTGCCAATTATTTGTAGAGTTACCACTATTTTCGGAAGTTCACTAAGAGAGAACTATTCGACAGTGATTGTTTCTCTTTTAAACTCATTTAGCGATATTTACTAGTACCCTTTTTAAATACTAGTTTACATAGAAATTTAGGGACACTCATTACTTCACACTATTGTAAGGTCTTCGACGTTCAAAAACCGATTTGGCTTACTGGGCAGCTTATAAAAATAAATCCAGGTTTGAAGGCCTGTTGATATGCTGCTAATATAGCGGGATGTTTAATTTTCTAACTTACTGAGCATTTCGTGGTACTACAAACCGCGTTGTACAATCTGATAATCTGTATAAGATGCAAAAAATCAATCATTAAATCTGGTCGTACCGAATAATATAAATTGTTGGTGTAGAAATATTCAAATCTGCTTGTTGAAATAGAACATTTTTCTAACAGCAGTGATGTTCTCCTCTATGGCAGACTATCTTTCAGACTGAAATGTATTATATTTATTTGCCAGTACCATTTAAATATATTGGTACAATTAGGACAATTATCTCCCAGAATAAAAAATATTGCCTCTAAATACTGTTTAACACTCACAGTTGTAAAAAATGCTTAATATTTCTGTTTTGATTAAGGTAACATCATTAGAGAGATATCTGGCCAACTACATTGCAGGTTTAAACCTAACTCATCATGTGAGTGCAACTATATAATGCAAAATGTTTCTAGTATAAATTAATATCTTAGATTACACTGGTAAACAGTGATTTTGGTTCTAAAAAGCAAATAGCTGACTTAGAAGCATTTTTTATGCTGAATTCAGAAATGTAGTCCGTATTTCGCTATTACGTACAGATCGTTAGATATTTTCAAAAATTTGGTGTTGAATAGTAGTTGCTTTGTGAGTAGGGACAGGTTTCTCAGTTTGTTCATAAATTATGTTATCCCATAAAGTTGTCAGTAGTATATTATTTAACAAATATAAACAGTTGACAGTAACTACGTAACAACTCTGACTCATTGTTGGCTTTTTTGCAGTAATGTGAACTGCGTATTGTGTGTATTTCAGTGATTGTCGTTCAGTTGTGTTCATAGTGTACGTTCAAACTAATTTTACTCTGTGGTGCATGAATAATAAATCCATAAATGAACAGATAACTTAGAAACGTGTCGGGTAAATGTACAAATGCCCCAGACAATTTCTGTTACATGCGTGGCGAGTTCACTGCGAAACATTAAAGAAGGTACATTATTATAAAAACAGCTTATGTGATCAAGACAAGAAACGGGCACCTCATATTTGCTGTGTTTCATGTGCAAACAAGTTGCACGAATGGCTTAAAGGTTCTCGTTCATCTATGCCTTTTGCTGTACCAATGATTTTGAAGGAACATCAGGATCATTTAAAATATTGTTATTTCTGTGTCACCAAAATAGTAGGTTTCTCTGTAAAAAGCAAGATATCAATTGTTTATACCAAATTTCCTTTGTGCTATGTACATGGTCCACCTGAATCATAGGTTTTCAAAAATTATGACAAACAAGAAGAAGAAAAGGTACATTGTAAAGACGAAGATAATGATTTCAATCCCTGTAACGTCAATTATTTCACAAGGGGAGTTAAGTGACCTGATTAGTAACTTTAATGTATCCAAAGTCAAGCTGAGCTGTTAGGATCCCAATTACAGCAAACTAAATGCGATAGGAAAAAACTGAAAGCATATCTAAGCTTAGCTTGCAATTTTTTATTAAAATCACTTACTGTCATATAGAAACCAGGAAAGAAGTTCAAAATTGTTGAGCGGTACTATTAAAGACAATTACAGAATTCTCATCCATTGCACGGTTACAGAGAAGCATGGATAACAAAACCAATAGAGGAAGGTACGATGACAATACAGACTACAAGAATGGAAATGAATATAGCAAGAAAAGAACAGAAAGAGGTAACATAAATATGCACAAGATAAAAGAAGAAACAAGAAAATAAATAAAACAAGAGACACAAGTGTAATAAGCATACGGAACATAAAAATATTAGCACCCAGTAAAATGATGAAAGTAGCGAGGTGACTAAATAGATACAGAATAGAAATACATAGCAGTACTACAAGAAATAAGATAAAAATATAAAGAAGATATTAGGAAAAAGGACTTCACGATGTGGTATGCAAGAGAGCACGAACGAGGAAGGAATGATACAACTTTCATAATAACAAAATAACTAAGAGATAATGTATTGAAATTTGAACCTGTAAGTGGAAGAAAAAACCAGAAAATTTAGCCTTAATAAATGTGAAAAGGCACATGAAAATAAAAAACAGATATTTTATGAATGCTTAAAATAAATCAGTGACACTATACCAAAACATACAGATAATTCTGGGAGACTTCAATGTAAAAAGTGAAAAAGAAAGTTGCTATGCAGAATGATGGGGAAGCTTTTCTACATAACTTAGGTAACGATAATAGAATGAAGATATGCAGCTACAATAAATCTTGTGATCAATAGCACAAAATTTAAACATAAACCGTACCATAAAGAAATATGGAGGATCTCAGAAAAAATAATCGGAAATCAGATTCAGGATGTTGAGCATATAGAGGTGTTAGCGCAGATTCCGACTACTACTTAGTAATAACAAAAGTAAAACAGAAAATTTACAAAGAAAAACAAAAGATAGGCAAGAAAAAATAAGAAGTAGAAAGCTTAAATAATAGAAAAAAGAGCAAATTTATAAATGAGATAGACAGAAATCAGAAAATCAACAGAAATCAAGTGTCGACGAAGAACGGGAAAACATAAAAGAAATTGAACAGCAGTCGAAAGAAGACCATAAGAAAGCACCCAAGAGGAAATAAATTTAATTAAAAATTTTGAATATACCTGCTAGAAAAGAGTGAAGATAAAGCAGACTTACAAAATATGATAAAACTTCCACAGGATATAAACAATAAATTAAATATAATTAAAGACAGAAATCATAGAATGAAAAAGAAGATAAATTTTAGAAAGAGGCAAATTAACTACTACATAATGAGAATAAATTACTGAAACAAGGATTTTTATTACAAGAAAGAAAAATAGAGAAGTTAAAGAGGGAAATTATAAAGAAAAAACTAATTATATATGGAGTGGAGGAGAAAAACTTTTAAATAAAGAAAAGCGTAAAGACAATTCTAAGAGATACTGGTATATACATAAATATGGAAGATGAGATAAGAGAGATAAAAAGATTAGGAAACGAGCATAAAAGAAGTAGAAGACCAATAATAAAAAAATTAAGAAATCGGAATAAAAAGATCAAGTTTCTAAATTCAACAAAAAATCTATATTCCGGAATATTTCTCTAATTAGTAATATTCATGAGACAATATGGAGAAAAGAGACATCATACATCTTAAAATATAATAAACTGGTAATTAATGGAGAGATGTTTTCTTTGAATAGGCCTAAAACTTTAATAATCAGGACAGAGAGGAAGCATATGAGAATTGGGAAGAAGATAAGGAAAAGATGATCAGTGATAGTCAAGATGATAAAAAAGAATACTTAATTATATTGTATAAAATTATTCAAGTTACACTCTAGAGAATCCCAAAAAGCTTTAACCATGAACTAGAGATTCCCAGAGAGCAATAAGGATGAAGAATTACGGGATAAGCTACTCAAGATAACTAAGACGAGTAGGTACTCAAAAATTAGTAAGTGAAGATATGGGATGGCTACTGACGCCGAATAAGCAAGGAATAAAAGATACAAAGATGAGGATAATGAGGAAGAAACATGCGATAAAACTATACATATAGGAACTTGGAATATTACATCTATTTTTAGTAAAAAGGAGGAACTTATAGAAGAAATTAAAGTGCAAGACATACAACTGATTGGAATTATCGAGGCGTAAAAAGAGGAGTTAGAACACAATAGATATCAGATGAGTACATACTTTATTATTCAGGGGTACAGCCAGGTAAAAGAAAAAAGGAAGGGGTGGTAATAATTATAACAAAAGAATTACATAAGATAACAACAAAATTAATAAGAGGAGGTCCAAAAAAAGCGGACACGTTGGTGAAATAAAGAAGTAAGAGATTTAGTAAAGAAGAAAAAACAGCTTGGTGCACATACATACGAACGAGAAAAGAGGAAGACAAAAAGGAATATAATGAGAGTAGGAAACAAGTAAAAAGGCGATAAGAAAAGCTAAAGAAAAGTTGTGGGCAGTTTGGAAGAGGATCTTAGTAGAGAATATAATTTAAATAGAAGACGTTTTTGGAACACAGTGAGAAGAATGAGAGGAAGGAATAGGAAAATAATAAAGGGCATACGAGATAACAACAATAAGTTAAAAACGGAGAAAGAAGATGTTGTTAAAGTATAGAGAGATTAGTATCATGAAAATTCAGAGAAGGGAACTTAAGAGAAAAATCAGGAGGTAAGAGAACATAACATACTGATGGAAGAGCTGGGAGACGTCCTAGCAAAATCAAAAATAGTTAAAGCAGACAGTTTTGATAGAACTGATAAAATGGCTGGAAAATAGTGGAAAGGTATAGCTATTGAGAATTTTAAGAATGGCGTAGAGACAGATAATTCCAAAAAAGGAGAGACCAAGGAAGGCGTGGATTTATCGGGAAAAACAAGGGGAAGACTTTGACAAAAATGAAGCAAATGACCTAGGACCCTAAAGCATGAAAGAAGTGGACGAGTAGTTAAACAGCAGTTCTTTCCGACACTGTAAAGAGCATAAGGATCATGAAAAAGGAGAAGAAGAAATATTTGGGAACAATAATAAATAACTAAAATAACTGCAAAATGTATGTTAAAGGAAAAATGCAAACAGGCAATCGAGCTTTCTATGATCACAAAAAGGTGATAAAGGACAAGAAGATTAGTAAAGAAACAAAACCAAAGATATACGAAACCCCAATAAGAACAACTGTAACATACGCAGCAGAGACATCAACCCTAAGTAAAAAAAAAAGATGAAAAGGAACTACGAGTATGGGAGCGCAAAATCTTAAGAATTATATATGGACCAGTTAATAAGGGTTAGAATAAACCACGAATTGTTGCACGATAGGAGAAGAAATTGTAATAAACATGAAAGCGCAGAGAATTAGATGGTTGGGGTACGCGATGAGGATGGATGAAGACAAGTTGGTGAAGAAGATAACGAACTGGTAGCCAACAGAAACAAGGAGGAAAGGAAGACCAAATGTTAGATAGAGGGATCAAGTCTCGGAGGATTTAAGAAAAATGGGAATAAAATACTGGAAAAGAATTATTAATGACAAGAGCTTTCTTTAAACTGAGATTTCTGATAACACTACTGCCTTGGCTGACTTTTTGTACCTATTCTTCGTCTGCTTGACAGGATCTACCCTGGTATTGGAATATTGAGGTTAAATAATCTATGCTTTCTTGACTAGATTCAGTTATGCTTTCTAATAGGTGAAACTGGAAGTTTTGATTCGTCGCATACAAATGAGCACCTATTCCAAGTGCCCGTTCCACTAATTACCTGTATCCAATACCATAAAGTTTCAGCAACCATTAAAAAATTGGATGCGTGTAAAATTCCTGAAAGCCTCGCTAATTGCACCGTTTCCCCTTTTCAAAATGTCAAGCAACTTGCTGGCATGGACGTGCTATCTTAGCACGTGCACGAGCTCGCCGATGCGGGCCCGCAGCACGCTCCGGGAGCGGCCGGAGAGCAGTTAGCTCGTGCCCGGCGTTTCACGCACCCGGCCGGCGCTAGGCGATCGGCGGCATACCTGGCCGACAGGTTATCTGCACACCTGGTCTGGATATCCGCTATCCGTTACGCCGAACGCGTGACAACCTACTTACACGGATACTAATATTCGCAGCGCTATTCGGATTTCGTACGTCCGAAGACGCTGCGATTTATTGCTGCAGGCCTCGCGGCTACCGTGCGCAGCGCCGCACTCGCTTCGTTAGCCGCAGGATAATTCGGCCAGTCCGGCTCTGAAGCCGCCTCGAGACAGAGTCGGTGAGTCAGCAATGGGTGGAAGGTCCGCCACATGGACATCGAGGAATTAATATGTGTCGTCTAGAAGATGAGAACTGAAGACGGGCGGGCCGACAATGAGCATTCGTGGGACGCAATCGATCACTCCAACTCTGCGATGTGTTGAACATATCAATGTCGATTGTGTTTTGTGCGCGCGTTTTTTATTATGCCTGTAAAGAGATGACCGAAACACAATTATGGTATGATGCGCTTTAGTACAATTCGATGCGGACACGAAGCCAACCCAGTGCATTAATGCTGAAGCCAATTTAAATGAGAATTAAAAGATCTCTTTAATGTTTTCCAACGCAAACTCGTTCAGAATGGTTTAACGGATGGATTTGTCAGGCTTACTTCAAAAACAGGTTGTGCTGGGTGATTTATCTTTGCTACCGCCTGTAGTAGTTTTGCAATTTTTCTAAACCTTTTTTCGTTGCTTGCCGATCGCCTTTTGATTTAGATACTGTTTTCCTATGTACATTAATAATGTAGACGTTTTTGTATAACGTCATGATTCGCTGAACACTAAAATTATTCTCGGATTAGCTCTTGTTTTTAAGATATAAGCAGTGTATCATTGAATATGAAAGAGTGAAATACAAAATTAATTATTTTAATGGCCTTTTCTTTGGACTTACTTATCTACTGTATTCTGTTTTAAGATCATCTCGTCTACACATTTAACAATAACCACTTAACATGGGAGCGCTACATTTTTTCTCTATATACAAGTATTGGACAAAATAGTAGAAACACTTGTGGAAGTCGAAACATATTGTATTAATACGAGATTGATTTATCTGTAGCACGACGTACAGCTTGAATACTGAACGAAATAGACCTTTACTAGTCTTGAATAGTGGTGAGTGGTATTTGAAGCCATTCTTCTAGCCCAGGTAGAGACGAGCAAGGTGAAATCGACGCCGAACCCTGTTTTTTAAAACAGTCCACGTAGCTCGATAACATTCACGTCTGGGGAGTGGGCGAGTCAGAGAAGATGTTGAACCTCATCGGCAATCTTTTGAAACCACCCTTGAACAGGGCCAGCGGTGTGAATGGAGGGCTAGGGCATTATCATTCTGGAATATGGCATTCCTGTCTAGAAATAAAGTTTGCACCATTGGATGAACTTGGCTAACCAAAAACTCTTTATACATTGCTGCTGTGATCCGACAAGTTGTGACGAGGGAGCTGTCATGATATACCCCCCAGACCATAATAGACACATAATAGACGTTTGAAAGTCGGGCGGAGAAGAGGGTAGAGGGTGGCTCGTCGACTAAACGACACGTTGCCAGTCCTCCAACATCCAGTTTTTTTAGGTATTGCATCATACCGTTGAGCATTTGCTTGACAATAGCAGCACGGTCATGAATACCCATTTTATGCAGTTCCACTTATACCTCACTGTTTCAGATGACATTGGGCTGACATTGGTGCTGATTAAGTTTTGTATTTACTTTCACGGCTGCCGTTGTTTTCTTCTGCAACGTCACAATACGCTTCAAGTCCAGGGGGTAATAATTCTGCAGATTTGTCTTTCGACCGCTATCGTGCTAACCAAGTTTCACCACGCACTGTGAATGCGGTCATAACTTTCGAGACCGTGTCTTGCATTAAATCGCATAACGTCACTGTTTTGCTCACTAGACGGGCACCAACAAAAAGACCTTTTTGAAACTTTTGCAAACTTTGCCAGTTCGGACATACTGGTTACTCACCACACCTACACAACGTCTACAACCACACCTTCTCACTAGCCGAATAAATTGTTATCAAAATGTGCTATTGCATCGACAACCAGAACCGTACTTGCCACAATTACTCTTGGGACCACCACGATTCATATCACTGCAGTACTACAATTTCTTTCTTCTCAACACACAAAGGTACCTTTAGCAGTTATACAATATCAACTCCAAGACCCAGTACAACTAATAAACGCATTACAAACATTAAAAAAAAAGCGCACAAGAAGTAGTCCAAGGAAATAGCATTTTTAACTAAAATAAACAAGAATAGATAATTACTGGTTTAACATATCAACAACAAAAAGGTTTAATACGTTAACAAATGAAGAAATGTAAGATGCAGAACAAGAAGAGATCGAAGCAAGAAAGAAAGGGAAAAAAACCACCTCCAAAATTTAGTGTTGGGGTTAAAAATAAACAAACTATTAAATAAAAAAGCCCATGGATACATAAGGGTATGAAATAAAGAACAAGTCAACATATAGGCCCAAATTATTGATATCTATGATATTATAATAAAAGCTCTCGATGAAAAAAAAACAACCAAATATCACACTTACAAAAAAAAAACAAAACAAAATCAAATCAAATTCTTACTAAATGCCAAATTTATTGAACTACCAAACCCAATAAGAGAAATAGCACAGTGTACACGATGTCAAAGGTATGGTCACACAAAAAACTTTTACTTACACCGACACAGATATGTAACTATGCAAATGGTAACTGGCACAAGAAAACTAGACCTGATTAAGTCAAATGTGTACTATGTGATGGCAGCCGTCCTGCCAACTACAAAGAATGTACAATATACGTGAGCAGTCTGAAAAGTTTTGACCGTAACATAGAAATATATAATTTTTCTGTCAAATTTTATTTGATTTTTTAACCTAGTCTCCTATTAAGTCGATACACGTTTTCCAACAGTGCTTCAACCTTTATAATCCGTCAAAATAGTAGTTGGCGTCTTGCTCTGAAAAATAGGCATCTACGGTACCGATGACCTCGTTTTATAAAAATCTTTATCCTCAGAGCCAAACTTTGAACTTAGGAAATAGAAAATAGTTGCTGAAGGCCAAATCTGGTGAATATGCTAGGTGGTAAATTAATTTAAACTGAAATTCGTGAATTTTGACTATTGCAACCGCAGAAGTGTGAGTCTTGATGAAATAGAACTTTCTTTCATTCCAAACAGGGTCGTTTTTCAACAATTGCGTTCAACTGGTCAAATAATGATGTGTAATACTGCCCCGTTATTGTTGTTCCTTTTTTCTAAGTAGTCGACTAACATAATTCCCTGACTATCCCAAAAAAACAGTCATCACCTTTCCGGCCGATAAAACCGTCTTCATCTTTTTTTTGAGTAGTTTCACTCCTCACAGTCTACTGTTGTGAGTGTTTCTTCATTTCAGGAGTGTAATGGTGGACCCAAGCTTCCTCAACAGTGATAAATCAACGCAAAAAGTCCGACACGTTTGGCTAATACCACTTAAATAGGGTCTTGGAAATGTGCAATAAAAACGCGGGACTCAACACGTCGACAGCTTTCTCATGCCCAATTCTTCAGTCAAACGGGTTTTTTAAATACGCCCACAGTCTTTAACCTTGATTCGACAGTCGCCCAGTGCCATTTGGTGAACTTTTTCAATATTATCAGTAGACGACGCAGTTGTTGGCTGTTCCGAACACTCATCATCAGCCAAGCTGGTACGACCACGTTTAAATTTAGCTGCCCGTTTTTTTTTGCGATGGTAAATTATGAGACACAGTTCTTGTAAACGAGGTTTAACTCAGCTTTAATTTGCATATACATATTGCCTTTTTAATTACGGCACAGTATTCGATTTTTTCATTTTATATATACAAATAAATACAAATGACTGTCAAACAACAACTAAGCTGAAATTTTTAGGTATCTTTCAAAGCACGTACGATTATAGTACTGGAATGGTTTTGACGAGTAAGATCATTTTCATGTTTAGACTCAACACTTTTCAGACTGCCCACGTATAATCCATAATACAAGATGGTTCAAATATGACCGGGACTGACTTTTTTACAAAAAAAAACAAATAGCCTAACATTTATTTGCACATGTCTTCATTGCACTCTTCTTCGGAGTCAACACATTTTTTCCAACATTCTGGAAGCATCCTGATGCTCTTTTTAAAAAAGGCTTTTATTTGGCAGCATATCCACTCCCAAACAGTTTGGATGACGGCGTCGTTGTCCGCAAACCGCATGCCTTGCAAGTCTGGTTTGAGCCTTTCGAACAAGTAGAAATCACTTACGGCTAAATAGGGGCTGTAGAACAATGTGGCAGAAGGTTTAATTTTAATTTCCCGGGAGTTTCTTTTCATTGTCTTGAAAAAAGGCTACCCGATTTCCACCTGTCTTCTACTTGTACCGGATCTTTTCCTTCAGATCTCTTGCCAGGAGGTATCAATAATAAGCTGTACTGATTGTTCTGGCATTTGTCAAAAAGTCTGCACAGATAACCCCCTACCGGTTCTAGTAGAACGTTGGCATCACTTTTCCTGCCGAACGGGTTCTCCGCACACTCTTGGATTTGGGAGAACTAGTATGCCGCCACTTGCATGATGACTGCTGGGACTCGGAAATGAAGTACTGCACCCACGTTTCATCGGTGGTCATTATGGGATTCAAAAACGCATCACCTTAGTCTTTAAAGTGCTAAACTAGCTGCTTGCACACGCACCATTTTGTTAACACACCGTGCATTCACCTTGCGATAATGCACGTGGTTTTTTACGATGTCCTCTACACTACCAACACCGATGGACAGCACTGCTCCAAGTTCCTTAATAGTACTGTGTCTATTCTCATGAATAAGCGCGTCTGCACGATTAATGTTTAGTTCAGTGACGAATGTCTCAAACATACGGATCCGTGAGAGACACTCTTCCCGACACTGTTGAAGTCTGTGCTCAATTCCAAAGGACGGGATGTTTTCTCCAACAAGGAATTTGATTAGAATGCGTTGTTCCACGCGGTACCTTCTGTTTACTCATCACTTTAACAATTTCCAAACAAGATTTAACAGGTTCTAACTCGAAGAAAAGGAAAGATTGTGCCTTCACTCTGTCAAAGTCGCACAGCTGCTGCGCAGTACAGCTTATTTACACATAAGTCAGTCCCGGTCATATTTGAACGACCTTGCACCTGCAACAAACACGAGACGGTCAATTTACGCAGTACCCAGTGTTACCAAACAGTAAAAATATGTACCTTTTTTAACAAGTGTTTCCATTGTTTTGTCGAATATCTGTATATATAGGACGATTCAGGATGTCTGTCCTAAACGAAATATAAAATATTGGAATTATCCAAATTTTGTTAGCTGTCAGTGGAAAGTACAGGCTAAACAGTTATACACAGAATATGATTTCGAAATTTTCCATAATGTTTTCACTTTCATGCGGCTCTATTTCAGCAATCTAATGTTTTTTTAGCCCTAATATTGTAGCAGGTTTGTTAACACAAATCTCTTCCTTCAAATAGCCCCAGAAGAAAAAGAATATGAGAGATAACACGACCAGAAAATTTGGTTTGAAGTAGATTGAGTGTTTGTCGTTCTATGTGGTTTTAACAAGATGGGGCCACATGTCACTCAAGTTCAAATTGTTAATTACGTTTAAAAAAAAATTATGTAACATCTCCCAATAACATACGTTATTGACAGTAACAGGTTTTCCTCATCATACTCAAATAAGTACGAGACGATAATCCCTCCAGACCATAATGCACACCGAATGGTGCCTTTTTGTGGATGCAATTTTAATAAAGCGTTGAGTTTTTCCATTTCTTCTTTCAGCTTTTATGGTTACTCTTAATCCTTTTTCTGCCAATATCAATTTTATACAGTCCTCTCATGCTAAGGGTGGCCTTTCTCTTTTTCTTCTGCCTTACGGTAACGTTCGATAATTTTCCTTGGCGTACGTTGTTCTGGTATTCTCTTTGCGTGTATATACGACTGCAGCACTCTATTTTCTAAGGTTTTGGTAATTGATTATTCAATTTCCATCCTTCTTCAGGTGTCTTCCGTTCTCATCTTTATTTTCTGGTTACTCTCAGGAATCTTACCATTAAATAGAGTTTCATTGCCCGAATTTTATCTCCAATTGTCCAAGTTTGTGTTTAAAAATATATAATCTTGTTTTTTGACTTAGGTTTTTATTCCATAATATTTCATGTAAGAATTTAGTGACTATTTTTTACTTTGAAGAAATATTTCGAAGAACTATCAGTTTGCACATGTCCGTGGAGCTGATGTTTGTATCTACGTATTTAAAACTTTTACAATATTTAACTTCCTGATCGTCGGTATATAAATTGTTTCTCTTCTTCTAATACACATATATTTCGGAAGTTTGTTGTCGAGCCCTATTTTTTGAACTCTTATTTTAGTTTTCGGAGCATATACTCCATGTCATCTGGATCTTGCGCAAATAAGACTTTGTCGTCCGCAAGCAACAAAAAGTGTAATGTATTGTCTTCTGTTTGCAGCTTTATCTACGTGTTTATTAAAAATTTTTTGTTAACATTTTTTTGATAACCCTTTTTCTTATTTTTATTCTAATTTAGTACGTTTTACCGCGACTATATTTTTTAAAATTGTTCTATTACCATTATTCTATTCGCTATCATTATTTTCTCGTTATTCTCGCCTACTCTTTCTTCTCCTGTTGGATATTTATAACTTCTAAATATTTAAGGTTGCTCCCGTCCTCATATTACTTTCTTCCGACTTTTGCTGTTCTGTTCCTCATTTCCTTTATTCGCAGCTTTGCTCTTTTATTTTCTGTTAACATCTCTTCATATTATTATTTTCAGTTTACTTTAGTTCTTTTTCTATTCATTCTCTTTTTCTTTTTTTTTTGTTGTTTTTTACCTTTTGTCCACTTGTCTTGATAATCTTTCCTATGCATTTTTTCTTGTTTTTAGCTAGCTGATTTTTTTTTTATTGAGTTTTCTACATGATTTATCAAACTATTCCTTTGCTTTGCTATTTACAAACTTTTCAATTATTTGTTGGGCTGTCAGGCTGACCGTATTTCTGATGTTCTTTCACTTATTTTCTATTTCTCCACTACCTAATCTATCAATTTTCTATTTGTTATATTATTTTTCTAGTAACATAACCAAAATCTTTTTAATTCCATTATTATTATTATTTTTAATAAAATTCTCACGTCTCATGTGCTATTTTTTATCTTTTTTAGTTTCTTTCTTCCCTTTTTCATATGTTTGTTAAATTATTTGTTATATCATTTACCTTTTTTCTTTTCCAGTCGTTGCCATTGACCTTGTCATCTGTCAACTGCGCCACCCCTGCCTTCACTTATTAGTTATTTTTATCTTGCTTCGGGCTTCGTACATCTTTCACTTGCCGTTCTTTTTATGGCATCACCACCTATTTCTTCTTTATTCTCAGTAAATTGCTACATTTGTTTCATTTTGATACCATCTCTGTAATAAATTTTCCCATCTAGCATTACCTTATCATATTGAATAGACTATTTTCTTCCTTGTTGCCTAGTGCTTTTTATATACGGTATAAGCATTTTCCTGTTTTTTGGGACTTTTTTAGAATTTTTATTTATTAACACATTCCTGCTTTCCAAGTTCCTAGTTCTTTAATTACTTTAACACTACAATTATGTTCTCCTTACTAATAATTTATTAAGAAACGGTGAGTGTGTATTTCATTAGACGTATTCCCCTCCAATGTCTATAGATTTTTGTCATCATTTTGGAAGTTTCCGATAAGCTGTTGCAAGCAATTTTTTGGGTGTAGTAAGGCACCATTTATGGGCAGCTGACAAACTCGTTGAAGGAGAACTTCTTACCGCTCGCTACCTCTTTCATTGCATCAAACGGAGCGTAATTTGTCGGCGAAATTTTCGGTAATTATGGGACGTGAGGTAATACAGTTTTTCCAAAACTTGGCAGAATGACAATGGTATAGCGACTGACATGTAGCAGTGCATAGTCATGTTTAAATAACGTGCTGCGTTTCTCTTTAGCTTGGTGGAGACGCTTCAGTGACTTGCAGTACTGCTTACTAGTTATGCTGTCATGAGTAGGCATCTAAGTCATTAGCAGAATTTACTCTCTAACCTAAAGACAATTGCTAGGTGCTTTGCCAGCCGTGGTTACTTGGGGCAAGAGTTTCCAACGTGCTGCTATTTCAACTAGCATTTTATTTCTGAAATTTCAATGATTTTTTGTTGTAACCAGACGCTGAAAGAGTACTTTGGATCTATACTGTGTAATCATACCTTCATACGCTTCTGTTGAGTATGATGTATGGTGCACAGACCTTTATCCCAAAGTTTGATAGATGGTGGTATGCGAAATTTTGCGATACAGACCTGTTGCATCTGCCTGTGTATCAAATGGGATTTGCTTGTTTGCCATTATCAAGTCGGACACAGTCTGAATGTTTGATTTGTGCACATTAGCCGGCGGCTTGCCGTTTTTTGCGTTTCTTAGTAATTTTTGCCGCTTTTGAACTACAATAGCCATAAAAACACAGTTCTGCATTCTTAGAGAAGGGTACTAACTTTGTATAGATGTCCGAAAAAACTGCGCCGTCTATCGCTGCCCATAATTGTTTGTTTTTACGGGTTTTCGCGACAGACCTGTAGCCGTTCATTGTCATAATGAAGCAACCCGCGGCGTCTTTATTTAGCATGGTGACGTTCCTGAATGCTAAATACATTGGCGGAGTCGTTTCAGTGGTTTTCAGTACTACTTACTGGTAATGCTGTCACAAGAAGGAAGCCAATTCATCATTAGTATTATTTGTAATCCTAAAAGGCACACGCCATTTGTTCTGTAGCAAATCCGACCGTGATTTCTCGGGACGAGGATCTCTAATGTATTGCTATTCCACCAACTTAAATTTTCATTCTGGCATCACAATGATTTTTCTGCTATAACCGGATGTTCAGAGAATATCTCTGGATCAACACTGTATAATAACAGCAGCATGTCTCCATATGCTTCTGTTGAATGTGGGAACCCTATTGTGCCTCGTGCACAGATCTTCATTTTAAAGTTTTGATAGATGGTGGTATATGAAATTTTGCGGTACAGACCTGTTGCATCTGCCTGGGTATCAAATAGGATTTGCTTGTTTGCCATTATTAAGTCGGACACAGTCTGAATGTTTGATTTGCACGCATTAGCCGGCCGCCCGCCGTTTTTGCCTTTATGGTAATCTTTGCCGCTTTTGAACTCCAATATCGAGAAAAACACAGTTCTGCAACTTGGTGCTGCATTCTCAGAAAGGGTACTAACTTTGTGTAGATGTCCAAAACAGTCACTCGTTCTTTCCGAAAAAAACTACGCCGTCCATCTCTGCCCATAATTGTCTGTTTTCATGGGTCTGTCGCGAAAGACATGTAGCCGTGCACTGTCATAATGAAGCAACCCGCAGCGTCTTTATTATAATGTTTTCGCTCTCTACAGTGGTGAATAACACGTGCAAATTTATTAAACTACTTACTTATTTTACTTACAGGCGATCAACATTACTTAACGATATTGTGCACAACGTATTTATGTTAGACTCGCATAATTTTCGGCAGTTCAATTGACTTCCAGAGCCGTTTTGCTGCAACTTAAAACCGGTTCTAAAAGGTACGCGAAGTTTCTCGTAATCATCTGGTGATTTCCTATTGTTTAAACCCGCAGCTGAATTCTTGAAAGGCAGTATGTACGTCTGGGTGTTCTAAAGTTACATTATTTATAGTGGTGGCGTTGCTGAATACTAAATACAGTGGCGGAGTCGTTCAGTGACTTACAACACCACTTGTTGGTAATGCAACCATGAGAAAATATCCAACTGATCACCAGAATTTACGCCTACTTGTTTTGTAGTAAACAATTCTGGTTATAGCTTCTTGAGATGAGGGTTTCTAATACGCTGCCATTTCACCATTGGAATTCTTTTTTAGACATCTCAGCGATTTATCTACTACGACCAGACGTTTAAAGAATATATCTGGAGCTATACTGTACAATTAATTCTTCTAATAGTGAGCGGCCAGAGTATGGGGAACTCCTATTGTGCTTTGTGCACAAATTTTTGGCATCTTAAAGTCTTGATAAATGATGGCATACTAAGTTTCGAGGCAGAGACCTATTGCATCCACGGGTATATCGAATGCGATTTGTTTGTTTACCATGTGACTTACGCGTATTAGCCGGATGCCCATTGTTTTTGCCTTTTGAAATACGGTTTTGGCGTCTTTGTACTCCGACATCCAAGAAAACACAGTTCTGCAGCTCGGTTATGCATTTTAATAGAAGAGTACTAACCTCGTATAGATGTTTGAAAGTCACCCGCTCTCTTTAAAAAACACGTCGTATATCGCTGTTTATAATTGCCTATTTATTGAAGCAACGCACAGCGTCTCCATTTTTCGTGAGAGCATTGCTGAACACTTCAAATACTCATCATTAATAAAGCTATCACGATGGGGCAGCCAATTTATCGGCACAATTACGTCCTGATTAAAACCACAATTGCTGTTTTGGAATAAACAATTCCGGTCGTGAGTTCTTGGGACGAAGGCTCAATGTGCTTATTCCACAAATTGTATTTCTTTTCCGATGGTTCGATGATTTGTTTGCTGTTACCAGACAGCCAAAGAATATCTCAAGATTCAGGCTGCATAGCTGCACACTTTTTTAACGTTTTGATTTCTACTAAAATTATCATATTGAACGCAAAGAAGATAATGTGTGACTTGTGCGCATTTTACGTACGCCCCCTGCTTTTGGCTTTTTCACTAGTAAAGTATAATAGTAGATTTGACAAAAAATAGTACTATGACACGATACTGCATTTCTATACACGGCCGCTAACTTAGTATAAATGTCCAAAGCAGTCACTCGTTCTCTACCCATGATTTCTCACAATTGCACTCACATCATTGCGCGGATAACTTACTACCTTTTCTTCTGTGCGTTTTAGCAGCGCCATCTAGTGCTATAACGTGACACTATAGTCTGTCTTCACGGGTGCACTGGGTACACATTTCACTCTGTAACAGAACTAGACTTTCGAGGAGAAATGCTAATCATTTTTGACACCTTAAATTTGTTTTGTATTAGTGGTAACGGTATCGCTTTTATGATTTTGAAGTTTGAAATTTTACGCAGATCAATGAGCATCATACGAGAAGCATTACAATTCCCTCATTAAGAAATTTTATTTGATTAAGTTAAGGTCCCAGTACTTCATTTTAGTTCCGCTCAAAACTTCTAGGTGATTACAATGTACCAATGCCAACTTTAATTTGCAAGATCTTTACAAACTTTTAGCCTTTGGAGTGCGGAAGTTTATTTCTTTCTTCAACTATTCACTCAACTCTTTTATGTCTGTCACTTCTCCATCGTTTCTCCTTGCGCTTTTCCTGTTTCTTGTACTTGTTCCATCTAAGTCATCCTGGCTCTTGCTTTTCTTCTTTTATATCCTCATTTTGCTTTCATTAACTTTTTTACTAGTCTGTTCTGCTTCATTCTAGCTATGTGTTCAAACCAATTAAACTTTGTCTTGTTTACTTTATATAATATGGGTTTTCTTTTGTTTCATTTCAGCCGCGGTTACCAAGGTTTCGTGTTTCTTTTGTGTTATCCATAACTCATATCCATATGTTATTGTTGGTATGGTTATCGCTTGTATATCTATAGTATTACTCTATTCTCTATTTTCTTCTTTCCTTAAATTGTTTTGTGTAGCACGTAATATATTTTTGTTTCTTTTTTTATTTTATTTACTATTTCTAGATTTTTTCCATCTTGTGTAAACATGGTGTCAAGGTATTCAAAAGCAATTACTTACTCTATTAATTTTTCTTTGTAGGTTATGTTTGTTACATTTTTCCTTCTGCTACTTTTTATTTTACTATCATCTATTTGCATTTGCTTGTATTCACTTCTATTGAATTTTTCCAATTTGTTCGTCCACATGTCGATTAATTCCCGTAATTTTATATGGGGTCTGGTACTAAAACTCTGAGGGGTGTCCTATATTAAAGATGCAAACCAAAACTACACTAACATTTATATTTAAAGAAAATATTTAATACATTCCAAAAAACTACATAATTTTGTTTGTTTCTCGTTATGATTTCCGTAAACGTTGAGGTATTTATCACGGCGTGACAGTAGTTTGAACATCCTTTCACGGTTCTGCTGCTTCTCAAGCTGCTTGAAATAGTCTACAACGATGTTTTGCAATTCCTCCTGATCTGCAAAGCATTTCCCACCAAAAATGTCGTCAAAGGTCTAGACAAAGTCTAGAGTACAGGGGATATTGCGGGACCTCCAAATTTCATTGTGTCAACAAGAGTGTGGGGTCTTGCGTTACCATGCAAAAGTTTAACTCCTTTGCGGCCTTTTACTTCTAATGGTTGTATGAAATTTCTAGAGAGTTTAGCAATATCTGTCGCTGTTAACGATTGTGTTTAGTTTGAGAAATTTACATGACAGTACTGTCTCAGATACGGTGGCCATAGCTTTGCGGGCAGAATATTGAGTTTTGAATTATTTTTAACTGGGGAAGCTGAACGTTTTCATATCATGAACTGTTGTTTCGTCTCTGGGGCGAACTTATAAATTCAGGTTTTATCTCCGGTAATGATGCTTTTAATGAAAAAATCCTCTTATTGTTGGTATCGGGTGAGATTTTGAAGAAAGCGCACATTGGATTGGTTTTTTGTTCATCGGAGAGCATTCTTGGCACCTAGCGAGCCCAAACTTTGCGGAAGTCTAAGTCGCATATGATTTCATGAACATAACTCTTAGGCATGCCAATCATTAATGCGACGATCTTTCTTAATCAAACGTTCGACAATTGTGCAGTTGTCATCCTTGTGTCAGGTTTGGCTTTTTTCTTCTCCGGATCATTATTCAGTTCCGTTCGTCCATCTTTAAATTTTTTGCACCAAACGCCGACTTCTTTTAAGCTTAAAACGTTTGGGCTATAAATGCCCTCTCATCTTTGATGAATTTCGCTCTGGTTAACTCCTTCGGTAACTTCTGATAACTCCACGCACCTCTCACTTCAAATACTCTACGATTGTACACGTCTTGTTTGCTTGCTTCCCGAAAGCTAAATTGAGTCTTGAACAAAACAACGCTTCAGACTCTGTTACTGCACTCGTGCACGTTTCTGGTCATGCATATGAAGGCGCATGCGTAGTTTATATAACAACTACCTGTACCCTTAAAATCGGACACCCCTCGTATGTCGTTTGCATGCAGGAATGCATTTATTTTTAAAGGTGTCAAGTTTTTATATCCTGTTGTCTGTAAGCTTTTGACCATATTAATTATTTTGTTCTGAATTTGTATTTCCTGCATTTCTCATATTTTACTTCGTTTTACTGTGTCGCAGGACATTCTTATATCAATAAAAATAATATATAATTCTTCTCCTCTTTCATTCTTCTTTTCAATTTCTTGATATGGATATATTATCTGATGTTTGTCTTCCCTGTTCTTATAATTTGTTTCTTACCATTCTTCTAATTCAATTATGCTTATATAAACTTTAAGAACCACTGAAAATAGGCAGATCGTTCTATAATTTTTACATTCATTTTCTGCTCCTTTTTTATGTATCGGGATCATATAATAATTTTTCCAATCTTTCGGTATTTTGTTTATTCTTCAAGCCCCTCTATACATTCCTAATATCCACTCCTATCCATATTCTCCCATCCATTTTATCAATTCCGGGTTTATATATTCATTGCTATCTCATGCTTTCCTTATCTTCCAAATCTTATTTTATAATATTTTGCTTGTTTTTTCCATTTGATTGTTTTTGCTATTTAACTCTTTATACCTTTTTTAATTCTTTCCTAGAACCTTCTGTTGTTTTAGTAAAAAGTTTGATTCATTTCTTTTGCAAATGCTTCTCAGCTTTTTGCTTTCCTGATCTCTTTTTAACCGTATGTTGCTATGTCTTACAATCTATTTTGTTTTGATCCAATTTTGGTTGAATAAACTTTTTCCCTGATTAATTCTTTTTTCTCTTCTTACTTCCACATTTCACCAACCAATTTTTTCTGTACCCTCTTTAATATAGTTCCTACATATTACTTTTGCCTCCCCAGTTTTCACTTCTTTAAAATGAACCTATTGTTCTTCCAAGCTCCAGTTCTGTATTACCATGTTTGCTTTTCTAAACACTTGATCCGTTTTTTGTTGATTCTTTCAATTCTGAGTTTTCTTGTTTTTGAATATCCATTTTGATGTAATGCTCTTTTCCTTCAGAAATTATCTTGTTCATCTTTATTATTGCTTTTACTAATCTATGTGCTGTCCCTACTTCTGTTTCTGGCATAGTTCTGTTTTCTTTCAAAAATTTCTTTAATTCTTGTATGTAGACAAAGAATTTTATGATACTTTTATCATTCTTTAGGTCTGCAACATATGTATACTTTTCTTGTCGGGTTTGCCGTCAGTAAGAATTTTCAATTATTAAATCGTTTGTTTGGAATGCACCAACTTAAGTCCATGTCTATTAATCTTTTTCTCTCTATATTTCCCCAGTCCTCGATTTATGTCGTTTTCTATTCTTTAATTGCAGTTTCGAACTCCTCACTCGAGTAATAAAAATAATTCAGGTAATCCGGCGGTCGGACGGAATCATAACTGAACATTCGATTCCGCGTAGGTGATATCAAGACGGCTGACCTGGCCGGCGGACGTTCTTAACGGCAGTCCGTGCTATTGAGACAATGTTGTTCAAAACAAGAAGGCATGCTATTTATGTATAAAAATAATATCACTCGCTTAACAGACGTCGATACGATGGTCAAAATTTTCGATAACATTTTCACATAAGAGTCGCTTCAATGGTATTGATCTCGGCAATTATGTTGTTCTTGAGATCCCGGTAGCTGATTTATTGATGTAGACTTTGCTTTTTAGATATCCCCACAGAAAAGTGGCGTCAAATCGTATATACAAGCAGGCCAATTGACATTTTCATTTATCGAAATTGAACGTTCACCGAACTTCGACTGCAAAAACTTGATTCGCACGTCTTGTGTGACATGTTGAGCCGTCTTGTTGAAAACAAGTTATTTTGATTAAGTTTCGAGAAGAAATGGTTATTAATTGTGCCGCGGTACCGCTCAGAATTCATAGTAATCGCATTTCCAGTCCCACTTTCAAAACAAAAATGGTCCAATGATAACTTTTGACCACAGAATACACCCAACAGTCACTTATAGAGGATTTATTGGTTGTTCTTGATATCTTCTTGGATTTTCGTTGTCCCAAATACGACAATTATGTTTGTTTACCGTTCCACTCAATGTGGAATAGTCCTCATCGCTGAAGATGATTTTCGATAAAAAATTCGAATCAGTTGTACGATTTTGGAGGAGCAAATCAGAGAACACACGTCGGTTAAAATGGTTAGTTGGCTTGAGCGTGTAAATGCAAATCTTTGTGCATAATACGGCGTAAACTGGCCTCCGAAATGCCCAATTCTTGCCATTAACGAGTTATTGAGAGTTTTGAGTCTTCTTTCACACTCTCCTTCACCGCAACGATATTAGCCGGTGTGCGAACACTTTTGAGTCGTCCAGATTAACAGACCGGCTTTAAAAACGACCGATGGTGGTCTTATTGGGACGGTTATGGTGACCGAAATAATCGTAGAGAGCTCGATAGGCGTTTTTTATTTTTTCGCCATTTTTATAGTGTTCCTTAATCACTTTAATACGGTTTTCAATCGAATATGACTCCATAGCAAAAAATGGCAAACTAAAAAATGGCGCAGAATTGACAGAGAAAAGAACAAAGCGTCTATCTCAAATAGACGTTTACTTTTCTGCGCCCCTATTTGGAGAATCCTGTTATTATTGTTAGTTTTTGAGCTATAACTGTAGCAATAACACTTTTTAAAAAACTGAAAATAACGGATTTTGAAAAACAAGGCATTTGTGTCAAATTTTGCTTCAGACTCTCTAAAACTTTCGCAGAAAAACTAGTATAACTTAGCAGTTTAATCGTCTTAAAAGGACAAAATATCGACAGCTGAAGATCCCATATCTGGATAACTTTTTACACGTCGACAAACGATGACAGCATTAATGCATTTTGTGCTATGGTTTATGATTAACTGTTTGACAGATTGTTGAGGATGTGAACATTAGAGAATGATAATGCTATGCAATTTTAATAGAAAAAATGTTGATGACTAGAGAGTCATATTGAGATCAGTCAAGAAAGAACCCAACAAACTTCTTTTTGCTTATTAAATTGAAGGAAACTTTAAGAAGCCGTCGTTTCCAAATCGTAAACAAGATTTATAAAATTACGATGCAACAGCTGCTCACCATATTCAGAAATACGTTCCAAGAACAGTTCCAACAAGTGAAAGAACATTGAGAGCCATTTATTACTAGCAACCACTGATTTATATAAAGTTGTAAATACATGGATAAACTTTTTATTGCATAATTTTGTTTATTTTCGAATATACTTAGTATATGGTAAAAAGTACCATGATGGCTTGTTGGAGGCTAATAAATATACAAGCAAAACTCGGCACAAAATGTCTAGTTCGTGTTCAAAGTTGTTTCGCCATTCTATGTACGTTATTATATAAACACTATTTAAAAGTATCCGATGAAGTTGTCAATGCAGTCACCTCTGAAACCTGTTTCTTACAGCCTCACTGTTTTGAATTATTATTTACGCGCCTATGAAATCCAAATGAAGCGATGCATTTTCCATAACTGCGCTATTCCGCAGCTAACAGGTTCTTATGGTAATGGTGTCGGGATCTAATGACAAGAGCATAGACATAAATTTCCATCCATGAACAGGATAAAATGTTGCGCTTGATGTAGGTCGTGTAGCAGAGTAAGAATGCTAAATAATTAATTTATACAGCTCCCACAAAATTTGCGACTAGCTTAGGAAGACATAACAGCGCAAATGAAAGAAACGCCGTGGCTGCACGTCTGCTGCGCGCTGGCGCATTTAACAGTAAATCAGAGCGGGCGAAAAAACCACGCGAGCCTTTCCCTTTCTTGTCGTGCTTCTTCCGAGAATATTTAAGATATCGCCGAGGAAAATATTACAAATGCTGATGAGCTGCTGCGCCAAGCGCATTTCTAGTTTTTGCAACACAAAGCAGTTGTAGGACAATAATCTATCAATGAAATGTATTGTCCTGAGTCAGTCCATTTAGAGGCACACGAGCTGCATTGATTATCAGCGCGACTAGAGATTTAAGAAAAAGCGATCTCTTCGCACCATAACTTATTCTTTGTTTAAATTATGGTGATGTTTCGCAAAAAGCAATAAGACGCTTCTGAAGCCAGACATGTCAAAAATATAATAATATTCACTTCGCACTGTATTATTTGTTTAGACGAGACGCACTGTTAAAATGAAACGCTTTTCAAATAAAAAAGGAAAAGACCTAAATAATTTATTGCAATTACTCTATTTTTATAGGGAGCTCAAAATTGAACATTAGGATTTAAATTGCATCCCGTTTGAAGTTTTTATTTGTAAAGTTAAAATATAAACATAAAAAAGTCAACATCATTGAAATGTATTATAAAAAAAGCTATTGAACGATGAAGTTCATCTTTCATTAAATGGCTTTGTGAATCGTCAAGATTATAGCATCTGGGGTAGCAAAAATCTACATGCTATTGAGGAAAAACCAATGCATCGACAAAAATGCATTGTTTTTGTGCATTGTGGGTCGAGGAAATAATTGGTCCGTACTTTTTTGAGGACGTAGTTGGCAACGCCGTTACTGTCAATGGTGTATGCTATCGAGAAATTATAAACCATTGTTTAAATGAAACCAACAGTTTGAACTTGAATGTCATATGGTTTCAACAAGATGAAGCCACACAGCACGTAAAATATTTAATTTACTTCAAACCAAGCTTCCTGATAGTGTTATCATTTTAATCATATTAATGTGAACATTTGATAGCACCAGCGCACAAAATTGATGTAGTACTCTAAGGCAATGCTGACAGTAAGTCCAAGCTTTCAACAATTTTTAAAAAAGAAACCAACAAGCAAACTAATTGCTGCTTATGACCTTTAAACGTATCATGGCCATTACTTAAAATGATTGAATATTTAGAGGAAAGGTGTTTTGCAATTTTTGCCAGTGAAGCAGAAAGAAGCAATAACTTTGTTGTATGGCATAAAAAGGTTAATATCAGCAAACCAAAAGGTAAGTTTCGTTGAAACTGAAATTTTTCTAACCATTAAATTATAAACGAAATATTGAAAACCCCAAATAAAATTGTAAAGGGTTTTCCAAAAAGAATTATATCATTTTGAAATAAAATGTCAACCACGCTTAAAATGTTATAAGTGCCACAAATTGCCATTTGTGTATATTTGTGACAATTTATCATGGCTAAATACACGGTTCAATGATGTTTGTTTATTGTTCAAAAATTTTGAAAACAGACATTCTTTTGTGAACGCCTGGCGTACTTTTTGCAAAACCTATGATCCACATAATCACACTTCTTTGCTTGCTATATCTCGAATCGCTAAAAGGGATTTTACTTTTCACTTGAGTAACGAGGCGGCAATATGCCTTTGCAAGCATTCTGCTCATTTTTATCGGACCCAGCTTCCAAGTTGGAGATCAACTTCTTTTTCTGTCATTTCTGACATCTGTCACGCCTTATAATTTTTGATCAATTTGAACAATTTTACATTTAGTCTCAACACTCTTATAAAAAAAATCAGCAGAATACATTATGTCCTCGTTACCGGGTTATGGTCTTTATCGGTTTCTCGCGATACTCAAGAATTAAGAATTAGAAGAACGTATAAGATTTAGTCGAGTGAAATTAGCAAAAAAAAATGCTAGAAGCTCGAAATTTTTGTGGATACACGTATCGAGACGTTCCAAGGCGCATTCGATTTGCAAAAGCCTCAGGAAAAAATGTTACCACATTTTTTTGTTATAATGCGAAAGTGCATTTGTGCACGCAAAAAATGCATTTTTTGCTGAGCTTTTTGCAGACTCTAAAGATATTTTATTTCTCGCTCAATATTGGCTAAAATAAGCTCATTCCCTTTACTCGGGGGATTTTGGGGTCGCTAATCATGAATATGATGCTTGGAAAGTGCCTCGATGCACTTGAGGAGGCATAATTCTGGGGATGGGTGTAATTTTAGGGAATTACCTCTAATTTGTGTGTTTTACAAGTTCAAACTGTCTGAATAAGGGGTTTTGGGGTCGCTGATAACGAATATAATTTTTCAATAGTACCCCAATGCACTTGGAGGGGAGCATAATCTAGGGGATGCGGGCGATTTTGGGGGATAAGCTCAAATTTATTTGTTTTTTGAGATTGAACTATCTATACAAGGGTTTTTGGGATCGCTGATTACAAATAAGATGTTTAGAAAGTGCCTAAATGCACTTGGAGGCCACAATTCTGGGTATGGTGGTGATTTTAGGGAATTACCTCAAATTTGTTTGTGTTCCTAGTTTAAACTGTTTGAATAAGGGTTGATTCTCAAATTAAGCTCCAATGCAAAAAAGTGGGAAAATGTGCTGGGACACTTTGGGGAAAGGATACCCTGGGGCACCAGGATATGAGTAGCATTGTTTCATTTGAATACGATACGATTTGAATTATTTTCAAAAACGATTTTTTTCAGATATTGATACGAAAAAAAATTTGCTTACACACACTATTCGTACCCTGATGCCCCAGGATGTCCTATCCCCAAAGTGCCCTAGGGCATTTTTTTACTTGGTGCATTGGAACTTAATTTGATAATCAAAATCGTTATCAGTGACCCCAAAAACCCTTATATAGACAGTTTAATCTCGAAAACAAACAACTTTGAGATGGTTTCCCAAAATCGCCCCCAGCCTCAGAATTCTGCCTTGCCAAATGCATCGGTGCACGTTTTAAACATCATATTCGTTATCAGCGACCCTAAAAACTCTTGTTCAGACAGTTTAAACTGGGAAAACAAACAAATTTGAGGTAATTTCCTAAAATTACCCTCATCCCCAGAATTATGCCCTTCCCCCGCCTCAAGTGGATCGGAGCACTTTTTAAGCATCATATTTGTAATCAGCGACACCAAAAACCCTCGAGTAACGGGAATAGGCTTGTTTTGGCTAATGTTAAGCAAGAAATAAAATATTCTTTAGGGTCTGCAAAAAATGCATCAAATAAATGCACTTTCGCATTATAACAAAAAAATATGTGGTAACATTTTTTTCTGAGGATCTTCTAAATCGAATGCGCCCTAGAATGACTCGCAAAAATTTCGAGCTATTTTACTAATTTGCCTCGACTAATCATATTGATGCAAGAACCGAAGTCGCTGGACTATCTTAAGCGCCGCGACCTTGCCGCTTGGGCTTTAGAGCAACTTGAAACGGATCATAATTTTGGACAAAAAATTACTTCTCAGCTGAAACTCATGTCTAGTTGAGTTATTATCTTAACAAACAAAATTGTCGTTTTTGGTGTAAAAATAATTCACAAGATATTTACGAGAAGCTTTTGCATCCGCAGATGGCATCATCGGACCATTCTTTTTCCAAAACGAGATGAGAGATGCAGTGACTGGTGAGCGGTATCGATTGTTGTTCACAGTTTTTTGTGGTGAAATTGTTTTGGAGGACATGTGGTTCCAACAAGATGGTGCCACAGGTCACACTGTAATGCCACTATTGACGTAACGTTAAGGACGTGACACGACAACCTTGAAATGGCAATGGGCAGGTCATCTTATGCGACGAGAAGAGGATAGGTGAGGCAAAAAGGTAACAGAGTAGAAGCCAAGGACAGGAGGAACGAAACGAAGAAGAACAAAACTAGCCGAAGAGAAGACATCAATAAGGTCGCAGGAATACAATGGATTGGAGCGACGGCGGATCAAATGGCACGGCAACAGCTTAGGAAGGTGTATGTTCAGAGATGAAATTTTTAAACGCTAGGGATGATGATAAATGTACCAATAATCGGTAATAATAGTACCTTTCGAATAATTTCTTATTTCCAAATATTAAAAGACTAACTGACGTGCAAAATTTTTATCTAAGCAATAACTTTTAATTTTGCACAATGAATAATTTCTCCATTTATATGAAACTCGCCATATTTTAATTTATTTTTAACGTCTATCTTTATGGTGTCATCTTAGAGAATTTTAAGTTATGTTATACCTTCTACTTGAAGCGATTCCTTTCTGGCATATTTTCGAGTTTATTATATTTCATTAGTAAAAGAGCTTTATGTTCAATTTTTCTTTAAAAAATTATTTGGAAACTAAAAGCAGACCTTTATACAGTTCTTCTGATAACATATATACTGGATAGATTTTATTAGAGTTTCAAAACCTCTATTAGAAGGTGGGTTAAACCTCCAATTCGGTATTGATATAAAAAAGTGCTGTACATACAACTATTTGGTAAAATTAATTGACATTCTTTATAAATTGTTTACATTAAGAATCAGTTATTGAGCTTTTACAATAGTAAAAAATATTACTTTATCTTTACCCTAAACAACAGAAAAGTATTAACAATATTAATAATTATTTATTTATTCATGCCAAAAATTTCTTTTATAGTCATATATTCTCCAGAATGTCGCCATCAGCATAAATTAGTTGATAGTTATTAAAGGCATTGAAGCAATAAATGAAGATTTCGTATTTACGTATGAAGTTTTTTATTTTTAAATTCTGTATATGTAAAAGTATTCAAACTGGGTATCTAGAGAATTCAAAATGGTATCGCTATTTAGACTAGAATAAATTATCTATGCACAACAGTAATTCGTTTGAAAATACAGAACTGGGGTCCTTTTTATTAAAATAGGTAATAAATGAATAGACATAATAAAAAATAAAACTTTTTTTAGCCATGTGCAGATTTATAATAATTAAAACAATTCGAATATAAATTATGAAAATTTGAATACCATATCGAATATTGGAGCAATAATTATTACTATTTTACTTATTTGAACATTTAAACAAATATTAAAATTGCCATTCCGATTCCAAAGAAGTCTCGAACATGTACCTCTTTTTATCATAGTAATTATAAACAAATAGGTAATTTGCTCACAATATACTTCGTAGAAATAAAACTAATTAATTAATTTGATAAACAAAACTTACTGAAATAGCCAAAGAAACCAAATTAACTAATTTTCAAAAACACACCTTTAGAATGATTTTTCTTACAACAAAATGCATTCGCTTAAATCATATTTATGTGTTCTAGATATACGCTCTAGAAGAGTCCAAAAAACGCATAAGATGGAACGGTAACGTTACTGCCTAACAGGATAATTCCGATCTAGATGGCGTATTGAAATATTTCTGCCATTTTGAAATTTATACGAACGCTCTATTAGCCATCGCGAGCAGAATGTGCAGTAGATATTTCACATTGTGCTTAGTAGCGTTAAAGCAAAATATTGGTACGTTATGCTCGATAAAATCGTTTAAAAGGCTTAAAAAATGTTTTATGCTTATTAAGACGTTAAATTTATTTTATTGCATATCTAGGTAGGTCTATAAATCGTTGACGTGATATACGCGGGCCGGTATTTCAAGGATTATGCTGCTTGTATGACATTCGAGTGGGCGATCTCTTCCGCGCCCTCGAGAGAGGTGACTTAGTAACACCACGGGGTAGCTCATCCTGATTAGTAAAGGAACGCAATATAACTACCTAGCATTCCCCTACATACTGTTACAAAAACAAACAAATAAAATACAGACAATCTGAGCTTATTTGTGAAGTTACCATACGCTGCAATTGTCAAGTCTTAAAGTTGCAATTACGTTGTGTTTCTTGTAAAGGTTGGTTATTTTCCAGTGGAGTGCATATGTGCTGAAATAAAAAGCATTAGTCATATGTTTGTGTATTAGACTACAAAATTATTTAATAAGATTAGAGGTCTCGAGAATCTTCCAAGATCTGAACGACCATGTTCAGTTCAGACTGTTTAAGTAGTCAAAACCGTACATGCTCAAATTAAACGAAATTCTCTTTGCAAGCAGAAGATTATTTCTTGGGAGATGCAAATTTCCAAAACTTTGATGTCTCGCACTATTAAGCCAGAGCTAGGACTAACTTCTTCCAAAAAACATACGAGACATTTGCTGACAGATGTTTTAAAGAAGAACGGTAGGAGCGAAAAAGCCAATAGGTTAACTAACTACGCGCATGATGGTTACAGAAAATCTCTGTTTGTAAATGAAGCAAGTTTTACAGTGGAGGAATATTTTAACAAACAAAATGACGCTAGATCGTTCAAAGAAGCATCTCACCTAGTGCCAAGAGTTCAGAAAGGCTACCGTCTAGCAGATGGTGGAGAATGTGTTATGATGGAGTAACCGCTATTCATTTTTGTGAAAAGGGAATCAAATCTTCGGCCGCTGTGTATCAACAGAATGTTTTGGAGGGTGTCGTGAAACCCTTGAACAGCAGAGCATTCGCTTTTTGGGTGGCCCAGATCTCAATACATTAAATTACAAGTTATGGACAGTTTGCTGAAAAAGACACCCAAATGCTGCATGCTGCCATAGACGACGGACGTCTAAAAACTTATGTAGTGGTTAAGAATGGCCATTTTGAATAAATCAGTTTTAATGATACTTATCAGCGATCGTTTAATAATCCTGAAGATAATATCCAAAAACAACTAATCGCTTTTATTTTGTTATTTTAATAAGTGTGCAATAGTATTTACAGACATATTATACATTAGTAAGACATTTAGGCGGATATAATCGAGAAACCATGCACTCATCTAGTAATCGCTTCAAAAACACCATCGGTACTCTACTAAACTTAATTTAACCGACTTCCTAGTTTACTAAAAACCATCTTCAAAAAGTCATGAAACGAGTGAAACAACTGGAATCCAAATCAATTCGAAATGCAAATATCAAATAAGAAAGTCGTAATTAAAAAAGAAAAGGCAATAAAGAAGAAGAACATTAAAATTAAAAACAAATATGGACGTGGAACTCCGGTTTCACAGATTATTATTATACCAAAAATGCTAATAAAAAAAATTATTAAGTCATTTTATCTAATCAGCCGTATACTCCGGATTTTCAAGCATTTTCTTAGAAAAAACTTTGTATTAAAATTATATTAAAACACAAAAAGCTCTCGAAGGCAAAACTATGTTTTGTTTATTATGAAATTTTATTAATATTCACGGTATATATAGTGTTTTCTAACACATTCTAACAAATTTTATGTTAATCACTAGTAATATAAACACAATTCCTTAACCAAAGGCTATATTTGTGAATTATTTAAAAATTTACTGTGGGGGAACCAGAACAAGTTGCAAAACCATTTTTGTTTTTCTACCATTTAAAAATTGTACGTAGTATTATCATATTTTTTGGAACATGTATCTTTTCCGGAGCTTTTTAAAGGCATTTAAAGGGTTCTAAATAGTGATGCAGGGCTTGCAGACGAGCAACAAACAGTAGAATGCGTTACCTGCGAGATGACAAACGTTTTTATACTGCAACAATTTCTATAAAATAATTGCTTCAAAAAGGCCAAAGACACTCGTTGGTTTCTTCTTAACATAAATAAACTCTGCATTGCTACCAATGCAGAATCGTGGATGTTGCGAAGCTGTTGGTCTCTTGTCGCAGTTGTTCAACTTTATTTAAACTACATGGTATTTAACAAAAGTTTGACATTAATTATACAGTTCTGTACCCACAAAGACAAAGGCGACTTCACCTTTCTATCGAGGAATAGCAGGCTAAAGTTCATTACCTCCTTCTATTTTTACTAATACAAGTCCACTTTGGTTAACAATTTCTTATATAATTGTTGCATTGTTTCAATTACTTTGTCAACTAATGTATTAGAGTGAACGAGCCTGCTTAACAGCCTCATTAAACTCCCCATGTATTTTGAATATATAGGAGTTCTCCCCAAGTTTAATATTTCTTATACCGTTTATTTTTCGGGCATGTTAAATGTTAACTCTATGTGTGCAAATTGCTAGTCCCTTAAGTTTTTTCCGAACGTTAAATTCATCAGAATATCCTCCGGCAGTTGCCAGTTGCTTCAAAAGGAGATGTTTTCGGCATAAGTTGGGGACGTACATGTCCTGCAATATTCCTGACGGCAGAGACAACTAACACTTCCCGTTCTGAACATAATTAACTATCCCAGTTCCTATCCGGATTTCGTTATGAGCATTCGCGCATGTACTGGAATTTCTTCGGGAACCCTTAATTTTAAATTTTGGCTCAAAATCCGGTTGCTACTTACTATAATTGTATGTTATGACTAATAAATTATCTTAATTCGACACTTCCACCACCCATTTGCTACCTGGTCGTTGGCTCGCGAGGACACCCCACTTCTTGGTTTCCCACAAACTCTACCTTAACGTCAGGCTTGCGTCAGAATCACATTCATGAAAAATGGAACCCTTCGTTAAAATGTATCAGAATCTCTTCATCAAATTTATTCAGTACTGTACCCCTATAAAGAGTGCCGTTTTTGCTGTTGATTTGATTCTTGGTTGAGGCGTGTTAGCGTTAGCTCATTTGTGTTTGCGCTCATTTCGACTTGCTAACTACCGTTTACCAAAAAATAGTCACGAAAAAATTACCTATAAATAAGATAAACCTACCTTCTAGTTTGCTAAACACCATTTTCAAAAGAATCATGGAACGGACGAAACAAATGGCAGTTATTTCAACATCTCTAAATAACATTCAAAAAGAATCAAATAAAAAAGCAATAATTGAAAGAAAAATACGCTAAAATTGAAAAAGAACAATACCAAAATGGGTTAAGTGATTTGTTTCCAAAAATAAACAAAACTTTCTAACTTTAAATGAGCTTTAACAACCGAGACCCAACTTTGATGTAAAATGTGATAATAAAAGTCCAGGACATGGCAAGCAGCACAACAAAAGCTGCAAGTAGCCCAAGGAATATGGTTAAACACGTCTCAATGAACAATGAGGATTACTACATTCTAAGGTACGTAAGTCAGTCCTATTTGAAAATTTCTAAAAGTACGCGTGACTTGCTTTATTTTATCTAAAATGGAAGCGCACGTTATTTTCTACGAAAAAAAAGTATAAACATTTAACGTGTAAAATTGGAAGCTAAAGAATGTGTCAGAGATGGTTTGAGATGTGTAGAAACAGTGACTTTTGAACGCAATGAGCACTCAAGGAAGAGGGCTTTCTGATTTGAATATCAAAACTTTTAAAAATACCATAGATAATAATTAGTCCATTACATTTCACGATATTTCAAGAAAGTACATGCAAGTACAGTAATCTAAAGCTAAACTTTAAGTGAAAACGTCACTTAGTGTTTGGTGAATTTTCTAGTTAATATTTTTTTGGCTTGCTAACAATCACAGCCGAAGTTGATTATCAGCGTGTAAATCGTTATATAAAAGATTCATAGAAGATACTCTAGCTTGGGACAATCATATGGGCATGACTCGCACTGCCTCAGAAAAAATAGAGGAATTTGGATTTTTAGACCTCGTTTCATGAGATTACCGCTTTTTGCAAGCTTAGAACATTATCTTAGTGTCAAAAAAAGATACTGAAAGGAACTAAAATATTTTTTTTTGGTCAAAATAAATTTGAAGAAAACATTCTAAAGCTTCCTGAGAATATTATTCCCGCAAGGGAATATTATACCTTTGATTAAATACTTTTAAATAAATTTAATACCACACTGTTTATGTATTTATAACCTGGTATTCGAAGAAAGACGATTTAGGTGGCAAAATAGTATACGACAAAAGGTAATAAATAAGTTTTTTTGTCAAGCCATGTCATCTGTCTCCGGGTTAGTTGGCTTACTTAAAGCATTTTCTTCGTTTCAACATCAACTGCTTTACATTTTTTTTTAAAAGAGGCTAACCAAACCTTCAGAACCTACCTTACATCAATCTAAAAAGTTTCGAAGGATTGCTAATCCCATAGAACAAAAAAGTCTATTATAAAACATTTTAATGTACTTATACCATACCACCCCCTTCAATTATGTTTAAAGTTTTTTCTAAATTCCAAAATTTGAAGAAATACGGGTTTCAAATTAAAATTTTGAGATATTTTCTTTTCAATGCATCGCAAGGCCATAATTTTTAAGGGAATCTCTTGAACTTAATATTCTCTTGGTTTGCTTTAACTGAAGTGTTTAGTCCAAATTAAACAATCTTTTAAAAGAACGGTATACACTTCTGTCTGGAACCAATAGGAGCCATGTAGTGAAAAAAACAACATCGTGATGTCATTTTCCCATCAAACATCACAATTTTGATTGGCTCGTGAGGCTGTTGGTAATTTAAAAAGCAATAATAGAGAAAATCTGAGGTATGGATGCAAGTGAAACAGCAATACATTTTGAACGTCCTTCTCTTATGAAGTGGATTCAATTTTTTCCAGAAAAATAAGTTGCGCGGAGACAGATCTGCATTTAGCGTTTACAGCAACGTTAACAGCTTTATTTTTCTTTCGCGCTAAAGCTTCATTGATTTTTGGATTATTGTCACCCCAGCGCCATTAAAGTTTCAGATGTGAGCGCGTTAAATTCGCACCAATCTCTCGAGGTCACCACTTACCAAGTTTCTCGTTCAGAAAATTTGGCCACGCCCTACCCTCTCGCAACATAAACACTGTTTAAGTGAAAAATACAGTTAACATCCTGGTAGCAAATTTAACAAATAAAACTTTATTTCTTGTACATAAAAAAACGTAGTGTATTATATTCATATTAAAAGACAGAACTGTAAAATAGATAATAATAGATTTAAACAAATAAAGAAACAAAATATACCTCTTTGACATAAACATTTGCGGCGTATGTTACATGCTAACAAATCAAAAGGAAAAATATTTTTTAACAAAAATTGAAATGCAATGTTTCGTTCAAAGCTAAAGAAATAAAACAAATTGTTTATAAATTGGATAATTGTGCATCTTTGCGATACATATCAGTTTATTTGGTGCTTCCATGCTGCCACAACTAGATGCAGAGAATACTAAAAAGACCACAACTACCTCAAGTACCAAAATAGAAATTAAAAATACGAGTAATGTCATCAGCAAAGTTAAAAAACAAAATTTATTATTTTGATTTATATTTATTTGCATCATATATTACTTGATCTTTTTATTATTCTTATATTTGTTTATTAATTACATTAATTTAAAATGGTGGCTTAGTTGCAACACTTTCTTTAAAGTTAGCTCCGATTAAGTTATTAACTAAGTTTCTTCACGCTTTCTGCAATTTTTACTATATTTTCTTTAGTTTAAATGAAATTGATTTTATCACCACACCTTATTATATTATATGAGGGCGATAATGTAAATAATGCATTTATCGCTCAAAAAAGTGCAACGGCACCTTTAAACGACACCAACAATTAACAACAGGTGCATAAGCAGCTAATTGAAAAATAAAGAAAAACCGAATCCCCGATTCCTGGCAGCTTTCATCCCTCGCCCTCGCCGCGATCCGCGCCAGGAAATCTAACGGCGCGGCCGCCCAATGAACTGCCGCTCAGGTGTGTCAGGTGTTAGAAAACGGAAATAGAAAGGTGTGGTTGGCGGCCGCCCACTGTTCTATTGGCAGGCGCCTAATCCTAGATTAGTGGAGGGGACGCCAGGGGTGTGGCTGTAAAATCCCAGGGTAGGTAATTCTATCGGGATAACCCTGCTTCAGTTGCCTTTGCTGTGTTTCAGAGGAAGGGTGCGCCCACTTCCTGCGGAAAATCGCCGATTACGCGCTTTCAGCCGGTACGGACCTGGTGATGACGGTGTGAGGGCTTGGGTGCGACTTGCCCGAGTGCTTATGGACCTTGCGGACTGAGGGCGGCTCCTGATTTTTCGTTTTTCGCCGTTTTAGAAGATATGGTGATTCTGTAAGTAACATGGAATAAATTAATTTTTTAATCGTGTATAGGACTATTTCAAGTTGCATATAATTGTAATATTAAGGAAATTTCGTGTAACTCACCATTAAATTAATTTTTATAGAATTTTCATATTTTTGAATACATAAATTTGTATTTGGCGGTTTCCTGGCTATCTATCATTAAAATCTCTAAAATTCTTTAAGTAATATTTATTATTTTATACAGAAATAAAAAATTTAATATTGACAACATTAACAAATTTTTTTGTAGATATAACAGAATTTTCTTTTTTAAAAAATCCCTAAGTGAATTTGAATAATAAATTTATCGATGGAGATTTCAACGATCGAGGAGAAAGCAACGCCCATAAACATGCCGTAGTTAGTCGCTGAAAAAAGCTGCAAGCTGCGCCTTCTAACGCAGTGAATTGCCCGCAATGCGAGCAGAAAGAGGTGCTAATTGAAAGTGGCAGCCCACGCGCGCACCCCGCTGACCCGTCCAGAAAAGCGCTGCGCCCTTTGTGCGGCCGCTCCGTGGCCGCGTAAAAACCGAAATGTGTAAATTTATCGGGCAATAAATTGAATCTCGCCGCGATATCGACTTCCACTTATTTAGCCAGCCGTAAAGCAGCCCCGAGCCGCGGTTATTAAACAGACGTTATTTACAGTTGTCACAGAACCGGTAATTATCATGTTCGATTAATAATACGATAGTCCTCTGACTTTTAACAGGCGAGTTCGGTGTGGTGCCGAAGATATATTTCAATAATTATTAGCATACGCCGAGGAGTCGGCCTGGGAATGCCTCGCTGCGTCTTTGCCATTTCCCAAGAGCTTTGCTGAGCGCGCTGGGCGAGGGGGCGCACTGCTGATCTTGAGCAGCTTCTACCTTCGTAACTCAAAAAATCTTGCAAGTATAAAGTTTGCTAATGCAAAAATCTCAAAAATTAATCTTAATTTTTTTGTACGCTACAGAAAAATTGTACAAAATAAATTGAAACAACTGATGTAGTTTGTACTAAAAAAAAATTAAATTTCAATTTTAATATGTACCATAAATTTTGCAAAATTTATTGAATAAGTAACTATCGTGTTCTTAATTGAACCATAAAAATAGAAAAAAAATTAACTTAGGGTAGTCGGAAGAAATGAAGAAAAAGACATTCAACAAAAATAAAGAACCGTTTAATTCTGATTATGTTTAGTTTCTTTCAAAGAGTACTTCCAGATGATAAAATAAGCAGGAGTTAAGCTACGAAAAAAATTGGGCACTTTCCAAATTCGAACTACAAAGTGGATTAATGTCAGCCTGACGATCTATCATATCTATTCTTTGAAAAATAATTTACAAGTTACAAGCTCTTCAAAGCTGAGAAAAAGAAGAAACGAACAGCTGTAGTTATATAAAAATAAAAAAACAAACAAGACAAGAAGTACTCAAAATAAAATAACAAATCTTTTCTTTTTCTTATTTTCCAAGGTAAACGAATCGGCTATTTCAGCTCAATTTTTTTCTAAAATATTTTTCTCTTAGTCGATATTTAAATAGCGAATCCAGTATTCTATTTGCTGGTACTCTAGCATGAAATTACTTGATGTTAAATCCTTTTTTCCTTATTCTTTAGCATCGAGATTTTTCTGAAAAGCAATTCTAAGGTCCTTTCTAAGCAGTTTACAAGCCTTGCATCAATATAAATTTTTTTTGATTCTCCTTGGTCTAGACCTATTCTACTTTACCAGTCTTTGGTCGGAAATATTAGACAAACAAAATTAAAAACATGAATAACATAAATAAATAAAAAAGAAGAAAAATGTTATTTATTTGACTATTTTCGGTTAATGTTATATTTAAAATTACTTTTAAGTTGATTGTATTTGTATTTGAACCTATCTATCTCTAAGTAATGTTAAATTTACTATTTGCAATTTTTTATTTAGTTTAAGTTATTCTGTATGTAATAATAAAATTTATTGCATCTTCTCTGAATGAAAATGTCTTTACAACTTTCTACTATGCATTTTTAATTATTCTTTCTATGTTTATATATCCAACCAAAAGTTACTGTTTTTTTCTTAATTATATCCGTTATTTTCATCGTCATTTAATTAAATGTTATGTTTTATATTTTTACAATTTAAGTTTTATTTATATAATTTATCTTCAATATTAGAAATTATTTCTTTCTTCTGGTATTTCCCTACGTTGTGAACTATGTAGAAATTGCGAACGTGCGACTATCCTCTGTGATGGGATCAAAGGTGTTCATGAAACGTTGTCTAAGTGGCAGGCACAAAAGAACTTTTTCTGACCAGAGCGTTTTACCTCTGCATGCGTTCTTTCACCCAACTCTACCATGGTTTTTTGCTTCTTAATCGGCTATTTAGTAAGAAGTTCAAAAGCCTTCAAGTGTCTTTCGACAGCAGATAGAAGTCCTCATGAGACAGAAATCGAAATGTTCCTGTAACATTAGCACCAATACCTCCAAACTTTGCTCTAGGGGCTCGTGTCATTTTTTTTATTAACGGCATCTGTAATTTCAAGTCTTCTGAAGCTCTCGTGCTTTACTTTACCTCACTTGAATGTCGTTATCGTTTGCAGCCTTCTCCAATGTCTTCCACAGCGATCAGAAGTTACTCATCCTATTTATGGTTATAAAAAAATCTTTAGTAACAGTAACTATTTTATTCTTCTCCATGAAGGTGTTTGCTCCAGCCTTTTCTTCTTTGTTTTATTCAATCGTTTATGGATCGAATTCGGCATTGATGTCTTCCGTTTTTGTTCTCCATTTTATTTTGTTTTACCGCATGTTCTTCGCAACATCTTCATTGTTTCCGTTTCTAGTATTTGCTTGTCTTTCGCATTTTAGAACAGCTATCAGACCACTTAAAACTTTGGAAACTTGACCAACTTCGGTTCACGAGTTTTGTGTTTGATCTTTTAGTAGATCATAACTTGAAATGTCTATACCAAGATGTTTGTAGTGAAAACGTGTTGTATTGTTTTACATTTTGTATCCATCTTCAAGATGTCGCCTTGTCTAATTTTTGAATTTGCTTTCTCTAGGTCGATCATATACATAAATGCATTACATTCTATCAGCATATTATCTCCATATTTCTAAATAGTTTATTATACGCTTTATTACATTCTGGCGATTTTCTATTTGTAGGGTTTTTAATAGCTCTTTTAACTTTATTCTTTTCTATTCCTTTTTCTTCCTCGTTGTTCTGTTGTTCCACATTTTTATTTACTTCTGTCTTAAAGAATTCCGTTTATCTACACTAGTTCTTCAGCTTTACAGTTCCTTATTACTTTCCACACCTGCTCTTGTGTGTCGTGAAAATTACTTTCCATAATTTTAAATAATTTTGTTGTTTTCGTTGCGTTTTCTCAATATTCTGCATAGCTTCCTGCTGTTTTGTTTGTCTTATATTGCTTGTCTCTCATTTTTTGCTCTTCAGCTAGTTCCTTCACTTTGTTAGTAAATCACTATGCTTTTGTTATTTGTTTTGGGATAGTTACTGTTTTAGTTTCTAACCCTTCTATAGCATTTCTCTTAATACTACTCTCTAGTTTTTTGCAGGCTTTGCCAATAATATTTTTCCAATAATTTTCTTTCGTAGAATTATTTGGTCGTTGCACTTTCTATAAATTCTAATTGACTTCTTTTCTTTTCGAATTGTTTGTCTTTGTGCGTTTTTGTGTTATATGTAAATGTATTTTCCCTAATAGTAGTCGGTGATTACCCGCCAACATTTGAGGAATTAACATAATTAAAATTTGCAGATAAGGAACTAAAATTGTCATCGGCAGCTCTCAACTGTATAAGAAAAACTAATAACAGAAAGGAAGAAGTTTATTCTTATCAATAAACATAAATTAAATTATATTAATAGAAACAGGATACAAAAAATAGACATAGTGTAATAAAACAATAAATAAGCATAACAAAGGTATGACATTAGAAAAAAATAGAAACGTAAGTCAATAGTTATGAACAAAGATTTTGTAAATGATGGTTAGAGCAAATAAAAAGAAGAAATAGATAAATTATTAGAAAATAACAGGTATTATTATTTAAAATAATCAGAAAAAAATACGTCAACTTACAGTTAAGTAAAAAATATGGATATTAAAAAATGCCAGGGTAAGAGAACAAACAGTTTTAATTTTCAGGTTGTTTTCTGTTAGTTTCAAATTTTTTCTCTTGTTTTTATATACTTATTTTTATTATACCATTACCACTCTTTGTCGCCAGTTATTTTTTGTGTGGTAAGAAACCCACTAATTCAAGCAAAGTAGATACTTTTTTTGAATTAGTGGGTTTCCTACCACACAATCAAAAACATAAAAAAGATTTTTGCTATCTATTTGGCTGAAGATTATGATAAATTGAATCTTTTTCTGCCTTTACATTGTAATTTGTAAACATGGAGCTAAAGTAGTTTACTCTTTTTATTGTGTATTTGTGTAGAACAAGATGACAAACAGTATATTATCCTATTTTGTTGTAGCAGATTATTAAAAAATTATATTACTATTTTTTACTTAAAAAAGTAAACTATGCAATTTGTATTAGAAACGCATAAAAAGCGAAAATTGGCAATTTTATACTAATGCACTAAAACGGTCTCATGTCATCGAAATGGCACATTTAACACGTATAAGGAATTTATAAAAAAGTAATTAGGTGAAGCCTCACTTTGTTAACTATAGAGGGCTTTTTTATTATATCATTTATGAGATTAACATTACAGGTGTTAACTGTGACTATAATAGACATACATTATTTGCGTTATGAATTAAAGTTAATTAACTTTGTTTGTCTTGTGGAGGCTAACAATAACGGCCCCTGAGGATCTAAATCAGTAATCTTAATTTCCTTTGTCTGAAATAATATCTTGAAGAAGCTGCCTCTTCAGTCTTTGGTAGATATTACGCTGGCCAAGAGCGTAGTGTATAACACCTTCGCATTTGTCAACATTTGAAAAGAAGTTCCTGGTGCTTGTGATAAGATAGTTATGGTGTAGCTGTGTGTTGCCCAGGACCTTGTTGACTGGGGAGGCGTAAAGTACAACTGTACAGGTTTATTACCATTTAATAAAATTTATAAAATATTAACATAATGCCGACTATTTAGATGCACCGAAGAAAGAAGAGGCTGTCAATTTGGGCGTCTTCTAGACTGAATAATGCCAGTAGCACCATATAAAAATTCATATATGATGTAAAGGTCAATAAGGAAGAGTAAGTAATAAATATTTACTACACCGATGATTGAAAGCAGTTAAAGAAACCTAAAGAGACTAAAATATAGAAAAAAATCTAAAATGGATTTACTAGCCAGTCCTAATGACAAAATCTATATGTTAAAAAATATAAATATCAATCAATACTCTTAAAACGAGTTTAAGTGTCGAATAGCACAAATAAGCAATAAGAACAACTTTATACAGAGACATAAAAATTCAAAAAAGGAAATTACATATGTCTTAATTTGGTGAGGCTAATTTTAACATATATGAGCGGAATATTATGTTTTGTTGAGAGAAAAGATAAAAAAATAATAATACAGACACGACAAATTGGCAGTAGCAGTAGAGCTAGTAAAATAGAACAAAATTAGTATGGACCTCGATGATCCAACAATAATAGAAAAAATAGGAAAAGATATTAGCAGATAGTCGAAATCAAAAAAGCAAAGTCGTTAAAGGTGTAATTTCTTTGGAATGCCTCATTTTGAAAAAACGATGTAAAAGGTAATCGAAAATAAACCTTGACAAAGCGTCAAAAAAGACGAGAACTGACCACGCCAATAAAAAAATAAATAATGGGAAATCGACACACAATTTCTTCACAACGATGTAGTTGTCCCAATGTCAACTTCAACTGATTATAGGAATAACGACAGTAAAATATTTTGGGATTCACCTAGACCAAAAGATTACTTCGAGTGACCTCATTAAGACCAAAAAAGATACAGCCTAATTACTTGGTGTAATAATATACATAGTCATCCTGAAACCGATTTGGACATAGGGAATTAAGCTTTAGAGCCGCAGAAAACCGGCCAACATTAAAATACTCCAAACCATTCGATTCAAAAGCTCCGCATGAAAACAAGTGGACCCTAGCTTGTGTCTAATTAAACTCTTCGTGCAGATCTCCGAATTCCTTTCATAAATGGCACCATCATTCTGTTTTCCAACAAATCCGTTTGTGAATGTTTACTGGAACTTATTTTTGGAGATAACGCACAAATGTTGTATTGCGTGGGAACGAACAGGAAGAAGTCTACTGGTGTGTATCTCAACTTTTTCTTTAAAATTGCACGACCTCTATTTCCTAAACAATCAGACAGATAAGGGGCAAATTTTAGGAATCATAGTACAAACTGTATCGATGTAATCATCTTTTGTGATGTAGAACTTCGTCTAAGTCTGGAATTTTCACTAGTCATTATTAGACATCTTTAAAAAGATTGAATCATTAGCAATATTGAGTTTTGCTCATATAGCTTTCTTAATTCTATTTGGAAGTTTCTGTTTAGCTTTTTATTCTTCGGCTGTTGTAGGTCGAACATTAATAGCCATAGTGTAACTCGGCAAAGAGATCATCCGGTTTTAAAAAAATATGTTTTAGAAAGTATTACGGGTATAATATTAAATGATACATAATAAAAGGGAAAACGTCCAATTTTAAAACATTAGCTTACAAATTTCGTTGTGAACTTTTAGGTTTGCAAAATGGCTACAGTGCACCAAAAACGGTTTATGATCTCGAGTGTTCGAGGAGTTTCTCAGTTATTACGGTGGAGCGTGCATTTAGAGCAGTGCGAAAGAAGATCCGCACGGTTACCAGAGAATTTTGCTAATACAACGCTACAGGTTCTGCAAATAAACGTAGAAGAACCGGAGGACCGGGCATTTTTCATGATACAGTGGAGGCAGCTGGAGAAAGTTTCGTGCACAACCCACAATAGTCTACTAGCAGAGCAAGCAATTTGCTAAGCGTTTGGTGTCACAATCTTCGGATATGGGGTATGGAAAATCCTCCTATCGTCTTGGAACAATTAAATGTCTTTTGTGTCTCAAAAATAAAATGTATAGATCATTTTCCTTCAGCGAAAAAGCTACGAGAGGTACAACATACCTAGATATATTGCAGTTGTGGTTTCCACAGCTGACAGAGGATTCCAACAACTTCATTCCAACAAGATTGGTATGGTAAAGTGCGTGACTATCTAAATGAGAAACTATTATACTGCTGGACTGTGTGATGTAGAGAGAATTTGATATTGTTCAGCTGGCCCCCTAGGTCTTCCGACCTTATGGTTTGCGTGTTTTTTCCTTTTGGGTACATTAAAAACCTATTTTACATGTTACCAATGCCAATATCATTGGATAAGGGACATACTACAATATGTATGAGCGATCTGGACATTTATACGCGAGAAGCTTACGTCAAACACTTAAAATATATAATTTTAAAACCGATAATTCATTTGTAGTAATCATGTTTTGAATACTACGTACTTTCTAGAGGAGGATCGTAACTGCTTGGTGATAATGATCAAATAAAAATGCAAAACATTTAGTATCCAAATATGTTTTAAATATGTCAATGAGAGTTTAAATACAACCATCAAATTCTTCTGCTTTTGTAGAAATATTTCAGATTGAGCTTCAGTACTGAAGGTCTAAAGTATAAACTCAAATATATAGATGCACCCCACATGCATAAAATCACGTACGTTGCGTGTTTCTGAAATATTTTGTATTTAGTTAATGTAGCAACTGTGTATAATGATATTTATCACAGAAATTGTGTCCGCTATTTTGCTGGGTGATATAAAATCCTTAAGTGGTAATTGCCCCTGTTATTTATTTACATCGGATCGTCTTATTTAAGTGGTAATTGAATCTTCAAGGCTTTATAAACCTGCAGGCGCGCGAGGGCTTCCTCGCCAAGCTCGGCGCTCAAATAAATTAGCACTAAAGTCTTCACCTATTGCGCCGCGCGCGATTTGCTTATTTTAAACGCAAAGCCGTGTAATTCATGATAAGATGATTTATTTGTGGATTTTGCGGGCAAAAGCGGCGCTGCTTATTATTCAGTAACGGGAGAAACCGCGCACGCGGCATAAATAATAAGCCAGCCCAGCGAAAATTAGCGAAAGAATCCGGGAAGACAAGTGAAGCGGATTCTATAAATCCAGCGCCGTGGCACCTCAACACGGCGGATATTTACGGCGCGCGGCGGCAATTAATCTGGCATTTTTGCCGGCAGGCATACGCCGACATCCCCGGGCATGACGTGCCGGGTGTCGTACGCGACCTCTTCCTCCGACTGGGACATCAACGACAGCACGATCCCGCGCATCAACGAGTTCGACCCCTTCTCGGAGTGGGCGGACGGCCACTGCCGCCTCGTCTACCCGCCGAACTCCGAGGAGGCCAAGCGCCACTCTTCCGGCTGGGCCATGCGCAACACCAACAACCACAACGTGCACATCCTGAAGAAGAGCTGCCTGGGGGTGCTCGTGTGCTCGCAGCGGTGCGTCCTGCCCAACGGCGAGAGGGTGCATCTCAGGCCAGCCATCTGCGACAAGGCGCGGAAGAAGCAGCAAGGTAAGATGCACAAATGCTACTATATTCGCTACGAATATTACGATTCTAAGCGTTACTTCGATTAGTTTTTTAATTTATCGAGTGATAAATCTCACCAGGCACCTTGAAGAAGCCTCCAAAGATTATGTTTGGACATGGGACACTCCTTTTTTGCTGTTCTGTACAGCTCGTCTCATAACAACTCTATGGGTTGAGTCTGGACTCTGTGGTGGCCACGTCATCATTTTGAGCATTTTTTTGTTGTTCTTGGTTTGCTAGATTGTCTTTACGTAGTTTTGAAGTAGTTTAGGATCGTTGTCTTGCAACATCACGAATCCCTTTCCGATTAATCGCAACCCAGACGGTATTGCCTTATAATGCCATCGATTTTTATTAGTCCTCCACACCAGCCAAAGGGAAGCACCCTCATACTAAAACAGACCCATCTTAGTACTTGACAATCAGAACAATACAATTCTTGATCATTTTTTCAGTCTTAGACTGAAACACGAAGATTCTCCGTTTCTGAATGAAAATGCCAAATTTGGATTCGTCGGTACATAATACATTTTTTCACTGTTCAGTTGCTCAAAAACGGTATTTTTGCACCTACTGAAGCCATTTAGCCTTATTACCATGCCGTAACAACGGTTTTTTGATCGCAATACGACCAAAAAAATTACCCTCCTGAAGGTATTGATTTAGTGTGCTGACTGGTATTATTTTATCACGTTTCAATATCTTCTATTTAGCTTACTCTTCTTCTACATCGGATCATACTCGTGATGGTCCAGGGCGATGGCGATCCCTAAGACTTCTTGCCTCCGTGAAGCGTTGTAATGTAAGATTCATCGTCGAAGCAGAAATCCTTGCGATATTATCTACTGACAGTCCTTCTCGATGTAAAGTAAGAATGGTCGAACAAGTTTCTATGGAGAGAGGCTTACCACGGGTCAAACGCAAAAATTGAGAACAAAATATAAAAAACCCTTAGTCTGACGATAAACTGGTAAGCTCGGAAGTCGGAGCTCCGGACGGCGCACAGATTTTTTAATGTAAACAAACGTGTAAAACAAGGGATAGGGGCAGAAAGAAAGGTTCAGTGTGTTGAATGACAATTTAAGGGCGTAAAAGCATTATTATTTTTTATTTTAGTTTTAGAGCCAACAAATGCTTATAAAAAAATCTAAAAGTGGCTATTTATTTTTATTTAAAATTATATTATCTAAGGATATGGTAAAAGGTTAAACAAAAAAATTTAATCAGTGCATATAACTGAATTTTAATAAGGTGTCGTGTACGTGATCATAAGAAAGATCCATATATCTTTGTTTTCAATATGGCATAAAACACATTAACTTTTAAAGAGCCCCTCTTATGTTCCAGTGTTACATGAGGATTTTGTAATCCCCGTATCCAAACATTGCGTCGGTTCACTTTTCCACTCAGGTGAAATGGTGTCCCGTCACTAAAAATTAAACGCAGCATAAAAGTGGCATCTTCCATATTTTTAAGGATACCATTAGCAAATTCTACACACTTTAACTTACCATTTGCTCAAAGATCTTGTACCACTTGTGGGTGGTATGGTTTGTACATTAGACGACGCCCCAACACACGCCAAACAGTTGCTTGTGGCAGTCCAAGGTCTTTGCTCACTCAACAGTTTGACTTTATTGGGCTCTCAACTCTCTCGAATTCGTCCCACATTTTCCTCCGATACGCGAAAATCACAGTCAGTTTGATCAGATTGATGAAACAACGACAAACACTTTTCCTCGGAAGTTCAATGTTGCAATGACGACAAACTCACAACTGCAAAAAACCTTGTGTTGCACTGTAGTCATCTCACTCACAATTGACACTCATTTCTAATATTGCTGTTAGGCGCGTTAAGGTCATTCACATACAATGTATAGTTCAAAAAATGCAACGATCTAAAGTTGAGTCTATTATTTTAAATCACTCTGTTTCGTCTATTGCTTTTTTGATAAGAGTCAGTGAAAATTTTACATATATGGAAAAATAAGTAATTTGCTTTGAAACAAACAAGTGGATGTAATTTGAACGTATGTTTTATAACACATAAGGTGTCATATACATAAATACTGTAATACAATGCAAAATCTACCTTGCTTAGACTTTGAAAGTGTTTATATTTATGCTCACTTTTTAAGACACAGCTTGCAGGTTTCTACTTTATTTTGTCTGCTTTTCCATTATTTCGATAAATATTTGGTCATGTACTCTAGTATTAATAACAATTTTCGATTGGGGTGCTCGATAGTCACTTCAAACCAATAGTTCCTTCAGATTATACATAACTTCTTCATTTTTATTTGTGATCGTAAATTTGATCTGAGCTTTGATAAAACCATCCTATCCATGACAATGTTTTGTTTGTTTTTTTTCTTTATATGTTTTTCGTTTCAGCCACGTTTTTCGTTTCTATCTAAATTTTTGCATTGATTGTGCTATACTGTTATATAACTTTTTGTTCTCTAGGTCACCGTGTGTAATTAACTATTAGATTCTATCGCGTGTTTTATTCACTATAAAACTATTTAACCCTAAGACAAAGTGTTAAGGTTTGTAAAATCAATTAACATCCATCTTCTTCTAATTCATTTCAGTTTTAGTTTATGTTTTTTCTTATTTCTGTATTACATGCATATTCTAGTTGTCGTCGGAGTAAGCGCACTACAACTGAAATTTTGCGAGTTTATTTACTACGTTTGTCCATATTTAATAATCTTCCGCCCACTTCGGACTATTGCAACTGCCTTCATTCTTTTTGGCACCGCCTCAAACAATGAACGAATGGTGTCTTGGTAAATTGCACTCCATTCATTATTGCTGCCATAGTTCAGGCGCATTTCATGGAGGTCGTGGATACCGCTGTGTTCTGCGCAATGATATTCCAGATATTTTCAATCGGTGAAAAGTTAAGCGATTGAAACGACTATAGAAAAGTTATTACGATCCACATGTCTTGTTGAAAGGTTACTTGGGGCACCCTCTCAAAGAAAGAAAATTCCACAAGTTGTAAGACCGCTTTGATGTAGATCTGACTCGAGGTGACTTACTATTGTAACTAATGCTCATAGTTGGTGTTGTATGCTTTGTATGAATGCAGCCTTCTTGCTCCCTTTCTTCGCGTCTACGGCGTGTTAATATCCGACCACTGTTTTGGTTTAAAGAAAAATTAGATTCATTATGTGTTCACAGACTCTTTCCGTTGTCCATTGTAACCTCCGTTGTCTTTGCGGAGAAATTTGTGGTAGTCACAAGAAGGAACGTCGTGCTGTTAATTGCAAGTAATTAACGTGGAACAGAAGCACTTAAAGTCGCGCTAAGATCTGTAATCGCACGTCTTTAAAGTTGACAGTCCTCGGTGTTGGTTGTTTTGCGTACTGCTCTAGACCACGGTCTTCGCAAATGAGTACCTTCTTTGTTCCCATATTTGCACTGCATACTACTATGGTAACCAATTCTTTGGCCTATTTCTCGTGAATAGACACCTGTCTCATGCAAGGCAACAATAAGTCCTATTTCAAATTCGTTAACTTGTCAATACGTATTTTTTGTAGACGAAGAGGCATTCTGAATGGCCAAAAACAATTTTGTCTGTTGTACACGTGATATCACTATTTCCCAAAGAGTCATGTCTAAGAAATGATATATATTTGATATTGCTGTTTTCTTCGATCTTATTTTCAATTATTAGATGGACAAAAAAATTAAAAGCTGGCTTAGGTAGGACGGTTAAGGGCTTAAAGTAGGTTTGTTCGTTGTCAGAATCATAGTCGGTCTACCATGACAGTAACCAGCTACCTGGTTAAAATAAATTGCTTAACATACCCGTAATATCCATAATTTAATTTTGCTGTCTGTAATCAGTTGCTTTAAAAAAGCTTTAAGACAAGCAGCTTAAAGGCTGTCTGGGTTATTTTCGAATTTTTCTACTTTTACACAGGTTGCCAAAGAATAAATTATATTTTTGCACAAAAAAATAAACAAGTGATGAACATTTCCAGTCCCTATTTTGTTATCTCGTTCAATAATGATTCTTCAGATTGCATTCGGCTTTGCCCCAATATTTAACTGTCTTTTTCAATGTTAGTGTGCATGGTCGACGTCTTTGGACGACCACGTTTTGTGTCGCCTTAAATTGAGTGCCAATCGCCCTTAAATTAAGTAAACCAGTCGTAAAATTGTGTACAGTGTAAGGAGTTATCCCCATACCCTTAATTCAGCAACTTAAAGTTTTGCTAAACATGTTCTTTAGTTTAATGTAGAATTTAACCTTGGTGCGTTGCTCCATCGCAGTTTTCTGATGAGGATTGCGAAACGTCCGTTATATTTTATGACACACAACAAATTGTTATTAACTTATTCAAATGCTACAATGCGCGATGAATTATAATGCTCAAGCTACTGACTTAGTCCGCTACAACTAGATGATGCGACTGGTACTATTTTTGCAGGCAAAGTTCGGTTTCTTTTTGCATAGCCCATGTACGCACGTTTCGGTTGTAGACTAAAGTTTTTGGTATTTTGGAAGTTTATATCTAAAAAATTGTTATTTTAATGTTTTTTACAGCTCCTGAACTAACCAGTGCAGTTCTATAGTTTCTAGGATTATTGAATCGATATTGAAACGTTAAAGCTTGACTCCTTATCAACAGAGTGTATTCTACGTAGACATGCTTTGCTTAAAATAAGTATAATATTAAGTAAAAATTGAAATTCTAAATTTTTTTAAATTTAAAATTAAAGCAATATTTTTAAATTTTAAAGGGGAATAACCAAAAATTTGAGCTTTTAGGTAAATGTAAGTAAGTTGTAGGAAACTAAAAATCTACATTAAACTTTGCTTAAAAAAATATTAAAATATTCTGTACAAACAGAACCTTTCACGGCCGGTGTTATGGTGTGGTTGGTTCTCGGGGTATAAGGCCGTGGTCGGAGTTAGGAGACTCTTGACGTTTCGTCCACAACTGTGGCGGACACCTTCAGAACAAAATCTAAAAATTAAGTGACTGTCCCGTGCGTTTTTGCTTTTGTACTTGTTCGAGTGTGGTAGGGATGGTGTTGAGGACCGTTGTTATTGACGTCACCGGGATGGTAGGTCACGTGATCGGGCTAACTGCTGACGTCAATCGGGTCGTTGCAGGTAATATTTCGGCATTTTCACCGTATCACGGTCTGCTTTTTTGCCCCTTAAGAGCGATAAACCAAGATTTAGGTAGATTGAATCCGTCGTCTTTGTTAAAATTATTTTTATATTCATAAATCTCCACCGCCTCTCTATATAATCTCGAGCAATTGAATATTGGATAAAACTTGTATTTGCTTGAATTCTATCTCATGGTCAGGATTTTTCGCCGCAGTTGTGACCTTACAACCCGAAAATCTACCACCACACGATATTTATTATTAGAATATTTGCAGCAGAAGATGTTATCAATTGTTAGTATACCGCGCTGACTGTAATATTGTGCATTGTATTTATCAAATTGTAATTTTAATCTGTGATCTGCTTACCAATTTTTCAACATTTTTTAGATATTCTTAGGATTTTAGTGGGAAAAAAATAGTAGAGCTTTTTAAGAGAGTTTTACAAGAAAGGTTTAAACAATTTTACTTTTTTGTAAATAATTATTAATAGATAACATTTATGAACATGTTTTAAATATCTTTCACTAAGGGATTTCTATAAAATCCTCATCCCTGTCTATATACTTACACCAACGTTGAACAAATTTCTTCATTGTGAACAATTTCAGCGACATTTATCTTCTTTACATACTTAACACTGTTATTGAGCTGATATTGAGCTATATCATGCAGATTTTTGTGATTGAGTTTTTTTCTTTTAAACCTCTTACCTATGGCCTAAGAGTAATGTTATCTCCTTAGGCGTTGCCACAAACAACACCCATTTGTCAATACACAACCTTTAGTCGTTACAAACTCAATAACAGCACACATGAAAAGGCAAATGAGTGAAATGTCGGCTAGGAAGGAAGAATTTTTATCTTCGTATTTGTTGGAGCATAACGAGAACCCAAAACAAACGAATACAGAGCAACGGGAATTTTTTAACAATCCAATAGAACCAAGAGTGATGGAAGAAGAACATTTTATTCATAGTAATTGTAACCTTAAAATTTTCCATTTAAGAAACATTAATGGAATTTATCATTTTTTATAATGTGTATAATGTTGTTGAGATTCCTCATTGACCGCTGCAACATCTCAGCTGGGATACTGTCAATTTCATCCCGAATTCTCTGTTTTAACTCATCCAGAATTTTTGGTCGAGTCGTGTACACTTTACTCTTGGGGTAGCCCCACAAGAAAAAATCACAAACGGACAAATCTGGCGATCTAGGGGGCCAGGGAACGTTACCAAATCTTCAGATCACACGGTTACCCAACAATTTTCGCACAGCTTCCATTGATTACCGTGCAGTGTGTGGTGTTGCTCCATCCTGTTGAAACCAGGTTTCTTGAACGATTGTAACATCTCCACGTAACGATCTGCATTAACAGTTACTGTGATCCCCTGTTTATTTTCAAAAAAATAAGGACCGATGATTCCATGTAATGAAACAGCACACCATACTGTCACCTTAGTAGCGTGTAAAGGGCGCTCATGAACTTCATTAGGATTTGTGTCTGCCCAGTAACTGTAGTTCTGCTTATTCACGTAACCTGTGAGATAAAATGGGCCTCATCTGACATCCACAACTTGCTTATAAATTTATCGTCATTGTTTATGTTCGTTACCATTTGTTGACAGACTTCTAATTGCAACTAATAATCGTTTTCCTTCAGTTGTTGCACTATCTGCAGCTTGTATGGATGAAATTTTAAATCTAAATGAAGAATTCTGCGAACTCTCTCCCGGGACATTTCAACCACAGCTGCTTGCTTACGAATTGAACGCCGTGGGCTCGCATACAACATCAATGTTCTGTGGAGTACAAGTACTTCTTGGTCGTCCTGTTGGTTTCTTTTTTAGGACAGATCCAGTCTCTTCAAAGTTATTAATCCAAATTTCTATTGCATGTTTTGATGGGGCGGCACCATGACGTCCTAAGTTGTAAAAACGTCGCTACTCCCTCTGCACAGCTTTTAAACTATCACTGTTTTTATAAAATATTTTTATGGCTAACACGCTGTTGCCCGTTCCACTGATGCACGGTTACTAAAATGGCAAAGTGTTTACTTGCTCAAGGTCACTGTCCCACAGTGCTGCCATCTGCTCATGGCTGCCACTACGCATTTCAAAAATTCCCGTTATTCTGTGTCACCAGTTACTACTGCCTGTAGAAAAACCTGTGTAATCACAATTATAAATAAAATATACGTAAAAATGCGCCTCAATTATAAGGAACCACATCAAGCACACGTTTTACATAATTCTACAACATGTTAAACTCTACAAGTGAATGGTTGTTCAATAATTTTAAAAAATAAATTTTAATGGCTGTTGTGGAAAATAACAGCAACAATATGTAATAATCAAAATTTTTTTTATCTATTTGAAAACCACAAGCTAAATAAGTACAGTCCTTATTGGGCACAGTAAAACACAAGGGATATAATATGGTTGCAAGACAAATTGTTGTCTCAAAAATTTTAAAAAAGAAAGCATAGGAAACTTTACAAAATCACAACGAATTAGATGGTATGGGCACGTCTACGGGAGAGCCCTAAAACAACAATAAAAAAGATATACAAATTGAAACCAGAAGTAACCAAACCAAAAAGCAGACCAAGAAAAAGGTGGCAAGACCAGGTAAAAACGACCTGCATAATATGGGAATCCAGAGCTGATGAGCAGTCATAAAGGATAGGGAAAAATAGATTGTAAAGATGGCGAAAACAAATAGAAAATTATGAAAATCTGGACTGAGTCACCAAACTCTGCCGAGTCTCTAAGGCTCCATGAAAAAGGGGTTTCATTCTCTAAAGGAATGTATGACCTTACGGATGGATGGATATTTTAGAAAGTCCTGGTCGTAAAATTGCTGTCCAGCTCTTTGTTACATATGACACTAGAGGGTTGTTTAAACTAGAATCTAAGAGTAATTGAAACAACAAATAAGATGCTGCTACCTATAAGCCGAATGATTTTATCACTCTCCTTATTACACACACATAGGTATCAAAATACTTTATTAAAATAAATTTAAAATGTGTGACTTCGACAACCTTTGGTCTTTCAGTATCGGGCGACAAAGTATGTACAATTTTGATCCGTATTTTAACCGGGCAATATCAGAAGACGCAAACTTTAATGCGCCTATTAGGTACATGGAACTACATTGTAGTATTACCGATTACCGATATTCAAATACTTGTGGCAGTTTCAATAATCTCATGCAAGATATTCGAATTGTTTTTAGACGCAGATTGCCATTATATTTCGCCTTTCAGCATAAAAGCAGATAAATTTTGACCATTCTGTAAAATGATCTGCTGGATGATTAGTTCTGTAGATAATTTATGATTTGGAACATTCAAACATAGAATGGTTGAATTTTACTAAAATTTACTGCCATAATGTTTTTAAACAAAAACGCCACTACGAGAAAAAACAATTTTTGAAAGTTTCTTGCAGTTAGAAATTGCTTCTTATACTTTATTTTCAGACATCTGAAAACTTTTTGTTTCTACGTTTAATACTGTCAGCTTTTTTAATTGATATATTTGAATGGCTTACAAAAGCATATCTTGCTTTTGGGACAAATTTTTACTTGTGCCAGTACACACGGTTATTGATTTTATCTTATAGCCAATCCATCCAGCCTCTGCATAGTTTTTGTTATTTTATTGTTGGTTAATAAATCAAACAGACATATTTTTCAGATAGAAGTGATAGTATCTTAGAAACTGATTAAAGTGGCGGTTTTAAAAATTTGTACTGCTTTTTGATGCTTCTTAATTTTTTATATATTAGAAACAATTAAAGCTCTTTTTCGTTTTTCTTGGGGTGTTTAAAAATGACACTAAAATTGTTTTCTTCTTGGTAGTCTCATATTAGGAAATAAGTGCACATATCATTGAAGGTACTCATTCCCCTTCAATGTCTACGTACTTTCGCCATCGCCCCGGCAGTTTTTGTAAAGCTGTTGCTAATCAGTTGTTTGCTAAGTGGAACTGCTGTTGTATTATCGATCTTATCGAGACACGATTTTTTTAGGTAGTGATTGCCATAAAGACAAACCAGTTTCGACCATTTTGTGAAATTGTCTGCCGAACGATCAGTTTTGTAAGTAATCCGTGTATCATGGCAAAAATTGTGGACAGCCCGATTGAAGCTAGTAGTTGGAAGAAAACTTTTTACCGCGCACTGTTTCTTTCTTTGCATCAATTAGAGCGTAGCTGGGCAGCGCAAGATACGGCGAATATGAGACGTAAGGGCCTGAGATGTGTGTTTTTTTTTGCGCACTTACAGGCACTGTAAGCCTCAAGGGCTTTATTGTGCCCACTAACATGCACTTAAATGCTAGGACATTCCCACACACCCATGGGTTGAGCGAGGCTCGAACTCGCGCGCGCCGGCGAGAGTACAGAGCCAACTGGTTGAACCATCTGAGCCACCGCGTCACCCCTGAGATGTGTACTTGAGAGCCTACAGTGGTAAGGCAATTAATATGCCGTAGCATGTTATTGTGTTCCACGTTTTTATCCCCATGGTGGCGCCGTAGCGCTCATTGGTGCTTCTACGAAGGAGAACCTAACCGGAAAAAACACCTTTTGATCCCAAAAAACCATTGTCATTTGTTTTGAATAAATAGTCCTTGCTGAATCGAGAGCTTACTATATACTACCATTGAATAGATTTTTTTCATCTCGTGTCAGAACCACGATTATTCTGCTGTAAGCAGACATTTAAGGAACGTTTTCGGATCAACGCTACGCATTTATAGCAACGTTGGCCTTACTTTATTGTGTTCTGCTTCTGCTGAGCGATGAGAGTACGGAAAACCCTATTATGTATTTTTTATAGACATTTACAATTTTAGAGTCTTCATAGATGATGGTATGCAATATAATATGGGCATTTACAAGCTGCACATTTTTTGCCTTTCTCGCACAGTTCTTGCCACGTATGAACCCCGTAATCTTACAAAATACAGTTAGGAGACTCTGTGCTGCATTTCCATATAATACTATTAATCTTATAAGGACCTGAAGCAATCATCCCTTCCAAAAAGGTTACTTCAGTCAGCGCTGCTTATAGAGTTTCCCGCTGTATCCACAACTACACTTGTACGAATCATTTACCATCTTTCATTTAGCAACGTCATTTGCTAGCATCGCATGATACTATACTCGAAGTAAATATATTTATAAAACTCGACTGTAAAAGACAGAACAATTGATACTAAACTACCCGCACATATTTATTGCCTCTAAACTTATAGAATTTTGAGGAAGAACTTTATTTCAAAAATCATTTTGTAGATTTTTTCAAATCATTATTTGAAACTTTTTATTATTAAATAATTAATAAAGACCATTAGAATTCATAGTGCTTGTTAAACAAATTTTAAATTTATTTTCAATTTTAGCAATTTTGTTAATAGGTGTATAAATAAGTTCTCAGCTTTTTTTCTGCAAAATTAAAGTTTTATTTAAAAACAAACAAAAAAAGCTTAAGTATCAAAGTATTCTCCGTTGGCATCGATGACCCTTTGCCATCTTTCGGGTAGCTTGTGAATTCCCTGGTGATAGAAGCTCACCGGTTTCGAGACAATAAAGTTATCGATACATTTTCGGACTTCTTCTTCTGTTTTGAAGTGCGTATCAGCCAAGTCATGCTGTAACGACCGGAATAAATGATAATCGGAAGGGGCCATGTCTGGGCTATACGCCGCATGTGGGAGAAGTTCCCAGCCTAACGCGTCTGCAGCTCATCCGTGTCAAATATTTGAGGGTGTCCAGCGCGTGGTTGATCTTCAAGACTAAACTGTGCTCCGCGAAATCTTTGGTACCACTTTTTGCACGTTACATGACTTACAGCATTCTCACCATATGCAGCACAAATCATTTCGGTGGCTTCAGCAGCGTTTTTCTTAAGATGAAACACGAAGCGGATAGAAAATCGAATGTGCTCTTTTGTGATTGCCATCGTGAACACAGCTGATTATTGAAGTTATGTGCTTTAAAACCGCAAGAGGGCGGACTAATACGTAACATGTAAGCGGCGATTTGCGTCTTATTTATACACCTCTTAGTATTTATATAGAGTAAAAATTTCGCTTGTGTTATCAGACTATCCCGTAAACCAATCTTGTTATTATCTGGATACTTTGCGAGCAGATATCGTATAATACTAGCGATGTTTTAGATCTTGAAATGGAATTATACATATCACTAATTCAACACGAAATGCTAGATGTAGGAACCTGAAGAGTTAAGTAACATGAGCTTCAATTACCAAGAAAGTTTATGTAGTCTTCTATTTAGTTCGTTAAGTTTTAAATTAAAATCATAAAGTAAAAATGTGTTAAATTTAGTTGCTGTAATGTTTTAATTAGGCTTTAATTATTTAAATAATTTAAAGCTTTAATAAATGTAATGTTTATTCGTTAATTACGTAATTCATATAATTTATTATTTTGCAAGCTTTAACCCACAAATTACTTATGAAATAATAATTTTATTACTCACAAATTAGGTTTCAAAAACAATGCTTTCTTTATATCCGTTACCCAAACATTTGAAGAAATAGCGAGAAGATGCAGCTTCAAGCTGTTTTTGGTAGATCAAGGTTTACAGGGGCGATTTTAAATTTTTATGAGTTTATTAGTTGTGAGGAATTGCATTTCTAATTTTATGTTGATATGTTCTACTAAAAATAAAATTTACACCTCTAATATTTGTTACAACCTATAAATAGTTTGTTTGCGATGCCTGGAAAAAATAAATTGAGTAAACATTTCCTAAGACAAATCAAATTCACAATTTTTAGAACTCACAGCGTAGATATGTGTCCAAAAAGTTCGGTGACTGATAGCAAATTATGATCAAAACAAAAAATATAGACAAATTAGCTTTATTAACCTTCAAATTTATTATTGGTTTTCTCAACACACTTTTGGGCAAGTTCTTGGAAACTGTCAGAAATGGCCTCTTTTTTAGAAATTGATCGCAGAACTGCAGTCACAGATTCTTGAATTGCTGCAACCTATTTTAGCCCTTCTGAAAATGGTTTGTCTGTCAATTTGTACAGCACAAACCGTGAACAGATCTATTGCCTATCTAAATCTTCACAGAAATTTTTTCTAATTCTTGTTTTTGCTAATCTACAATTCTTCCATCAAAAATGATAGCCGTAAAGTTTAGATGAATCTGTAAATAATCTCCAGGCTTGTACTCTTGTGCTTTGTAGTGCCTTTGAGCTGGCAATGTTGTTGTTTTTTAAATTCGAGTACAATTAATTAGCCGACTTTATTTTCTATTTAGAAGTTTTTTCTTTTCAGGAAAACCTTGCCCGAACAGGCAGTGTTCGGGGCGTCTGGAGATCTTAGCCTGCCGAGGTCACTGCGGGTACCCCGTGACGCACTTCTGGAGGCACACTGAATACGCAATATTTTTCCAAGCCAAAGGGGTGCACGACCACCCGAGGCCTGAGGCTAAAAGCACTTCAGAAGCCCGAAGGAGCCTGGGCAGCGGACGAAGAGTTCGGGGACTGGCGGTCCTGCTGGCCAGGGAGGCCGCTCTGGGAAACAAGGTACATTTTGGTCAGCTCTTCCTTCACCCATTCACCTAAGAATGCAGAGAACTTTTGAATGACCACAAGGCCGGCAACTCCCATCGATATTTATTTAAACAATCAATTCGCCCGTTCCGCACAAGCAGGAAGCGTTCCCGAGCGGGAGTGTGTAATTTTCTATGCAAAAACGAGCCGAGGGGTGAACCGGCCGACGATACGGAGAAAACGCGATAATCACAGGCCGATCGGCGCTCGCGCTCGGCGTTATTATTAATTATCGTCCTCCAGATGGTTAATTGTTAAGTGCAACCTGTAATTAGCGATGTGTGGTCGATTTGTTTAGTTGCATTCGATTTGTTTCAAACGTATCGATGAATGTCGGTGCTTAATCATTTGTAAACGCAACCGGTTGTTACATCAGATATGGACCTTTTAAAATTTTGATTATACGTTCGGCCGGGCGGATGGGCGCAGCTTTATCTGGGCAGAGCTAGCAACGAGGTCCCGTAATTGGGCGCTAAACACCGGGTGGGCTTTGATGGTTTAATTGGCGCGAACGAGCTTACCGAAATTGCCGGCGCGAATTGGCGATTCGCGTGCAATCTATTTCCCGCGAATAAATTATAGCAGCGCTGTAATGGCACTTAAACAAATAATAGATAAATCTTACGCAACAGAATGAAAAAATACAACGAATATCTCCTGGGCGTCTTAATGCAGTGTGATATATGACATAACACACATTTTTGCCGATTTTATCTGATAATCTGACAATTATTACTGTGTTCTCAATCAGAGAATGTGGTGCAAAAAATATTGACGACAAAGTGAATAATCAGCAAACAAGTAATTCTTAATTCAAGATAATGATGGCCCGCTGATGGGGTGCTATAGGAATGTTAATTCCAACAAATTAATCAAGTGAATTAAAAGATAAAAACTCTATCTCCGGAGAGTAAAGGCACTTCATTTACAATGAGCTAATGATTATTAAAAATTGTTCATAGACACGAAAATGTTTTAGTATCGTTTGTTACAAGATTTCACAAAAAAGAATATTAACAAGAGAAGCTTGGTAAAAAATTCTCACCTAGCAAGGCTAGCAACCTAGTAATAGAGTAGGACAGATCTCAAGACAACAAAAATGGCGAGAAAACAGAAAATTACTAGGGAAACTTTAAAAACAAGAACATAAAATATAGATTCTTAGAATACTAAAGAGCAGAAAGTAATAACAGAACTGAAAAACCATAATACTCATATATGTGTAACTAAGAGAAAGGGAAAAGAAATGGCGATAAGAGAAATCACTTACTGGTGTGCAGTGGTGTAAATAAGTAAGAGAGCGTGCAAGTTTATATTAATTAACAACAAGTATGTGAACAGAATAACAGATATTAAGTTCATTAATAAACTAATTCTACTAGTAAGCTTGAAATTCAAAGAAGAACAAACGAACATTACATCAATTTTTGTTCCTGGCTTAATTCTAAGACTAAATTCTAATGAACGCAATTGAAAAACTCGAAATATTGTTCTATTGGCGCCTTTTAATCGCGGAATAAGGCATAAAGGTCGGTTTAATAAAATAGCAGTTTACGATAGTAGAGAAGACTTGATAGTATACCGCGCAATAAACGAATTGAGAATTAATAATACATTTGATGATTACCCCACGCAACAAAAAATAACGCGATCGAATTCCAGAGAACAGCAATTTATATTTGGCTATGCTATAACTAATAAAGCAATGCAACCTAGGCAGATTCTAGAATTAAGATCGGTAACATCAAAAAACTTTGGTTTAAATCACGAACTGGTATTACATAAACTAAATTTAAAGATAAACATTCAAAGAATGACACCATTATTTATAGAAAAAATAAATATCGAAAGCATAAATGAACCACGTGTACAATTGTTGTATTAAAATAGATTAAAGCAAAACTAGAGGAACACTGCTAAAGAAGTTTTAAGAAAAAACTTAAAAAACTAAAATAAATACACCATAGTATAACGAACGCGTAAGGATGTTAGCAGAAACAAAGAAAGCGTTTTAAAGTTTGAAATTGGCAACGCACAAGAGAATCAAGAGAATGTTGTAGAAATAAGAAACGCAGCAAATCACGAAATATATAATACTAAACAAAATTAGTGAGAAAAATACATTAACGATATAGAACTTGACTTGTTTGGCACACAACAAAAGTATGGAAAATGCTAGGAAATCAAAAGAAAGAAATAGGTGAGAATATACAGGTCAATAGCACAGAGAAAGACCAATAGATGGAGCATTTTCTGTAATTACATGAAAGCAAAGAAGACGATGTCCTACCAGCAGAATATGGCGATACCACCAGTATAACAATTGAAAAAGTTAAGGAAACCATTAAAAATCTCCATGGTCGGATGGAATATACAATGAACTCCCTAAATATTGAAAAATTACCCTGCTATACCGTATACATAGCTTGTTCAAAAAAACTATACAAGAAAAAAGAATAGTTCATCAATAGAAAGAAAGCTTTATGATACCAATCTATAAGAAAGGAAATAGGAAAGACCCATACAATTATCCAAGCATTACATTGTTAAACGCAACCTAAACTATTTACATCAATAATTCGAAATCATCTACAAAGCAATATATCCACAGAGCAAGAAAATAATTCCTACTAAACATGTTGAACAAGAAACAAGTTTATAAAAATTCATACACATAACTGATTATATAAATAAAAAACAGACACAATCACCGCGAATGGAAACACGAAGCCTGTAGAAAACAAAACTGATATAAGACAAAAAGATTCCCTGAGTCCGTTCCTCTTCAGTCTAGTAATGCATAAAATAATTGAATCAGTGAAAGGAATGTAGAACGGGAAGCAGCAATATAAATGTTTTGTATAATAGCATATAACAAAAATGATCTATAGAGTATAGACTTAATACCAAGAAAAGAAATGTAATAAAAAATATCAGTAGAAAAGCAAAGGGTGATTTCCAAGAACCCAGTAAGATGTAGATCTTAAAGGAAAACTTGTGAAACAAGTAATGCAATTTAAATATCTCGAGAGAAAGAGAAATAACTGGTAACAGAGACGTAACATTAGAAACTCGTATAGGCGAACAAAATAAGAGCAGAAACGAAGATAACGAAACAGATATGTAAGTGTTAAGAATAATTGCAGAAGTAATGCTAAGCGATGTAAAGAGAAATAATAAAATAAGAACGAAATGTTATATCGAAGATGTAGAATGGATAAACAAAGAAGAGGAACAGAATAAATGCCACAACGAATTATAAAGTTTGTAAATAGTCATGATAACAAAGTAGGCCTCTTGGGCGCCCTTCAAACAATGGAGGCAAAGTTCCTGCCATAAAAACAAGACGAAGTCCTAGACGAAATGAAGAAGAAAAAGAAAAAGAAGAATATTAACATCGAATTACTTAACTATATATTAGCATCTGGCCACAAAGCATCCGAAATATTGAAGAATAAGTTGCTTAATGGGAAAGACTGCCCAAAGCTGATCATTTTTTTGTGAATTTGAATTTCCACGGTTTCAAAATCCTCAATTAACAAAAATGCGCGCACACAGCCTGTCCCAAAATTATAATAACAAGACATATTTTATCGTAGTTTTTATTCTAATCAGTTTTTTGCTACTGCTTTTGCCCTTCTGTTTTCCGTGCGCAACTCGGCCTTCGGTTTTCACAAAAGCCAAATTTTTGCCTACCGTGACATAGAAATGACAAGTAGGGTGATTGGGCAGAAGCTTTGCCGATCCTACAGTACCATCGCGAGGTTTCTTCAAAGTTCAACAAAGTACGCGACGTTATCAAAAACGTTGACAGAACGCAGTGCAAGGTTTCTGGCCCGATTTGTTGTGCAAACGAATACCGGTTGCTGAATGTTTGCGCGTTCGGAGATTTACAGTACATCGTATCCCGAAAACCATCCAGACATTGAACATCAGATGCTAAAGAAGGCGGCATAACTCACTAATAACCACAAAGCTAGACGAATAGATAAGTGCCAAGAAAACGCGGACAAGAATTGGAAATTTGTACATCAACTTTGACTCAACTATGTTGTCGACACCTAAACATATTTTCTTCTTCTTTAGGTGCCGTCTCCGTTGCGAAGGTTGGCAATCATCATCGCTATTCGAATTTTTAACACTGCTGATCTAAATAACTGGCTGGTAGTATAGTTAAACTATCCTCTCAAGTTCTTCATCCACGAATGTCTTCTTCTCCTCCCTTGAATTTTTCCCTGTGTTATTATCTGGAGCAGATGATATCTATCGCCTCTCATAACATGTCCAAGATATTGCAGTTTTCGTTTTTTAATGGTGAAGACAACTTCGGTTTCCTTTCCCATTCTTCTCATCACCTCTACGTTAGTTACATGTTCGGTCCACGATATTTTTAATGTTCTTCTATATAGCCATAACACAAACGCCTCTAATTTTTTTACATCTGCTTTCTTCAGTGCCCCTGTTCCCATCCCGTAAAATTGTACAGATAGGACGTAGCACTTTAGTAGTCTTGTTTTTGTCTCTAGACTAAGGTCTCTTGCACAGAATATACATATTTAAGCTTGTTTAAAACTTCGATCCGAAGAATGCCTACGCTGGTTTCGTCCATTAAATTCATTACATCTACAGAAAGAAGTTTTTTTATATTTTACTGTAATCGTTTGCTCACCGACATATTTTGGACTAGGTAACACTACATTGTTTGAAATGAGTGACACTAAGTCAACTTCAGATACTCTAAACCCTCTAGAGAGAATATTAATAGGGTAATTCACTTTGACGACTCAGCAATAGATTGTATCCTTTTCAAAGGTGGGCAGTACCATCAATTAAATATAACAGAAAGAGAAGCCCAAAATCAGTACCCACGCCAATAAAAAAGAAATAGAAGAAACTTGGCTGAATATCTGAAATATTCAGTCAGTTCTATCACAAAAAAAATTCTCTACTTGTGATGACGGTGATAAATAGTATGCAAGAAGCGACGGAGAAATGTGATTATTAATTTTGCACGAAACTTGATTTTTTTCAGTGAAAATTGGAAACCCGAATTCGTGGGGAATTGGCTATATGAGTGGTAGGGTAACAAAAACAATTCTTCAATATTTTCATTCTGGAAAAAGTTACCCCCAATAAAAATTTTATTGTTATACACAAGGGTGAATTAAATGTAAACTGAACACTTTTTCAAGCGTCGTGAGATGACCAAAAGGAAGCACAGCTTCTAAATATTGTATGTAGGAATGCTTTTATTTTGGTCGATATCACGTGTACTGTATAATAGATTATTATTAAGTTTCTTGCGTAAAATCGTCCGAAATTTTGAGGGGATAGCACGCAGTTAGGGGGCAACACCGTTAAGATAACTCATGACAAGAAGTAGTTGAAAATGAGGAATACTAACGTTATCCGACTACCCACGTGAATGAAGAGAATATTCCCACTGTTAGCTGCCTTCTAGAGGATGACCGCTGATTGAAGCTTGCCGAAATTGGTTTTGATGTCAAAATAAGCAATAGAAGTACAAAAGTCGTTCAAATATCTAATTCGAGACGTTATTCAGCTTCAGAAAAAACCCAGTCCCATATTCGACAAAAATTAACCATTTGTTCTGGACTATATTAGATAGTCTGGGATTATCATTTGTTTGGACCACTAAAATGTGCTCTGAAAGAGCATAGATGATTTGACTACAATGTTGGTAAAAATTATTAAAACAAATTGGCTTATATTTCTATTATAAACAAAATGATCACTTTAAAACGCAAACCACCAATTCCTGCTGCCCATTTCCTTAGCAGAGTTTCTTGAAGCGGCAGACATTCATCGATGTTGAAATCAGCAAGCATTCTAATGGTCAAACTTTCGTCCTCTTTCCTGGTTACCAAATGCTATGGTGGTCACAATTTAATAGCCAACCTCTTCCTGACCTGCTCTCCAAGACTTGATTACGATAAACTACTCTTGATCTTGACTTTCACTGACACGTTCTTCTTCAAAGCGCTTGTTGAGATCGTGAAATGACTGAGGAGCTTCCCATCCTTTTTCGAAATGGTAAAGCATAATCTGACATATATGAATGTGGTTTTCCAAGCACATTATATTATGTCACGTTAATTAGACGTCAATTTCAAATTTTCCTAATTATCCAACGTACTTGAATAATTATAATTATCCCAATACATTAGCAATCAGAAAGTTTTGCAAAATAAGAAAATCGGCGACAAAAAAATAGTGTCTAAACAAAAAATTCTTAGTTAAAGATGACGCTATCTTAAGAGTCATAAATTTGGATTATAGAAATCTTAATTTCGTTGTATTAATAGTTATAGCGCTATCAATGTGAATGTATAACTAATTTTTTGTAAATTGTGAGACATCTGAAGAGCCTTCCAATAAGCAAAAACATGAAAAATAAATCAGACCATTTTAGAAGGTGGTATTCGATAACAATGTAATGGAACAAATATATAATCGAGAACTGGGGAACTAGAAAACAAATCAATAATTAGAAAATAATGTACATATCGAAAGAATTTTCATAAATAACTATATGTAATATTATTATCCGCTTTCAACAAGGATCTGCTATGTAAAGGGTTGACAGTGTATAGCGAACATGTTGGTGAAGATAGGGCTATCAAATTTGGAAGTTACAGTAATTAATATTGGGCCAATCATTGTGGAAAGTTACAGTGTTGAACAATGCGTGTAAACTTTGCTATCAAAATGAGTGCTCAATTTGAGCTACGTTCCGTACGCTACGTCCTTTTGAGTCGACTATTCGTCGTTTGGTGGACAAATTCGAATCAACTGGTTTAGTAAACAATCCAACAATATCCGTACGTTGTCGAAACGTGAAGTCTGCAGAAAACATTGCTGCAGTGAACGTTGCGTCCAAGAACTTGCCCTTTTGCAGACCTCAACTTGTCGAATTTTGCGTCGGAATTGGGCCTGCACTTGTACACAATGCAATAAACCCAGGAACTGAAGGTAAACGACCATAGGCAGCGTCGAGAATTCGCTGACTGGGCTGTGGAACAGTTGGAAGTGGACCCCGATTTCGGACGGAAAATCATTTTTCGCGACGAGGTCCATTTTTGGATGAATTGCTATGTCAACAATCAAAATTGTCGCATTTGAGGAGATGTCTATCTACATGAGACTCATCAGTTGCAAATGCATCTAGAAAAAGTTATTGTATGGTGTGGGTTTTGGCCCGGCGGGGTCATTGACCCGTACTTCTTCCAAAATGAAGTTAGTACCGACATAACTGTCACCGGCGAGAAGTACAGTTTGATGATAACCAATTTTTTGGCCTAAAATCGACATGTGGTTCCAATAAGGCGGCGCTACGTGGCGTACAGCGCATGCAACAATGGATCTTCTGCACAACAAATTCGACGGCATGGTTATCTCGCATTTCGGCAACGTCAACTGACCACCGAGATTGTATGGTTTAACGCCATTCGACTTTTTCTTGTGGGGCTACGTTAACTCACGGGTCTATGCGAAAAAGCCGCAGACAATTGATGCTTTAAAAATCAACATAACCAATGACACCATTGATGTCGTTGGTTAAGCTGACAACTTGTTTTATTTAAATTTAAAGTTCGAGCGCTCGTAACGGAAAAATAATAGTTTGTTCTAGGAGGTCTCCCACATGATATAGTTTTTAAATTCAAACTGATGACTCCAATCACATTTGAGAGCAAAACAATCGACTCAGAAACATACTCGAGTTTTGAGAGAATGTGCACCCGATAGCATTCCAAGTAAAGTTCGGTGCACTGTTTGAAAACTTAAAAGCAGTGGTTGCAAATTTGATTGGAATTGGACTTGTTCTGACAAAATTATGGGCCTAAGAATATGTGTAACACAAAAGAGTTGAAAGGGAAAAGATGGCTACACGGAGGCCAGTTCATTTTCGGTACACCGACGTCAGCCAAGTAGGTAGTGGTCATTCGCGCGGTGTAGCATTACGAATTATCGTCCATTAGTATGAAGTCCTTATCAACAAAGTCCACAAATGGAACAACACGTTCCTCCAGAACCTGAATGTAGCGGTCCGTTGTTAAACCTCCCCCGAATCATCCGCTAGGCATGAAAACTAACTCAGTTTTTCGTGCGTGCAAATGCCTGCTCAGAATATACAAGAGCCACCTCCATATGCGACAGTTTCTTGAATACAGCAATGAGCAACTCGCTCCTCTAGCCTTCTACAGATCCGACGTCTGCTGTCGTTGTCATTTAGGGACACCCTGGACTCGTCGGTGAATAATATCTGACTCCATTGATTGAGCTTCAAATCAAGATGTTTACGAGCAAATTGCAGTCGCCTTTGCTTTTGGAAGTGCAGTTAGCTTGAGACCCGTAGCTGCCTTTTTGGGGGTCAGGTTGGCTGCCTTCAGTCTTCTTCTCACTGACTAAACTCTAGCGACCATACGACTGACCGCACTCAGCTTTTGCTTGAGGTCAACGCCAGTCATATGTCGATTTCTGAGGGATATTGAGACGAGAAATCGATCGCCTCTCTCCGTTGTCGCGCGACTACGGTCGCCTTTTTGCCGGCAGAAATAGCCATCGGTTTTCCGGTACCGACGCCATACTCGACGTAGCTGAATGACTCAGATTTAATCGATTTGCCACAACTCTCTGACTGAGACCCTTTCTCAACAATGCGACTGCTTGTGCTGCTTCGGCGGCTATGGTATCCACTTTATGCGAATCACTCGAGCACTTACGCCAACTTCGGATAAGTGACCGAGATAAATTACCAAGTTGCGAGCATACTGTAGGCCAATCAAGTCGTCGCGCACGTGCGTTCCAATTAGCAAGATTTATAAAACCCCGTTCGTGATGCATATTTTTTTGAATTCGTCATCCGATTAATGCAACAGTTTTTTAAAGCTTAGTAATAAAGTTTCTCCTTGCACGTTAATGTTTTTATTTTCATTTTTATTAGACTGAAACAGAAGACGAAAATGCACGTGCAGCTAGTGAGTCGATTGTTTTGCTCTCAACTGTGCATTAAAACCTACAAAGCATTCATATATTTCCCTACTAGATATCATAAATAAAACTTTCATCTACATCAGAAAAAACTTTTTAAAATTATTTTTGATAGAAAGACTGAATGTCAAAATAGTCTATTTTAGCAAATACAAATAGAATCCATTTTACCTTGGATCTTTTATATTAGATTATGGCTCTCTGATATTGTTATTAGCTTGCAGGTCAATTAATTGTCTTGTTATTTTTGTTTGATGCCAATAAATTTATTTGGTAACGAGTTTTTTAAAGTAATTATTTTACAGAAATGGTTGTAAACAAAACCCGCTTGCGGCCTCTGCACTATTTGTTACAACCCTTTAAAGTGGGACGTATTTGGATGCATTGTACACCTACAAGTTATTTTACAGCGATTATTCCGGTATAAAATTGTGCAATGCGCCCTATTTTGTTTATAACACTTATCTGTAGCCCTTCTACGGTGTTGTAGGCCTTTCCAGATTGTCAAAATAAGTCGCAAGACGCGCGGTTTCAAAGGGTGCAAAAAAACTAACACTAAATTTCTATAAAGGAATTTGAAACGCCCAACTGCAAAGGGTTGTAACAGCGAACATTATCGCGCTACAACCGTTTTTATAAAATGACTGCCTCAAGTGCGTCGGGACTAAACAAATATCAGTTATTTTTATTACATTACGTTTTAAAGTAAAAATTATGTTGATAATTGTTAGTAACATACTTTTATATAATAAACTTAATACAATTTTTCTTATTTTTATCGTTACCTCTTTGCTTTCTTGTACTCCTCTGAATTTTAACAGTTTTTCTAGAAGATATTGCAAAGTTAGTACTTATTTTAATAAAAGTCTTAATACTTTTAACAGAACAGCAACAGAAGCAAAGCTGTGTTAGAATATCCTATGTCAAGGGAGTTGTTTTTTTTTTAATATGGAAACATCCTGATTACTAAAAGATCTTTTAGTAGTCTCTAGAAGGACAAACATCTCCTAAGGACGTCACCAAACCATTTTCATGCTTCTTTTTCTATTAATAATTCCATATCGATCCGATATTTCTGTTATAGAGCATAATCTTCCAACAGCAATATTAAAACACTGGTTTTTGAACAGAAGGGTTTGTTATAGCCAGACATTTATTAGAAGGCAGTGATATTGACAAATCCAGGTTATTTCCTGCTACTGAATTATACAACAATTTGTAACCAGAAGAGTCTACGCCTCTAAATTAATAACAAATATAAGATTTTGACGCCCCGTTTCTCGGAAAGTAGCATTTCTGGAGGTAAAAGCTGAAATCCGCGCGTGCAGGATGAAGACCGCTTTAAAACTTTAATTCAGAAGCAAACGTTTTAAATGGCGCCCATTTATGGGTATCACTGAAAACTAGTTACGGAGAGCTACCCGCGTTAAATTTATAATGACTATCAGCTCTCCCACAACATGCTTCTCGGATTCATTGAGTTGCTTAACATTCACCGGGATTACGAATGGAAACGAAACTGCTTACTTGCTTCAGAGACGTTGGCTTATTGCTCATTCAGTGCACTCGGTGCACTGCAAAGCGATGCAACTCCGAAACTAAGTTGAATGCGAAGGTAGCTCTTCAATAATGAAATCTGTTGCATTTCCTTAATTCTAGATATTCATTTTCCCTTTCTTTTTGATTTTTCAAATTTACAGCCATTTTAAGGCTTATATAATTACTGATACCTTCTCGACATCGATAAGATATTCGAATTAATTCACTGATTGTTATTTTTTAAATTTTATTTAAAATAAAAAAGTCACCGGCCCTTTCTTTAGAGAACTTTCTAAAGGTCCGTTTACAGCAAACGCCGTGGCATTCCTTGGCACTACACGATCACCCAAAATTGGTAAGGTCAGAGTAAAAGTCATATTAACTGAACGATTTTCAATTCTATGTTGTAACTTCCCTGAGAATGGGCGATCCTTATGATTTCCGGATGTGTTAGGGACACGCAGCAATAAGGTCACTCAAAATATGTTGTAGGTTTTTCATGTTGGCACAAGATGGGCAAGAGCCAGGCCTTCCACCTTCCTTCACCCCATCCGCCACAAGCGGTAGTCGAAGGGTTCCACCTTTTTCCTCAGAAAAAAATTTTATTAGGCGTCGCACACCCCGCTTTTGACGTGTTCTTACATTTATCAGCATAAACAGAGATAGAAAAACGAGATTATGTTTTTTTGCATACACGCTCCTGATTATATTTGGTACTTATAGCAGGCCTGGTGGATTTTCTTGATTCGAGAAAATACTGCGAAATGGCGAGTTGTAAGACAACTTCTTGGAAAGAAGATTTTTAAACGCCCAAATATCTGTGAGTTAACAGACTACATTAACCGAGTAATACTAGACGGTCCAGAATCTTACAAGAGCATCTTTATTTCTACCACTTTAGACTTTGAGGAGGGGTTGTACTCTAAAAAACAACTACTCAATGTTTTGCTAGTAGCAGCAAGTTGCAGTAACTTCGACCTATTGAGATGATTTTTTTGGGATAGAAAAGAGCAGGCATTTTCAAACTCACCCTATTTTTATTTTATCTTGTCTTGGATTTCCTGGGTTCTTAAATAATGATAATAGGTCTTCTCTGTCTCAATCTTCTCTTTCCAGTAGGATTTCACTCGTGAAAGAAATTCGGTATTATTGTTCAATCTTTTCTTTATGGCTCCAATTCTTTTAATCTCAATCTCCATCTAAGAAGTTTTGAGTTGGGTTCCTGAATATTAAATAGCTGTTGTATTAATTTGTGGTCGGTTACTATAGTAAATTTTTGTTTATATAAATAAGGTCTAAAAATCGTTTATACTCACTCAGGTTACGGATTGGCTTCCCTCGATCAACAACTTAACCGATTACACTGTTACTCACATATAGAGCCAGTGCGCGCTTGCTTAGAGCTACAATCTACTAATTAAGCTAAGTAACTAACACCAAGAGAAGCGCTGGAAATAGCTTTTGTAGTCGAACACAATTTCTGAAGATTACCCATTCAAAAGGCGTTTTATCTAAAAAGTTAGCTATGCGGAGAACGTCATTTTATCCACAGAATATGATTTTTGCCCAAGCAAGACCATCAAGTGAAAACAGCATCATAATTTAAATTGTACCTTAAGTCTTCTCAAACTTTTAGACGCTTTTAAACCCTCTGTCGTAAGAAACTTGATAATAGTCTGTTGCGCAACAGACGAGGATAACGCTTGCTTTGATATTGTGATACTGATTAAAGAAATAATAATGGAAGAACGTCTTATACTAACAATGACCTCCAGGGATGCTTACCTATAAGCTCATAATCCCTCTCTCTTCATTTTACAACGCATAAAAAAATTCTGGTTTTAATTTTCCCTTGTAAGTACCTAGAAATCACGTGATGGATATAAATTGACATACCTAGTCAATAACTTTGGAAAAGCGTTTCAAACAATAATATAAGGAGTATTGGCGGCGTCCAGTTATGTCTTGGTCAGAAAAAATATTTTAGACGCAAATATCAATTTCTGTGCGTAAAATTCATAGTATACAGTATATGTTTTTTGGAGATTAATTACACTCTTAAAAAGTGTGTCATTTAGTTTCGTTTATATGTTCAAGTTCTAAGTTCTCTATCTTTTCCCCAGCGGTGAGAGTAAGTAGAAAGATGCGGCTAATTTTAAAAGGCGCGGGAAATACTTGTGAATTTGTAATATAGATGGCAGCACCATGCAATGTACACAGGTCGAATTATCACCATTGCAGTGAATATTGTTTTGCATGCTTTAAATGGGTCCCATGAATGCTGACCGACGAACACAAGCTTGCGTGGATGGCGGTACCTCAGGACATGTTGACACGATATGCCACTATGAATGGTACTTTCTTTTTGTCAATTGTGACAACGGATGAGACGTGGAGGCCATTTTCCAATCGAGTCGTTGTTACATCAGCGATTTTCTAGTGAGCAAAATACACCCCTAAAGAAGTGTTTTCAGCAGTCATGGAATCATGGCGACGACGTTGTGAAAAATGTGTACGTCTAGACGGTGATTACGTTGAGAAGTAACAGAAGTTTCAACTTTCTTGAGTAAATGCTTTTCAGAAAAAAATTTGAGACCTTAGAACTTGAACGCACCTTGTGCTATGCAGGTTCTCATCATTATACATCAACATCATAGGAAGGATATACTCAATTCTATTGTCATGTTGTCTTACATGGGTAATCACCACTTAGAATCGATATTCGCCGTCTACTTAAGGAAATGTATGTAAAATGTATATCCAGTGACAATACGCGGTATTCTATGGGAGATCTCTTTCAGACATCCCTATATGTAACATTTAAAAATCGCGCCTCTCTTCGTTTGCTTCACGACATATAAAAAGGAAATTTCGGTTTATATTTGATCACACAGGTATAGGCAATACAATACGACTATGTTAAACAAACTTTGATGAGTGTAAAGATTGCCTATACTTTAACATCTCTTATTTTTGTCAACTCTTCTATTTTTGAGACGTAAATCCCTAATTGCTTCTTACATTTCAGCTCATGTCGTTAAGAGAACCGAAGCGACAATGCAAGGACTCCAACCAGGCCAGGGTTGTGAACCCCCCGCCGCTCATAGCTGACCTGGAGAAAGGTGCGCCCTTTAAACCACCATTGCTTAACGCAGCTCTAAGCAACGCATTTCAGGTTACTCTTGCTCCTGCCCGCCCTTCGAATGCATTTGCACGTTGCAGCCGGTCATCCCGGTGGCCCACCAGCAGTACACTCCGCATTCCCCCTCGACGTACCAGCCAACGAACCAGCAAGCGCTGGACTCGTACTGGACGCAGGAGCCGGCGCACGCGCAGTCCTACCCCGCGGATGCCGTGGGAAACCTGAACGCCCAGTACGACTTCGCCAGCATCTCCGGCGAGCTTTTCCAGCCCGAGGAAATCTTCCAGCTTGACCAGCCGATCAGGACGGAGTTCTCGCAGCAGGGCGGGAACGACTTGTCCCGGTCCCCTTCCACGCTGCTGGACTTGGGCAGCGGAACGATACACAGGGAGTTCAAGAGCGAAGACTACTGGAGCCAGAGTTTGTCCACGCTCATGAACGACGACAGCAACAACAGCAGCTGCAGCAGGTACCACATGGCCTCCTCGCCTGACACCGCGCAAGCGACTCTGCAGAACAACTCTATGCCAGTCGAAAGCCAGAGCGACATGAGCTACAGCCTGCAGAAGTTCGATAAGAATCAGCACGCCGGCTACTTCGAGCAGGGCCACTACGACGACAGCTACAAAACGCAGTCGAGCTTCTTCGACGCCATGGGGGACACTAAGATGTTCTTCGGGGACGACAACTTCCACACTAACTTCGAGAGCTTCGACACCAAACACTTGTATAAGGCGTGCGGCAACTCTGATTCGAAGTACCCAGAGAAGTATGGAGAATTGACTCAGTTCATAGATTACAGTGCGTTGCTGTACGAAAACAAGAATTTCAGCAGTGAAAACTTGCCGGCGGTAAACGAATCCGACTACCGAGTCAACTCCTACTTACCCGTAAACGGCGTGCATTATAGTCCGGATTTTTCCATCGTCAACAACATGTCGCACCATGGAAGCATGTAAAAAGCATTCAGATTTAAGTAATGTGCCTTTCACTATACTTCAACTTCTACAGCTTTCGAAATTGATCTTTGTCTACAGTTCGTTTAGTCATCTTCAGATTTCTTATTGTACATACCTGTCTGTTTAAAGTGTACATATATATTGTAATTAATAAATTGTGATATTTACTTTTGTTTCAAAAGTGTTGTTTTAATGCAATAAACATGCGGATTTCATATTGTTCCGTGTCCTTTCATTTAAAACTGTAACATGACGTTCATAAAATTAAAATAGCAAAAACATCACAACAAGATAAAGAGATACATACAAGATATGTCCGAAACAGAAGACTTGGGGAGGCGGAGTCTTTGGACTTGACGATTGGTGGGGGATGCCAGGTAAACGGTCTGACCCAGCTCATTTGTCTTTGAGCTTACAGGGCGCGGACTGCTTGCGAAGTGGACAGTTGTCCTGTCACAGGCCAAAACGCACAACAAGGTCAGCAATACGCGACAAAATTCTATGTTAAACTCGAAGAATCCTCAACCTAGACGCTTGTGATACAGAAAACCTACAGGAAGGGCGCTTTATTGAAAGCGCAAGTGTTTAGGCCGTACAAAGCGTCCAAAGAAGGAAGAGAGAACGTCAAGGATCAGCAACAAGCAGATGACTGGAATTTGTATTGTGTTTTTCACTCTAAAGGAGTTGTCTATAAAGAGTTCGTGCTATTCAGACCATCAGTCAATGCTGCATTTTAAAAGAGTCGCGCTCGTTCGCTCGGAGATCCTCACCATGACAATACGAGGCATGCGTCGCTCAAATCTCCTTAAAAGGACACCATTTTGGGACTGTTAAAAGTATGCAGTCCGTTGTAACAAGTGATTTGATAGAGTTTTCAGTTCAAGACTTCCAAATGAGTTAGATGCAAAAGGGCACCTGCTGAAGGATCTTACATATCTTCATTTAAACGAATTTTTCGAATGTCTTATTACTTTTCGGATGATTTTTTCGATTCGCTCGCTCACTTTTAACATTTTTATGAGCAAACAAACTTTGACATAGTAAAATAATGTTTTTCTTTTGCATTAACAGTATTGTAAAGTATTTTTAATTAACTTTACTAGCAATTAGATTAAAATAAAACAATATGTGAGCTAATGGTATGCACAACTGTAATATCTTCTATCAATACATTTGAACAGAAATTAAACAAAAAATGCGGCGTGGCTTACGTCAAATAGTTTACTACTTTCTTCTTCTTAATCTCAGCTTCTCCCTTGGAGGTTGCTGATCAGCATGGCTATTTTGACCTTTGATATAGCTGTTCGGAATAGTTCGGCTGATGTAAGATTGAACCATTCTCGTAGGTTACGTAACCAAGAGATTCTGCGGCGTCCGACTCTCCTTCGCCCAGCAATTTTGCCTTGCATAATGAGCTGCAATACCTCATATTTAGAATTGCGGGAAATGTGGCCTAGGAATTCTAATTTTCTTTTCTTAATGGTAGGTAAGATCTCCAATTCTTTGCATATGCTACCCAGAACCTGCTGATTCGTAATTCGGTCGGTCCAAGAGATTTTCAATGGTCGTCTATAAATCCATAGCTCGAAGGATTCAAGTCTCTTTGAAGTTTCTTTATTTAAAGTCCAACCTTCTAGACCATACAAGAGCACTGGGAATATGTAACAACGGACCATTCTTGTCCTGAATGCTAACGATAGGTTCTGAGCAGTCAGTAGTTTTCTCATTTTCATGAAGGCTGCCCTTGCTTGTTCTATTCTTGCTAAGATTTCTTCTCTATGTGTGATGTTTTTGTTTACTATCGTGCCAAGGTACTTGTAGTTTTGAACTGGTTCAATAATCCTATTGTCTATGACCAGCTGACTGTCTGCGGTGTTTATTTTAGATACTACTAACATTCTTGTTTTACTAATATTAATACTAAGCCCAAATTCTTTACTTGTTTGAGATACTCCATCTACCAGTGTCTGAAGGTCTTTTAGGTTGCTTGCGATCAAAACGGTGTCGTCAGCGTACCGAATGTTATTGATACATTTCCCATTTATTATTAGTCCTGAGCTTTCATCTTCTAACGTTTCGCAGAATATATATTCCGAATAAATGTTAAATAACATGGGTGAGAGGATACACCCTTGTCTGACACCTTTTTGAATATTAATTTCCTCGGAGAGAGAGTTATCCACTTTTATTTTTGCAGTTTGACCCCAGTAGAGATTGATAATTATTTGTATGTCATGATGGTCTATGTTGAGTTTCTGCAAAATATCAACTAGTTTATCGTGCTTCACGTTGTCGAATGCTTTGCTGTAGTCTATGAAGCACATGTAAATATCCTGGTTTACATCTAGAGATCTTTGTGCTAAGATGTTAAGAGCAAATATGGCTTCTCTGGTCCCTGTTCCGTTGCGGAAACCGAATTGTGTGTTTGACATTTCCGCTTCACATTTGCTATATAACCTGGTGTGGATGATTCTTAAGAATATTTTTAGTACCTGACTCATGAGGCTTATGAGTCGATACTCATCGCATCTAAACGCTCGGGATTTCTTAGGGATGGGGACAAAGGTGGAAAGTAGCCATTCGCGTGGGATAACCCCTGTTTGGTATATATCGTTAAACAAGTCAACAATTATTGAAACTGACTGTTCATCTAATAGTTTTAACAGTTCGCAGTGTATACCATCAGGTCCTGCTGCTTTTCCAGCTTTTGCGGTTTTTATGGCATGGTTGACCTCACTACATGTTATTTTTGGTGCGTTTTCTGCTGCTGTAATGCTACGTTCTTCTGCTCTTTGATCTCTAAAGATTTGTTTAATATACTTTTGCCATCCTTCATTATCCTCGATTGTTGTCTGTGTGCAATACCAGTGATTTCTTTTATTTTCTTGTGAACATTGAAGCTGTCACACTTACGTTCATACTTTTCTATTTCTTTGCACTTATCATCCATCCAGGATTCCTTTGCTGCACGTATCTTGCTTCTAATAATGTTATGTATTTCTCTATACTTTATTTCATCTTAATTTTAAATTTTCTCCTTTCGTCCATTAGCGCTAAGATTTCCTCTGTCATCCACTTCTGCTTCATCTGTTTCTTGTGTTCTCCCAAGGTTTCTTGTCGTGTCGTTACTATTGTTTCTTTTATTTTAGACCATTTTGTTTCCTTATCTAAATTACTAATATTTTCTTCTTGCATTTTATGGAAGTTTTGGTTTATCATCTTAGTTGCAGAATTTCGTATATCTGGTTGTTGTAACCTTCGTGTATTTGTGTAACTATTTTGGTTTTGTTGTTGTCGTCTTTTCTTCAATCTAATATACATATTCATGACTACAGGATTGTGGTCCGAATTTGCATCCGCACCTGGGTATGTTTTACAGCCTTTGCGCTATTTCTCGCCTTTTGTTAACTAGAATGTAATCTATTTGGTTTCTAATTATTTGTTCTGTGTGATCTCTCGGTGCTTTCCAAGTATATAATCTTCTCTTTGGTAGTTTAAAGAGAGTATTTGTGACCACAAGGTCTTCTTCTATACAAAACTGCAGCATCTCTCTCCTCGTCCGTTTCTCTCACCTAATCCATATTTACCTACGTAATCTCCATAGCTTCCTTCTCCAATCTTTGCATTATAATCCCCATTATTATTGTGATGTCACGTTTTTTCTTAATTTTAGTACTTTCTGAATTTCTTCGTAAAAAGGTTCTATTTTATCATCGTTTTTCTTGTCAGCAGTGGGGCATATATTTGAATTAAGTTCATTTTACCTAAGTTTGTTTGTAGCTGAATCATCATAATTCTATCCGAATATGGTATAAAGTTAATTACTGCTTTACTTGCAGCTTTGTCTAGCATGATACCAACTCCATTATAATGCTCTGTTTCAGTGTTCCTGAATAATATATAACACCGTTTTCGGTACTACATTTCTGAGTTAGGCCATCGGGTTTCGCTTAGACCCAAAATGTTTAGTTTTAATCTACTCATCTCTTGTACAACGTTATCCAGTTTTCCTGCTTGGAATAAACTGCGTACATTCCATATTGCAATTCTGACTCTGTTTTTGTGTATACTGTACATATTCTCTTGATTCCCTTGATTGGCTGACGGGGAGATTCTTCGCACCGTTTCCCCACTGAAGGGGTGCCCCGGACTAACGGCCAATTGTTTTGATTTTTCAGCCATGTGATTATCTTGGGAAGCATTTAAAACAAAATGCATTTGGTGCGGTAGTTTTCCGTTGCTTTCCGCACCGCAGCGTCCCAACCGTTTAGGTCAATATGTGACCCTCGCCTGAGATTGGTCTAAAATGGGCCTTTAAGGAAGTAAATCTTCAGTAGCCCCATAAAAGTAATGCCACAACTGCTGCCCTGTGTCATGCTAGTTTTAGTCCGCCCCGAGTATTTTATTTCCTCGGTACCACCCATCTGGGAGGCATTCCCCTATCCGCCACCTGGAGAGGCGCCCGATGGGGGACTGGCAACCCCACATGGGTTACTACTTTAAAGAAGCTAATTGATGATAAAATGTTTTAAATTTCACAAACATTTAACCAGCTGATTATGAGCACGAAAGATACTGACTTTGTAAAGCTATAAAGAAAACCATCTTGGTCTTGCTGATTCAAACTAAAAACTTGAACAACCCCTGTTATGACTTTGTAAGAAAAAAAACCCTAACAGACCTTAAATGATTACATATAACCACCGATAAACTTTATGATTGTCTGGAATACTATAGTGAAAGTGATTTGAAAAAGTACACCAGCAGACCACAACTATTTTGTAAATATGCAAGAGGGTTTCTCAAAACGCAACATGCACATATGGGGATCAGAGAAGAAAGCTGCTCAACAAAACAGACAGCTTTGTTTTGAAATCAGTAGTAACGGATTGGTTCACTGCACAATAAAGTCACAAAACTTTTAAAGAACTATAACAAATATAAGAAATGTAGGTTCAGGTTAGCATGCAGCAGTGTGGTTGCCCATCCTGCACTTTTACTGCACACTCAATTAAAGGTTACGTAGAATAATCATTGTTACTAAAGCACATTATTTTTACAGCACTATGTTGACCTAAACGACCCTTACCTGTCAACGAACACCCACCGCTTGGAGGAGGGCCACAGCGATTACTTGGCGATGCTGAGCCCGCCCGACTTCGAGCACCTCTCCTCGCCGCACGAGTATGTGAACGACGAAATCCACATCAGGGCGAGTCCAAACCCCACGGACACCCCCGGCTACATGTGCATGAAGTCTTCGCGCCTATCCAGCGCGCTTGGCCAAGACCCCGTTTTCAGCTTTGACGTCGACCCCGACAAGAAGCACAAGAACAGCAACGGGGAGTCAGCCTTGGGGACGGAGCTGCTGCGGATGTTGTACATGAGGAGCGCAGTTGGAGTACGAAACGCCCAATTTCACGGGCTTCCCCTCCAGCTACTCCAACCCGACCTACCACATTCCACCCAGCATCAAGGAGAAGACCAGCGTTGACAACTACATCAACATGCCGTAGAGTAAAAGTGCGATAAAGAATGACAGTAGTGTGAACAAAAATGCGAATCCCAATACAAAGTCCAACAATTACGTCAACAGTAGTAGTAGGGATTGGGAACGAATAAAGTTGTAAGAGGTAATGTCTGTCATTATTTCATTGCGGTGATATGTAAACAAATATAGACTTAGACGATACGGAAGTATAAAAAAAGTGAACTTTTATATAGACCTAGATTATAGTTATAAGATAACATTCTCTGTTTGTAGTGTAATAAAGAGTCTTCATATACATGTAGAGAATAAGTTATTAAAATAAACTTAAGGCAAAGTTTAATGTAAACTAAGGTATTGATATATTTGATTTTTTTATTTTTGAAGCTCTACACCTTGTACAGATTCTAAAAAATCAGTTCTATATGTAAACCTCTGTACGTGATTCTCTCACCAATCATTTTTGCCGTAATGCCATTAAGTGACTTGGATGCTGCTTCGACAAATCAAGTACTTTTAGGAAGGTTTTCAATAAAAATCTTCAATAATAATAAATTTATGTATGTAAACTTGTATTACATTTAAGGAAAATTGATTAAGATCTCTAGTGATGTACTTAATTAGAATTTATCTTTTATGTTTTGTGTTTGTTTTTGTGTATAAACGATTATAGTATAAATGAAAGAATTACCAAATAAAATGCTGTTCGTAACTGCACTTGTTTTTTTAGTATAAAATAAAAAATTGTATTGTTACCTCAAGAAAGTTAATATAGTACAAATATGAATAAATCGCTTTAGCAAATTAAATTAAATAAGATCGTGGAAAACGTTAAATAATTTTAAAAATTGCTATATATATATTACTATTTTATATAAAACAAAGAGGTAATAGTTCAGCTCAGTGCGATGAGCGCTTGCTTACTAACACACAATACAGCCGTTCAATTCTACACAACTCCAAATTTTTTTTTAAATATCTTAAAATTTCAAATTCAATAATAAAATAACAATATAATAACAAAATTAAATAATACAAAAATTATACAATACAGAATTGTTAGCAAAAATTTTAATTATTTCGATTTAATTATTTAAGAAAAATAACTTTAATTAGATATGCAAGAGATGGCGCTGCAACTGAAATTATATCAATTTGCAAATTTATAAATTTAAACAACGCCATAAAAATGATTAACAGCGTATTAATTTATTTATACATGTATTTATATACTACATAATTAGAAACAATAAATTATTAGTATTTCAATAATTATAATTTTTATCATAAAGTACAGATCCCTGTAATAACGCTAAAATACCGTCTCTTCACGCTCCTGCGATCTTGATACAAATCTTTACCTTTGCCCGAAAATCGCCTTTATGTACACTCAAAATTTGCTAGAGGATTCGAACGAGATTTCTACCAGGATCACAGAAGCACGAGGAGATCGTTATGGGTAGCGGAGCAAAATTTAAAATCAATACATGAGCGCTCGGATTTTCTGCAGCGGCTGATAAACGATCTCCTCGCTCTTCTGTGATCCTGGTAGAAATCTCGTTCAAATTCGCTAGCAAATTTTGGTTGTACATAAGGGCGATTTTCGCGCAAAAGTGAAGATCTGTATCAGGATCTCAGAAGCGTGAAGAGATGGCATTATAGCGTTATTACGAAACTGCAGTTTTGGACGAAATCGCCGTAAGTTTGCTTCAAAACTACGTTAGGGCACGATTTGTATTAGGACTACAGGAGCGCGAAGAGGTCCTCCGTTTCGAATTTGGCGGGAATTTTAAATATTTGAGTCGAATTTCCTATTTTGCTGCAGCTTGTCCTAATTTTAGCAATCCTTTTATATAGGGGAGGGAAATCTGCTAAGCCTTTTGTGCTCCTGATAGATAAGCTACGATTTTTATTAATAATAAAAGATCAAATGTTAATGATTTCTTTGTCTTACTGCGTGAAAATTCGAAATCTGACATAGATGAAAAACTCAAATTAAATGAACATTATTTTTTAATTGATATTGGTATATTGCTATAAACAATTACTCATATTGTTTTATGCGAGAAAAATTGTATTGCCGGAACGGGGAACTGAACGGAGAAATTAAAATCTGAAGCAATCGACATAACCACTGCATCAAACCGACACATAAAATTTTGTTTTCATATCATGAACACTTTCGTAAAAATAATTATTTTAAAAATGAAATATATTTTATGTTTAATATTAATAATTTATTATTAATTTTAACATTTTATAAATAATTTTAATCATTATCACTGCAAATTAAATATGTTAATTATTTGAATTAACATACCTTATTTTAACTAGTCAAACTTACTTTAACAATCACCAAAGTTATAGTAAGATTTTAGTTCCTTTAAATTAATAGAAATTTGCATAATATTTTATTATTAAAGTATAATCTAGAATACTGTTCCTATTATTAATTATTTTTAATGTCCACCTTGTGATGCTATTTAGGCCTATACTAATTAATAATGAATGTCATTTTTTTAAATAAATTTATAATTGCAATAAATTATTATTCAATAATTTCATCGTCATGTTTATTAAGTTTGTTATATTTGTAACCAAATTAATCATTATTACAGAAATCTATCAACTTTATTCTGGAATTTATGAAGAATTCGTATTTGAAATATTTGTAGTATTACTTAGTTTCAGACTTTTATATGTAGAAAATTGAGCATTTGTTTATATAATCAACATTAACAACACGTTGATAATTTTATAACTGTATAAGAATTTTTAAATATTCTAAAATTTATTTTCTTAAGCTCAGTTGTGCTACTACAATACAGATGGCGCAGTAACAAATTTATTTGTATTAATTATAAACATTGTTATATTCAAATTTCAATTAAAGTTAATGGTAATTTAAAAACATACTTATTACACAAATACAATTTAGTGTATTATTTTTGTCTTAATCTCAAGAGCTCTTTTGTACTGCCATCTATGAGTTTTAATTAAATATTTATTTTTAATAATACAGATTTATTATTACAATAAATTAACTTTTTTTTGGTATCAATAAATAATTATTTAACCAAATAAGAATATTTGTTTAACTCTATATAATGTTTTAAATAAATTAATACAACTTATTCGGAGACTGTTATAATAAAACACAAAATTGAAAAATAACCCACTTTATTCCACAAATGATGTTAACATGTTGGTAGCCTTCGGCTGTATAGTATTTTAAAATACAAAAAAGTAAACTAAAAATTTACATTGCAACTATTGTAGTACAGATGGCGCTGTTACAATTAATATTCTTATGCTAACGTAAATAATTATATTAAATTTGGATAGGCTTAAGTTAGGAAAGATAAAAATATATTTATTGCAAAAGTACAATTAATGCTATTGTTTTTATAAATAAATTACAAGGTCAGCTTGGTGTAACCGTCTATTCGAGTATTAAAAAAATAAATACATTCAAGTCTGAAAAACGGTTTTGATCTAAATTTACAATAAATTAATATTAAATAATTTAATTGTTGTAAATTTATATATCTTAAAAAAATTACTGTAATTTGTCGCTGCCACCTATGAACATTTATCTTAACTTTCGACAGTGTTTTAGATTTCTGTAATATGACTTATTTTCAGTTGTTACAGATATCTTTATTTTATTCTCAAATATGTAATTTATTAAAAAAATATATAATATATGATTATTTAGTACAATCACTACTAATAATGATACATAAACAAATTGTTTTATACCTTCATGTAATTGAAATTCAAAAAACTTAAGTTGTAGCCGGAATACATTACCATTTTCTCCTGGGTATATTTAACCATAATGTACAAGCACTGTGCTTAATCTCAATGAATTTTGGTACTTTTTGAGTATTGTACGCGAGTGTTTTTGTACGTGTGTGATTATCGATTTTTATGTATAGTAGGAATCAGAAAACATCCATAGTATAACAAAAATAAAGTAGCGCAACTTTCTGTAATTCAAAAGTCCAGGAGGATTACTACTGTGTACAAATTCTCAGTACATATCCTGCAATTGGTAGATTTACTGATAGATGCGAACGGAATATAGAATAGATTTTACAAACAGATGAGGAGAAAATCATATTGGACAGACTTTTAACTAGAGAAAACAAGGAAAAGAAAGTGAATGTCAAGCTTATATTAGAAGATGAAATTAGCTCAAGTGACTTGCTAATGGACATGGACCTTCTCGATAGTGAAGATGTTAATTTTTTCATTAAAAGTAATGAATGTTAATTCTGATAAACACTTTTTTAAATCACTGGATCAGAAGTTATAGCAATAAAGCTCATCAGCATATAGGTATGAACAGCCATAAAACTTATTCCATTGAGTGTACGAATCACGTGTCCATGTACAGAGCTGTGAGGTAAATTTGAGTTAGTAAATCATCATGTTGTATTTCGTTTATTGCACAACGGCTTTTATATAAAAATTTGTAAATAGTCATACATTCATGAGAGTCAAAACTAAGTCGCTTATGATTAACAACGCAATACACATCAGCATGTTTACAGTATGCGTGTCATTAAGTTTACTAGAAAAATGAGAAAACAACTCTACCACATAAACACAAACAAAATGACAACTTATCTAGTAACGTTAGAAACTTATACTGAAAGGCAATTGGTACTTTCATTATTATTATTATTATTTCACAATTATCATTAATACTTGCATGATAACACATCGCTTTATCACACTGAAACTAAAATTGCTACGAAATTCTTTATTTGTAAATAATAGTTGACTCTGCTCTCACTTACAAAGTAAAACAGTACAATAGCTAAGGTAAACACAATCATATCCTCGAAAATCGCCCATGATATCACAATAATAAACGTTACTTTATAATACATAATAACAATGGCTGTGTATGTCTGCGTCCGTTTCAAGAAACCGGAAGTGGCTTGCCTCCTTGATAAAGTATCTTATGCGTGCCTATTATATGCCTACTGCTGCAATTAACAGTGTATAAGATCTAATGTTATTTATTCATTTAGAAGCAATAAATAATTACTTTATGTAAATAGAGTTTTACTACAGAAAATAGAATTCAAAGTCATAGTTTTGATTTAAAATTCGATAAGGCAATAACTAGAGAAATTAGTGTGATGTCCACTACTGACTACGAAGAGTAAGTTGGATATTAGATAGGAAATTAAGAGATACCGCGACAAAACCAAAACTCGCCCCCTATACGAAAAATCACAAATACTTTCCAATTACAAAAACAAGCGAATGTTTTAGTACAAGTTGCACCTTTTTAAAACTAAGAGAATCCATGGAAAACCCACAATAACTATCACAAAAACGCATTTTGAAATAAAAGAGTAGAAGTGGAGCAACTCTTCAATGTGGATTTACACAATTACCCATATCAAAACGTATCAAAGGCATAAAAGCGCCGAGTGTAGCACCTCAGATAATGCACTTGCATAAATCCAATCAAAGCATTGCTCCCCTCCATCGACGGAACAATTTTCCCATAAATTCTCTCACACTACAATCAGCGAGCGATCGGTACTTCCTTATGTCAATCACAAACCAACAGCATAGCAGCCCAGAGCGGCCAGACCTACCGGCTGCTCTCCGTTGATTCCATAAGATTGCACTTTTTGGTTGCATTGGTTTCTACAGGGGACTGCTTCAGCGGCGTGACGGGCAATGACCAGCTTGCAGCACCATCAGATGTGGGGTGCTCTGGTGCTGAAGGGCCTGCAGTTTCGCTTTGCGACATTGAGTTGTTTGACTTGTCTTTTTCTCGCAACTCTTTAACTTCTTTGGGATTCAACAGTGGCTTGACTTTGACTCGGAAAAATTTTGTTCCTATTGGGACGTTGTAGCGATTACCCACCTGCAATCAGTTAAAGCATTCATACTTTAAAAATTAGTTACTTGTTACGGCACAGATAAATATAAGTTTATCAAATTTTATCTTTTATATGAAAAAAACCTGTATTAACCTTTTTTGTCAAGACTAAAAAGCAATATATATATATATATATATATATATATATACATACACATATATATACATACATACATACATACATATATATAATGTTTTAATGTTGAATATCTTTTAATTGTAATCTTTCCTAGACTGGGTTGTATGACCAAAAACATAAATTTTTCATTACGAAATAATAAAGGTTAAGGCTCTTATATGTTCGACTGGCAATTTTTCATTAAGAAAAGATTTTTAATTTATATCAAATTAACCAGAAGTCACAGATTTCTTCCCATCACAAAGAATAATAGAAAATAATAAAGAAAACACACAAACAAAAATTGTAGTTAATGGTGAATCAACCATCATTTTGCATTGTAGTACAGAGTATTCTTACGTATAAGTGATCACATAAATAATGAATACCATCCTGCAATACATTGTAAGTACTAAATTTTTTGCAAATGTTGCCTCAAGTATACAAATGCAGTTAGTAGCCGGTTTTATAAAGAGACTCAATGTCATTCCATTTTGTCCCACATGTGATCAATGAGGGAAAACTCAGGAACCCTTGCTGACCAGGGCAGTTGTTGAATATTATGAAAAGCCATATCGAATACATGTGCATTGTCTTGTTAAAATAATGGATCATCTTTCTATTAAAGGAATGCCAACCTAGCACTGGTAAATCATCCCTTTATAAACATCAAAGGCAAATGAAAGTTCAATTACGCCAATAGTCTGGCCTCTATACCTAAATATTCAACAAACACATTCTGAATGATGTTCATATCAATAAGCACAACAAAACACCCCTTCTTCAAAGAAACCTCTCACAACACCTTAAAAGACACATCAGTGTGCAAATAAAGAGCAAACCAGATTAAATGCATATGGTTCATAGTTCTGTATACTATGGCCTATGTTAATACTTCCAGATCTACATTTGCCCAGATTTATTCTGTACATTTTATTGTTATTCTCAAAATGCAGCTGTGCCAACTTGGTCTGCAGTATCATAAATGTTTAATTGCCCATTTCTGATAATGTTAAAACATCATTCAATTATTAGCATGTTCATTGTAGCCCAATTTGGGCACTTATAAGACGTAGTCTTTTTTTATAATTTTTCACAAATAACATTGGACTCAAAAATACTAACCCTTCATTGACAATTCAGAGAACAGCACAAGTTTTGTGATATAAAGTAATTGACAGAAAGTGATGGTTTATCACCTGCACTGTTCATTATACAGTATACAAAAGTCCAAAGCATATTCTATATACAATTCATACAAGAAAAATGCCTGACAAAACCATTTCCAAAAATAGTACGCGTTTCTTCTTCAATGGCATTATCTACACATAGTTTTATGAAACAATGAGGTTTGAATGATACAATCAATAAAAGTACAATTAAAAGTCTCTTCTTTTGCACAACTGTATTCCATCTTTCGGTAATGCATATTACATACTTAATTATTTTTGTAATAATTGTATCCATCATACTGCCAGAAAAATGTATTGCAAAGCACTGGAATAAAATAAAATAAGCTACAGAAACACAAATAAGACGATTTTTGTGGCCTATTGCCTGCTCTGCAGTCCGTAATTCCATTTATTTTGCTCTACAATTTAAAATCAAAACTAGGAAATGTAGCTTAACAGACATCCAAAGCAGATGATCTAGATGCTACGGTTTGTAGAGCTGTACTCTGTGATCACTGATACTCAAATCATCATCAGAATAAGATCCAATCTGAAATATTCACAATTTTTTCCATAGACATATTTCGTTTTCTCTTAGTTGCCATGCTTATTGGGAATTTGGTGAAATAACTACTTACTTAATAACACCCTTCCAACTAACTAACTAGGAACATCACAATAAGATCATAAAAGCAGTGAAATGAGGCTTGGTTTAGTAAAGGTTCTTTCAATATTGACTTCCGAACTTTGACAGTTGATAGCGTCCATATTGTTGAAGCTACATGTGTAGAATTGGCTGTCATTTATTCAGTCTGTTTTGCCAAATCACCATGGACGGATATAGCGTTCAACAACACGTGCAAATGATAAAATCGTTTTATCAAAATGGGTGTTCTGTTCGGGCAACGTTCCGCGCGCTTCGCCCATTTTACGGTCGCCATAATGGCCCTACCGAGAGGACTATTCGCAGTGTGGTGAATAAATTTGAATCCACTGGTTCCATAAACAATCAACCAACACCCGCACCACGACGAAACGGAAGATCCGCCAAAATATCGCCGCTGCCCATGAGAGTGTGCAGGAGAATCAGAGGCAGTCGATTTCGCGTCGCTCACAAGAACTCGGCCTTTAGCAGACCACAACTTGGCGAATTTTGCGTCGTGACTTGGGCCATTCAACTGACCTAGGAGCTGAAGATAAACGACCATAGTCAACGACGTGTGTTCGCTGAATGGGCCCTGGAGCAGTTGGAAACTGACCCTATTTTCATCGAAAAATCATCTTCAGCGATGAGGCCCATTTCTGGATGAATGGGTACGTCAATAAACAAAATTGTCAAATTTGGGACGATTCCAATCCACATGAGATCCAAGAGCAACCAATGCATCCCGAAAAAGTCACTGTTTGATGGATTTTGGGCTGGCGGCGTCATCGGTTCATATTTCTTTGAGAACGACGTTGGCTAGGCCATCACGTCAACGACGAGCGCTATAGGTCGATGATTACCAACTTCTTTTGGCCCGAATTGGATGATATGGACACCAATGACATGTGGTTTTAAGAGGACGGCGCTACGTACCACATAGCTCATGCCACATTGGTGGTCATTTCAAGTGGGTGATATAAACTGGCTACCGAGATTGTGCAATTGGACCACATTAGACTTTTTCTTGTGGGGTTTTCTTCAGTTGCAGGTCTATGCGAATAAGCCACAAACCACAGCGGCCCTCAAAGCTAACATAACCATGCCATTGGTCAAATTCAGCCTGATTTATGCGCCAGAGTCTTGGAAAATTGGACATTTCGGATGCGCACCACCCAGCGAAGCCGCAGCGAACATTTGCACGATGTTATATTCCATACATAATGGAATCGATAAGCCTTTAAAACGAATAAAAAATTTCGATGATATCTCACACACACTTTGTTTTATTTAAATTTAAAGATATGAAGCACTTAATGAAAGACCCTGTAGATCCACTTATTATAAACCACATAGACAGACATTTTTGGAGTCCAAACACATACAAATAATACATAAAGGTGGTATTATGCTCAGCACTGAACTATTTTGAATGACTGAGTTCAGACAATCATGTAAATTTTCAAGGCATACCAATAAAAAAATTAAAATCGTACTGAACACTTTATAGTTTTGGGATTGCCTAAATATTAATATTCCTTATCAAGATGCAATTTCAACAGAACTTATCAACAGTTAGGTTTGGTCTGAATTATTGTGTGGTGTTAAAACGTGGACAATTAAAGTAGCAATAACAAAAAAAAACAAACAAAAAAATTAGAGATGTGGATATACAGAAAAGTGCTAAGGATACTGTGGACAGCAAGAATATCAAATCAAGAAGTGACAGCCAGATTAGGACAACCGTGTGAAATGTTAAGAAATATCAAAGAGAGAGGAACCGCGCATCTTGGCTACAAAATGTGAAACTTGCCACATGTCATTAGGCAAGTCAAAGTAGAAAGAACGAAAAGTGCAGAAAGAAAAATCTATGACCATATCAAAACGAATATTGAACAACAATCAAAACAATGGAGAGGGCTAACAAAAATAGAACTAACTGACCAAGTATGAAAAAAAGGTAGAATGCCTATACAAACAAGCAAGAGATGAAATAATTAATGGTGTGGGAATGAAAAAACTCTTTACGGAGAAAGAAATAAAAAAAAGGGTAACAACCTTAGCCTACTGCTATTTGTTACATACAAATAATACAATTAGTCAAAGATAGTTATATAAGAAATTTAAATTTGATATATTTACAAAGTCTAGTTTTTACACGTGACATAGTTACAGAAAATCCAAGAAATATGCAACAATCTCTAAACACACTGAACAATTGAAATAGAAAACAAGGGTATTGAACTAAATATAAATAAATACAAAATCTATGTATAACCAAAACAGAAGTAAATAAGGAAGCATTACTTTAGAATAAATAGGATAGCTCCTTATGCATACTAATGCATAATCTATGACAGTAAAAAAGACAGGATTGAACATAAAATCTTGAATAGGATAGGAAAAACAAGTATGATAACAGATGAATAAGACTGTTCTAAGCAAAAGGGAAATAAGCACACCAGTTCAACTGCAGCCATTTAAGAGCTGAACCATGCAAGAGAAACAAAAACCAAATAACTGATATGATGAGATATCTAAGAAAGATGGTGGGGAAAATACGAAGAAAGAGGTGAGAACAATGTTATAAGTGACAAAGTAGAAGTAAGATCATTAATAGAAACTATATAGAGAAGATATATATATATATATAAAAATAAATGGAGAACACAAAAAATATATAAGCAAGGCCCTGATATAAAAGAAAACAGGAAAAGTCAAGAATATAATGGCAAGAAGGTATATGAAGAATGCCATAAAATAGAAAAAAGAACATCAGAGAGAAGAATGGCTTCAAACATAGTAAGTTACCGAAAATGGGTTAAAGACCTAATGTCATACAGTAAAGAGTTAAAACGAGAAAAAAGCGTCTTGGGATTGTTTCAATGAGGTATTGCGATTACAGGATTACAAGACGCTGTTAATGTGTATTTCAAAAATGGTTGGGTGTTAGCAGAAAAAAGAAAACGTTTTTTTAGTAATAGAGAAAGATGGAAAAAAAAGGAACTCAAAGGTCATACTACCCGAGTCAAGATCATACCATATTTTTAAATATATATACACATATTGTACAATGTAGATAAAGTTAATATATTTACCACTTAATGTTTAGTTAGATATGAATTGTTTTGTGTTTAATAATTATTTGGCTAAAATATTCAATGCAAAATCATAATTACCTTTTTGGCATGACAGTATTCTTTATCGACAACCTCGCCCGTGAAAAACGGCTTTCGTTCTTCATCCACCTTTACATTCAGGCCTAATGCTTCCAAACAATCAGAGTGAAGAAAGTACAAATGGCTGCCCTCTTGTATAATGCGGTAATTCTTGTAAGTAGGATCCCACAGCACCAGGACAGCATCCCAGAATGACAGGAATCTATGTTTAACCGGTTGGACTTTGTAGAAATTTGACTTTTTATTAATTTTTCCATATGTCTAATAGGACTGGTGGCAGTAGTAACCCTACCTAAATATAAGTGCTTTAGATCAGTAATTAGAAATCACCTATTAAAGCTGACCTTCACACACTGCCACAGAAGCAGCCATGTCTTGCGCACCCTCATCTACCCGCCTCGACCTTTCCATTTGCAGCTGAGCTTCCAAATCATTTTTTTCTTTCTCTAACAACCCCACCCTCCCAAGCAGTTCTACATTTTGACTTTCACTTTCATTGTCAGTGAGCTGTTGAATGGTGTTTTTATATTTAATACATTCTAGGTTGAGGTTGGCCTGTTGTTCCCGCAAAAGATCTATTTGCTTGTCTTTCTCTTCACTTATCTTCTTAATAGCCTCATCTAACACGGCCTCTTTTTCCATTTCATACTTGGATTTAATTTCAATCAACTTCTCGTTCAGAATGCTTTCCCACTTTCGAGACTCTTGCAGAACTGCTGCATTAACTGCCTTCTCTTTTTCAATTTCGCAATTTTCCTTTAATTGCAAAATCATAGCTTCATGATTTGTCACCTCCTTGCTATCGCCGTGTCAATTCTTTCTAAGGTAGTGTCTGACGGGCTACGCTCCATCTTTGCAACAGCCATTAAACGAAACCTCGATCGTATGTTTTCTATTTCAGCCTTATGCTCACGGATCAGCTTTTCACTAATTTCCTTTATGCACTGCTCTTTCTGCAACCTCAGGTCACTGATGACTTTCTCCATGTCCTGCTTCTTCTTTTCCTGCTTCTCATGCATCTGCTCTACGGTGCTTTTCAAGGTACAGACCTTCTCGGAAGAGTTGCGCAACGAATCTTCAAGGTGCAAGATTTCGTTCTGAAGAGATTTCACTTGTTGTTCTTTGTTTTCAGCCACTTTTTTGAAGTCGCTTATTTCCAACTCGTGGTCAAGCATGATTCGCTGCACCACCTCCTTCTCCTTGTTGTCCATCTCCATGGTCAAATTCTCCCAGGAGCTGGTGAGACTTTCATACTGTTTCTCCATGGTGCCTCGCTCTGTCACCACGCACGATTTCAGCTCGTTCAGTTCCATCCTGAGCTGCCCGATTGCCTGGCGAGCCAGTATAGCCATTTTCAGCAGAAGGGACTTTAGGCGGTCGTGCTCGCTCCGCGATGACTGGAGGTTGTCCTGAAACGGCATCTTTTGAGAAAATAATTCATTAATTTAATATAGAAAACTAAGCTAGCCACAAATTAATTAACACTATATTTTTGGTTAATTTCACAAAAACGTCATTTTCAAATATCGATATTACGATAATTAAAAAATAAAAAAGCGGATAGCAGGAAACTAAATACATTATGTTGTTAATAGGCAGCATACTAACAAGAAGTTATGTTTTTTATTGTATTATTATATTATTTTCATTAACAGCATCTGGTTTCTGAACTTTTAATTATATTCGAAATAAAATTTAAAAAATCAATAATTGGAAATAGTAATTAATCACTTTACAATCATTGTTTGCTTGAGTTAATTGAAATATGCATGTTAAGGAATTAAGGAAAGCCCCACAAGTTCCAACTTGTCAACATTTTAATAGAGATCTGTCAGTCTTATACATCACTGATTTGTTTTGTAATTAGTTTTTGACTATGAAATAATTAGTTATTCTGTTGATAATTATCATACATTAGTTTTAGGTATGCTTTAACATTATACTTCCTCATCTATAAGTGTGAACTTTTTTGCATGACAAAATAAATGGAAAATGCAAAATTATCTGGAATAAAACAAATTGCAAAGAAAAAACGATTATCATCTACAACACTGAAAGGTATAAACCATCGAATACAATTTATCTGTCTACAGTTTGAAAGGACACTATTTTGGAATTACACAGCACATAAATCTAATGGTTGATTAAAAACAGAAGTGATAACACTATAAATCAAACAAAAAGAAATCAACGTACACCTATAACAAGGCCACCAACTGATAAAACTGCTCAAAACCATTCACCAACAACTAAAAGTGACCTCTACAAACGAAAAGAAAGACAAACGAAAGAGTTCTAAAAGAACTAATTGGCTAAGGTAACACGTGGTTGCTGGAAATAACAGATTGCAAGTACCTGCAGTAAAGCGACCACATTGTTAGCGGTGTCAAGTTGGCGAACAAATTCTCCCTGGCTTTGTGCAGCTTCAATACTGAGGCTCGAAGGCAAGCTCTCGTCAATGTAAAACTCGTCAGTAATGAACTCGTTAGGTTGGTGGCCTTGAATGGGGGAGCTAGGGGAGAGCAACTGGTCGCCCTGCAAGTCTTTGGGGCTTTGCGGAGTGTGTGGGGAGAGGGACTTGGAGCGCGAGAAGTGCGCCGAGGCGAAACTCTGCATCTGCTGGTGATGGGAGTTGAAGCAGCTCTCGGTGTTGGAATTGAAATTTTTTATGCTAGAAAGCTCGTCGATGGACTCGAGCGACGGATTCTTCACGTTTGTGAAGCTGTCCATGTTGCTCTGGCTCCCACTGAAGCTCATGGTTCGCTGCGATTGCAGACTTGTGTTAGTAGTGGTGTTAGGAGGGGTGGGAGGGATGTTGGCGTCAGCATTGGGGCAAGTTACGTGGGGCTTTTGAAAGGTGCGAGGCGGCTTTTTAGGCGGTAGCAGATTTCTGTCACCAACCTCCGTTAGGGTAGCTGCATCGTGGGTTCGAGGACGGGGTGAAGATATATCTTTTTCAAAATGTAGCTCCAATGGACTTTGACCAACCTTTTCAAACTCCTCAGTGTCAGTTTCCGATTCACAGCCCCTGCAAAGGAAACAGTAAATTAATGTTATACAATGTTATTTATAATTTTTAATTGAATCTACTTAAGAGCAAAACAAGAGGCCTGCAATCAACTTTAGTTGTTACCCAGCACGAGTTTTGATTGTTTTTGTTAGTTATTAAATTGATATATTTTTTTGTTGTGGAAAGTAAACAATTCTTCCTAATTCAAAACCTTCTTGCATTGTAAGATAACTTAAGCTTCTATAGAGTATATGAAAACAAAATAAGACCAAGATTATGCATTAGTTAAATAGACTGCTGGGTTATAAGTTTTCTAAATCAATAGCAAAGCATGAACCTAAATTATTAATAGTAAAACAAATTGGAACAAAGTCGAGGTTGATAAATAATTTTGTTCTCTTTTCTATACCTATCTTCACTATATCTTTTCTCAGCCCATATTTTGATTATCATCACCACTGTAAATAACATCTAAAAATAATTTGGAGCTATTCGATTTTCAACGTTTCCTGGTTCATGTCAAACTCCAGGATGCTGATCAAGCTTTCTGGAGGCCAAGAAATTGTTAAGCTTCTTTACACTTACTCCAAACCCACTACAGTGAAAATCAAAGTATTATCACGTTCTTTTTTCTTCATTTTCTTAAAAAATCACCACCAAATGCATTCAATTTCTGCATAAAAATAGTATAAAGAAAACGAAATAATTGCTTCATTGACAAAATGCACTGGAAACTGCTTAGTTACCTGCTTTATACTCCTTAGTAGCATAGCTTCCTGGCATGTACACTTATATTTTTACAAGCTGGGATACGGTTATTATGTAGACTCAAATGACCTAGTAATATTTAAGTAATTTAAAATAATTCTTGGTTTTTGTGCCATTTAAACTTGCTACTATTATAATAAAATGCTAAAGTTTCAGCTTACTATATAAATTACCCTACATGAACTTCAAAACATGTTCCTTGATTTAGATCAATACTATGTATGTAACATTAATAATAATTTTGGTCTTGTTTAGCTTTAGGCATTCTAATCACAAACATTTTTGACTTTGCAATGGCAACCAAGACCCGATTTTTATATTTGAAATTAGCCAAATTTTGGATTATCATAAACCTTCCCTCTAGATGGTACTAAAATATCGATTTTAATTATCATAATCTATGCAAAATTATATCTGTTCTGTTCTTTGAAAGAACATATTGAAAAATGAAATTATCTTATTTAAAAAAAAGTTTTAACAGTATTCTGAGTAAAACAAAAATTTGCATGCTAATGGCATCAATGATATAACTGTCGCGTCTAGTGGAACCTTAAAGGATTCTTGTAGATACATTCTAGTTATGTTTATTTCAAATAATATAAAATTTAAAAATAGCAATTTTATAAAAGCAAAAGTATCCGTTTTCTGTAAGTTTTACAGAGAAATTGTCAAGAACAATGTCTTCCAATAAAAATTAAATCTCTAATAGTAGCCTTCTCATTTCACGAGGGAGGGGGTCGCCACTCTCCATTTTTACTTTCAGTAACAGTAAGAAGAACAATTTTAACTGCCCCCAAAATGATTATATGACCTGACTAGTGTGGAGTAATATGCTAGAGAACAATTAAGGGAATAAGTAGCAGATTAATTTGAAATAGATCCAAGGCCTGCAAAAGAATAGCATAAACAAATAAAAGTTTGAATGCTTTGAAAGTTGATCAGAGGGCAAAGAGAAAAATAATGCAATAAGATGAGTTTATAATATCAGTTAATTCAAGGAATTAGTGTTAACAAAGACGTAAACGTATTCGTGTTTTACGGAAGACGATCTGGAGGAGAGCCTTGCATTTAAGTGTGTTACTCAAGATTAATTGATGGCTGGGTAAGTTTACGAAGTGTAATTCCCTTTCATCAAGAAGGAAAACACTCGAGAGACGGTGCTGGACAAACTTGCGCTTTTAGTTAACTGCTTTAAAATACATAAATTTGAACAACATGAAGAATTGCAATATTAAGGACCGTTTGTGTGGTTTGAAATGCCAGAAACAAAACTGTTTTGCTCAAAATTTTGGGCTGTGAAAGATTACCCTGCTATTAATCTTATTGTGAAATAATGATTGTGGTATAAAAATGTTCTTTGCTATTCAAGAAACACATTTCACAGTCCAAAGTTCGGCTACAATCTCAGTGTCTTTTGTTATAGTCCTCCGAGACTTGATGTCAAACTTGAAATAGCTGTAACAAAGAACATAGGGATTGCAGACTTATTAAAAATTCTATTTATTATATTTCAGAATGCCATTAAAGATGCATAATAATGTCATATCATCAAAATTACGAAAAAAGAACTAAAGCATATGTACTGCTGTGAACTGCAAGTTCCTTAGAACAAACTGTTTAAAGACAAATTACAACTCCTTTAAAGTAAATGAATGAGCAGTGACATTAACAAAGTATGCACAAAGTGGAAACCTTAAAGCACAGTTACATCGTTTTATAGTATCCTAGAAACTAGTAGCCCGAAGTGTCTTGTTAAAAGAAAAAATCCAAAATTTCTCAAATAATATCAAGGCATAAATAAAATCAATGAATGATTTAGTTCAGTATATAACATGTTTTGCTGAAAAAAAGTTAGAAGCAGTTACAATACTGGAGAAAAAATAGAAACAAAGAATCTCAAAGAGCTCAATAATCTGAATCAGATGTCAATAATGATCCAATTTAAAAAAAGGTAAAGTAACTTTTGGTCGTATTTTTTATCTGTCTTACACTTTCTTATTTTAAATAAAATTGCATAAAAGCTGGGTTATAAAAAATAAATTTGTGTATATACACACATCAGCCTGTAGTTTAATCTTGCAAATAAACGCTGAGGGTTACTACTGGAAGATACACAGTAATCTTTCTTGGAAACCTTCGGTAATGTGAATTTTGTAGACATATCATTGTTTTGGTTCTGATGCTAGACTCTTTAGTTTAACATTCTTTTTTCTAATTTGCTTAACACACACCATCAATTCAGCATTTATTTTTTTAGTCCGAAAATAAATTATAAATCATTTTTTCAAGTTATTAAATTAGTAGAAGAATAGTTTTGTTAATTATTTGGAAGAAAAGCCCTCATGTTAGACTTGGTTTTTGCGCGTATTCATTATAATATAGAGGACAATGTTCAGTTATCTTAGTGGATTATAGATAGTTACCGTATTGTACTATGACTTCAAAAATTTACCTAAACTTGAAGGTAAGGTGTGAACCAGATTTATTGTCCCAAGGAAGGAAGTGATATAAAAAGTTAAAATGCTTACAGAATGTGTCAACCACAATTTCATTAAACAGACAGCATATGGTCTTTGTTTAAATTGAATAACTCTCTCAGTCATCAAGCGTTGGACGATAATTTATTTTTTTATCAAGTTTAAAATTATTTGATCGGCCAGCTTTATGGCCAGCGGCAGAGATGTCCACTTTCACAAAGTGTTGAATTTTGTTATCTTTCAGAAAGGTTGTTGTTGAGATGGTTCAACCAGTTGGCTCTGTCCTCTAGTCAGCGCGCGCGAGTTCGAGTCTCGCTCAACTCATGGGTGTGTGTGAATGTCCTAGCATTTAAGTGCATGTTAGTGGGCACAATAAGCCCTTGAGGCTGCAGTGCCTGTAAGTGCACAAAAAAAAAATCACCTGCTACATCATCATCTTTTTTGGAAATTGTGATTTAGACTATTATAGTTTCCATAGAAAATGACTATTCGACCTAATGAAAACGTACTTATTGGCCCCATTACACTTCAGTCTCGTCAATGATAAAGAAATTGTTGTCACCTGAGGGTTTTGATAACTTGGTACAGTTCTTCGCCTTAGGCAGGCCTCTTTTTCTGATTCCTGTTGCCCTCTGTTTCTTTACTGACTAAACAGAAACCTTTTTCTACTTCTGATCAACAATTAGCAGTGGCCTACTAATTTAGTTGTTTTAGAGACAGCTTCCTCGTCATCTCTATTCATCTGCTATGTTCCGGTCCAGATTTTTTGCTATATCTCACACCTCCGGTAAATACAAAATGCTCGATGACTCTATTGACCTATTGCATGCACACATATTGTGATGCAAAGATCTTTCTTGGCAATGTTTAATCATAATCAAAATATCATTATATAGCATAGAACGTGTACAATACGTCCAACTTTATTATGAAAAATGGACATTTAGACAAAAATATTTGTCGTAAATTATCCGATATAACCATTTTTGTGACCCGAGTTAAATAATATTAGAATTGAGAATATGTAGTTTCAACAAGATGGTGCTACAAGTTATATAGACAAAAAAGAATGGATTTATTTTCTAGTCGTGTTATCTCAAAAAATGATACCCTTAACTGACCTTTTAGATAATGTGATTTAGACTATTTTTAATAGGACTAAGTGTAGAGGAATACTTCACTAATAATTGATGCTTTGAAAACAAAAATAATTCGAGTCATTTGTGAGATTGGGCCAGATTTGTGAAAAATTATAATATATAATAACAAGCATAAGAAGAAACAATAATTCTTTGTTAGAGAGTCACCACGAGGAACTAAAAAACAAGTTTAAATGGAAGAAAGGTTTTTCTTTGCATATGGTAAAATTCCTCTGCTTTGATGTACTTTAAATTGTTAAAATCTGGATAACCAATTACTGCAGACTTTTATTGTTAACAATTGGATCGCCCAAATAAAGCTGAGTCGCTGAAACTCATCCAACATGATAATACTCGCCCTCATGCATTAAAGGTCACACAACAAAACTTGAAAATTTAGGATGGGAAGTTTCACCCCATCCTGCTTACTCTTCAGATGTTGCTTGTTTAGTTCTCTTTAAGACTTCCTAAAGAGTTTGTGGCATACTTTATAGTAGCAAAACTTCTAAGAAATTCAAAGTCACATGTAAACTAAAGATAAGGATATAGTATAAAACAAACAAAATCATCAGTATTATACCACACTTCAACTAACAGCTACTGTAAACAGTATGTGAGATAACTCAGTAAATGTATAGCATAGAGTAAAAACTGTAACCATGTTCAGAAAAATAATTATAAATTTTTTTTCAAAATTATAGAATAAATGAATTTTTTTTTGAAAGTTTAGTTTTAAATGATGAGCTTGTGGGTGATCATAGAAAGAACATTTAAAAGTATCGAGAATGAAAATGATTTAGTAATTGTTTAGGATATTTTGGAAACAATTAAGTAGGACAGCTGTATTTAATTAAAAGTATTTTGAGAAAACAATTAATAAAAAATTCTCTGGACAAATATAAAACTCTGCACATTTAAATTTTCTCATTTTCTTAGCACATTCTATTAACTATATTGCAATTTTTAGATTATAAGACGATGCATTCTTTGAATAATGTGATGACGATTAGTCTTTAAATTTAATTTCAGTAAAGCAGCAAGGAAGGAATCAGATTGAATGACAAGAAAAGGTTGCCCAACTAAAAAGTATTCCTCAGATATCCCACAGAAGGTCCAGAAACAAGTATATACTAGAAAATTAGACAAATAATAGAGATAATGTTAGGATTATGTGATTTTATAACTAAAGCAAGAAATAAACATTTTGTACAATTAAAAATTCCATGAATGATTAATTTTTTGCTCCAAATAAAGTTGTATTTGTCCCTTATAATTGTTACTAATTTTTACTACATTTCATATATTGGGTGTGTATAAATCTCCATTTAAACAAAATCTGTGTTTGCATACTTTTGAGTATGCAGGTAATATAATAGTTGTAGCAAATAAAACTGTAAAAACAAAAATTTCGATAGAGATATGGACAGAAGACGTAGGAGGGATGAGGATCAACATAAATAGGGACAAAACAAAATCGATGCAGACAAACAGAAAAAAGGTTAGCCTACAGTAGTTTAGATATAAAAGACATTAATAATTCTTAAATATTTAGGATTAAATATAATAGCAAAGACAGGATAGAAAGTAAAGTTATAAATTTTAAAATAAAACTCTGTGTAAATTTGCAAAATTATAGTTTTTGTGATAACTACAGGAATTTAAATAATATAAGTCTATGGGTTAAATAGTTATGGCTGATGGCATTTTATCATCATGTCGTTAGTGATGGTACGAATATTGTGAGGCATCTTACAGCTTACTATAAAACTACAACATAGTTAAAGATTATGAAACAATGGATTTGAGTAACTGGCCACTCAAATATTTAAAGAAATATCACACAAGATTCCACTAGAAAATAGTTCAACAAAGGATGAATAAAACAAACTGATGACTGCACGTCTGTTTGCTTAAAATGCGCTGGTTTATTGATGATTTATTTAGCACACAAATCTATTTAGCAGTCAAATGTAATTTTGTATTTCATTTTTTTTAATAACTCAAACTTTCGTTATTTATAATAAAGTTGAATGAGTTTAATGAAAAAGAATCCATAGCAGAAAGACAGTTGAATAATGAAAACTTTTGTGAATAAGCTTAGAACTTCGATAGTAATGAACAAATGATGATGAAAAGAAAACTACTGTACCATAAATGAAAAATAACAGAAATGCAATGATATATATGACAATTAAGAATAGGACAGCACTGGTAACTTTGTTTCTAACAAATTAGATTTTTAATAGCAGTTATCAGACATTACTCATTATTTATTTTGGATAAAAATGCTGTGGAAATAGAACATAGGCTACTAAAGGCCAATTGTTTATCTTTAGAAAATGAGGCATATCGTTGCTCAGCCAAGTTTAAGTTAACTTTGCTTTGTGGGTCGGTGCAATAGAACCTTGCTGAAAGATCCAAGGTCTGTTTGAAAAAAAAACGCGTGATTCACCATAGCTTATAAAACACTCTGTTGCAACAGACAGTAAAGAATTGACCTTTTTTCACAAACGTGAACATTATTACTTCATCATAACAGACTCCCCACCAAACCATCACAGATAATGGATTAAACCCTCTCTGAACCCTTGACACAAGCTGAGACGTTTCTTTAGACATTTTTGTCATTTTATCGTTCAAGGCTTTTATTGTAAAACTTCAGTTAACAATTTTTGATTTTTCTCTCCTACCTTTTTGTTAATGTTTTATGTGTTTTTAGTAAGCAGTTAATTTCATATCTTGTATGATAAAGCAAAAAATCATTTTTTAGAAACACGCATTTCGTGTCACTTTCAACATTAACGAGAATGTGTAAAACCATAAATGAAACTTTTGACAGCGGTGTGGCGAATTAGCGAGAGGTGAAATAAACGCATGGACAAAACTCTGGTGTTCCAATTTCAAAAAATTAATGGCAGAATAATGTTCCTTATGACGTCTGCTTTCGAATGAGGTATCACATGACATATGTTATGTGATGGAAACAAGTTTAACCTCACCGTTGGCCCCTTGATATTTGGCCGATTTGTCTGAAATTCAATAGCGAAGGAGGTATTAACCTAAGGTATATGTATGCCAAGTTTGAAGTGAATCCGATGACTATAACGGAAGTTATCGTGTCTCCAGACAGACACACAGACAGGCAGACAGATACCATGTTAAAATCATTAACTTTTGCCTATAGCGTTCCGCTGTCGAAAGTTAATAATTGACAAGTGTAACTTTATTGATAGTGTTGCCTTAAATTGGACCAGTTAGAAAGATGCACTTCCTTGATGACTTGTTTTGATAAATTGCTTTGTTTACGATTCCAATAGCAATAAATGCTCTACTTTTTAATCCACAAATTGTTTATTTTCAAATTTGGACCTTTTTTATAATTTACAGTATTTTAGAACTTCTTATCATCACAAACTTTATGAAAATCAAGACTAAGAGTTTCTGTAAAATCAACTTTACAATATGATTCATTGTTCATTACTTCTCCCACTGGGCGTCATTAAAAACGAATTGAGCCTTAAAGCTATTTGAATGTAATTGCTTCTGTACGTTTTGTACATAAGAATTAGATTTATCTACTTTTTTACTATCCTTAATTGAAGTTTTTGAATGTGAGCTCCAAAATTCTCGACTCCGCTTTGAAATATCTCACATCTTGCTTTCCTTCTCAACTCTCTGTCAATAGTGAAACGTTGTTGAAGCCTTTTTCAAATAAAAAATTACATAAACTAAGGAAGACACAACTTTTTAGCTCTAACACAACTTTCATAAATAAGATTTATAGTGTTTGTGTAAAATGAATTTACATCATCATAAGCGCTTGTGTAATATGTAACTTTTGTTAAATAATTCCAAATTATTTTAGCTGACCAAATTTTATACAACCTTAATAAAATGAAAGTGGTCGAAAAAATTAATATGCGCAGTGTGCTAAAAAAGAGCATAAGAAGCTATTTATGTTTTTACTCTTAAACATACCAGTAAGAATCTAGAAACTAGTAATTATAGCATGAGAGTTATTCAAGATTAAACAGAAACAATTCAGAATTTTAATGTCCATCCTAAAATTTACATTTTGATAGTGGATAATTAATGAGGTTGGTCAAAAGGTATTTTTTTGGTGACATGCCAGAAACAAAAAAGACATTAGAAACTAATATTGTTATTTTGCATGCAACGTTGCAAAATTACAGCCAAGCATAAAAACTACATGTATTTTATATGTTTAGAATGCAGTGTAGGACTTTAGGTAATCCTACATTGTAAGTTATGTTATACGTAACACAAATATAGTTTGAATATTTTTGTAATATTTAATGTATCAAAATTATCAGTAACATAGCTTTATTATATGTAATATATTTTATTTAATAAATATTACTATGTATATGCATGTGTGTGAGTGGACGTGAATGTGTCAGCTGAGAATTATAGCATACAATATATATGTATATATATATATATATATAAGATTCTTGCAAAAACGTAGTGAATGTCGCCCATGGCTAATTCATTAAGATTCACATCTTTGGTTAAAGCACTATCAGGAAGATCAACAAATACATGTATGGAAATAAAGAGTCAAAAAATGGAACAAGCAAACATAAACATAACCAACAATTAAAATATATATCTGAAACGTTCAGCAATCTGATTATTAGACAAAATTATATATTTAAGAGTTCATAATCTATTAAATGTTCGTTTTGGCATGTTAATATATTTGAATTACATGAAACTATCTTCAATAAGACTTTATTCAGAAACTCCAAAAATGATGAGGATCTCATGTTTGTTCTCTGCCCGGTCTTCGCGCACTATCTCTGATGTGGGCCGATGTAGCAAGCTTCGTGCCTTCAGACGACCGCCATTATTATCCCTTGTTCAAAGTGAACACAGGTACTCAATTATTTTTAGTGATTGAGTAGACCATCTGCAGGTATCAGAGAGCTTTAGGAACGAACCCAAATCCATCCGCACCGTAGTCACGTGTCTCAACTGTGCAGCAAACTATGTCACTTTAAAAGTAAAAATCATATGCAATCGACAACTGATCAGATTAACCAACTTAAAGTAAATTGCAACAAAGCTAAATGGATAACATGTTCAACAAAGACTAAATTGATTAAAAAAAACAGAAAATCTTTTGCTTGATCTCAAAAGAAATGAGATACCTTTTATCTATTACTTCAAGCAATATTCTGATATCCTCCTCCGTTGATGTAAAGCCATTGTTATCTCTATGTAGCATATTGAAACCAGTTTGGTATTAATTCTATTTGAATAGGCAAGTCTAAATAGAAATTTCTAGAAGAATAAGTTCAACATTGAGAAGTTAATTGCCACGTTGAAGAAAAGGAAAACAGACTACTTAGAATCCCAGAAATATTTAGTCTACTCACTTTATTAGACTCATTCTAAACATTGTTGTTTCCTAAGATTCCTAGGTATTTTAAAAACTAACTGTGAGCTTAGAAACTGCATTTACTGATATATGAAAGGTTATACAGATATTCTGAGCTCACGACTTTTTTAATTTGATTTCCTCCATATGTGTAGCTTATGACTTGTATTGCATGTAAGTAATTCACTGCACTCATTCTTGCAATCGGTGTTGGTCAAATTTACCCACTATATATACACATACTCATACATTTAGATGTTTAGAAAATGGTTGTATCAAAACAAGTTATGCTATTTTTAATCTCAATTATCTAGCCAAGTATGTCTTTTTTTTGTAACGCGTTTTAGAATTTCGTTTGAGTATATTTTTTTGTAACTCAATAAAGATGTCGAAAAGACGAGAAAACAGTCAATCTTGGGTTGAAAATAAAAATATTAAAAGTCAACTCTATAGCAAGTGCCTTTCGACTAGTGCATTCAACTGTTTCAACATTCTTAAAAATAAAGGTAAAGTAAAAGGCCTAACAAATCAAAAACTAAAGTAATAGATCTATTAAAATTAAGACCAGAGTAAGTTTGCGAATAAAAGGTAACATTGTAGAACAAGCACACAATTTCAAATACCTAGGAACTCTTGTTTATAAAAATGGTGGTAACAGAAAAGAAATCCAGTTAGGCACTAAACAAGACCAAAGAGCATTAACAAGCATGAAAATTTTTTCACCAAATCTGACTTCAACCTCAATTTACGTTCACAAATGATATGATGATAAGTATCCCCAATCCTTCTGTATGGATGCAAATACTGGACTTTAGATCCCACCACAGAAAGAAAAATAGAAGTCTTCAAAATGTACATCTACTGACGCATTCTACATATACCCTGTACAAAAAAATAAAAAATGCCGAAGTACTCCAACGAATGAAAACCGATAAAGAGCTTCTATTAACTCTGAAGGAAAGAAAAATACAATACTTCTGGCATGTCACGCAGGGTAGTAAATATGAAATACTCCACATTCCACACAGGGGGAGAGATCAGTAGGGAAACCGAAGAGCACTTGGTTAAAAGATATCTGCGCTGGTTTGAGTGCAAATCTATTGACATATTCAGAACAGCAGTCTTCAAAACAAAATTACCCATATGGATCGCCAACCTTTGTAAGGAGACAGCGCAATAAGAAGAAAAGACATAATAAAAGCACCAATCAATAAGACACAATACTATAATAATTAGCCAAGCAAAAATAATTCCTAAAATGGAAAAATAAAATTTGGTTTGATAACTAGATATAAAAAAGAAGGCCAATAAGTCTTAATAATTCAAACTGAACTATTTTTGATACTAAGAAACACATAGGCTGTCAATCTATGAAAACATTTGCAGCTAGTCATGGATGGTTCTAATTTGCATAATTGTAGTATCTTTTTGAGAATTCATGTATAGTAAAACACATCATTTATCAGACTCTTCCAGTTTAAATTGTGCAAATACCAAGGCATAGATGATACAAAGTTTATTGGAAGATTAGTTCAACAACTGTTTCTTAGCTTCAGTCAAGTGTTGTATAGAAAAAAGAATTCCTTTTAAAACTGTCCTGCAAGATAATGCTTCAGGACACCCTCAGCATCTTAATAACTTGCATCCAGATGTGAAGTAGAGCATCTGCTTTTTACAATTTATGAACCAAAATGGTATAGCAACATTTAAAGCACACTATTTACGCACCACTTTTCTACAGTTCTTGCAGAAGCAGAAAACAAAATAACTTTCCTTGATATTTGAAACTATATAACAAATAATTAATAAATTTGGAAATGTGACAAAAAAATACACGACGAAAAGTATATAGAAAAAAATGCTTACATTTCTTTATTAACAAATCTATTTTTTCAAAACAACAAGTATAATAATGACGCAAAATTAAATAGTGTAAATTACAAACAACCTTCGATTAGATATTGAAATAATCGATATTTCAGAATTAATAAAGATAATAAAGAAATTTAGTTAACAGGGATTAGGAGGTGTGTTTTCGAAGGCAAATATGAGTTTATTAAAACTGGAGGCTACAGATTAAATTGTTGAACGATTAAAATAAGTAAAAAAGCATGTGAATAAAGTTTTACATTAGAAGAAAAGAAAAAATTGTACAAAGCAGAGCATATTATATATTAAATTTTTTTTCAAAAGCATCATCTTTACCTGATCCATCATTCATTCTATGACCAAATTGTAGAAACGAAACTTGGTCATTAAGTAAAGAATACCTGTATATACAATTGCATACATAAATTCACTTTAATGATGTCACTTGTAACTTGTAGTATTTGTTTAATCAACTTGGTTAATTCCATTTTTCTTCTTAGAAAAAAATCGTCTGCAAACACAGCTACAGAGATATCTCAATTAGCAGTTTGATGTTTGAGTTGCAAATTGTATTAAAGCAGCTCCAAAGGGTTGTTGTGGCAGAAAATCTTTAGTAACTTGTAGGGGTCAACTTTTGAGAAAACCTTTCTGCTGATAACAGGCAGATAATGAGCGACCAAAAATAATTTTATTTTGATATCTTATTATATTTATAGCATGTTTACAGGTTTGTTTTAGTAACTTCCCAAATAATGGATCATAAGGTTCAAAGACATTTAAGGAGAGTATAAAGCAAATTAGTGCTTCTTAATTGATATTTCACAAATGCGTTGCAAGCATTCCAGGAAACTATTAATTTTTACTATTATGTAATCTATCTTCTATAACTTTTGATATATGCTGCTGTAAATTTTATTGTTAGTTTTATAATCTTGGTGATTTTGGTGTTCTACAAATTTTCATTATAATCGAGGGGCCATAATCTCGAAAATTTTAAGAACGTCTTATTAAATTTTGTAGTAAAAAAAATGTTATATTGGTGATAATATATTGTTGTTATTAGTGGAAAAACATTGGAAAAGTTACATATCATAAAAAGCACCACAAGGTACTATAGATAAGATTGATTTGAATCGCACCATGTTAGAAAAGATTAGATAAATCCAGCCAAGAACAAATCACAAGACAGGCTGATCATGGTGCCTCATAATCAACAGAAATGTTCTCTTAACCTGGGTGTAGAAGCATTTGTACAATCAGATGATAAATTCTTTCACCATATTCTAAAATCAAGAAATAAAGGGTATAATTTGGTATAGTGGCATATCACTTTTAATTTTGTCTGATGACACTAGAAATGCCACCAAATACATTGAAATTATAAGTGATGGACTTCTACTTGTGTTCTTTAACAATCTCGTTAAGAAAAACGTTTTTATGGAGGAATAACACTCCTATCATTGGCTATGCAAAACTGCCACATAGAAGAAGAGCAACAAATTCGACTTTTGCCATGGATGAGGCAACCTTCAGACATAAAGATGATTTAAAATCTATAGCATTATCCAAAAAAAGTCAAAAGACTAAAAGCTTAGCAACAAAGCTAAGTTAATGGCAGCAATAACAAAAGAATGGCAGAAAATATCTCAGAAAATGATAGATCATTTCATCCATATCAAGCATAATATAACAGTAAAGGAGGTTCAACTAAGTATTCAATATACTTGCATTAATATGTTTTTGGTTTATAATTTGTAGAAAATTAAAAAAAGTCTTTTAATGTTATTTACTTATGGTTAGTAAAACTAAATCAATTATAATACTCGGAAAGTTAATATCCTGTAAATCATTCTAATTAACTGAATAAGACACAGAAAAACTTATCATCATCTGAGTCAACATTTCGTGAACTACAAATTTAGTTTATTTTCAACAATGCATTACATGATTTTTTCATTCTTATAGTTTTTAGTTTATATCACCCAAATAAAATAAAATTCCATTTGAATACTATTGCAATGCCTGACTTCGATTTAATCAGTCCACATGCTTACACAACCAGAAGCAAATAAAATCCAACACTACTCACTTGTCCAAGTCCTTCAATTGAGGTATTCCATGTGTAGCCAAACATGTCTCACTTTCCACAGGCTTCAGCAGGTTGCGGTCCAAATTGCTTGCCAGTCCCACCTCATTCACTACCTGCTGAATCTTCTCCTCAACCCCCCGATCGTCAATCTTCCCCAAATCAGTCTTCACAAATGACTTAACCATAAACAAGTTGTTAATAGCAGTAATATCAGGAATGCTGACATTCTCAGCAAATTCTGGAAGTGTTCGTTTAAGCTGCTCGATGTGCTCTATAGTTAACTTAGGCAAATTGGAGTCAAACATGGTGGGAGCTTCCGTTGCAAAACTTGGCGGCTGATCGTCCATTCCCGGAAACAGAGACGTCAAGAAGTGGGTGTCAAAGTGGGTATGAAATTCTTTCCGCCGCGTCATCTCATCATTGTGTATCGTCAGCAGATAGCAGGCTAATTCTGATGCCCACTAAAGTATAACACCGTTAAATCAAGTACAGAAAAATTTATAATGTCTTACAGATAAGTAGGCTTGTGAAAAAGCTCTTCTTCGCACAACCTCGGCTACAGTGGACAGGTAAATAGCTGGTGTAATGTGAACCTGCTGTACCACCTGTAGAAAATCCTGCACTCGGCGCAGGTTTTCACAGTAGGCAACCATTTGATGGCTGAGGTGCCGCATTCTGTCCTCCTTGTCGGCTATCCACTTCAGCCGGCGATGTATGGCCTCCCCCAGTTCAGCTTTAGCTTTCATGCACCGCCGACGGTTGTCCACTAGTCTGTTGTGGTTCTCTAACATTACTTTGAGCTGTTTTCGATGAGAGGCACACAGATCTGGTAAGATTGACATGTCGCCTATGTTGCTGGCTCTGCTCTGATTCTACCAACGGATAGCACTTGATAATTATAAAAATTACATTTGTATGTGAAAATTTACCTGTAGAAAAGATTGTGCCAAATCACCTTGCTCTTGGACAAACTTTTTGGCTTCATGCATAAGGTTTTCTAAGCCGCACAGCCGATCACTAAGGCCTTTGATCTCTATCCGTTCTTCCATCTTGAGTTCGCTCAAAAGTGTTTTTATAACCATCTCCAAGTTGTTGTACACTTTTGAATCAAACTTGAAATATTACATAGTTAAAAACAGTCCACAAAAAACATAATGAGATATCATTACTCAAACACTGCACAGACTATTAGTAATTTGAAATGTTTTAAAGTAATATTAAAAGTAAAACGTTACTTTTCAATATTAATCATAAATACCTGTTCCACATGATCAGAACAGTGCTGATACATCAAACTTATTGACCTCTGATTATCGGACATTGAGATCCAATCATATAAAGTAAAAGGATTCGGCAAGTCTTCTTCAGAACTCCCCTTTGTAGACTCTTCAGATTTCGGCGACTCTTCACTTTCACAGCTATTTTGTGCAAGTGCCAGCGACAACACTGGTAATATGGGTATCTTAGCTAGAACTTCGAGGTCTGCATGAAAACTAAAACATGCGAGCATGCAATATTTAAATACAAAGTAGAAATATGGTACATACTTTTGTAGAAAATTTAAATAAACACCGCGCTGGTTGATGAACTCTAAAAACGTTTTTTGGAAATTCTCTGCACGGGTGGTGAAGTCTGCCACGGCATCTTCAAAGTTAGCCGTGGCAGCCGCCCATCCTTGCTGCTGCAGGTGCTGTTCATGCACAATATTTTCACAGACACGTGTTACCTCTTTGGCAGCCTCATAAAACTGCTGTGCCAGATTCGTCCTCCAGCACACGGTGTTGTAAGTTGCTGGCATGTCGTTTGATTCTCGCACTTTTTCATTGAAGTCTAGTAACATGCAGATGCTAGCAATGCTTTTATCTAAATTCCTAATACATTACCAGTATCCACAATTCGCTCAAAAGATGGTGTTGGTGGGAGAGGAGCTTCAATAAGATCTTGGTTGAAGAGGTAAATTGGATTGGTGTCTGTGCCGGCAGAGTATGAGCAGACTCGAGCGTTGGCAGGCAGGGGCTCACCGCCGCTGACCAACAGCACTTGTCTATCAGTTGGTATGCCGCACACATCTTGGATGTGCTGCATCAAACAACTTACACTACAAAATAAGCACGTCAGATGAAGTACGTGCGTTTTATCGTAAAATCAAACCTTTCAACAGCCAGATTCATGCTGAAGGTGACCATGGCCCCGGTGTTGACATTGAATACGTACAACATCTTCAGGCAGTCCCAGAGCAAGCTTCACAAAACGAAGGCCCTCAAATTTGTACCTGCAACACGTGCATGTCAATTCTGCATCTAAGCCCGGCAGCCATGCGTGTTTAGGCTGCCAGATAGCGTTATCAAAGATTAGCAAATTGGTGCGATAAGTGTGTTAAGGTCAGACGGAAAACCGTGCATGCAAGACAGTGGACGGAAGTGCATTGACATGATAGCAATATTTTGCGCTCTTCGCTCGAAATGGACGTGTTTACTTGCACGTTAAATGCGGAAAAATCGAGCCACTTATCAAAGCTGCGTGTTTACAGGGAACGAGTAAACAAAGAGATTGTGTGCGCGAGCTGTCAGGCGGCGATAAAGCGGTGGGGCAGCGACGGGCGGCCGCCCCGGCCGTCGCGGGGCTGAAACCTGCTGCGTAACGTACGGCTCACGGCGTATTTGGCGGAACCTCCTTGTCCATAGCCTTTGTGATGGCTATCTGACATTTTCACAGCTGATGCCTATAAACACTGCGAATTTTCACTTTCATTCCAGGCCAGAGCTGGCTGCAATCCGGACTGTCGCCGCACGAGCTCTTCTTGCTAGCACGCCTCGCTAAAATTAGTCATTTTGGCCAAAACGCAATTTGACCATCAGCTGACTGCTAGGAAATATTTGCGAACCCCACTATACCACACTATTCATTAGCACCAAGGACGTTCTGCGGATAGGATAAGTCATCGCGACACCTGTAGTTGCTACAGTCACTTCCTGGCACGTGGCGCCATCTTATGACCCTGGATTTAGACACGTGGACATTTTTAATAAAATTATAATTAGACACCACGTACTTTTCTCAATTGACTGTTATTAAATTATTTAAATTGAAAAAATTCACTTGACACAAATACATAGCAATTATTGGTTTATTTACTACAAAAAATGTGATATATAAAAACACAGTAACGGCTATTAAATATTATATATAGTAGGAAACAAAACTAGTTATACAGCATAACTTATAATAATTTTGTGTTGAAGAAGTATGGTAGTTGCAAAATAAATGTATTAAATGGATAATAACACCAATTGTGTGGATAATTATGTATAGATTTGTAAAATTTTTTTTTTGAGATTCTTATTTTCTTCTCCATTGTTGTAGTGTATTTTTTTATATTTTAATTTTTTAATATGTAAATGTTAGACACATTTCTATATTTTTCTCTCTGCCACGGTCATTTGGTTTGCTTCCGCAGAGCAAAGTTTCGATTTTAAGTGCCGATTCATAATAAACGTAAGCATAAAGTGCCCATAAGAAATACGTATAATGCACGTAAGCCTTCTGTAAACATTTGAAAGTTGCACATGCCCAAATACAGTAGCGGCAGCAATGTCCTTCCAGGCATTTTGCATAATTGTGTTGCTTTTAAACCTGTTATTCCTTTTATGGTATAGAAACAGATACATATTTACTAACTTAATTAATAGTTCCCTATCCGTTGTAAAAACGAAGCCAAAATGTCGACAATACTAAAGTTAGATTACGCAATTTTAAAATCAAAACAAACATTCTGTTACAGCTACCAATGTTAATCCAGGGAAAAATTACAAATTACTGCAAATGAACGTACAATGTAAAAATTACGGGAGTGCATAAGCTTTGCATTGATTCAACTTAACGTATTACAATTTCTTATGGACGACTTGACGACGTTAAATTGTTCTACGTTCACGATCCAGTTAAAATTTTATACGTTCCCACCTTGCAAAAATTTGAGGAAAAGCGGGTGAAAAATTGTCAGCCTAGCACGCCAAAGATACCTTTCGGCGGGCAACCCCTTGTTATATGATATAAGTATATAATTTTTTTAGCATATTTAGTGAATTAAAGAACGAAATTTTATTTAAGGAATTAAATATACCAAGTATAAGATTCTATAAAGTCATAGTGGGTTAATTATTCAGAAATACACTTTGATAAAAACAATTGTATAGTATTTTAAACATTTTAAAACGTAATTATTAAGAAATTTTACAAAAAACGATGATTACTTGATTAACCGGAATTCGGATAACTGACGTTCGATTAAATTCAGAATTTGTTACACAATAGCAGTTGGCAGATCAAGTTAAGGGATGACAAAGTAACATATAGAACAATCATAATGTAACATAAGGTATCTAGTTTTATGGTGTAAAAATTTGCAAAAAACACTCCAAATAAAGAGCAAAAATGTACAACAAAATCACATTATATCTGTGCAATTTAATTTTCGACCTTTATATGCATTTGTGCTATCTTTCGGAGTGATTCGGAAGCTTATCTCAACATTTTCGACAAAGGCTAATCTAGGGAGGTGATAATCTAGAAGAGCGAAATCTGGCGAATATATACAACGTGAAAAAATTTTCTAATAGATCGGTGAAGAAAAGTGATTTTTTTCCTTGTTGTTATAATATTGTTTTGGCATGTAGATCACCACTAACACGCATCAGTTGCTGCTGGTAAGCACGACGATTATTGTTTTACCAAATGGTGTATGTAGCGTATGACACTCCTCTGAGCCAACCATATACACAGCAATACCTTCTTGGTGTGCAGTGTTGGTCAAAAATTTATTTGGATAAACCCAAACTGGATGTTGCAGATTACAATTTGCCGTATTTTTTTTCTTGACGACATAGCAAAATTATAGAGTAGGAAATCTAACGTGAAAAGAAACCTTTTATTTTTAGGTTACGTTGGCTGAACAGGCATATCTTGTAGTGTATTATAAAACTGATAGATGGGGCTTTCCTATGGAATTACTTCGATTAAAGTTAGGTGTCGAGAATTAAGTTTAAGAGAATTAAGAGAATTAACTAATTGACTACTAAATGACTGATAATGTAAGAATTATAAAAAAGTGTGCCGAATCTAAACTAATATTGTTGATAAAATTATATATAGGTATGTGTGACAAAAATGTTTTAAATTATAAAATAAAGTGATAAAAAATATAATAAACTTATGCAACTATAATTTTTCATTATTAAAATGTACCAACAATCGTATTAAAATTGTTTACATACAGGAGGCTTCAAAAGTAAATTTAATGAGGATTAAACATTATATGTTAAACTGATCTGAAGGTTTACTGATAAAAAAAATGCATTTTCTAGTCAAAGCAAAAAAACTTTTTAATCGATTGATTACTCTTAAAAGAAATTATTTTATAAAATATTACAATTTAAAAAGTTAATACAAAAACTTTGTTTCCGAAAGTTGTTTAGTATAATTTTTAGACGTACTTTTACTACCAAAAGTCTTGACCTCATTTTTCATTTATTTGTTGGACTAGTCCAGTAGGTGGGAACAACGGTACGAGAAGCCCAAGTGGGAGTTTGGAAATTAGGGATGGTAAGGATCAGAAAATTGTTCTATGCAGATGATAAAGTTATGGTGCTGGAAAGCAAAAATTACTTACCAGAACATTTTGATATGTGAATTGTGGTTTTAAAATGGATTAAAGTTAAATAAAGACGAAATCAATTATAATGTTTAAAGAAGGAAAAACACTTGGAATAGACTTAGAGATAGTAACTATGCAAATGATTAGAAACATTTAATTACGGAGCCGAAACTGATCAGTAACATATGAAAGACTTAGAATCAATTATAATGTTTAAAAGGAGTGTTTAAGTTGGAAAATGCACTTTAGAATAGACTTAGAGATAGTAACTATGCTAAAGTGATTAGAAACATTGTAATACTGAAGAGCCGAAACTGATAACAACGATGACGGAACAATGAATAAAATAAGACCAAAAGGACTAAAAACGGTAACAAAACAATTGTAATTGCAAAAAGAGACTTAAATGTAGGACATATGCAGACTTTTATTGTCTGTTAATAATTTTGATTGTTCGATAACGTAAATTATGTTCGTTTAGTTGGCCAGTTTTGCTGAAAGAGGTCACAATGTTTGTACGTCAAGAACATTAAATATTTTTAATACAACAGTGTACTCAATATATAGGATACTACAATTGTTATTCTTATAATCTCTTAAATAATTTTTTCCGTACCTTATTCTTCAAAACTAGTTGTCGAATCAATTTTTCCACGTTTCCTCAGAAAATTAGACAATTACTCCCAACATAGGTATCATTTCTCCAAGCACTAATTAACACTTAAACCGTGTGCGAAGTTGTAGCTCAAAATTAACCGGTGTCCGTTTTTGACTAAGATAACATTGCAATTTCTTTTTACTGCCACAGTTCAGGAGCAACTAACATCAAGAGGTCGTCTTCCCGGCTCCAGTGCAGGTTTGAACTTGTTTCAAAGTGTGATCATCGCTTGCACCATATTGCAAAACTTCGCTATCGCTGCACGTAATTTCCAGAATAACTTAAAACAAAACGAAATATATTTAAGAATGTTTCGCAATATTCAAAAATAGGTTCGAATTAAAATTCTAGAAAAAAATTGACCTAAATTTGCGAGCAATGCAAAGTGGCACAAAATATTTTTTACGGTTGCTACACACATCTCCAATACGGAACGACGCGGGAAGTGTTGTGCCTTAGATCATTGTCTAATGATCACGGGACTTAATAATTTAGAGTGATTGAATAGGTCACCCTTCAAGTTTCTAAAGCCCACACTAAAAAATTAACCAAGCGCCTCAACCACTCGGCTACAAACTTTTTACATGATCATGACAATTATTTTCCAAAAGCTTAGTATAAAGTTTCCTAGTATTTTTGAGAGGCACATAAAATAAGTATTGTACGTGGGTAAGTAAAATATAAATCGAAATTATTTATTTTTAATATATTGAAGATAAACATAAAATGTTAGTTTTATAAAGGGCCCATAAGAACGCAAGAAAGTAAACGTTAATTTTACACATGTTTTACGCCATGTTTTTTCTGTTTTGATATAAAGTTATATTTGATTGAAGACCGCTTTAAAGTGATTAAAAAAGAGTATGAAAAAAGCTGAAAAAATAAAAAACAACTATCGACCTCTTCGCAATTATTTTGGTCGTCATAACCCTCTAAATGAGACCACCATCGGTCGTTTGGTGCAAAAATTTGAGGCTACTGGTTCTGTTGGTGATATGCCAAAGAGTGGACAATGCAAAAGTGTTTGCATACCGTCAAATATCACTGCCGTGGAGGAAAGTGTGAAAGAAGACCCAAAACTCTCAATAACTCGTCGATCGCAAAAACTGGACATTACGGAGAGTAGTTTACGCCGTATTATGCACAAAGATTTGGATTTACACGTTTACAAGATCCAATTGATTCAAGAACTTAAGACAATTGACCATTTCAACCGACGAGTATTCTCCGATTGGCTCCTTCAACATCGCGCAATTGATCCGAATTTATCATCAAAAATCTTCAGCAATGAGGCGCATTTCACATTAAATGGGACGGCGAACAGGCAAAACTGTCGCATTTGGGCCAACGAGAATCCAAGAGAATATCAAGAGCAGCCAATGCATTTTCAAAAAGTCACTGCTTGGCGTGCTTTGTGGTCAAAAGGTGGCATTGGACCATTTCTTTTAAAAATGAGGCTGAAAATGCGATTATTGTGAATCCTGAGCGATACGATGGCATGATTAATGACTTTTTCCGGAAATTTAATCAGGCTGACATTAATGATGTTAATTTTCAACAAAGCGGCGTAACACGCCACACAACACGTGCGAATATCCAGTTATTGCAGTAGAAGTTCGGTGAACTTTCAATTTCAACAAATGAAAATGGTAATTGGCCTGCTCGTTTGTGCGATTTGACGCCTTTAGACTTTTTTGTGAAGACATCTGAAAGTAGTCTACATTAATAAACTAGCCACTATCCAAGATAAAAGTTAACATAGTTGCCGAGATAAATACAATCGAAGCGACTCGTATGTCATTGAAAATTTCGACCATCGACGTCCGTAAAGCTAGGTGTGGTGAACATTTGAGTGATATAATTTTTCATACATAAATAGATACATGAATGTTTAAAATGAAATACCCTATTAGATTATACAATTATTACTGTAATTTCAATAAGCGTTTACTTTCCTGCACCTGAATTGGCGGAACCTTTACACGAACATATGTTTTCAATAATTAGATAGTTCTTTGATCCTTTATCATATAATGAAAGGAGGCTGTGATGCCAGCCAATCGCCCACAAACGTTTCAACAGCAATATTCTCATCCAATTTCTGTCCCCAAGTACTTCTTTTAGTCGTCTAATCAAATAATTATTGCAGGGCAACAAGTTTGGACTGCAGAGAGAGTGTTTTATTATAGCCTAAAACAAATCCTCAATTGTTGGTCGAGGTTTGGCAGTTGCGCTTCAATCGCTTGAACCATTCTGGCGTCGTTTATATTTTATGTACCATGCAATAATCTCTAATTCATTGACTACCAAACAGTCGTTAGCGCTTGTTTGGAATATCAGATAGCTTCACTGGAAGGACAAAAATAATAAACCTGCAAAGCTCCCAAATTTGAGAGAAAATTTGAAATCGTAAAGGTCACTAACGCTGACCTTTGACCAATCAGTTTCAAAATCACTAGCAAACAAGCCTCTTTGGTCACCTGTTGATTGGTGAAAACAGAATTTGGGAATTCCGAGCCGTTCTCGAGTTATTGCTCTGACGGACAGACGCACGGACAGACAGACAACACGAAGTTAGTAGGTGACTCCGCTTCGCTTCGCCACTTAACAAGTGACATAGACATTCGGTTGAAACAAGGCTCTGTTAATTAGCGCCCTTTTTACACCTCAGATTTTATCTCTTTTTCTGAAACCGAAGAAAAACCTTAAGTAAGAGCGTTACACTAGCGATAAAAAGGTGCAAGTAATTGTACGTCACTGGTGTTGATAGCAGATATCTCATTTCTGTTCTGTCGGGAAAAAAAGTTGAGCATTGGCGTACGTGCGGGGACAATGATAATGATTTTGTAGAAGAGTAATTACATTATCTTGATAGAAAACATTCCAATTTTATAGAAAATATATGGCATATTTTTGTATACCTTATCTGCTGATAAAGTTATTTCGAAAAATAAAATTCTGATTTATATAGATACCATGATTTGCAATGTTGTATTTCAGTGGATCTGTTCTAAATAATCTCTTTTACAATCTAGGTGTATACAGCGCTGTAATACTGTATACCGTTTTCTTTTGGTTATCTGTGCAAGCACTCAAATGTATGTACTACAGCACACTTTGGTGATTAAAATTGATGTCTACGTAGTTATTCCTAGGTGGTTTTAATGTTAACTCTTTTCGGAAAATGTCGGCCTAGATTTTGCGAGGAAAAGTGGTAAACTAACTTTGTGCAGAAGGTGATGTTTTCAAGATATTTCATTTCAACTAGCTACAATCGGTTAAAGATCTTTACATATTTGTCTAAACAATAACAATTCTTTGTCAACACAAAGCTAGTACTCAACTGATTTATTACCTCTCGTTTCTGACTATTGATCTGGGCAAGTTCTTCATGAATAGGTATACTGAAAATGTCTAAAAACTGCTACTATCAATATCTTCTCCTTTGAGTTGATATATTTGTACTTAATGTCTAGCGGTTTTGTATAGCCTTTAAGCACATTAGCTTTGGTAATTATTTCCGTTACTAATAGGAAATTGATAGTACGGTAGTTATATAGAAAAAAAAAATGTTGGGTGGTAGTCAGGGCTACTAATGTGAGGTTTCCGTAAAAACGTGGTTTTGACCAATTACACCAAAAATTTAGGATCTAACAGAGGAAGATGACTAGGTTTCAGTGGATATTGAAAGCCCTTAGTAACAGATATGGTAGGCACCTTTTCACTGTCCAAGGATCTTTTATAGGTCGCGCACGGAATTAATTTCAGGAAACACTGACTAATGTATCATAGTGTTTCTTCTGTGTGTTCTACACGTCAAACTGGGACCATAAACGTCATATATTGCGCTTATAACCAAACTCGTTCGAAACAAATGTCTTGTTGAAGTGTTCATCACCGCTTTTCAATAGGACGACATGCTATGAACGCATACATTCGCTAAATTTCGTTTGTCTCCAGGCTCACCATCTATGGGGACGTCGGATTCTTCAGAATAGTCTTAGTCTATTAGAGGCAGTTTTATTGCTGTAAATCTTTCCACCATACCACTGGATCCTGCCGAAGTCAACAAGCCAAAACCTTGGCGCCGCTTATATATCTGTTTGTGATTAACTCCAGGTTGACTATCTATAGACGTCGGATTCTTCTAAATAGTTTTCGTCCATTGGAGGTTGTTCCATTGCTGTAAATTTACCTCCCACACTACTAGATCCCGCCAAAGTTGACGCGCCGAAATTTTGATGACGTTCATGGACGATTGTGCCAACTTCATTCCCCCGCATGGCCTTTTTCTCTTAATTTTCTTCCTCCACTTCTCTGCACTTCCGATCGGACTATCCGCCTGCGTTACGCTGATTTTGTTTCAACTTTATTTTTATGTATTGCGATATTTTCAACTTTAACCCGTCACGGTTTTCCAAAATTTAATCTCTGGATTGTCTGAAATTGTCCGCAGCACTCTATTCTACATAGAACAGTCATTTATTTTTCTCAAACTACGCTACAAATAATAACGCGCTCTCCAAGACCCCTCGGCGTGTACTGACTCGTTGTTTCGTTTCTTTACCAAGCCCCCTCTTGCGTCAGGGGCGGAAATTTTGGCTGGCTCCTTATCGCTTTCAATCTTCCTCTGTCGAACGCTACATTCCACGTTGTCGTCCCGTCCAGTAATCTTCGAGTATTAGTAGTTTAAAACTTGACCGTTTTGATGTCGCTTATAATTTTGAATAAACTCAAAGATGTTTTCAAAATAAAAATCTTAGTAGTATGACGAAGGCGTTCCGAACTTGTTGAATAATGTTTCATGATTTTGCCTTTGGTAGCACTAGACTTTACCGTCTTACACGTGAGCAACAATAAATATTCAAGTTTCCACAGATTTAAGTGCAGTGTAGGTAATTAAAAGAAATAACCGTAATGCGAAATTCAAGATAGAAACTAATGAGTATATACGCAAAATGCAGGAACAAAAAAGTTGATATTGTTGCTTCGTTGCACAGAGGATACCGTTCAAATAATGCTCACTCGTCCTTACTACTCAAACTGTCACTGTTATTTAAGAAAAAATTCTTTTTCTAAAAATTCGATGTTCAAGAAAATTCGTTTGGATATAGCGAGGCTGGAAATCTTAGCAAATATGGTAAAGCTTTCTCCAGCTTGAATGAGAGGTTTGCCATAGTTCAAAATCGAAGAAGGGGGTACTGTCAGCCTTAATTGTTGATATGGAAGCACCAAAGAGTATTTTTGAGGTTTATTCTTCAGCAGAGTTTGTAATAAAGTTCAGGGAGAAATACTTAAATTCGATAAAGGTAAACTTAATAAGCCGACTGCTACTGCTCCTGCTACTGCCAGTGCCGTCGTCGGTCAGTACACCAGGTTCCGGTTCGGGTTGGTTGCCCCGTTTGCGTCGCCCCTTACAGGGGAACTTTGATTTTGGGCTTTCGATGCCAACGGAAGCACCTCGCTCTGTCGCCAAGGCGCGCGGCCAGTCTGTCTTCATTTCCGTTCGCTTCGTTTCCGTTTCTCGAAGGCGGCGCGAACGTCTTTTACGGGCTCCTGGTATATCGAGATACTTACGTGTAAGAGAAAAGTATATTTTATTTTAATTATTTTTTATAGCGTATAACTTTGGAGAATGTTGTTAAATTATATATTTTATGACTGTGTATACATGATTTAAGGTAAACAAAATAAACGCAGAATTTCTTTTATTGTGATTTTCAAAACACAAAGAATAGACAGGAAAGTACAATATAAATAATCGTCAAAATTGAAAAGTTAATAAACATTTCTAATTGCAATAAAATAGGAATAATTAAATTTAGTGCATGCAGAAGTAAAAAATTGAGCATAGGTAGATCAAAAAATGGACATGAAAAGAATAGAGGAAATGTTCCAGGCTATAAATAATAATATGAGTATGATGAATGAGAAACTAGATGGATTAGGGCAAGAGTTAAAGAAGGTGAAAGAAGAAAACGAAAAGTTGGAGAAGCAAGTGGCAGAACAAAATGAGAAAATAGATGCGCTGGAAAGAGAAATAAGGGGAAAAATCTCGTAATAAAAGGTGTTGGGGATGATGTCAGTGAGGGAGAGGAAGAAACGAAAGAAAAAGTATGCAGAATAATAGAGAAAATAGGAATAACCTTAGACAAGAGGAGCGAGATAGATGAAGTAAGAAGATTAGGGAAACCAAGTATGGGAAGAAATAGGCCGATATTAGTAAAGTTAATGAAGGAGAGTACAAGGAAAGAGGTATTAAGTAAAGCAAAGAACCTGAAAGGATCAGATATATGGATAGATGAAGACTACTCAAAAAAAGTGCAGGAGGAAAGAAGAAAATTAATACCACTGTTGAAAGAAGCTAGAGATAAGGGGAAAACAGCGTATTTGAGTTATAATAAATTAAAAATCATCAATAAAGTAGTGAAAACGGATGATGCACAACAAGAAAATTCCGAGAAGCAGAGCATTAGGAACAAGAGAACGGTAGCAGAGTAGTAAATGATTTTGAAGAACAAATACGAAAAACAACACGTACAACATGGGGAAGAAAAAACTAAGAAATGAAGATAAGGTAGTTGGACGGAATAACGGAAACGAAAATGGCTACGGACTAGGACATGAAATGAAAACTGTTAAAAAAAGAGGTAAGGAAGGATTAAGAAAAATTGGATCGCACTTATAGCGAAGGGGCACTAAAGAATTTGGTAAGGATAATGAGGAAGTACGGTATAGAGATAGTGGCAGTTCAGGAGACTAAGCAAAAAGGACAGCAATGTATGCAGGTGGATAACTACACCCTCTTCAATAGTGGAGGAGAGAATAGATATTTGGGAGTGGGATTTGTTGTAAGCAACGAAATCAAGGACGCAGTAATAGATTTTGAAGCAGTGAATGAGAGGCTGAGAGGGAGATACCGGAAGATAACAATATTGAACGTGCACGCCCCCACTGAGGATAAGGAGCTAATGGTAAAGAGCGAATTCTACGAGGAGGTAGGGAAAATGCTAGAAAAGATTCCGAAATATGATGTTAAAATAATAGTAGGCGATCTAAATGCCAAAGTAGGTAGGGAAGAAACATATAAAAAAGTAACCGGAGGCAACAGTATACATGCTCAGTCAAATGAAAACGGAAAAATTATAATAGAGTTCGCCCTAGAAAATAAATTCAAAATAATGAGTACAAATTTTCGACACAAAATAATACACCAAGCGACGTGGGTTTCACCGAACAAGGAAAGCAAAAATCAGATTGATCATTTATTAATCGAAGATAAACACCAAAGATACGGATCTCTTTCTAGTAATCGCTTCAATAAAACAAATAATGCGAAAGAAGGTAAAAGAAACAAATAGCCCGTTAATAAGGTATAATATTGATAAAATGCAAAATAAAGAAGAACTAGTTGAAATGAAAAAGCAACTTGATAACAGACTCAGGGAATTAAAGGAACCAAACAACATGCAAGAAGCGTGGAGGCAAATTGAGACTGCAGTTCAAGAAACGATGGAAAAATGTTTAGGAAAAAAGGCAGAAGCAAACAAAAAAGTTGGTTTGACGAGAAATGCAAGGCAAAACTACAAGTAAGGAATGAGGCCAGAATGAAATTATTGAGGCAAAATACAGAGGAGAATAAACGGAAATTTGAGGAGGCAAGAAGAGACGCAAAGAGAACATGCAGGCAGTTAAAAAGAAAATATTTAGATACAAAGCTAGAAAAATAGAACAAAATTACATAAATAAAGAGCTAAGAAATTTTTACCAGGAAGTAAAGAAAAACCGCGAAGATGTAAAGCCCAAGAATATTACATTTTTAAAAAATAAGGACGGAGAAATGGTAGGTAATACACAAGGAAAACTTAGGATATTTAAAGAATATTACGAGGGGGTAGTTGGGGATGAGGATGAACAATATGAAGAGAGGAGAGAAGAAGAGGAGGAGACAGTGGGCGAGAAAACACAAAGGCTAGTAAGGGAACCTACGCGGGAAGAGATAAAAGAGGAGATCAACAAATTGAAAAATAACAAAAGTACGGGTGAAAATAGAATACCCGTGGAAGTATATAAATGGGGGGAACACAGCAAAAAATAAGCGAGTTTATTATAAAAGTATGGAGACAAGAACAAATGCCACTAGAATGGCATAACGCTATTGTTTGTCTGATACATAAGAATAATAATAAGATACAATGTGAAAACTATAGGGGAGTATCACTGCTGGACGTGACGTATAAAGTATTGGCGAGACTGATTCGGGAAAGACTGAGTGAGCACCATGAACGGGTAGTAGGAGAATACCAAGGAGGATTTAAAAGAGGAAGAGGAACCCTGGATCAAATCTTTACGGTGAAAATGATTCAGTGTAGTAGTTATGAGCAAAATTTGGAATTACATATGCTATTTGTGGATTTCCGCCAAGCCTACGATAAAATCAGCAGGAGAAAACTTTACGAGGCCCTTAGAAAGCTAGGGATTCCAGAGAAACTCATAAGATTGGTACAAATGACCCTAAGAAAAACGAATAGTAAAATACTGATAGATGGGCAGGTATCGGAAAGAGTCACTGGAAATAAGGGAGTGAGACAAGGGGATCCCATCTCAACAGTACTGTTTAACTTGGTACTAGAAGCAATTTTGATAGAAAGTGGTATCGAGACAAGGGGAATAATTTACCAAAGACGTCACCAGATAGTGGCGTACGCAGACGATCTGGCTATTATTACCAGATCAAAAAAAGAGTTGGAAACAGTATTCAGTAAACTGGAAAGAACTACGACAAAGTATGGGCTAGAGATAAATGAGAGCAAAACGCAGTACATGGAAATGAGACAAAACACTGGGGGAGATACGGTTACCAGCTTCCAAGGGGAAAGAAAGGTGTATAAATTTAAGAAAGTTAGTGAGGTCGATTACTTAGGAGTGACGTTATCTAACACCATAGAGGAAAACACGGAAATACAAAAACGAATCGCAAAAGGCAGTAGGGCGGTAGGTGCAATCAGTGGTATGCTAAAATCCAAAGAAATCTCAAAAGCAGCAAAACTAAGAATGTATAAAACGATTGTAAGACCATCAGTAACGTATGCAAGCGAATTATGGGCATTAACAAAATATATGGAGGTGAAACTGGAAGTATGGGAGAGAAGAGTCTTAAGAAAAATTCTGGGAGGAGTAAGAACAGGGGACGGAGAGTGGAGGCGAAGAACAAATAAGGAGTTACAAGATGAGTATGGTGACATATCAATAATAGCGTTCGTAAGAGCTCAAAGAGTACGATGGTTAGGCCATGTTAGCCGGATGCCCGAAAACAGGCATGCGAGAAGGATTTTAGAAGGAGGGACAGGGGAAAAAAAAGGCGACCCAAAAGAGATTGTTGGATGCAGTAGTAAATGAAGTGAGAAGAGTGGGGATAGAGGATTGGAGAAGTATAGCGAGAGACAGAGTGAAGTGGAGGAGAATAGTTGTAGATGTTGAGGTATAAAATGTAAATGTGAAAATATATGAAATGTAATGTTAAGCCATGGGCCTTAATGACCTGTAGAGTTGAAATATATATATAAAGGTAAACTACCACGTATACTTTATGAGCATTTTAGTTGCTACGTAAGCGAATCAAATGTAAACCAAAATTATTTTTTAATTATCATTATCATAAAATACAAATATACAAAATTATTTTTCTACATATTCTTCTGACTTAGAAATGCATTCTTTCGACGAGTGGGCAGTTTTTTGACCCCATCACAAATGAAAATGGTTATAGCAGCAGTTAACTGCACACGAACGCTTCAACAACAATATCCTCCAAGTTCTTATTTTAGTGGCCTAAACGGTTGTTAATCGTACGGCCTGAAGTGCCGTCTGTTGGAATGACATTTTAGTGTAGTTCAAAAACAAATCCTTAATTTTTATCGAGTTTGAGCAGCTGTATAACATTTTGTATTATCCATGAGCAATTTTAGCAATCGTTAATCGGCGATTATCCTCGAAAACATAACCAACAATGCAAATATTCTTCTCAGTTAGACTAGTTCTTGGACGACGTCATTTCTAAGTACTTTTCGTTCCCCCAAAAATTGTTTATACTACGATCATGCTTGAGTCTTCTTAAAGACATTATCCTCAAGCTGCTCCTTAACTAATACTCTGACAAACTTAATATATGTTGCTCAGTAGATAAAGATTTCTGTTGCGCTAACATTGCGATACTTACTAAATAAGCGGTATTGTGAGATATAATACGGGAATAATCTTCATGCACTGTTACCTATAACTATAAGTCGGCTTCCGCTCACCTAACGGTAGAAAAATTTAGTTTAGATTTTATTCGAAAGATATTTACGAGGATAGATAGCAAGACCAGATAAAAAAATATAGTATTTTTTAAACAGTAATATGAGTAGTACCGGTAGCTTTGAATGATGTCTTGGTTAAGGAAAGTACCACGTAACAGATTGCATTAAGGATCAATTTTGACCGTTTTCTTAAGAAATTTTATCTTAATAGTATATTTTGGCAATAACTTAGTACAGAGAGCATCTGCTTTACTATTAACCAATTTGTATTGAAGGAGTAAGGAATATTTTTTAGTCAAAAAAGGATTTTAATCACAATTATGCGCGCAGTGATCTTTGGCAAAGTTAAGATCGCCATTGAAATAGTCTAGAACAGCAAGTTTGACGTGGCTGTTAATTTCAGCCGTAGATTATTCGATATTTTAATAGACAGCTTTTCCCAGATTCACATATCTACAAAAACAATGTCTGAAGCGTTATAAACAAATTTTTATTCATTCACTGAGCATTGATTAGACAACAGAAAGATTGTCTTACGGAACAATACATTAAGGGTGCATCTGTTTAAAATTGATGCCAAATTAAAGGTTAAAATACACGACAAAACCAACCGTTGGCTTTGTTTTTTGACTTAAAAAAAGATTTACTCGAAAAAGGTTTGGACTACAAAATTAATGAGCATCTATAAAGAACGCTTTCGTCTTTTCTGCTCTACAAACACTTAAAGACTAGCAGCGCAATTTTCCCAACATGAAGCAACCTATGTGAAAGTGTTGTAAACGCTGCTCATTCAGTATGTAAAATTTCTCTTATGGTATAGATGAAAGCTGCTCTTTGCCATTTTTTGCAGTGGCTTTATTTTCCGGAGTCACAGCAGAACTGGTTGGTTCGAGATTCATATTGAAGATATTGGGTTTACGCTGAAATTATTGAAACCAGCGGATAACCGTTGTTCTTGAATGGGTGGAACCTCCTAATACCACAATAAAATGTTTCCTATTAATTTAAATTTTAAAATTATAAAATATTGCACAAAAATAATATTTCTTTGTCTCCATTCTAATACTAAATTTAGATTTCTTAAATCTCAATACAATTGAATTGGAACATAATTTTGATAAAGAATTATTTAATCAAGACACTTTAAAACAAATTTAGTATTAATAATACTGTTTAATACTTAAATGAGTGGTATCATAAAACAAACAAAATAGAAGATAAAAACAAATTGTCTTTATTGGACTTTAAAATAGTCGTTGTCCTTCACCACACACTTTTGACAACGTTCTGAAAACTGTTAGCAAATGCATCTTTCTTGGATTGCCGTCATCGTAGGATTTTCAGACGCTCTTCAGATGGGCAACAAAAAAAGTGTGTGTAACCACCATATTAAAACAGAAAGGATAAATCATGGTCACATATAGTAATAAAATCATTACAAATGATGGTATGTGCCGTGTCCTTACTAATGTCCAAAGTTCTGCCTGTAGACAGACAACCTAAATATAGCTCGTCCTCAATCGTTTCCTTTTCATTGCAAAAGAGTTCTAAATAGTTACAAACATATTTTCTGCTGGAGGTTTTCGTTCCGTACACTTGCACCAAAATCTTATACTTCTCTGTCGCTATTTCACTCCATTTATAACAGAACTTGATGTTCAGTCATTGCTCCGTTGCACTCTGATCCCACCTGTCACACTAATTATATGTGACTGTGCGCAGCGAATTTATCTTGACGCACGTAAATACTCCTTGCCAGATGGCGCTTTTAGAAGTGTCTCTGGATATCTATGTGCACATGCTCGCAGATAGCCCATGTTATCGTTGATATATCTGAACTTTTAGACACGCCTCGTATCAACGCTTGGCAAATTTAACAAAATTTTTCTATTCAATAGTTTTAAAAAATTACAACTTCGAATTTTAGTGTTTAATTTTTCTTTATTAAAGCAGTTAATTGGCTGTTACTTAATGTTCCCGTTCCATTTAAATGTTAGTATAGTCTTTTTAAATTTCTTCTATGCATCAAAAGTTGTAAGCCACTTTGGCCGTAAAGTTTTAATGGCCTAATGAATCTGAATTGGATCACGTGTAATGGGCGGATGCGATCGATGCTCGTCATTAGCGTGATGTATAGAGAACATCTCAACTTTTATAGAGGTAATAGGTAAATATTTAGCAACCAAACAAGTAATGTAATTTTTTGATATGCGAATGAACATTTGTAGTATTTATTCAAATGATTTTTGACTTTAAAAATTTAGTTACTTTTCCAAAATTATCCAAAGAAATAAATCGCGAGAATATAGAAGTCGAGCTATAGTTTTCTACCAATTTCCTTATTGACTTCAGGAATAATTTACAATCATCTATCCTGAAATGACAATAAGTAGATCTATCTCCATGGCCAGGCTCTACATCCTAACATTATTGACTATAATTTATAATATTTTATGGTTACATAAATTTAATTTACATTCGATAGAATAGTTCTATCGGATCAATTTGTCTCACTTTTTTAACAAGCGGCCTAATAAAAAGGTTTTTGGCGACGATATTAAGTTGTACATAAGGCTCTTGGATAATTATTGGTATTTCTAGGTCACGATGCATGATCTGGCATGTGTTTTGACTGAAAACCTTGTATCTTTTGAATGTTAGAATTGCAAGCCGAACCCCACACCTGCCTTTATTATGACTTTGTACAGCAGGGGTTTATTCTTTACTTAGCTGACTTTTCCTGTTTATTAAATGGCAGATCTTACAATAGGTGAGGCCCAAGTAAAGTCATTTTAACTACATATATTTATAGAACGTTAGGCGCCCATCTAGATGTAAACCGAGAGATTTCATATCTTTGTTTTGTAAAGGTGGAACATTATTTATCATCTCTTCAGTATGTGTCTCTTTTTATAGTAAAAGTTATATGGATCGACTTAGTGCTATTAGCTTTACTCCATAATTTCAAATATTTTTCTAGATTTTGTATCAATTGGAAAGTAAAAACACTCTGTAAAGTAGCGATTTCTGTATTGTTAGTTTTTGGGAGGTTGACTGAAGGTACAAGATAGGGACAAGTACACTTTCCTGTAGGATTGCAGATTGAATAGGAACCAGGAAGATATACATTTTTTTGTATTTTTATGGAAAGTGTTTATCTTTCAACTAGGACTGTAATACCATGCAGAAGGGATGAGTTGGGCTGTTTTTCATTTTGTAAATGAGTCCTACATGACATATTCTGTCAAATGCCCTGGAGACATCAAATAATGCAGCAAAGTTAAATTAAACTTGTTCAGTGATGGGATGTTTCTAGCCAAATCTAAACCTTTTTTCGTCTACGATGGGTTTTAATATGACCAAGAAAAGTTCCTATAGTAACTTTGACAATATAGACAGGAGGTTTATATCTGACGCTGCTTCCACAAGATCTTTAACAGATTTAAAGTTTACGATTATTTCTGTTAGTTTTCAGTTGGAGATCGTTTTCATGCTCTCATGACTTTATTACAAATTTTCCTCCAGTTTTTCTTGTTTTTTGTTATTTCTCGCCACCCAGTTATGCCAATTTCATCCAGATCTCTTTCAACTGCTTCCAACCATTTTGTGCGTGGCCTCCTTCTCTTTCTTCTTCCCATTACACCTCGTGTTAACACTTGTTTTGTTGGTCTTTCTTCTGGCAATCTTGACACATGTCCCAGCCATCGCATTCTTTGTGCTCTTATAACATTTGTTATTACTGGTTGCCCGTATAATAGTACTAACTCCATTATGTTCTTCTAACCCACTGTTCTTCTTCTTTTCTTCCTCCATAGATTTTTCGTAGCACTTTTCTCCCCCAGATCTCCAGCATGGCTCTCTCTTTTTTATTTAACTTCCACGGTTCACATCCATAGGTAACTGTTGGTCGGATAATTGTTGGATAAACTCTAATTTTTGTGCTTCTCGAAATATTCTTTGATTTGAAAACAGCTCTTAACCCACCTAAACACTTTGAACCTTTTGCTATCCTTTCTTGAATTACGCATCTTTCGTCATTCTTGCAGTTTATTGTTACTCCTAAATAAGTAAACATTTCCACTTTTTCGAAATTATATTGAGCTCCATTTTCTGCTTCAAATTCCAGTTTTTCTTTTTGTGCACTATTTCTCACTTTATTTACCACCATATACTTAGTTTTCTCTTCATTGATTTTTTGTCCCGCCTTTTTTGCTTTGTTTTCAAGTCTTCTTATTGCCTCTATTAAATTCTTCTCAGTTCTAGCCAGTATCACAATATCATCTGCATACGCCATTATCTGTATACTTTGATTGTATATTGTGCCTTTGGTTTTTAGTTCACTCTCTCTGATAATTTTATCCAGAACCACATTAAGCAAGGTCGTTGACAGCGGGTCTCCTTGCCTTAATCCTCTATGTACTCTAAATATCTCTGACACATGTCCATTGATTAGTATCTTATAATCAGTTTCAGTTAAGGTCATTCTCACTAGTGCTATAATTTTTTCAGAGATACCTATTTCCTCTATAGCTGTGTATAGTTGCTCCCTTTCTATCGTGCCATAGGCCTGTTTAAAGTCGATGAATACCATGTATAGGGGTAACCTTTGGTCTATACTGTTATCTATAATTTGTTTTACGATGAAAACCTGATCCATAGTTGATCTATTCTGCCGGAATCCACATTGGTATTGACCTATTTTTTCTTCCACAGTTTCATTTATTCTTTTTATTCTTATTCTTTATTGCAGATGCATGTTACATCTCCATTTTTGTGTACGGGACATATCAGGCCTACCCTCCACCTTTTTGGCATTATTTCCCCTTTCCATACATGTTCAAAGATTTTATGTATAATTATTACCAATTTTTCTCCACCTGCTTTTAGAATTTCGGCTGTTATCCCATTTTCCCATGGTGATTTGTGGTTCCTAAACAAGTTTATTATATTTTTTATTTCCTCTACACTTGGGGGTTTACATAACTCATTTCCCTTGTTATCTGCTACATTTGCTTCCTCTGTATATTCTTCTACTTAGAAACATCCTTAAAATATTTCACCCATCTGTTTAGACTTTCTCTTAAACCACCTACTAAATTGCCTTGTTTATCTTTACAAAATAGCAATTTTTCTTTGGATTTTCCACTTTGTTTCTTTACATTTTGGTAAAATTCTCTGGCCTGTTTTTTAACATAGTTGTTTTCCATCTGTTCCATTTGCTTTTCTAGGTATTCTCTCTTGTTCCTACATGTTTTCTTTGCTTCTTTTCTACATTGTACATTTGTTCTCTGCCGTGTTCTGCTTCAGCATTTCTATTCTTGCTTGTTCCCTTCTTTTTATTGCGTTTTTACATTCATTATCGTACCACATTTTGGTTTTCTGTTTTGTGTCTTCTCTTAGTATCTGCACTCTTTCTTTTAATATTTTTTCAAATTCATTCCATTTTCTTCTATATTCGACTATCTTTTATCGCTTTATTTATACTTTCTTGAAGTCTGCTCTTTTATTTTCGTCATTCAAATTACTTATATTGTATTTAACTCTTAGTTTTTCCTTCTTTCCCGCTTTTGGTGGTCTTCTGTATTTTATTTTGCTCTAACTAACATATGATCACTATCTGCATCCGCCCCACGATAACTTCTCACATCCGTTATGTAACGTATATGTTTACTTTCTATAAGCAGATGGTCTATTTGGTTTATCGATTTCTTATCTGGTGAAATCCAGGTTCCTTTGTGTACTTCTCGATGTTCAAAATAAGTGGTCATTACTCTAAGGTCTTTTTCTATCACCAATTCTATCATTCTTCTTCCGTTTTCGTTACTTTCTTGATGTTTACTGTGTATTCCAATATATGGTTTATACATTTCTTCTTTGCATTATAGTCCCCGATAATTATTTTCACATCGTAATTTGGTATCTTGTCTATCAATTACTCAATTTCCTCATAGCAGCTTTCTTTCTCTTCCCTTTCTTTTCCCTCGCTTGGGCAGTGCACATTAATGATGCTAATTTTTCTGTACTTACTTTTAACTCTCAGCATACTAATTCTTTTTGATACTGGGCAAAAATTTACTATTTCTTCCTTAACCTTTTTGTGTACCAAAAACCCTGTACCCAGCATTCTGTCTTTACTTCCACTATTGAAAAATATATAATCCCCTATTTGGTGAGTGCTATTTCCAGCCTGTTTTGTTTCCTGCAGGACCATGATCTCTATTTTGTACTTATCCATTGTGTTAATTAGTTCAATTAGCGCTCCTTCTACACATGTTCCCCTAACATTCCAAGTTGCTATGTACATTTGATCAGTTTTGTTTTCTTTTACTCCATCTATCCCATTTTTTTGTTGGTTTTTAGCTTTTTCATTTATTATATTTTTCCTACAATCGTTAGCCTTATCTCTTGCCGTTTTCGTCTTCCATTTTCCATCCTTTTGTGCTGCTACATTTAGTTTTTTGAAGGTTGAAGTTGCTGTTCACTTTTGTTCCATTTATATACCGTGTCATTAATTATTAGTTTCTGGTACCCTATTTTAACCCTGTTTCCCGGCATTTTTTCTTCTTTGGCATTTTCTTTTATTTTTGCTTGAATTTGTCTTTCTTCCAAAGTTAGATCACTGCCTATAAAAATCTTGCTTCCACGCAGTCTGCCTTTCCGCTTCATTATTTCGTCTTTCTGTTCCTGGTTTTCTAATTTTGCTATTATGCATTTTCTTGGCTCTTATTTCCCCACTACATATGCTTCTTTAACTTTCACTTCTATTCCTATCTTGTCTCGTATTAAATTTTCGACTCCTTCTTCCAATTTGTGATTATTAATTTGCGAACCCATAATTACTATGTTATTCCTTCTTTTTCCTTTCTCCTGTTTTTCTATATAGTCTTCTAACTTTTGCACTCTCGTTTCTAACACTTCTAGTTCTCTTATCCACTGTTCTTCCTTCTGCTGTAACTGTAGCTTTAAATGTTTAACTTCCTCTTGATTCTTCTTAAATTCCACTTTTAAGTCTTCTTGTCATTGTTTCAGTTCTTTCTTCATACCTCCTATCAATTTTATTATTTCATCCATATTTTCTTCAATTTCTGTGTTCTGGCTATCAATATCTCTTCTTTTTTCTTCGGTATAACTGGCTTTGGTATTTTTCATAAGTTCTCCGGGGTCTTTAAGTTTCGCTTCCGAGTTAGATTCTCTTTTGTCGCACTGCTCGTTCTCTATTGTTGACACTGTTTGAATCTCCTGTGTTGTATTTTTTCTTGGGTTCCTTGTTAGTTTTCTACTTTTCTGGAATGCCTTTCTTTTTTTAGCATTCCCTCGTTCATTTATTTTATAAATATTAACTTCTGATGCAATTTTCCGGCACTTGATTTTTACGTGTGTGGAGTGTTTTAGCTTGTTTATAATTTCTAAAATGCACGAATCACGGCGGGCTTGACTGTTATCGCAGCTGCGTCGCGGAACGCGGTCGCGATTATCACCTTTATTGCCGAAAATTTCCCGTTCGTTTTTGATGGATTTGCACTTTAACCTTTGTTTTGATGCGATCGATCTTTTTCACTTGTATGCCGCTTCACTTTATTTATCTCACTATACACTTTTCACAATTTTAACTTAACTTTATGTTTAATTTGACCTTAATTTTTCACTACGAATCAGGGCCGCTTATTTGACAGCTGACTGACTTCTGCAGCACCAATTACCCTTTTGATGTTAGATAGATCATACAAGGCTTGAGTAAAAGACCCATTTTGTGGATAATGTCGACTATTTAGTGAATGTGCAATTCTTCTGTGGAGTGAAGCTCCATTACAAATGGTTTAGACATTGCCATGATTTCGGAACATCTGGTTCCACTATAATTGCATTATTCTGTTTCTTGTAATATCAGCGACATAGGAAAGAGTGTTACTTTATCAAAACAAACTTAATTTATTATTTAGCATTTACAACTGTCTATTGTACAAATAATCTTTAGGGATTTGAGCAATGTGCAAGTGATAAACAGCTCAAAGACTACTAAACACAAAGAAAGATCTTTTGGGATCATTTTTGCTTTGGAGTCTCCGACATGGAATAATCGGCCATGACTTCTGATGACTAATTAAGTTTGTAGTTGGAGCATAGAATTTACTTAGTAGTCAAAATATTATTTGAAAAATGTAATTTTTAAACGCAAAAGAAACGATATGCAAATGTTGTGATGCTATAACGTGCTTAATGTATGAAAACCCCATTTACCTCATTTCCACTTTGTTATCTATTTATATAAGTTATGAAATCTGATAGTTTCATCGCTTTCCAGTCTTTATCATCACCCCCAACTCGTCTATGTCTTTAATTAACGGGTTTCCCTACTCTTCCTTATCATCGAAGGAATCATCTATGGAAACAAATTTTTAAATAAACTTTGAGCAGTTTTTGGTATTTCTGTAAATTTTATTAAAAGTTTTTACAGGGTTAGTTTTTAGTTGAAATCCATGAGGCAAATATACATAAATTTATACAGCACAAAAACTTTTAAAAGTAAAAATATAATAAATTTAGGTTAACAGACAAGAAATCATTTAATAATTAGTTATTATATGCATAAATAATTATTCACGCTAAATGTGAATTATTTATTTGGTTGTATGATAATATATTGCAAGTATTATTTACGCCAAATTTTTATAATAAGTTATGGTCATCCGAAGCGCTTAAAATTATTGATGTAACAACTTTTGTAAAATATAATTTAATATAGAGCTGTGGCTAAAGGAACATCTATTTTAAAAGAAAAGATATGTATTTAAGATTCGCATTTCACTGACAATTAGTTAAGTTAAAAAGTATGTGATAGAATAGATTCCTGAAGTATTTAGGTAAATTAATTATTGGCCAAAAACAAACTACAGAGCAATTTTGCTCGAGAAATTGGCATATAGCTTGAATTCATGATACCCTCCTTCTACTTCCTGGAATTAGGCAAAATGGGGTCCGATCACGAAGTGAGCCAATCGTTTCAGCAAATGGTAGTACGGTGGTATCAATTAGAGACTATAGGCGGGGTGGGATAATAGATCGAGTTCCATCAACTTTTGTCGGGTTCATAAAGACGTATGTAATCTGACGTTATCCATCTGTAGCAATTTGTCTTCAATTGATCATACCGGGGCATTGTTGTTTCTAGATAGCTGTTGGTAATAAGCGTTAGTAGTCTAATGTTCGCACAATTGACACAAAACATAACTTAAAACTCTTGTGTTTTGTAACAGTTTAACCTTTAATTCTTGGTTTGAACTGTTTAGGTTACGAAGATAAATTTATTTTTCGCTATTGATAAAAATTTCGCAGAAGTATCAAGGATCTTGAGGAGCACCGAGCAGTTGTCTGCGCTCATTACTTCGGTGTTCTATTTGTGCAGGAGGTCGTTTGGATCAAGACTGTTGTTCTTGTTAATACATTTTTTGAACCAAATTTGGGTCGTATGGCCTAATATGCTAACTTAACCTTTAATCCTCCAAGTTACTGAGATTTCATCACTACCAGTAATACCGAAAAACGGCCAAAATTTCAACATTCAGATCAAGCATGTTGCCTATATTTTTAAGTTCAAATTTTAAGAAGTAAAATTCAGTGCAACAGAGAATAATCTACAAATTCCATTCTTTAATATTAATTATTTATCAAATATTTCAAGTGTCTTAAGTCGAAACTAAGTACTTAGAACTGAAGAGACTCTTGCAGCTCCTGAATATTAATAAGCAAATATTTTTTTGCTAAATAAGGAAAATATCAGATTTCAATTCTTCGGCTGTATACACACACTTAGAAATCTACGCATCTACCTAAGCGACAATTTGGGTATATTACTCATAAATATCCTGACTTCCGTTTATCAGTAGCCTCTTAAACCTGGTTTACTCTTGATTGGCGCAAGAACTTCTTTCCTTAAAAAATAATTCCATCGATTGAGGATATTATTTAGAGCTATTATCTAATTGAGGTAATACCTCTGAAGCACATTATCTTCAATGATTTTTCCTATTAGTTGTAGGAAACTGAAAGAATGGCAATTGTACGAAGATGACAAACGATCAAACCTCAAAATCAGTAGTATAAAAAAGATCCTGCGTAAGTACAGCGAAACAGTACAGCGGTGTTCAAAATTTGTTCTTTAATGGTACTAAACTATAACGCTTTGTATGTGTAATTTATGTGAGAAATCCTAAAAGTTTAAGTGTTTTATGTGTGATCAGATACTTTAAATAAAGTAGACTAACAAATATAATAATTCCACCAGTGATCATTATACCATCACTGCCTGTTCCAAGGCAAGATAAAAGAGGAGGGGAATGGGCTGCATGTAAATTGGTCCGATTATAATCCCTTAATTCGAAATGACTCAAACTAGTTGCCTGAAAAATGTGTAAATTCCTCCGGGGCTATTTTCTTACCTGCGCAAGAAATGGTATATTCCTCCAATTGTAATATTTTAATCTTATAAACTGCCTGTTAACTAGAAAAGTTTGGAGGATAGGTAAAAATATTGTTTACAAAATTCTTATAAGGCAATTTTTTATTATTGTTACCTACATTGTTATTCACCTTATTTGCTAAAATAATAAGAAACAATTTTTATAAATTGTAACCTAGTAGTAATGATTCCTGCTTTAAATCTTTTTTTTAATAAACAATTATTTTTTTTTCGCCACAGCGTTTTTAAAACACCATATTCTTCCGCTGTCAACTGTTTGTAATTTTACGTATACTTCTGTTTGAAGTTTTAATAAGACATCCGTGAACAGATATATAGATGGATAAGCTGAATTAAAATAAGAATTAAAATGTGAATTAAAAGATTCACAGCTGTTTGTTGTTCTATTAGTAGACGCTGAGGCTGCGGCCCAAATTGTTGGCGGAAAACAGCTATCTTCAGCAATATAGGTCTCTACGAGATAATCAGCAAATTTTGTGATGCTTTCTTCGCCTGGCTGTATTGCTGCTAAATCCATTGTAAAGCAATGTCCAACATCCGAAGGATCCAAAAAAATCAAACCGAAAACATAGTGCAGCCATTTTCCAATTTCGGAAGTTTTGTCTTTATATTCGCAACTCAAACCTAGCTGCTGTATTTTCCGGTACCTATAGACTATAAATTAAATTATTAACCGCATGTTGCAACAGCGTAATGAATTATGAAATTTACCATGCTTGGGTGATGTGGAACCGACATCTAGTGATCTTAATTTCAGGCCGTACATTTAAAACTGCAAGCTGTATAGCTTTTTCGAAATCAATTACGATTTCACGAGGCTTAAAATGTAAATTTAACTTATGGCATTCATGTACAATAGCTCGAAGAGCTGTTTCGTATGACTGCGTTGACTTGTTAGGAAGTAGGCAGTATATAAGAGGTATGTAAATTCATTTTAGATAAGCATGTATAGTAAACAGATGTTTAAAAAATTTCGCCGAATATGAAAATGTGCCATCTACGTACAAAGTCTCCGCTAAGGACAGTCGCTTCAAATTAGTAAAACAAGAAAATATAATTATATTCTCATTTGCATTGTTAATAGGAAATTTTCATTTCTGTTTGTTTTTCAGGGTAATTTCACTTTATGGACATCCTCCAGGCATCGAGGCAAGGGTGGCAAAACAGATCTCCTCACGTAGTACATATTTCTTTCGCAATAATTCACATCAGGTTGCAATAAGCTGGATGAATCCAGTGACAAAAGGACTTTTTGTACAATTTTAGATGGTCTGTCACAAATGTCTTCGATCGCTTTTCGTTTGCGCTCAGTACTAAGTACTTGCCGTTGTATTTTTCTCAAATCTGCCTAAGATATCAATAACTTAGCAAATTTAAATATTCGAATGACACTTTAATACAATAAAGTAGTACACATACCTCGAGATTATGCGTTAATTCGCTTTTAGTAATTATTTTTGTTCATCTTCTCCAATGGCGTACACCTTCGCCATACACTTTTTATTAATGCACCTACACTTTACCTACCCGGTAGTCAACTGTCTATGATTAAAAAATTTGTAGTCGTTTATTAACAACATCGGTCGATTTTTTCACTCAAGATTACATTAAAATTAGCCATCTTTCGATTGCACTCGTATCTTTACAGCAAAGATCTGATTATTTTATGTTTAAGGGCAGTTTATATATTTTGTCCTAAATATTTAGTGAGGTATTACTAAGAAAGAATTTATAGCTATTTCGGGAAAAGGTATAGGTGAGAGATTAAGAGATAATGAGATTTTAATTTTTGCGGAGCAATTTACATTTATACAGTTTTGTTTACCTGGACGAAAGGAGAAATTTACATACAGGGATTAATGACTGCAATCACCCGGGGAATGAGCAACAACTTCGTTAAAAAACCAAGGTTTAGCTGGCCCGGCTTATAGTACCCTGTAAAGGCTCTTATCCAGGGTCACAAGGAAAGGACGTTAAAAGAGGCAGAAGACCAGACATCAATAGCGGCACCTGTAATCATATTGGTTGGCTGCACACAGCGTCTGTCTCCAGAGAAGCGCCTGATTAAAAATTTGCCAACACGCTCAGCAAGCGTGGCGTTTTAATGCCAAGTCACCCTTAAGTAACTCAACATAAAGAAGAATTTTAGAACTCAAACACCCCAGATGGGTAGGGTTAATCGCCCACAATTCCACACTTCGGTCTGCATCGGGGATTCTGAGAGAGACAAAAATTCTAAAATAAAAGACAAAATAATAGACCGTCACGTAAAGATACACATTGGAACTTTAAATATAAGATCAATTTGTACAGAAGTCAGATTCTCACAATTGAAAGAAAAACTGATACGTATTAAGTGGAACATTGTTGTACTGAATGAAGTCAAGAGGAGAAAGAGAAAATGCTAGTTATAAAAACAGAAAATATATTATAAGGAAGAAGAAAACTCCAGTATCAATGGTGTTGAAATTTTGATAAACAGGAAATGGATCTAAAATATTTGCTCGACGGTAGGAATAACATCAAGAGTTATGTTATATACATAACTATTAAGATATCTAATCGGTATTAAATAAAAATTATTCAAGCATACGCACCAACATCTAAACTCACTGACGAAAAGAGTGAACAGTTCTATAAAGACATAGAGAAGACAATAGACAACAAACAAAAAAACAAAATAAAAACAAAACTTATTATACACTTCTAATCGGAGACTTTTATGCCAAAATTGGGAAATACTAAAGAGGAAAGACATCCATGGGTATGCATAGAGTAGAAACACGTAGTGACAGAGGGCAAGCGTTAATGGATTTTCTTGAAGAGAATCAATTAAAAGCATTCTTATAAAAAAACATTGCAAATGGACGTGGAAGAGTCCTAATGGGATCACAAAAAAAATAGATTTTATCATCTCAGACTGTAATAACATCATACAAGATATATCCGTCTTTAACCTAATAAATATTAGCGACTATAGAATTGCAGGAACACGAGTAGAAATAAATACAAAATTAAAGAGAAGAAAATTAATTGAATGAGGAGCTAAAACATAAATCATACAGAGAATGTACAGCAGAAAACATTTTCAAGCAACCCGATTAGAAAGATCATAAATGTTAACGACCTTTATAATTACATTATCAGACAAATTCAACTTAAAAAGAAACAAGAAAACTAATAGACCGAAGAAACAAAGAAAAACTAAATGTGTCGAAGAGGAGATAAAAGAAATTAATAAAGACATCAAAAAGTAAGCAAGATTACACAAAAACGAATGTTAGGGAGACCATTTAAAGAAACAAATGACTAAAAGTATTCAGGAGAAAAATATATAAAGGAAAAAAATAGTAAATATAATACGCACTGTGAAATCGTAAAGAGATCCTAAAATATATTGAAAAAATTTATGAGGACCTGTACTTGTCGGAGATTCAAGAACCACCAACTAGCTCAAACGAAAAACATATCCACAATTAGTAAAGAAAAAAAACAACAGCCACTAAAGTAAACGAAAAATAATAAACCTACAGGCCCGGACGGGATAGTAATAGAACTGACTAAAAACAGAAGAGGAAGTTTTTCTAGGGAATCTAGAAACGCTATTTAACTAGTGCCTAGATACAGGTGTAATACTCAAAATATGAAAAAATGTTAATGCTGTGCTAATGTATAAAAAAGAGAATAAAAAGGATCTAAAAAACTAGCGACTGATCTCTTTGTTATCTCACATGTATAAATTTTTAACAAGAATAATAGCAACACGAATAACGAAACGTCTAAACGAATTCCAAATTTCAGAACAGATAGGTTTTAGAGGGGATATAACACCTTGGATCGCATACACACCGTAAGAAAAAACGCAGAATATAACCAACCCCTTCCAAGCTTGATATGGTGGAAACGTGGACGCTGGTCAACGCTTTAAAGTGAAGCAAAATCAATTATAGATATATACATTTAACCAAAAAATAAACAAAAATGCGACAGTGACATTCCCGATGTTCGAAAAGACAAACCCGATAAAAGTAAGAAGGAAAATTAGACAAGTGGATACCGTCTCCCCGAAGCTCTTACTAATCTATTAGAAAATGTCTTTAAAGCTTTGAACTGAAATAAATTAGGAATTAATATCAGTGGATAATATCTGTCTAACTTACGATTCGCTGACGATATTATTTTATTAGCAAATAGCAAAGCTCCTATGAATGATTCCTTCTCTGCTACTGCGTTGTCATCTGTTGGTCCATAAACATCGAGTATTACTATGTCTCTGCCGTGTAGTGACATATTTAATTTTATTATTCTTTCATTTATGGGTTCCCAGGTCTTTATGTTTCTTCTATATATTTTTTTACTATTATTCCTATTCCTGCCTTTGCTCTCTTGTCTTTTTGCACTCCACTACAACAAAGTATGTTGTTGTCAATTTCCTGAATTCCATGACCTTTCTTTTTTGTTTCGCTCAAAATTAACATATCCAGATTCATTTTTTTGAACTCTCCCATCACTTCCTTATCTTTATTCCTCCATCCTTGTACATTCCATGTTCCTACAGTTATTTTCCTATCCTTTCTTCTCTTCTTGCTCCTGGTTTTGTTTTCCTGGTTGATATCTTCAACTGGATTTTTAAATTTCAACGCAGAATTGCCCCCCCCCCCCCCGGTATCCTATAAGGCTCCCTCCCTCTGGTGTGGATTATCACCCGGGGAATATTACTCTGATTTTTCATTCTGCCCATGACTTTCCAAACTCCTTTATTTTTACATGTGTTAGGTTGTTTATGCCTAACGCCATAACTCCCTTATATGGTGGACCTTTATATACGGCCGCCCAATCTGAGACAGTCGCCGTTCTTAGCCGTCCACTCTGGATCAGACGCTACAAGTTTTGACTCTTCCGCCCTTTCCACCATTGTGACTAATTTGTCATCTTCTGCCTTCCAGGTCGTTGGCCGGTTTTCGCCTGTAATCCCAAGTAGGAGCCCTTACTATGCTATCAGGCGGGCCAGCTGAACCCAGGTTTTTTTTCGAGGTTATTACTCCTCGATCCCTCCTCCTTTTTCATCCGGGCTTGGGACTGGCATTGGCGAACACCTTAAAACTAGTGGTTAATTAATGCATTTTTCCAATACTCACACATGCCTGAGAAGCATGACATTTTACTGAAACCATGATAAAAAACTGAAAGTTACGCAAAGAAGAATGGAAAGATTGATATTGGGAGTGCGACTACAGGATAGAAAATCAATCGAATGGACTTGAGATAAAACCAAAGTTGAGGACGTGGTACAACGCATCGAAATCTTGAAATGGCAATGGGCAAGTTATTTTATACGACGAGAAGACAATATGTGGAGCAAAAAGGTAATAGAACGGAGGCCAAGGACAGGAATAAAAGAACGAAGATGACTGAGAACCAAATGGAGAGACGACATCAATAAGGTCGCAGAAACACAATCAATGGGAACAACGGCGGATCGAATGCCAAGGCTGGGAATGATGAACAAATATAATTGCAAACTGATGAGTCAGTTAATCTTGTCCCTACGTTACGTGAATAATGTCATTCAGGAAATGGTTAAACTACTATTAATATTTAAATTGAAAGTTTACTATTAGCAAAAATTGCTTTTGTTTGGAAGACAACTTTTCCGTTGTTACGGGCATCGTCAATCTTCAAACTGCTCTAAAAACTACTTTGATTTCCGATGAATGATACACTCAAAGAAACTCAGGAAACTGATTAAACAAATCTTAAGAATGTAAGAAACATTTTTGGAATCAATGTGATTTGCATTTCACACAAGTTTTCATTACTTTGCAATAACCTCACAAGAAGAAAACCGTGGGCCAATATTTCTAGATCTTCACCCATCATTACTCCTGTAGTTATTTTAACCTTTAGTGTATTACGCGCTCAGTTGTACTTAATATACATTTTTCTCGCCTGCTCGAGGAAATACATGTACTTCATTCTTATTTTACATTTTCTGTTGCGCGGCAATCATTTTACCCAGTTATACAGAAAGAGTATAAATGACTGAGTAGATGCTAAAGTCAAAAAAGTTAAAAGAGGAAAGTTGGAAATTCTCGACAGCCTAGTAGTAGATTAAAACATATTCTTTTTGTTTCTATCTGTCCACAAATAAAATAACATTGTCTATACTGCTATAGACACACCTGAGGTGCTGATAAAAGTTGTAACTTCTTTTTTTTTGCAAAAATATGTAGCATTCAAAAAGCAAAATAAACAAAATGCACCAATAAAAATATTTGCTATCGTTAGCTACCGCTTGCTTCTATATTTCTGGCAATTTACGAATTTTTACTTGTTTTTTGAGGCAATTTTATCTAAGATATAGGGAATCTTGGTAATTTGAAAACGAATGTTATGCCAGAAATCATTGACCAAATTCGTGATAGGATTTTGGAAGACAGGAAAGTGGAACTGTGCAAGTTACCAGATGCTACATTTCATATATTAAATTACATATCAAAAATTTTGAGTAAGATCCCTATGTAGCGAATTATTTTGATTGAGACTATTGTATGGCAATTTTGAAGAGCTTGAAGATAAAAGATAAAACGAGGGTACATGCCTTAGAATGGATAATAAAATGTGTTGTTCTTCTGCAACAACCGTTAGATGTAGCCAAACCGTGGGATTGAGTTAAAAGTAGCACAACTAAATTTTTAAATTATTTTCATTTTACCCTATTTGCCTACTCTAGCTCCATGAAATTATTATATGCTTCTAAATATTACAACTATTTGGTCCGAATAAAATTGGATTAAGCGAAAATGTAATACAGAGAGTAAATGTCTCGAAGGCGTGAAGAGCAAATTCACCGTACGATAATATACTTATAAAACTCAAATTGTTGCTTTTAATATCAAACAAAACTACTCATCAAAACACCCTCGTATAATACGCCTATCAAGTTGCTAAATGTTTAAAGTAAATAAGCCGATCAAGATCGTAACGTTCGGCGTTCTAAAAAAGTTTTGCAAACTTACCAAAGTACAAACTGAGGTGTTGCTAACCATCCGTTATGCACTGACCATCAATAGACTTCAATATTTGGCGTTATTGCGCTGCCCCTACCTCGGCGCTTGTCCGGCGCGCAACTGCCAAAACGGCTAAACAAATCTGCTAGGCGATAATGACCTGCTAATAGCAAATATTTTCTAAAGGCGGTTGACAATGTGACTCTAATTATTTAATTCTTTTTATTTTGTCAGACTGGGTCTTAATAGAAAGTTGAACCGCTTAGTACCCGTCCTGAAGTCTTAGAAAATAATTCTTGAAATGTTTACGGTTAATCCGGGAAAAACTGGCCCTTTCATTTTATGGGGACGTCTAAAATTACAGAAAATTCTTTTTGTAACCTCATAAAGATTTTTATTTAACAAGGGTTTAAGCTGAAGCTAACCATTTAGAATAATAATTTTTGGCTTAACTTATTTACGTGTTTAGAAGATAAACAATAATTGACGCATAAAAATGTTTGTGTGGTATTTAATGCTAAAATGAGCAAATATTAATGTATATATTACAAAGAAATAATTTATAACAATAACACCGGTTAAGCTGATTGAAAAAATATTTTTCATCCGCCTATGCCATTTTAGAGCAAAGCTAATTGAAAATAAACGCAATATCCGTTACCCTTGCTGAATATTTATAAATCTAATTTGAATAATGTTAAAGTTGCTTGTGTTGCATTCAGTTGTGTGTGAATGGCGAAAGCTTTTCCATTAATCAGCACGCATTATTATTTACGAGTTAAATTTCCAGGAATTGTGCAAATGAGGCATTTCAATGCACTTGGTTTATTTTAAAATACGATGTCCAACAAGAAAGTTTTATAATTAATTTTTAAACTTTCCTTTTTGCAAATTAGAAACAATTAAATTAAAAATAATGTTAACAAGATATGGTGTGAATATAAAAAGCTGTAACTAATAACCCGCACGGGTTTCTAGTCTCTCATCCAGTGCCTTCCCAGGTGGCGGATAGAGGAATGTTTACCAGATATGGTGGATATTGGAGAAATAAAATGCCCGGGGCGGACCTAAACTAGTAACAGCGTCTGGTCCAGAATGAGCCGGCTGATTTGACAGGCTAGATTGGACTCATTAATCCAGGAAGGCTTAAGGCAGCAATTATACCTCTACTAAATCGAGGCCACCAAAGAACTATTTCCTTAAAGCCTTGACCTCAGATATTCTCAGTTGAAAATCTCAACGGATTTTGCGAACTGTGACACTGCGACCTGACAAAAGGCAGCAGTTTGGTTAAAATATAGCTACGGTGTGAGAAGAATAATTTCGAAACAGCGTAGTATTGATTAGTGGAATGCACAGCTGTAACAGCATCAACCGCTTCTGAACTGCAGTACAGAATCCAAACGGAATTACTACTATTGTACAACATTGTGCGAATTGTCACCTGCAATATACGCAGCCTATATATAGCAGTGAAACATGCATACGTGGATTTAGAAATATATAGATAAAAGATTGATATTTTAGGTCTCAGCGAAGTTAGATCGCCCGGAGTGGGACAACAAATCACAAAAAATGGTCAGGATAATGCTATCATCTCAAAGAAAAAAATCAGTTTTCACCTTTATTTCCACAAAGAACGAATGATGATTAAGATTATAAACCTCCCATAGGATTATAAATATTGTCTAAGTTTACGCACCAACAAACGAGGAGCCTGAAGATGACGAAGTTGTAAAATTTTACAATGACCTACATAATACACTAAAAATCATTAATAAAGGTGAACTAACAATGATTATAGGTGATTTCAACTCATAAATAGAGACTGGGGAGGAAGACGACGTAGTAGGAAAATCTGATCTTGGTATAAAAAATTTAAAAGAAGACGCACTCATCGAATTTTGCAACCACCAATTCCAAAGTGTTTATATACCTGGCAACCAAATAGATTTGATCATAATTAAGAAAAAGTTGGGAAAACACATTAAAGCAATAAAGACCTACCCGGGCGAGGACGTGGACTCGGATCACAATCGAGTGGTTATGGACTTTAAATTGCCCCGATTTCTAAAAGTCATGACAGCATGCAAGAGAATAGATATACCAAAACCTAAAATACTAGAGATTAAAGAAAAACTGAAGAAAAAGCTAGATGACAATTTTACGACGCCAATAAATAAAAATTCCAACAAAATAGAAAACGAAACTGAAACTAAAGTTAAAAGAACCTGGGATTTTATAAAGAATAACATTGTAGACATTCAGAACAACACAATAAGAACAGCGAAGTATGCCAAAAAACAACAATGGATGACTGACACGATACTAGATCTCATGAACGAAAGAAGAAAACATAAGACCAAGAATGCAAATAAATACAAACAGATAACAATAATAATCCGCCGAATGTGTAGGGACGCTAAATAACAGTAAATGGCGGAAAAAACCCAAGAAACAGAAACATTCTAGAACAAATACGATACGTTTAACCTTCATAAAAAGAAAAAGACACAAAAAAACGTCAAACATCAACACCTAAAAATAAGACTATGATAGACCTTCAAGAAAAAATAAAACGTGGAAGAAATACGCCGAACAGCTCTTCGGTAATAGCAGGCCGTAGCTAATTGAGTTAGCAAACGATGCCAAAAAGGATAAAGGTCCAGATATCACTAAAGCAGAAGTTATCCATGCTATAAACATACAGAAAGATGGGAAAACAACAGGACCAGACGGAATTAATAGTGAATTAGAGAGATATTAAAGATTGTTGCGAAACAAGATGACGCAGGACTATTATTAATAGATTCAATATATTAAACAGGAAAAATTTCAACTGACTGGTTGAAATTAACTTTTGTCACAATACTAAAAAAGCCTACCCCTTTATACTGCGATGAGTATAAATATATAGTGCCTAATGGCACGCCCTGAAAATATTTCTGAGAATTATCGATAGCACCATAGAAAGAAAAATAGAAGCCTTCGAAATGCACATATACCGACGTATTCTACGTATACCCTGGACAAAAAGAATAACAAATGCCGAAGTACTCCAACGAATGAATACCAATAAAGATCTTTTATTAACTTTGAAGAAAAGAAAAGTACAATACTTTGGGCATGCCATGCGGGGTAGTGAATACGAAATACTCTGCTTAATTATTGAAAGAAAAATCCAGGGGAAGAGGTCAGTAGGGAAACGGAAGAACTGTTGGTTAAAAGATATCCGCCGCTGGTTTAACTGCAAATTCATTGACAAATTCAGAGCAGCAGTTTGTAGAGAAACCGTGTAATAAAAACATAACTAATACTCAACTTTTTAAGTTACGTATACAGTGTGTTCAATATGTATGCTTATTAATGGCATTTTTAAAATTGTAACATATACAGCTTTGGTAAAATTAAAGAAGTTTTAAATATGCATATAAACTAAAAAGAAATCTAATTATTACAATTTATCGTATACATTGTAGTTTATAACGTAAATATTTATTTTTGTATAATAATTTAGCTAAATATAGGTAAATTTGAGAATAAAGTCTATGAAAGACCATATAATATCTACTATTCAAAAGCAAGACTATGAATGCAAATTTTAAGAACACTAACTTTTACAAAACTTAAGTAACGAAAATACTATTGATAGTTTTTACAATTTTTGAATTTTGTAAGAGTACGGTCCTAGCAAAAGGTGAGAATTGTTTGGTTAAGTGTGCTTTATAATAATTTCTATTTTCCAGGGAAATTCGATTTTTAAAATAAACAGGGAAGGATAAAAGAGCTTATCTACTCTACATTTGAACAGAAAGTAAACAAAGGCAGCTGATATGATCTGTAGCATGGCTGAGCTCTGAGCGTACGCTTGGTTGCCTATCTTCAGGTTCGTTTTGCATATCTTACTTTCGTAAGGTCACCGCACCGACTTATCCCACTGTTGACATTTGTAAATAAATTGTTTCACGTTTCTACCTTGCAAAAATTTGAGAGAAAACAGACGAATAATTGTCAGCCTAGGACGCCAAAAGTACTCTTTTGCGGACAACCCCTCGCAAAACTACAACTGGAATAAACTAATAGAACAGCAACAAATACAGTAAGTTTAGTCTAGCATTTTATCACACCAATATTTGTAGCTATAAACAACAAAAGCGGCACCTTTGTCTGCGGGTCGACGATTGTCGGCCGTATATACTGAGTGCGCGAAAAGACAAACAAGTACGGACGTGAAAATCCGATTCTACAGATGTCCGGGGCTTCTATACATAAACAAAAATTTGCGACCACTTCCGGTAAAACCGGTCTCGAGATTTTCTGATCAGGCTGAATTTTGGCGTCTGGACTTGACTTATGGTCCTTAGTTGAATACTGAAAACGTTATTTCTCTATCTGTCACAGATTAAAAGTTATAAGGCGTGACAGATGTAGGAAATGATAGAAATAGAAACTTGTCTCCAGCTTGGAAGTTGCCTTGATTAAAAGTTGAAAAATAAAAGGACGGGCGGTCGGACAGACAGACAACATTACTCTCTACATAAGGCTTCGCATTTTAACGTACAGAAGCCTAAAATCAGCTTTTAGATTATCATACTGCTCAATATCATGTCACTAATCAATTATAACACTATATAGAAATTTATTGAATTTTATTAATTAGAATTGGACAGAAATTTAAAAGTTGCTTCGATTTAGGAGCCAAGGTCCAACGGTTCAAGCGGACTCTGGCTTCTACCGCGGTACGATAAGATAATCATATATAGCAAAAATTGAAACCAAATACTCAACTAAACAGATTCGGACTCAAAATTTTTAATACATCTAAGACACACCAACATCTACAAATGAGAACAAGCTAGAAAATAATAACCGAAAAACTGAGGAAAGACAAATTAGAATAGAACGAAAGATAGGTACAACACAATCAGAACTAATATAACTTAAAAATAAAAAACAAGAAAGAAAACGAGGGAACGAATAATTGAAAGAGAAAATACGCATACAAGACAAGAAAACAGAACTACTAGAAAGGGAATAAAAAAAAACTTAATAATTTTTGGCATAAAGAAAACCGAAAATGAGTGCCTGGAAAATTAGCAATATAAGATAAAGGAATATTAAAGAAAATAGAAGTTAAAATTATAACAAGGGAAAATTAGAAGAATAAGAGAAATTAAAAATCTAAAAAATACAAATTGGAGAGTAAGTAAAGATTATATTCAAAAAATATAGAAGCAAAAAAACAACTACTAAAGCTCACGGAAGGGTTAGGAGAATATGGCAATAAAACAACGATTATATATAATAAGCTCATTGTAAACGGATCAGTATATATGTTAGAAGAAGCAGAAAAATGCAAAACCGAAAAACAAGGTATAGACAAAATGGAACAAACTTATATCTCAAAATATAAAGGACAATAAAAACGGCAAGCGCAGTCTAACTGAAGAGCATTTAAGAAGGGAAACATTAATGATAATAGCAAGAATAAGCAAATACTCTTCAAAAAAGTAATAAAATACCAAGCTAAGATTCACATAGGATATAGAACTCGGCTAATAAACAAGAAAATAAAAAAAGTAAAACAATTAAAACAAATATCATCAATAATTGGCGTATTTCAACATGGGATATAACCATTCTAACAGAAAAAGATATGGAAATAGAATAAATGAAAGAATTCCTTATAGCAATATTAAGGCTAAGCGAAACAAAAATAATAGGGCAAAGAGTCAAAAGTTTAGAAAATAAATTCAGATTATATGACTCGGGCGTTGATGCAGTCACTAGAGCAAAGAGGGCGTTGGTATAATAATTATTAAAAAGCTGAATAAAATAATCCTAAAATGCAATTCAGTATCATTGAGAATAATGTCAATATTTGAAATTATGGAAAAAATTACTGTCATATGCACCAGTAGAGGGTTCAAACAAAGTTACAATTGAAAATTTTTTATAAAACACTACAAAATACTATTTTTTTTCTTCAGCCTTGTAGCGCCCAGTATTGAGCATAGGCCTCTTTATTTAAATTAAACGCCACGCTTGCCGGGCGGGTTGGCGAGTGGATAGTGAATGTACTTTTTACAAAATACTATAGATGATAAAAATACAATAATTCTGTATTGTAAATAATTTAAAAATAGAAAATTCCTTTTACCACCAACCTGTTGAAAACCGGTGTATACTTTCATTGCAGAAAAAAGAAGAGCAAGAGTATAACATTATATAGTGTAGAGTCAAGAAATGGAAAAAAAAATGAGAAAATTATAGTACAAAAGGAAGGAGAATCCAACACAAATCACAGTAGTGTGTGAGCTAGTAAAATACATTAACCTATAGAGGTGGAAGAAGTATTTAACGAATTTATGAGAATAAATTAGTCGCCTTAAGAAAGTAGAACTAAAGACGGGATATATAAAAAAGTAGACAATCTTCTAAAACCGAAGAACTAATTAATAAAAACAATAATCTGGAACGTTGATGAAAAATATTTAAAGAGACTATCTTAAAAACGGCAACTGAAATATGCAAAACAAAAAAAAAGGAATACATGGTGGAATTTGTGGTTAAACAGAAGAAATTAGCATAAAAAAGATACCAACAATAAAAAAAATTATGACAAAATGAACTACGACAAACTAAATAAACAAGTCAAATAATTAGTGAAGAAATATAAAAAGAAAACATGGAGAAAATTTGCAGAAAAAGAGGTTGAGAGGGAAAGGAAAAAGGAGTTAACTGGAATAAAAGACAAAAACAATAAACTTTTAACAAAAGCGGCAAATAAGCAACGCGGAGACGAAAATAGAGGTATTATAGACAGAGAACCATCCAAAGATGAGATAAATAAATACAATAATAGAAAAATAATAAATAGAAAAAAAAATTAAGAAATGTATAGAAAGTAAAATGGAGGAAGAGGAAGCAACCTTTAGGGCAGGTAGACAAACGAATGACATCTGTATCCTAAGAAACCTAATAGAGAGGAAGATGCATACAGGTGAAGAAATGATCTTAGCCTTTTATAAATCTACAGGTAGCCTGATACAGCCTTGAAAGAATGTTTGAAAAAAATAAAGACGCCCAACTAATGAAAATGACTAACAGTGCATATATAAATGCCAAAGCAAAGATACAAGTAAATGATAGTAGATCAAACGACTTCCAACTAAAAGTAAAAACCAAACAAGGAAATAGCTTGAGCTCGCTATTATTTATAATAGTTATAGAGAGAACATTGAAGAATGTTAGAGAAAAAAAGGAAGTTCTAGAAACTGCAGTAGGCTATAAAATATGGCAGCAATACGAATCAATGCACTACTACACGCATCATTATTATGTCTACATGGATTAGGTCGTAGACCTGTTTTTGTTTCCTTTTATCTTGCTCTCGCCCTTGCTGCGTCTCTTTTTCCTCGTTGTTTATATTTTAAGGTTTGATAATGCAGATGATATAATACGATTGCTGAATAATAAAAAAATGCGAAAAATGTTAAATACATGGATAGACGAAATAGAGAATTTACACATGATAGATAACATAAACAAAAGTAAAACAATGATACTTAACAGAACAGTAATAGACAAATCATACAATTTAAATTATAAAGGGAAAATATTAAAGAAGGCAACAACGATAGAATGCTTAAGAGACACTATTACAAATAATGGTCAAAAATTGACATAGAAATAGTTAATCAAACGAGAAAGACAAAGAAAGCGTATTACTCACTGAGTAAAAGAAGAACAAACTAGTAATATATAATGCAAGCCTATCTGCAATAACGCTTTATTCTAGTAAAACATGGACCAATCAAAACGAACACAAATCAAAATTGACAGCCATCGAAATGAAAATTCTAAGAAAGATAGCAAATAAAACAAAACTAGATAGCATAAAGAATAAAGACATCAGAGCTATTCTACAACAGAAGTCAATTTGCAAGAAAATAGAAATAAGACAACTAGAATGGTACAGCCATCTCTATAGAATAGTCAGTGAAGGGAAATTACGAAAGCTAGAAGTAGTAGGAAAAGGAAAAGAGGAAGACCGAGGCAAATTTGGGTAGATCAACTTATCAAAAGAAATGAAAGTATGTGAATGATTTAGAAAGCTTGGATAGATGAAAGAAGAAGTATTTGTAAAATTTGCTACAGATAACACAAATCTAAAGTAAAATAAAACTTTTAGTTGGTGTGTTCAAAAATTATTGGCAGTTTCTATAAGGCTGTTGCAAGGCATTCTTTGAGCATAGTACGACAAGACTTGTGGACAGCCGATTAAATCTTGTCGTTGATTCAAACAGATACGTGTGGGGCGTGGGGTAGCACGACGTACCTAACAGTCTGCAGGGTAGTAACGGCTTGGCGACTGATATATGGTAGCTGGGTATTGCCATATTGTAGCAACATGTTGCGTCTCCATTTGTTGTGGCGGCATTGCTGATTATATCGGCAGAGTCGCGTTACTGACTCGTAATCTCATTTACTGGCCTTACGTGGCAGCGCCACATTCATCAGCATAAAAGAGCCGTTATTTTTTTTAGAATAAACAATGCCGGTCATGTTTTCTTAAGACGACAGCTTAGACTATATATAGACTAATACTTCTTTTTGGATTCTTGCACTGACATGACCAGATACGTAAAAAACGTCTTCTAGTCCACGCTTCTGCTTTTGCTATGTCGTGAGTATGGGAAAACCATTTAAGTCCTCATGGATAATAATATCCTGAGCTCTTAAATCCGTCATTGCATCGAATATGATTTACCTGTTTACTATCAAGTTGAAAACATGCTAGACAATGTGTGGCTTCCGCGCATTTTCCAGACAGGCGCAGCACAGTCCTAGTCGCTTACGGTATCCAACGAAACATAATTCTGACTTAGTGCTTCATTCTCACATATGGTTGCTAACCTTGCGTAGACACTTGAAACAATAATTTTCTCTTGTCAACGCAGCCCATTGCTACGAATGATTGTCTGATTCTGTGGTTTTATGCACTCACAATACCGGACAAATGACGCTTTAGCTTTTCTGCTATGCATTGCATCAACGCCACCTAGTGGCACCACTTCGAAATATAGTTTTGACACTCGTATTAGACGCGCATTGCACCACTACAATTTTTTGGTAAGAGTGTCAATCATGCATTTATATACTGCATTATTTAATGTTTGCAAATTTTAATGCCTCCAAATGTCCTTATAGTGGCACCCTATCGTACGATTTGGTGGGATCGACAAGTACTAAGTGTAGTTCTCTTCTGTTAATTTTTTCCTCTATGATTTGAGATTTGAGATAAAGTGAATATATTGTCTGTACATAATCTTTATTCTCTAACTTCACTTTTCCTTACCCTTGCGCTTGTTTTTCTATTTTGTTCCTTAATGTAAGTCCATAGACTGTACTTAGTGTACTTGTTACTGATATCTCTTTATACCTTTTAAATTTGTTTTTTTACGCATCGATGTTGGGTTTTTTTAATTTTGTTGGTGATTTGTTATTTTAGTTATTAGTTTTGCTATTAAATCAAAGAGCTTAATCGTATGTTGTTTTATTAACTTTGTTCCTCCAGATGTTTTACCGTTTTTTAATGTTTTTGCTACCTTTCTTATTTATGCTTCTGTTTTATCAATATATTCGTCTTGTTATATTCTGTTTTTTTTTTATAATTGGCTATTCTTTTTCTTGTTTTATATGCTTTAATTATAAGTTATATTGATTTGTTTTCCGAGCTCTAATGTTTTCCAAATATGGTCATGTTTTTCCTGATTTTTTTCTCTTAAATGACTTTCCAGTTTTCTGCATTTGTTTTCTCAAGTCTTCTATTTTTTTCTATAATCATACTCCTCAATTTTATTTTTTGGTTCTTGCATCTCTTTTTATATTTTTAATTATCCTGTTAAGCCATTTAAGGTAGGACTGTTTTTTAATGTTTCACTTTATTTGCCATTTTGCTATTGCTACTTAAAGTATTATTATATTTTTTATTTGTCCAATATCTTTCTTCTGCTTATTTTTACCATTTTTTCATTTTCTCTTAGTTTTGTAATTAACTTTTGTTTATATAAATAATATATTTTATCTTTAAAAACATGGGGCCGGCGAAGAGAGTGCTCTGTAAGCAATCCCATAACGAACTAAAAAAAAACTTTCGATTTCGATTTCGAATTTCGGAAAAATTCTAAATCGAAAATCTGGAAAATTATTGGACATAGAATTTTTTCTTCATTTTCGAATCAGCGTAAAATTTCCTATAAGAATCCATTTTAAAATTTAAAAAAATCCATAATTTTGTGACAGCGACAGACAGACAGACAGACCGACAGACATATAGAATTCAGTAACGAACTTTTTAAGTTCGTTGACTAGTAACTTGGTGTTTTGGTTATTGATTTTCGTAATGTTGTTGATGCTCCTGTTTTGTGCATCTTTTATTCTTATTTGTAGCTTTGAGTGAATAAATTATTTCGGAATTAACCAAGTTGTGATTACTACCACTCTCTGTTCCCCTTATAATACCCAATCGAAAGTACTGTTGAGTTATGCAGCCTAGTGTACATTTTACTTGTCTGCTAGGTTTATGCTAAGTTATAAAGGTTAAAGTCATTAATAATTTTTACTTTTAAATTGTTTCGCAAATCTATTATAGTTTATTTTTTGTTTATGTTTCTACTTGTTCTAGTGCTCCAGTTTTTTAATATAATGAACTCTTTTTTTTCGTTTTCTTTCTCTACCATTTCTGTAATCTTCTCGTGTAATGGGTCTTTCTTGAGAGTGTTTTATTATTACTTGGTTCATATCATATTTTATATCCATCATTTTCACTATTATCAGATTATTCTATCCGTTATTCCTACCTAGCTTTGTTACATGTTTTACTAATTACTTTTTTTACTATAATAAATACACCTTTTTTTGTTTTTGCTTATTTAGACACCTTCTCCATAAAGACATATAAGATTCTCTTTGTTTTTCATTTACGTTAATATAAATATGTTTAAGTTTCTGTTTTTTTAGTTACATCGAAATGTTTTTCATTTCCTTAGTTACCCTTTGCACATCGTATGTTTACCTTGTCACTCCTTTTTTTTAGTTTTATTCGATTTAATCAACGTATCTGATTCATATTGGGATTTTTAGGGCCACATATTTTTTTACAGATGTTGGAGCGTTGATCCAATGGTCCTCTCTAGTTATTTTTCTGTGCTGAGTATTTAACTTTCTTATTATCCTCTGATACAGCTGAATTAACTGCAGTGTCGACGCGCTTTTCCAAATGTTTCGGGGAACGCCCTCAATAAAGGTAACTGGCCAATTTCTACACGAAAATGTAATATAAATCAAAATTTTGTATTTACGTAGCGTTAAGCAAAGAGAAGAATGCGGTTTCTGAGCATTTGAGGTAGAAATTCCTGAAGGAGAGTTTTCCTGTAGAGTACCCTACACTGCCATTTCTTTGGTCAGTGTCAGAATGTTAGCAAACATAATTCTGACTTAGTGCTCATTCTCACATATGGTTGCTAACCTTGCATAGACACTTGGAACAATAATTTTCTCTTATCAACGCAGCCCATTGCTACGAATGATTGTCTGATTCTGTGGTTTTATGCATTCACAATACCGGACAAATGACGCTTTAGCTTTTCCGCTATGCATTGCATCAACGCCATCTACTGGCACCACTTCGAAATATAGTTTTGACACTCGTATTAGACGCGCATTGCGCCACTACAATTTTTTGGTAAGAGTGTCAATCATGCATTTATATACTGCATTATTTAATGTTTGCAAATTTTAATGCCTCCAAATGTCCTTATAGTGGCACCCTATCGTACGATTTGGTGGGATCGACAAGTACTAAGTGTAGTTCTCTTCTGTTAATTTTTTCCTCTATGATTTGAGATAAAGTGAATATATTGTCTGTACATAATCTTTATTCTCTAACTTCACTTTTCGTTACCCTTGCGCTTGTTTTTCTATTTTATTCCTTAATGTAAGTCCATAGACTGTACTTAGTGTACTTGTTACTGATATCTCTTTATACCTTTTAAATTTGTTTTTTTACGCATCGATGTTGGGTTTTTTTAATTTTGTTGGTGATTTGTTATTTTAGTTATTAGTTTTGCTATTAAATCAAAGAGCTTAATCGTATGTTGTTTTATTAACTTTGTTCCTCCAGATGTTTTACCGTTTTTTAATGTTTTTGCTACCTTTCTTATTTATGCTTCTGTTTTATCAATATGTTCGTCTTGTTATATTCTGTTTTTTTTTTATAATTGGCTATTCTTTTTCTTGTTTTATATGCTTTAATTATAAGTTATATTGATTTGTTTTCCGAGCTCTAATGTTTTCCAAATATGGTCATGTTTTTCCTGATTTTTTTCTCTTAAATGACTTTCCAGTTTTCTGCATTTGTTTTCTCAAGTCTTCTATTTTTTTCTATAATCATACTCCTCAATTTTATTTTTTGGTTCTTGCATCTCTTTTTATATTTTTAATTATCCTGTTAAGCCATTTAAGGTAGGACTGTTTTTTAATGTTTCACTTTATTTGCCATTTTGCTATTGCTACTTAAAGTATTATTATATTTTTTATTTGTCCTATATCTTTCTTCTGCTTATTTTTACCATTTTTTCATTTTCTCTTAGTTTTGTAACTAACTTTTGTTTATATAAATAATATATTTTATCTTTAAAAACATGGGGCCGGCGAAGAGAGTGCTCTGTAAGCAATCCCATAACGAACTAAAACTTGATTTCGATTTCGAATTTCGGAAAATTCGAAATCGAAATCTGGAAAATTATTCGACATAAATTTTTCTTCATTTTCGAATTCAGCGTAAAATTTCCTATAAGAATCAATTTTTAAAATTTTAAATTAGTCGAATATTAAACTATTCGAGATAGAAACTTTTATTTAGATTTTGAAATCCTATAAAAATCCATTTTAAAATTTTAAAAATCCATAATTTTGTGACAGCGACAGACAGACAGACCGACAGACATATAGAATTCAGTAACGAACTTTTTAAGTTCGTTGACTAGTAACTTGGTGTTTTGGTTATTGATTTTCGTAATGTTGTTGATGCTCCTGTTTTGTGCATCTTTTATTCTTATTTGTAGCTTTGAGTGAATAAATTATTTCGGAATTAACCAAGTTGTGATTACTACCACTCTCTGTTCCCCTTATAATACCCAATCGAGAGTACTGATGAGTTATGCAGCCTAGTGTACATTTTACTTGTCTGCTAGGTTTATGCTAAGTTATAAAGGTTAAAGCCATTAATAATTTTTACTTTTAAATTGTTTCACAAATTTATTATAGTTCATTTTATGTTTATGTTTCTACTTGCTCTAGTGCTCCAGTTTTCTAATATAATGAACTCTTTTTTTTGGTTTTCTTTCTCTACCATTTCTGTAATCTTCTCGTGTAATGTGTCTTTCTTGAGAGTGTTTTATTATTACTTGGTTCATATCATATTTTATATCCATCATTTTCACTATTATCAGATTATTCTATCCGTTATTCCTACCTAGCTTTGTTACATGTTTTACTAATTCCTTTTTTTACTATAATAAATACACCTTTTTTTTGTTTTTGCTTATTTAGACACCTTCTCCATAAAGACATATAAGATTCTCTTTGTTTTTAATTTACGTTAATATAAATATGTTTAAGTTTCTGTTTTTTTAGTTACATCGAAATGTTTTTCATTTCTTTAGTTACCCTTTGCACATCGTATGTTTACCTTGTCACTCCTTTTTTTTAGTTTTATTCGATTTAATCAACGTATCTGATTCATATTGGGATTTTAGGTACATATTTTTTACAGATGTTGGAGCGTTGATCCAATGGTCCTCTCTAGTTATTTTTCTGTGCTGAGTATTTTACTTTCTTATTATCCTCTGATACAGCTGAATTAACAGCAGTGTCGACGCGGTTTTACAAATGTTTCGGGGAACGCGCCCAGTAAAGGTAACTGACAAATTTCTACACGAAAATGTAATATAAATCAAAATTTTGTATTTACGTAGCGTTAAGCAAAGAGAAGAATGCGGTTTCTGAGCATTTGAGGTAGAAATTCCTGAAGGAGAGTTTTCCTGTAGAGTACCCTACACTGCCATTTCTTTGGTCAGTGTCAGAATGTTAGCATAAGAGATACCAATGTTCGTTGCGCCGCGGATTATTATCAACTGTTTAAATTTTGAGAAAACTTAAAGCACAATATTCTTAAGAAGGATACGCTTGATATAAATATTTTAAGAGGATAAGAAGCAGTAGAAAAAGAGACATTTAGTTGCAGGTGATCGTTAAAAGAGAAGTAACCACGAATATTTTGAGAAAATAAATATGATTTTTTGTAGGCAGATTTTACTTTTTGTGGATATTTGCGCGTGAAAGCTTTTTAACTGATTAACAAATTACAATATATTTTATTATTTTTCTAAGAACAAATGATATATTTTTTGAAATTTAGAAATAATAATAAAGGCAAATACAAATATAACAACTGTAGACTATTAAAAGATTAAGGCAATTTTGGTATTACTGGTTATTATGGTACGTTATTATTTATACTATGCATAGAAACAGATAACAACAATAAACATCTGAGTTCATTAATGCAAGTGAATTATTGAAATGTCACGCACACATATCTTGGCGTTTCATGACGTATACTTATCATTATAATGCTATTACAGTTATATGTAGTGTGAATTACAAAAAAAGTAATGGTACATAACACAATTAAGTAATTTCATGCGACATTTACTCTAACAATAATTTATTTTCAATTATGTTTAACTTCGCTTAATGTTCAATGTTCTGTTAACTTCTATAGTAAAAGCAACAAACGATATTATACTCAATAACAATTAGATTTTTTTTAGTATGAAGAAATAACTACCTTCACTAAATTAATTCATAGACCTCATTTTAATGGTATATTACAATATTTTTTGTAAGATCTAATATAATGTGCGGCCAGGGATCATTCTGGAAGCTCTCTGATGCTCGGCAGACGGCCTACTCAGTCACTAAAAATAATTGAGTACCTGCATTTATTTTGAACAAGGATAATAATGACGGTCGTCTAAGGCGTGACGCTTGCCACATCGCCCCGTATGAGAGATGGTGCGCGACCTCTCAGTTCGCAGGCCGTTCTCCCACGAGGGGCGCCAGAGCCTTACTATTATTATGAATATAATGTGTAAATATTTTTCCCCAACGAAAATAAGGAAAGTGTGTATAAGTTTGTAAAAATAAAAAAAAGTAAGTTAGGCATATTTATCGCAAATTTTTTTCAAAAAATTGTTCTCAAAATGGGTTTTATTTTTGAAAAGATAAAACAATTTTTATAACGATTTATATATTCAGCTCTTTTAAGATGTGCAAGTATAACACCGTAGCAATTTTACAACTTTTCTAGGCATATTTTGCAAAATTATGGCTGGTTGAAAGATGCATAAATGACTATGCGGAAGAAATTCTAGGCGAATAACAATGCGCATTTCTACAAAACAAATCTTTAAATGATCAAATCTCTACAGTGAAGCAAATATTGTAAATACTTATGAGTATAACTTGGCTTTACATATTATATCTGTTGATCCCAAAATGGCTGATAATACCATTTGGGGGGAAAATTGGACAAAGCTATGTTTAACCCGGGGATACCGGCGAATTGTTAGGACTGACACACCTAATAATGAGACGTTTAAAAAATAAAGCCATGCTCAATGGAATTCTTTTGGAGGATTTTGCGTTAACTAAGGTTTGAAACAAGAATATAAGTTATTCTTAGCACTGCTCAAGTTAATGCTAAAAGAGTTGACAAAAGAATGTAAAATATACACACAAGACAGTATTTTACAGCACTTCTACTTACATAATAGTCGTGAGTATCAAAAATAAATTAAAACAAGTAGTATATCAAATGGGAAAAAGGGAAAAAACGGATTACATATAAATCAAAGTACTTAACGATGAGAGGATAAAATAAAAATTTCATATTCAAGAAAGTGGAGATATTTAAATATTCTGAAGTGGTTTTGACAAGCAACAGTACCGAAAGCCCGGATGTAAAAGAAATGTTAAATGAAGGTAATAGAAGCGGTAGCTTTACAAGCAGTGATTAATCCGGGAGGTCTTATACAGGCGTTTGATACAGACACGAAATAAAAATAAAGTAGCCAAGTTAGAAATGTGGAAGAAAAAATTGCTCTTAAAAATTTGTAGTAGAAGAAAAACCTATAATGCTCGAGAAGAAAGAACCAAGTATTAGCTGTGGAATTCTTTGGTTAGAGCATGTTTGCAAGTTTTCAAAACGCAAAACGACAAAGAATATTCGGAGGAGCAAAATAGAGGCAATTAAAAAAAGAGGGAGACCTAATGGTTTAATGCTGCAGTAAAGAATTTAACAGAAATAGATATTATAAACTGGAAACAAAAGACGATCGAAAGAAAGAAATGGAAAATTGTTCAACAAGTCTTGGACCTACATGGTCTTTACAGCTATTTTATGTGTATGGCACTGAAAAGTAATTGATTGATGAAATCAATTTAATGCTTCTGCAAGGTCGTTGAAACATGACCTTGACTTTTTTTTTTTATGAAAAAAGACATTTACTTGCACATGCCAGTCTTTAATGTACTCTTCCGAAGTTAATACACTTTTTTCCAACCTTCTGGACGCGCCCTGATGTCCTTCTTAGAAAGGGCTTTTGGTTGGCGTCGCATCTACTCCCGAACAGTTTGGATGATGGAGTTATTGTTCGCAAACCGCATGACTTGCCAGTCTAATTTGAGCCTTCCGAACTTGGAGCCAAAAATTTTATTCTAATTTTCGGAGAGTTTCCATTATTGTTTTGGCTGTATGGGGGCGTGTATTTTCCTGAAGGAAGGCTACCCGCTTTCCGCCTATCTTTCACTTGAATCTAATTTTTTCCTTCACGTCTATTGCCAGAAGGTCTAATTAATAAGCTGTCATCCGTCAGAAAAAAAACAGAAGGAAATAGAAAGAAAAACGAAAATAAAAAATTAAAAAAAATAATTTATGAAAAGAATTAACCAACTTAAAATAAGTTTCAAATGAGAAGACAAAAATGGAAATATTAGTTGGTAATCGTCGGAGTAAAATTCGAAACAGACAAAAAAGAAGCAATAAAGCAATTTATCGCCGATAAACTGGGAGTGGAAGTAAAAATAAAAATAGTAATTACATTGAAAATCTAGTAAAGATGAATAATTAGAATAATAAACACAATAATGATGAAACGATATAACGCTAAAGAAAAGAGGCACACAGGCAAAAATACGAAAAACTGCGAAAGAAGACAGAAGTAAGACTAGCAAAATAAAAGAACGAGATAAGGAAGATATAAAAAAGGGAAGATGAAAGGTAAAGGATAAATAAAGGAAAGAAAGGTTAAAAAACTGAAGGATAATAAAAAACAAGAACAGAAATATGGAAAATGAGGAGTATCGTAGAAGAACAAGTAAAGTTAATAGAAAAAATGATATATCATTACACAGAAGACCTAGGAATCACATAAATAAAAAAAGAAAATCACACAAAAAGAATACATAAAAGATTCTGGATATTTTGGCTAGGAGTTAAAAAATAAAATTGAAAAGACGTTATAAATAAAGAATATTTAAATAAAACACTATTAAAGAAAGGAATGATACTACAAAGAGAAAAACTATGGGATGTAATAACAGCATTTGATAAAGTACAAAAACAATAAACATGCAAAAAAAACGATAAACAAAAGTGTGTTGCGAAGTATTTCTTTCTCTTAGTTTTATTTTGTTATATGCGAGTCTTCTATGTCAAATACTTTGTATCCTACGTTGCTTCATTCGCAACATTCTGCTTGTTATTGTAAGTCATGGTGTTTTGTTACTATGGTTTCGTCAACAGCAAAGGTGCTTGTAAGCGATTGTATCTTAGTGGGAATTTTAGCCGTTTAACCAAAATAGGAGAAAATAATTAAATTTTGGGTATTTAATTTCGACTGTAATAGTCTTTATAAAATTATGTGAAGATATTTTTCATCTGACATCATAAATTTTATCTTAATTAATTACAGTTGATTGTTGAATTTGTTTTAAAAAATGGAAATTAGAAAGCCGCAGAACGTAAAATTACATTATAGAGTCAGGTAATTGTGCGCATTATATAAATCAAAAGAAAATATAAATTTAGAAACATAACCAGCTTTGATTAATTCACATGGATTTTTTGGAAAGTGAAACATTTAAAAATTAGATATGAGAACAAACCATATGATGCCAAAATTTACATTCAACATGAATTTTGAAGTTAACATTATGGATGGAAAGAAATATATAAACCAAATAAGCAACAGGAACAAGCTCTGAAAAATTATCTGGTATACAAGTGGATCAAATACTGAGTTTGGAACGGGAGCAGGCATATATTATAAAAACAAAAGCTTGAGTTTAAGTTTTTGACTAGGAAAATATACGTCTGCCTTTCAAGAAGAGATATTTGCTATACTACAGTGCGCCAGGGAAAATAATTTGACGGCTTATCAAAATAGGCAAATCAATATAATCACGAATAGTTAGGCATCTCTGAAGACGTTAAAGAACTCCAAGGTAACATTCAGGTTGGTAAGGAAATGCGTGAAGAACTCAAGGATCTGGCAAGCTGTAACAAGTTAACTCTGTTGCGGGTGCCAGGGTACTACGGAATTGCAAGCAACCATAAAGCTGATGGGCTAGTAAAAAAATTACCACCAACTCCATATATATGTAGGCCCCGAACTAGCTTTGAGAGTACCTAAAAGTACAACACTAAGCTAGACGGGAGAATTGGTTGGGAAACACATTAACAAATATTAGAAAAATGTATTAAGACAAAGACATGGCAAAAAGATTCTTGTAAAGGGATTGAAGAATTGCTGATACAAAGCAGGTTTCTGTTCTCTATTTCTTTTAGTTCCTTCAGTCATGATGGTTTGAGGCGATAATATCACTTTCCAGTATACGGGCGTAAAGAACATGAAATTAGTAATTATTTCTTGTCTTGTTTTGAAATTATTTGTTTCTTAGTGGGTAGGTTTAGTAGCAATGATTCGAGGCACTTGAAATAAGTATCATTAAGTATCAAGACACCCAGTAGTTTTTTTCCAGTAATATCAGGTTACCCTATTGTAGTGACCAAAATGACAAGTAGTATCAACATGTTGACTTCTGAAATAAAAGATAAAAAAGGAGACCGCTACTTTGACAGGAAGGTTTTGCCTTTCTTAGTCGAATGTCACTGGTGATGTGTCTTAGTCACATCTTTACGACAGGAGAACAAGCAGTAATCGATGCAAGACAGTCATAACGGTTTTTCTAATTTAAAATCACTTAAAGCTTTCGTTTTGACAAGAAAAGTACCGATGATTGGCCTTTGAACAGTAATGGCATCGTCCATGTTAAATTTTTGAAGCAAGATGACAGTACTTATTCTCAGTACACTCGGCAAATGCAGGAAGCGTTGGAGCGCCTGAAAATTCACAACGTTTGACTGCAACAGCTTTACAGCCCAAATTTCGCCTTTTTAGATTTTTTCTTTTTACCTTGTAGAGAATGCAGGGCGGGTGAAAAGTAACTAGGTATTAAAATCTGGTTATAGAACTTGTAGAATCATGGAAGTCATGGTGGAAGTAACCTCTAAATAGACGATAGTAAATAGGATTCCATATTTATGTTTCAATAGATGGCAAAAAATTCATCTGCATTGTTTGGAATAATCCTTTGGAGTGACGAAACCGGCTTCTATGTTGAAGTTTTTGCTAATCATTAGAATAGTTACTCCGAAAGGACAGTTGAGAGACTGCAAACTCAACCAACAGTAAACGTGTGGCAGGAAATGATGGCAACAAGACGCATAGGCCCATATTTTCTTTGTGATACCATAAATACAGACCCACTACATTTAGATGGTTAAAAGTTACAAGTTACCCTTACTTGGCTTAGTTAACAACATTGGCGACCTTATTTTCACACAGGATGTTGCACCACCTCATTTTGATCTTACGGCGCGTGCATGGTTAGACCAGGGGTTCAGACCTTATGATAGCCTTCAAAAAGTTCAGAACTCGCCTCATGTGCTTTTACCCATAGAGCTAAGCAAAAGAGGAGGTGTGCAGGACAAAGCCTTGCACACACGAGGACTTGGAGACACGGATTTAGGAGGTTCCAGCAATATCTCAAATGACTTCCTTTAGAAGACCACAAAGTTACTGAAAAGAATGCAAGACTTTCCGAAAAATTGTCATATTAACGTCGTTTTGTTAGTGCATTTATTATTGCAACAAATAATTTATTTAAGTAAATTAACCAGCTAAATTTCAAAATAATTCCGAAGACGATATTTGAATAAAACAGAAAACAAAATATTAAAAAAGATGAAATGCCTTTACAAATAAAAAAAGCTGTATTTATAAATATTTGATTTTTCAACCGTTTTCAGGTACTTAATTTTTTAAAAGTTTAAATGCAAGTAAAAATTCTTTTTCTTATCCTCCGTAAAGCTATAAGCGCTAATATTTTAGCTTGTATATATATTTATAGGGTGACAGCGCCGAAACACATTAGCTTCTATATCGCAATTTGGTTTAAAAAAAGTTTTTTAAATAATAAATTATACATTGAAAGGAATTCTGAAGTTAAAATAATTCATAGAAGTAAACTGAACTGTGCAATATGTAATGAGCTACAATGATCCTTATTTTCTTTTATTTTTTCAATTCAAATCGGTTTGTAGGTTATTTTTCCCATCGTTTTTTATATTTGTTCTATTTATTCTTTCTATTCATATTTTTGTTGGTCTTCCCCGTTTTATGTTATTGTTTCCACTTTGTTTTTACTCTTTTAACATGTATCTTTTATTGTATTTTATTTACATAGCGGAACCGCTTTAATCGATTGTTTCAATTTTTTATAATTTATATTAATACTTTATTCGACTCCTAATTTGATATAAAGGTTACATTATTTTTCTATGAGTTTTTAAGGTACTTTATGTTTATTCTATTTCTTTTATTATATTCTTTGTGGTATTCAGGATTTATGTTCATATGTCAGTACGAATAGAGCTATGGCATTTTTAATTCTTAATTTTTTTTCTTTTTTGTGCTTTGAATTAGTCCATTCATGAATATTATAAATAACATAGAATTTGTTTAACTATTTTCTTTATTTTTAATTTTTTAGATCTTTCTCAGTTTATATTTGCCCTATTTACTTTTTCACTTTAAAATCTATAAAGGATAAACGTATTGCTTTATAGGATGTTTTTGAAGAACATGGTGCCGCTTGTAATAAACCACGGTGCATCTAGAGCAACTCGAAGCATTTTATTACAGAAGATCTAACTTTTTGCATACTACTAGCTGATATAGCACTCCAAACTCGACATGTGTAGAGTTAAATACAATAATAATGCATAATCTGTCTAAATAGACAATTTCTTGTTTATTGAAGAATAAAGTCTAGTATACGCTTTATTTAATTTTTATTGATATGTGCGTTGCATGTTAATCTAGTATCATGATGTAGGTCCAGACACTCACGAATGTGTTTTTATTCTTTCATTTCCTATTTGTCATCGTTGATGTGTTTCCCAATTGTATAAACCATTTCTTTAAAATGTCCAATAAAGAAAGATTAGAATCTACGTTTACGTATATGAACACGCACCTGAAAAATTACATGAGAATAATTAAAGACTAAGCGATAGTACAACAGTCTTCCTAGAAAAGCGACGCCATAAAAATTTTGAAATTTTTTCAAATTTAGGAAGCATAATAACAAAAGACAAAAGAAGCAAGGAATAATAGATAGAATTGGACAGACAAAGTCAATTTTTAACAGAAGAAGAATTATTAAAATTTGATAGCTTGTTACTAAAAAACAAAAAATCATTACTAATGTAATATAGTTGTGTGTTGTGAGTATTTTAGGTTGCAACTTTGCAAACATTTGAATAAGGTATGTCTTAAATGTATGAACTAAACAGTATCAGACCAAGTATGCTTTCTTGAGGAACCCAGTTGTTTGCGGAGAATAGCAAATCGTTAATTATTATTGTAAAGGTTTTATTTCCTAAAAAAGAACAAAGTTACCTTTATGTAGTTTGGAACATTAACATGCGATAATTTGTATTTGACTGCAGTACAATAGCGGTTGTAATAATCTATTAATGTTAGTTTGATGAGATATTGTTCGTTGATGTATTTGGTGACTTTCCACATCTCTGGGCCATTTAGTTTTAGATTTCCTAAATATCCATTAATTCTATATTTATTTAAGTTCCTTTTCAATGTGGCGAGTGCTATTACTTAGAAGATTATACAGTCGACGATTTAAACTAGCCAGTAATTTAGACTTATCGGTCTAATGAGTCATTTACTTAAAATAATTCCTAGAAACTGCAAAACCGTAAATAGTGAGAAACAAACAATTTGATTTCGGCAGTGATTTGGACACGTGAAGGTATTATTTTATACTGGAATTTTTCTACAAAAAGCTGCAAATTTTGAAAAAATGTCTATATGTTTTATGTACTTTTAAAAAGGTATTCGATCAAGTGTAATATATTTTCATGTTGCAGTCTTTCAGATGCTTGTTAATTTTCAAAAGTGTGTATTCTAAATTTTTCCCAGCAAGCACTGCTACACCATCTGCGTATTTTAACTTATCTATTTTCTATCCTTGTGTTTTTATTACAATGCCTACTTTTCCTCTGAATAAATTTGGAGCTTTTTATATATAAGCATTAAACACCAGTAGTGACAGATCACAGCCTTGTCAAACACCTTTCCTAATTTTTGTTTCTTTCTGTGATTGCCCATTCAAGATTATTGCTCTCTGTTCCTTGGATAAACCATTTGTTATTTTTATATCTTTTTTGACCACAATTCTTGATGTCACTTCGAATAATTTCGACCATCTGAAGTTATTGAAAGCTGATAGTAGTCTCTTGTTCTCTCAGCTGGCGCATTGTGAGGAATGCAAGGTAAAACAAATGAACAATGATAATGCATATGAAGACCTGACGTTAGCGGAGATGTGAGTATGACACCTGGGTATAGGGAAACATTTAGTAAATTCTGAAAGTAAGCCTTTTATAGCTGTTTGTAGTGAGATCGTAGAGTTAGACTTCGAAAGCCTCTGCCGAAGGCTGACCCGAGTATGTTAGTTCAGCTCATCCCCAGCGAGGAGCAGGATACATTCAAGTCTGCCCCCAGCGCCACCGGGTCCACCATCGTGCTAAGCTTACAAGCCACCATCTCCTCCGGCGTTTACTGCCAACCTCTTTGAAGTTCTTAGTAACCACAAAAACGATGAGAAGTTGCCCGCCGTTACCAATCCCTAACCCGGATACATGTTTAGCACCTCGTTCGCCAAAGACTCTTTCTCTCGGGAACGAATTATTCCCATCATCTTTAGGGAGAAAAGAGCTTAGTCATACACAAAAATAGGATCGACTTGTTCAAGGTCAATAATATAAAGGATGGTATCTATCTATATCGTATCATGACTATCAGTGACCGAACCGCTTCTTAACGGAAGCGAGTGTTCAGTTTTACTACCATTTGCTAAAGACAAACAAACCCATCCCTCGCAGTTTTCCTGAGTATATTTAAGAGGAAGAATTAAGCAGGAGTTACTGAACAAGAATATTTTGATCTCCACGTTAAGTTAGATGAGGAAAGTATCTCAACGAGGCCTGATGCCGTTCCTGTTCCTTAAGCTTGAGCAGAACGGCAAGAGCAAGGCTATTTTTCACCTAAACGGCGTCCTCGATCTAGTTGATATGGTGAAGCAGCTAAATAAGAAAAAGCCACTGCTACCCGGTACCAGCGTTTCAGGCACGCATAGCGTTGCTGCTGTGCTAGCCCGAAATGTGTGAAGTGAGGTAGCGACCACCGTTTCGAGGAGTGCAAGAAGCCCCGGAGTGAACCCACCACCTACGTCAACTGTCAGGGTCCTTGCTTAATCCATCTTCCGGAGATATCGGTGACTATACCAAGTGGCATTTATGCTGCAGTGATTAGGGAAAATGTTTCAGCTATTGCCGTAACCACTCAGTAACCTAACCATCGACCACAACCAGCTCTTTGGTGCCCGCTCCAGCACTTTTCGCCGCAGCTTAAATATCAAGGCTAGGATACCATCGCTGGTTATTTTCAGAACGTTTTTGGTTGTTGTTAAGAATATTTTGGCGACTACCCAAAATGTCCTCAATTTCTTAGAGCTAGTTGTGGGACTGATGTCCTGCAGCGACATCAACGCCATCATTTGTATAAGGGATCGCTTAACATCTGGGTCACGTTTAAACTTCTACTATGCTGAAAGCACTTGGAAAGCACACTAACTTTTTACGTTAGGACTTTCAGAAAAAAAAAAGTTTAGGAGCTTAGATTCAGGTATTCTTCATGCCAAGAATTTACACGTTCATGTATTGAAACCCTTTTCCATATCTCTCTTCCTTTTTCTGTTAGTAAGCGCAGTGTTAGTATTGCTTCGTGAGTGCTTTAGTTTTTTTTTACTACAAAGTATTTTTTTTATTTTTAATTTTTGTAAAAAAGTCTTAAAATTTTTTTGAAATCGGTTTTATGTTTTTGAAGTCTTTTGGTACAATTCTTTACATTGTGTAAATTAGTTAAAATTCATTACGGCAAGTCTCTTTGATTTTTAATTATTTTTGCTGGTATGTAGCTCCCGTTCATAGTTTTTCTATTTTTTAGATCCATCCATAGTGTACTCTTTTGTATTATAATTAGGTGAACTTCCCGTTATCGCTGGTTTTATCCGCGTATAATTTTTTAAGGCGTTGGTTGTTTTCTAAGGTTCCATAATGATTTGATTCTATTTAATTTTGTCGATTGTTGCCTCTTTTTAAGTTCTTTGTAAAATGCTTTATATTTTTGTAGGAAATATTATATTTTTCTTTGACAATAATGAATTCTATTCTTCGTCTTCGCACCTCTTTTCTACGTACCTCTATTTTGTTCTCATGCAATGCGTATTTTTTGTATCATATTGTCATTATTTAATAGTTTCTTTTTTCCTATCAAATATGGTATTTTTAGTTTTTATAACTCTCGCTTGGCCATTTGTTGTACTACACTCTTTAATATTTTGGTATTTTTTATTGTTGGGACAATTCACATGTAACCCTTGTTTTTAATTTGTTTCATGGTTTCGTCTTGTAATTTTTCCAGTTGTCATTTTTGTGTCTTTGTAATTTTATTTATGTTTTTGTCTTAGGTTACACGTCATCATTACTAAATTGTGGTGGCTATCTATACATACTTTTAAGTAGCTTCTGTAATCTATTGCTTGGTTCTTGAAAGAACATTTTATTAAGATATAATTCATCTAATATATTTTCTGTGCCTTCTTAGTAAATGGTGTTGAAGTATTTTCTATTACTAGGTCTTTTTGCATACAAAAGTCTAAACGTTCTCCCCTATCATTTAACGTACGTGATCTAAACGACCATAAGATTTTCTTCTGCTCTCTTCTCTACAGTCTCACAGAACTATTACATTTTCTTCGACATTTTAATCGAATATTCTATTTTTTCGTACACTATTTCTATATCTTTTATCATTGGCACATGTACACGTACAAGGATTGTGTCGTTCAGGACTGTAAGTATTTTTAATAATATTTCGCTGTGTAGGATATATCCTTTTACTTTTTCGTCCACCTCTTTTTTATTTATAATTCTCACTTTAAAATTTTCGCTATCTGTTGTCGTGTTAATTATTTCATACTTTCTACTATATAGATCTTTGTCTTGTGGCTATCTTATTTCACAAGAAATTAGTGTATCAAGTCTATTGATCATCTTCTTTTTCGTTTATGTTCTCACGTTTTCCGCACTTTAATAATGTTCTAATATTCCATGTAATAACCAGAGTTTTAGCCTATTCCTATTTTTGCGTTCGTCAGTTATTCCTTCCCGGATATTTTAAGAGACTTTTGTATTTAAATTTTCTAATTTTTAATCAACTTTCGCTTATGATAAACAGTGTATTTGCATTACTTCAGATAATAATCTGTTCTTACTTATTGCTCTAACATGGCATTTGAAGTCATTTTCTACTGTAGGTTTTAGTGTGTATTATAATTATATTGCCAATACTCGGTCAGCATAATATTTCGGGTAACCGCAACTCGCAAAGAACTCCAGCGTATTACTATTGTGATAATCTTCTTCCATCACTCCCTTAAATGATAGTAAATAAAAAATAATATGTTTTCTTGAAATACCAAATACAAAAATAATTTCGTTTATGTAAATATTGATAGCACAAAACATTTCATTCTAATTTTATACTTGTCTCATTATTAAGAGATATTTCGATCAGCCAATAACAAACGGGTTATTTATACAAACATGTAATGGAAACTCAAATATTTATTTTAAGCTGCGCTAAGACAATCTTATTTATAGAGTTATCTTTTACCCAGTAAGCATATATTCGTACTGCTGGAGTCCCTTCAATTATGTAGTGGTCCTGGGCAACAGCCCGTAAAATAAAGCTCTAATTGATTTCCCAATCAATTTCGGCGATATATCCCATTTATTTCGCCTTCTGCCCAATTTATTCGAGTCTGTCTGACGTCAATACAGCCCCATGAATAAATAAGCGAAAGCCAGTCATGTACGCCATGGCACAGAACATTAAATCCTTAGGTACAAATCCTAATATAACCACGTTGTTACACACCGAGCTTTCTTCGATTCTTATTTACTTTTAAATTTAGTGCTGGGTTCCAATATGCAAATGAGGTTCAGTTATGGCAAACTAAATCGATCAGCGTCCTCCCAGAGAAATGTTTCTCCAAGCTGGAGCAACAGGTGTTCGCGTGATACAATTTTTCATAAGCATTACAAATGTCTGTACCGCATGCCAAACCTCCCGTTTGCCGTGAAAATTCTGAAAATTCTATAAGTTCCAACGCCAGGTCTATTAGTTTCACAATTAATAATTCCTAGACAGGAATTCATCAATTATTCATCGTTCGATATTCTGTGCCCTAGCGAGAACAATTCCGTCTGGATCCTCCTACATCCTCATTTATTCAGCAGTCATAAGGCCCGAAACTCATAACACTTTTTCCAAATAAAGTTGTTAAAAAAAGTTGAACATACAAAAACACATCTGTTTGGATAAATATCGTTTTTTAAACGTGGCAGAGCCATAACTAATGAAAAGTTCAAGTCGTATATAAAGACAAAATTGTTAGCCCAAATTAACAAACATTGGAAATATGATAGTTGGTTATGTATATAAGAAGTTTCATATTCAATTAATTGTTTGTTTTCAATACAGCCGACATATTTGTGTCAATAATTGAGTTACCGACTTTAAAGGAAAGTGAAAAGATAAAAAACGAGTCTATTACAGGATATTAAATGCGCTAAAGACACTCAAAAGTTTATATACCAACAGTTTATTATTGTTTGAGTTGTACGAGTTCAAGTTCTAAGGACTTTAAAAAGAAAGATGCAGTTAATTATTTCTGAATTTGTAATATAGATGGTAGCATCATACAATGTACACAGGTCAAATAACCACCATTGTAACAAACGTTGTTTTGTGTACTTTAAATGGCGACGTTTAGTGTTCAAGAACAATGTCTAATCATTTGTTGCTTTTTCTTACATGGTGAAACGTCCATCAAAATATGCGGTAAAAGTCTTATAGATGTTAAAAATGTGCATTCGTGAAACGCAAAAGTATGAAGAAGGTCGACAGTTGTGTGACTATGAATCAAAGCAGCCTCGACTACAAACTAGTCGGGCCGAAACCATGATTGTGCGAGTGGAGCAAGTTGATATGAAAGACCGTCGATTAGGTGTGCGTGATATCGCCGCAGGATCTGCGGAATCAATTTTACATGATGAACTAAAAATACTGACCGACGAACACAAGGCTGCGCGAATGGCAATGTCTTAGAATGTAATGCCGCTATGAATTTCTGACCATGAAGAACACCCTCCGTGGCTACTTTTAAAAAAGTGTTTTCAGCAGTCATGGAATCATGGCAACGACGTTACAAAATATGTACATCTAGATGGAGATTACGTTGAGAAGTACAGAAGATTCAACTTTCAAAATTTGGCGACTTTAGAACTTGAATGCACCTCGTATTAGTCACCTTTTAAATGACTATTTAGCCCAAATTTGGTAACTGACGTTATATTCTAAATGAAAAATAATTTTATAGTCCAAAAAACTAAGGTCGAGTTTACTGAAAGCTATTTTTAAAAAATTAGTTTTTCTCATTTTCTTTTTTTTGAGTACTTATTAACTTGATGGTCTTCTATTCTACTTTATTCTATCTATAGAATCTCTTTTCCAAATCTTTACATTCAGCCTTTCAAGATCTTGAAAAGCACTGCATATCTGTCTTATGCATGACTTTATATTTTATTGTGTTGAACAGTCATTGGGTTGTTGCTGTTGGAAGTCATTTATATTATATGTGCTAGCCACTATCCTTACATGCACGTAACAGTATTAACTATATTTGGTTTATTATAAAGTCTTGTTATTTATTCGTCTTATTTTTGTTTCCATTCTTCAGCCACCTGCCACTAAACCAAAAATTATATGTATTTTTCCTTATTTTTTTTACTAGTGTCCATAATTTGGATTTATATATTTATATAGATCTTATTATCTTTATGTGCAAGGTACGCCCGGAAAGTATGAAGATTGACTTTCTTGGATCAAGCAAAATGATTGGGATAAAGTCTTTGAATTTGTCGATCGGTGGGGGATGTTAGATAAATAAAAATGGCATAGATGTTCGAAAGTATAAAACACCGAGAATGAGAAATGGGTAAGGCGCACATCAACCTCTCAACTTCACACCATGTAGCTAAAATAAAAGCTATTTTGGGCTTTAAGAGACGTCTGAGTGTTATATTGATAGTAGATAAAGCGAATAGGAAAAGTTTGTGCTAAACTGGTTTCCAAGATTTTGACCGACTAACAGAAGAACTGTTTGTTAATTTCTCGTGAGATTTAGAACTGTTTGAGAAGTGAGCCTAATTTTTTTGTAGTAAGTGATAAGTGCTAATAAAACGTGGGTTCTTTAATATGATGCGAAGGCGAAAAGGCAGAGCTTTGAGCGGCATACTATCAAGTCTTATCAACCAAAAAAAGCCCTAATAAAAAAATCAAAAATCAAAACAATTCTTATTGCTTTTTAACTCTAAAAGTGTTGTCCGTAAGAAGTTCTAACGGTGAAAATGCGTACGAGCGACCGAAGATTATTAAAAAATGAGTTTTTTTACCACCATAATATTTGGGAAGCCATGTGTCGCTGATAGTAAGAGAGTTTTCTGGAGAAGCCCGAACTTGGCCTTGCCTAACTTTTTTTTTAATTTTTGTGTCCATTTCTTTTGAGCTTTTTGGTCGTGTGAGAAGTGAGCACCGGCTTAAATTCAGCTTGAAAGCACACTATTTTGAGACTGATAAAATATGTAGGCTGCCGTAACGATTTCTCTAAAAGAAATTTCAGATCAAGACTACCAAAGAGCTATGGAAACGGTGTATTAATGCTAAAATGTGTTAATTTGAAGAATAATAAATCAATTCATAATATAATAGTAGAAGTTTACCTGTCTGTAAGTAGATTCGTACATAAACTTGCCAGTAAGCAGATTCTTGTATAGTTCAACCGAAAGTTTGTATTTTTATAACGTATAAAGAACAGGTTAAGAGAGTGCTGGTTTTTGATGAAGGGAATCTAGTGTATATAAACATATGTTTAATTAAATGAATAGTACGGTTCGAGCGCTCAAGCCGAGCACATGCCTAAGTTGTGCGCGCTGCATGTTATCGCCATCGTACAGTGAACCTCGTGCATTAATTGGAATAAACTGTTTTCATTTTTGTATTGTTTACTACATAATTCAGTGCATGCATGTAAGTAAAACTAATAGCATGCTGCCATTTGGCAGTGGCTACAACCCCACGCAACAATTCAACCCAACAATAACGCAACAAAACGCATCCTTTTACCAACAATACCCATCTATCCCAAATAACAACCCACAACAAATAACACCTGAGCAATGCCAGCAAATTCCCAATAGCTACTCAATGTCGCCACAAATACAAACATTCCAACCTTATCAATATGATCACTCTTCAATGTCTCAATTTGTAATGCCGCCTCAAGTCCAACCATTGCATCAACAAATCACGATACAAAAAACAATGGAAATTATTATTAGCGACGCAGAGGAAGAAGAAAACATTGCAGACAAAAAAATGCTTGGCAAAAGTTAACCTAAAAAGAAAAGAAGGAAATTGCAAAACACACAAAATCCGCCACAATCATTTAATCTAACACAAACTAACAAATACTCAATTTTACCAGAAGTTACAGACGTAACAAACAATAATCAAGATAACGGTGCCAACAAAACTCAAATAAAATACCCAAACCCCCTCCAATCTACGTACATGGAGTTAACAATTATCAGGAAATGATAAACAGCTTGAAGGATATTATGGAACAGGAACAGTACACCATCAAAAGTATGGCTGATAACGTAGTCAAATTTAATGTGCATTCCCCGGATGTGTACAGAAAACTCGTCAAACATTTCCAGGAAAACAGTGTCATTCACCACACTTACCAAATCATGCAGGATCGTGCATACAGAGTGGTCCTACGGCACATACATCCTACAATTCCAGTAGATGATATTACAGCTGAACTAGCTACTCATAATCACAAGGTTAGAAACATTACTAACATAAAACATAAGAAAACTAAAGAAGCATTACCACTATTCTTTGTAGATTTGGAGCCAGCCACCAATAACAAAGACATATATAACATAAATTACTTACAAAACTTAAAAATTTTTGTTGAACCGCCCCACAGAAATATGAACCTGGTCCAGTGCACAAGGTGCCAAAACTATAACCATACAAAATCATATTGTAATAGGCCATACGCCTGCGTTAAATACGGCGGACCGCACAATTCTATTACATGCAAAAAAACAAGGGAAATCCCTGCTACTTGTGCACTCTGCAATGGTGCACATCCCGCAAACTACAAGGGCTGTTCAATCTACCAAGAGCTACAAAACAAAATAAAACCGAACACCCAAACACAAAAACACATGCCTCTTACAAGACAAATCCAAAAACTTTCCTCCTTGCCAGTGAAGAACTACTGGAAAATGCCAAATACTAACTGTGAACAAACAAACACAAATAAACCTCAATCACCTCAAGACCTAACACTCACACAGTTCTTAGAAGAATTCAAAGGTATGTTCAATCAACTAATACAACAAAATAGCACTATTTTGAACATACTTACGACGGTCATAAATAAATTAGTTCGATAATGGCCAAATTCCTTAAAATTGCACTCTGGAACGCCAACGGCCTCAATCAAAAAACAAGAAATCGAAATCTTCCTCAGTATAAACAACATTGATATCCTCCTTATATCAGAAACCCATTTTACTGTAAGAACCCACATAAAAATACCGCACTATCTTATTTACCACACCGAACATCCGGATGGTACGGCACATGGAGCACTGCCATTATCATTCGTGAATCAATAACACATCACGAACTACCAGAATTCGAAGAAAATTTCTTACAGGCCACAGTGATTGAAGTAAATAAACTACCAAATCCAATTACAATAGCGGCAACATATTGCCCCCCTCGGCACCAAATAACCAAACTCATGCTACAGCCATTCTTTGACTCCTTAGGGTCAGGATTTATAACTGGCGGAGACTTTAATGCGAAGCATACCAGATGGGGCAGTAGACTGATAACCACAAAAGGCAGAGAACTTAATAAACTCATAACTGATAATAATTATACATATTTCTCAACAGGTAGCCCAACGTACTGGCCAACGGACCCTGGCAAAATTCCGGATTTGTTAGATTTCTTTGTTGCTAAAGGAGTTTCATCTAACTACGTAGACATAACATCCAGTTATGATCTATCATCTGACCACACACCTGGCATACTTACTATTAGTGCTACAGTAATTAGAAAAGAAGCCAAACCAATGTTATGTAACAGACGCACAGATTGGGACGCCTTTAAAGAGTATATGGATCAACATCTTGATCTTACTATAAGCCTAAAAACGACTGAAGAGTTGGACAGTGGAATCAACAAATTAATAACTACTACACAAGAGGCAGCATGGTATGCTACACCGCGCATGGAAAGCAAAACCCAGCTCACAAAACTTCCCAAGAGAAGTGATGGAGCTGGTTAAGAAAAAGGAAAGCTAGGGCAGTCTGGCAACGAAACATAATAGAAACGACAAAACAAAGTACAATCGAATTACTAATAAACTTAAACGAAAATGAACGAAGTAAAAAACGACACATTTCAACAATATGTAACTTCTCTTTCCAAGGACGACTACAGCATATGGAAAGCCACAAAGGGATTCAAGAGGCCACAGGTACATATACCGCCGCTACGTAACACAGACGGCACGTGGGCCAGATCTGACCAAGAAAAAGCTGACCTATTCGCACAATATCTGGCAGAAGTATTTAGACCTAACTCTGAAACAATAGATATAGAAGTAGACACCTTCCTCGAAGCCCCACTACAACTTTCATTCCTAATACGGGATCTTAAAATCGGTGAATTACGTCAGGAGATAAAATTCTTGAACAACAAAAAAGCACCAGGCTACGACCTCATAACTGGTCCTATCCTTAAACACCAGAAACCAGAAACTGGGGAAAGACAACTACTAGCATTATTTAACGCAATTCTGCGCTTAACCTACTGGCCGCCGCAACTAAAGATGGCGCAAATTATAGTAATATTGAAACCTGGTAAGCCGCCAAATGAAGTGCAATCTTATCGCCCAATTAGCCTGTTATCAATAATTGCCAAACTCCTAGAAAAGCTGATATTAAGTCGGTTAAATAAAGACACACCACTGGATGATTGGATCCCAAAGCACCAATTTGGATTCAGACGAGATCATTCTACTATTTAACAGTGCCACCGCATGTCTAACGTAATTCAGTATTCCTGGACGTCCGACAAGCCTTTGATAAGGTGTGGCAGAAAGGGTTACTGGCTAAAATAAAAGCATTATTTCCGCACCAATATTATCTCCTTTTCCAATCCTACCTTTCAAACCGCTATTTCCTAGTAAAATTCGGAAACAAAATCTCGACACTACAGCCAATTACCGCTGGGGTTCCCCAAGGCAGCGTTTTGGGCCCAGTCCTATACTTACTTTTCACTGCTGATATACCAATAACACCGTACACAGAAATGGGAACGTTCGCAGATGATACTGCCATCCTCGCGTGCAATGAAGACCCTTTAGCTGCTACAAGATTACTGCAGGAACACATACATTTAATAGAAGAATGGCTAGACAAATGGCGAATTAAGGTGAATGAAAATAAGTCAGTTCAAATAACATTTACAATGCGAAGGGGAATATGCCCTCCTGTTACCATAAACAACATTGATGTACCACAATCTGAAGAAGTGACGTATCTGGGATTACACTGGGACAAAAGGCTAACCTGGAAACAACACATAAAGAAGAAGCGCAAAGCCATGGATCTGAAAGTTAAAAAAATGTACTGGCTAATAGGTCGGAAATCACCTTTAGCAACCGAGAGTAAACTCCTTATATATAAAACCATCTTACGTCCTATTTGGACATATGGATGTGAGCTGTGGGGCTGTTCTAGCTATTCTAACGTAGACATAATCCAGAGATTCCAATCCAAGACAATAAGAACTCTTATGGATGCTCCATGGTACGTGACAAATCTCACCCTACATACCGACTCCAACACACCATACGTGCGTGATGTAATTACGGAACGGGCAACCAGACACTATGATAGACTTACATATCATCCAAACGACCTTATACAACCACTTACGTTACAACCAAACTTTCGGCGATTAAAGCGGAAATGGCCTTGGGACCTACAAACTAACGTGAATCCTCCAGTGTGAATCCATCATCCTCAATCAATAGGATTAGGAAACTGCGAGGAAGCACCAGTGGGTGCCAACCTCATCAAGCCAATCAACTTTAACAACAAATTAGCTCATAGAATCGCTTGTAATTCTGATTGCTGATGTACTATGTTTCAATAATAAAAAAATTAAATGAATTTATCGGAATCAGTCTGATGATAGATCTCAATGCTTTTAGATATATTGTTTCTTACCACTTATTTCAGGCACTACTTTTTCTAAATTCTCTTTTAGTGTCGTATGTATTTCAGTTACATTCTTTTCATTAATGTTAGAATCAGACATTTTGGTCACTCTAGCATACTTAATGAAATTTAGTTTTAATTTTTAAATGTGGTTATAGTTCATAAAGGATAATTAATTATTATTTATTCGAATCACTCATATACAAGTTTTAGAATTAATTTCCTACAATATATCTTATACTTTTCAAATTCTCTTTTAGTGTCGTATGTATTTCAGTTACATTCTTTTCATTAATGTTAATCACATTTTTGTCATCTGCATACAATGAAATTTAGTTTTAATTTTTAAATAGGTGGTTATATCACTACAAGGATATTTTTTTATTATTTATTCTACCATCATATCACAAAGTATGAATTAATTTCCTAAAATATATTTATATAAACAAATTGTATAGAAAACATCTGTTTTTTGTCTACGTTATATTGATGTATACTGAAAATTTGATTTATTATAGATTTTCTTCGATCTTTTATTTTACCTAGGTTAGTATGTATATTCTTTCCTGTAATTCCTAACCTGTGGTTATCAGCAGATCTAGTGACATGTTATCTTACACTGGCGTTTTATTTGTTTCAGTTTCATCAATATTACTTTGTATGCGATTTTACTTTTAATTTTGGCTTATTTTTATTTCTATTGTTGTTTTCTTGTTCTTTCTTTCATTTTAAATATTTTGTAATAATTATCTCTGTATTATAACTACATTATTTTTGTTTATAATCACTTTTCAGTCTTTGTATTCACATATATTTGTTTTGCACCGAAAAATATTTTTAAATCACTTCATTATCTTATGTACTTTTCTAGTTTTATTTTTTCCCACTCTCTCTTCTTTGTTCTGTTAGTTTGCGTTCTACTGATTCTTGTTTTATTCCGTTTTAAAATTGTTCGAACTTATTTTCGGGTTCTGAAGTTTATTTTTTTATTTTAATACTGCTTTATGCAAGCTTTTACGATTATTGCAAGCCATCGGAGCTGCTGCATTTGACAAAGACTTTGGAAGTCAGAGCCTCAAACCGTTGCCCATCCTCTTTTTTCTCTGAATGTCTTCTATAACCTAAATACTTGTGATTTCGATAGAACATCCTTGTCCTAGTCTTTTTGTATCATAACAAGCATTGACTGTAAATTTTTCGAGTTTAACGCAAAATTTTTTCGATTTGCATTTTATAAAGATTCAACGGTTCAAATGAGTTGGGTTGGACCGTTTATCTGACATCCTCTACCAACTGTTACGTTCGAAGACTCGGTCTCTCAATCCTTCTGCTTGATCAAAAAATCATTTTCATTGATTTTCGGATGGGCTTTGTTTATTCTCTTTTAATTTTTAGCAGGTGTATGTTTAAAAATAAAAGAAAAAGGTCTGTAACTTCTATGTTTATTAAAGGGAGTACAAATAAGTCTCCGCCGTTTTTTATCAGAAATTGGACATTTATTGTGAAAGAACGGAATCTTATGTTTTATTCAGTTTTATCCATCGCTAGCGTCTGCTTATTCCAATCTTTCTGGCAGCATACGGATACCGCGTTGGAAGAACGCTTTATCTTTTGACGCTATCCATGAATCGACCCAATTTTTGGTATCTTCAGATGATGTGAAGTGCTGCTCAGACAGGTCATGTGCCACCGATCGGAACAAGTGATAATCGGAAGAGGCAATGTTTGGTGAATACGGCGGGTGGGGTAGGACTTTCCAATTGAGCGATTCCAAGTAGGTTCTGACCGGCGCCGCAACATGTGGACGAGCATTATCATGCAGGAGAATAATTGTATCGTGTCTGGAGTATTGGTAGGCCCGTTTTTCTTTGAGTGCTAGGCTCAATCTCATCAATTGTGTTCGGTAGAGAGGCCCCAATAATGGTTTAGTTCAGTTTGAGCAACTCATAATACACGACACCAAGCTGATTCCACTAAATACATAACATAAGTTTCTTTCCATAAATATTCGGCTTGGCTGTTGATGTTGAAGCATGGCCACGTGGTCCCCATGATTTTCTCTTCTTTGGGTTATCGTAGTGGATCCAATTTTTATCACCAGTGACTATACGATGTAAAAAACTTTTTCGTTTATACTTGGAAAGCAGCATTTCACTTGTGCAAAATCGATGTTTAACGTTTCTCGGCTTCAGTTCATATGGAACCCAATTTTCTTGCTTTTGAATCATTATCAATGATTTTAAACAATGTGAAATTGCTTGTTGAGTCACTTCTAATGTAAGTGCAAGTTTTTTTTAGTTTGGCAGGAATCTTCTTCCAATACTGCTTCCAATTCCGCGTCTTTGTACACTTTCGGCCTTCCGCTACATTCTTTGTCTTCAACGTTTTTAAACTTATGAAACCACTTACAACAACTTCTCTTACTTAAAGCAGCCTCACCATATGCTTCTACAAGCAACCGATGCGCCTCGGCTACAGATTTCTTCAAATTAAAGAAGTAAATCAAAATTTTCTTCACTTACCAAGACACTACAAACTACTTAGTCAAGAAATAACAATGAAAAAGCAGCAGCCTTTGCAAAACACCTAACAATAGTTTCTCAGCCAGGTTCCTCAGAAAGTAATCCAGAATAGGAAGATGATCTATACAAACATTAAAAGCCAGTCTGGCGTTTTAAAATCGCGAAACTCTAAAAAGTCATACATTTCTTAAATCAAATCTCAAGAAAGCTCTAGTTATGAATTTGTGACCGGAAAAATTACAAAAAAAACATCTAACATAAAGTGAAGTTAAAACTAAAGACATGATCTCTTTCAAATAAACACTGGAGTATCACAAGGTAGAGTTTTTGGGTCACTATTGTGTATGTCATATCGATTACGCTAAAAGTTTTAATCGCAACCTTTGCAGTTTTAGCCAAATCAGTATAAGTATTTTTTACCATCCAAAGAGAAAATTGCTTTCTGGTCTGTAGAAACAACAGAAACCCAAGCCTTGTGCAGAGAAAAAGAAATTTGTTAGCTGATAGTCCTGCAGGATTCTTTTGAACAACACCCTTTCAAATATTTTAGAAAGGATGGGCGGTAGGCTTATAGGTCTGATGATATTTCATGAGAGGGTCTACTTTTTGTGTATCATTAGTATATCTGCATATTTCTGAATAATAGGAAAGTAGCATAGACTTAGCATTCGGTTCTAAATGGTTGTGAGGAGGACGGGTGCTTTATGGAGTAGCATTTTTAAAATTTTTCTCGTTATTAAATCATATCCCGGGGCTTTGTGTTGGTTTAATTTGGCTATTTTAGCCTTTACTTCTGCCGAGATTATGGATCTTATTGGTAGCGACATTTGGCAAGGTATGTCAAGAAAGTCTTCAATATCATCGTTTGGAATGCCGGGTGTTGGTTTTGCTGTTAGAAAATATGGGATCAATGTATTTAAAAGGTGTCAGCTTTTTCTTTGTTAGAACAAGCCTATTCGTTTATAAATTTTCTTATGGGATAGTTTGGTGGTGTGGAATTTTTGAATTTTTGTGTAGCTTTCTATAGACTGTGGTCGTCAGACGATAAATTTCAAACGTTGAGTTTTGGATTTTTCTAAGTGCTGCAGTAACTTGTCTGGATAGTCTTTTACATGATCGTTGTTATCTTCCTCGGGCTCGCCTTTTTTATTTTAATTAGTTATCGTATGTGTAAGGGAGTGCAGAAGGAACTTGTTGCTTGTTGTTCGGTTCTAGGTGTCGATTGGCACCCAGTTTGTTGTAGTAGGCTAGTAAAGTACTGGGTGGTGGAGTTTAGACCATATTTGATACGTATATTGAGATTAATGTTTTCATTTATGTGTTTTATAAATTTTTCCCAGTTGGTGTACCTTGTTGTCAGTTTGGGGCTGCGGTGCTCGTACTTACAATAACAGGGGTGTGGTCTGACGACAAGTCGTAATTTGATTCTATTAAACATTTTGGGTTTGGTTGGTATGCCGCTAGTTATAAAGAAATCAGGGAGATCCGGCAGTTTTCCTGCATCTGTCGGCCAGTAAGTGGGTTATCCGCTAGATATATGAATGTAGTTATTGTCAGTCTCTTAGTAGTAATGAATCTTGAGCCTCAAAGGGAAGCTTGGAGATCCAGTCACATGGTGCGATAAAACGGTTATCAAGAGTTTTATAGATGTTTTTATATTCATTAGTAGGAATAGTGTAACGTGGTGGACACTAGACGGAAGTTACAGCTAGGTTCCAGTTTTTGGTGTTTACCTATACGTTTCTAACTTGGAATTTGGTTGTTTTGATATTTGACTAATTAATAATGGGATATGGAGCTTGCGATGATGATTGCTGATCCGCCATGCGCTGTGCCGTCAGGGTATTTACAGTTGTATGTGAAATAATGTAATATGAAGAAAGTGTGGTATATTTTATCTTTTGTGATTGTCGCTATATTATTAATTATTGATTGATAGTTTTTTACTCCGTATATTAATATCGGTGCCGATTTAGGTGTTGCAGATTTAGTGGTAACGTTAAGATTAGTAGTAACATTTTTATCATTTGTCTCAAGTAGCTTGAATCGATTTCGGATGCTTGTTATAGGCTGCACAGGGTGCTGATTTGTTAGATTATAGCCTCATTTGAGCCTTTTAACCGTTTGCCAGTCATGTTTGTTGGTTTTAGTTGTGCTATCGTCCATTTCGTTGTCGTCTTCTACGTTTGTGATGTCGTCATTTCAGGGTGTAGATTGGTTTCGGGTGTTAGTGTATTTTGTATATGAGAATTTAAGTTGGTGTTACATGAACTTGGCTATGTTTTGAATTGGTTAGGAATTTGGCTTTGAATAACTGCATTTGCTGGCTGGTGTTACGGTTAACCGTTGTTGAAAACATATTGAATTTTAAATTCAATACGTAATTCAGGGGTAAAACCAGAGATCTGACTCGGGTGAAAAACTATGATGAACACATGCTAATAAAAATTAAAAAAAAAACAATAAAGATTTTTGCTTGTAGTTAAGTTAATTAAATGTCCTTTTATATTAAGTGTAGATATGGACGCTAGCGTCCCCGTATTTATCGCACGCGATGAGCGGCTGGGCATTTGGGTTCAAGAGTGGCGGCTCCTACACGTCTGTCTATGTCCGAAGGGGTGCGAGCTAGCTTGTGGTCGACAGGCAGGACTAAGGACACTGCGGGTATGAACACAACACGTTCATTACGTGTTGGCGAGCAGCAGAGCGCAAACTTTCTCGACTTTCAAGCTCTGGATATGAAACATTTATTAGTCAACAGCTCATTAACTAAACGGAACATTTTGTCAGGCTTTATCAGCTGCCGAGCCTTAGCCTTTCTGCTACTTTTTGTCTTCCTAAAAATTGTTTATACAACGTACACTTGAGTTTTCTTAAAAATGTTTTTCCAAATTATTTTTAAGTTTTCTTAATTTTAAACAAATTTACACCCTCCTTAGTAAAGCCAAGTCAGCAATTAGGTGAATAATAATCTCATGCATGAGCTATAGCGAACCTTTCAAATGCCACCTTCGGATAGCTAGTGTAAACCTAGATAACCCATACGGAAAAATAACCAATAGTTAAGCCGAAATACTACATGTGTGCTGGAGGTTTTGGGCACTCATATGTTCGCCCTAGCAGAAAACCAACCCGTACCCACTTTTAGGGGACGGCATTATTTCGGGGAGATTCTTAGAATCATTTGTGAAGACAATTATGTTTTATAGTGGCTAAAAGAGGTAGTTGCCAATTTTTTCTCCCCGTGGGATAAAGCCCGCCTAGATGTCGTGAGGGCGGATGGGCTGCCTAGGTTAAAGAAGGTGACTGTGAATTATAGGAAAACCTGATGTCACAGAAACCGCCATTTTTAGGTTGGCAGTACAGAACCCCTGGGCAAAATCGAAAAGGAAAAACCTATGGGTAGACTAATGTTTGGTGTAAGCTGGGAGACAGTGACTACCATTAATAACAAAGAAGGAAAACTGTTTTATCAGTTCTCAACCTTAAACATTAAAATAAAGAAAGCGAAACAACAGCCAAAGAAAGAGCGTTCGTCCTTGGATACCCCTCAAATGCAAGAACAGCAGCCTCCGCAACATTACCAGCAGGACATGGCTGCGACAGTCTCGCAAGAAATGCCCTTTATGATAAAAGTAACACCTACTATCATGACAGAGGTGACTCCAGAAGAAGAACGAGACGGTAGTGGACTTTCTTTGAAAATGTCTTGCGATTGTTTAAATTAGGGGATGCATGTTGGGGGAGTATTGGACTAGCATGGTCAACATCAACTCTATCCATCTGACGAACATCCTAAAGTTCAATTTGACTGATAGGCGGCAGCGGAGGAAGTACAATGGGCCCAATTTTGGCTTAAGTGCGCGTGACTTTGTTTCCCTCCACTTTATGTTCAGAATCCAACACCCTTCTTTGTGAGAAAGTCAATAATAATCTTTTGTACAACGGATGCATTTTTCGAGGTAAGTCTCCTTTGGGCACTCCTATCTACAACATTTAGAAGCCGCGGCCCTCTCCATTGACCCATAAAAACAACATTTTGGTCTATATTTTATTTGTACTTTGTATAAGGAAGGCCAGTTATATAAAAAGCTGTACTCAATCTTTTTTCAAGATGGAAAAAAAGCAACCGAGTAATTTTGGTCTACAGCTTGGAGTTAAGTTTTTATAAGCTTTGGCTACATTCTTTGACAGAAATTGTTGCATTTGGTTTATTTTTAACCCAAAATGTAATAATTGTAATTTGTAATAATTGCATTGATTATTTAAACAGAACATGGTGAACCGCTAATTAGAAGCTGCAATACAAATAAACCTGCAAAGCATGCAACGCATAGCGAAGTGGCGAAGCAGTCTCAGGTCACTAACGCTGGCTTTTGACCAATCAGTTTCAAAATCACTAGCAAACAAGCCTTTTTGGTCACCTGTCGATTGGTGAAAACAGAATTTGGAAATTCCCAACCGTTCTCGAGTTTTTGCTCGGACGGACGGACGGACGGACAACATGAAGTTAGTGACTTCGCTTCGCTTCGCCATTTAATAATTACGAATACATCCAATTTAATATTGAAAAGAATTTTCAATGTACAAAAACTAAAGATTAAGCTGACTTGCGATTACTTTAATTACAATTAGTTGTTGATTCATAGTTTTAAAGAAAAAAAAAGTATATAATGTAAATATAACACAGAAATAGCACAACCAGTTTTAAGTATTTTAAGAAAGTTTCTCCTAAATAATATAATAAAGACAAGTTTTGCAATTATAATCAACTATGAATTTTTTAAACATAAAACAAAAATGTAAGACTAGATATTAATAAACAAAATTTGTTAGAGGCTATTATAATTGTAGTGTACTTCTAAATAATGTCGTATAGTTAAATAAAGAAATTTCTCTCCGTAGTTCTTTATGCACTAACTCTGATCGAGCTGCTAAAAGACATTTGAATTTAAAAAATAAAATCTATTGTTTCATAGGTAGGAATACTCGCACATAAAATATAAAATACCCTCAATACAATTCTGAGGAAAACGACGGCAACGAAATTCAAATTGGAAAGCTTATTGAGGTAGAAAATTAGCCTGCGCAAAGTTTTGACCTTCTGTACTTCGCCCTTTGAAACGCATCCCACGTTTGTTTTTACTAGCATAAAAAACAAAATCAGACGAAAGCAACGCGTTGTCAACATTTATTTATCTTTATTCTAAAGCACATTCTATTTCTAAGTTATTTCGAATACATAAAGCAATAACATTTTTTAAACATTAACTTTTTAAAAATAAAATGGCAAACTTTGGTTTTTAACTTATTTTAATTACATATATTTTTGATTTATAAATCTTGATAGTAACTTGTTCTTTAGAATTAATACACTATGCAGATGATTAGACCTGGTTAACATATACGAGGTGCCTGCAATTGCTAAGATCTCCAGATTTTTTTCAGCACTGAGAGTAAGTAGAAAGATGAGGTTAATTTTAAAAAGTGCGGAAAATATTTCTGAATTTGTAATATAGATGGCAGCACCATACAATGCACACGAGTCGAATTACCGCCACTGCAGTGAGTGTTGTTTTGTATACATAAAATAACTACGTTTATTGTTCAAAACAGTGTGTAATCATCTGTTTTCTCCTTTTCATCGCTAATATGGATGTTACAAATGTATGTTTGTGGGAGCGAAAGTTTAAAGAGGGTCGAGAGTTGTGTATATTGTTTGACAATAGTACATTTTTATATTTTGAGGTTGTTTGGTAGTTTTTGCATTATATTCATATAATTTTTTTATTATTAGACTTTATATCTTCAGAATAGACCACGTATATCACCCATTATTAAATGTACCATTTATTTTATAGAAGTACATCATAATTATGCAAGTAATAAATTTAAAAACAGTTTTCTAGGGCCGAAATAATTTTTATATATTATTTTTGACTTTTAGTTTAACTAAAATAACATTCTGAATTTGTTTTATAAACCGAAAAATTTTATTAGTCTTACTGTTGTATAAGCTTTAAGAACGAAAAACTTACTACTGTTCATTACAAACGTGATTTAGAAGCCTAATAGATTTATAAAGAAAACATGCATGCGTCAAAAGAGTTGAAGAGCTTTATGTTTTAATAAGAATATTTTACTAGCATTAGCACGAGACTGTCTGGAGAATATATTTTTCAGGCTATAAGGTTTTGAGTTCTATAAATCAGATAGCTTACGAGTAAATGGTCTTAAAATATTGACACATTTTTAAAGTGCCATTTTCATAAAATTTAGGGCCATTAATCAATGATAAGCGATTGCAGTTTGATTTTAATAGATCCGTGCTAAACGTAGTAAATTATACTAAATTATATCTAATTTTGAGTTTAGATGTGCCCGCAAAATTTAGAAATAAACGTTTACTTAGGGCGTTCACAAAGAATCGGCATGCATGTATTTTTTCCTTACCACTATTTTATTAGAAAGAAGTAAGTATCATTATATTATATATGCAGAAAGAACTGACTGCAACCGAGAATTAAAAGATAAATGGAAAGATTGTATAGGTAGAAGCGCCTAAATTAATATGTCTGGAGGTTTTGAAGCATAAAGCAGGCTCAAAACCAAAGTGGACAAGCGCAATCATTTAAAAATTAATAAAATATAGGAAAGAGATTAAATATAAAAAACAGAAAAACATTTGTGTAAGAAGAATACAAGAAAAAGTATTGAAGTTTAGAAAGAATGAAACAAAGATAAGCAGAAATACCTGGAGGATATAGCAAAAGTAGCATAAAATGCAGCTAATAAAAAAGAGATGTATGCACATGTAAGAAAATTAGCGGACAAGCAGGAGAAAAAGATGTTATAAAGGATAAGAGTGGACAAAAGTATATACAACAACAAAAAAAGAAAGAGGAACAAAGTGTTTTACTGAAATAATAAAAAGAGACGATAAAACTAAAAGAAGAAAAAGGAAATAAAAGAAAACAAAAAAAAGATGATTAGATTACATCGAACATATAGAAATTCTCGTGCCACTTATGAATAAAATATTGAGAGAGAAAATTCCACAATACTGGAAAAAAGACCGATATACAAATTGATGACCAGAACTGGAGCGAGAACTAAAAGGAAATTACCAAACTAAGCGTCACAAACAAGATATTTTACAAGATTCTTTTAAACAGAGTCTTGGTGAAAATAGATAAATCGGGAAAGTCATATGTAGACCAAATAAATACACTGGTACGAGATCGTATTTACGACCGCTTTCGTATTACGGTCGACCAAAACAAAAAACTTGACCACAAGGAGAGCGCGTTTTGTAGGAATATACTGCTTAAAGCTTAAGTAACCCTTAAAAGGCATAAGGGGCTTATCAAAGCAAAGTTTGCCAAAGTTTGACAAATCTGTCCGGATTAGTCGCCGTAGTTGCTGCAGTATTTGAAAATTGTAATACCCTCGGAATATTCTCGTATCTGTCAAAAAATGTAATCTACAATATAATTGACTTCGCTTACTGGCTAGCTAGCTGTCTCCTCCTAGACGGTTTAAACTAGCAACTTTAATTTTTAGAGTAAGCTGAGTAAGATGAATACCTACTAGGAGGTAACTTTAAAATTTTACCTATCAAGCTGAAATTTATTTTCTACGGGTAAACGGATATGAGAAATACAACCGTCGTATTAGAATTTGAAACTTTCTTTCTCCCATTTGGCTATTTTATTTTTATTTTTTTCCATGTAACTGTGTAAATACATCAAGTAAACAAAAAAATCATTGCTAGGATAAAGAATGTAAAAATTTGGGTTAACCCTCCGAGGTCACACCTATTTTTTCGATCAAGGAGGTCATTCTGGGTAAAATTGACTCGAGGCAAACTTTGATCGTTTACCAGTTGATCATTTACTGATTAAAAATTGTGAAAAAATTCTGAAATATACTTTTATTATTAAATAATGAAATCATATAGATAAACCGATGATTTACTCATTTCTAGTATACTAAAAAATTTTGCGAAAAAATTTTTTATTTTGTTTTAACAGATTTTACAAAAAAATTTGTCTCTGTCCCAATTTTTAAAATTTTTTAATGAAATTTTAGGATTCTATTCTTAAAAATATGATGAATTAAGGAAAAATATTTGTTTTATCGTACAATTGAAAAAGTATATTTATTTCGCTAGGTGATGTACGTCGTTTTTTCAAGTTAGGAAAAATAACAAATGTAGCCAAAAAATCCCCAAAAAATTTATTTTCCTTGCTTAAATCGAAAAAAAAGTAGAAAAATTAAAGTATAAGTTTGTTCATTCATCTCCAGCACAATCGGTACACATATAGGCGCGATGATCGTCACACATAGGACGCAAGCAGCTGGGACACCGAATTTTAGATTTTTGTTTTTTTGCTTAGGACAGATTGCGCATCTGAGTCTTTTGTCGAATTGCGGCCTATTTTCTTCTGGTTCTGCTGCATTTTCATTGAGAATAAATTGAATATTCCTGATTTGTCCTCGTAGACATACGTTTTTCAACTTTTCTCGCAAAAACGGAGTAATCAAGTGCAATGAAAGTTGCTTTAGAGCAGAAGATGCAGATAACTTTTTTTCTCGATTTTCGGCGTACTTGCAAGTATGTAAAATTCTTGCATTAACTTGAGCTTGATCAAGTATACCGAAAAAAACCGCATCGACCAACGATTTGTTGCCCTAGCAGTGGTGTAAGCATGGCACAACTTGTCAAATACATCTGTGCCTCCTTTTGTTTTATTGTAAAATGAAACCATCTCTGGCTTACCATTCGCACAACATTGGTATTAGTAATTTTTGTACTGACAAGCAGTACAATTTTATGTTTTTTTTGGAGTATAACTTGCCAAAGTGATGTCTCCACTGTGACAAAACTTCGAGTCGGGCACTGTCTTACTAGCCAATTTCATTTCATTGGGTATGTCTGGTTTATTTTTACGAATTGTCCCAGTTACTTTCAATACATACGGCGCTTCTAACATCATTTTTAGCAAGGGAACGGTCGTGAACCAATTATCGCACGTAACAGAACGATTTGTGCCGTGTATGGGCGTTGTCACCTTTTTGAAAAAAATTCGGCTGAAGACTCTTCACGTGGATGGCCAGTTTTTCCCAGATATGGAATACTTGTTTTATTCTTCGTTACACATTTTATAATTTTTGACGTATGAAATGTACATAAAAATAATAGCTTACCATATAAAAAGTTTCGGCGTCATTCAAAGTAATGATTTTCAAGCCATATCTGTCTGGTTTTGATTTTATGTATATACGAAACTTGCAGCGCCCACTGAAAGATAATAATTGTTCATCGACGGTACAATTATTGCTTGGATTGTAATAATGCTCGCAATTTCTAATAAATTTTTCCCATAATTCTCTTATCGGCGCAAGTCTATCATCTGGCGACCGTTTCTCACGTTCCTCAAAACGTAAACAAGAAGATAAAAACATAAATCGTATTCTCGACATAACACAGCGATACATGTTATACCCATTGTTATTATCCCACAATTCATGTGTGTCCACGTGATTAGATTTCCACAAGCCTGAGTAATACAACAGCCCAAGAAAAGTGTTCACTTCCAACAAATCGGTGGTGTGATGATACGTTTGGATTACTTTTTCTTCTGCCATCATATGGGCCCAAACATCTTCGATTTGCTTATTCGTACATTCTACTATTGTATTTACCATCTCTGCATCAAAAAGAAGATTTCAAAATTCAGTTACTTCTTGGCAATTTTCTGCACCATTTCTTGGCCCTGGATTTGATTCACATTCATTTATTCGATCTAGAAAATACAGAGTAAAGTATCGTATTATTATAACGTTATCGATGTGGTGCTGTATTAAAAAGAAAAAGAAAGAACGAGAGAATAAGAAAGTAGAAAGTAAACAGCAGCTACGACGACACAAAGCCAAGCAAGCAACAGCTGCGAAAAAATTATGGGGGGGAGAGAGTATATTCAGTTATAAGCAGCCCGACCGCCCCGACTCAATGTAAATTGTATACCTGTATGTATGTATGTACATATATATATATATATATATATATATATATATATATATATATATATACCGACCGCTCCAACCGCCTGAAACTGCTCCAAAGTAGAGGAAGGCAAGAAAAGAAAAAGAAAGTAATATGTTCTCACCAGATGTTCTCAAGTATGCACTCATACTCCAATTCGTATTATTTTTAATACGAAGTGTGGTAGCCGGTCTCCCTCGCGTTCGGTTATGCTGTTCCAACATCCGTTGGTTCAGAGGCGTATCTTCAGCATCCTCAACTTCACTGTAATCCGAACTCGAAGAATACGTGATCGTCATCCGAGGAAGCGTCGGTGCCAAAATTCTCTTGCTCTTCATGCATGAGGACGCGTTGAACACGTGTTCTTAAATTATACGCCATTTCTTAAGTTTAAGCACCTCAAAACAATAAGGGACCTCAAAACAATAAAAATAGGCGAACTATTAAGCCGAAAATTTTTTTTTGTTTCAATTTTTTTTAGTAGAATAGACGCGGAGGTCACCATATGGGTCAAAATGACCCGGCACTGATTTCTATCGATGCTCAACTGCTACTGAACGTCGTGTAGTATGGGAAACTTCTTATGTTATTGTTGAGACCCTAATTCACCGCCAGAGGGCCTAGGAAGCTCCAATTTTTGAAATGCCTTTATGGTATAGACGAGCAAGTTTAGGCTCAAATTGACCCAGTGTGACTTCGGAGGGTTAAATAATAAATACGGCAGGGTAAATACACGAGAAACAGGAAGCCGGGTTAGGTTTACAAGGAAAACCCTTTTTGGTTCAGTCGGACCCTATACCTGCCCTTCTGAACAAATGGCTTTGCCTTAATTGGTTTAAATCTCACAACTTTTGAGGGTTGAAAGTTTTTGAACTTATTAACATATTTTACATATTTTTCGCCATGGATTGCCTAAGACTGGAATCTGGAATAAATCGTCTCTTCTCCAACAGTCTCTCAAGTCACCGCGTTTTACCAGTCTCATCAGTATAGATAGGGTCATAAATTTCTAAAATTCTTTACGTCTTAACGAACGCCATTTTAGAAATCCTCTGGGTTTAGTAGATTTGATTTGGGCGGCATACCGCTTTGATTTCTTCGTATACTTCGTCTATCACATTGTCTCAGTAATATTTTAAAAGTTCCAGAGATGTTAAATTTTAATCAAAGTCGAAGTCCAGGTGGTACTTGGCAAGACTAGAAGTAAAGGATTTTTGGCCGAAATTCAATACCGCTCACCTATCCCGTGTTAGCGGATGACCTGGAATGTTGGGCTGTAATAAGCTGTGGAGGAGGAGCTACAATTTTCCTTTTTTTGATTCTGCCAATTAGAAACAAATTGGAAGATCTTTGAAATGCTTCAGAAGCAGTCAAAAGAATTATCGTCGTAGTTATCTTTATTATTACTGTCATCGTACCCATGTTCCGCAGAGGATTCACTATCCTCCCCTACAGCAGCGCTTTCTTCTCCGAGGTCAGGTAAGCCCTCATCGTTGGAATTCCCACTGGAATCCTTATCGTCCTCTGACATTGGCCCCAAAACATTTTTTGAAGTCTTCAACTACAAAAAAATAGATTAACTTTGTACCCCTAATATGAAAGAAAAACATTTTACCTTCATTCTTGTTTTCTTCATCAAAGAAATATTTTCACGTCGCGTTTTAAAGGCAAATTAAAATGTCAAATTTTTTACACTGGCTTACAGAAGTGAATAATATTTACAAAATAATGACAGTTGTCAGCATGAGAGCAAAATTTGTCGAATTATTGGTACTCTAGAAATAATCCCAAATAAACAAAGTCAATAAATTGACGTTTGGTATCCTAAAGATTGAATTTGGTTTAAGCGGGAAAAAAATTCTGGAAGCGTATTGTCAATGAGGCTCAATAACAAAAATTCAGAAATTTGAGTAACTTGATTTTTACAACTTGAACCCCCTTAATTTTTAAAATTTTTTTTGATGTCATTATTTAGAGAGATTGGAGACGTCGAATAAAGAACTGGTAAGGCTCTACGCCCCGCGTGTGAGCACGGCCTGCGAACTGAGAGGTTAAGGCTCTCATACGTTCGCTCTCTCTGCCCGGTCGTTGCGCACCATCTCTGGTGCGGGGCGGTGTGGCAAGCAGCGCGCCTAAGACGACCGCCATTATTACCCCTTGTTCGAGTGAACGCAGGTACTCAATTATTTTTAGTGACTGAGTAGGCCACCCGCCAGGCATCAGATAGCACCGGGAATTGAACCCGGGTCCGTCAGCATCGCAGCCCGCCCCTCAACCACGGGACCACGCTGGCTTACCGAATAAAGAACTATTTCATAGAAAAAGTCTATGCCTTACAGTTTTACCTAGGAAGTAGGCAGATTGATACCAACAGAGTAAAAATACGAACAAAGTAACGAAATGTGAACAAAAAATTTGTGCTAATTGTAAAGATTATTATCTTTACCTTATAACGTATTAATGTTATCATCAATTTTATGTCATAACAGTAATAAATAAGTTATGCAAAGAAAAATCTAAAAATATTATTGCTGAATATTATAAGTTGTATTAAATACATGGAAAACCGTATATTATAAATCATTTTTATTAAATAGAAAATAAGGCAACGTTAAGATATATGAAAAATTTTAACAATCCTAAAAAGGTTGACAATAATGTAGGATTCCGAATAAACGGTGCGAACAAGCTACAAAACCCGGTGATCGCGTAGTACGCAGAAGTTCGCTCGTGACGAATGTTCACAATCGACCTCGTCGCTCTCGTCGTCAATCTAAGACTCCATATCTAAAATGAAAAATGGTCTGAGCGAATGTGTCGCATCGCCGCCTCCGTTTTTATCAAGTCGAGTTTTCGGGGCTCGGCATACGGTCGGCCTGGGTGGAAAAGAGACTAGTTTATTGCATGGGGTACCGGCGATTCCGGTGCACCCACAGAGGAGAAGTCGGAACTAAACGGCTCAGTGCGGTATGCAAATATATGGAATGGGATGGCAAGTTGTAAACTTAATGTCTCAATTCTGAGAGTTTCGTTCTGTAAGTCTGAATAAATAATATGCGACGTATTCAGATGGAAACTAGCGGATAAAGAAGTAAGGACTCGGAAGAATTGTAGAATAGTAAAGAAGTAATTGTAAAACACTACCACAGGATATACAAGGTACGTCTGGAAACTATCAAAGTTGATTTTAGAAAATTTATTTCATTGAAGATATGTTTAAATAAACTTAATATTTTTTAAAATTCAGTTATACACTGTTACCAGAAGTCTTAAACTGAGATCTCTTTTTAAGCACTTGTTACAATAGTATTTTTAACAGTCCTAAAATAGTATCTTTTCAAGCCGGAATTGAGCCGAGGAAACAAGAAAGATCAGCGCAGCGTTACCATAGTTTATTTCACCAAAAACTCACTGCAGTTAACCATAATGAATTTTGGAAGTCTCACTTTATCTATCACTCAAACGTCGGTCAGAGTCCAAAACCTTGTTCACCTTAACTACATTTTTCAAGATGTGAGACGTTGATGGGTGCTCTGCAGGTTGCTCATCTTTGGCGTATTTTCTTCCTTCTCTGATCGCTTTGTGCCATCTAAACATTTGTGCTTTCGATGAAGCATCTTTTTTGTGGTATTTCTACCTCATAGCAACTGTCACGGTTGTGAATTATTCAAGTTTAACGCAAAATGTTATCCCATATTTTGATCGACCCTACACTGCATTTTAACCAGTGACGCTTTATTAACTGCTCATTTTGCAAGCGATCCACACTCTGTAAAGCTCAAAGATAGCCCCTCCCCCTCCAACGGTTAGGTTCAACCGTTTTACTTGAATCAAGAAAATAGTTTTCATTACTCTCCGAAGTTATAGTAATACTTAACTAGGTGAATTATACAAATAATTAATCAAAAAATGATGATGATTAAAAATTATTATTTAAAAGGATAAGTAAATTTGAAAGAGTGGAAGACTTTTAATCACAAAAAATTAAAATAGACTATCATTAAAGATATAATAAGATCAGGTCAATTTACTGCATCGCAAAAAACGGGTATTTAAATTCTTAATATGTAGTGAGAAAACCTGCTCGAAAATGTGGGCGTATAATTACTGCAGTAACGAAGACTACGTCTTTCTAGAGAATAACAGCGGTGACTTCCGTGGACTCATATTACCATATACTATATCATCCAATCGAATTCTGCTTACATCTGTTTCAATCGGTCGAGAGCAGGGCTGTCTAGTTTTGTAAAGAATAGGTTCGTGCTTGTGTCTATAAGACACAAGCTTGTTTCGTGAGCAGATTAAAAGTTTGTAAAAGAATTAAATAGTTCAAGCCAATAATATAAACTTTAACTTAAAACCACCGAAATGGAAAGGTTTAATTTGACCAGAAATGTACTATAAATAGGAATGCGCGTATCGTTGGTCGCAAACAGTTTATACTCCTACCTGATTAATTGTTCGTTAATGATTATATGCGATACTCATGCCCACTAAAAATGCAATTTTTGTTGTTTTATCAGTAATATAGATGCAGTAAGATTCACAGTATTTCTAGTATTCTAAGCTTAAGGGCGGTTTTCCGTTCACATGGAGGTAGTTGGTTACTTTTTCTTGTAATCTCCAATGATAAATCTTTTTAAAAGATGGTGAAGATAAAACTGATAACGTGTAGCGTCAGTGCAATTTTAGCTACGATAATACCGATCTTGATCACTTCGAATTTGTTGTGGCTAATCTTTAAGGGCAGGTGTCTCACACTCCAGCTCCAGCGACCTACGAGAAAGTACTGTAGCTCATCCGAGTCCTTAAATTACCAAGACACCCAATCTGCATGGCATTTTAAATCGCGCATTACGTTTTCCAAAAAAGGCGACTGTCTACGACACCGTCACGACTGACGCTGACACTTGAAAAATCAAGAATCTTCTTGCAGGACTATTGGGTTATTAGTCTGCTGCCGATCATAAGAAAGCTTGTGTAGCATGTGATCCACAAGCGAACCCGAACAGCTGTTAAAAACCTCCAAGTGATTACGGAAAGTTGCTTGGTATCTTATTCCAGGCACTCTACTATTCTCCAACTTTTCAAGACAGTGGAACACATCATGGGCATAGTTGACAAGATGTGACACAACGGCTTAATGTACAAAAGTTGTGAGATTAAGAATGTGAGATACGGCCATAGCTGTAATCTATTCGTTCGATAGATAGAATTATAAAGGAATAAATAACCCAAACATTTGTAAATGGCAATGATCAAATGATAATCAAGTAGTTGATAAAAAATAAAAATAAACCTTTTTTAAATATCTTTTTGCATAAATTACATTAGTGCTTTTAAATGTCTTCTTTTGTTTTGTAGCACGTAGATAGTTTTAGAACTATTTGTCGTGCAGCTGATAAAATAGATGATTCAAATCCGTCCTTGCCGTGCTCAAAACTTGCCCGGAATTTATCATTTCCGCAAAAGCAACACTGCAAAATTTATAACCGGCAGACAACAAACGAAAGCTGCTTTGGTAAAAAAGCTGGATCATTTATAACACGCATTTTTGAGCGAAATTCTGATGGTAAACACCCAGCGCCACCGTAAAAAATAAAGGGCCGAGTATAAAGTAAGCCAGAAACTCATATCTTGTGCTGCGTGCGAAGCAACCGGGTGCGCCAGCGCCACAGACAGGATGCTCTGTTAAATTGATTTCGTGCAGAATCTGATATAATTTTTATTGGAGCGCAGGTGTCGCTGCGAGCGCCCCTGGAATAAGGAATCTACTAGATTGAGGGCTATTTTTCTTTTGGATGCACTCTAAATGAATTAGAGCAGAAAGAATACGTTGGAGGGAGCACCGGTGCAGATATTTGGTTATTTATATACCGATTACTATGCCTTTCAAAAATAATAAGGAAGGGAAAAAGAAAAAGAAAAATTATAACGATTATTAAACGCGATAAAGTGAAATTCATTCGTTACACTGCATGCATTATTCTGTGAGGTGGAGCAAGAGGAAGGTGAAGGTTGGTGAAGAAGAAGTAATTGCGAGGGTTGTTGCATAAGTCATGGCAACTATTTTTTTATTCAAAGATGGTATCACAAAATGTCGTATGTCTTGAGGAAGTCGTGTATTTATAGTGTGTCCACAGCACAAAATGGCTCTGTTATGTTCTATAATTGTACAGAAAGCAATGTTACAGGGCCATCTTGTGTTGTGGGCACACATAAAGAATGCACGAATTTTTCGAGACACACTACACTTTGTGATACCATCCCTCGCCGTTGAAAAAAAATAGTTGCCTTAACTTATGGCTAAACTCTCGTACAAACCATTATATGGAGTGGCGCAAAGTTACTCGATTACTTTATTTATCTCTGTTTTTATTTTATAGTTAAAACTTGAGAAAATAAAAATAAACAGGCACGTTATAGTCAAGTGATAATGTTTGTGTTAAATTGCTTATAGATAATTTTATAACGTACGCAAAACACCCTGTAGGAACAGCATTAGAGCAATACTTTAAAAGTTTGTTGAATGACGAAATGTTAATGGTACCACACACACAAGAAGGCCGTAAATTTTTCTATATAAAGCTGATTGGTCTAACCTCTTCAATCTGGAGACCTAAAAGCATGTTTTCAGTATTCTTAGGAATATTTAAATTTTACAGAAAGCGATGCAAGTTTTGTACAAAATTTAATAATGAGTGACAAAGCACATTTTCACTTAAGTGGATTGGTTTCAGTTTTGAGATAGCATGAACCCTATATTAACATAGGAGAGGCTACTGCATATAGGTCATGTATTGGTTTGGTGTGCCACAGTTTTCTGTTGACTACAACTAAAGGTTCTGGTAACATGGGATCACAAGCTAGAGCCACAGTAAATCTTCTAATGCTTCACTTTTCCGTGTTCACCAGACTTAACAGTTACAGGTTTTTTCCTTGTGACTATCTCAAGGACAAACATACGTTAACAATTCTCAAACAATCGAACACCCGCCAAGAGACACCTCCGGAAACACCGACAAGTTTTTGAAAATGTGGCTAGAATGTATACGTTCAGAAGAATAGAAGACCTTTGTCGGATATTTTTTTATTTACAATGTAAAAACACAATCATCTTTGTTTTGTTTATTTACTTCATTTTTTTTGGGCATTATACAAAAAATAAAATGCAACATTCTGTATTTTCAATGAAGGCGTAGATGACATCCTTTCGACTTCGTAGACGCTCAACTAATATGACGGTAATTCTAAAAGTAAATTTATGTGTTGTGATTCAATTTTTGATATCATAAGGCTGTCAGTTAACTGAAATTCATCATTGCATAAATACTGTATGCAATGAGACATGTGTATCGAAAAGACCTTTAAATTAAGCACGCATGTTTCGGACGCCTAAAAATAGGTGACTTTTATACTCTCGGCATTGATAATAGATACGGATGTAGGAGAGAATCAACAAAGAAGCTTACGTTTGTAATAGAATTTGCTCTCTGATGTATTTCGGATTATTGTAAAGAACACATTATTGCATCTAAAAGTATGTTTGTAATGTGATCCCCAACCAGAAAACATTGATTTGTGTTTTCAACACGCATATTACTCGGCGAGTGATGTCGTCAATCTTTTTACGCAATTTCTGTAGAGTATGGTACTATATACTTAATACAAGTAGGTTCAAATATGACCGGAACTGATTTGTGTTTAAACAAGTCGCACTACGCAGTAGCTGTGCGACCTTGAGGGAGTGGAGCCACAATCTTCACCCTTCCTCTTGCTCGGGTTAGAACCTGTTCAGTTTTGTTTGGGAGTTCCTAGAGTGATGAGCGAACAGAAGGTATCGCAGAGCGTGGAGCAACCGCATTGAGATCAAATTTCCCATTAGACAAATTTACCAAAGACTACTTTTACAAAGTCTCTCATGAGCTCATGTGTTTGAGTGGTGTAAGTGCTTCAGAGAGCGCGTTATCATCGGCCCCGAACATCTGTCACCGAGCCAAACATTGAATGTGCAGACGCGCTTGTTCACGAGGAACTTGGAGCAATGCTGTCCGTCAGTATTGGTGATGTAGAAGACACTACCTGCACTATTGCAACAAAATGATGCAAGTGCAAGCTTCCAGTAGTTTTCTAAAGCATTTTCAAGACAAAAGTGATGTATTTTGAAGTTTATAGTGATCACAGATAAAACGGGGGCGCACTTCTTTATTCCCAAGTTCCAGCAGTTATCATGCGAGTGGCAGCATAACAGTTCTCTCAAACTCAAGAGAGCTCAGGAAAAGCAGGAAAAGTGATAGCAATGCTCTTCTGGGACTGGCAGAAGGTTATTAATGTAGACTTCCTGACGGATGCCGGAACAATCAATGCAACTTATTACTCAGACCTTCTGGCAACATACGTGGAGGAAAAGATCCTATACAAGCGGTAAACAAGTGAAGAGCGGGTAGCTTTCTTTAAGATAATTCACGCCCTCCCCACACGACCAAACAACAATAAAAACCCCCGAAAAATTAATCTGCTACAACTACGCCGCCATCAAGAGTGTTAGAGGGTGGAAACGTCGTTAACTAAAAACCTTTCTTGAAAGGGGCGTCGAGATGCTTCTAGAACGTTGAAAAAATGTGTTGAAGACTGACATGTGCAAATAAGTGTCCGCAAATTAGTTTTTTCTTGTAAAAAATTAGTTTTGATTATATTTAAACTAGCTTCAGTCCAATACTAGACAATTTGCAAGAAACAAAAACAAATTACTGTTTACATATTTGCATATTACTAGGATGGTACAAGAGACTAAAATAAAGAAATTGTGAAAGAATCTTGGGTACTTACCCTACGGTCCCGACTTGTCACCTTATCATTTTTATTTGTTTACAGCTCTTCTACAACAATTACGAACTCAAAGCTGCAGCTTTGTAATGGTTCATACAGAAACTATAATCTTATTTCGTGGATAGTATTCGATTTCGTTAAAGCAGTCTCTAAATGTTTAAGATAAGTTTTTCTCTTAAGACTGTACTATATTTTTATTTATTATTGACTAAGTTAGGTACATCAAAGATTGGGGAAGGAGAGGTCGCTCACAAAGTTTTTGTCTAAAATGAGGTCACTGCTCTACACTATCTGACCACGGCTTCTTTTTTTTCTTTAATCGACGTTGCCTTTTCAATTTTTTGATTGGGCGCACTTACAGGCACTGCAGCCTCAAGGGCTTATTGTGTCCACTAACATGCACTTAATTCTAGGACATTCACACACACCCATGGGTTGAGCGCGCCAGCTAGAGGACTGAGCCAACTGGTTGAACCATCTGAGCCACCGCGTCCCATAGTCTTTTGTTTATAACATTATATTGTCTGGCATTACATTTTGGTAAACATGCCGAATATATACTATTGTTTGTTCATATGCCTCTAGTATATCTAAGAATATTCTTTTATTGTATTTTTATATTTTATTATCTTGTTTGTGTTATTCTTATTTATATATTGGGTTGGGTTTCTTATATTAACTTTTAATCTGGTAATTTTTTTGTCAATTTTGTTCTTCTATTTTTTGTGGTTCTATGTTTTCCAGCTAATATACAGGTAGCTTATAATTGATGCTGCATGTTTCTTCCAAATTGTTTATTATGTTCTCTTGCTTTCTTTTTCAATAATATTAAGAATTAATTTGTCGTGCTTTTTCGAGGAAGTACACTTTTAGAAATCGTAACCTTAGGGTAGCGGATAAAAGAAGTGGTAGGGCCAGCATTATTGTGAATAAGGAGTTTTAGACCAGACATCAGCTAATCAAGAAACTCGGAGGAGTCAACTGAACGTAAGAATAGGGCGTTGAGACGGATTACAAATTATGTGGTGATCCAAATTAAACTTTAGGATTTAAATTGAGTCCCGTTTCGGTTTTATAAACCTTGAAAGTTTGTATTTGCACAGTTGGTATCTAAACATAAGGGAAAGCTGTTATGAAACTATGCACTGTGGAGCAAAGTATTACTATTATTTAAGTTTATTATAAAAACAGACTATTGAACGATAAATCGTCAAAATTGTCGTAAAAATCTACGTGCTGTTTACAAAAAATAAATGTATTTAAAAAATCATATTGGTTAGTGTAAATTGTAGGCTGGAAAAATAATTAACCAATACTTTTTTAAAGCTGGGGCTAGCAACGCTGTAACTGTATATGTTGTACGTTATCGGGATATGCTAATCAACTTTTTTTTCCTACTGAAACCAATGATTTGAACTTGAGTGCCGTGTGGTTTAAACAAGATGTAGTCACATGCCAAACAGCACGTGAAGTACTGACTTTACTTTAAACCAAATTTTCTAGTCGTGTCATCCCAGTTTTGCAATCTAACTTTTTTTCCTCTGGGACTATTTGACTAAAACTGTTTATACATACATTGTTAAGTATTGTTATGCTGTTCCTATCGTAATCTGGGTAATTAGCAAATTCCTTAGTAGATTTATTATACAATACTTTATTAAAGCTGGATATAACAATGTAACCCCCAAAGTTACCTTTTTAACATGCCCCCTTGTCTACTTCTTCATATTTGATTCACCAAATGCATAATCTTGTGGCACCATACTTGTAAAAGACGTGGACTGACCCTGACTTGTTTACTTGGTTGTTACTTTTAATTTCCTGTCCTCTTAAGTCACTTTTGAGGAGTCCAAAAAATGATTGTTGCAAGGACTTAAATTGGGGCCATAAAAAGGATGGTCTACTATAGCCCAATTTATTTGTTCTAATTTGACCCAAAAAATATGAAACTGCTTTGGCATGATCGTCTCACATCCTCAAATATACTATTATATTTCGTGGGTGACGTAACTTCCGTTAAAACAATGAGCAATTAGATAAGAAGCTAGGGCAGATGTTTAATCTTTAGAAGATAATCTGAATCTATAAAAACATTGGGTAGCCTTCAACCTTTGGCAGTCTGACTGTTAGTCTGTTAGTTAGTGTCCATTAGTTAGGCACGAAACCTATTTAATTAATTGTTCTGGTGCTAGTGAATTTCTGTATAAATAAAATATTCTACTTAACTGTAAGCCTTTTTTTACAATTAATAAATAAAAACAAGAAGAAGTTAACTATATCGAGACTAATATTGATTTTGGCACATATTTTGTCAATTGTCAATCGTCGATTACCCTCAATTAGTAAATGGATTAGAGCAAGAGTTGTTTTGATGCTACTAACTAAAATGTGGTACACGTGCATTATATTTTTGTCCTCGCTTTACCTTCAAAATAAATAACAGGCATTTTTATTTTAGTTTTTGGTATTTTATATACTATTAATATAATTTGTATTGATAAACATACCCTTTATATGGTATATTAACAATAATACATGTCTGTACAGTTGTTTATGTTTTGCGATATTACATTTATCATGTTATATTACTCCGTATGATTACTCCGTTAAGTCACTTTAATAAAATTTAAGTTCCTTTCTGGTCATCATCCTTGCATTCTTTTGTTACAATTCGCTATTGCTACGTAATACAAAGCTGTGTTCTAGAAGAAAGTTGGTTGAGCATTTAGCATATATGACTGCAGCGTCCATTATGAGACGTTTTACGATTAAATGTATGATCTATTTTGAATATCAAGTCAAAAGTTTACAGTGGGGAGACACGTATTCGAAAGAGTAGAAAAATTCAAATATTTAGAAGTAAGAATAATGAAAATACTGACAAACACGAAGAAATCCAAAAACGAATACAAGCAGGAAATCGAGCCTATTATATATTTAAAAAATTGCACACAACAGAAACTTGAGTAAAATATTGAATATTAAAGTGTACAAGTCAATAATCTGACTAATAGTAACTTACATTAGTGAAACAATGAACCTAACAAAGAAATATGAGAAAACTTAGCGCGTTCGAACGTAAAATCATTAGAAAAATAATAGGCTCCAAGAAAACAGAATGGCTGATGAATTTTGAAATACGAAACGTACTAGAAAAAGATATAGTAAATTTTATAAAATCACGACAAATTACATAGTATGCGCACGTCTACAGTAAAGATCCCGAAACAGCAATAAAAGAGATATGTATATGGAAACCCGAAGCAACCAGATCAGGTAGAAAGCATTCCGCATATTACGGGAAGCCAGAGCTGGAAACCAGACATAAAGGATAGGAAAAAATAGAGCAAGATTGTAAACATGGCTAAACCAGATAGAAAATTGTGAAAATGTAAACGGACGATGTGGATTATGATTACAATGAGTCTTTTTTCATCCATTGTCTATAGCTAACCTCATCCACTGTATTTCTGCAACGTCTTGTATGTCATCTCGCCATCTTCCAGTTGGTTGTCTTTTTTATCTTTTGTAACTTTGCGGTCTTCATTGTAACATAGCTTTAGTCCAAATGACTAGCCCATTGCCATTTTAGCGATGTAATTCTTTCCATAATATCGTTAACTTTTGTCTGTTGGCGTATCCAAATGTTTCGTTTCTTATCTATTAGTTTTATTCTGAGCGTTTGCCTTTCATGTGCCCTTTGTGTTCTCGACAATCAGTGAGAGTTCTTTTTTCTGAGTTTCCAGGTTTCGCAGCCATATGTGATTGGTGGCATGACACATTGGTTGTAAACCTTTGCCTTTAAATAATTTGGAACTTCTTTGCCTTTTAGAATGTAGCTGAGTTTTTCAAATGCAGACTAGTCTATTCTTATTTATTCGGACATGTTTTCTATTATATATATATATATATATATATATATATATATATATATATATATATATATATATATATATATATATATATATATATATATAACAATTCAATGTACCTTTTAAAATAATGTTTATATTTTCGCTTGCGTTTGTCATTACTTTTGTCTTCGTCTTATTAATTTTCAGTCTAACTTCTCTTGAGCGGTTGCTAAGTTTGTTAATCATTTCCTGTAGTTCTCGGTGGCCTTTACTAAATATAAGGATGTCGTTAGTGAACCTCAAGTGGCTCAAGTTCACTCCGTCAATATTTATACCTTTATTCGATCAATTCATTTGACACACGACATCTTCTAGCAAGCTGGTAAATAGTGTTTTGGACATTACATTATCTTGCCTTACTCTTCTCTGTATAAGTATGTTATCTGTAGTTGTAGTTGTGTCTGTTTTTATATATATACATATATATATATATATATATATATATATATATATATCGCATTATTGTAGATGTTCTTTATTAATTACTTATATCTAATGTCTATTCCGCAATTAACCGACGAGTTGACTATTTCCTGGGTTTATACGGAGTCAAATGCCTTCTCGTAATTTATAAAGGCTATTTGTAGATGGATGTTATACTTCTGATCTTTTCTAGTAAATTTTGCATTGCTTGAAGGTATTGGCCGATTAGCATCAAATTTGGTCGTTAGTTTGTTTGTGATTATTCTTATGAGCTTAGCTTATAGAGTTGCGATGAAAAGGCTTATTAATCTGTAGTTATTTCAGTCTGTAATATCTTCTTTTTATGGACGATTGTGACTTCCGATGTTTGCCAGGATTTAGGGGTTTCTTGAGTTTGCAGGCATTTATTATTTATTTTTACAAGCTGTTGGTATAGCTCCTCTTCCACCTCTTTTAGCATTTCAACAATAATACTGTCTGGCCTTGAAAATTTATTGTTCTTCATCTTTGTTAAGGCGTTTTTAATTTCGTCTGTTGTTATATCCGGTATTTTCTTTAAACCTACATTTCAGATTTTCCTTTTTAAGACTGCAATTTGTCTCTTGTCTGGGTTTATTTTTGATTTGTAGAGTTCAATGCAATACCTTTCGATTTTATTTTTATACTATCTTTCGTTGTTAATGTATTTTCTTTGTTTAAACCTTTACAATTTCTATTTGGCCCGTTTTAAGACGCTTCTTTAAAGTTTTCTTTTCAAACTTTCTTATATCTTTTCGTATTTATTTTTTAATCAATTTATTTAATTCTGCTGATTCTATCTTGTAACTGTAAAGTCTACCTCATTTTTTACAGTATGGTCAGGGCTTCGCCATGTTCATTTGCATTGTTTTCTTTTTTGAAAAAGGTATTTATTATATAAGTATTTATGTAGAGTAAAAACTGTACAATTCTTTATTTTATGTAATTTAATAATGCGTTCAATGCTTTTGCTACACACCACTTATTTTCATTTCAGTTAAAAACTTAATTTAGTTGAAACAATATTTAGATAGCACAATTCTCATATTTAAAAATTCAATTAAAAAGAGATAACATCCAAATGGGAAAATCTGAGAAGAAATTATTTTTAAGACATTTTTTGTTATAGAACAAACATTTAATCTTGCACAATATTTCATTTCAATTTATTGTGCGCTTTAATTCCGGCGAATATTCCGCCTGCTGTTAAAAATGCTCCACGAGATGATTTGTCAATTATCTCTGTTGTAATGTAACGAGTAAGTGAGACTTGCATGAAACGCTAATATTATAATCTATTATACGGTTGCAATTGTACAAGAACAGATCAAAAAGCTTCTGTTTTAAAACATAAATTAACTTCTTTTTTGGCAGCATTGTTCGTAATGCACCAGTAGTCACTGTTTCAGTACAGTTCGTCGTGAGGAGATGTGCAATAAGAAAGTCCGCTACATTATCTATTTTTATAACCAAAAACTATAATCGAAATGAAATGTAAACATGGAATATCACGCCACACAATTGTGAAAACCATGCCAGATGTTGGAAGAGGAAAAATTAAACATAAACAACAAGCCGCGTATCGCAATTACGAGAAGAAATATAATTTGGAGTCTTAAATTAATAAAAGAAAGTCCAACTAAGTTTCTACGTATACAAAATCAAAAATCAGGCCTCTTTGTCCAACAAAAACTTAATTATTTTTAGTGATTTTGGTAATTATTGATTTATCTAAATTACCGGCAAGGTGGCTCTTTATTTATTGTTTTTAACACAGAAGTATAGATGTAATGAGTTTGAAATTTTAATTTCCAATGTAATCTCACCAAAAAAGCATGAAGCGCACTTTGAAAAACGTATTACAGTTACTCAAAGTTAAATGTTAATTTAAGAACAAACTCAAAGTGAATATAGGCAGTTTGTAGAAACACAGAAGTTACTAAAAATTTTAAATTTGGCAAATAATTTAAATCTTCCAAAGCAGGCAATAAGGCTAAGTGAACAAACTTTACTTTATCACAGTGGGTCCCTTGTATGTCAAGGGCATGAATAAGTTGCCTTCATTTATTTTTAATCTTACTTTTCCAGTAATAAAATGGCGCTTTAGATTTAGGTAAAGAGTGAATCATATAAAAGAAAGATTATTTGCTTTACGGTAAATTTTATAGCCTTTTAGTGACAAATTTTAATAGATAATAATATTACACGTCCTCTAATTTTATTTTTCTATTTTTTTATAACTGAATCTCTTATGCTTGTCGACAAAAAAGTAGAATATATGAATTCACTACAATTTTTGGAATTAAGATTAAAATCTGCATTATTATAAATCAGATTGCATTCTATCCGTTTACTAGAACGATAGACTGTAAATATATTAGATAACTGCTTTAAAGTCAATGTATGATAGTGCAAGCTGTGATAAATTAATTTTAAAGATAATAAATTGAAAATAAATAATAAAAATGCCTACTTCAACCACCAAAATTGTATACAGGGCGATCCATTACTAAATATACAGCGATTCTCACAAATGTCAACGTATCAACTACAAATGTCTCACATATAAATAATTTCTATTCCAATCTCACAAATGTAGACGCACCTACCTTCAAAGTACCAGTCGCATCTACATTTAAGTCAACCAATAAATCATCAATTAATATTTTCTCCAAATCAAGAATGATGGAAACCAATGATGCAGCAACCACATAGCACAGCCCAATTTTGGTTTTAATAAGTGACGAAGAAATGGAGAATATTAATAAATAAAATACAGTACTTTAAACAACTCTAACAAAAAACAAACTGTAGGAGCAAACAAAAGTAACATAAAAACTGTTATACCTCTACCAATATTTATATATAAATTAGTTAAATTTTGGATACGATAAATAAACAGTGCCGTAGTAGATGGATAATGCATCACAAAATTCATGGCAAGCAATATAATAAAAATCTATGCAATTACTGCAAATATTAAAAAAAATTATTACTGCAGTTTTTAAAAATAAATAAGACAATATACAACCTTAACATAATTAAGTCATACCATAAATACAGAAGAAATAAAGAAAAAATTAAGCTCTTAATGACATACAGCCATAAATATTATGAATGTTAAATATAGAGATAAAGCAAGGAACCCTTAAGTATGTTATCGTAGTTTTGAAAACGGCTGAAAGTTCATGATATTCAAAATAGACGCATCAAATTAGTGTTAGGTGAATCACCAAGATAGAACATAAATATTTCACAGTATACGAAATGCTAGTTGTACGGTCACATCAAAAGATACTTCAATAAAACTTATATACTTGTGAAATATATAGGTCATCATAATACGAAATAATTATATCACTTTTGCATTGCGCGTTGACATTGATATCCAACACTTGGTAAAACCTTTCCTTTACTTCAGTCAGACGACTCTGTGAGAACGTAGTATTAGTGTAATGTTTTATTTCCAGTGAAGAATCGTACCCAGATTATTCTATCTGACACAGAAGCCCACTCCAACAAACTCTTACTAGCTGATCCTAACATCATTATGCCTACACCATTTAATTTGTTTCCTTTTTTAGGTAGGCCAGAATATATAATCGTGATATTTTTATTACTTCTGTATTTGCCTTAAGCAGACCATTGTATTTGCTCAGTCCCAGAAACTTGGATTTTGTACGATTCCATTTCTCTTGCAACTTAGGACAACATTGATGGTTTCAATAGCGTCCTGACATTCCACTTTCGTGTCATCATCATTTTATCCGTCCGGTTTTCATTCGTAGATGTTTTAAGAATATCTTTTTAAATTAAGTTGAATAGGAAATTGTCTTACCGCATCCGAGTTCGTTGGTGGGGTTGATAGCCAGGGTTCATCACGTGCAGGTGAGGTGGACATTTAAGTGTGAGAGGCTATATGTTCGTATCAACACAACAAAAGTTTCCAGAGTAACCTGAAAACTAGCAAACAGAACACTGAATAGAAACAAACCAGTCAAAAACGACGAAGGTAGAATAATCCCATCAAAGAGCGACCAGCTGGAGAAATAGGAAGAACATTTCGCTGATATCTTAAGTAAAACTTCGTAAGAAAAAAACAACATAGAAGGGACCAGGCAATCAGAAATAAGCCAGCGGACGAGACAAAATGCCAGCAGAGTTTCTCAAATCAGACGCTCATCAAATTACCACATTGTTTCTCCCCACACTGAATAATATATGGGCGCAGGATGAAATATCAAATGCATAAAAGGAATGACTCATTATCAAACTTGCGAAGAAAGGAGACCTCACAAAATGTCACAGTTGTAGGGGCAAACATAATCAATTCCAGATTAACGGAACAAATAGAAACGAAAATTTGCTCAGAACAAGCTGGATTCAGACCAAATAGATTCTGCAGTGACCAAATAAACTGCTCGAAAATAATAATAGAACAAAACAATGAGTGACATAGCACCTTATACATTGTATTCGTCGACTTTAAACAAACATCTGACTCACTTAACTACAAAGCGATCTAAAATATTTTGTACATAATAGCGATTCCGTTAAAAATTTTTGCCCCTCTTTCTTACTTAAATTTCTATTTTTATATCCTTCTGGTCTCCATTCATACTTTTCGTCTTATTAAAGGTTGCATCAAATTTATCATATTCTGCTTTTGATTTAGTCGGAGAACCTGTACATTTTTGCACCTTTTATTTCATTTTCCGATCTTCTCTTCCTTCCTACTATCATCCATTGGACAGTCATCACTGTCTCTCGCATTTGTTGTTTTCGTTTCCACATCTCTTGTAGATTTTTCTCCTTATTTAATTTTTTTTAACAGTTAATTATTTCTGTCGCCAGAGTCAATAAATAAGATTGAGTAATGACTAAATTTATTAAAAATAGTTACAAAGTATTCATAGAATGGATCATCCCAGAGAAAAAGCAAAAGTATTTCTCAAACATCTAATACATGTATTGCTTATTATTTTAATTACATTATTACCTCTACCATGCGACACACTTCGATAACGTTGCCCGTATTGGAATAACAGTTCCAATCAAACCATTAATCAGTAACTACTAGCTTTCAAAATATAAAAATCTTATTTATAGGCGGTTAGTATTAAAGCATGATTACTATGACATAGCTTTTTCCCCAATACGTTATCTATACAGCCATAACTAAAAAAAAACTAATGAGAATCAAAACTTGGAGCAATGCTATCGATTAGTGTAGGTAGTGTAGAAGACTTCGTAAAAAACACCTGCACTATTGTAATGCGTGGTGGGTACCACGCACTTTGACGGATGTGAACAAAATGATGCGCATACAAGCTGCCATTTGTCTCATACAGCAGTTTAAAAACCAACGTGATTTATTTTATAAATCTATAGTCATCACGCGAGTGGCGGCATACCAGTTCACCCAAACCAAAGAGAGCGCAGAGGAGCCGTTCGACAGGAAAATTGATGACAACGTTATTCTAGGACTGACAGGAGGTTATCTCTGTAGACTTTTTGACGGATGCCAGAATAGTTAATGTAGCATATTACTCAGACCTTCTGGCAACAGACACCTGAAAGAAAAGATCCGATCCAAGCGAAAGACAAGTGGAAAGTGGGTAGCTTTCCTTTAAGACAATGCAGTCAAAACAACAATGGAAACCCTCCTGAAATTAAAATGAAACTTTTGCCACACCCGGCTTACTGTCCCGATTTGGTCCTGAGTAATTTTTACCTGTTTGGAAGGCTCAAATCAAACTTGCAAGACATACGTTATCAGACTATTCGGGAGTGCATACGCCGCAAACTAAAAGCTTTTTTTGAACAGTGCATCAGGATGCTTCTAAAACGTTAAAAATTTGTTGATCACTGGAAGGGAGTATGATGAAGACTGACATGTGTAAGTGTTTATAAATTTGGTCTTTTTGTAAAAAAATACTCCCGGTCATATTCGAACCATCTTGTACTTAAGTAGAAAAATCTAGAAAAATGCAGATATAATAGTGACAAGGTGTGTTTTTTAAAATTAAAAAAATAAGTATTGATTATTTTAGATCACTTAGTACTACCTGCGATTAATTTATGATCGATAAATACAAGTAAATATTTACTGCTACTTCTAAATAATCATTTTTTACTGTAATTTGTTAGAGCTTGCTTTAAAAGCTTCTGCTTTAATGTAGGTTATTTTTAAAAGACCTTCCACAAATTTTCTCAAATCACGGCTGCAACTTTAATGGATGTCAATAATGCAGGATGTACAAATGCCTCTTAATGCAAACAGACCATCAATCTTCACGAAAGCTACAATTGCTCAATCGATTAATAAATTTTGTTAGACTGCTTCTTCGGAATATTTGCAGGAAGCATCTCACATTTTTTTATATGCGGCTTACCATTAGTCACTAATTGCAAATTGTTATTATTTTCTTTGTAACCCCCAGACATTCAAGCTCAGGGTGGGCATGCAGTTGCTTTACGGGAGTAATGTATATTGTAGAGGCTAAATAGAGGCTAAATCACAGAAAAACTTTTGTGCTCCAATTACACAACTTTAGAAAAACATCAGGCCTTTTTTATAATTATATTATTTGTTATATAAAGTTGTAATATTACAAGAAAATTTAATTCTTAAGTGGTAAGACGGGTTACAAACGTTGCTAGCATTGTATTTCTTTGTCTTACTCTCTCTTTCGTGTACGCGTGTGTGCACAGAGGGAGATGTGCTTTAAGATGTCAATATTTAGACTGTAATTTTTTAACCGATAAGCGTAGCAAAACGCGGTTTTCATAGTTACATCGTAATTTAAAAGAATATTTGAATATATATATATATATATATATATATATATATATATATATATATATATATATAAGTATGTATGTTTTAATGACATAATAGCATATTTAAAATCTACTTCCAGAGGAAAGGAGTATTAAATAAATGCGATAAATGTAATACAAAGTGTATAAGGGAAGCATTCACTAATGCTTTTCCTTTGGATGATTGCTTCTTCGTTATATTAAATCTTGAGGCCAGGTTCTGTGGAGTCTTCTTGTGTTTGGACCGCTTTCATATAACTGCTCTACCAGAGCGTTGTCGTGGTTGATTATTTGATTTTGGTATTTAATAACACTGCGCTCGATCTCTTCTTTGATGGTTGGAATTTTCAAATCGGTATGAAGTGTGAGATTACTGACATACCAAGGAGCATCTGCCAGGATTCTGAGAAATTTAGACTGAAACCTTTGTATGATTGCCAGGTTTGATGGTTTAGCGCTCCCCCATAACTGAAGCCCGTAAGTTCAGATAGATTTGATTATACATTTGTATAACAGAATTTTGTTATTTAACGACAGTTTTGATTTCCGTCCAAGAAGCCAATACATTTTTCGAAGTTTAATGTCCTTTTGCTTGCGTTTAGTCTTGATATGGCTTTTCCATGTTAATTGTTGGTGTAGGGTTAGTCCCAGGTATTTCACTTCAGATTTCGTAGGTACGGATATGTTGTTGATTATTACAGGTGGACAGGTTGCTCGTCGATTAGTGAACGTGACTTGGACCGATTTAGGTTGGTTAATCTTCATTCTCCATTTAAAATACCATTCCGTAAGTAGATCCAAATGGGTTTGTAGTTGTTCGGAAGCTGTTATAGGATTTTCACTAGTGGATAGCACAACAACATCATCGGCGAATGAGGCAATTGTAGTAGTATTTGTTTCAGGTAGGTCGGTGGTGTATATTAAAAATCTGGTGTGAACATCACACAATTTTCCTTAACCTATAATTATAAATTATATATAATTATATAAAATTAACATAAATCCTGGGCTTCAATTTTTTTTCGAGTTCCTATTTTACCAACTTTTACTTTAAATTCATGTTTATCTCGCGATAACAAATCATTTTTATTCTCATGAATTTTTTGTATCTTCAACCGTTTAGATTCGCGACCGCTTTGCGACCGATTTTGCGACCTTGCGATCAAACGGCTCTGCCGATTTTTACCAAAAGCTTCGCACTGCGTCCCCTAGCTACAAGTAACTTGCATATCAAATCTCTAGCTCTTACGGTTCTCGAGATATCCTGTTTACTGACAGACCGACACACACACACACACACACACGCTCACACACGCACATACACACGCGCGCGCGCGCACACACACACACACACGAACCAATTACTCAAACCAACTTTTTTGGTGTCCTGAGGCTATAATTCGTCCAGAAAAAAAAACTAGGTAGGTCAAATTTCCGCCGATTACATTACTTTCCTTATTATAAAGATAAGGAAAGTAAAAATAGGAATGGTCCAAGGACGCTGCCTTGTGGGACACCGGATTATACAGCATGAAAGTTAGATTTACATCCGTTGTATTTTGCTGAGAAGTTTCTATTAGTTAAATAGGATTTTAGGAGGAGATATAGATTGCTAGATAGTGTGTTTTTCAACTTGTATAGGAGACCAGGATGCCACACTTTATCAAAAGCCTGTTGGATATCTAGAAATACAGCATTACAGAATTTCTTCTCTTCTAAACTCTTAGCAATCATGTTTACTATTCTATGCACCTGCTGGATTGTTGAATGTCGTTCACGAAATCCAAATTGGTGGTTGGGGAGCAGTGTCAGAAAGTCACGTTCTTCATGGATTCTTCGTAAAAGGAGCAGTTCAAATACTTTACTTGCGATAGGTAAGAGGCTGATGGGTTGATAAGATGTTGTTTCATGTGGAGGTTTGCCTGGTTTTTGAATCATGATTATTTCAGGATATTTCCATGCAATTGGATAATAGGTTAAGCTTAACATACGATTATAGATGACTGTTAAAAGTTTAAAATGGCTTTCTTAGACAGGTATTTCAGTATTTGTCCTGTAAACAGGTCATGTCCCTGAGCTTTATGTATGTTAAGTTTGCTTATTTCTTTTTTAACTAGTGCAGGCGTGAAAGGCTTAATTGGAAGAGACATTTGGCATGGTATTTGGATGAAACTATCAACCTCATCGTCTGGATCCCCTTTAATGGGTTGAAACACTTTAGCTAGGTACGTGGCAAAAGTATTGGCTTTCTCCTGATCACTACGCGCCCACTCTCCATTGGATTGTTTAATTGGTGGAACACCCATCTGAGGTCTTTTCAACTTTTTTGTTGCCCTCCACAATGTATTATCATTAGGCGAAAGTTTAGTAATATATTGTTCAAAATTATTATTTTGGATTTTTTTATATGCTGCTTTTAGTTCTCTAGACAGTCTATTATATTTATGTTGGTCAATATTGTTCCTTGATCTTTGCCAGACTTTTCTGGCACTTCGTTTCTTAGCAATTAGTTGTTTGATGTGTAACGGCACAGAGGAAAGTCAGTGGTTTTGTGTCTGTTTTGAAGAGTATTGCAGCTGCTTGTTGTACTATTTTGAGTATTGTACTGCTTCATTTAGGTCTTCGGGAGATTTTATTCGTAGCTTAAGGTTAATATTTTTTTCCAGGTAGACTTCGAATTGCGCCCAATCAGTATTTTTAGAGGTTAGTTTAGGAGGTAGTGGTTTATTAATGACACTGGTACTTATACTTCATATGACTGGTGTGTGATCGGTAGATGAATCAAAGTTTTAATCAATTAGGCAATTATTTCTTGGAAAACCGCAAGTGATAAAGTAGTCTAAAAGATCAGGTAGTCTATTTGGATCGGTTGGCCAGTAGATAGGTATCTCGTTAGTGAGATGGTCATAATTGTTATCAATCGTCGTTCGCAGAAGGTTTCAACCTTGTGGTGTGTTAATTCTCGAGCCGAAATGGGTGTGCTTGGCATTCCAATCGCCCCCTACTATGAATTTGTTACCAAGAGTACTGAGAAAGTCTTTGTATTCATCTGACGATATAGCATGTCTTGGGGGGCTATAGATAGCAGAAACCGTAAAGTGTCATGGAAGAGTTTTTATTACTATACTTGTTGCTTGAATTTTGTCAGTTTAGTACGAGGGTAGTTCATGATGAGAAATAAAACTACGTATAATTACAGCTGAACCTGCATGGGCTGTATTATCAGGGTGGGGAGTATTATATGTCGTGAATTGTGGTATATTAAAAGTTGTAGAATTTGTGAAATGGGTTTCTGATATGAGCAGAATGTCAATTTTGTTTAAATTTAAAAATGATATTATTTCTTGCTTGTGATTGAGCAGTCCATTAGCGTTCCAAGTAGCAGTTGTGAGAATATGAGCCATTATGGATTCAGTTTAGCAATAACTGATGTTAATAGGTTTAATGTTATACTGTTTTGGTTTATTAATTGTGAAAATATTGTTTTGAATTCATTCAAGAAAGTTGTTAGATGTTCACCTAAGGTGGGTGTTTGAGGAGCTTGGGTGAGGTTGCCTTTAGCAGCGACGTTTGCATATGTTGATTGTGTATTTTGTGTAGAGCTACTTTGTGGCATCCTTATGTTGGTTGGGAAGTCGTTAGTTTGTGTATTTCCATTTGGGATAAATCCTTGATGTTGATTTATGCGAGTTATATTATTAGGTCTATTTCTTGTTGCCACTAGGTTCTTATAAACGGCACAGCCCTTGTAGTTGGCGGGGTGAGCTTCTCCCCATTTTACTGGTGTGATTTTGAGTTTCTTACATGTTTTAGAATCGTGTTGTTCTCCACACTTTACACAGTTATAAGGTTTGGTGCAATAAGATTTCGAATGGCCGTATGCTTGGCACCTCATGCATTGTATTATGTCTCTGTTTCTTCTGGGTGGTTCTACTGTTATTTTAGTGTTACATAAAAATTCTTTTTTAAATATTTCTTTATTGTTTGACTGAGGTTCCAAATCAACGAAGAACAGAGATAATGGTTCTTTATTCATTTTGTGACCTACGTTCTCTAGATCTGCTTTAATGTCTTCAATTGGAATGGAGTAGTGTAAATTTCTAATTGCTATGCGATATGCACGCTCTTCTTTAATTTGGTACGTATGGTGTACGATGTTTTCTTCTCTTAGGTGGCGTACAAGTTTTCTGTACGTTTCAATTGTATGTGCAGTGATTTTGACTGTTTCATTAGCTAGAGTTTTACTATAGTAGGTTTCTTCCTCTGCTACTAAGGCGAGATTGGTGATCATGTCTTTAAAGTTTTTTACAACGTAGATAAATATAGGGGGTGGTTTAGGAGTTCTTTCAGTGTTCAATTTATTATTACGATCTTCTGTTTCGGGTAATTCGTTTGGGTTTATTGTAGATAACGGATTATAACGATTTTGGATGTCTGTGTGATAAGTGGCGGGAACACTTGATTCATTATTTTGTCTTTCTCGTTTGCGCTTTTTAACAACTTGCCACGAGTGTTTGTTGTCTGTTTCGGGTTCTTCGTTGCTAGTGTCTATTACTATGCGTTCAACAGGCTTATTGTGTGGGTTTAAGGCTGTAGGTTGTGACATGAGCTGTTGTGGGGGTTGTAGTTGGAAATTAATTGAAGGATTAATACCCTGATGAGTAGATAGTGGGTTATTGGGAGACTGTTGAAGCTGAAATGATTGCTGTAGTTGTGGGGCATTATGCATGGGTACACCTTGTTGTTGCCAATACATTTGATTAGGGATGTTGGGGGTAGGATACCCAAAGGGTTGGTTAGGTTGTTGTGATGTGGGAAACATCACTGATGACTAATCTAGATCAAATTGCTTACTTCGTATCTAGTATTTGTTGCACTTTTAAATGAAATTGTCTTGTAAGAATAAATTCATAAATAAATATCCTTGCCGCGCGTGTATCGCGCGATAGCGCAATCACTTAACTTTCCTGCTTTCGGAGCGAACGATTTGCACTTCCCTTTGCGAATAATACGGGCCAGTGGCAATCGAGTGGATGCATAGATAATGCACGCGCCACGGACACACATCCACTCGTCTGCGAGGCTAGCGGCCGACTATATTTGAATATATAATTCCGCTTTGTGAAATCTAGTATATCTGAACGCATGCTAGTTTTAAAGTTTACGTAACTATACAAATTTTTATTTTAAACTTTTTTATCGCGTCATCAAAATGTAAAAACATCGACGCATTAGTTTAGTAAATAAAAAAATAAAAAAGAGGATTAAATAGCGGAAATTTGAGGGCCATCCGATGTCACCTTTTATCTTACGGAAAGCGTGCAGACTTATGATTCTCTTTTCAAAGACTTTTGTGAGGATGTCAAAAATGCCCTGAGTTTATTGGACGGTGTCTCCACCTTGCTGAAACTAGTATTAATTGACTTGTCTTTTGTCTCTCATAATTCGAATGAATTTCTCGAGAACTTCTGTGCAATAAACTTCTTTATTCACATATTTTGTGGAAAACAGTGGGCCGACAATTCCATAGTGAAAAATTGCACACCATACACTAAATTCTTTTAGGTGCACTCGTCGAGTTTCAGTCAAGTGTGGGTTTTCGGCACCACAATATTGGTATTGTGGTTTGTAAGATTAACTTATACATACACAACTTCAAACAGAAGCAATATCACTTACTTGACTCCAAAAATCGTTAACTTTATACAAGGTGACCGACGGAAATCGAACGTTCTTAGAACAGTACATAGTAAGTGGCGATGGTAGAGGGGTCACTTAGACAGTTTTCACCTTTCATTCAAATGGCAGTTTAGGTAAAACAGAGCAGTGGATGTCACATTGTTTGTTTGCTTATAACAGCTTTGTTCAAAGTGGAAAGTCTACCGCGGCACTATGTCGTTGAGAATTCAATGTTGCTCTACACAGTCGCAGTACCATCCTCAAGTGGGTTGAATATTTCAGAACAACCATAAAATTATGGGTACTAAGCTTCGTGGAAAATCACTGAAAATTATTTTATAGAAAGATGAAAAAAAAAGGGTTCCATCTATACGAAATGCAACTTGAGCCATAGCTCAACATAAAAAACTACGAACGAAAAAAAATTCAATAACGATAATAGCGACAAAGCGCATTTTTATTTAAATTGAATAGTAAATAAGCGGAAACTTTTATTACACGGCTCTTGACAATTCTAAGATTACTCATGAAGGACCTCTCCACTCTGTATGCGTTGCTGTGTTGTGTGCGGCACTCATTATCGGCCGATATTTTTCTAGAAAAACGAAATTACAGTGACTGTTAACGTTACATTCACACGCTGAAAAATGTTTTATAACCAGAACTGTAAAAACGACAAATAAACATAAAAAACTTTTATTAGAACCACACTGCCAATGGAAGTGTTTTAGAACACATTCCCTGGAGCTTCATTTTACGTTTCAGGAATGCAGCATTGCCTCCAAGGTATTCTAATTTGTCATCATGCGAGAACAACAAATAGATGCGAAGGCTTTCACGGGCGGTGTTATGGTGCACCGTGTGGTACATTGGACATACCAGTAGTTACATCAAGAACTCCGCACATTTTATCAACCAGCTTCAAGACATCCAGCTACAGAGGGGAGATCTAATGGTTATCTTCGATGTAACTTCCCTATTTACCAAAGTACCGATTCAAGATACCATGGATCACCTGAGGAAAATTTTTCCTAACGATATCTTACAGCTATTTCAGCAGTGCCTTACGTCCAGTTACAGTTTGACAGGGCGTATATTACAAACAAAAAGACGGAGTAGCAATGGGTAGCCCACTTAGCCCTGTAATCGCCAATTACTATATGGAGAAATTTGAAGAGATCGCCATCAATACAGCACCTTTAAAACCTACGATATGGCTAAGATACGTCGATGTTACCTTGGTAATATGGAGACACGGAAAGGAGACCCTACCACAATTTCTTATGCACTTGAATTCTATACACCCAAGCATAAAGTTTACCATGAAACTGAAATCGGAACATAGTATTGCTTTCTTAGATGTACAGGTGTTGAGATCGGAGAATGGACATCTACAACACACAGTGTACAGAAAACCCATGCATACGGACAGATACCTTCATAAGCAGTCGAATCACCACTCAAGTCAAGAAAGAACGGTTGTGAATACATTATTAGATCGACCACGACGTATATGCCAATCACAGTTTTTGGATAAAAAGTCAAACATTTGAAACAAGCCTTACTAGGGAATGGGTACTTGAAGACGGAGATAAATAGAGCAATCAAACCTAACAAATGTGTACGAAAAACACAACCAAAATCGGCTACGGTAGGCAAAAGCTTTCTTACTTTACATCATCAGGGTTACAGACCGGATAAGAAAAATTCTCGATAAACACAAGGTGGAAACCATCTATACTACCACCATCGAGATACGGGATTTGCTTAGACCAGCGAAAGATACAAGAAACCCACAGGATACCCCAGAGGTGTACTGTATACCTTATTCATGTAAGCAAGTTTACAAACGTCATCTACGCCTTAATCAACTCGATAAATCAGCAGTTGCTGAACATGCTTTGGAAAATCCTAACCACGAGATAGAATTACTCGCACTAGTGTAAAAGCAAAAATGCACGGGGCAGTTACTTAATTTTTAGATTTTCTTCTGAAGTTGTCTGCCGCAGTTGTAGACGAAACGTCAAGGGTTTCTGAACTTTGACCACGGCCTTATAACCCGAGAACCAACCACACGATGCACCAGAGAAGAACAAAACTTATCAAAAGTAAAATAGTGAAACTTAAGCTAAATAGATGTAAGCGGGAATTTTGTTCTACTAACCACGAAAATACTGTAAAACTTTTAGCATTTTTTAAATAACATTTTATGTCCAATCTTTGCTAAAAAAAACTTCAAGATTGGGTTAGTAATAAATTATTTATTTAATTTACTAACTAATGGTTCTCTTCCGCTTCCCTAAAACGTTCCTCATACCATGCGCACGGTAACATGACGGTTTGATCATTTAAAAAACACTTTGATAATGCTTTGTCGTGCTTGCTGTATCATATTCCACGTTTTACTGGAGACTTTTCCTAGATTAATAAAGAACTTAATATTAACTTTCTAATTGGGTTTGGGTCCATCATGTCACTCGTGTAACTTTTAACTAAATGCACTAACAAGTCGAATAGTAGGTTTCTAAGCACACCCTTGCCACCTAATGGGTTTACGTAGAAACACTTCCAAGGTCATGTCTATTCAGAACGTCTATCAAGTAACTAAATAATATCCAATCTTGTATTTGACTCTCACAAGTAAAAAAACTAAAGACAACTTTTAACAGTAAATTGTTGTCTATTTATGCCAAATAAGTAAATCCGCAGAAAAGATGTTGTACACTTTGCCTATTACTCAACATACTGTGTTTTGTATCAGGTTTTAGTATACAATGGCTTGTTGAGTTTACTTATATGCACTTACTTAACTTAATACTAGGACGCTGGTCGAATACACAGAAACAGTGCTCATGTTCATCTAGTATATTGGTCCGTTGCAAATTGAAATGATAACACATGCTGTAATCTCCGAATACCACTGCGGTGAAAAATAAAGTGCCTAAATTTTAAAACATTTAGAATAATTGTTAATAGAAAATGTGTTTTTAAACCGTAAAACCTTTTATAATTCTTATACAATATAATTTCTGCTGATTTCCTTAAAAGTTAAATTTATAGTAAATATTAAACAAGGTCAAAGCGCATAATACTACAGAAAGTTTTTAATGGAAAACTTCACCAGAAACTTACGAAGAGTAAATTTATATAGATGAGTGTCTGCAAATTGCCCGCTAAGCATTACCTTTAATGAATATTAACGAGTTGCTCGTGTAAATTTGCGGACAGCATATTATGCTATCAATTAAGATCCATTATGTTTGTTAATAACATGCGATTCTTTTAAATAACCATTTTGAAAATCAGTTGAAGTTGCACTTAACTGAAAATTACTTTTGTGCGATTCAAACATGATATGATATGATTTATCTGCAGACAATTTAATGCCAAGTTTACCATTTACATAAATCTTTCTATATTCCGAATTTATCTCAGAGCAGGTATCCCACTTGAATGTAAAGGATTGCAAAATCCAATTTGTTTGCTACATTGTTTGGTCAAAATGATACAAACACTTCTATTATTACAATATTTTCTATTAGTCTACTGTATAGCTGTACCGAACAAAATTTAAAAAACTGTATTACAAACAAATGTAACAAGATCAGAAACTAATGTAAATGATTTAGTACAGGTTAGCCTAATAGGTGTGCTAGATGAGATTTTTATTTTAAATGGTTGTGCCTAACCTTCAAACCACAAATTCGTCGATAAGAATTTTTTTTCATCTAGCGCGGTACTGTTTTTCCCCCTTGAAGGACAAAATCGCAAAATTTAAGATTCCATGATTTTGATCGTAGAAACGTTATTACGGTTTTTTGATATAGATGTTATGCTAGTTTTAAAAATGCACCATTCTGAAAAAACGTTTATAAAAATACCGCAATATATACAGTATGTGGATAAAAGGGCCCATGATGATACAATAATAATCATCCCAAGTTCTATTGCATATCACAAGCTGTTGCCATATAAAATCGTATTTTTGCAAGCTACAATAATAGAAATGCCAAAACTTTAGATGCCATTTACTGTTCACTAAGACACTGGGGTGTCAGATTAACAAGAATAGAGGCAAGAAAATGTTCAAATTTACAACAGAAGACAACTACAATTATCTTTCTACAGACAACCAAACTTCTGCATTATTAGACTTAGAGCCTAACCCAACTCCTCATGTTAATCTAAACGTCTCATTTATAAGAGACATAAATATCATCAAAAAGAAGTACATCATTACAGTCTTTCTCGACGTGGCTAAGGTCTTCATAACGGTGCGGCGCAATGAGTTAATTTTTAAAATGGCTTCAGATTCCATGTAAATGGTGCACCTGATTCGACCATTCGTGGGCGACCGGAAGTGCGGTGGCATAAGGTCATCGGAGAGGAGTATTTCAGTCTACGTACAAATGTCTGATGCTGTTCCTAATTTGTAAACAATACCGCGGTGTTGTTAAGATCGTTGTGGTTCTCCCTAGCAGTGCGGCGTGTCTAGGAGGAGCTGGGCTAGATCAAAAAATGGTGCGACAGATAGAGAATTAACCAAGAAGATCAGATGCCGCGGTGATTTGGAGAACATCAGAATCTTTAGCTAAGATATGCTCTAGAGAGAAGAGGCACAGTACCTCGGAGTGGCATTAAAGAAAACAGTCAACCAAGTCAAGGCAGCTAGATAGATTTTGGGCTATTTGGTGCATGTCAACAACGTTAACCAAAAACAAGTTGACATATATAAAAAAATCATAAAACTGTCTATGATGTACGTAGCCAGTCTGAAAATTTTGAGAGTCAAAATGAAGATGGTCCAACTTGTTAAAACTATTTTGCTACTACGTGTTTTAAAAGATATAAAATTTTATCCATTTTAGACGATTAGTTCTTGCTTGCATCAGTCGATGTCAGTGCTTGTGTAAAAATGGAAAAAATAAAATACCTTGCCGTAATTAAGTACTTGGATTTGAATGGCAATACGCCTATGCAAATTAAAGCCACGTTAGACGCCGTCTACAGGAACTTTGTCTCATCATTTACTACTGTGAGAAGATGGGCAGCTCAATTTAGACGTGGTTGTACTAGTTTGGCTGATGATGAGCATTCAGGACGTCCAACAACCGAGATCTCCAGTGATAACATCAAAAAAGTTTACCAAATGCTACTGGACGACCGTAAAATCAATTTAGAGAGATAGCAGACTGATGTTTACTGAAAAATTAAGCTTGAGAAAGCTGTTCGCGCGTTGAGTCCCACGATTGCCCACTTTAAACCAAAAATTTATTCCAATGAACATTTTCAAGACTTTGCTTAAACAGTTTTAGCGAAACTAGTTGAAATTTTTGCGGCGATAAAACTTGGTCCTCCATTACACTCCTAAAACGAAGAAACAGTCAAAACAGTGAACTGCAAAGTGTAAACTTGCTCCAAAAAAGGCAAAGATGGTTTTATCGACCGGTAAGGTGATGGAGACTGTTTTTTGGGATAGTCAGGAAATTCTGTTCATCGACTACTTAGAAAAAGAGAAAACAATAACGGGGTCGTATTAGGCTTCATTATTAGTCCAGTTGAAAGCAGTAATTGCTAAAAAACTGCCTTATTTTGAATAAACACACTTTGGTGGTCTCCATAATCAATATTTACGAATTGCAGTTTGAATTGATTGACCACTCAGCATATTTACCAGATCTGCCCCCCCCCCCCCCCAATGACTATTTCCTAAGCTTAAAGTTTGGCTAGGAAGACAGAATTTATTATCAAACGAGGAGGTCATTGCAACCGTAAACGACTATTTAGTAGAACAAGACGACAACTACTATTTGGACAAGTTAATGAAGTCAGAGCATCGGTGGAAAAAGTGTATCTACTTAAAATGAGACTATGTCAAAAAATAAAATTAAATTTGTTTTTATAGTAGGCTCAAAACTTTTCAGACTGCCTACGTATACTGTGCTGTTTGAGAGTATGCAGCAGAAACCCATGTGAATACTCTTCAGGTATTTTAAATCCGACCACTCAGCACTAGCTTTAGCTCTTTATGATACCTAAGGAACATGACCACAATGACGCCAATATGCAGAAATATATCTCGTAATCGGCTTCACAATTGCATCCCAGCGTTCAGGGCTACATAAATCTAGCCATCCGTGACCTCTACAACTGTAAAGTAGACAGAGGTATTCGCTACAAGCTTTTTAAGATTCTGACTCTCCGTAAGGTGGTGTGGGAGAAGCCAACCATCGTCCTAGACAGGTTACCAAGAAAAGTACTGGGACTCCTAAAACAGATGTGAGTTGTGTGTGTTTATGATGAAAAAGCAGTTCCAGTGTAGAGATAAGCAGTGGTTATTTATCATTAAACAGTTTTCAAGTTAAAATAAATAACCAAATCATAAAAATAGCAAAACTTAAGGTAAAATGGGTTACTACGTTCTTTTGGTTTATATGTCTCGAGCTATTGTCTTTCTGGTGGCAATAGTTACTGTATTATAGGCGCTAACATATGCAAAACATCAACAAAACATGTGTTAATATTTTTATAATACGAAAGTATAAATAAAGGACTTGATGTATTAAGAGAGCTACCACGTGGGAATATGACCTGAGTTGCCTAGTTGGAAACATTACTATATATATATATATATATATATATATATATATATATATATATATATATATATATATATATATCTTGATCGCCTACTATTAGGAATGTGGATTAACACAAGCTCATATTTATTGTAGTAAAAATATTTTTAAATGATACGTTAACGAAATTTCAGATTTTATAAGTACATGCGTGGTTATCTTATGAGTATCTTTCTAACAATAATTTGTACTTTAATACTTGTTTAAACATAAGTCTCGAATGACAATGTACTATGGATAAAACTGGAATTATTTCTGTTCTTTATCTTTTTTTTGTAAGGTAAACATTGAGGGACATTTCCTCCCGGGTAACCGTCCGAATTTGGGCAAATGAATTTCAGCGTGACAAAAAATAATTAATTAAATTAAATATAAAATAAATGCGTATTTGATCATTCTCTATCAATATTAAATTTATATGTCGATTGTTCGTAAGTAATGAAAAATAGTCTAACGGATTTTTTGAGATAGTCTGTGACCATAGATAAAAGCTTGATTCACTAGTATACACCGAAAACAAAGTAGTAATCAAAACAGTAACCCCACAAGGTGAACTGACTTTGAAAAATGCGACAAGTACAGTATTCGATGGAAGAGGAACATCATTACTGGTGAATAATATGCAGCACTTTTGGAAAGATAGAGGGCAGAAATTTCAGAAATAATTTTTGCACCAACACTTTGATGCACTTAAATTTGAACTAAACAAAGAGGTAATACAGGATTAAACGAGTATTTTGGGGCTCGAAGAAATTGACTTGTAAATAAATCGCAAACCTAGATAAATGTTGGGGTGTAGGTGTGTCGGCTAGAGATAGTACCTCTGTATTAAATCGAACGAACCTCTTACAAGGTCGACTTGATATATCGGTTTTCGGCAGCTGCACAACTCTCACCTATGGCTTTCATTATGGCAACCATTACAAGCAGCGGCCACATTGCGGTAATTGTGTCGACCCGCAGGTTAAACCAGGTTGAGGGTATCTAGACATGGTAGAACATGAGGATAGGCAGCGGTTTTCTCATTACTGGCTATTAATGGAAATTGAAGGGATTGGTACAGCAATAGTACAGGCAATAATAGGCAACATTAGGATCCAATAAAATCGGCTATTATGCCGCGATGCAGAATAGCATAGCGAAGCATAGGTAGAAATAATTAAGATAAAATCCTCAGTTCGCGGCAGATCTTAAGTGGTCAGAGGCTGTTAAGAATCCTAGAGCTAACCAACAGGGTATGTATATGGAATGTTTGCACAATAGCTGTAAACATCATTGGTATTAGTGAAATGAGATAGCCTGGTTGTAAAAAATCAAAAGAATTCAATGTTCACTATTCAGGTAAAGATATTGGGCAACATAAATACGGTATTGGAGTCATTGTCAATAAAAAATCACTACGCATGTGACAAATTTTGTAGGAATATCTAAAAGAATAGCTGTGATACAGCTAGAGACTACACTAATAAAATTAAATATCATTCAAGTTTAAGCACCAACATCTAAAGGAAGTGAGGAAGAAGTTGAAAAGTTTTATAATTCATTATCAAGCGTTTTGAAAAAAGTTTACAAATTCGATATGACCATAATTATGTTAGGTCCTTTAGACTTTGTGAAAGAAATAAAGAAGAAGACCGACTATTAGATAACCAATCCGTTATAACAAACACATTTTTCAAACTCCCACCTTGTAGATTATATACATAGAGCTCACCAAGAGACCAGCCAGGTTATATAGCACGAAACCAGATAGACTTTATACTGATCAACAAAAGGTCACCAAATAGCTGTTTATTATTGGAAACAGACCCAGGCGTAGATATACAATCTGATCATAACCCCCTAGTTGGAAAGTTAAAAATCAAATTGAAGAAAATAAAAAGAAAAACTGAGGGAAAAAGACGGCATTACAAAAACTGAACAAAAACAAACAAAAGAAAAAATAAAAACTTATATCAACAAAAACATACAAAGAGTTGATCAAGCCAAGTGGTGTGGCGGCTTTTTCGCCCTTGAACCGCTTTATATCGTGGCGGCATGCGGACCTTTGATATCAGCTACGTTTTGCCGTCGCACACAAACGGCATGGGCTTTTGCTCAGCCGAGGCATTCACGCCCCGCAGCGCGGCCAGTTCGGTCGTGTCTTAGTCCGCATAAATTCACATTCAAGCACCGCAGCTCGGCCAGTACGGTCGTGTCTTCACCCGCAAGAAACATTTCGCATCCCCGCAAGCATTCACGCCGCAGCGCGGCATCGTGTCTTAACCCGCATACATTCACGCATATTCAACACCCCGCAAATATTCACGCATCGCAGCTCGGCCAATTTGGTCGTGTCTCAACATCCCGCAGATACCAGATCCGCATCCGCGGCAAGGTGGCCACCTTGGAATCGCCGACGAAGCCGAAGCCGAAGCCGATTCAGGTGAGCGATTTGGCAATATTCGTTGGTGGATATCGGTAGCCGCCCCCATCCGCTTACGCGACGGCCGTTTAAGGGACGATTTTGGCCTTATCGGCTGACCTTCCACTACGGGCCGTACTACGTTTCCACACCGCATCACGAGAGCGGGTATTTACACGCCTGCCTCTCCATTTTTTGGTCCTTACGAGCCGGATCGGTATCGTATCCCACACCGCACCACGAGAGCGGCTATTTACACGCCTGCCTCTCCACCAAGTTTAATGTCAAACTCTAGCTACATAAAAAGCAACAAGCTATAACAAAAATTAGCACGGATGACGAGAGAGATTCTTAACTTAATGGAGAAACGAAGATCGATAAAACACATGGGCTATGACAAATAATCGTGTACCCTCACTGACTACACAAGCAAAAAAACTTGAAGCATTCGAGATGTAGCTCTATTAACGGATCCTTAAAATACTGTGGATAGCTTATATGACGAATGTCAAAAGGATAAATCTAGGATATCTGGGCCATATAATGGTCAACGATCAACGATATGAACTCTTACAACTGATTGTTTAAGGTACGATATTAGGAAGGTGAGATCCTGGCAGAAGAAGAATATCATGACTAAAGAATCTAAGAACATGGTTTAATACTCCAATAACTGACTTTTTTAAAGCAGCGGTAAACAAAATGCAGATCGCTATGATGATCGCCAATATTCGTTAACGGATAGGAAAGGAGAAATGATGGGCGTATGCTTCGTGACACTCAAACTCTTCACTTTTATATGAAACCATGTTACTTGAACCACTCCTTTATGATGTAACATTCAGTTTTTCAATGCCCTTAGAAAACTAATTAAATTTTTTTGTGCAAAATGCTCCAAAATCGACTCCTGCATCTCTTCAGCGTTGTTGTTTTTTATCGCAAAAATCTTTCTTTATTTTTAAAAATGTGGTAATTGAGAAGCTAGATCTGGCCTATAGGGTGGGTGGGGAAGCTCTCTAAAACAGCAGCCCTTCGTAGTAACTAGCAACTGTGGTCGTGCAAAAAGCAAACAGCGAACAGTTCGGTTCCTCCTTTTATTAATAACGTCTCGCGATTTATACACTGTTTTTCCAAATCAATTAGCACAATTTCCTTTAAATCCAAATAAATCGCTGCTATGAATTTTTTCGTCGAATCAGCTACCGTTTCTTCCTTGGTCGTTTTTTACCCCATATTTTGTTAAGGAATCGTGGTATAGGATCATGGTCTCGACTTCTGTAATAATTAATTTAAAGAACTTTTTTTGGTGTAGCAACAAAGGTTTAGAAATTATTTACAAGTTACACGTTGCTGTTTTTCAGACGCTGGCAAAAGTTGTGGTACTCATCTAACAATAGCCTGGCCTTAATCTTTCAGATATTTTTTTTACTTTTAAACGTTTATCTTGTAGTACCTCACTTTCGACAAAAGCGACATTTTCTTCCCAAAGCACTTCAATTGACCGAGCTACACATGCTGCGCCTTCGATACATTCTCAGGCCAAACGACGTTATTTTGCCCATTCCTTTGCAGTAAAAAGGTTTAAGCCAAAATTACAGTAACATTTATATTTAACGAAAATAAATATAAAACTACACACTTTTGTTTATTTCTTGACATAATGTTGAGACATTTATCCTAGCGTGACAGTAGTTTTATAATTCCTTCACGGCAATGCTACTTGAAGTTGGTCAAGTTGCTTGAAGTAGTCTTCTCGTCATAAATTTCTTCAAAGGTCCTAATAAATAAAAATTCGATTGAGCTAAATCTGGTCTGTACGGATGATGTTGCAGAGCCTCCCAATTTCGCTGTATCAACCACAGTTTGATTTGGCGTATGAGGTCTTGCGCTAACAAGCAAAAGTTTACTTTCTTTGAGTATTATTTCCGGCCTTTTAGCTGTATGCAATTTCTGGAGAGTTTCGCAGTATCTGTCGCTGTTAATAGTGGTGCTCGGTTCGAGGAATTTACACAGCAGAAGGTTTTCACTACTTCAGAACACGGTGGCCATGGTTTTTCGGGTAAATGCTCGAGTTTTAAATATTTTGTAAACTGGGGAATTTGGGAATTTCCATATTATAGACTGTTGTTTTGTCTTTGGGGTAAATTTATAAATCCAAGTTTTATCTCCGGTAATGATGCTTTCAATGAAAGAGATTTTAAAGTGAAGTACTCATTCAATTGGTTTTTTGTTCATCGGAAAGCATTTTAAACATCCAGCGAGCCAAACATCTGTAGAAGACTCTTAGGACGCCAGTCATTTCAGCAATTTCACGAACTTTAATGTGACGTTCTTCCCTAATCAAAAGTTCGACAATTTTGCAGTTATCATCATAGTGTGAGGTCCTTGGTCTGCCTCTTTTCTTCCCCGGGTTAAGCTCCGTTCGTTAGTTTTTAAATTATTTGCACCAAATGTTGACTTCTTTTCTGTTTAAAACGTTCTGGCTACAAACGCCCTCTAATGTGCGATGAATTTCGCTGTGATTTACCTATTTGGCTTGCAAAAGCCGATAACTCCAGGCACCACACTCTTCAGATGCTTTGCGATTACATACGTCATTTTGGTTTGCTTCCCGAAAACTAAATTAAGTCTTGAACAAAATAACCTTTCAGACTATACTACTACACGCATGAACATGTCTAGTCACATGTACCTTTAAAATCAAACACCCCTCGTAAAAATAAAGATTCATCGTACACACCATCAAATGCTTTTTAAATATTACTTTTTAGTGGAAAATCTATTCCCAATTTAGCACTCGATTATCAATACTGTGCAAAATAGTGCGGCACTACTAAGTTAAACGACTGGACCTCTTATAAACGTTCAACCAAAAACGACTTTAACCGAAACTATCTCTGTCTTGTTTATATTACGACTGAAATATAGTTAAGTCAAATTCTATTTTATATGTTAAATAGTATTATAATAAATGTTAGTTAAAAATTAGTAAAAATGAAAAGAAACAGCAGTTTGAAATTTTTACAGCTGAACTTTTGTACCAAGCCAGGTATATTGATGCGAAATTTGCCATCTCCTCTATACTTAATCTGTACGTCAGCAAGTGTAACTTACTTTGTTTTTTATATTCCAATTTAAATATTTTTAACATTTTCCTTATGTAAATTCTTTGTAGCCTGAGTTTTGTCAAATTTTACCGTTTTAAATATGACATTAATACCGTAGGTATTTGCACCAAGTTATACCGGAGAGAATTTCCGAGTTCGGTAGGTACATCGCACCTTGTGTGTTAATCAGTATATCACCGATTGTACTCGCCTTTTTGTTTTGCGTTCAGCTGCATCCATAAAGATTCCTAAACGAACTCGCTGGTAGCTCTCAGCCTGCATTCTAGTCGCCCTACATTTCCATATGTCGCCTCAGAATATTCAGAATAAAATGCCTTTCCGAAAATAAAAATATTATAATTGGAATAACTGCATACGCTTTGAAATTACAATCGTTCCTGAAATACACATTACTTTTTAACATTCGTCTATGTCTATTAATTGTGCTAAGAAACCGACACGCATTCTTGCGTTTTCTTTCCTTCGGTCTGCTTTTATATCTGAATTTATGCAATTTTGTCTGAAGCTACTTTTATTTGCCCCCGTTTTTTTCTTTTCTATTGCAGTGCTCAATAAGCACACAAGTAACTCCATGCTGCATTCTAGAGGAGGAGCCAAAAGAAAAGCTTCTCATAATATTCTGATCGATAAAAAATAGCCTCACCGACACCCGATGGCGCTCATGTGTCTGGAAATTGAACGGAGTGACAAGGGCAATAAGATTTTTAACTTGTGGGGCATCCCTGACTTGGCTGTTACGACAGAACGGTCAAATAGGATAGTCATTAGCCACCCCAACGTCGTCATCCAGCTTTTCAGTGCACCTTCTACCGCATCCCGATTACCAAGAATGGGCCAACATTGTCGGGTCGTTCCAAAACGTGGACAAATCCACGTTTTTGACAGTTCTCAAGAACATTGTGACGCCATCGATTACCTCGAGCTAATCGCAAGGCTTATGCCTTGCATAGATTTAGAAAGAACTGAACCATTTGAACTTGCTGAAGTTCTTGCTATGTTGAAAGTGCCTTAATGACACACTTATCTTCAATACCAGTTATTTCAAGAGAAGAAAGGTTAGGGGCTTAGTTCTGGGAACCCCTTAAGCCAAGGATACTAACTCCAGTGTTTAGATAGTTATTGTACGTGTGTTTTCTCCATCTTTCAGGTATATTACAGATAACGTTGCTGTATAGATCTTTTAATAATTGTAACCACTTTTATAGATACACTATGTTACTAATAGTATCTAGACATTCATTGTTGTAGAGTCAGAGCTTCATGTGGTATATAATAATAGAATGCCTCCCCTAGCATCAATCACAGCCTCCACTCGTTAGAAAAGACTTTTCACTAGCTGTTGTATGTCTATAGAAATTGCCTTCTATTCTTCCATAAGAGCTATTGGATATGTCGATTTAGCCTGGTGCGTAACCTCTGTTCCGATTCTTCACATATGTGATCGATGAGATTGAGATTGAAGCTCTGTAAAGGGCAATCTATTTTTTCAATACTCGTATTATCCAACTGCGACAGAATAACCTTCGCTGTGAAGGCAAAACAGTTTTCCTGTTGGTGCAGCAGAGGTCTTTCCTCAATTTGCTGTCAGAGAGTTGGAAGCACAAAGTTGTCCAGAATATCGAGACATATTTTACCGTTTATCCTTCTAGGTACAGAAATCGAGGATCTTACGGCACAAGAAACAAACCAAAATCATGATCTTCCAGACCTGGATGTGTTCATTGAATTACCAGATTGTGAACTAAAGTTATCACTCCTAAGAACTTAATTGTTCCATATATTATTGCAAACAACATTTAACATTAGTCAAGTTTATGTTGGGCTTGTGAATTACCACACGATTGTGGCAACCCAAGCTTTTCAGTTCCCGACGAACAATCCTGATACTATCGAAAACGTCAAAGCATTTTGAAAATCACTAGTGATCGTTGTCACCAAGGATATTCTATTTTATACCCTCTGTAGACGGCTACGATCATTAAGTTTATATGGCTTACCCCTTCGTTTCGTAGATGTATTTTATAAGGACAACGTTTATAATTAATTTAAACACCCATAGTAAGACCCGTATTTTACGAATTTCCTGCAACGATGGCGCCCAATAATTGGCCACTTTCAAAATTACTCAATTTTGTCAACTTACTCATTACATATCTATGCACGTATATCACCCATATATGTCACAACTCGCATTTTTATTTTGTTCTCTAACGTTCTAGTATGCATAACAGCCAGACTCATTGCTCCAGAAGGGGTGTACAGATACTTTTAACCGCCTATTGTATTACAATTTATTGATGCAAAATATTACAGGTGAATGCTTAACTTTTAGTAGTTGACGCAATTATATTAATCTTTTAATTTCCATATTACACTGCTCATTTCTTAAATCCTATTATCGCCTCAATTTTATCTGCCCCGTCATTCTCCTTAATGTAAAATTAAACTCAGGGGAGGCTAATTGAAACAGATGATGGCCTCAAGTTCCCCTAAAATTTACAATAATATTGAACGAAACTATGCAGTCCTTTACATAACATATCTTTCCAACTACGCATATCCGTCACATGTTTGCGTTTATTTATATTCGTAATCTTCCGCGCCATTTTGCAAATTCTGCAAAAGCTATCCACTACGCGCGCACTGTTGACAGCCGCTTTATCTCCTGCATTCAAGGCCATTTTCACTTTTTTGTTCTTTGGGCCTGGCTTCTTCCTCAGATTCGCAACTTAGTAGAACGGGGATGGGCAGTCATCGATCTTCTCATAAAGAATCTGTCTCGATCCTACGTTAGTTTCCAGATTCTGACGAAATAGAATTTGATATTTTTATGTAATAAGTTGCACGGTATACCGATGTGCCAGTTGAGGCCATGAAAACCATTAGAGTTGTTTTAAAAATTTACGACCCTTCTTCTGTCTCAGTTTCTTTAGCTAGCTGGACTGCACGTTTGTTTTCCAGAATATTGATCTGCGCCTTGGTCGAATAGAATTGGATCCCATCTCAGCCAACAACGCCTACACTTCAATTTGGCAATTCGTTAGCACCGTCTTGTGTCTGAGAGCAAGTAATGCTGATATGTTGCCTGTTTTTATAGTATCTAGTAATGTACCTCAGATACTTCTAAATAGCTATCAACTCGCACTTGAAAATAATGCTCTAGTCCACGAGCCTAGTTTAAACGTTGTTTCCGCTCTTCCCTTGTCTGTCCGCATTTTTTCTCCGTAGAATCACAATTATATCGTCTCAGGCTCCTTCTTCCAGAACGGGACACACTTTTGCTTGCCCGAATGCTTCGCTTCTTCTTTGGAGCGCTTTCGTATGATTTTTTTATTAATCATTTGTCTCGAACTGTCTTCTGCAAAATAAATAAAAGTTGTAACTGATTTAATATCAATGTGGTTTGTTATAAACAGCTGTCGCCTTAATTGTAAGTATTCTATACGCAAAGAAAGCTCCTAGGTTGTCTGATATTGCTCTCTTGAACTCATACCTCGGCTACATAAAATCTCAAAATATTAAATTGTTTTAATGTATTATAAAATAATTGTTTGTAACTTCAAGATAGCGGATGTGGTACAGATATTTGCACTTGAGGAAAAAAGTTGTTTTTTTTTCTATTCTGAAAAATATCGTTTCAGTCTTTTTAGTTTTTAATTTTAGCTTCACGCTGTCTATTAATATTTTAAGAGTTTGTTTGTTAAATTTGATATTATTAAAAAGCTGTTGTTTGTACATATACTAATTTTTAGTATACCGATCCGGAGTACGAACCTTAAGGACAACCTCTGGTCATGTAATCTGCTGCTTTGTCTGACAGTATATTTGACGTGCGTTATAATAATTCGATCTAGTGCTTTTTCGACTACCGCTAGCAAACTTATCGGTCAGTCAGATACTCTTTTCTCGGTTTTCGAATAAATCACGCAATTTGGATTTTTCAGCACCTTGAAAAGATGCCAAGTTCCAAACTTAGGGTGCTTTTGATAATTGTCGGTGCAGCTCGAAAACCACTTAAAACCACATCGTGTCTATTGTTACACTATGCTGTTATTTGAACGTCGGTTAGCTGGTTATCGACAATTATGGTCATCTCGTATTTAATTGCGTTTTTCTGCATTGTCATCAGGAAAGAATTTTTTTAACAAAGTTTCTGCGGTTTAGCGAGCACGCCTTCTATAGTCCACTTGTTACAGATATAAATCTCAAGTTTTTTGTCACTTTCCGAGTATTATTCGATATGTAGTTTCTTACAGATTATTTACTAATTTCCTTGTACACATATCTTCCAATAGTTGCTTGTATTTGTTTGATAAGCTGTCTCTCTCTTTTTTTATTGCAAATGCATCCAAATGCTATTTTGCCCATACCACGCGTGTTTCCGAATAACTTTTTTTTTATTCATGGTTAAAGATAGTTTTTTTCTGACTTCAATAGCCAATTGTTAGCTTTTACGAATGTTTTGGTGATTACGAAGAACTTTAGTATTCCCATGTCTGTAGGTCGCCACATCTTTACAGTTACACTTGTTTTTGTTTTCTTTATCTCAACAGCGGTCATGCTGATTTTCTTAGTCTCTATATATTTTTTCAGAATTTTCTTCATATTTTATTGTGATCTTGTTTATGATTTTTATCACGTGTTGCGGCCTCCGCAAAACTTCGCTCCATCACGACGGGAGAGACCCCAACTACCGCACTCGGTGGTGATACCACCACAACAACAGTATACGCATATCTTCCTGGACTCAGTTGCACAATGTCTTTCTCTTTCTGCTGTAGCTCTTCTATCAATACTAAAGCACCCCCGTGGGCTAAACGCTAAAGTTGCACATGATCTTTATTGTTCTCTTACTTTGCTAAAGCCTTTTTTTCAAATTATTTTGCGACTCCTCGACGAGCTGAAGACCTTCGGCCCCAACATTTTTAGTGTTGCTGCGGCCACTTTCGCTGGTTAATACTGCCGGTACCGTCGTCAACAAAGAGTTATAGAGCTCAATGCAGATGTACAACGCAATCGTCTCTACGTCCCAGCTAGGACTCTACTACCCAGTGCTTGATCTGCTGGTGCTTTTGTAACGCACGTGTTGCTTACCTCAATAGGCTGTACAGTACGCATTCTTCTATATCGTTATTTATTATTTTGGATAATAGCATTTAATGATTGATTATTAACTAACCTTAATAAAGAAGGTGGGTTATAAAAATTGTTTAGTAATGATTAGTTGCACCAGTTTAAGATAAAAAATAATTATACAATTTGAATTCAGCCACCATTTTCATCTGAATACTAGAATTAATTATATTTTAAGGTCTGTTACCATATTTTCATTTATACCAATGTAAAAATTAAAGATTTTTAGATGTTATAAATGTAGATCGTAGCTCATAAATTCTGACCAATGACTTTATATAAGTTACTTAATTTGTCTACCGTTACGTCACGTTATTATAACTACACCAAAAAAAAACATTTTTGTGCAAATTTTTTTTGATTGACATAAAGGTGTCCGCATATTGTTAGATCAGAAAGAGGGCAAGAAAATGTCATGTTCAGTTCATATACTTGTATAAATTTATGCAAAATTCAAGACATGCTCGCAGAGAACATCAATAACAATAATGGTTGGCACCGTGATTCCATAGATCATAACCAGATTTATTTTATTTTTGCAGATTCAAAATTGTTTCGCCGTCTACCCATAAGAATTAATTTGCGTGCCTGGCAAGTTTATTTATTCTTTTTCTGAGAGATTTTTTATTCTCCTATATTATTTGGAATACACTAATACCCTAATAACCTCGTATTACTTAAGGTTGCCTTTAAAAATATCGGATGAATGTTAATATTATGGATACAGTATACTCGATTGTTATACGACTTAGCAGTCGATGAGAGTTAATTGTAATGGGCATACGTAAATTAAGTCGGATAGTAGTTAGACGCTGGTGTATGAACACATGTAGTGTGTAACGAATTGTAATGACTGGACCACTAAAACAGCAAGTCTGCGTAAGACTGCATGAAGTTAGAACATTCGTTCTTAAAAACTACTGGTGTAAAATTTTTACTAACGTATTTTTTACCAAGCAGTTTTTCTTAACTTAAATAACTTAACGAGATTTAGTCTACTGTGACCAAGCGGTTATTTACGATGTCAAAAAAGATTTTGCAGATTGTTTTCAAAGTATATTAAAGTTAGTTTTAATTACATCTATTAAGTGTCAGTTTTAAAGAGTAAAACTTCAACAAACTCCTAAAGAGAAAGAGAGAGAACAAGAGAAGTACTAATTTATACGACTTCGATGAGCATTGTGCATAATGAGCAAGATAAATTCTGAGAGAGTGATAAAAGATTTTAAATTTTTTTCTCAATGTACAATAAAATATAGAACAACTCTTTAAAACAGCAAAAGAGCCTACATATCACTTGCGTAGGTATTTGTTAGTATTTGTTGTACCTGATTTCAAAATGTCAATAGATATCATACCAAGTTATAAAATAATATTAAGTGAAATAGAATAATTATTATAGGATTTTCTACTTGTCCTTATCTCTAGTAACCAGAAGGAGAAAGGGGAAGTTGAACAAGTAACTAATCGATTAGAAAATTTTTGGGTGGGTCTAAGAAGAGAGAGAGAGAGAGAAGAAAGAATATTTAATTTGCAAATTGAGATTTAAAAACAACCAAGCATTATCTGTTAAACACTTTGTACTTAGGATTTCCAAAAATACTGTTACTCTTGCTTTACATAGCCTAGGATATTTATGATTAATATACGGTTGCAATTGTCAAGTCTTAAAATTGTAAACTACATTATATTTCTTGTCAAGTTTGGTTATTTACCAATAAAGTGGAGTGACAAAGAATAATGCTGTAATACGTAAGTGTAGAATTCAAAAAAGGGTAATCTTTAAGATCCCGCAACTTCTTGTCATTAGCCGTATGTTTGTGTGTTGGGCTATAAATTTGTTTAATGAGACTGAAGGTGACAAAGATCGTTCAAGATCTGGGCGACCACGGACTGTTCAAGAAGGTAAAGCCGTAAATTCCCGAATTAAACAAAATCCTCTTCGCAAGTAGAAGATTAAGTCTCGGGAGATTTTAATTTTCAAAATTGTATTATTTCGTAAGACTTAGCTGCTTACAAAAACATCCGCGATATTTGCTAACAAATGCTTTAAAGAAAGATAGGAGAGAAAAAGCAAGATGTTGTTGATTGAGTTCGCGCATGATGGCTAAAGAAAAATTTTGTTTACGGTTGAAAAACAAATTTGCAGTGAAGATATCTTTTAACAAAGAAAATGGCAGAATATATGCCAGGTTGTCCAAAAAAGTATTTCAGTCAGCTAATGCCAAGGGTTCGGCAGTGATGGTTTGGTGGAGAGTGTGTTGTGATGGAGTGTCAACAGAATGTTTTGAAAGGTGTAGTGAAAACTCCGAATTACAAGTTTCTCCGAAGTGAGCCTTGGATCGTTCAGCAAGATGTTGTACCCGCCCATAAAGTATGGTCAATTTAAACTTGGCTGAGCAACAATATACCTCATTTTCCAACAGTGGATGATTGGCCTTCTGGTAGCCCAGATCTCAATCTATTAGATTATAAATTATGTGCAGTTTTAGGCGCATAGTTTGCCCACAAAAGCATTCTAATATCAATTCACTCTAGACGAGCGGCCCGGGCATCCTAAAGCTAAGAAGCTAGAAGCTAAGGGTGACCATTTTAAATAAATTCTTTGCAGTTATACTTATTAATAACCATTTAATGAATACTGAAAATATTATGCAAAAACAGTTAGTCATATTGTTCTGTTTTTTTAATAATCGTGTAACAATATTTATGAGATTACTATGTAATACCTATATGATATTGGCGATATCCCTAGACGGTCATGTTCTCAACCAGATACATATGGTTAGGCTCACTAGGATTTTTTTATATGTTATATATTACTAACTAAAGAATTTTACATTTTGTTCTGTTTAACAAAATTTTATCCAACCACATTCCCTAAACTTTTGCAACCGAGTGTAATGTACCTCAAACTCTATAAATGATGCTACTTGAAGTTTAATGTTAACTTACATCTGGACAGCAACTTCTGCGGTTGAAGGATACCCGCAGCATAAGTACCTTTAGCTGTTCATGTATATTTATCCTAACCAGATGCTGCTACATAGCTCGCTTTGCGCGATGTCTGAAGGGCGCCAGACAGAAAAATTAGGGCGCTGCTTTATTTTCACATAAAGCGCAATATCTAACAAGACATTTTACGGGTTGCAAAGATAATATTAAACAATCACAGAAAGTAAACTTGTACGAAAGAAAATATTAAATAATAAAAAAAAATGGTTGTACTATATAGCATGAAACACTCCCCCCTTGTTTGATGAATTGTTGAATTTGTTTATTTGTTTACTTTATCGCCTCTTATTTTCCCGAGATATGCACTAATTAAGTGATCTGCCGCGCACTTGATGCATCCTAGATTATGTTTACAATATTTTTTGTGTAGCCATCTATTAGGGTATACAGTGGAAAATTTTATGTTTAGTGCGCGGTGTTTTAAATTATACTTTAGTATTTGTATTATTTAACGATATGTTCCAAACAGGGGTCATCCCACATAAACTTCTTTCCATCTTTGCTATTGTCCCAAAGAAACTTTGAGCATTTAAATACGATGATCATAGACTCATAAGTCTCATGAAGCAGATACTAAAAATATTTCTAAGGATTATACACACTAGAAACGGAATGGAAACCAGAGCGGCTATTTTCACATTCGCTATCTTAGCATAGATACCATATGGAAGAACAAACATTTAAGAAGGGAGGCCAAAGTTAAAATATATAAATCCGTCATAAGGCCGATTATGACCTACGGAATCGAGATAAGGTCAGATACGCTAAAGACCAAACAAACACTGGAAACAACCGAGATGAGGGCACTACAAAAATTCATGGACGTAACTGAACTTGAACACATAAGAGGAGAGGAAATAAGATAAAACGGCAAAGTTTAAAAGATCGCCGAGTGGGCCAAAAGAAGAAGATTAGAATGGAATAGCTATATATCTAGAATGGAAGATACTTGGAGAGTAAAGAAAGTTAGAGAACTGTTGCCTAGAGAGAGAAGACCAGCGGGTAGACCAAGAAAGAAATGTGGAGAATGTGCTAGAATAAAACAAGATCTTTATATATAAACTAGGATATTTACACTTGCTTCATAAATTACAGTAAGGCATTTGCCAATATAAAGCTTGAGAAATCAATGCATATATTACAAAGACTCTATATGGATCATCACGATATATAGATAATAATCAACCGCTACTGGGGTCAAGATACAAAGTAAAAGTAAACAATACTCCCTCTGAGGAAAGTACTATACAGAAAGGCACCAGAAAAGGGTGTCACTCTTCCCTAATATTATTTAATATTTACTCAGAACATATATTCCATAAAGCACTGGAAGGTAAAAGAAAGGATAAATGGGAGATATATTAACAATATTTGATACGCCGACGACATTGTTTTGATAACAAGTAATTTAAAAGATCTACAAATATTAGTAGACAGAGTATCAAAACAAAAAAAATTGGCTTAGTGTAAACATTATTAAAACAAAAATTAAAATAAATAACACTGACGGTCAACTAGATGTATAAAACGTGATTACTGAACAAGTTCAACATTATAAATACTTCGGTACGATAATAAATAAAACAAAATATTAGCAAGAACAAAACAACTAGGGGTGGTTTTCATAAAAATAAAAGGTTACTGACAACTCAAAACCTATCGTTAGTTTTGAGAACAAGAATGGTTCATTGTTATATATTTAAAGTATTTTTTACGACCTAAAAGATTGGACTTTAAATAAGGAAACTATGAAGAAACTTGAACCCTTCGAGTTACGTATGGATAGACAGACGACTGCTCAAAACTTCTTGAATGAATCGAAATTCTCTTTACCACAAAAAAAAAGGAAATTGGGATCCCTGGATCACATCTCACATAAAAATACGAACTATTGCAGTTCAGTATGCAAGGCAAAAATATTGGACGAAGATACATCCGATGACGCAAAATCTCTTGGTTGCATAATCTACGAGGATGGTTTGGTCTCACTTTAGCTAAATTATTCCAAACAGCTATATCAGAAGCCATGCTGATTAGTGATCTCCAAGGAAGAAGCTGAAATTAAGAAGATTTTGTATATTTCTTTGTTGCTACTGCTAGATTTAATGTCTAGTAAATAGATTCATAGTGACGTTTTGTTTCTTTTTGCTTTACATTCTATATATTCTCTTGGAAACTTTGTTTAATGTTATTTATTTCGTTTGTTGGTTGTAGATCTTTAAATATTACTCAAAAAAGTATATTGACTCCAGAGGGGAGTACGTTGAAGACTGACGTGTGCAGTAGTGTTTGCCTATTTGTTTTTTTTTTGTAAAAAAACAGTCTTTGTTATATTTGAATCACCTTGTACATCTATTACTAAGTGGAAGCCAGTAATTTTTTTTGAAGTGGCCTTTTTGCTCTCCATGTATGTTTATATTAGGATGCGGGGTACACACTGCGCGTAGTTAGGCGGCTGATACGTTTATAGGCCACAATGAGTGCACTTACTATGTTTATGTAGATTTAAGCTTATCTTATTTTCAATTTTAGTTTGGTACACACATTTCAATGTAAATGTGTAATTTACAGACTGGTCTTTCGGTTTATCGGATTACACTTATTTATTTCGCAGAGCGGGCTGACAAACGCTCAAGTTATTATACCCCAATATTAAATAATGTAGGCCTGATCTTATTCGCCAGGTGAAATTCTGGGACACCTCGGGCTCTAACACCAGAACACAGCACAGGTTTGGTAGCTTAGAAATTGCAGTTAAAAGTCAAGCTTTTGAAATTGCTTTTCAACTATGCCTTTAAGTGCACAGAGACTTAAAGATCTGCGAACAAGCAAGGGTTTTGTCTGATGTATTACATCAGAAAACTTTATGTAATCTTACACAATTTTTGAAACTTAGTTTTCTTTCTGTGGATGTAAAGATTCTATTAGGCAGTTTTATCGGCATTAAAAATGTGACAGGCTCTTCTATAATTTGTAAATTGTAAGGCGCTCTTTAAATTTTTTAAACCAACCTTCACTTGCCACAAAATCTAGTCTGACAAAAACTGTCCATTTTAGTTAAGGTATTTATAAACTATAAGAGCTTTTTGTTTAGTAATATTGCTGTCTGTGCTGCGATCAATTTAAATGACGAGTGTCTTTTCCATTTTTTTAATTATTCGTGGACAAAGACGAGCTACGTATTTAGCAAATATCGAAGATTCTACAGATACAGTTTTTCTAATAGTTTTTTCATGATTCGGACTGTTTCTCACAAAGATCAAAAATTTATATGTTCACATACAAAGAATTAAATTTTTATGTTTATTAAACCTGGTTATAGTCTAAAATATAATTATCCAAAAATATTATATGTTCAAGAAGACTAAAAATAAGTTCCTTTCTAAACCACCAACAAAAAATTTTAATTTACATTTTATTTTTGTATGTATGGGTTGTGTGTAATTTGGATATCTATATACATACATACATTACGGCTCATGGAAGAATGTACACTAAATAAAAAATAATTTCTACACTTTAATGTAAGAAAACGATTTATTATATAATATGTGTTAAACAATTGTTTCATAAAAAGCGCCCTTTGTATTTAATATTAACTTGTACAAGTGTAGACATTTTTTTAATTATTTTTTTAATTTTTTGAGAGGTAAATCTCTCCAGGCACCTTAAAGAAAACTTCAAAGATGACTTTTCAGATGTGATAAGTCTTTTTCTTTCTGTTCTGTCCAGTTCATCCCATAGCAACTCTATGGGGTTCAGGTCTGCACTCTATGGTGTCTATCTCGTAATTTTCAGTATTATTTGTTCTTTTTGGTCTACTAGATAGTCCCTACAAAACTTTTAAGTATGTCTAGGATTTATGTCATCATGATTAATTGCAACCCAGATTTCATGACGTTTTCCGTTAAAATATTTTTATAATGTTCTTTCCTCATAATTCCATCGACTTTTACAAGTCTTCACAGCAGTCAAAGAAAAATACCCGTACACTAAAACAGACCCACCTTCGTACTTGACAATCGAAACAATAGTCTTGGATTAACTTTTCAGACGTAAACCTTTGCACGAAGATTCTCTGTTTCTGACTGAAAACTTCAAATTTAGATTCGTCGTCCCTCCTCAAGACTTTATTGTGCTGACTGATATTACTTTATCAAGTCCCTAGTTACGGACATTTTACACGATCATATCAGCTCTCAGTTCAGTTTCAGTTTTTGTTTTCGTTTTATTTAAGACTGATAAGAGATTTGTTTCTACACGATTGGTTTAGTTCTCAGTTCTTTCAGTTCTTTTTTCAGTCGAGTTGCCCTTTCAAGTTACGTATGTTTAGGAGTGTAATTAAGGCTTTTACTATACTGGTCATATATAAAGACTGTCTTATTACAGTAGCCTTAGTTTGACGCTGAGGAAAGAGAGGAAGAGACGAAACCAGTGAGTAAGTTTGGTACCTTAAATTTAATGCAGCTCTGCTTAAAAGCATCTGATCGGTTGAACTATTTACAACTAAATGAGGATACATATATCTTGTTATTAAGCCTTGGAACAGTTGTTATATCGAAGCAGAACACTGCGATATTTGGTAAGTGGGAGTACTTACCAAAATCTTAAGTTTCGCACAGTGATATCAACACCAAGTCTAAGTAAAATAATACCTGAATCTTGTAAAGCCGCTATTGAGGTAGTTAAGTTTTATATAAAGGTAGGTAATGCAATAAAAGTTCATAGTTCTTAATAATGTATTTAAAATAAACCTGCAAAGCTTGCAACGCATAGCGAAGTGGCGAAGCAGTCTCCCAAATTTGAGAGAAAATTTGAAATCGTAAAGGTCACTAATGCTGACCTTTGACCAATCAGTTTCAAAATCACTAGCAAGCAAGCCTTTTTTGTCACCTGTAGATTGGTGAAAACATAATTTGGAAATTCCCAGCCGTTCTCGGGCGGACAGACAGACAGATGGACAACATGATGTTAGTAAGTGACTCCGCTTCGCTTCGCCACTTAATAATCAAAAATAATAGAAGAGCAAATAGTTTACTCGAAATCAGATGTTTTATAGTAAGTAAGGTCATTATTTGTCCAAAAGAAAGTAAAAATAAATGTGAAATGGATTCTTGGTTTCCTTGGATCCCTGGAGGGAATAAGGAAATTTGAGTTTGTATTGGCTCTATACTAGAAAAATAGGGTTGTCGCACCTGCAAAGATAAAAAGTGCCACATTGGCTTCCCATTAGAAAAAACAGTTTTGTGATTGCTGTGGAGACGAGTAGTGGTTCTGTGGTGATTGTATAACTGGAAGTTGGCCTGACACTTGCTGCGTCACTATCGATGAAGATATATTCAAGGTTTTTATACGTCCCTCAAATATAGCTATGTTTATAATTTTTTGGCATATGGTACTATCTAGGTGTCACATTAGTCGATTCTTCAGCAACATGCTTGCCAAAGCTGTCATGCTTTTCTCCGCTTATATTACCAGCCTTTTTCAACTTCTCAGACACCAATTTTATCACTTTGTTGGTTAAAGTTGTCTTTCTTGCTAATATCCGCTGATCCTTTGATTCCTGTGCTTACTGTTGATGGAGATAGGGATAGTTTTGTAAATTCTTGATCTGATAATAGACCTTGTTTATAACTTTCATCATCAACTCCATCTATGTCTCTGATTGACTGAAAATAAAAAAAATAACTGTTATAGAGAAGCAAGCAGATACGATTGTTTAATGTTTTTATTTGTGACATTTGTATATTCAAAAGTATTCACTATCTCTTTCCTTATCTTTCTTTCTCTATCATCCTTTTACTCTTACGGGGGTCGTATATTTGTAGGTTTTGCCTTCTTGACCCATTCCTTCCATTTTTTCCCGTCTAACACCATTTTGTTTATATCTTCTATCGTTTTCCTCCTTGCTCTTCCTATCTCCCTTTACTTTTATTGGCTGTATTTCGTCATCATCATCTTACTGAAATTATTGTTTATAGTTGCATCTCCAGACTTTCATTTTTTCCGAGATATTTATTGCAATTTTTTTGTTTTTATCTCTTATGTCTGAGTCTATTTTCTTTCGTTTTCCTCTTAACCTTTGATTGGGTCCCAAAATTTTGATTGTTTTCTTTGTATCCTTCATTTTCAAAATCTTTCCATGTTTTTTTTTTTGTTTTTTCACTATTTTTTACTTCTCTTTGTTTTTTATCATAGGTTTCTTGTCTTTTAGCTCTTTAGAGTGTGTATATTCTTTCTATGCTTGTTTTTTGTCTTATACTGCGTCTATAACTTTCTTTTTTTTACAATCTTATTCTGTCACTTCTATTATTTATCGCCTGGTTCCACACACTTCTTTTGCCGTGCTGATTAGCATTTTTTTAGTGATTGCCATCATCATTTATTGTGCATCTTCTATTTGTTTATTCCAACTTGCTACTATTATCTTTATATAATTGTTCTTGTTTTCATCTTTTGTTAATTTATTTATCTTTACTTTAGTATAATTTTTTGTCTTCTACGTTTGGTTTGAGGTTTTTAATTTTTCTATTACTAGCCTGCGTTGTGTGCCCATTTCTGCTCGTTATTCTACTTTTATTTCTTCCATTTTTGCTATGTATACTATGTAGTTTATGATGCTCGTTACTTGCCTTTCTTATGCCACGACAGTACATCTATCCCCTTGTTTTTGTTTCCAGAAGGAATCTCCGATTTTTAGTTAATTTGCTATACGAAATTGTATCATCTTATTACCATTTTTGATTATTTTGTTTTCTCCGTATGGCCCTCTGCATCTTAGGCTTTATGTATATTTTTATTTACATAATTATATAATTTTCTTTTTTTTTCTCGCATTTTATCTATATAATTTTGTATTTTTGAATATAATTCTGTCATTGCGTTTTCATCTGTTGTTTCTACAAGACTTTATACTTGTATTATAATTATTTCTTCTTCCATATCTATTGTTATAGATATAATTCTTTGGATGCTAAATTATACGTAATATTGTTTATTTATTTCTTTTTTTACTATTAGATCTACTTCTTCGTTTGGTTTCGCTCCTGATTCTATTCCTCAGTAATATAAGCTAAATTCGTTAATTATTATTTTGTCTTCTTTTTCTATCCTCTTTCCTTGTTAAAATAAAAAAGGGAAATAAGGAACTGAAAGAAATATTCATTATTCTATCCAAAAAGTTAACCCAAGTTAAATGATTAAGTGAAAATAATGTTGTTGGTGGTAATCCTGCGTGTGTCTTCGACATTTCCACTGTTATTTGCACTTAAAGGCACGTTTTTATACTTCAAATTACTAACAACTTTAGATCTATTACACTAGTTGCTATTTACAAAGTTTAAATTAATACAGAAATATTCATAGTTTAGTGTAATTATAGTGACACTATTTTTGTTTCTGCTTCCACAAAATAAATATGAATGGAGAAAACTTGCTTATGGTTTTTATAAAAAGTGTCAGTTTCAAAATTTTCTGAAAGTTCTCGATAGAAATCATGTATGCATAATTCCTCTAACAGGAAGTGGACCACTTATAAAAAGTTTCATAGCATTGTTCTCAGGGATTGTAAATTCATATTATGAATTTATATTGTGTAATGTTGACCCAAATTAAAGCATATCAAATGGTGGCGTAATCTAAAATAATAAATTTTACAAAAAATTAACTGCTAGCACCTTGCAGATACCTCCTCATGAAAATCTAAAAGACAGTACCACGAAACTTTCTTATGTATTCGTGGCAGACGACGCATTTGTGTTATAAAAATTTCTTAAAAACCATTTAATAAGAATGACAAATGATCTTCAACTACAGATTATCGAAGGCTAGAAGAATAGCCGAAATGCGTTTGGAACACTCAAATAGATTTCAACTTTTTCATTCCGCTATAAATTTGAAAGGCATTGAACATGTAAATATCCTCGTATTAACATGCTGTTACCTTCACAATTTCGTAAAGACAGGGTCTCAAGATTCATACATTACATCCGATTTAAATGACACAAGTTTAGATGAGATTATTTGAGTGGAAAGGCTAGTAAATCCCAAAATTAAAACAAGCAGCTTGAATGTTAGTAGTGGTGCTAAATATGTTCGAAATAAGTTTGTGGAATATTTTGTTAATGAAGGACGGGTTGAATAGCCAGATGATTCAGTACAGAAAAAATATTTTGGATAATTTTTTTGGTAATACAAAAAGTTTAAAATAAATTAGGAGTTCGAATAAAACTGTAAAATACATTATTTCTTGATTACTTGGTTTAGCTATGGTAATATTAAATTATTAAATATTGACCACTTCCTGATTTTTATTCATATAGTTCATAATATTGATACGTGTTCATCAGCTGCTAGTAGCAGACGAACCAAAGATCATAATACCCTAGTGATGGTTTGTATACTTCTCCAGTTTCCGTTCCACTTTTTTCCAGTTTTTTTTTTATAAGTTGAGCGCAGGCTATTAATTTTAGACTTGAGCTTCGCCTTTGTAGCATCTTCGTCGTATTCTTGGTATTTCTTCAATAGAAGAGTGTAGGAAGCCTCCATAATGTTTGTATTGTAATAAAAAATTTTTATAAGTGCAATGAACTCCACAATAAAATCGTAATTCTTCTTGGACATAGAGTACACTGAGCCAGACTTTAAAGAGAAATGACCTGACAAAACGGACTGAAGCATGACGCATTTTTTTACGCATATAAATTCCTAGAACTGAAATGAAACAAATAAGTCTGCCCATCCCGTCAGGTCTCCGGTTCAGTTCTCCTTTCAGTTTTTAGTTCTTACACATAAGAAAAGCTGACCGTTTAACTAAAACTGAAACTGCACTGACAACTGAGGTAACCGCATAAAAGGCCTTTTAAACTCTACAGCGATATCTAAGGCAGTTAATATTTTATTTAGTTTACTCATCAGTCTGATCCTCTGCGTTGGATGTTACTTCTGATGGCCCAGGGCGATGGCGGTCCCTAAGACTTCCTGTCTCTCATGTAAGATTCATCGTCGAAGCACAAACCCTTAACGAGACCTGACAAAAAATCTAAGTAAGCAGCACAAAGTCTGATGATAGACTGGCGATCTCAGAAGTTAAAGTTCCGGACAGAGCACAGTTTTTTTTTAATGTAAACAAACATCTAAAGCGACGGGTATTTTAATTCGAAATGTTGAGTGATAGTTCGAAGGCGTAAAAGCATTATGATGCTTTTAATTCTAGTTTTTGACCCAACAAATGTTTATAAAAGAAATTTACAAGTGACTATTTTCATTCGAAACAATATTGCTTAAACAAATGGTAAAGGGTTAAATAAAATAAATTTTATTACAAGTACTAAATAAAAATATAAAAAAAAAATATGTTTGATGGGGTCAGCTTCTTACATGTTAACATTAATTATTTTTTAAGAAACTGTCAAAAAATGAAATAAAACACTAGACGAGGCTTTTCAAATCGTAGACGATTGTGCAATAGTCCAAGAAAATTGGATCAATTGTTAAAGTGGTCCCTCGCGGATAGTGATTGAAAAACGCAAAAAGCAAATTTCCCACCAAAAGCTGCAGCTTCGCGCACCGACAGGTTCCTTAAAAGGCGAGTCAAATCGTGAAGAGTTTATCTTGTGAGTGAAGGCTGCGCGCCCTAAGCAGGCCAGCCGATGATAACGGAAATTACAAAGACTCGGATTTAGAAGACATCTCAGGGCTGAAGGTATCGTTGTTTTGGAAGGGAAGCAGCGCTCGAAGGCGAAGTGCAAATGGTCGTTTAGCTGGTATCGACCCCACACTCTTGTTGTCTGGGGAAGAATCTATAACCAGCAGCTTTCGCGAGTTTGGTGGCTGTTTTATTAGATTTGGTCGCGGGCCGATTGCAGAACGACATGGCTAAGGTGCTCCATTCATTTAGAGTGGGGGAACCGGGCCTGGTATCAATATCGGGCGTCGCGACGATGTAGAGTTCAGTAGCGAATCGCGCGTTGTTTTGCTCTTACAAGGGAATGAATGCAATCCCGTGCACAGTCCGCGGCGCGCTCGCACGTTAAACTTCTGAAGTGCCGTTCTGAAACTCGAACGGACAATTTGCAGGACTAGAGGCTGCAACACGCACCCGCGATTGTTTCCGAGTTTCAGGGGCTGTGCGACCCGAGTTTAAAAGTTTTCAAAACTACTGAGAGTGCAAGTTTCTTCAACTACCGCCAACGGTAAGTTTGCCGTATTAACTGTTACCCATGTATTTGACGATTTTGCTTTCCTTGCTCAATTTTTCAGCTAAAGGAAGCTAATTGCACATTCGTAGTTCAAACAAATTTCAGTCACTACTATAATTTTCTCTGAACAAATACAATTTAAAGAAATTATTGGACCAGATAGTGTTGGGGCAGTTCGGCTTTGGGCACGCAATTCCCATTAGGATTATTAATGCTAAAAATCCAATAAGAGGGGCCGATAAATTTCCGCGACTCCGCCAATTTGTTTCTGTTGCAGCAATTTAGCTGCTGTAATTGCTCTCATTAAGTGTATTACCAGAGTTCCTGCCGATTATGGGCATAAAAGCTACAAATTAAAATTTAGCGCACGTTTCGTTCCCCCTGATTGAAACATTTTTTATTTCAGTAGGTAATTTCGGTGGCTGCGCTCTCTCCCAAATATTTGCAGTTTCAATTTACCGTTACTGCGTATATAATTCTTAAAACTACTACAATATTGTATTTTTTCTCTTATATATCAAAACAAACATTTTTGGTAGCAAATTTGGCTCGTTTAGTAGCCTCTGGGCACGCTATCGAAGAATTATCATTAATGCTTTGCTAACGGATGGTAGCGAAATATCGTACTGCATTATTATTTATCATGGCAATTTATGTTAGACTGATTGCCGTTAAATTTTTTTAAATGTCAAAATAAATCGAAAATTAATACACAATTTATGCGCAGTATGGGCAGAAGAGAACTCTGCGGGCTTTCAGGCAGCAATTGCGGCAGATTTAGTTGAAATGGGTTATTTAATTGGTAAAGAGTGTTAAATGCGGATTGTAAATAAAATATGAGGGTGATCTCCTGGAGCTAATTGGGGCTGCGTTTATTGACTCCGCGCTGAAGTGCAGAGGTTAGTTTGAATTAGCGGGGCCTTTCTGGGGCTGGCTTCTCAATATTCTAATTAACACTTAAGCCATTCGCTGAGCTGATCACCCAATTTCGCCGGGTATAAGATTTGCTTTTGTTTTATTCTAACCGCTTATTTAAGGCATTACCATTCCACTTTAATTGCAGTAGCCGTAAAAATTTCTAATTTTCAAAAACTGAGTAAAACCGTAAAGAGTAGCATAGAAATTTATCTTCTAAAACTGTTTTTGGTTTCTCAAGTATTTAAAAAATATTTTCTGATCAAGTATTTATTCTTTCCTGTTCTTTTCGTACGTTTAAACATCGTTTTTATTTCTTCCAGCATTCGATAAACTACTTATATGATTTTTTTGATCGTGTTACAGTTTTGTATATTTTTCACTTTTTAAAATTTTTTTTTGATGTTATTAAACTATTAAAATATACGTACAAAGTAGTCCAATTCGCAACTATAATTGGTTCTAACTAAAACTTATTAATGGGCAGATGCATGGCTGTTTATTAAAGAAGAGGTAGCATTTATTTGAGGTTTAAAGAGAGTTTTGATTTTTTTCTTATGTTACTTAGATTAAATCTAGCTGTTAAATCTAAAGGCTTAACACTCTTAAATCAACGTCTGTTTGTTCTTTTACTATATTTAACATTAGTTTTATACTTCTTCTTTTATCTTAGGGTTATTTAGATCTGTTTTAGTGATTTCATTTATAACAAACGTGTAAATTGTCATGAGTACCGTTTATTAGTTTATTGAGGGGACGTTAAGTAATTGTTGAAGCTGTCTTTAGGTTTCTGTGCGGCTCCATTAATATACGTGGCGACAGTCATGCTCCTTAATACTAAAAAATTTGCAGTAAATAATAACTATAGTAGTAGTCTCTGTGCGCTTTTCAGCGAAAGTTAATTGTATATAAGTTTGTGTTCGTCTTGGCGTTTAACAAAAAAATATCTTTTCTGTATGTACGATTTCAGAATGCGCAATATATTGTGGGACAGGTTTTGTTTAAAAGGTGCCACACCTTATCAAAGGCCTAATATTTTAAATTTTATCTACTTGCTCAAGCGTTGCTTGCCATTTTCGAAACACGAATTAATGTTTTGGAAGTAGCTGTCGTTCTTGCGGAATAAACTTAATACTTTTTAGTAATAACTTATCTATAATCTTTGATAAAAAAAGGTAGCAGATTTTTAGATTCTATCTGTTTTGGATCCTTTCCGGGTTCAGGATTACAATTTATCTTGGCAAGATAGCTGCGAGGCAAGGCTTCGGAATGCCATCATGGCGCGTGGCGGTCCCTAGATTTGACAGCCGGGCCAAAAACAACGGCAAACAACAAACGCCCTCCGGTAGTCATATAAATGCCTTTGGTGATCGTGAAATGCATGCTCCTTTTAAATTAATGGGTTAGGCTAGTTATTTGCCAGGGGTACGGCCAACAACACTGAATGGTTTGAAGCAGGATAGCAGCCTGTATAAAAGTAGAAGAAGAGAAAAATAACTTTTCATTGTTAGTAACGCGTTAAATGTCGCGGTTATTATTTTAATTAAATAGGCTGGAAGTTTCTTTAGTGTTCGGTTAGTTATTAGGCTCCATTCAGCAAGTTTTTTAACTTTTAGATCTTGTTTATTACGCTTTATACTCCTTCCATCTTAAACTTTTTAATTGGCAATTATATTTGTTTATGAGTTTTCAAGTATTGATGTACAGCCACCCTCCTGTAACACACTTAATTCGGCGCGTGTTGCATCGAAACTGTGTTATGAGAAATTTAGAAGTAACATTTGATCGGGAAATGTGTCTCGTATTATATGGAAACCATATTATAAGATGTAAAATCATACAAGAGCGAAGATATCTTTCCATAGCATAAAAAACACAAGTTTATTGCAGTTTTTAATAATTTTAAGTCTTAAAGCTTCATACGTTGAAATTAAAATTAACAAAAATTCAAAATTTGGTATGCGAAATTCAACCGTACAAATTTCAGCAGTAACAGAAGTTATAATAAAATGTCATCGGGTTCTGACAAATGTTCTTGATAAGGGGCTAAGCAGCTTTGTAGTTCTTTTCTAAACAGTCCACTACGCAAGCAGAAGGATATTCATAAATGAAATAAAGTTCTAGTTTTTTAAGTAAATCTTTTTCTCTTTGGGCACTATTTAAACTTAATTTTAAAATCGATTAATAGTTTATGCTTTCGTATTTGACGTAGACTTATCTATAACTTCTCTTCATTTATAGTTTGTTGCTAAAATAATTTTCCCGCATATTCAATATTTATGTTTGCAAGCCTTTCACCCTCTAGACATAAATCAGCGTTTATTATTCTGTTTTATTCCACCTCTGGAAGCGGAATAGTATTTTTTTAAGGCTGTATAAAATAACACGACTTTCCATCTTGCATTAAGTGTTGATGGTTTTATTTTCTTAAAAATTAAAGATACAATTTTAAAGCAAAATAAAAACTTTTTTTATCTGAGTATATGCTTAATTCTCGCCATTTTATAATTACTGAAAGTTACTTCAAATGTTCAGTGAACACACTAAGCTTTGAAAATGTAAATTATTCGCTGACCCAACGGTTGAATTAAAATACAGTTCAGAAGAAAAAAAACAATTTTTACGTTGGAATGAACCAATTCCTTACTGTGGCTAGTTGCCTTATCTATAAGCAATAAAATATTAAAACTCAAAGTTCTTTCCTTCATATAATTCTTTACGGAGGGAATAAAGCATCATCAAAGATACTTTTTGTTATTTGAGCTTTATGATTGGATTGCTAGAATTCAGGTGGATCGGAGTTATCCTGTCATTACCCAAAGGCTGGAAGCGTTATGTATTACGTAAAACTTCCTGATAAGTTATTACGTATAAGAAGCATGACGTGATTCTTAAGCCAAATCATAAAGTAAATTCTATTTTTATTATATCTTGTTTGGCACTCAACCAGAATTAATCCATAACGCTTTTTCATTTCTTTTTATTGTTATAATTGTAAATCTTCGTTCAGATTTAATGATTTTTTAACAGATGAGTGTTTTTCTCCATATTTTATTCCATTTAAGATATTAATTTTGTCTTTCAAAGAAACTAACTTCATTTTTAATTGTTTTTTTCTAATAATTAAAAATAGCTTCAAAAACTGTGATAGTAATAAAATTAAGCGAGTCGGAAATATCCTTCACAAATTTTTTATAACACCATACTATGAAAATACGTTTGCATTTATAACAGGAAAACTTACAGAAAAAAATTGTGATGCACATGCCGTTTTTTTTTGCTATGCAAACTGTTTATGTGACATTTCATATAATTTGAACGGGGAATATCCTTTCAGTGGTTCATGTAATTATGCAATTATTCTTTGTTTTGAAAAAAAATACTTAAAAAAAGAACAGATATGCTACTAATCAAAATAGTGTGGGAGAAAAATTTGTACTATATGTAGAATGCCCAAGTTTTCTGAGTCGTGCTGTCATAATTCCGTGTTGTAGAAGGGCTAACTGTATATTCTGCCTTTGTTTTAAAAATATTTCTCAAGAGAAAGGTTGAAATGCTGCTTGTAAATAATCTCAAAACTTCCCTTTGTTGTTTTTTGGCCTAACTGCTATCTGCTCACCTAATTGGTGGAATAAATTGTTGTGGATGCTTAATTCCCTTTATTTATATTTCTGCCACGAATGTTCTGTAGTTTCAGTTGCTGTTAAACTTTGTAAATGTTCTTGTGTGGTTATCTTTCTTTGTTCCTGGAGTTTCTTTAATTTCTTTATAGGTTTAATTTGGCTTCGTCAAGTTTTTTTCAGTTGAAATTTTTATTTTTACAATTTACGAGCAGTCGATTAATTTTTCATCTGTTACATTATCTGGCGTTGCCTTTCATCCAACATTGTATTTAATTATTTAGTATATCGTTGGCTTCTTTTAGTAATAATTTTATAAATATGTCCTAGTTTGTCTTATTTAAGGCCGCGATTATTGAGAATAGTTAGACGATACAATATTTAAGTTTGTATAGATTATTTCTTTGCAAACAAGAGTTTATTATATCCGTTTTTCCTTTCGCCTGAAGGTTAATATGCTGGCTCTCCTATTGAGAGTAATGCGGGATCATTTTCTTACACTAGTAAGTAGAGTTGACAATCTTTTTAATTAGCAGTGTAAAATCTGGAACTCCACCATTGTTGCTTGGTTGTCAAAATGGTAGTTATTATTGCGCTATATAAAAATAATTTTATTAGTTAAGATTACTTTTTTCTTAGCTTCTCTATGCCAAGCTGTTAGTGTTCTATACTCGAGTTTTTTAATAGTCATTGTTCGATTTTAATAAAATGTAGTGATAGTATTTAGCATATAATCTTTCGTTTTTCTGCTAACAGTTCAGATATTAAGATATTAAGTTATTGTTGAAAAGTTATCAGATTTATTTGCAATTATTTATTAGTTACTTGTTGTTGATGGAAACTATTTGTTATCTGTGCGTAATTGTTTGTAGTTTACTTGTGTCCTTATCTGCGAGTTTGGGTATTTCGCTGTGTCGTCCTTTTTTGCGCAGTCTCAGATATAATTTTTGCTGCAGTTGTTTGCGAATGATGAATCCTTTATAGCTTGGATGATTATTCAACATTATTAACAACTAGAGTTTTTTTTCTTTTCTTTTCACCCACAATTGTTAGTGATGTGATTAACTGCACATTTTACAGTAATTTTTTTATATGGTTATATTTCTTGACACCTCATGTATTGCTAAAAGTTTTTTTTGTATAAGCTTGTTCAATAGTCAACATCATATAACATAATTGTTTGACATTACACATATTTTTTTTTTTTTTTGTTGCTATTTTGATACTTTTCTACGTTTCATTTTCATCCTAGTAATGCTACTTATTCTTACTATTTTGTGATGTTTTGTTTTATTTCCTCGGTTAATTCTTTTATGTCTATTTTAGGATGCTCATCTTCAATAATACTTTTTATATTATTTCATTTGATATGTGTAGCATTGTGTGTTTTTCTATTTATTTCTCTATAACAGGTAGATATGTCATGGACCAAGCAGTTTATTAACGTTTTTAGGTAACTGGTACAATTTCTTATCCAGTATTTTATACAAAAGAGTAATATTCGCGACTTCGTTCATAAAAACTGGTTTGTTTGATAGTTCTCGAGTCTTCACTTCTATGACTCTTGTCTTTGACGCTTTGACTTGTCGTTATCTTTAGAGTTAGTTTGCGATCTATTTGCTATTAATTACATTTCTTTTGTAGAAAGATTAAATTTGTTAAGTATTGTATTTGTAACACAATATTACTATAAATTCTTTGTTAAAAAAACATTACACAAAGAGCAGTAGAATGACTTTGTTATGGCGTGTTGTTATAACTTGTGTGTTCAATCGTCGTTTCCTGCAATTGGATTAATTGATTTAATTGTTGTTAATTTATAGGTGCACATAAGATATAGAAAGCGAAAATTAAAAATCCATAGGCTAATGGAGCATTACTGGAAACAACATTTCGATGCCACCGAAACAGATAAAAAATATTCGCTTTTACCATCCATCGCCTGAATAATTGTGGAAGTCATCCTTGGGTCTCCGTGAAACGCCATTAGTGTTGAGTTTATGTACCAATAGTTACGCTCTTACGCACTAAAAAATCTGCAGTAAATAACAGATACAATAATGGCATCAGTATGTTTCCCTGTGGGAGTTCAGAATTTGTCTTGGTATTTAACTAGAAAATGTTTTTACTGTATGTATGATTTTAGAATGCAGACTATATTGTGTGGCAGCAATCTTGTCAAAGGCCTTCGTTACGTATCTTCGATTTTCAATATCTTTGCTAATTTTATATACGAACTTATGCTTTGGAATTAGCCGTTGTTCTTGCTTTGATTCTCTTTAGTAACAACTTCTCTATGACTTTTGACAGCATAAATAACAGACCTATAAGTCAATATGATTTTACCTGCTCTGAATCCTTTCCGGGTTTAGGATTACAATTTATCTTGGCAAGATAGCTGCGAGGTAAAGCTTCGGAATGCCATAATGGCGCGTGGTGGTCCCTTGATTTGACTGCCGGCCCAAAGCAACAGCATACACCGCATGCCCTTGAGCTTTCATATAAATGCCTGTGGTGGTCGTAAAGTACGTTATTAATGGGCCAGGCTAGTTATCTGTCAAAGGTACAGCCAATATGACTGCGTGGTTTGAAAAAGAATAATAGCCTACATGAAAGTAGTAAAAGAAGAAACTTTCCATTGCACAGAGACGTACTCCAATCTCAGCGCCGTGTTAAATATCATGGTTATTTAATTTTTATTTAATTTAACTATTTCAGTTAGAAGTACCTTTAGTATTCGATCACTTATTAGGTTACAGTCTGTAGCTTTTTTAGCATTTAGATGTTTGTTTATTGGACTTTTAGCTTAAACTTTTTAATTGGTAACTCTATATGTTTAGGTGATTCCAAGTATTGATGTACAGCCAACACTTCCTGTCACAAGGTTAAGTCGTTCCGTGTTATATAAAAACTGTGTTATAAGAAAATTAGAACAATTAAAGATCAGGGAATGTGTCTCGTATTATATGGAAACCACATTATAAAATGCAAGATAATTTAATTAAGTGGGAACATATTTTTCTATAGTATATATATCCATGAATACAATACACAAATTTATTAAAAATTTTGAATGATTTTACAATTTAGTATTTAATACACTAAAATTAAAAAGCACTAAAAGTAAGAAAAAGTAAAAAATTCAAAATTTGGTATGTATAATTAAACATTTTTTTTCAGCAATAACGAAAATATAAGACGTATAACAGGCTCATAGGGTGCTGCCAAATGTTTTTGATAAGGAGCTAAGCAGCTTTGCAGTTCTTTTCTAAACTTTCCACTATGCACTACAGAAAAATATGTATCAATGGAATAAAGTTCTAATTTTTAGGTAAGCCTATTTTCTTTTAAATATTATTTAAACTTAAGTTTGAATCGACTTATTGTTTATGCTTTCGAAGCATTTGCGGCAGTCTTGCCCTATAAATTCCATTAATTCCTTTTTACTTAAGTTTTGATCTTGAAATAATTCTTCCACGTCTGAATATTCATATCTGCAAGTCCCTCATCCTCTAAAAGTTAAGTAGCGTTTACTATTTTGTTCTACTCTACATCTGGAGGTGGGGTAGTATTTTCTTTTAAGACCATGTGGAATAACAGAACTCTCTAACTTACATTAAGTGTTAATTCCCTTATTTCCTTGCAAGCTGAAGATATTGTTTTAACGAAATACAAAAGGAAAATTCTTTCCATATTTGAAGAAGTTTGATTCTTGCCATTTTGTAATTTATTAAATTTTTTTTAAAATGTTTGGTGAACACGGTAAACCTTGAAAGCTTTGGCTTAATAGTTAAGTTAAAGATGTTTAACTAGATGGGAAAAAGTCAATTTTCAAACTAAAATTATTCAATTCCTTACTGTGGTAAGTTGCATTGCCTACTACAAGCCATAAAATTAAAAAAAATTCTTTTCTTCATATAATTTTTTACGGATAGGAAAACATTTATTAAACCAGGTATCAAAAATATTTTTAGTGATCTTATCAAGTTTTATGATTAAATGGCCAGAATACTAGCATTTGGGGCTTATTATTTTCTTTCATTGCTCGGGGACTGAAGAAACGGTGTATTACTATTGGTTTTAATATAAAACTTTCTGATAAGTTACTACACATAAGATGCGCAACACGATCCTTAATAGATTTAAACCCTGGTGCATATTTTACATTTTGCAAAATATATGTTTGAGAAGGCAACTATTTTCAGTACTGATTTGTGGTATACTTTCCTTTGTCTGCAATTTCACGTGCTTCCAGGGTACATTTATTTTCTTGAAATTGAAAGTTGTGTAACAAACTTAGCTTTTCGAGTTGGCCTTTACTTGCAGTAAATGCCTGATTTTGTTGTTTTGTAAAACAAGGACCAATTTCTTTCATAGGCTTATAAATTCTAAGGACTTTATGTCTAATTATATATCCATTTGAAGAAATATTTGTATTCACAAAATTCCTAAAACAAAACATAAAAGCATTTTGCATTTTAATTTTATTAATATCTCTCCTACTCGGTTACTAATTGTAGCTTCGTTTAAATTAGTTATTTTTCAACAGATGAGTGTTCTTCTCTATCTTTAAATCGATTCAAATTTTGATTTTGTCATCCAGCAAAATGAATCTTGTTTTTAAATGTTTTTTTTTTTGTTTTCGCCAGTATTATGACAATCTGAGGCCTAAAAAGTGTGCCCACATAAATATTTAAATTTTACAACTTCAAATAAAAAATACCTACGCAAAATATGACTGCTGTTGATTAGCGATACTAATAAAATAGAGAACCAGAACTATTTTTACTTGACTTTTTTAAACTTTTTATGACACTGCCGTATAAAATCGCTTGAAAATACTCCTGCATTTATAAACAAGAAAATACCAACTGAATAAGTTTTCAGAAAAAAATCTGTGATGTACCGTTTTATTGTGCCACGTAACTATCCATGCATGGTAAATTTTCTGTTTATTTGACGTTTTATATAGTATAAACAGCAAATTTTCTCTTTTAGCTTAGTGTAAGTAAATACCTGATGCTTAATCGTAATGTTTATAACGAATTATAAATTTTTGGTTAGCAGATAACACTGTTCTTATAGGATTTTATGTTATTTTTTTATAAAAAAAATACGTAAATGAAAAAACAGATGGCATCACTTAAAACAGGGTGAAAAAGAATTTGTGCTATGCATGGAATACTAAAATTTGCTAAGTTATGCTATGAGAAAGCCATGTTATTAGAAACTAAGACCAGAGTAACTTTGCAAATAAAAAGTAACATCGTAAAATAAGTACCTAATTGCAAATACCTAGGAACCCTTGTTAATGAAATAACAGAAAAGAAATCCGGTCGCGCATTGAACAAGCTCGAAGAACATTCACAAGCATGAAAAAGTTTTTTACTAGATCCGATTTCAGCCTCAATCTACACTCACGAATGATACGATGCTACATATCCTCCATCTTTCTGTATGGGTGCGTATGCTGGACTTTGGATGCTACCACAGAAAGAAAAATAGAAGTCTACTAAATTTACATCTACCGACGCATTGTACGTATACTCTGGACAAAAAAAATAACCAAAGCCAAAGCACTACAACGAATGAAAACCGATAAAGAGCTTCTATTAACTTTGAAGGAAAGAAAAATGCAATACTTTGGGCATGCCATTCGGGGTAGTAAATACGAAATACTCCGCTTAATTATCCAAGGAAAATCCAAAAGAAGAGGTCAGTAGGGAAACGGAAAAACTTTCGGTTAAAAGATATTCGCTGCTGGCCTAATTGGAAATCCATTGACATATTCAGAGCAGCAGTTTCCAAAACAAAATTAGCCATGTGGATTGCCAACCTTCGTAAGGAGACGGCACAATAATAATAAGAAAAAATGATTTGCAAAGTTTTCTGGTTTTTCTTTGTTAGTTTTGGTCCAACTGTTATCTACTTATCTAATTGGTGAAATAAATTGTGAATGTTTAATATTCTTTGTTGGATTCCATAAGTGTTCTGTAGCTTCAGTTGGTGCTAAACTTTGTAAATATTCTTATATCGCTTTGTCCCTTACTTCTTTTAACAATTTTTAAATTCTTTTATAGTCTTGTTTAATTTGGCTTTGTCTAGCTAATAATAATAATAATAAGTTATCACTGCTTTCTTATTGTTGACTTGTTTCATTATTTGGTGTTGGCTTTCTTGCAACATTGTACTTTATAATTGGTTTCTTCTAGTAGTAATTTTCTGAATATGCACCAATTTGTTTTATTTAAAGTTGCGATTAGCAGAGAATGGTTGGGTGACAAATCCCGACATGATACAATATTTAAGTAGATATCAAATATTTCTTTTCACACAGCAGTCTATTATATTCGGTTTCTTTCTTCGGTTTGCAGGCCTATATGTTTGCTTTCCTATTGATAGTGGTGTGAGATTATTTTTTTAGATCGATAAGTACAGTTGTGGACCTTTTCAGTTAGTAGTATAAGATTTGAAACCCTACCAGTGATGCTTAGCACTATAATAACCCTCAGTGATAAATCTGTTTTTAAAGTTCTTAAAAAATTTCGTGTATTGCCACTTTTTTACTTTCCTTATCCTATAATAAGGAAAGTAATGTAATCGGCGAAAATTTGACCTACCCACTTTTTCACATTTCTGGACGAAATACAGTCTCAGGACACCAAAAAAGTTGGTTTGAGCCATTGGTTCGTGTGTGTGTGTGTCTGTCGGTCTGTCAGTAAACAGGATATCTCAAGAACCGTAAGAGCTAGAGACTTGAAATTTGGTATGCAAGTTACTTGTAGGTAGGGGACGCAGTGCGAAGCTTTTGGTAGAAATCGGCCGAGTCGTTTGGTCGCAAGGTCGCAGAAATGGTCGGAAAGCGGTCGCGAATCTAAACGGTTGAAGATACAAAAAATTTATGAGAATAAAAATGATTTGTTATCATGAGATAAATATGAATTTAAAATAAAAGTTAATAAAATAAGAATTTGAAAAAAATTGAAGCTCAGGATTTTTAATACACCGGGTGTTCATAAAATGTTTCGGGAAATTGATATCACCGGATAGATCAAACCGAGACGAACAAAAAATTACAATGAAATTTTTTGATCCGAGGTCAAATAAATAAGTTATAGCCGATTAAAAATTAATTAAACGGACCAATCACAGCGCGCTCGGAGAGCTACCGGATCGACTGCGGGGGACCACGCAGGCGATAATGGCGAAGGCTGTGCGACCGAGCTTGCACGGTTACCTTCAGTGACGTAGCAAAATTTTAAGTACGAGTCAATTATTGTCTTGTACTGTTTATTTTAATCAGCTTTCTAGTGTTGGACTCGCCCCTCGCCCTTCTTTAAAATAAATTTTTAGACGAGAGCAGCGCAGGGCCGAGACGATGGACTCGTGCCTCGTCCTTTTTTAAAATAACAAATTCCGGGACGAGACGATGGACCCGGTATAATCTAATATATATTTGTCTTATCTCCCTAACTAAACTTGTAATTCTATCTCCTCCTAGACGCTTCAACCGATTCTTAACTATATTTGCTAATTCGGCTCACAAAATCAGCCTTCTAACTTTAACCGTTTTTGAATTATTTAAATATTTTGATTACAAGAGAAATTCCTCCTAATGTTTATATTGTTTGAAGTGTTAAATGTATGCAAAACATGTGGAATGTTCTATACGACTGCCTGGCGTCTAGATCAGGCTTCGTCGACGAAGCCTGCGGGGTTCTCTGGTATATAATAATAGGATAAGGAAAGTCGTGTGATGTTCACACCAGATTTTTATTATATGTTTTAGCTGCTGCGATAACTCCCCAAACCAGTCGTAGACGGTAACTCTAGTTGCGTGTAAGTAGCTTTGTTCATAATTTTAGTTGCATAATATTTTATTGTATATCTAATAATTGTTGCGGCCCCTCTATGGGCTGTTTCTTCTGGACGTTGCGTGTTGTAAATGTTATATTTGGGGAATTTAGGAGAACTTGCAGTAGTTCGTTTTGAACTGAGCATTATGTCTATGCTATTGCTAGTTAAGAATATTTTTAAATTCTTGGTTTTTCTGTGCTTAGGTGCTAGCGTTCAATACTACAATTTCAATGAGTTAGCCGTTGCATGATATTGATAAAAAAAATCAATGACAATATTTAGAATTAAATCTACTTTTTATAGTGACAGCTTAATGTAACAAGATATAGTTGGGATGTTATTTGAGGTATTTGGAACTGTCTGTGAGTTATTTGCGGTTGGTGGTAGCAATTTGTTATTCATGCGTAAGATATTGTCCCTAGTTTACTTGTATTCTATGAGTTTCTTTGGCTATTTTACTGTGCCATCCTTCTTTCGTCCAGCTTTTGCTACAGTTGTTTATGAGCAATGCATCCTTTATAAATTGCAGTATAGTTTCCTTGTCAATTACAGCAAAGTACTTCCTTTCTTTTATCTTTTTGTCTCGAAATTTAAGTGAGGTTATTACCTGCACATTTCAATAATTAGGAATTTCTGTAACAATCATTTTTTGTATGAATATATTTTTAGCTACTTGAACAATCCCAAATATTTTTTTTGTGTAAGGTTGTTTAACAGTTACCGTCATATGTCATAATTGATATTATAAATTTCTTATTATAGGCTGCACATCCATGAGTACTACTTTAAAACGCCTATGTTCCTTTATTTGATATGTGCAATAGTGCATGAAATGTACATTTTCCACTATTTTATCGAGCATTTTGCGCAAACTAGTGATATTTTCGACTATACTCACGAAAATCGGCGGTTGTTTGATAGTTTCGGATTTTCTTCTGTATGCTCATCTTAACTGACACTTTCGTCTGATAAAGTGCCGTAGTTGTGTTTGTTGATGTTGCATTTGTGGTACGATGCTACTATAATTTATTGTTGAATGTAGCAGAATAACTTTGCTTGCTGCAATCGGTTTAAGTGATTTAACTGTTGTTAATTCATAAGTTCATTCAAGATATAGAAGGCGTAAAATTGGGAATCCGCGGATTGCTGCAGCATTACTGAAAACAAAAATTCACTGGTACTGATACAGTTAAAAAAATATTTGAAAGAGAAAGGAACGATTCAGTGAATGTGAGTGTGCAGTTAGTTTTAACGCTTTGAAAATAGCGACATCAGCCTGTAAGATAAGAAAGGCAGTAGGCGATTTATTATGTGGAACAGTAGCCAGCAGAAGAAGCTGTAGAAAGCCAATTAGGAACAAATACCTCCTAAATTGTTGGAAACTTTTAGTCCGCCTAAAGATACCACCCACCGCAAAGTTTGTAAGATTTGTCGAGTCGGATTTATGTCCAGCGTCTACTTATAATCCTTCATCAAGTGCTTTTTTCGTTACATAATAATCAGAAAATAAATTTACTCGAGTAATCCTGACTCAAAAACAGTGGGCAACGAAAATTTTTAGTGTGTATGGCTTTATTTATGGGTTGACTACAGATGCTAATTTATATTCTTAACAATTTGAAAGAAGTTATCCTTATTGCGTAAAGCATACGCAGCTTGGTCGATCATAACCTTTCTACAACGCACGCTCGCGTACTGAAAGAATGCGGAGGAAATATATAACCTCCACGCTGTGCATTCAGCACTTAGCCCGGATCTTACACCGTCAGATTATTTCTCGCTTCGTTCTATTGCTCATCTTTTACGTGTAGGACAATTGAATCATACGAGGGAAATTAAACGTGCACTTCAAGATTTCTTTAATAAAAAAAGGACTGGAGTCGCTGTGAGATAGAAGAGTCACCTACTCGACTAGTTCTATTTTGAATATCAAAATAATTTACTTTCTATTTCCCTTAGTGTTAAATTTTTATATTTAATTAACAACTACATTAATTATGGATGCCTTTTGTGTGATACCAGAACTTTCCAGTTAAAACTAGTTATTGATTTGTGGATGATCATATAAAAATTACTTTTCTAATTCATTAGAGCATCATAAAAATATGAAGATACAAAGTTACTTTTCTATATAATTTACTGAGTGATGGGTAGTTTTATGATCGTAAAATAAAGGTAGTCGTGACGGCAGCCAATCATGCATAAATGTTTCAACAGCAACATCGTCGTCAAATCTCTTTTGGTGGTCCAAAATAATCGCACAGCGATAATTTATGTTATATTCCAGTACAGCTCAAAACAAGTTCTTAATTTTTTGTTGAGTTTGGTCAACTGTATGGGGGTGAGTGAAGAAACCATCTTGCAAGACGCTCTTCAAAACCCAAGATAATCAATCATTGTCTTAGTACTACCTTAGAGCATATTTCGACCTCAGAAACATTTTATCAATTGTTAGTCAGCGTTAAATATTGCAAAACATCGGTAATTTTCATTTTCAGCTACTTCTTGTTTTCCTAAAAAATAATTTTGTCACATGTACATTGCAGTTTTCTTAATGGTGTTGTCCCCCCAAGTGTATCTTAAGTTTTCTTAAAATTTTGGACAGTCTTGCGCCCTCTTGCTTTAACATCGTAAAGAAGTGTTAGTACGGGTACCTTATTGGAATAATTTCTTTCAAGAATCACCATCTAGAACACTTAATAGCACTTGTACAATGGAGAAAGCTATTTATTGCTTTGATATTGTGATAGTGAGTACTCCTCAATTGAAAATATATATTATCAATTGTGAAGATCAAATGGCACCACTCGTTCAACACGCATCATTAAATTAAAGTTGTCTAGCAGCTATATGGGTTTGTTCTTAGGATAACGATTTAATCTCTCTGGTGGGCATCTTCAAATGTTTTTATTTTACTGTTGATTATTTTTATTTGTAGATCGCTGTGATAATCAGTATTTCGAATACATCACGTAACGCAGACCATGTTCTCTATTTTGCACTTTATTCTGAAATTTTTGAATAGATATAACAATTGCTGACTCGGTGCATCCCCAGGGCTGCGTTCAATAGGTCCACATAAGTTTTAAAATTTGTTTCTACAGCGATACTTTATAGGTGAAAAATAATTTAATTTTCTATACTTTACACTATGTAGAGCTTTTTATAGTTTGTTAGACGCATGAAACACATCTGAGCTTTATAGCCACAACGGCAGTATCGCCCGTAAACGTAGCCATTAAAATTTCCTCTGGTTTGAGGAAGTCAATAGCGTATAATATGTAAAACATTGGCCCTAACGAACTACCTTGTGGCACTCGCGCTTTTATTGATTTTAGTTTAGAATACGCGTCATTTTCTTTCATACGAAAGGTTTAATTTGAGTAGCTGACTGTATTCGGTCGGTAGAAGAATGTTCATCTTGAAGAACAAACCACTATGTCGTACACTTTTTCCTCTTCAAGGGTTTGTTTCATTACGTATGAAATTCGATCATTTGATTGATTGTAGAATATTTATTTAGAAAGCAGGTTTGGTGTCCGTCATCGATAAACAATTTTTTTATTAAGCAGTAATTTTTAAAGCAATTTTGATAACACTGGTATAAGGGAACTGGTCTGTATTCCTGCAGTTTGTTAAGGTATTTTTCCGGTTTTGCAATTACGATCATTTCTGTGCACATCCAGATTTTGGGAATGTATCTTAGTCTAAGAGCACCATTAATTACAGTTCTTATTTTGACCATTGCTTTTCGTGATAAAATTTCTTTATCATATTGCCATTAATTAGGTCAAAACCCGAAGCTTTATTAGAAATGGTTTTGATCTTAAACTCTTTCATTAGTTACTTTTGGGGTCATTGGGTGAATAGGATTTCCATGCCTTATCGCTGTTTATTGTTCCTAATCTATTTGTTGATTTGTGTATGGTCGGAACATGTTTTCTAAATTTCCTGCAAAAACATTGTTTTTTTTCTGTTTGCTGCTTCACTAATTGGTTTTCCAAAGAAAGTAATCTATTGCCAAATTTTTTTTATCACAGCTGGCAATCTATTTAAGATTGTCTAATGGCTCGAATTTCTAGTTTTTTGCTATTCTCTTCTTTGCTATTCGTTCGCGAATATTATTTGAGATAGTTATTGCCTTTAACTATCTTTGGCAGGCTATTTTTTATAATTCGTTGGCAAATTTTCGACTTCTAGCTCCAATTATTTGGAGGTTTTGAGCAAAACAATCAACTAAACATTTATTTCTAAATCTAACTGAAATTTCTCCCAGTGGTGTGCCTGTTGTTGAAAGTTATATTTCCTTCTTTTCTAATGATATTTTTGCCGAATGCTAAAACCACAAGGAAATAGTCTTAATCCAAAACAGGTCACCGATTCCGCTATAATTTGACGAATCTGGCCTAAAGGTTAAGAAAACTAATAAATCTAGCCTCTTGTTGACATTAGTAAGCCAATACGTTGGATTTTTGTGTGCACTAAACATCTACGGCCATGTATTGCTTGACATAGCTCACTCCGTTTAGTGATAGTTCTATTAATATCCCATTTGGTGATTTTTGAAGCTGCATCTTGGGGCATGTAAATCGCAGCCACAGAGATTCATTTTTTGTTGATGTTAATTTTGACTGAGGTTACTTTATATTCAACTGTTTGGATTATAAATTTCTCATACGGTTGAATGTGCTGGTTAATGATGATAGTATTAAGGATTGCGTAATATAATACCAGGAGAAGCCTCTTAGTTTCAAAAAGTCTTTTTCCGCATGGTGTGCCTCAGAGGTGAGACATATATCACTTTTTGTTGATAGAGCTTCTCGAAATTTGGCCAGTGGTATTTTAGCCTACTAACATTCTACATCTTATTCTACGTATGATAAAGTAACCATTTGGAGTTTTTAAAATATTTCACCGCTAATCTGTCCCAGATGTTGTTTGATAGCTTTATTTTCTGTTGTTGACGTTTTTCAGCTGGCTCATTTTACACCTTTTCTGCATAATTCTGTCCAGTATGGGTGAAATATCTGTTAGCACGTTGTTTCAGTTCCGTTTGATGGATTTTTGCTGGCTTACTAGCATTTTTTTGCAGTCCTTTGATTACTTTACACCTTCTATTTTTTTCATAGTGTGGTTTGCTACAGCTATAACTCTTTGATCTTTCCTTCTTTGATCTTTGTCATTCAGACTTTTGATTCTTTCCTGTGTATTTGAGATACAATTTTTTTTACACTGCTGAATTAATTTACATTTTTTCAAGAGCTTAATAATCCCTTCCATGGGAGTTATATTAGCAAAACAAATTCTGAACATATATAAAAGTTTCTTGGTTTACCATTAGAGAATATTAGATACTTCTATAGCTGACAGCCCTCTTATTCCTAATTATTTTTAAATTTATTTTGTTATAATATGTAATAATTTTCTTGAAGCGTATTTTCATTTATTGCGTTCGTATTACTTTGTTGAACTAACATAAAATTTTCTCGTCTTAACAATAGTTCGCCAGGTGTTTGGAGTTTCGACATTATTGATACACGTTGAGGTTGGTGTTGATTTATCGGTGGCATGTGTTACTCCTGGACGTCAATTGTTAATATCTGATGATTTTCTTATAACTTAGTTATCACGGGCAACTAAATTCATCGCTAGATACACAAATGCCCAGTGATAAGTGTACAAGTTCACGTCAGCTTCGTGCCTCAAAATATGAACTCAATAACATATTTTAATAACACAATTCCTAGTAACTATATATTTCTATAATTAAAAATTGAATAAAAACCACTTAACAATTACCAGACTATATGCAAAGTATTTGAGATGAGAATGAAAAGAAATTGCATTTCATTCTATAACGTAATCTGATTCAACATTTCTCCACCTTTTTGGTTTCTTCTTGAAATTGATTATAATTCATAACTATCTAAAAAGCTACTTACAGCTCCAGTCATATCTTCAATTGATTCAAATCTCTTTTTACTCAGAAATATCTTGAAGTTTGGGGACAGGTAGAAACTAGAGGGAGTTAAAGGATGCAAAATAATTTCAGTTGTAACAGAACAATACTTTTTTTTTATTGTTCCGGGGCGCGTTTTTAAATTGCTGTAATATTGTCAAGTGACCGTTTTTTTCAAAATAGTCGGGGAAATCCTTATGATGTGTCATGCTAACATCTTTCCAGCTAACTAAAAAAACTTTGTTTTCTTGAGAACTAATAAGCTCTCCTGAGTGTACTTTAGTGCCTCGTGTGCAATTCTCAAACTGTCTCTTCAAATTAGACATATTTTTTAGCACTTTCAAACGAATCGGTCAAAGTTCTCAAATGCGTTCCTGACCTGATATGAGCAAATGTGGCATTTATTTTTCAGAAAGTTTTATTAGATCAAATTCATCGTGCAACATGAACAATTCGTTTGTAACGATGCCTGCAGCATTTCCAATTTTACCCACCTTTGCTAGGCGATCTGCCAAAAGCTTGTCAGTGGCATTATTCACAACTACTGTGTTCATGCGGCTACATTTGTATTCTAAAGCTCGAGATGTAAAGCGAGGTAACCAACTTTGAAGAGCAGTATCAGCTCTAAATTTAATATTCATTTAAGCGAAAAAAATAGTAATGTCCCTAATTTCACTCCTAATATATAATGATATAATCTTTTAGTTTATTTAATTTAGAGTATTTTCAAAAATAAACAGTTTAACGAATCATTTCAGTACTAATAATCAACACACAAAGAAATTGTAAATTCAATCATATATAAAAAGGACAGAGGTATCTCTCTAGTGGTGACCAATCTATTATCATATTATATGTTAATTAATCAACAAAATTATTAACTGAACACATCTACAAAATTAAATTTGAGAGCAGTGGTAAAGCTTTATAAGGATAAAGAAACTATGGTTTTATTTATGAAAGTGAAAGTAAAACTGAAACCCTTTCAGTTTTTTTTTTGCTGAAATATATTTAAGGTCCAATAAAAA